>OY987306.1:21185000-22435000 GCA_963920635.1 Pseudeuparius sepicola
CCTGAGCTTTCGCGGAGAATATATCTTCCTCCTTTCTCAAAGATCATGTCACTTCAAAGTGAAATGACAGATTAATTTAATTAATTTAATTAATTAATCTGTCATTTCACTGTCATTTAATTAATTAATCTGTCATTTCACTGTCATTTAATTAATTTAATTAATTAATCTGTCATTTCTCCGTATATTTTCCGAAAGCTCAGGAAACAAATTTGTTGAAGATATTTTTTGAGTTACAAGTTTAAAGTTTAGTTCCTTTACTGTTAAGAATTTATTAATTTTCCAGGCAACTTGAAAAAGTTGTCTTTTAACCAGTTTCGTGGCGAAAAACCCAATTAAAATTCAATGGATCTGTTTACGCCACAAATAAATTTTAGAAAATATTTTGGAATTTTGTTGCGTTATTTTTTTTTGTTAAAACAAATATTTTTTTGTTATTGCATGGATCTTTATCTCGAAATCAACAATTCAAGTTAAATAAATTTAGTATAAAATTTGAAAAGATATATTTGAAAATATGAAAGAGATAATGACGCAAAGTTTTATATCATTTTGATTGCTTTGACAAGCATACAGTATGTAGGTAGGTACAGACTGCGGATACAGGGTAAGTTATACCCCAGTGGGCATATCTTGATAGAAAAAACCTTCTAATTTTGTATACCTACTATTGAATAGTTATTTATATACCAAGGCACTTAAGTTCAACTTTTTATGACTCATGTGGAATTTAGTTGCCGAGGCCTCTGGCCTAGGCAAATAAACCTACTACTAAAATATTTATACTGAAAAATTGCGCTGCTATAGGTAACAATTTCGCAATGTGTACGAAAAGTTAAATGGGCCTTTATTGGTCGGGTTTTGAATATTTGGTCACTTTTGACGGGCGATGGCTCCGCGTCTGACGTTTGATGTTTACATCTCGCCAAGGCCTACTTATTGAAAAAATCGTACACTAATGGGCGATACTAAAATCGAGCAATCCGTACGCCTGGCGTAAATAAAACCACGTGTTCAATGACGTTCCGCGATTGGTCGGTAGACTATAAAATTTCACCCGACTCGGCACCAGGGACGTACTCGATCGGAAAAGTGTAGTTATGCGGTTTTATCTTATTGTTTTTAGCTATTTAGACACTGCCACAAATAAATTTATCGATGTTTTGAACCATTTTAATAAAGCCAATAATTATTTTCCGAAATATTTTAATGTAAACAATTGTAAAACTAAAATTAAATACAGGTTCTGCCTCAGTGCGGCCCTGGCAAATATTTCAAGTCACGTGCTCTTGTTTACGCCAGGCGTAAGAGTTGCTCGATTTTAGTATAGTTCAGTGCCGATTTCTGAGCTTTTAATGACGATTTTGGGACACTTCACTGCCGTATTCAAGAAATAGTTATTTATGTACCAAGGCACTGAAGTTCAACTTTTTATGACTCATGTGGAGTTTAGTTGCTGAGGCCTCTGGCCGAGGCAAATAAACCACGTGAGTCATAAAAAGAACTTCAGTGGCGAGGTACATATTATATTTTTCTTGAAATCGGAAAAAAAATGTTTTATTAGGCAAGAAAATAATAATAAGGGATCACCCGTCCACGAACCGACTACGCGCGGCGTTGCTTGACTTTACCGATCTCTTCCTAGGACAAGTATAATGATGTACGGCACCTTCTGACAGAAAAACCAAACTGCTGCTTCTTGTGCAGTCTACACAACAAATCTATTGATATTCAAATTTACTAAAATATGTATACTGAAGGATTGCGCTTCTATAGGAAACAATTTCGCAATGTGTACGAAAAGTTAAATGAGCCTTTATCGGCCGGGTTTTGAATATTTGGTCACTTTTGACGGGCGATTTCTCCGCGTCTGACGTTTGATGTTTACATCTCGCCAAGGCCTACTTATTGAAAAAATCGTACAATAATGGGCTACATTATTGTACGATTTCTGTGCTTTTAATGACGATTTTGGGACACTTCACTGCCGTATTCAAGAAAAGATTTATTTTCCAACTTCCCACATTTTTATAATTTTCTTTCACTTCTAGGGGACCGGTGGCTCGTCTCGTGCCTGGGCGTGCTTCACCTCAACAAGGGCCTCTTCTACAGGGTGGTTCCCGCCGACCAGTCCTTCGCGGGCGACCAATACGCGGGTGTCTTTCGGTTTCGCTTGTGGTGGTGCGGGGAGTGGACGGAGGTGCTCGTCGACGACCGGCTGCCCACGGTCCATGGAAGGCTGGCCTTCTTGCAGGCCCAACAGTCCGACCATTACTGGCCCGGACTGCTCGAGAAAGCTTACGCCAAGTGAGTGTTTACACGTTGATATCCCATCATCTAAAGCCTATTAAATTTATCACAAAGATGAATTAAACGCAAACGGACCACTATGAGATGACCAGACTATCAGCATTATTCTTACAGACCGACTGGCTAGGCAAAGCATCTGCAAATGACTGAATACCTTCCGCAGGCTGAATGCTTCTTTGGTCATTCCGGATACATATTGCGTCAATGGAGCTGTTATTGGTAGACACCTAAACTGCCTACCAATAACCTCAGTCGCGATTTTGAATCTGTGATATTACTCTTACTACCTAAGTATTACCTATTCCTTTTATAGTATCCAACGATCCATAGACAAATTCCCTACTCTCAGAAATATTAACAAAAGCATCGAATTCACTCCTTCGTCTTCCATGGCATATTTACCATTATGTCTATACTTAACATTACAGATCTGTTTTCTAAATTATTAAAACGACATTATAACCCGATTTTCGACCCTCCAGCACTACAGATCTGCCAAAGATAGGACAACATTAAGTTCGAATGCAGTATACCGAATACCTTGTTCGTATGGTGAAGTATATACAGGGTGGCTTATACAAGTGGCTCATTAAGACAACATTAAGTTCGAATGCAGTATATACCGAATATCTACCTTGTTCGTATGGTGAAGTATATACAGGGTGGCTTATACAAGTGGCTCACTCAAAATATCTCTGCTATTTTTTGGCATTGTCATGAAAAAATAAAAAAAGGAAATTTTTAAACCGCTGTAACTTTTTTATTTCTAGAGGTATGTACACAAGAAGCTTTAGCATGAAAATTGTTTGCAAAAACTGTCAGAATCCAAATATTACGTCATTTTTCAAATATTAGATATGACCAAATTTCGGCTCTCTTGGGATCAAAAATTAAATTAGGTATCTGGAAAAACATTTGACGCATTTTCTATAAAGCGAAATACCTATCCCATTTAACTCGATGTGTCACACTTGCCAGTTTGTTCTGTATTCACTATAAAAATTTGAGAGAAATTATTGGTACCTATATCCAGTAAATTTAATCGGATTTATACCGGTAATAATGCAATTCATTGGGTAAGAATTTTTTTTTCCATCGACAGTACATCATACAGGAAGCTTAAATCCAAATTTTTGACCAAACTTTTCACACAAACAACACAACATTTCATCTCATCCGCTTCAGCTGCTGCAAACTTTAGCATTGACAGACTTCTTAATAAGGACTACTCACGGTTGTCACGTCTGACCCTTTTTTGCTCCAGAGACAAAATAAAATGCAAAACACGTCGTTAGCCATCAGCGCCATCTGTTGACATAAAGCTATAGTCGTGCAAAGTCTTATAAATACGTCAGTCATCACTTCAAGTGTTCTTATTTTTTACTATTACCACATGCATAGATAACTCCAGTAGGTATTACGCATATCTTGTAAAGCTGTTGAGAAAACTTTCCTGTTTAGGTAACCCCATATGAAAAATTTTATTGGGACGTCTGCTACAACGAATTCAATATTCAAAATAAAATAAAATATTTGTTTGTTATGTCCTTCTAATTTGACAAGTTCACATGGCATAGTTCCAAGCAAGAGTATTTGGTACCTTTTGGTTTGAAATTAAGTCCATGGCTAGTTGTAGTGTATTAAGTAAGCATAAAACGCATTAGATTTTTCAGTTTCTTCTTTATATAGAGGACTATTGCCTCGCTTTGGAGCTATAAACAAAATTTTATATTTTCATTCTGGCATACGTTGAACAAATCATCCCATAATTCCAAAATAGTGATTATTCTTCTGCAATTCTTCTAATGGTCTGTGCATACCATTTTCTTCATGTGCGTGGAAATTTCATGTTATCACAAACAAATCTACCTATAAAAGCTGTGTCAATAGGATAATAGTTATTTATGTACCAAGGCACTGAAGTTCAACTTTTTATGACTCATGTGGAGTTTAGTTGCTGAGGCCTCTGGCCGAGGCAAATAAACCACATGAGTCATAAAAAGAACTTCAGTGCCGAGGTACATATTATATTTTTCTTGAAATCGGAAAAAAAAAAGTTTTATTAGGCAAGAAAATAATAATAAGGGATCACCCGTCCACGAACCGACTACGCGCGGCGTTGCTTGACTTTACCGATCGCTCTACCTAGGACAAGCATAATGATGTACGGCACCTTCTGACAGAAAAACCAAACTGCTGCTTCTTGTGCAGCTTACACAACAAATCTATTGTTTTTCAAATTTACTAAAATATGTATACTGAAGGATTGCGCTTCTATAGGAAACAATTTCGCAATGTGTACGAAAAGTTAAATGAGCCTTTATCGGCCGGGTTTTGAATATTTGGTCACTTTTGACGGGCGATTTCTCCGCGTCTGACGTTTGATGTTTACATCTCGCCAAGGCCTACTTATTGAAAAAATCGTACAATAATGGGCTACATTATTGTACGATTTCTGTGCTTTTAATGACGATTTTGGGACATTTTAATGCCGATTTCAAGAAAAACTATTAAATACTGGACGCAAAGACAATTCGTTACCGAAAAAATAAGGTAAATCGTAATTAAGCTGGATATTTAAAATTTTGGACATTTTTAACGTCAGAAACTGACATACCAATAAACACAGAATACCCCCTTATATAACCTATAATAAGTCACCATTTTTTTCGTCGAGTAGCGCCACTCCAGTCCGTAAACAACAATGAAATATGACGTCATGCTCGGGTTTTTAATATAGTGACGGTCCAATCCAGATCAGACATAGGAACTAAACATTTCTGGTCATAATACCATTGACTAAAAAAATTATGTCGATCCATTTTGTTACTTCCTGTTCCCATTTCATGGAAGACTACTTTGAACAATATTTAGTAATTCGTTGGAATGGCCAGAGTAGTAGGTAGGTACTTCCCGAGGTATTACAATGCCTACTAATCCTTTTAAATCCCACGTATTTATTTGTAGTTAGCTGTCTCTCACTTATTACTGTGTTACACCAATATGTGAAATAAGAACAACGAACACAATACCTACTCGTGCTGCAAAATTAACGAATGAATGTCTAACAGATGTTCAACATAGTTTCTCAGCACTTCGCAAATGAATTCATTGAGATTTTATCTCGTCTTAAATTAATTAAAGTGGTCTACTTTATGGGCTTTCAATGTAAGCTTCTGATATTTGTTTAAATTTGTAGCGACAAGCTTGTTCCAGATTGAACCATTCTTAAGATTATAATAAATTAGTCTGTAACTGTAACTTGAAAATATTGGAACCAGTTATCAGCAACACATTGATAAACAGATTCTACTGTATAAATATATCAGTACCTAGGTAGGTACATCAGGAGAAACGACCTAATTTTAACTACTAATGAAGTAGAGGCTACGTGTGCACCGCAATAAAAGTGTGGGTATAATAAAATTCATGCTTGATCGATCTCTCTAAATTGTTCTGGGCGCTGAATGGTTTCAGATTTAAGAGGTCAATTTGTTGCCATTGTTTATTTAACCAGTATCGATTTCACGAATAATTTTCCGGCTGTCCTTGCTCATAACGCAATTTGCTTATTATAAAGCGACTTCCCCTAACGGTATTATACCTGTCGATTACAATAACGCCAAAGACATAAACAACGGATATAAAATGTCCATTATGAAGCCCGTGAACGCTTTCTTTATTATAAGGTTGCTTCCAAGCGGCATTAGTACCCTTTGAATATTAAGCGGTTTCAACGGTTAAAATGACCCCCGATAAGATATTTATATCGAAAAATCACCAATAGAGTTTTCCGTGTAGGTTTTTGTTTTCTTTTTCTTTCTTAAAATGTGAATATCTTGGAAACTACTTGTTTCCCAGATTCAACTAAAATCAGGCTCAGTTCATGCAAAAATAGGTATACTTTCACAAAATTTCATGTAAAGTGAGTTATTTTTATGAGAGAAAAAAATTAAAAAACTAAAAATCGGTTTTCCGCCATTTTCTCGGAAATTTGAGTTTATGTTGAAAAATGCCTTATGTGAAAGTTTTAAACTTTTTAAATATCTACAATTTTTGTGTAGGACATTCTCCGCTAGAATGTCACGTTTCGTCGAAAATCCCAAAAAACCGTTTCAACCCCCATTTCACCATTTCGATATTTCGTGTTTAAATTTTGTTTTTTCTTTTATATTATGATCTTAAGTAAATTTTCCGAGTGGTCTTTGCCTTTTAATAATTATTTTCCAAAAAATGTATTGGCATTATAGTCTATGTTGCTGTGAAAAAGATAAAAAGTGCCCACTCAAACTAGGTCACGTGACATTCGCTATCTGTCAAAATAGCATTTTAAAAATAAAATCGCCAAGAAATGGTCTTATCTGTTAAAATTTCAAAAAGTTTTACTTTAAAAAGTTGTTTCCTTTTTAATTTCACATATCTGGTTACCATATTTTAAAGCTCTATTAAATTCTTTAGTTTTTGCCATTTTTTAATATTTATGAAATTTGTAAAATTTTAAAAACTTGTAATTTCATAAATACAAATACTATATCACTAATATAGTTTTATCATTTTATTAACTTTTTATTAATAAATATCGATAACAATACCTATGTTTTTTTAAAAAGAAAATTATATTAACACAAAATTCTGTTATGTTTGATGTACATAGTTGACGTACCGTCAAGCACTAATTAATATATAAATGTATTTACATTAAATTTTGAAGTATCTACTAAGTCATAGACTACGTTTATCTCGTGAAAACTCGTTCGGATTGAAATGGATCCGATTGAGTGATGTCAAATCTTTTATAACTCTGCGTTTACATCATCAGTACTGAATCCTACGGTTTTCTGTTTGAAAATAGCTGCTTAACTTGAAATTTTAAATTTGATTGAATTTCAATCTGTAGGGTTTACACCGTCTATTTGAGTCCGCTCCAGTGAATTCAAACCTCTCTCAATCGGATCGAACGCGTCGAGATAAACGTAGTCATAGTAATATAAACTAAAATACTTATTATCAAACTATTGCATGTATCACAAATTATACACTATTCATATAATTCCCTATTTTATGTAACACAAATTTAGGACTTTTTACAGAATAATTTACGTTTTATCTTAATTATTGTATTTTCTCATTTTGCATAAAAACTGGTAAATTTTGGTTCGAAGGTTCGTGAAATAGTTTGATGATATTTTAATTTAATATTATTTTGGCATAAATTTAGTATTGGAAAATTTAATGTAAATACATTTATGTGCATATATCCTAAACGATTGACTTCGTACAACAACTTTGCATTAGACAAAAAAAAAATGAAAGCGTTAATATCATTTGCTTTTGAAATATACATATTCGATATTTAGTAATACCAAGTTAATAGAATAATAAAGCTAATAGTGAAAATAGTTTTTAGGTATGAAGATGCAAGTGAAATTTAGGGTAGAGAAAATAGAGCCTTCAAATTTGGTATACTTATGTAAAATTGAAAAAGAAACAAGTTTTTCAGGTAGAACTATTTGCAATTTTAACAAATAAGCACCTTTTAAGCGATTTTATTCTCAAAATGTGAGTGAGTTATTTTTCACATTTTTTAAAGCAAAAGGGTAACCCCAAAGTTAAATTTTAAAATAAATTATAAATAACAAAATGTGCCCCTATAATGTAAAGTTTTTGGAGGTCACTGCATATACCTTTGCAAATTTCTATTTTGAACAAAGAACTTGTGAAACAAATTTTTTAAAAATCAAATTTGTAATAAAAAGGTAGAAGATACGAGAAAATGTCAAGAGTAGTTTTTGTATAAAATTATAATTGCTGTATAACAATATAAAACAATAATTTTAGTTCTACAGGGTCTTAACATTTTTCTTAGTAAATAATTCCTTTAAATACCCATTCCGGTAAATACCCATACCTCTGCCACTGGTCAGATTATAAAGTTAATATTAACAAATCTCATACTTCTTTCGGCATAAATCTTGTTTGCCAAGTTTCATTAAAGCTTTGGTTAAAGTCTTTCAATCGGTTTAAAAATAAAGAGATAAAATCTAATATTTTTGAAAAATTTTGACGCCCTGTATTCGTTTTCCCAATTGGGAACCAGATATAGTTTGTACAGTTAGGTAACTGATATATACGGCAGTGTTCTTGTTCATTGATTTAGGAATTTGCAATAAGTATTTTTTACAATTTATATTAATTGGCATGATATAAGTAGGTAGATAGATATACGGCTATAATAAAAAACTAATTATTAGTTTTGATTTACTACAGATATTACCATTAGCTACCCATTACTTTCTCTAAGTAGAATATATAACGTAATTTAAATTATGTTGTTTTATCAAAAATTATGTTTATATTACTGAGCCTAAAGTAAGACAAGCGGATGAGTGTAAAATAGTAAATTCGATTTTTTTTGCAAAAACTTGTAGGCTCGGTTGTTCAGAAAAACATAATTTGAAATTCTATTAGTGAAGACCTTATAATCTTGTGTAACTACTCAGCATTGCCAGCAAGCAACTTTTGAACTTCGAATACCTACAATATATATCAATTTAACTCTAGACAATTCAATAGGTATTTTTTAAGGGCTCAGCTATTCTAATTCTCGACAAAAATCTATAATATGTATAGTAGGTACTCCAAAATGCCTATACAATACATGTTGATATATAATTTTTGAAAATTTACATTGTCCATGGCCTCCTATGAATAAAACAAGACTCTCAAAAATGACGAAAGTATATTAGGCATTTATTTATTGAAGGAAAAAATGAATAGTGCAGTTGGTTTTATCATAATTCAAAATCCCACACCGATTTTCAATATCGTAGCTACAGGATATATGCAAAAATGGCAAAAATCCAATTTTCTACAGTGCCCTATATGAACAGTAGGGAGTGTTTCCACAAGATTTGCTGAATTAAAATTCACCTAAAGCATTAATTCCCCTATTCTCGTCGCTCTATCTTATAAAAAGTGTTTTGTTCCGATTTTGGTGCAATGAACTTAATTAAAAAATGTAAACTTAGTAAATTAAGTTAAAAAACAGAACAACTATGATATTTCACTTAGCAATAGTGTCTAAAGTTATTTTTTATTCTTGTCTACAATCGGCATATAAGCCTTAGACAAGGAAAGAGAAAGGACGCCTAACAGCGCTCGTGGCCGTGTTACCGACTGCCACATCGCACGACAGGCCAGTGGCGTAGCATGAAATGCGTTCTTAGCCAGTATCACAAAAATGTTAAAAATGAAAAGGTATAGTTAATTTTGACTTACATGTACTTTGAAATATTGTATAAGGTATAAGCTACCTATATGATATTGAAAATCGGTATTTGGGGTTTTGAGATACGGCAATATCTACTGCACTATTAATTTTTTTCCTTAAATAAATGCCGTTTAATCACAGCATATATCATGGAAATATAAATTTTCAAAAAATTATATATCATAGGATGAAGGTCTGTTACAGAGTATTCCAGAAAAGAAAATTTGAGAATAACTCAAGCCGTTAAAAAATATGAATTATCACACTGTAAGTAACTATATGCACCAAGTATGTAACAAGGAGAACAATTTTAAGCCCGCTGGCCGAAAACAACCACTTTACACCCATGGCACAGCTTACCCTAACATAGGGCATAGGGTACGCTCTGTGGCCATGGTTAGAAGCCATAAACGAAGATCAGTATTAACAGGCACTAACCGGAACCTCAGATTGGAAGCTCCGGTGAGTGTCTTTTGTGTGGTTGTGCTACCGGCGTGTAGTGTAGCTTTACAGAGTACGAATCTATAATTATTAAGTTTTGAGAACGATGCTACGGATAGTTTCAAGTCGTGCAGAGATTCTGTCGTAATTCTTTTAATGAATGCCATTATATCTGAAGTCGAGATTATATTGTCTTTAGCAATTGTCTCGTTATAAACAGGACTATTTCATGCACTAGTTACACGACTATTTTTAGTTTTTTCTATGTTTGGAAACTAGACAAAAGAACAGCGCAGAAGTAACGCTATATTTACAGGATGACGCGATTTGAAAAATTTTAGTGGAGATAAATAATTATGAAAATACCTACCTCCTCATCATTTAAAATATCGTTCTGATTCGTGAAGGTAAAAGGTTTTCCATTACGAAGAGGTGTCATGTTGAGTGATGAAGGCAGTAAAGTGGTTGGTAAATTGGCGACACGACAGCAAAGAAGTCTGATCAGCATTGGATAGATATAATAAAATAGTTATTTTGATCGGCTTCTCGTCGAGTCCCTAACTCTTCCAAGGCCGACTTTCAATCGTCGAATCGCCCGTCGTTTTAAAATACAGGGTGTAACTAAACGGATGGTCAAAAATGAAACCACGTATTCTTGGAGTCAGAATAAGGGCACTTCTTCACATATTTTTTTCTCATACGAGCCATAGATTTTTTTATACAGAGCGTAGAAGTGTAGAGAAATACACATATTTCTTGGTATCTCTAGAAATATAAGAGATATTTTCTTCAAACTTGGCGTGGCACATGAGCGGATGAGCCGTCAAACTTAAGGTTGATATGAAGCTTCTTAGGCCCCCAGTTGCGGAGATACTGGGTGTTATTAAAATTAATTAGTTCAGAAAAATATGAATACCCTGTATAATCCCATTTTTTTACATTTGTTTTGAGTGGTGACTTCAATGGTTAACAAAAAGTATCTCTTAGTATTTTTTCATATTCGCAGCCGTTTCTTAATTATTTTCAAAGAACGGCAATGCTGCAATAAACAAGTCATTTTAAGAATAAATCCATAGCAATCTGTGGCTGTCAATTAAACTTTATTCAGCAAAATACGAAAGCAAAAACGATAATGAAATAAACTTAATGCTATTAGAAAATTATTACATTATTAAATGTTCGAAATGTCAGCCGTCTCTTTCAATACACGCAACTATGTCTTTCCGCATGTTTATTACTGCCATTGGCAAGTCCATAGCAAAAAGTGCATGTCAGTCAATTCTTCGAATGAAAATATCCTTTTTCACAATATTGATATTAAAGTGAAAAATTGACAGCCAAATGATTCAAATAATGCCAAGTTTAATTGACATGCACAGATTGCTATTCTTGAAATGACTTGTTTATTGCAGCATTGCCGTTCTTCAAAAATAATTAAGAAACGGCTGAGAATATGAAAAAATACTAAGAGATACTTTTTGTTAACCATTGGATTTACCAGTCAAAGCAAATTAAAAATGAGATTATACAGGGTATTCATATTTTCTGAACTAATTAATGTTAGTAAGACCCTGTATTTCCGCAACTGGGTCCTCAGAAGCTTCATATCAACCCTAAAGTTTGACAGCTCATCCGCTCATGTGACACGCCAAGTTTGAAGAAAATATCTCGTATATTTCTAGAGATACTAAGACATATGTGTATTTTTCTCTAAACTTCTACGCTCTGTATAAAAAAAACTATGGCCCGTAGGAGAAAAAAATATAGGAAGAAGTGCCCTTATTTTGCATCCAAGAATATGTGGTTTCATTTTTGACCATCAGTTCAGTATAGAGACCTAGGATTTACCTTTTTGAGGCTGTCCGATAATTTAATTTATATGGGAAAAAGATGCACAGTTGATCTGATTTCCGCGCCATTTCTTAGAGACTAGCACACGGAAATAAACTATCTTTTTTAAGATTTATATCTTTAAATGTCTTGTCTTAAAGTGAATATTAAAGCAACTGTTGAAATCGTTACATTAGCTCCTTGCGATGTATGGACCCCCAGAGATTAGAACTAAATTTTCTTCCTCCCCGAAGACTATTTCGCATAACAAAATTAATAGTGTAAAAAATCCCCCTGCCATACCGGATAAAATGTAGAAGGTAGTTGCCGTTAGAACTTAGAACAAGGCTTATAGTCTTAAAAACAGAACTTATTTACCTATACTTACTAGATATAGGAGTAATATAAATTCTGTATTGCGTTTTC
This sequence comes from Pseudeuparius sepicola, assembly GCA_963920635.1. Taxonomy (NCBI): domain Eukaryota; kingdom Metazoa; phylum Arthropoda; class Insecta; order Coleoptera; family Anthribidae; genus Pseudeuparius; species Pseudeuparius sepicola. Next base: position 21,197,278 of record OY987306.1, read on the forward strand.
TCGTTTTGACTGGAATGGAGATACTTCTAGTTTGTGCATAACAGACTAGCTGCCGGCGCATAAAACTTAACAATGAGGAAATGGAAAGTAAGACCTTAAGTACCGACTTAAAGATTTCACGTAACTAAAGTATATTATACAAGAACATATCATAAGCGGCAAATATTTAGCAGTAAATCATCGCTTATTGGCGTATAATAATGATAATGCATCTACCTACGTAATTTTATGACTTAGTGGACGTTCAAACCTGCTATTGTGAGGTGAGCGCTTTCGAGGGAATTATAGTATCGAAAGGAAGATGGACGCGCACTGTAGCCGTATACGAACTACACTGGACGTTTAATAAATAACTCTGTGGCACACTTTATACTATTGCAAGTGTTTTAGGTACAAACTACTGGTGTAATTGTAATATTTGGAGGTCCTTAAGTGTGGTAGCAGTCTCCACCTATTTTTCACACGATTATTTCCCTCATACTGCTTGTATCCAATAACGTTATACCTATTCCTTTCTTAAAAAAAAACAATCATATGCCTTCGCTAGCGATAAATGCCTTTGGGAAATACCAAAGCGGTAAGATCCCAAGGAAGTTTATCATTTAATTAATTTATTAGCGACCGCGCATCTGCTTCATACAAACACAGATTTGTCTGTTCTAAATAATTATGCAGCAGAAGATTATTCTGCGGTATTACTAGATATTGTAAGTATATAAATGAATTTATATAATTTATACATTTAATTTAACCAGTTTATATTAGACCTCTGTTTAAATTTATGTAGGTACCTACATTCAGAAAATAAACCAATATCAAAAAGTAGAAAAAATCGCGCCCCCTTTGGACATCCAAGTGTCATGTTTGTTTACCCGGACCTGGACCGACACTAAAAATAAAGGCATGACGTAATATTTCATTACGAAATGGGGTGGCACCACTCGACGAAAAAAATGGCGACTTATTATAGGTTATAGGGCTATTCTGTGGTTATTGGTATGTCAGTTTCTGACGTTTAAAATGTCCCAAATTTTAATAATCCAGCTTTATTACGATTTGCCTTCTTTTTACGGTAACGAATTGTCTTTGCGTCCAGTAATTAATAGTTTTATCCTAATAACACAGCTTTTATAGGTAGATTTGTTTGTGATAACATGAAATTTCCATGCACATAAAAAAATGGTAGGTATTCACACTGCCCAGGCCATTATAGGTGAATTGCAGAAGAATAAACACTGTTTTTCCATTTGATCAACCAGCTGAAGAAGCGAAAATTCTAGATATTATTCTGGAAGAGTATTTTGTAACGTATGCAAGAATGAAAATAGAAACATTTGTTTATAGCTCCAAAGCGAACCAATAGTCCTCCATATAAAGAATAAACTGAAAATCTAACGCGTTTTATGCTTACTTACACTACAATTAGCCATGGACTTCATTTCAAACCAAAAGGTACCAAGTACTCTTGCTTGCTTTTTAGACTCGCCTTTCTTAAGAAAATGTATGGAAATATGTCATGTGAACTTGTCAAATTAGAAGGAGATAACAAACAAATATTTTATTCTATTTTGGATATTAAATTCGTTGTAACAGACGCATTTGCATGCTTTTATTTTATAAAAGATTCTGCAACAATGGTGTTTTAACATTAAACCACCGTGTAAATTTGTTTTGTCGTGTGGCGCCAGTGGCGATCGCTTGAAACAGCGCAATGCACAGGTCTTTAATATAGTGTTGGTCCAGCCCGGACGCTCCAGCTGAAGCTGTCACGTTCACGATTATTCAAAACTGGCAACTCGTTCAAAATAGATCGTTTTGGAGATATAAATATAGAGGAAATTAAGAAGGGAATCGTATTCGTGAAATACTCTTAACAAAAATCACACGTGCCGGAAATTTGTCTTGATAACTTTATTCTCAAGCGCTAATTTGCCCTTAAGCAAGATCACTCGTACAAATTGGCTTTTTATTTTCTGACAAAATCCCAAGAGCTTCGCTTCGCTCTCGGAATTTTATCAGGAAATAAAGATTCCAATTTTTATTATCGTGATCTTTCTTAGGCAAAACAGAGCTTTCGAAAAACGCATCGATAAAATTTCAGACACTTGTGATTTTATCCCAAAAAATATACTCTTACTTTTTAACGAAAAAGTAACCATTCCAGATATAATCGCAATTAATTTGTATTCGGGTATTTAAAAACGTTGCGGGTTCCTAGACTTTAGGTAGTTTCATTTTCACCTTATATATGATATGGAAGTTGATCAGCCTTATGAAAGATTTTCTAAATTTTATTTTCTTTTGCTTAAAAATTTATAAGTACTTAACAACTCCGCTACACTTCGGCTACGTATCAACTTCCCGCACATTTCGTCTCAAAACTTGCTTGTATCTAAAATAAATAATATTTATAAAGCCATGATTAATTAAATCTAACTAGAATGTTAAGCACATTGAAGTTGATCTTCAATGTGCTTAAGTTAGACTATCTCCGGAATTTTCGACTAGATGTTGATGTAGTTGGTAGCAACTGGAAAATAGGTGTTCGGCCTTAATTTCCGGATGTTTCTTCATGAGAGTTTCCGGATGTCTGTCGTCCACTAAAACTGCATTCCATCCACAGTTTCTGGCACCGACATAGTCCAGCGCTGCCTTATCTCCGATGTGAAGGCATTGATCAGGTTTTAAGTCTGAAAATTAAAATGAATATATGAAATAATTGAATTATAAAGAAACTAAAAAGCCAAAATTTGAACTCAAACACTTATATAATAACATTCGTAGAAAAAGTCTAGTGTATAAGTCGCATGGAACGTCCATTTCCCAATCATACGACATACAGCACTCGCCTGCGGCTCGTTCTGCAAACTGTCATAGATACTCAAGGAAAATGGATGCCATTCCGTCCTAGTTATACATACAATATACCTAGGTACTATTCAGAAAGTAAAAAATTCGACTTCATATTCAAAAAAACTTTCAAGTAGGGCCAAGCGCTCCGAAAGTGTTGCAAAATATCTAAAATATTTCAACATCTCGACCACCCAAAGACGCGATATTGGAATTTTGCATATTTTATTCAATCACTCTATTCAATCTAACTTTTCATAGAGCATAACTTTTCGCACACTTTCCGAATACGGCCTAGGCAGTCCGACTGGCGTTATCCCTTGCCTCCCGTCTCCGCTGAAAACCATGCAACACGCAGTTCATGGATTATAGTCCATTCGGCGGGTATAATGGTGAATGCGACGAGATCGGAGCTCTTCCTGGGGGGCAAGCCTTTGAGTAGCCGAAATCAAAGTGCCGTAGCCAAGTGACCCTTCTACGGCTATCAATATTCGGTGATATTACCTTTAATTCTGGTTTTAGCTGCTGCTTTCTCGAAGATCTTCGATTCTGGCTTTTCCACTCCTACTTCGTAGGAGGTCGTGACAAAATTGAAGTAGTGTCTCAGCTTCATGTTCGTCAGAATAGTGGAGAGTCGTGGATCAAAATTTGATATCACCCCCATCGTAATGCCTTTACTTCTTAGGTAGGACAGCAGACCAGGAACACCGTAACAATGTTGCCAACATGCTGATGTTTTGTACACTTCGATTAGGTGGTTGGATATCGCTTCTAATTTGTGGTCATTCAAATGGTATTTGGAGTCTTTGAATGTGCCTGCTATGACCATTTTCCACCTGAAAATAATAACGATTGATAAATTCGGGCATATTAGTAAGAATTCAATTGCCAGTTACATAAATCTGAACTACACCTTTTTAGCTGAAATTTTCTTACGGAAGATTATAATATTTACACGGTCGTTTTTTCGAGAACCCATATGTGCCAAATTCAATATAAAAATTGGCAATATAATTCAGTGTTTGCTTTCCTCTACAGATTAATATGAACTTTGTATAAAAAGATACCGAATAAATCTGGGTTAATTTGTACTTTGATCACGCCGCAAGCGGCAAGTGAACACTAAATTTACTCGTATAAATAGAGAACCTGAACCAAACTAATTAAAATACAACTTTTTAAGTTGCCAGGTAAATTCATAAATGCTTAACAGTAAATGAACGAAACTTTGAAAGTTTAACTCAAAAAATAACTTCAATAACTTTGTTTTCTGAGCTTAAAAAAGTTGTCTTAATTAGTTTGGTTCAGAGTCTATGGCAATTAAAAATTAAATGGATTAACTATACAGGCAGTCCCAGTTGTAAACAACAATTTTGAAATAAACGATAGAAAATTTTATTTTAAACAAAAAAGTTCGTGTGAACATGGGTCCAGTCCGGAGACGCTTTCTGAAAAAGATACAGGGTATTAAAGTTTACTTTTCAAACGGTTTTTTAATAATATTTCAAAAACGACAATAAATATTAACTTTAATTTCGATACACAGTATTCGGGTATAAAATGCCAGCATTTTGTTGTCATTAGAAGTGGCGTATGAGAAGATAGAATACTCCTCCTTTTTAAAAATAAGTTCTACGCCCATGGGTTTTTGGTAAATTTGACATCATTTTTAATTGCACCGTGATTTCTACATAAAAATTGTCCCTTGTCAATTCTTCTTAAAACTACTGTATTTTGAGTAAAGAAAGCAAGTCCAAGTTGATGCACAGAAAAAGTGATAACTTTCGGAATGTTTTCAACTCTCCATTTAGAATATGTCACCTTTTAACTAATTTATTAATAATTTCTCTATGTCCTTCAAACCTCGGCAATAAATTGTTTGCATCAAAAGAGTAAAAAAGTGCTTATACACGTGGACCCCAAAATGTGTCGCTTTCTAAATACAGAGTTGAAAACATACCCGAAGTTATCACTTTCTATGTGCAGCAACTTAAAGTTAATATCATTTGTCGTTATTGAGATATTATTAAAAAGACCATTTAAAAAATAAATTTTAATACCCTATATCTTTTTTATAAAGCATCTCCGGACCGCGGCCAACGAAAAATACAGGCCGTGGCGCGGCGCGAACTCACGTGACTCTAGGAGTTCTAGCATTGCATACTTTTACCATTGCTTCACTTGACAGAAATTGTTGCAATTCGTGCTATAGCTTTAGCGCAATCATGATTTCGATAACAAATTGCAACAATTTCTACCCTTTCCGCGATAGAATAAACAAACCATTTCGAAAATACGTTTCCATTTTCAATAGCAGGCTGAAAGTAACGATTTCGTGGTGAAGCAAAAAAACGGGAACTTGTTTTGTGACAGTGACTTTTTGTTACATATTTTAAAAAGATATAATAAGGTTTGAATTCGTATGAACTTTTTTGTTTTGCTTCTGCTTTTTTATTTGTGACTTTTGTAAACTGATCGAGACGTCAATAAAAACTATGTAATTTGGTCGTGTGTAGTAGATAAAAAACTTAATAGTGGCGGGCATTTGTGTAGAAATTACTACACGTACAGTGGATTGTCAACTTTCCGTTTTTAGCCAATAATTCTGTCAAATCTCAACAGAATTCTAAAAACGATACATCACTGTATTCGCAATAAAAAGGGCTTTAAAATGATGCGCCACAAGGGGGCTAGTTCCATTTGAAATTTTAAAGTTGGGGTTGCTAGGGATTAGGGAGATGAACATATCGGGTTGGCTTGACTGTCAAAAAAGTTCCCTCCAAAAACAGAAATCGACGGGTCTCGGCAAATTTTCAAATATTGTTTGGTTTTCGAATTTTTGGGGGGGTCAAGTTTTCGTTGGGATACCCTGTATAACAAACATAAAAATAAAAATTACGTCTTTACAGTAATAGGTAACCCCAGTGAATAAAGAACCGCAGGAAGGAGTCAAAGCTCTATGTGTATTATAAAATACGCGAGACGGAAATCGAACCAAGTTTTGACACAATATTTTGATATCTGACACGGTGATAGGTGACAGTATGTGTTGCTTCGGTACTTTCTCGAGTTATTATGCTTAGCTGTGCGGCTTGTGGCTCTTATCTGCCTGCCAAAATTAAATGTTTGAGGATAATAATCGCAGCCAACGAAAAATACCGGCCGTGGCGCGGCGCGAACTCACGTGACATTAGGAGTTCTAGCATTGCATACGTTTACCATTGCTTCACTTGTAAAATAGTGTAGGAAAAATGCAATACATTGGAATTATTGTAAATATTTTATTATTTTATTTGGATACATTTAGGCACTCAATTCTAAAAAATATTAACAACAAAATGCCTAACCTAACCTAAATGAGAACTCCTAGAGTCACGTGAGTTCGCGCCGCGCCACGGCCGGTATTTTTCGTTGGCCGCCCTCCGGACCCATGTTCACATGAACATTTTTGTTCAAAATCAATTTTTCTATCGTTTATTTCAAAATTGTGGTTTACAACTGCATTGTAATTTTGTTGGCAATCCTGGAAAACTTGCTCAATAAATTCAGTAGGATAACTATTCTTCTTAAGAACATGTTTTATATGTTTAATTTACTCCTCAAATTTTGTGTTATTAGAACAAACCTCTTTAGCCCTGTCATACAAACTTTTAATTTTTAATTACTCCTTTTTTAACACTAATATGATGATTGGACACAAGTTTCCATACCATCTGATTTCAGTATAGTTTCCATACCATCTGATTTCAGTATAGAAACATCAATTGATTATTATTTTCAATTTCTAGGGTAAACTTAATATAGAAGGTTCTTGCTAGTTTATAAAATTTAATAATGAATTTAAATCATCTACTCCATGTTTCCATAATATAACAAATACCTATGTCATCTACATATCTCCACCAAACATTAGGTTGGTGAACATCTCTAGTCAACTCATTTTGTTCAAAATCTTCCATAAATAAATTGCAATCAGCATTTATTCTAGGAAATACAGATAACTGTGTTGCTGACTGTTCAGTGGAATTCAGTAAAATATTATTGCCACTGATTCAAAGAGAAGTTAGTATAAATAATTAGATAGAACACAGGGTAGAATATCAGGCAGGTGGCTAGGCTATTGTCTCTGTTGCCATGACATTTTAACCTGACATTTATTAATCTGTCATTTCCATCGAATTGATAAGTACTATGGAAGTCGCACAGGTACCACTTTCATTGTTGTTTGGTTTGGGGCAGCCAACTCTAGAGAGAGATAGGTTTCAAATGGCAGTAAGTAAGACAAGGACGCCTAATGAACGTGTCAGCTGATTCAGGCAAAGGAGGTATATAGGGTTGTTGCATATTAATGGAGGTATTTAATGGGCATGTTCCGTAATTCTCTTTATTGTATGATCTGTATTCCGAAATTCGAGGCTTGTTTGTAGGAATGAGAATTTTTCTGTATAACCACAATTATGCAAATATTGCACAGAAAAAAGTAGTAAATTAATTTTAAAAAATTTACATGGAAATTTTATGTACCTGGAAGTAAATGGAGACAAATAAAATACAAATTTCAAAATAAAAGTTTATTTTAAATTAAAGGCGACAAAATATCTAGGATAAGGTAAACATTTTCAACTTTAATTACTTATCTTAACTGATTTATTAATTTTAAAATTCAATTTAATAGGAAAAGCATCTAAGACAGGTAGCTTTTACATATTTTTATATAATTTTTAATGTTTAGGCATCTAACAAAAAGAATTACAAATAAGTACCTTATTAAAGGGACCAGAACTTCAAGATAAATTCCATCTTTGACTATGAAGAGCTAGGTTCATTAGCACATTATTTTCCCAGTTTTTCCCTTGATAGAGTTTCTATCATGACTTGAAAAATAAAAAAAATTAGTAATTAAGTACACACTTTTTAAGTTTGAAATCGCTCTCAATAAAATGTTGACTACAAATAAATGCAAGTAAATACTTGTAGATAGTACAAAATTTTTCCTTTTTATTGCTGCAATCCACTTGTCTCTAATATCACATCATCTCTTGGAAAACTGCAAAGTTATTATCAAAGATTTTTAAGACTTACGAATGAAAAGAAACCCTACTAATTATTCTTATTTTTTCCGCCCCGTTTGGTACATCCAAATACACAACAGGAGTTGACCATCTTTTTGTAATTTACAATTACAACACAGAGAATATAGCCACATAGCTAAATTAAATTTTCTCTCTGATCTACAAATAATATTAAACCAAATACCAACTAAGAAAACTCAACGCCGTTCTATACGAAACTGCCACCACGACACGAACTCAAATCAAATATAAATAATACAATAATTACTCTATATTGGGACTTGGGACAGAAGGAAAATGACGTTTGACAACGGAACTCGTTTGAAGCACTGGACACAAAAATAGAAAGTCAGGACAAACACCTCTTTTGTGTTATGTGGTTTTTGCCGGAATCAGCTGATTTATTTACTATTTCACTTACTCAAGTTTGGCTGCCAGTTTCTCTCTCTACTCTCCTTTCATCTACTTGTCAATTCAATGGTTATTTCACTTTGACGTGACATGATCTTTGAGAAAGGAGGAAGGTTTATTCTCCGAAAGCTCAGGAAACAAATTTGTTGAAGATATTTTTTGAGTTACAAGTTCAAAGTTTAGTTCATTTACTGTTAAGAATTTATTAATTTTCCAGGCAACTTGAAAAAGTTGTCTTTTAACCAGTTTGGTGGCGAAAAACCCAATTAAAATTCAATGGATATTATATGACTTTTATGTCTCAAATATGAAAACGTCAAAATCAAACCTAACAATATCTTCGATCCCGTTGTATTCTTTCGTCGCCCGAGGAGCAAAAGTATATATCCGTACCCACCATCTGTGCCAGCCCAGTCCCGTGGCCTGCCCGAAGTTGGGATGTTCGGCGGTCATCTTAGTCCAGTGCGTGCCGAAGTTGTCGGCGAGCGCGGCGCCGTCGCACAGCACGCCGTACACGGCGCCCACCTCGCCGTACTGCGCGCCCGGCGCCGACCGGAACCGCAGCAGCGTGCCGGTGACGTCGAACGTGACGAGCCGCAGCCGCGACGGGTTCATGGCGGACGCGGGACGCCGACTGCCGGCCGCCGCGACGCCGGCCGCCGCCACGCCGCGGCACGTGCGAGGCCAGGGACGGATGGGGTAGGGTCAACCGGCCCGGGAAGTTTAGTCGTTCCGGCCCAATAAGATATGTTGCAATAAAAAGCAGGTTTATTTTTATTTGGATATTATATACATATAATAAAAATAAATTCTTCACCAAAAACTAAAAACCACCAAAAATTAAAACCGCCGTATTCTCTATAATACAAAAATAACATAAAAATGACAAACTATACTATATCTATTATTTGATTTAATAAATTAATGCCTTTTACCACGTTTTTATTAACTCGCTTTCTTTTCCTCCTGTTCGTCTGTTCAAATTTTGCAATCGATTATAAACTAATTTACTGACGAGTTAGAGACTTGAAACTTTAAACATAACTCGGACCAGGATAACAATGCATATAATTAATGGGTATACACTACATATTATTAATATGTTATTTGTTACTATAAAATGAATGAATACCTAATAAATAAAGATATTTGACTAATGGAAATTTATTTAAGATAAGCACATGCATTGGTAAGTAAGAAGGATCTGGAATTAATAAATAAACCTGAAATTTGCCACAGGTCTGTCATAATCATCAAGACGTTTAAAATCGATTGCACAATTTCAAACAAGACTAAAAAGCAGAAAATAATAAAATTTAAATATATTATTTTAATATACCACGTTTTTAAAAAGGATTAAAAAGTATAAAATAATATAAAAACTGACCAAAAAAATAAAACTTCTCCTAGCCCCATAAAGATTCAAAAAACGTGGGGCCCTTGTTTATGAGACCATAAACAAGGGTAAGGCGCATGCAACAGATTGTAGTGTCGAGGTGTAGCTGCCGTTGAGAAAGCATATATTTTATACTTAAAAAAAACTTCTTCATTATCAATTTGATTTAAAAAAGCTTTCTCTATATTCACTATCATAAAAGGCTCTAATCTAGTATCTTGTAATCTACAGTATGTCCGCGTTTGCTTGTGAACACTAGAAATCTGTGATGATATCTCACAGACACTACTATTTTGATTGGATGATTGATTATTCCATGGCTAACTATGTTTTTTTAAATAACCAATTTTCAGAATCATATTAGGCATTCTTTTAAGAATAAAATGGATGGTGCTATCGAATTGGCTATAGCTCAAAACCCGTTGTACAAAATATCAGTAGGTACTCTAAGTTATACAAAGTTCACAAATTGGGGAAAAAATTCAAAAAAATGAGATTTTAGAGTACCCTGTATAAACCACAAGGCACAGGTTGGAAATCTTTTTTTGATCGATTAACTCTGCCTGAGGTATTATTGTATGTACGTAGTATAGCCAGTCTAGCTCATACAGGGTGTTCGCAAAAAAATCAAATTTGACAAAAAAACATTTATTAAAAAAATAGTTACCTAGGTAACTGTCAAAGATGTAGAAGCTTTGTTTTTGTTTTCATGGCATTCCATTCATGGCACACCTGATTTGATTGATATGTGATATGTTGATGAATAAATCATAAGTAAGGATGGTGGATGATGCCTCCAATTGTTAGGAAATGTTAAAATCAAGTATGTTTTCCAAGGGGGATCGACATAATGCAGTAGAATCCCTAATTTTTTCTTTAAATATTTTTTAAATACATGATTTCATCAAATTTGATTTTTTTACGAACACCGTGTATGAGCTAGACTGGCTATAGGTACAATAATACCTCAGACAAAGCTTAATCGATTTGCAAAAAAAGATCACCAACCTGTGCCCTGTGGTTTATACAGGGTACTCTGGAAAATCTGGCCCTACTTTGTGAATGCCCTATATAACTTAGAGTACTGATATTGTGTACAAAAGGTTTTGAGCTATGGCCACCATCCGTTTTATTCTTAAAAGAATGCCTAATATGATATTCTGAAATTTGTTCGTTTAAAAAAAAACATCCATGGAATAATAACCCAGTCGAAATAGTATAGTGTCTGTGAAATACCTTCCTCTAGGTGAATCTAAAAAATATATGATATTTTACTCGGCTCTTCATAGATTTCTACAGTGACACACTATATTCCTTAATCTATTTTTATAACGTAATGTTGAAAACGACTATTCACATTCAACTTGAGAAATAGGCAATGCCAAAATGCACTGATATGCAGAAGCCAAAGCAGAAGATGCCCCTTGGAATATATTAGGAAGGGAAGAAAGGGCCGGATTGGGCATAGGGACGTCGCGTCATCGTTCACTGCGCTGCGGCCGCGGTGATGATTATTTTGATATTTTGCGTATGCCGTATGCCCGCTAGCTGTCCAGGCCGGCCCAAGTCGGCCCGATTGCGACCGGCCCTTCGGGCATTTGCCCGACTGCCCGACCGTCCCATCCGTCCCTGTGGGAGGCGAATCGATCAGGCGCGCGGGGCGTTCATTTAGGGGAGAGTCGGGTAATACGAGCCCTAACAACTATATGTTGGAACAAGCAGTTACTTTGCGAATAAAATGCCAGTTTACCAAAATTATTTTATTCAAATTTTTTTAAATTGTAATTATGAAATTAGAAACATTTTTTATGATGTATGGAACTATTTTTACGGTTTAATTATACCTTTCTTGTCGATTACTATTTAATTAATTGTTTGATATTCGAAAAATGCTGACAACTAAATATTGGAACAAATGGTTTTTAAAAAATTACAACAAAAATTAATAAGGCGTAACGTCGCCCTTTGTCTCGAATAACAGCCTGAACTCTCTTAGGCATTGTATCAACTAGGCCTTCACAGAGTTCAGGGGTGAAACTATCCCATATTTCTTGCAATTTAGCACGTAGTTGTGGTAAAGTACGCTGGGGATTATTTCTTAGGCGTTGTTTCATTTTGTGCCAAAGTGTCTCTATTGCATTAAGATCCGGGCTGCTAGAGGGATGTGACAAAACCTTAATGTCATATTCTCCCATCGATTTTTTGGTAGATTTAGCCGTATGGCATGAGGCTCCGCCCTGTTGAAAAATAAAATGTCCGGATGGATATAACTTTGCGGCGCTTGGTAAAAGGGAATGTTCAAGGATATCTTGGTATTTGGCTGCGTTTACTATGCCTTCAATAAAGTGTAGAGTTCCCAACCCTTTGGCCGACATACAACCCCACACCATGACGCCCTGTGGAAACTTTACAGTCCTTTTGAGGCAATCCTTATGGAATGCTTCTGTTTTTTCCCGAATCACACGCTTTCTGTAATCTCCTACACAGACGTCAAATTTGCTTTCGTCGCTATAGATAACTTTGATCCCAGTCATGTTTGGTCCACGAAAGCTTTGATTTGGCCCAAATGTAACGATTCCTTTTTTGAGTTTCCGTCAACAATGGTTTTTCTTTGGCCTATGGTTAAAAAATAGAAAATTCATACCGCAAAGAAATACCTATCAAACATACCTTATAAAAACTAAGACCGCTTTTGTGGATATATTTGCGACAGCATTCTCTGGAAACATGCATCCCAGTTTCTCTATTCCACCTTGCAGTTACTTCTCGTAGTGTATTTCTTCTTCCCGACTTACATATTCTAATTAAATGCCTTACACTTCTTTGAGAAACAGCTTTTGGACGGCCTGAACTTTTACCGCGAACATCAATATTGGCAGTTTCACCATATTTTTTAATTATGTTAAAAACAGTAGTTGTTGCTATAGTCAATTCACTGGAAATTTCACGCATTGTTTTTCCTTTATGGTACTGATGAATAATAATTTCTCGCACTTTTGGATTAGTAGGTTTTCCACGCACCATTATGGTGTTTTACTCGTAATAAAACTGACAATACCTACTAACTTTAATTATTAATACTCAAATGACGTGTGAAAATCTTTGTTGACAACACACTTATGTTTCATTCCAAAGCCTCCTTCGCGTCAGGCTGATAAAACTCAAGAAACATGAGGAAGAGCAAAACATGTTCCAATATTTAGTTGTCAGCTTTTTCAAATATCAAACAATCAATTAAGCAGTAATCAACAAAAATATATAATTAAACCGTAAAAATAGTTCCATACATCATAAAAAAAAGTTTCTAATTTCATATTTACAATTAAAAAAAAATTGAATAAAAAATTTCTTTAAACTGGCATTTTATTCGCAAAGTAACTGCTTGTTCCAACATATAGTTGTTAGGGCTCGTATCGGACACATTTCGAAAAATTGAAATCATTTTTATCAAAAAAATTATATATTCACATATTTTTGCTTAAAATAAACTATACTTTTTGCAGAATAGAATACCTAATAAAATTAAACAAAAAAACTTAAACTTAAACAAACTCGTTAAAAACAAAAGTGGGCCTCTATTTGTAATTTTCTGAAAACGTCGGGTAGTACCGGACATGAATTAATTCCCCTTACAAATGCCGCATTTATAATAAACCTGATGTTTTTCTGCCCCAGAACAATTTTTATGGGTACAACCATGGCACTAGATGCATTATAGAACAAGTGCAAGTGCAAGTTACACTATTATAAGTGCTACCGTTTCGGTTTGAGTCGTTCGGGAAGGTTAAGGCTGCCTTGATGAACCTAATAAGGGGAAACAGCTGTCGTAGTCTACCTTCTCGAACGATTCAAATATGAAAACACCGGCACATCCATTAGAACTTGGATGTTGGTATGATATTACCAGTTGCCAAAATTTATAGTCCCATGAAGCCGCTAACTTTCTTTCTGTAAAAATCTATTGGGGACGTGAAATTTTATCATCATTGTATCTAATTTGCGACGAAGTCTTCACCACAGATGATACACTCCGTTGCTTCTTGTTGCTGTTCAGAGCACATTAGGTATCTTTGCTATATTTTTGTCCTTTACATTTTTATTTTTTCCAATGTAATCCTCTAGTTGGTCAATTTTTCTTTTTCCTTTTGTGTTCTTGGGCATTTTTTAAAGTTAATATGAAAATAAGAATGTTCAGTTAAAATTTCAGTGTGTCCGATATCACCCGAAATATGTGTGTCCGATACTACCCGAACAGCACCGTTGGAAAAAAGTGGCCAACTTATTTTTTACGACCCTCCGATAATTTCCATAAAACCATTTTTATATTCCAAAATAACCAACAAATGTTATATAATATGAACATTTTAAAAGAACTTTACGTTTATATAAAATATAGACTGGTAAATTTTATGGCCGGGAAATTTCGAAATTTGTTTTGGGCAAAAAAATAAAAAATAAAGCACTCGACGTGTACCGTTCAAAGCTCGGCCTCATACTGAACATCACAAAATATATAGGTTAAGAAATGCGGCGTCAATGCTTTTGCCTGGCAACACCGCTGACAGGAGGCAGAACGGTCAGCGCCACCTTACCGGGTTGGATGAACCTTGGTTGGAATTTCTGTAAGGAATTCTGCGGGGGGCGGGAGGGGCAAAGGGGGAGAAGCGGGAAATTTGAACTGGGATCTCCCACTGGGATATTAAATTACTTTTAATTATTGCTTTATTTCAAAAAAAGAGCGCATAATGTGATATATTCCGCCACATTATGTGTTCCTTTTCAGAAATAAAACAATTAAAAGGACTATAGGGATATATTAAAGCATTTTCGTTTTTTTGTATATATTTAAAACAAAAACCATTTTAAATATAAAACAAAAACCAAAGAAACATATCAGGAAAGTATAATAATAATAATTCTCGCCCTCACAATACTCCAATCTAGGAGTATTGTAGGGGGAGGGGTGGCAATTACTATTATTTAGAACTATTGTTGTCACCACCACCAATAAAACAATATACAAAAACTTAATTAATAGAAACAAAATAAAAATTAACTCCTATTTAGAAAATAAATATCACAGGTCCTTGGTCTTCTTTCAGTCTGGATAAATCGCAGATGAAAAGTCTTGGTCATTGTTAACATTCCCAGTCTACCGAACTTGGTTCGGAAATCGGGGTCGGGAAACATGTAATAAAGATAAAATCGATTAGTAAGTTCCTTATCAGCAGATCGCAATAGCTACAAGTAAGGGAAGCAAATATGTTAGATAGGAAGTAATGAAAACAGTTACGAATTTTTAAACTTCTTGAGTTTTTTAGTATGACCCTCACTAATTCGCTTCGTACCCTTTTTCTCCCTGATATACTTAAAAATAGTTAATCTCACACATTACTTATTAATGAATAAAGTGATTTGACCTATTGTAGATGATGCTGAAGTAACTCCGGCCATGTTTGAGACTCTTCGGGGACACGCCGCCTGCGGTGTCTTCTACTCTCAAATTAAGTTGCCTCCATTCTCCGTTTCAACAGTTTCCATTGTATCTAAAATAAAAAAAAGGTGTTATTTTTTACTATCGATAGTTCCTATATCTTTAAATCAAACAGAAAACTACTACTGGAGTTAAACAATGACAAACACATTAAAACACAGAAAATAATAACTGCTGAAAAACCACGACTACTAAGTAGACGGGGCTTTCAGTACGAGTCATTTTAGCAGTCGAACCAAACTGGTTCGACTATGCTTTTACTGACTATTGTTATTAATCTAGTGGTAATAACATAGACAAGAAGAAACAACAGGAATAAAGGGAATAAATATAACTTGTAACAGTGTCTCTAAAAATAGCCCCCTAACCATACTTTTCACACTGCCTATTCATATTTGGAATATTCCTCGAATAACACATTGATAATAATTCGGGAAGAACTATTATCAAATCATTAATAAATAATAACATATTTAACTTACCTTGTTCGAGATTGTTGATATATTTTTTTATTAAAACTTCAAAATTTGCAAATTCATCGATGGCCAAGGCGTCTGATCCGGCGATTTTATTGGTCCAACCCTCCAACCCGTAATGTATAGGCAACCCGTTTAACATAGGGTCGCGTTCAGAGCGAATATAGCTCACTTTTTGCTACCTTCGATCATACCCTTTGGCCTTCACAACCCGACGTAATGGCCGACCTGTGTTGCCAATGCGCCGGACCCAGTTGCATACCCCTGCTGAACATATGTGTCTACGGTAATTCTAATAAAGCATTTTCTGACAAATTCGGAACTCCACCTATTAGGGAAATTGAGAAGATGCTGTTGTAGGCGCGCATTTGTTCGTATCGGACGGACGCATCGGACGGACGGAACGAATAAAAATTATTATTTGCCTTATTTTAAATGAGATAAAGCACATAAAACCGTATCGGACGCATCGTAGAACCGGAAATCCGTCCAGGATAATTCAAAAAAGACAAAATCCGTGTATACGATGCGTGCGGATGACGTCATTCGCAAATTCGATCAAATGCGCGATAAGTAGCGACAGAAATCGGCTCGGAGAAGTCTTTTCTTCTACAAAATTTTTGTAATAAGTACGTGTTTAGTAGAGCTGCAAATTGCAATGCATGACGGATTAATAACTTTAGTGCAGCAATATAATGAAATGTATAATTTAAAAAATAAAGATTAGAGCAACCTACAGAGACGGTAAAATATTTGGGAAGAAAAGATCAGAAATTTTTTCATGACTCATCTGAACGTATTGGAAAAATTTTGCTTCATCCCTTATCAAATCGTCAAATAAAGTATTAAATTCTCCATAGAGTTTTCTCTTAACATTTACAGTGTGTCCCAATTTGATACTGGACACCTCAGAACTCAGAACTATATGAAGGACAAGGAAAACAAATCGTCTCTATTTTTTATTGGTAGTCCCAAGGGAGAGTATCTCATAGGCGGTGGTATTTGGATGGAGTGTAATTATTTAATGGCCTGCTATGATTTTCTAAAGTAGCAAATTTTCAAGAAACCCTATTAGGAAATTTTTTTACGACAAAACGGTATTAAGAAAACTTGTTTAGAATGAAAAACTGAGTAGAATTTCAAAATTTCAAAAGTCTAGGCCTATACTTTGATTTTTAGCTTTTTCGCCTTTTTCTCCCACTTTTTTCTTTCTGGAGCTTTCACATCAAAATATTATTAAGGAAACTTGATCATCGTGAAAAAATAAAATTTTGACGTGAAAACTCCAGAAAGGACACTTTTCTAAGAAAAAAGTAGGAGATAACTCTAAAAATCAAAGTACCTATAGGCCTAGCGTTTTGAAATTTTGTGAATCTACTCAGTTTTTTATTCTGAACAAGTTTTCTTAATAACATTTTGTCGCAAAAAAACCTCTAATCGGGTTTCTTGAAAATTTGCTATTTTAAAAAATCATAGCAGGCCATGAAATAATTACCTCATCCAAATACTACCGCCTATGAGATACTCTCCCTTGGTACTACCAATAAAAAAATAGAGACCATTTGTTTTCCTTACCCTTCATATATTTCTGAGGTGTCCAGTATGAAATTGGGACACACTGTATATTATGGACCCAAATTCGTTTTTCTTTTCTTCTGACTTTATTCTTCACCTTCAAATGCACATGCAATTGCAAATATTTCTTCTTCGGAACTTTTAATTTTTAGATCTGAAAAACAAACGCGACAGAGAAGTTTGTACTATATCCTGTCTCGTATTGCACTAAATGAAAATGCATCAAGCAAATCCGAAGAATGTGCGATGATGACAAAAAAATTACGATTCGTCCGATGCGTCCGTTGCGATCGATACGTATTAATGCGCGACTACCTTTATTGTCCACTCCAGTGGACAACAAATAGGAAGACGTTTATTTACAGTTTTTCTTTCTAACAGTGGCGGTTAATGCACAGGAGGGGGCTACGTTTTGAAACCAATACACTATATGGTCAATTAATAAAACAGGTGGCTAGAATACCTACTTTCGGCATATGGCCTTTTTTATTTTTAGTAGAAATTACGTATTTGTGCCTAATTAATAAAAAAAGTGCATTAACAATCAATTTTAGTTTTCTATATTTGGCACTGGCCCCCACTATCTAACACTAACACACTAGGTAAAGGCTAGTCTTCTGTTTGTCTCCGAAAGATAATGTTCTATAACTTATTCGTCAAAGTTTCTGATATTATGCGCAAAACGAATTAAGGCGTTCATCATTCATGGAATTCCTTAAAAATGTCTATTCTTTTGAGAGTCGAAAAACAACGCTCTGATACGGCTGTTGACATAGGAGTAGTTATAGCAAAGTCTAGAAATACTAAAGTCGGTTCACTCCTTTGATCTCTCGGAAAAGCCGACAATTTTTTGCGACCGGTCGTAAATCTGCGTCGCACGCTTCGCATTTACGAGGGCGACTAAACGAAATCGCCGTCAAGCTAGTTATACAGGGACAGGTTCATATTGACTTTCCATTATTTACCAAAGTCTATAAATATTAGTATACCTATTTGTAGTCTTTGGTACAACATTATTTGTGTAGGTAAGTGTACCGTTAGTTTTTGGTAGGTACATTTAAATTAAAATACAAGGTATCTATTATCAGAATCTGCATAATTAGTAGGTATACCTATCTGTAGACTTTGGTTGGAACATGAATAAAAATGCAATTTTTTATGTTTTACGTTCATTTTTAATAAAGCCTAACAAAACATAGAGCAGACAAAACTTAAATAACAAATAAATATTTAACGACAAAGAGTTAAACTTATCATATCTACTATATTTAAATTGACATAAACAATACAGAACAAAATATACGCATACGTACCTACACAAGCATGCGTCTTACCATAAGCTTTTTTCTGGCAATAATCATAATGGGACAGCCGAGGGGAAGCAGTTTTTACTAAACGTTTTCCGGGCGAAGTGAATGACTGATCATCAAAATGTGCCTTGCAAATTCTTATAGGTTTATATGCCTCTTTAGGTGGAATATTCGCAAATTTATGTTCTCCGATGAACTCTAAGGCATTCTTCCATTGCTGGCACCTTTAAATTTTCAAAATTTTAATATTATATCTATATTATTCTTCAATTAATACCTAAGTAGGTATTCAAATGTCACATAAAAATGTCTTAATTTTTGTATAGGTAGGTCCTATTTCTCTGCGCTTTCTGTCACTAGTTACAACTCCATGTTTTAGTTGCCATATTTCATATGTTTTGTGTTTTGTCTCTAATTAATAAAATCGCTTTTTCAGAAACCTCAATATATTTACTATCCTTATTCTTGCTTTGAAACTGATTAAACAAAGTGTCCACTTGAGAAAAGATTGGATGAAATAAATTTAACCAAAAGAAAAAATCGGGATCTTCAAGGGCTCAGGGGCAAGGGATTGTTGATAGATTTGAGAAAAACACGTTCACTTTTGCATTTCGGTTTGCCGCTCTTTGCATAATTAAATTGAGCTGCTGCGCGTAGCAGTGCACGAAATGATCAATTTTATATGTAGGTATCTTTTATTTTTCTTTGAACTCCACCAGTACTACCACTCATGACGTTTGCATCTTACATGCGCAATTAACTTTTTTTGGTTTATGGTTTAATAATGAATACACTCTGTCAAACCATTAGCAATCTTATCTTGAATTCTCAAAATACTACAAAATTGTTCACAAACATTTTCATCATGTAAACATCTAAATATCATTACCATTAATTTGACAATCATTCGAAATGTCAGTTGTTTCATCGCATTGTATGGCCAAATCAATGAATAAAGGGGATTCTTTATTCATAGCGCCAAAAAGTCTGTTTTACTTATTTGCTCCCGAATTTCTTCTCGACAAATTTCCAGGATGCTGTACAATATTTCATTTTCACGGTTGTTGAAGTACCCTTGAATACTGTGGAACTTTTTAAATGTTCTTTCATAATAGAATCTAACTAGGATGTAAAATTCATTAGTTCTTGAAAAATACCACGATTTTGAGTGTTCTTTTTCGTCGTACGCTAATTCTAGTCTTCCACAAAATTTTATGCAGTTTATTATTCTTTTTAAAATATATCTATTTTTATCCACATCTTCGTTATGTTTAATAATGTTTTGTCGGTACATGGAATTTAACTAAGCGGCAATACTAACCTTGTCTAAAAATGCTAGTTGCGTTGGGTGAAGATTTAAAAAGAGAATCTACGCCCATGGAACAGCGTGCCGATTTAAAAACATCTCCGGAGCCCGCTGGCACCCTCTACATTCCGGACCAGAAATTAAAGCGGATCGATATCGAAAATCTTCTGGCATCTTCGCCGGAGCCATCTTGCGGCTAGCGGAAGTAACAATTATTCACAGTCGGTGTCGCTGACTCGAAAGCAAAGTCTAGAAAACAGCACACTGTTTTCTGGGGTATACTGGGATAGCTCGGTGGGAATTACAGATGGGACATTTCGAGTCTGGCAATATCTTGATTTTGACTTTTGACAGGGTTTTACTTGACATTAAGCCCTGGGAATTGGGCCTGGAGAAAGTGAAAGGTTAGAAAGCGATTTTGTGCGAATTTTGGAGCTGAAAGAATATTCTTGGGCAGTGACAGTAATCTGACAAGTTTATTTGTGATTTTTGAAGGCTAAACAATAAAGGTGGTAACCAAGGTAACGAGTTTGGACTGTGATTTTTGAGATTCATTACAATATTATTTGCCCCTTTCACTGCTCCCTTTCGCGACCAGAAATTTACTTGGGGAAAGGACCCGCCCAAATACACTTATTAAACAGGGGTATCATTCCATCCTTTTCCTTTTAATAGAAATCGTATATTACATCAACCACACACGAGCAGAAAATACAGACACAAAATTTTATATTTCCAGCTCCATAGATGGTGTTTATTTTCAACGGGTACGTTGGGACCTATAGTAAACCCTAGAGCTGCGGGCGAGACTTCTAATTTTTTTAGCCTTGAAACTCTTTTTACACATTGTGAAACTATTGACTAGTGGGGGACTATTATTATTGCCAAAACAAATAACATACAGTGTGTCCAACTTTAAAACTGTACAAATCCGTAAAATCTTCATTTTTGGAGACAATCGCCCAAACTTTTTTTTGTTTGAAAGGCCTTCAAAAACCGCTTCTTTTGACCGTCCCGTCATTTTCAAAATGCAAATCCAGGGCCGGCTGCGACCCAAAAACCCCTTTACACCAAATTTGAATAAAAAATATACAGGGAGTTCCAATCTGCAGGGTGTCAAAATTGAGCAAAATAGGACTTTTAAAGGTATCTGCCAAGTCAAGATTGCCATGGAATCCCCTCAAAACAGTTCAATGGTCTATAGGACCACTCAATGTATTGGTGTGCAAAGGTCCAATACAAAATATACAGAGTATTCTTATCTGTGCCATCTCAAAATGCTGAATTTTTATGAAACTTTATATGGGTCATGAGTGCTGTAGAATCATTGAAAAAATATTGATAAACACAAAAGTAATGTATTTCTTTAAAATTCCTATTTTGCTCAAATTTGACACCCTGCAGAATAGAACTCCCTGTATATTTTTTATTCAAATTTGGTATATAGGGGTTTTGGGGTGTTCTGATTAACGCTGTGGGGTCAGATTTTAAATAAAAAAATCGCTAAATGGTTTTCGAGAAAATTGGGGGTATAAAAAAATGGTAGCCGGCCCTGGATTTGCATTTTGAAAATAGCAGGAAGGTCAAAAGAAGCGGTTTTTGAAGGCCTTTCAAACAAAAAAAGTTTAGGCGATTATCTCTAAAAATGAAGATTTTACGGATTTGTACAGTTTTAAAGTTGGACACCCTGTATAATGATTGTATATGCGTTAAAAGTTCTTACTTATATAATTTATTTATGTTGACAATATTTCTGGATTTGGTATTTAGGTATTTTTTTAATAAATGTGTTTTCTCATTTAACTATTTTATTTTATTCCTCTCTGTCAAAAAATGTTCAAAGGTAATTCTGAATGAAAATGGGTAATTACTTTCTGGCGTGTTCAGTCAATACCTACTTAAAAAATCTCAATTCCTACTTGTAGGTACATACATAGTCAACAGTTTAAAAAATCCTTATTTACCTACTTTTACTATTTTTGTTTATATCACGAATAAAAGTAGCATTTCATAAAACAGTGTTAGTTTTTTTTATTAAGAAATTCATTTTCGTCAATGTAATTTGAGCAAAAACTGCAAATTAAACAGTTATAGAGGGCAGGCCGTTACCTTGATTTAACTATAGAGAAAAATCAAACGGCAGAACATAAAAAACGCGATCACGTAAATTCAACAAAAGTGTCTACTTAAAACTGAACTTAGCACTTAGCAGCCAATTTTCTAGGAGCCAAAAATTTCAACGTTTATTTTTTGATGAATATTTTTCTTCAT
Organism: Pseudeuparius sepicola; assembly: GCA_963920635.1. Classification (NCBI taxonomy): domain Eukaryota; kingdom Metazoa; phylum Arthropoda; class Insecta; order Coleoptera; family Anthribidae; genus Pseudeuparius; species Pseudeuparius sepicola. The sequence goes on from OY987306.1 coordinate 21,219,439, forward strand.
TCTCCAGTTTAATCTGCTTAGAAGGTTTAATAATAGTTACCCTATCTACTTTATTTTTATCAAAATAAATTTGTGGAAATAAGGGCGAGGAAAATTTTTTGCTGCCAGAAAATCGGTTACTAACTTTACACCGGTTTAGTTAGGCACATTGATTTTTAAATGTCTTCCGATATTTGGCCCCGCCTGTTTAAGTTTAAATAGTTACGAGCCGCCACTGATTAAGTGGTGTGGTATCATAGTTTGGCAGATATAAGCAATAATATCGTTTTAACAATGGCAGGCATTGTCCTAGCTAGCTAGCTTTTAAAATTGAGGGTACAGTTTACTCCGGCCTTGTTTTTTTCGACAAAAATACACCCTGTATACACTGTGTACTGATAGCAAAGTCTAGTATTCTCTAGACTTTGCTGATAGGTTCGGCCAATTATTGGGGCAACACCAAACAGAATGTCAACTTACAATTAGAATTTTTTTATCGTTTACACCCCTTGGGCACTGAATCGCCGTACACACAGTATATATTTTTATTAGTTACTTAAGCTAAAAAAATAAAAATAAATAACAACCTCTTTCTGTATTCAACATTTTTCCAGAAAAACGCCTAGGTACATTAAAAAATACTCCCTAATAGAGGGAAGGCAATCAGTTTTTTCACTTTTCTCAAAGTTTTCATTTTGGACATATGTTTTGTTTTTCAAATCAACGTAAGAAATTGAAGCAACATAATGTAGATCACTATATCCTAAAAAAGAGAATTTTAAAAATCTGCCAATCCGTTAAAATCGTCAAATATCAAACTGAAATACGCCCAACCCTGAATCTATTCCTAAATCGTAGAATTATTTCACTGGCCCCTTCTCCCTTCTCCCCCCGTGTCTATTTTTAGACTTGTTTGCCCCGCCCCGAACACAAACGAGCCTTTTGGAATACGAAATTGTCGAGTACGAAACCTACCACTAATTATCGATTTTGTTAGAGTCATTGTAATTATCGAAAATAGATGGTGCTAAACAGTAGTACTGGACGAGAGCTAAATAGAAATAATAATACCGCTATACACCAGTAGATGGAGTAGGTGCGCGGAGGCGAATGACTACGATCATTGGAAAAAGTTCGAATATCCATAGTCCTTCGCCTCCAAAAGCGCTCGGCAGTTTATCTGGATCCGTGAGAGGTCTTTTTAAACCTTCAGTCAACGCTAGTTGTGTAGAACAATCAATGTATCGAACAAAGTTCGTGTTTTTCTATTTTTTTTATTCATATGTTTTAAACCTTTGAATCCTATTCTAGCCCATGTCTTATCCACTCCTTCTATACAAAACAGTAAACAGGGAAAACAAAATAGTGCATTTAATTTGTCGCATCCACATATCCACTTGTTCTTGTTGTGTATATTTCTAGAAAAGTGTCGCGTAAAATTGCCACTTGCATTTTTATCTGGTTAAGATAATTTTCAATCTGGAGTTGGTGTCCCAAGAGTTAAAAAGTTACCTTTCAAAATGTCCTGCACACTATTTTTTTTATTTATTACGAGTAGAAAAAGAAAGAAAGAATACTACACGACGCGAGGCATCGTGCACACCCAGGGGACGAACCGCGCGGGAACAGGCAGACGCGGCGCGGAACTAATCAAGGCGGAAAAACTCTCAGCCCCGGATCAACAAGCCAGCGCGACTCGCGTCTAGCGACAGATCGGTCACTCTCTGGCGTAACGTAACAGCCGGTGCTATGTTGCCAGCTGCTCACACGTCAGACGTGTGAAAAAAAAACTGATCGCGTGCACGACCTTGGATTCGTCGGGAATTTTTTTACTTTGGACTAATATTGAGTTATGTGTAGGTAATTATTGGTTTTAAAATTAAAATAAGTTAAAATGCCCTTTTGAGGTTATTTTGGGTGAAAATTCATTGCCATGGTGTTTCTGGCAAACTATTTTATTGAGACATCAAACAAATAACAGAGGATTGCCACTTATCTAAACAAAAAAGAGTTTTGTCGCTGTTTCCTCCAGGCAGGGGCGGATGGGCACCCAAAATTCTTACCGGGACAGAGGCGGCGAGGCGGCCATACTTTTACCGGCCTTTATTTTTAATTCTTTGTCCCTCTCCGCCCCCCCCCCCCCCAAAAAAAAACAAATAAAACAATGTCGCCAAATCATGATATTTAATAATATCCAAATATAAAAAATTTTAACAAAAAAAATAAAACCGACTTCAAAAATTTGCCTGTATGCACACTCCACTAAATATTTTAAAAAAATTAACAAAAAATAACACCGACTTCACAAATTTGCCCATATGCACATTTCACCTTTAATTTTAGAAATATTTTTCTCTTTCTATATTGAGTTAGTTATCTTTGGATTTGGTGACAGTGAAAGCAAGGAATTTAAATCTATTTAGATATATTATTATGAATACATCATATCCTACATATACATCTTAAATCATAACTTACTGTCACCGACTTTTTTTATATTTTATTTCTTATTATTTTTAGTGAATTTTTAAGAATTATCGAAAGCGGTCCAACATTAAATTCCATCCTCTATTTGTCCACCCTTAGGATTGAAATTTTTCTCATCAAATTTAATTTCTCTTCAAATTTAAATGTGACCACCCCTAAGGTAACCCCTTTCTAATAAAATAAGAATCATCCAAATCGGTTCAATATATGAACTTTCATCTTTCATCCCCTATTTATCTACCCTTAGGGGTGGAACTTTTTCTTTAAATTTAAATGGGACCACCTCTAAAGTACTCCCTTTCTAATAAAAGAAGAAAATTATCATCGAAATCGGTTCAATATGAAATTGCATCCCTATTTGTCCACCCTTAGGGGTGGAATTTGTTCTTCAAATTTCAATGGGGCCACCTCTAAGGTACTCCCTTTCTAATAAAAAAGGCATCATCGAAATCGGTTCAATATGAAATTTCATCCCCTATTTGTCCACCCTTAGGAGTGGAATTTTGTCTTCAAATTTAAATGGAACCTTTCTGTAGGTATACCCTTTCAAATAAAAAAAGAATTGTCCAAATCGGTTTATAAATGACGGAGTTCTGAGGTAACAAACATAAAAAAAACATACAACCGAATTGATAACTTCCTCCTCTTTTGAAGTCTGTTAAAAACAAAAAATAATATTTCTCTATAAATAAAATATAAAAACCGGTTACTTTAGAAAAATAAAATTCTCATAAATAAACAAATATTTTTAGCCGGCCGCGGCAGCTGATTGACGACCGGCCCATTGGCCCACTAAGTAGGCGGCCCACCGGGAAATCTCCCGGTAGTCCGCCTGTCCCATCCGCCCCTGCCTCCAGGGTCGTGCACCCTTCTGATAGAAATAAAAAAATGGGAAAAAATTATACATGGATGAATTACAACTAATCACAGGTCTCTTCACTGTCCCTTATGATATATCATCTTAAAAAAATTGCCAAAACAGATAATGGACTATGTAGAATCTGCAACGAACGTGATGAGATTAGTGATCACATACTGTGCGAGTGTCTCCTCTCCTCTCCTTTTGTGACATCACATCTAGGTTCCGCCCCCACACTACCACACCACGTTTTAGAGTTGTTTTGGGCTCGTTATATATTTCAGAGGCTTTTGTAAGCCCCATCGCAGCAAGCACCTTTTGTACGGCCTGTTTCACGGACATAATATTACTCTATTTCCGCTTCTCTGACATTCTCTTGTAGTTATTGATCATCTTAAATGTACCAGGAAGGCAGAATGAACCGCTAGAAGGCAAAACGGTCCAGGTGTTCCATTTTGCCCGGTCCGTTTTGCTTGTGGGTAGTCTCGAATAAAACAGGTACGTTTCAAGGTTATGTCAACTCTAAGTTAAATAACAAAAGAATGTCTTGGATAGCGGAGACACTACTCTATCTAAGGATAACTTCACTAATCCTGGTTGTGTATAAGAATGGAAACTGCAGGTTACTTGAAAATGCCTAATTTTACATAAATTTTTATTAGAAATGACTTACTACTAACGGTGCACCCTTTGCTTTCGTCGACCACTGGTTTACTGTTCAAGATTGCCTATTGGTAGTGTAATCTTTATACACTATCAAGCGACAGATGGCGCTGTAGCCATACGTAATAAATGAATGAACCATTTTACTCGCAGGGTCCGTTTTACCGTCCCCTAATTGCTTCCCTCTATTCCCATTCTACAGTGTGTCCCTCTTAAGTTCCTACCACCTCCTAAAAATTGTTATTTGTGAAACTTTTTCTTGTTGAAGATGTCGTCAAAAAGGATCTTGAAAGCAGGTGTCACTTGTTTTTACAACCAAACGACCAAACCCATGTCCGACTGGTTGTCCTTCTTGTCGTCGAAATTTCGAAAAGTAGGTACTATTAGAGATTTTTTAAAGTAAAAAATAACAGCGGAGAACGTATTCTTATTGCATTAGAAAATTTGATTTGTCAGGACTTATTATAAGCACTGTTAAATGGCTGCATTTCGCATATATTTTGCACAATCACAGTTTTCCTCATATCACAGAATGATTTGTGATTTGTAAGCTAAATTTAAAAATTTTTCAGGGTGTTCCCTGGTTAAATGCGAAATTGGGCGAAAAAGCCAAAGCCATTTGATTTTTTGTATGTGATAGGTACAATTATTAAAAGAAAAATTTATGTTTCGAGACCACGAACTCGAAAAGAGCTACTGTAATCACATTAGACAAGCTGTCTACACCACACAAGAGTTGAGAGAAATGACGAAAAACAATCAACGGTATGTTGCATATTCTTTAAGTAGAAAAATACAGAAGTTAAGGGGAGGGAGGTAAAATGTTATTATGTAGATAACCCTGTCTACGTGGCAATCTCGACAAATTCATCAAAGAGTAAAAAAGGTGACGTATTCCGCGACTTACTTCTTAAGAAAAAATTGCATAGTCACATTTTGTCGTGATTTCTAATGAATGCGACATTGTTATGTTATTGACCCTCTTTTAACAATATACCTACTTTAACTTGGGGTTTTAGTTGTGAGTCAGTAGTCATTATTTGAGGCTAGAACCTTCTAGCTGAACTAGCTAGTACTTGCCAATTTAAAGTTAAAATCTACCTTAACTAAATTAAAAGCTAAGACAGAAAACGTAAAGAATAACAATAGTAGTGATGATTATTCATTTCGGGGAAATATATAGTGCTGTTCATTTTTTTAACAAGTTAAGCGGGTATCACCCGTACCCACCATTTGTCCCATCCCACGCCGGTGGCCAGGCCGAAGTTGGGATGTTCGGAAGTCATCTTCCTCCAGTGGGCGCGGAAGTTGTCGCCGAGCGCGGCGCCGTCGCACAGCACGCCGTACACGGCGCCCACCTCGCCGTACTGCGCGCCCGGCGCCGACCGGAACCGCAGCAGCGTGCCGGTGACGTCGAACGTGACGAGCCGCAGCCGCGTGGGATTCATGTCGCGGACGACAAACTACAATCGTCAGGACCGCGACGCTGGCGACGCGAGACTGTTTTGTTTGCCGACGCGGAGACGGATCGACGGGCGAGCATAATTAGGTATAATAAACGCAGGGCAAGGTCCATCAGCTGTGCAGTTTGATTTGTTTGTTTAGAAGTTAAACGCGAGCCAAAGGTCAAATCCGTTTTTGATTATTCACTTCGTCTTTTTCTAGATTTGTATTTCGACGTTTTCGCCTTGCCCATAATTCACTGTCTCTTTGCTCCGCTCCCTGTCCCGGGCAGTTTTTCAATTTTTAATTTGATTTTGTACTTCAAAATGTTTTTTGTTCAGATGTTTCTCCATTTATTTATAAGGGTCGTAATTTTAAGATTATTGACAACATTATTATAGTGCCTCGTTTTATGGATTAATTGAGAATCTTTCAAAAATTGATATTCTGCAACAGTAAACTACGAAGGCCTGGATGGGACACTCTCCTTTTTTTCTAATATTGCGACTTATAACTCGAACCTTTAAAGTTTCGACTTATAAGTCGAAATATTGACAGTCCATATTTCGAAATATTGACAGTCATTCCACCCCATGGGTGGAATGCATAAAAAGTAGTAGGTGCTAATGCTTCACCAAAAAGTATCTACTTTGTAGCATTTGCTTTTACATAGAAGCATCTGCTTGACTCGAGAAGAACATACTACACTGTACGGCAAAGCAGAAGAATCTACTACTGAGCTGAAGTATCTACTTCGTGCGGTGCGCGCTCGACGTGTTAAACATTTTCTAAATTTTACAATTACCTTACTAGAATCACCTAAACTTCTTAAAAATCCCTTCATTTTTCGAGTGGGCAATAAGGCTCCACCTCTTGTTTCTATATAGGATCATCATAATTATTAAGAAAATAATGTGCAAGCCACTCTACATTCTCTCTATTGAACCTGAAGTACGAAATTGTGAAATTAACTTAATTTTATACAAATTAGGCATTTATAGATATTATAAAACTGCACAATTTACAATAATTACCTAAATAATTTACGATATATGTCATCATTGTATCATCTCATTTGATTGTATACTTTTCTGCGACGCACATTGATAATAATTTAAAAAAGCACGTAATTTGCGGTGGCCGAAGTTCCTGAAATACCAACTTCGCTTATACTGAAGTAAATACTAGTAAAACTAGTAGATACTTCTAAAGCATAGTACCTTCTTCTATATACCAAGTGCATAGTAGCATGTACAATGGAGAGTAGTACCTAAATGCTTCGTTCTTATAGTAGAAACTTCATTAATGTAGTACTTACTTGAAGCATTAGCATCTACTACTTTTTATGCATTCCACCCAGAATGATTCCACCCACTATTTCGACTTATAAGTCGAAACTTTAAAGGTTCGAGTTATAAGTCGAAATATTATCTAGTTCAATATTTCGACTTAAAAGTCGACACTTTAAAGCTTCGAGTTATAAGTCGAAATTTTGGGTCAATATTTTGAAATTTTGGGTTAATGTTTCGACTTATAAGTCAAAATTTTAGGAACGGATCTAGAAAAAAAAAGTGAGTGTCCCTTCCAGGCCTTCGTAGTAAACTGTAGGTAAATGCTCTATATTTTAAAAGGCATACTCGATGGTAAAGCTGGTGGTTTGTAAAATCACTTGTGCCGCAAATGTTACCGATACATTTTTCGAAAGCACTATTTTGCTTACAAAGTTAAGGCAAAATAGGGATTGAGAATAAATTGATCAAGCAAAAATTTCCCGCATGCAGAGCTCGGCCGAGTACAAAAAAAGTACTCGAGTATTAAGTAAAAGTACTTATAAAAAATGTACTCGATTACCGAGTATAAGTACAAAATCACAAGTACTCGAGTACCTACCAAGTACAGAGTAAAGTACCGAATACATTTTTAAATGCGCTCAAACCCAAAGTTCACGCCGGGGAGGGATTATGAAATTTGGTTGCTTTGGTTTGTATTGAGATTTTGTGATGTGATATCTAAGAAAAGAACAAAAATTTATTGCAAACCTACTTTATTTGCTTTAAAAACAATAAGATTTTCAAAATTTTCAGCCTTGAGAGCATGACATTCAACAACTTGTCCTCACACGCAGACGTAGAGTAAATAAATAAATGTACTCGAGTACACATTTTTGACTCCGAGTATTCGAGTACATTTTTGTATTTAGAAATGAGTCAAATACAAGTACAAGTACTTTTGAAATGAAGTGCTCTGACCTGAATACCGAGTACGTCAAAAGTTATTTAAGTAAAAACAAGTACTTGCCCAGCTCTGCGGTTTTTGTTGAGAATTCAACGCCTGCCAATATGAACCAATAAAATGACACGATTTCTCAAATATTAACTAATTAGGTGACGATTTCAGCGATAATACCACGATTGTAGTATTTTCGCTGAAATACTGTTAGTTAGGTACGCCCTAGTTACACTAAACCAATATTGTGGTAGCTAAAACTGTTAGGTAACCTGAGAACTTCTTCACAGTACCAAATTTAATATACAGGGTGTCCCGAAATTAGCCTGCCATAATTTACCAGCGTGTTCTACGACCTAAAATAATAAAAAAAGTTCCTATAAACATGGCCTTAAAAATTCTCCCTAATGGGGCTATAGCCCCGAAAAGAAGCAGTTTCACAAACGATTTTTTCCAAATTTTTCCAGAACGGACAAAGATAACATTCTGAAATTTGGTATGTGATGGACCTGTGAGATTTGACATTTGCCGAGGTAGAGATAGTTAGACATTCTTAATCATAGACGTCCTAAATAGGGAGTTAAGGGGTTAAAAATACCCTAAATATTTTGTGTGTGCTTTTTCCCCAAATTTATTGCGAAATTATAAAATTTCAGGGTATTCTACGAAAAAATGGTGCTTTTGTTGAACTTTGATAGCGTGCACCGTTTTCGAGTAAAATCGTATTGAAATTTTTTTGCAGAGGGCCATGAAAATGCGTATTAGAAATTAGCCTGCCATATTTTACCAGCGTGTTCTGCGACCCAAAAAAATGAAAAAGTTCCTATAAACATGGCCTCAAAAGTGCCCCCTAAGAGGGCTACAGCTCCCGAAAGGGACACTTTGACATACGGTTTTTCTAAATATTTCCAGAACGAGCAAAGATAAAATTCTGAAATTTGGTATGTGACATACCTGGGAGAATAAACCATGAAAAAAGCGCAGAAAAAATTTTGGGATATTTTTAACCCCTTGACCCACCTCATTTGATACGCCTATGATGAAGAATGTCAAACTCTCTCTACCTCGGTAAACGTCAAATCTCACAGATATATCACACACCAAATTTCATAATTTTATCTTTGTTCGTTCTGGAAATATTTAGAAAAAACCGTTTGCCAAAGTGTCCATTTCAGGAGCTATAGCCCTCTTAGGGGACTTTTTTGAGACCATGTTTATAGGAACTTTTTTAATTTTTTTGTATCAAAAAACGTGATGGTAGATTATGGCAGGCTAATTTCTAATAGGCATTTTCATGGCACTCTGCAAAAAATTTTCAAAACGAGTTTACTCGAAAACGATGCATGCTATCGAAGTTCAACAAGAGCACCTTTTCTCGCTTTGGGTGGAAGAGGTCCCGGGTTCAAATCCCGGTTGTGGCTACTTTTTTTATTTTTAAGTCATATTTTTGAAAAAGCAAAAGATTTATAATTTTTGTAGTTAATTTATTTAATAAGTTTTGTTGTCGAATTACGTCTAAATACTGAATAATTAAATCATTTGCAGTTAATTTAATTTATTAACTCATTATGATCCCATTTCTAAGAAAATACTATCCCTGCTGCACAGTCGTGGTATTTTATTACCATTTACTTTCTTTTTACTGTAAAAATTCTCTTTTCGTTCAATACTTCGTAGTTTTGTGTTATTAATAAAGTTTGATAGGTCGATTTGTTTCTGAAACATGAATTTTCCATGCACATGAAGAAAATCGTTTATGCAGACCATTACGTGAATTGTAGAAGAATAAACACTATTTTGGAGTTATGGGATGATCTGTACAACCAGTTGAAGAAGTGAGAATACTAGATATTCTATTTTGGAAGAGTATTTTGTAACGTATAAAAATAGAAATTTTGCCCGAAAACAAACCAAAGGTCTACTATATAAAGAAGTAACTGAAAAATCTACTGCATTCTATACTTACACTACAACTAGCCATGGACATTATGTATTGCTTGCTTTTAGACTCGCTTTTCTTAAGAAATTGCATGGGCCAAGTAAACTTTTCAAATTAAAAGGACATAACAAACAAGCATGTTATTTTATTTTGGCTATTAAATACGTTGTAACAGACATATTTGCATATTTTTGGTGTTTTCAACATTAACCACCCTGTCGATTTTTTTAGATTCTTGGACATACTCTATAACTTCTTAACGTCTGAGTAAAGAGAAAAATTTAATTTTCAAAATATACTCGGGTTTCCAAACGCCATAATAAAAATGGTATGTTTCTGGTGGGATGCCCGACGTCGAGAATTTTTTCACCACTTTTCACGCTTTTCATATGTGTTATGTCACAAGGAGTAAAATACATTTTTCTGAAAGAAAAATCTACGGCCGTTTACGAAAAAAAAACGAGGTACACATTATAAATGAATCACCCTGTACATTATAGCCCGCTATCGTCGATGCCTATAAATAGCGCGACAGCAATGACAGCGTTTATTGGTTTCTATAGGCAACAGAACTGCGAGGCTGCAGTATGCAGCGAACATGATTGAAGATTTAATCCGTTCGTACATAAAATTTTGTATGCGCCAGAGGGGCAGTCAGCGTTTATGGCCCTCCACGCCACAGGCGTAGCCAAGGGGGGGGTTTCGGGGGTTCAACCCCCCCCCCCCCCCCCCCCGAAATAAGCAAAATATTACCTAATATTATACCGAAAAAATACGAGGAGTGAAGAGTTCAATTATTATTACGTTTGAATATATGTAGTAATAGTAGCGCCTAGCGCCATCTTTTGACGAGAGGCAGACGCAGTTGCAGCCGAACTATTTTGTATTGTAGGGACACTTTGCGTTGTTTCTCGATTATTCGCCACGCCCCTCGGTCGAAATGAGCGGAACTTTGTGGAAGTTCGTGGAAGTTTCTGGACGGCTACTGGGCTGCTATATAAGCGGCGCCGCGGCGCGTGACCGCGCTTACGGCAGTATTGTTCCATGCGAACTCGAAGCGAATAAAAGTGAAAAGTGGTGAACGAATAGTGAAGAGAATTAAGTGTACCGTGTAAGTGAGTAATTTTAGTGCGCTGTTATTCGATGACCTTGTTAAGGATAGATACGTGAATCATTATTACTGTCGAAAAATGGAGGGGAAAAAAAGGAAGGGTGATAAACTTAAAGGTATGGACTACTGGAAAAAGTGGTGTAGTCAAGGTCAAGGGGTTTCTAATAAAGAAACAAATTTGGATTTAGCTATCAAAGCTTCAGCTACCTTGCATGCTGATAAGAAGACTGCCTACCCCGAAATCTAGTTTGGAATGCCTAGATATGTGCGATAAAAACCTTTATCCTAATATTTACACATTACTACAAATCTTGGCTACCATTCCTGTATCCACTGCTACCCCAGAAAGGTCTTTCTCGAGCCTAAGGAGACTGAAAAACTATTTACGAAACACTACAAGTGAAAACAGACTTAATGGTTTGGCTCTAATGAACATTCACTATGGAACAGAAATTCATGCAGATGAAGTAGTAGATATATTTAAAAGAAAAAGCCGAAGATTTCTTCTTTAATGGTTTTAGATTTAGCGCAGAGGAACGAAATTAATTTATCCATTTCATTTAAAGTTAAGAACTTTATAAATATGTCGTGGTTTTTCGGATGAATATATAGATATTAAATTTCATGTAAGTATATTTTTGTTGTTTTATTTACTTCTCAAACTAAACCCCCCCCAAAACTAAATCCTGGCTACGCCCGTGCTCCACGCGTAATGTCCCTCAGCATGCGTCGCGGGCTATTATTTTCACTCCGCGGGCCATAAACGCATCCTTTGTGACCTTGATACATAAATAACGATTAATTATGGTCCCTAAATAAATGCTCATTTTACTAACGCTTTCAATTTTCCAATACCACTGACTAGGTAATTCTAGTGGCTTGCTTCGAAGAGGCCAAGAAAGCAATTAATCACACTACTATCCGTTACCTGCATCATATGCATGTGAATGTGTGAGCTGTATCCACCGTTCTAAATACTTTTGGTTGGGAAATTACCTAAATACGAGAACGCGTGGAATACCTAAACATACAGTGTGTCACAGGATTGATGTTACAACAGGTATTTTGTGTATTTTTTTTATTTTAATATAATATTTCGATGCACTGCCCTGTTTTGGCTGTAAATCATTTAGACAGCTTTTAGTTTTTGCAAATCAAGACGGCTTTGACAATAATTTAAAAAATACCTACTGCCAAATCTTAATGCTCAGAAAGGTTGTCAAAAATTGATTATTATCGATAATCGCAAAATTTCAAAAATATTGACCTAATTTGATGACACTCATTAATTAAGATTTAAAAAAAAAAACGTGATAAATTTCAATAAATTTAGTAACCAAATAATGAATAAATAGTACAATATAGTTGCACATTTGGCTATTTTTTAATTTAAAAATGTTAAAAATCTTAGCTAGTGTTGTCATCAAAGTAGGCAGATCTTCTTGATATATTACACGTCGGGCCATAATTTTCCATCCTGAACAACTTCTTTAATAAGATGGCTCATTGGAAAGGTTAATGTACCTAAAAAGGAAAGGCTGTTTACCTCGGCGCTTATTCAACTGCCGATAACACCTTGATTTGCAAAAAAATAAAACTGGTCCTAAATACTCAGAAATACCAAATTAAAATAATTCAATTTCAAAAACCTTTAATTGCAAAAATACCCCTTGAAACACCTGGGACACACTGTATGATGAATCTAAAAAATTATACCGCAATGTGACCTCACCTGCTTTATATTACATAAAATATGCAAATTAAGGAGTTAGTGTAATAGAAACACAAGTCGGCAAATGAGATTATTCAAATTTTGATCTCAATCTGTGTAGATATTACAAGATAATAAATGATACACCTTAACCTTTTAGACATCTAATTGGCATGATGTGTTGACGTTGAGTGAAGATATGAGTCATAGTTTTTTTTATTCAAGTAGACAGTAACCAATAACAACAACAATGTTAAATGTACAGTCAAGATGGGTGTAAACGAGTATAGAGCCCAAAGGTAATATTATAAAATATTAGGAAAATATTTGAAATATTTGTAGAATAACCCCCTATTTTTTTATACCTACCTAAAAAGGACAAATCTGAATGTGTTATTAGATTATAAATTAATATTAAATTGATTTTCTTATTTTTTTATTTCCTACTTATATATTTATTTTTTGATTTTTGTCTTAATAAAAGGACAAAAATGAAAGTACGCCGATTATTTTGAAATATAGGGACAACAATCCTGAATATCATTTTCTTATAAAATGTTTGGATCTCAGAACAATTAAAGTATGCCAATTTTATATTCTTTTCCTAATTTGATTTCTATGATAGTTCCTGGTAGGTTTTTTCCTAATGAAATTTCTGGATGTCTTTTACGGAAAAATCACTTCACTTAAACCAAATAGTTATATATGTACCAAGGCAATGAAGTTAAACTTTTTAGGACTCATGTGGAATTTAGTTGCCGAGGCCTCTGACGATTACTCTACCTAGGTCAAGTATATATGACGAAACCCGGAACATAGCCCTTTCTGACAGAAAATCCAAACTGCTGCCTGTTGTGCAGCCTCCATGTAATAGTATATTACATAGCGAGAGTAGTAAGAAGCTTATTACGTGCTAGTGGAAAAGTGGCGCACGAGCCGCGCAGGGGCGAGTGCTGTAATTCCACGAGTATGTAATAAGCTTACTACTCGAGTTGTGTACTATACTTTTTCTTCGACGAAAGAAACTGTTTATAATAGATAAACTATACTTCTGATTTTCTGACAGGCAACAATTAGTATGTTGGTTAGTTGCTATGATGACGCGGATGCCGCGCTAACAAGGCACCCGTGATAATAGCGTTTTAATTAAGAACAGATACGTAATTTTTTTTATTACATGCCTGTCATTACGTGTCAGTCATTACGTGTCAGTGTTGGTAACAATGGACTTACTTATAACTTAAACCGTCACTTAATAGGTATGTTAGTAGCATAGGAGTAGAAAAAATAGATTAATATTCAAACCTACTAAAATATTTATACTCAAAGATTGCGCTGTTATAGGTAACAATTTCGCAATGTGTACGAAAAGTTAAATGGGATTTATTGGCCGGGTTTTGAATATTTGGTCACTTTTGACGGGCGATGACTCCGCGTCTGACGTTTGATGTTTACATCTCGTCAAGGCCTACTTATTGAAAAAATCGTACAATAATGGGCTACTTCAGTGTAAAAGTAAGTTTTTGGCACCTACCAAGGCCTATTTGATTTCTGAGAAATACAAATGTTACTCAAATTACGTTCTACCAAAGCACACCTGGATCCCGAAACGAAAAACTTTAACTCGCCTTACCTAAAATTTTTATTATTTAAACACAATATACCTAGTTAGATCCATCCAGGGACACCCTGTATAATTCTATGCAATAACATGATCCAAACATAAATTATTGTATTTGGTTGATTTTAGAGCTGTTATGATGGGATCATATTCTCTCAATAACGTTTTTCTCAAATGACAGGTTTTTTCTTTGAATAAAGAACCCCAGGAAGGAACAAATTTAGACGGGGCAGTCTCTGCATATGGCGGGTTGCCGTTTCCGGTTTTACAGTGGCGTGTGCCTTTGAGTTGTTTCTACATCCTAATCGAGGCAGAAATCCTCATTTTTCGTGAAACCAGTACCTACAGTACAGGCAAACAATTTATAAGGCACGTGTGTATGTCTTTAAGTATAGGAGTCCATCATAATATAGCAATTCTAATTTTAAATTTCTAATTATGAAGAAGTAGATACCTATACAAACGCCTATGCCACTTTGGTGCATGACCTCAAAACTTAATTTAAATTACAAAATTACTTACCGATGGATTATTATCCTCAAACATTTTAGTTTTGGCGGTCAGGGAAGTGCCATAAGCCGCACAGCTAAGCATAATAACTCGTAAAAGTATCTAAATACCACATACTGACACCTATCACCGTGTCAGATATAAAAATATTATGTCAAAACTTGGTTACTACACACGGCGATTTCCGTCTCACGTATTTTATAATACACATAGAGCTTTGACTCCTTGCTGAGTTGCTGACATTCTTTATATTATTCAAAGGCTTTTTTAGAACAGAAAGTAGGCATATAGTCTGTAAGAATAAGAGTCCATTTGAAAACAAACTGTCATTTGTGTTTTTCTATTTACTTACTTTTATATACTCGTAGGTACAGATTAATTTAAGAAAATGAGAAACTTAGTAATTAAAAGGGACATAGCTTACATATAATAAGCAATAACTATTGTCAATTTTTGTTTCAGATTACATGGTTCATATGAAGCCCTGAAGTACGGATCTCTCTTAGACGGCCTGGCAGACCTCACTGGAGGCATCACCGAGAGTATTCCAATTAAGCAAGATGCTACCTCATGTTCCCGCCTTCTACACAAACTCCTGGATATGACGTCGATAATTACATGCGCAGTCCAACCTCCGAATCAAGGTAAGACATCTCGAATCTTTGTTTTTTTGAAACATACAAGTATTACCAAGTATACAGTGTGGTCTAGGTATAAACTTCCCAACTAATATGATAGTAGGTATTTACCTACACCCAGGAGGCAATAAAATTTTACTGATCTTCCACTTTCATAATTTATCGGTTACAGACATATCAATACCACAAGCCTATAGTTATATAGGCCTATGCCAATACTTCCCCTATTCACGGTTAGTGCCCGCCCATCACAATGGGTTGAACTAGGTTGAGCCGTTTGTATATCTACCTCTCATTATTATGACCACAGACGTACAGGGTGTTTCATCTTAAGTGCGAACACCCCCGTACAATTTGTATTCTTCATCCAATTTTAGCCTCGTTTTTTTTCTAAAAATAGTCCACAACAAACTCTTTTTTTACGTTGGTGCAGAATTTCAGGTTTAATCTCAATTTTCAAAGCCTACTACGATTTTTTTTCTAGTAAAAAATGACGAAAACCATTTAGCGATTTTTTTTTTTAAATATCACACCACAGCGTTAATCAGAAAAACCTAAAATCCCCGTATACCGAATTTGAACAAAAAATATACAGGGAGTTCAATTCTGCAGGGTGTCAAAGTTGAGCAAAATAGGAATTTTAAAGGCATCTGGAGAGTCAAGTATGCCATGGAATCCCGTCAAAACAGATGAATGATCAACAGGACTACTCAAAGTGTTGGTGAGCAAAGATTCAATACAAAAATCTACAGGCTCTTTTTCTCTGGGCGATCTCAAAATGCTGAATTTTTATTAAACTTTATACTGGTCAGAAGAGCTCTGGAATCATTGAAAAAATATTAATAAACTCAAAAGCAATTTATTTTTTTACATCATCCAACCAACAAATAAAAACAATTCAAATTGTTGGACCTTTATCAATAAAGTCACTGCCTAAGATGATACATTTTCTGTGCGTTTCCTGTTGTGGCACACCAGCCACCTTAACTTAGATGGACTTACTGATGCAGGCTTCTGTATTTTTTAGACTAGTTCGTTTATAATGTCTGGGGTGGTTTTACGATATACTCGATTTTTGACCTGTTTAAAAAATTCAGCATTTCGAGTTGCTACAGAGAAGAACACCTTTTATATTTTTTATTGTATCTTTGCACATCGATACTGTTCATCATCCAACTGTTTCGAAGTAATTCCATGGCACACTTGACTCGCCAGATGAGTTTAAAATTCCTATTTTGCTCAACTTTCACACTTTGCAGAATGGACCTCCCTGTATATTTTTTGTTCAAATTTGGTATGGGGGGGTTTTGGTGTGTCCTAATTAACGCTGTGATGCCAGATTTTAAATAAAAAAATTGCTATGATTTTCTTATTTTTTTACTAGAAAAAAAAAATTGTAGTAGGCCTTGAAAATTGAGATTAAGAACTGAAATTTTGCACCAACGTAAAAAGAGTTTCTTGTGGCCTATTTTTAGAAAAACCACGGCTAAAATCGGATGAAGAATAAAAATTTTACGGGGGGTGTTCGCACTTAAGATGAAACACCCTGTACATATATAGCTTCGCTAGCTATATAGGTCTGTGTTATGACTCTATTTTTATAGTACAATCATGTTAGGCGAAAGATGGGCTAAATTCTATAAATAAAGAAATTCATTACAAATTTGCCCTTTTAGGACCCAACGCGGAAAGTGATAAGTTTCAATATTCCATGGTCTCCCCCTATTTGCACAAAAATAACCCCTACAAATACAAAATTCCACACAAAAAAGGTATTTACCACTTTTTCATATGCGAGAAGTTCTCAAACTACAAGCTAGGGCGGAACTTTCGCTTCTTTTGATTGATACAGGATGTTCGACATCTTGTATGGGCCAATCAAATTTACTAGCGATTGAAATTTGTCCGACTTCCCGTTGTACATTTGAGCTGAAATTTTGCACACAGCTTTGGCAACACAATTAGCATATCTAATATCGTTTAAAATCTAATATGGCCGACGCCGTAAGATGGCGGATTACCTTTTCATTCACAACCCCCTTATCAACTGAAAGGGTAGAAACTTGTGAACAACATATTTTTTATTCCAGTAAGGTCCCATACAGAAATGCTGTCGAATGGTCTTCACACTGGTGTGAACTACCGAGTATACGCAATAGAGAGGGTAGAAACGTTTAATGGTGAAACAATTCAACTGATCAAGATCAGGAATCCATTGGGCCAACCATCCGATTACTCAGGTAAGAAAATGGTGAAAAATGTATAACTTTCAACAATAATAGTTCTTAACGTTTTAGGATCGTTCGCAATGGATTCCCCAGAATGGTCCGAAATACCCCCTCAAGAGTTGGAAAGGCTGAAACTGAAAACCAGCGATGGGGAATTCTGGATACCATACCTGGATTTTATAAAGACTTTTACACATTTAGAAATAGTTCACTTAGATAGCGATACGAGTAGGGACGAGCCTAGTTTACATAACAAAAACACGTGGCAAATGAGACTGTATCAGGGAAACTGGCAAAAAGGGGTAAGTGACACCAGGGTTTCAGTATTGTGGGAGAGTTAGCGCAGTGAGTGACAAGAAACGACCAATTTCTATTTTCCACGTTTAGAATTCTTTCTTAGCAACTTCGTCATAAGGGATTTTTTTATTGATTCATTCAGGTAAATTTAAATTTTAAGTCATCTAATAATTTTATAATGAAAATTAACCTTCACTGCCTCAACTCTCTAATATGGGATTAGTCGACATAAATTAGGTTTTTCGAGAGAAATAATTTATAAAGTTTTGAAAATTTGGGTACGAACTCTCTAAAGGCAAGTGAATATAGATCAAAAGATTTCCCACCTCATAGGAAGGTACTTTATCCCCTTTAGCTTAAGAAACCCCCTCTAATGTTACCTCCTGCTAGTTTTTTAAATTCATCTTGAAAATCGTTACCCTAGCGTGAAAAATTAATAGGACTTAAATTATTCGCAATAAAATTCTACATAATTTATGTCTCATACAATTTTTCCCTGTATCGTACCACAATCTCCCAAATTTGAATAGAATACTAAAGATACGCAAAAACAAGTAATAAATGCCTTAAAATAACTTGACCACAGAAAAATGTTACATCCAAAGCAGATTTTTCTTTAAAAACAAAAAGAAATGTTTTTATTAATACAATGTCTTTTATATTCGAGCCCGTGTCCACACTACCGTCGGGGTAGAGCCCTCGGCGCGTTTTTTAAGCTTATGGCCTAATTCACTTAAAACTATATGCTTATTCAATATCTGGATTACCTTCAGGTAATTCTTCCTCTACCACTGAAATAAGACAACCTTGTCCATGACAACTGGAGCACATTGTTGAACACTTTTAATCCAACCTTAGCACAACCGCATCGTTTTCCGCAACAATTTTTACAATTGCAAGATATTAATTTAAGGATGAAAGTAGGAGCTGGTATCGCAAGTGTAGGAACTGTTTTCCCACCCCATTCATTAGCTTCTAAATTATTCCACGCCAGGAGTGAGTTTGTTGGAAAACGAGATACGAATGTTGTTCTAAAACACCAGATGTAGGTGGTAGTTTTGATAATAGCACTGTCTGATTAGATTGACCAACAAATTTGTTAAATGAAATTAATCTAAATTGGTTTGGCGATGTAACAGTACGAGGTGCCTTGTATAAAGCAAGTGTAATTTTTTCTCCAGCTCGAACAATGTCTGCCTTTATTGACGATGGATTGTTAAATGCATTCAATGCAAGTATCTTCTAGTATTTATTAACTTTACAGTATGTGCTTTTCCTTTGCAAAAAAATGCCGATCACACCCACCTAATGCGTGAGCAAATAGTAGGTTATTTTTACAGTTATGAAGGACTTCCGAGTTCTGAATATCGAGAGAACTATATATTTGCCCGTTCCTTGATACTTCCTTGAACATCTCTTAAAAATCGAATATCTTTATCAAGAGGACAAAGAGCAATCATGAGTATGAGAAGGTCAACATCCTGTCCCATGACAGTGCTTTTTCGCTTTTCGACAGTGCTACGTCACACCAGTGCTTTTCAGAGCGTCTAATTGTGAAAAAACCTTCGCTTGTAAATTGGTGGTATTCTTGGGATTTCATGACTTGGCGTATGGGAAATGTCCACTTGCATGGAAAATTGGAAACATATAACTTGTTACGGGTTTAAAAAAAATTGGCCTAAATAAATAATTGAATAATTAATAATGTTAGATCAGGGCCAAAGATGACCACCCTGTATACGACAACCCGAACAAAATTTATTTTATAGTGCGCCGTTTAAGGCCAGATAAGTGAAAACGGCCCACTGGCCAGCTGGGTCGGCGTGGGGAGTGGGTTCATATGGGGTTGGTGGTTGCACAATGAAATAAATGACAGATATTAAACAAAATGCATTAACTATTTAATGTAAAGTTGTACAAGGTATAGTACGTGTTGGTGTGGCACCTATGGTTGACGTACGTCGCTATATAGAGACGTTATGTAATGAAAAATATCTTAGGTATGTAACGGTAGGGTTAACCAAATTTACCTAGACAAGACAAAATAAATGTAGGTCTGTACATAAATGAATGAATGGTTGAATACCTTTCTCACGTGAGTGCGGTTTACATAATAAGCATTCGAGATGCTAACCTTGTCTTGTGTTTGATAACCAAATCTTTGTAAACCCTTGTTATGAGTACCGTAGTGCACAGGGGATCACATGTAAAATATAAATTAAATTAAATCACAAAGAAAAGGTTCACTTGGTGCAATAAAAGTGATTAAGGACTAGAAAAGGTCATGAAATGTCATGACTAGCGATTAGATATATATATATATATATATGTATATAAAACTTAGCTGGACTTCGGCTACGAGATCCTTGGCCAGTCGTCGCATAGGGCACCCTCCCGGAGAGCCTTACTTCCGCAGCTCGTTATCTCGTGATTGCGTAAGAGCTCGGCGGCGGTCCAAGGTGGTTAGCGGACAGTTGCAGCAGCAGTCCCGTCCAGACGGGCTTTCTGAGTAAGAGAGGCGAGAGAGAAAGTTGGAGAGGAGTTCAGAAACTTGAAGAACTCGAAAGAAGCCCTGGAACAAATGATTACACAACACCGCGACCAAGGTATGGAATGAAATTTCTTACGTAGATGAAAGGTGGCTTCGTGGTGACTCAATCCCTACGGTCCTGGAGTACCAGCAGAGAATAAGTGACGATTTACAGGTTCTGGAAATTTAAGGCAACGTGGTTTCGGTGTTCAAAAAAAAATGGAGTGCAACTTACCAGTACCAGCGGCAGTTAGCGCACAAAAATCCGGCAAAGCCGACAACCTTGTCCCATACACACACAAAATACGACAAAATTAGAGACAAAATAGTTGTAATGGTACCCAAGAAGGATGGAAAATATAGGTTCTGCGTCGACTATCGTAAATTAAATCAAGTAACCAAGAAGGACGCTTACCCAATACCCTTTATATCATCTATTTTGGATAAATTACGTAATGCGAAGTTCTTGAGCTCATTGGACATCAAATCAGCTTATTGGCAGGTGTCAGTCTCTGAGGAATCCAGGGAGTACACAGCGTTTACTATTCCCGGAAGGGGTTTGTACCAGTTTAGGAGAATGCCTTTTGGTCTCACAAATAGCCCTGCAACGTGGCAACGACTTATAGATAGTATACTAGGCCCGGAGTTAGAACCACACGTTTTTGTGTACCTGGACGACATAGTGGTAGTTACCGACGATTTTGACCAACATCTACTAGATATTTTATAGAAGATATTTTCTGCCGCCTTATTGATGCTGGGTTGACCCTGTCAAAACAGAAGTGTTATTTGTGTCGGCCAGAACTAAAATATTTGGGTTATGTCGTGGATAGAAGAGGACTGCACGTTGACCCCGATAAGGTTAAGGCCATAGTAGACATGCCTACTCCGAAAAATATCACAGAAGTACGACGTGCTATAGGTACGGCCGCATGGTATAAACGCTTTATCCCCGAATTTTCAACAATAATCGCGCCCATGACGGCATTATTACAAAAGAAAAACTCTTGGAATTGGTCTCCAGAATGCGAGGCATCGTTCCGAAAAGTTAAGGATTGTTTATGTTCGGCACCTATCCTAAGTGTACCCGATTTTAGCCAACCATTCACAGTACAAACCGACGCTTCCGCCTATGGAATTGGCGCAGTGTTAACCCAGAAATCGCAGACTGGCGAACACGTTATAGCCTATATTAGTCGTTCGTTAAGTCGTACCGAGAGAAATTACTCCGTTACTGAGCGCGAGTGTCTCGCTGTAGTTTGGTCTATTGAAAAATTAAGGTCGTGTCTTGAGGGATATCACTTCACCGTGGTCACTGACCACTATAGTTTGGTTTGGTTGCACAACTTGGCTCAGCCAAGTGGCAGATTGGCTCGTTGGGTCTTGAGACTTCAATCCTTTGACTTTAACATAATTCACAGGAAGGGGCGTGATCATGTCGTTCCTGATATGCTTAGTCGTAGTGTTCCTGTAGTGAATGCCTTAGAGTTGGATAAACAGGCTCCAACTACCGATAAATGGTATCTGCGACAATTGAACCAAGTGCGAAGTAATCCGCTTAAGTTCCCTAACTGGCGTGTAGAAGACGACAAGCTCTGGAAGCATATTAGCAATCCTTTCTCTAAACTTACTGGTCTTGAATATGAGTGGAAGCAAGTGCTACCCAAGGATGGTCGTTTGGTCGCATTTAGAGAGTGTCATGATAGTCCTACGGCTGGCCATCTCGGCGTACACAAAACCTATCACCGGTTACTCAATAGGTATTACTGGCCGCAGATGAAGAGCGACGTGGCCCGTTATGTGCGTGGGTGTAAAGTTTGCTTGGCCCAAAAACCAGAGCAGCAGGCACCTGCGGGGTTAATGTTGGGGCGTCCTGATATCACGCGCCCATGGGAGTTGGTTTCGGTGGACGTTGTCGGTCCTTTACCAAGGTCTGCAAATGGCTATACGTCAATTTTGAGCATCCAGGACTATTTCACAAAATTCTGTATGTTCCTACCCATGAGATCCGCACCGGCGAAAACTATCTGTCGACTTTTGGAGGAGCAGGTTTTCCTTTTGTTTGGTGCCCCTCGTATTCTTCTTACAGATAACGGAAAGGCTTTCGTAGGAAAGGAAATAAAGTCACTTGTAGATCGTTATAAGGTCAAGTTGGTCCATACCCCCAATTACCATCCTCAGGCCAATGCCTGTGAGAGGCAGCATCGAACGCTGAAGGTAATGTTGTCATCATATGTGAAGGATAATCATCGCAGTTGGGATACTCTGTTGCAGAAGGCGGCATGTGCTATGCGAACGGCTAAAAGTGAGGTGACTGGTCACACGCCCTTTTTCATAAATTTCGGTCGTGAGATTGTTCTTAATGGTGAACAACATAAGGCAGGTTTGTCTTGCGAGGTAGCGAATCATGAGGTGGTACCGGCTGAAAAGTCGCTGGAACTTGAAAAAGTGTTTCGGGACGTGCGGACGCATCTTAGTAGAGCACAACAAAGAGCTCAAGCTAATTACAATTTGAGAAGGCGTGACGTGAGATTTGAGGAGGGTCAACAAGTTTGGCGTCGGAACTATGTGCTTTCTGATGCTTCCAAGCACTTTACTGCGAAGCTGGCTCCAAAATTCGTTGGACCTCTCGTCATTCACCGTCGTCTGAATCCATGGACATACCAGCTCCGGGATTTGATGGGAAAGGAGGCCGGGACATGGCATGCCAAGGATTTGAAGAAAAATTTAGGATCTGCTTTTCCAAATCAAGATTAAGCTAAGTGTTGCCGTGTATATTAGTAAGACAGTTTTAGGTTATTATTCTTGGTAGGTTTAGTTTCAGTAACCTTGAAGTGGTGCTCATGGGTGGCTCGAAGGCCTGGGCTGTTACGATTGTTTTGGGTTGGTTGTCGAAGTATTCGGATCTCAGCGATGGTCTCTGGTTCGTATTGATTTTGTTTTCGATGGGTTTAACGTCAGTTCATGACGGATCTGTGGTTGAGCTGTCCCATGATCAGTCATTTCTTAGGTCATCTTATAATAATTACTAGTAGTCCTGTAGGTTATATTAATTGTAAAGTAGCTATATCAATTATACTCATGATTAGAAAATTTCCGGGAAATTTTCTTACCGAGAAGAGGGAATTTGTGACATTTCTTCAGTTATTTTAGAAAAATGGCGAATGCGCCGGTATTAAGTTTTGGCAAGTTAATTTTATATTAATTTGTTTTTAGCACAATGTTAAATCATTGGTTATTAAGAAAGAAATAATTGAAGGGACAAGTTTACTTTATTATTTTATTAATTTAAAATCAATCTAGTCTACATTGCCTATAATTATTGATCTGCAAAATATTTAGATAATATTTAATTGCCTATAAATATTCAATTAACACTATTGTTTCTTATTCTCAGAGATTTCTTCATTATTAATGTTTCTCTATGCAGTAGGTTGTGTCTACGGTTAATTTTAATAATTAATCCTTGCCCTCTGTTTTGCTATGCTAACTGTCACATTATAACTTTTCCAAATGGAATCTGAAAAGAAAAATGTTAGTAAATTTCAAGTAAACTTACTTATAGGTTAAAGTACCTGTAAGTCTTTGTAGCTCCCGGAACTTTTCTAAAAAAAAATCATGTTGTGTTGTTGGACTGGACAGGGGGGTTAACACGTTCTTGATCTCCGAGGGTGTATTTCATTTGGGTGTTTTGGTACAGGCTTGGTTGTGCATTACTTGGGTTGCGGTCCCTGCAGGTTGCAGTAAATATCGGCTGGTTGGATTCTTACAAATAAGACACAAATACGATTAGGAATCTTCGAATCTTTGTTTACATTCTGTAGCTAGGTCGAAACATTTAATATGGGTACTATACGGGCCCACTACGCGAAAGCACACTGAGTACTTACGATTTTTATAAGGTGGAACCGCGTGGGCTTGTCTCCGACAGGTGATATGGCTTTCTTGGCCGAAAAATATGCAAAAGTCGGCCGTCGCGTATTGTTTTTGTCAATAGCCATGTTCGGCTGCTGGTTGACACTGTTGGTTCCTGCCGTACCTCCTGCTCTTCATCGGCACGGCGCTGCAGTCGCTGATTGATTCCTGCGCGTGAGCCAATGGAAGTACCGGAATATTTTTGAATTTCAGACTGCGGTTGTTTTGGATGTGTTGGGGTGGTTATAGTGCTCATAGGGCTTAGGAACATAGGATTGCCAAGTTCAGTAGGTTGTTTTCAGTGTGCTTTATTCTCTTTCGTCTTTTGGTGGCTCTAACAGTTGTACTTTTGACTGGATTTCCGGTGACGTGGTAACTGACGTAGTTCCGTGGGAGGGGCTCCTTCCCCATTTCCTGAAACCATTGCACGTTTGGTACCCAGCGGTGGCGCAGGCCTTTTTTTTATATTTGCCGAATTGCGGCTTTGCAGTGCAGTATTTTTTTAAGAAGTGGCGTAACTATTTTGTCTCTAATTTTGTCGTATTTTGTGTGTGTATGGGACAAGGTTGTCGGCTTTGCCGGATTTTTGTGCGCTAACTGCCGCTGGTACTGGTAAGTTGCACTCCATTTTTTTTTGAAAAGTTCCGGGAGCTACAAAGACTTACAGGTACTTTAACCTATAATTAAGTTTACTTGAAATTTACTAACATTTTTCTTTTCAGATTCCATTTGGAAAAGTTATAATGTGACAGTTAGCATAGCAAAACAGAGGGCAAGGATTAATTATTAAAATTAACCGTAGACACAACCTACTGCATAGAGAAACATTAATAATGAAGAAATCTCTGAGAATAAGAAACAATAGTGTTAATTGAATATTTATAGGCAATTAAATATTATCTAAATATTTTGCAGATCAATAATTATATAGGCAATGTAGACTAGATTGATTTTAAATTAATAAAATAATAAAGTAAACTTGTCCCTTCAATTATTTCTTTCTTAATAACCAATGATTTAACATTGTGCTAAAAACAAATTAATATAAAATTAACTTGCCAAAACTTAATACCGGCGCATTCGCCATTTTTCTAAAATAACTGAATAAATGTCACAAACTCTTACACAATCTAGATGAAGTTTCCAATTTCCCATCCGTTCAGCCTGAATGAAATGCATTGCAATTGTGACCAACTCATGATAATGTAGCTAACCATAACTGAGCGGTTTTGCCACGCTCACGGAAAAGAATAATTTGGGATGACAGGTGGAGTTTAATTTTCTCAAAGAGTGGATCATTTTCAATTGTGGTAAAAGAAGTTTGATTTTCTGCAAAATTCATAAGTACTTGTTGCGTTGCAGGTAACTTTTGTCAACTTCGTCTCTAGCCTCTAGCATTATCGTAGATAGAGCTGAATATGTTAGCAAATGTGTTCTTATAGCTCGAGCATAAGCATGCCCAGAAAGCATCTGAGGTACTGATGCTGCTCCGTAAACTATAGACCACAAATCGGACACTCCGCTTTTGTTCATAACATAAGCGA
This sequence comes from Pseudeuparius sepicola, assembly GCA_963920635.1. Taxonomy (NCBI): domain Eukaryota; kingdom Metazoa; phylum Arthropoda; class Insecta; order Coleoptera; family Anthribidae; genus Pseudeuparius; species Pseudeuparius sepicola. The sequence continues at coordinate 21,245,140 of OY987306.1, forward strand.
TGGCGCCTAATATCACATTATTAAAAGAAAACCGCGCGATCTGACAATAACATTTTACCAGTTCTCCAAAGGTTACAGAGGCAACAACGTCCTTAGCTTTAATATAAAGTCACGATACAAGAAGTTTGATCCAACTTTTTTGTCTCCTTGGCGGCATATTTTAAAACGCTAAATATTGTGTTTTAATTTGAAGAAGGTTGATTTTGATTAAGAATAAGGGCAACGCAATGATCTTAGATTTGATATAAGGTAAACTGTCTGTCACAGCATACATGAAGCCTTGCCATGACGGGAAAGATGGTATGTTCAAGAACTTACCAAATATGCAAGCCAAATCGTGACATGAAGGTCCCGTTCCAACATTAACCAACTTCAAACGCCATTTCTGAAATTAGGACTGGATGTAGGAAAAAATGTATACAACATAAAAGATACAGAATTTTATAAAGAATAAATTAAATTCTATTCAATTTCCTCGACAGGGTAACGGTTTTCGAGATAAATTTAAAAAACTAGCTGAAGGTATCATTAGAGGGTAGTTTCTGAAGCGAAAGGGGGTGAAGCACCCTTCTGAGAGGTGGGAACTCTTTTAACCTATATTTGTATGGTTATTAAGACTCTGTACCCAAAATTTTAAAACGTCGACGTAACACTTCACATACGTTGGGATTCTGTTGATAAATTAATAGGTACTTAATTCAATCTAATTTTTCCAATTTGGATCCCCATGGCCCCATTTATTTGTTAGAAAATTGTAAATATTGAGAAATACAACTCAATTAAAATTAGTTTATTCTTAGACTAGACGCCTTTTAAATTTTTAGGTGTCAGCGGGGGGATGTCGAAATAACCCGGATACATTCCACATCAATCCCCAACTGCACCTTCTGCTGAGCGAAATGGAAGAAGTGATCGTGTCACTCAACCAGCACAGCATAATGGAACCTAAAGTGATAGGATTCACCTCATACTCGTTACCAAAAAGCAGCACAGAAACTACAGGAAAGGCCTTCTTCAAGAAGAACAAGTCCCTGTTCAATTCGCAGTACACCAACAGCCGACAAGTTAGTCACCGATGTCAACTGGAACAAGGTGAGTGCGCGTTTCAATAACATTATGTACGTGAATTTTTAGTTCCGTTATTTACGCAGATATAAAAATCGGAGCGTTGACTATTGAATTTCAAACATCTAATGACCTATTAATAATAATTTTTAAGAAATGTCTTACGAATGTCATCACTTTTTAGGTGTTTCACATTTGTTTTTCAAGAAATTTCGTGTCAAAAATCAACCACAAATTAAAGCAGAAAATATATTATTAGCAAACGAAATTTTCTATTATTTTCTTCTCCAATTATTAATGGTTTCCTTGTTTACAGATCAGTAGACAAGGGACAAGGGTAGATAGCATTCTTTTGAGAGTGGAAAATATGAAATATATTAACTAGAGTGATTTTTTTAATTTTACCATTTTTTCCCCAAACAATACATTGTCTTATAAAGAGGCAGATCATTCCCTTTAAGCTAAAATAATTATGTTTTTCTCTTTATATGTTGCAATTATTAAACTCCTCTACTTGAAAATATACACACATCAAAAGAATCTAAAGGATAAAAATTATGAAATAAAACACAATTTGCTGCCATTTTTTATATTATAGCTGTATTCAAAATAGACTTATATGTGTCAAAATGCAGAAACGAATTAAGAAGGTCTTCAAATTTATATACAGTGCTATTCATAAAGTTTGCACCAAATGGGAAAAATTTATATTATTCTATTTTTTGAAAATCTGATTTTGGGATATGTTGGTGCATGTTTTGTTTACACTTTTGCGCCTAAGGAGGGTCGTGACGTCACAGCCCATGCCTGTCAAATTTGACATTTAAAATAAAAATTGTGAAAAATCAGGTTTTCCTTGAAAATATCGGAAAAAGTTATTTAAAAAATGTGTTTGTATTGAATTATTGTGCCTCTATGCAAATTTTCAGAAGGATATCACGATGTTCGTTTTTTCTTAATTATTTCTCTTCAAATCGGTTCTTGATATTTTTTCCCGCAAATAACCGAAGAAACTTATTTAGTGGTTGCTCTCTTACTAAATCATAACAATACAAATAAATTTCAATGCAATGGCTATTGTGTAAGAACGCAATCTTGATGCAAAGACTCTTTCATTTTAAGATAAGTTTTTGCCCTGGGTCAGTGTAGTAATATTTTTACATAAAATACATCCATATTTTGAGTTTCAGTGAAACAAAATTATAAGGTACAGTTTATTGTATCGAATTTTATGGATTCAGTTTCAATTCCAGTATGGCGCGCACCTTTGTTTTTGATGTTAGTTGGTCGAGCGGTACCTTTAAAGGTGGTCCATAAGTTAATTTATTTTTGGTGTGGGCCTAAGAATTAACGGAAACAACAGGGGAATTTTAATACATATATTTAAAAGTAAATGGTACGCCTATGGCGTATAAAATATACAGGTTACGAATTACACAGTAAAATGAATTGAGGTTGCTCAAATGTGAACAAAATGAATTATTAAAATATTCTTAAGTAAATAATACAGAAAAGAATCAACAATAAAGAATTTAGCGCAAAATAATTATCTTTAAATTTTAGTAACTGGTTTCAAACCTAAGTGGCGAACAATACTAGCTTATAGCATAAACTGAAATAAATAAAAAAATAAACCTGCGAAAATAGTACCTACGTGAATTAAGCTCAAATTATTCCAAGAAATAATACCAAAATTATTGGCACACAAGTTAATTAGCCTGATCACACAAACGATAATAAAATTATGTAATTCTTAGAAATGATTCGAAATTGATAATAGAGACACAAAATTATTACAATAACTTGAAATTGGCACAAAACGTATTTAAAAATACCCAAAATTTAGCGTAAAATATTAATATTGAACTTCATACGGCACTGCTATGCTAACAGCTTTTTAACTACCCATAATTTAGCGTAAAATATTCAGAACTGTAACGACACTGATTTAAAATATGACAAAATATAACAATCCTTTACGACACCTCAAATAAACACTAATAGCACTCAAAATAAAATAAAATCAAATAAATTAATTAGCTAGAAATAGAAAGGCAACTCAGTCGATAAAACCCAACAAAACAAAATTCAATCGCTTACTCTGTGGTCAGTTCAACGGACAGCATACTGTACTGAGGCTCTGGTGCTGGATCTCTGGCAGGCAAGGCGGCAGACTTCTAGATGACTTCTCGGGCAGTACTTCGCCCAACAATTCGGGATCTTCTACGGCTGGCACGGCATCGGACACTCGCTGGGTTGCCGGGCAGGGCTTCGCCCGGCAAAAGGTGGTCGGCAACGACTGGCTCCTGTCCAGGAGCAACCCTCTTTTATATCAGATGGGGACATTGTTTCCGACTCGATTCGGGGTCTGCAGGTGTTCACTATCCTCTCGCGAGCTTGTCGGCGGGTAGGATACATAAACAAACATGTTTTTCGGGGGACATTAATTATCCTGGCCAATCTATCTAATATAAACAACATGGTTTTTCGATTTAATTTATTACCCGATATTCGGCGGCTTGGTCTCTGGTGCGATGAATTTGAAACAAGATATTTTAAGGAAGTACTTAACATTGTATCGAATTATTTGATAAAATAAAATGAGAATTTTGGTTGGTATATACGGGGCACCTCATTGGTATCTACGGGGCGCCACACCAGGAATATCAAGTAAGAAAGACGAATATTCTGATATCCTTCTGAAAATTTGCATAGGGGCACAATAATACAATACAAACACAATTTCTTAATAACTTTTTCCGATATTTTCAAGGCAAACCTGATTTTTCCCAATTTTGAATTTTAAATGTCAAATTTGACAGGCATGGGCTGTGACGTCATAACCCTCTTTAGGCTCAACAGTGTAAATAAAACATGCACCAACATATCCCAAAATAAGATTTTCAAAAAATAGAATAATACAAATTTTTCCCATTTGGTGCAAACTTTATGAATAGCACTGTATAATATACAGGATGTAACTGAACTGATGGTCAAAAATGAAACCACATATTCTTGGAGTCAAAATAAGGGCACTTCTTCATATATTTGTTTCTCCTATGGGATATAGTTTTTTTTATACAGAGCGTAGAAGTTTGGAGACAAATACACATATTTCTTAGTATCTCTAGAAGTATACGAGATATTTTCTTCAAACTTGGCGTGTCACAGGAGCAGATGAGCCGTTAAACTTAAGGTTGACACGAAGCTTCTGAGGCTCCCAGTTGCGGAGATACAGGGAGTTATTAAAATTGATCGGTTCAGAAAAATATGAATACCCTGTATAATCGCATTATTTTAATTTGTTTTGAGTGGTGAATAGAATAGTTAACAAAAAGTATCTCTTAGTATTTTTTCATATTCGCAGCCGTTTCTTAATTATTTTTAAAGAACGGCAACGCTGAAATGAACAATAGTCACTTTAAGAAGAAATCTAACAATCTGTGGATGTCAATTAAACTTTATTTGACAAAATACAAAAGCAAAAACGATAATAGAAGTAACTTAATGCTATTAGAAAATTAAATTATTAAATGTTCGAAATGACCGCCGTCTCTTTCAATACCCGCAACTATGCGTTTCCGCAAGTTTATTATTGCCATTGGCAAGTCCATAGCAAAAGTGCGTATGTCACTGGTGTCAGTCAATTCTTCGAATGAAAATATCATTTTTAAAAATATTGATACTAAAGTGCAAAGTTGGCAGCCAAATGATTCAAATAATGCCAATTGTCATCCACAAATTGTTAGATCTATTCTTAAAATGACTTGTTTATTGCAGCATTGCCGTTCTTTGAATATAATTAAGGAACGGCTGAGAATATGAAAAAATACTAAGAGATACTTTTTGTTGACCATTGAAGTTACCACTAAAAACAAATGCGATTATACAGGGTATTCATATTTTTCTGAACTAATTAATTTTAATAACACCCTGTATCTCCGCAACTGGGGGCCTCAGAAGCTTCATATTAACCATAAAGTTGACAGCTCATCAGCTCATGTGACACGCCAAGTTTGAGAAAATATCTCATATACTTCTAGAGATACTAAGAAATATGTGTATTTTTCTCTAAATTTCTACGCTCTGTATAAAAAAACTATGGCCCGTAGGAGAAAAAAATATATGAAGAAGTGCCCTTATTTTGACTCCAAGAATACGTGGTTTCATTTTTGACCATCAGTTCAGTTACACCCTGTATATAGTTTCCAGAAAAAAATATATGCATGTTTTTGAAACACATAGTTAACAACAATAAAGCAACAAGAGAATAACTACCACTACTTTTAACAACCGCTCTGCATCTACAAGGCATACTCAGAATTATGTTGTCAATGTCATGTTGTTCGATGGCGTTCCATTCATTTAAAAGACACTCAGATAGTTGTTGGTCAGTTATATACAATATATTCCATCAAGAGCCTTCGTTCGAGCATATCCCATAAGTGATGGTCATGCAGAGGATTGAGAAAGCGAAACATTAATTTCATTGTCTTGCAGAAATTCATGCACGACTCTTGCTGTATGGGGACGCACATTGTCGTGCAGTAGTTGCAATTTTGGTCCAATCCTCTCATCATATAATATGAAACAACAATAGGCCGAAGAATAAAGTTTCGATAATCATTGGCATTCAGATACCGCTCCAACCAAACGAGATTAGTTCTTCCGCCGATGTTGATATCGCCCCATACCATGATCGTATCTACCTCTTCGAAAGGTGTGAACCGCAAGGCGTTCTGCATTTCCAGGACAACTCCACACGCGATGCCTCCTTGAATCTGGTCGAAGTCCAAATCGGGAGTCATCAGAAAAGAAAATTGGAGCCCATTCCTGCTGGTGCCAATTTAAATGTTCTTGTACCCACTGTAACCTGGTTGTGCGATTTCCTCTTGATAATTCTGGAAGTTTTACAGGCCAGCGGCCATTAATGTGATTTTCGTGGAGCCCGTTTCTGACAGTTTGGTCACTAACCCGTATATTACATTGTGAATATTGTACAGCTGAATAACCAATTGTGGTGGTAGTTGGCGAGCGGTATATACGGGGTGAGCCACAATTTATTTTCTTTTAGTGTGGGCCTAAGGGTGTATGACGGAAACACAGGGATAGTTTAATATGTATATTAAAATTAAATACGATACCGTACATTGAGTTAACAAAATACAGTTTAATAGGAAGTTTAAAAACATGTGCAATAATTATTATTGAATAAAATTGTAAATCTATAATTTAGCACAACGCTGCACTCAAGATCTCTGAAATATGACCCCTTTCTAAGTAACAAAATCCAAACGTTTCAATAGATACACTGATAAACAATAGAATTTAAAATAAGACAAAAACAATATGACGAAATGGCACAAATACATAAACTAGCATAAAATGACAAACCTTCAGATTAAAAATGCAAAAATTGCAAAAGCTTCCCAAATAGAATAAGATTACTTGATTTCCTAAATAGAATAAAATTAATTGATGACTCAGTATAGCTTTGCGTAGTTTCCAGTACAAGTTTTTATAAGAATGTAATTCAAAATTACTCGAAATTTCTGACAAAATTCTGAATTTAACGACAAAATAACTTGACTTTAAATAGTTTCCCAAATCCCTTTCAAATTTCCAATAAAAGTTACAAAAGCATTTCTGTTTGAATAAAATAAAAGCTCTGACATCATCTGTGTCTACAGTAAAATAATATGGTTTAAAATAAATTCCCAAAAATCATAATACGGTTCACAAAAGTTATGAAATTATTTCTAATTAATTAAAAATGCACAATAAATTCAATTTTTCTAAAAGTTTCCAAAATAATTCAAAATTCAAAATAAAAAGGCAATTCAGACACAAAGGAATTAAAACACAAATATTTGGCTTTTTGGCCAGTCCAAACTTACTGCGGTGCTTAGGAAAATACTTCTTTCTTGGTTTTCTTCGTTAGCAACTGGGCGATGGCGCGGCTGGCTAGCCGAAGGGGCTGCCGCCTGCCCTCTTCTTTCGGGCAGAGCTTCCAGCGGCAACTGCTGGTAGTCGGTTTACTACTGTTGGTAGCTCCTGTCGGGAGCCTTTTTATATCATTTCTCATAGGGGACTTCTGCTAGGAGATCTGATTTTCGCTGCGCTGCGCAGGTGACCTGATCTTTTTCCTGGAATCTCGCGTTTAACCTTGGCACGCGTGGCCTGGCTAAGCTTCATAGGAGCGGATAGTTTTAAGTTTTAGGAATCTGGAATGTGGGGCCTCTCTAGGATACTGTAGGAATATTGTGAATTTAAATATTCTGGCTTTAGGCGTTTGCCTGGGCACTACACTGTGCTCTCGCAGCACTCTTAGAAATATATCCTGAATTGGGGTAGTTACCCTTGTACGGCCTGTATGCCGTTCTCTGTTTCTTGATCTTATCCATAAACGATTAGTAACACACTTGGATGTGTTAAGTCTTTCTGCTACATCCCTTTGTGAAATTATAGCCTCCAATATGCCAATAGTACATAACATCGTTTCACGTTCCAAATGATGTCTCTGCATCATAAAATGTTTAAAATAAAACCATACTTGCCCAGCACTAAATGACAAATAATACCTATTAAATTAAGAAGGTTATTCGTTTGAATTTTAAAAAATTCTGCACTAAATACGTTTGCATTATCAGTTGCTACAACAGCTCATAAATTCGTACTAATTTTTGTTAAATATTTAAATACGAAATAATTAAGAAAATCTGCGCATTTTTGCATTTGTCCCTTAGATTTTTTGATGTGTGTATTTACTGCTAAGAAATAATTAAAATTTACTGAAACCTCTGTATTTGCAATAGAGCTCAACCTCTGTATTTGTACAGTGCGAGATGTCAAGAAACAAAATCGCAAAGGAGGACATTTTTTTTGTGAATGCATGTATACATTATTTAAACAAAATATTTTTATTTGCAGAAAAAATGCTAGAAATCATTCCAAGTAATAGTGAAGTAGAACAATCTAGTAAGTATCTATTTAAACCTTTTATCTGCAGTCAGATACAAAGGTTGTTATTAATTAAAAAAATGTGCTTTTAATATTAGAATACAAATTTGATGGTGCCAAATTTAACTCTGTGTCAGTGTCATAGAAAACGTATTATTTAAATCTTCGTTTTATAAACTAGAAATGAGGTCTTTCGATAAGTGATTCTCCTTCTCTTAACCTGTTGTTAATAAGAATCCTCGTCATTTATTACTAATAAATGACCAGGAATTTAAAATTATTAGATACATTTCATCGTGACACCCTGACACCTCTTTAGGCAAATATTTCTCAAAATTATTATTAGAGATAGTTTTTTATTGAATTTTTATTTTATTTTATTTTTAATTTTTAGCATCTTTTTTGCTAAACGCTCCTTCCGATGACATTTTATTAAGATGCAACAATCATACCCGCAACATAATCTCAAAATACTGAATGTAAAAAAATAAATACCTACATATTAATAAAACAGCTATAAAAAATTCGGAAGTAAATATTTAGGAAATTCATCAAGTACGAGTAGAAAATGCTAGAGGTTAATCCTTGTGCCAAAATGGTCAAATCTCAATATTTACTGAGACTCAGGTCTTCATAGTTCTTTTTTTGTAATTGAATTATGTATTGACAAACCAAGATAATCAAGCTTCTGAACTGAAATTTAGCACTACTATGTTTTTGTGGATGGAGAATATGCTGAAAATTTCTAGGTAACTCACAGAGAGAGTAACGCTATTTTTGGAACGTGCTTTTACTCGTAACTTTTTGTGGTTACCTTTATGGTCTTGCAGGTCTAACATTTTAGCGCATCTTTTCAGTTTGCAAGAAAAGGGTACTCTTGCTTCATACTATAATATGATATATAGTATCATGGTCTTGTTTCATACCGATAAAATCAACCGTTTGCGTTGAAATCGACAAAACGCGAGCCCCAAAACACCTGTTAACTTCAACATTCGGAACAGAAAATCTTCAACTAGCGCTTTCAAATGGTACAGATCAACTGTACATTCAGTCATTTAAAATGGAGAAGAAATGCTAAATGGACATTGGTTAATACACCATTGGTTTTCTTGAAATAAGGTGTCAAAATTTTGTCCAATTCAATTTTTTCTATTTTGAAAGCTAATAATTTTTGGTACATTGTTCATAGCGGTCCAAAGTTCGGTTGGACCCAAGGTTGGTTTATAGGAAGGTTAGAACATTCGACTTGGACTTGGACTTGGACTTGGAAGAGAAGAGGGGGTGAGTTGGTAGCGTTGACACGTGAATTGGCGATTTAGTAACTCCCTAAACATTTAACGCTTCCAACCATAGGCGCACACATCCGTTTTGGACATATTCATTTGACGCTTCCAATCAAAGGCGTGTTATTGATGAAACAAGAGTACCTTTTTGTTGCAGAATGAAAAGGACCTACCATTTGGGGTAAAATTGGAATTTATATGTTTTCCCAAAAATGATCCTACTTTTGTAGGCTACTGGAGATTTGACAACTTAAAAGAAATCCACTAAATAATTCCTGAGATACAGGAGCGTCAAGGTGAATAAAAATATGAAAATTGTTTATAGAACATATTTTCTGAAATATTCGTTATTTTATTGAACGCTCTTAGGTGTATTTTTTGACATAAATTTCATTTTTTGAATATGACATGATTCCCTTCGAATGGTTTTGACACACCTTACTCTGTTTCTGGCTGCCGGACTATAAAATTATAATGAAATTAAAAAAAAATTGAACAATAACTGCCCTACAAGATCACCTCTCTTGGTTCGACTTGGAAGAACAAGGAAAGTTTTTTATAAACCAGGTGAAACAGTTGGACGGATGGGACAATCTATTAGTATCAAAAGAGGAGACAATTTTGAATTTAAATGGCACCATATAGAGGGTAAAGCATCAGCAGTTCTTATCAAATTGGCTATGTGTTTATGTAATAACAAAAAATTCATAAAAGCTTTGAGACTTTTAGGTAAGTAAATAAATGCTGCTTTCTAATGGCACGAATACTTTGCTAAAGCTTTCTTAAAAAAAGTGTACCTGTTTAACAAATTAATATTGGATGTACAGGGAGATTCATAATGGAGGGGGGGGGGGAGTGATAGACAAAAGTAACTAATGTATCCTGGGCCAGATTTTATAATACAGGGGTTTTTCGATTTTTCGCGATTCTTAAACGTGCCACAACTTTTTGCTTGTGAATATTTTAGATTTTGGTAAAAACAATGCTGTTTATTTTTGCAGAATTTATTGATGTAGAGATATATTTTCTTGGGTATAGGTTTTAAAGAAAACAAATTCCTGTAGTTATTGACACGTTTGGGAATTTTTTACGAGGAGTTTCTCAAAAATGTAATTTTGAACATAAAGTTTCCTATAAACACGCGTCCGAAAATGCATAATAAAAAAGTTACAGGGTGATAAAGGTACAGTTTGAAAAACATATTTTTCGCAAAAACTTCTACAGTAGTTATGCAATTTAAATGAAACTTGGTGCAGTCCTTTAGTCGCTGAAGTGCAACAATTTCGGGTAAAATCAATTTATTCCCATTTCCCAGAGGCTTTTGTTCCATTATGATAACATCAACCGTTTGCGTTGAAATTGGTAAAATGTGCCCCAAAACACATGTTGACTCCAAAGTTCGAAAAATAAAATTTTCAACTTGGACCGCATTCAAATTTTACAGAAGAATTGTACCATTTAAAGTGACAAAAAATTCCCTATGAACAATGTGCCAAAAATTGTTCGCTTTCAAAATGGAACGTATTGAGCTCGACAAAATTTTGACACCCTATTTCAAGAAAACCAGTGATGTTTTATTCGATGCATATCAGGCATTTTTTTCTTAGTTTTGAACGTATACAATTCATCTGTAACATTTAAATGGGGTAGGCGATAATTTTATTTTTATAATTTTGGAGTTAACAGGTGTTTTGGGACACATTTTGCCAATTTCAACGCAAACGGTTGTTTTTATCGTTATGGAACAAGAGTACCTACCCATTTATTGCAAAATGAAAAGATGCACTAAAATGATGAACCTGCGAGACCAAAAGATAACCTCAAAAAAGTTATGAGTATAAAGCCCATTGAGCTACCCCGCTTCTCCACCTCTGGGCGATGTGAATAAATCGTTTTTACACAAAATTGTTGCACTTCAGCGACCAAAGGACTGCACCAAGTTTCATTTAATTTGCGTAACTTCTGTAGAAGTCTTTGCGAAAAATATGTTTTTCAAACTGTACCTTTATCACCCTGTACCTTTCTTATTATGCATTTTCGGACCCATGTTTAGGTATAGGAAACTTTTTGTTCAAAATGACATTTTCTACCTGTCATATCATGTTGGCACCATAATTTATAAACACCCTGTATGTATAGTTTTACGTGGCTGGGGTTCAAAAGAACGTGCCTATAAATTACATTTCATTTTTGTAAGCAATTTCCCATTTTTTAATATACAGGGTGTTCCCGAAATAATCAACTCGTTATCGTTAATTTAAAGGTGGAAAATATCGGTTAAGAAAATTGAGTTTTCGAAAAGAAATATTTGAAAAACTTGCTTTCTCCTCTAGCAGTGCTAGGCTTTCGTTTATAATTGCGCATTTTTTCTGTCAAATAAGAAGCTTCGTTTGTAACTAAAAAAACCCTTAACTTTGGAATTCGGAGTTCCCAGTTTCAATAATAGACCGTCAGATAGTAACACATTTAGTTGCCCCAATTTCGCATATAAGCCTCGAAGATGGTTGAAAAGTACATCGATGCTGAACATAATGAAGGGAAATTTACGAGTGGCCTCTGGGGATAACATAGTAAAAATTCGATTTTTCATTTTTTACAATTCGATTCGATTTTTTCACGCAAGCCATCTTCTTTAAATGATAAATTAATAGAACCTGACTTCGGAAACCCAAAGACTTGAGTATTGCAGCTAGCTAAAGGGTTGAAATAAGGGCGTAATCTTGTAAAGAAAAATCGAGATTTTGACCGATTTTCCCACACAAGCCCATCGAAAGTATGAAAACGTATGTACATCGTCACTAGCCCGAAAAACATATTGACTTGAGGGGCGCGACTGGATAAGTACGCCGCGGCCACAAAAAACTTTCAGGCTGGTCCTTGAATCTCTCTCCGAAGCGCGAAATCCGGCAACGTGGCGGCCCGCCCGCTCCGCCCGTCCCGCTCGCCGCCGTGGACCGGCCGCATTTTTCCGTTTCCTATACGGTTAGCGCAACCAAGTGCGCCAATAGTGTTCGTTCCCTAAGGTGTTAGCGCACACACATGCCAATAATCACTCTGCAATGAGCTTTCTAGGTGCACCTTCTTTGTTGGTTCATACAGAGTGTTAATAAAGTACCTATGTCACAAAATTTCAAGGGAAGATTCTTGGGTCGATTTCAAGAAAAAACTTTTGATATGAACACCAGAGCTTTTTAAGAGTTTCCTTTTTGAGATACAGGATGTTGAAATTTCCAGAAAAATATCGAATATTTTGAATAGCTTTTCTGTAAATCATGAATAAATCGAAGCCAAACTTAAAATACAACAATAAGTTGCCCTAGTTTGTTGCAATATGTGTTATTTATTTAAGTTATCCTACAGCTGGTTGCAACTGTGTTATTTAGCATTAGTAAAATAACTTTGATAATTCCATCACGAAACTTGTGTTTGCCTTGAAACCCTGACAGATATGGAAAAATGTCAAAAGATGTCTTTTGTAGAGAATTTTATGGTCTCTCCAAAAATGTAATAAAATGTTGTATTACACAGAGCCAGACTAGTTTGTTGCAAATTAAGTAATGTCGATCCTTAGTAAGTACGCCACTGGCAGTCCCATAAGGCTAGTATACGAGGGTCGATCAATAAGTATATGTTTAACGACAGGTGGTGTTGCTAAGGGAATTTGACATTACCGTCCTGTACTGTCATCTGTTAAACCACACCATACTAAATTTCAGACTTATTTATAGGTTAGTTTTTATTTGACAGTTATTCTATCTTACCTGTTTCGTGTCTTTCGATAAAATGGAAAAAGAGCAATATCGATCAGAAATTTGCTTTTTATTTTTGGACGGAAAACATGCGAAGAAATAAAAGCGAAGTTCACCGTCACCATATTGGTTTAATGAATTCAAACGTGGTCAAATTTTATTGAGAGACACGAAACACGTATGGACTGTCATATAAAAACTAACCTCTGAATCAATCTGAAATTTAGTATGATGTGGTTTGACAGATGACAGTACACGACGGTAATGTCAAATTCCCTCATCATCGTCACCTGTCGTCAAACACGGGTACTTATTGATCGATCCTCGTACTACCATAATTTGGCACTCCAGTTAGACCTAGCGACTACCAAGTTTGGCTTCGATTTATTAATTTACAGAAAAGTTATTCAAAATCTTCGATATTTTTCTGGAAATTTCAACACCCTGCAGGGTAGAGGAATAATGTAAAAAAATACAGATCAATATTCTGAACGAGTGAATACTATCATGACTTTTTGCATTTGTTATTGTGTTGAGAAAAATATCTGCACTCAATGCTCTTTTCTTCTTATTTATAGGTAAGTACCCACTAACGCAATTTTTAGTGATTTTTTGTTTTTCATTGGTTTATTTCAAAGAAAACTATTTGCATATTGGTATATTTCGCCTCGTTTCCTACACGACTAGCGCACTCGGTTGCGCTATAGCCGTGTATGAGACGGAAAGCAGGTCTCGCCTCCGTTCCCTACACGATTAGCGCACTCGGTTGCGCTAACCGTATAGGAAATGGAAAAATGCGGACCGGCACACCGCGGCCGGTCGTCCGCGACCGGCCGGCGGCGGCGTCACGAGACGGGCAGCCGCGGCGTTGCCGAGTTGTGCGCTCATTTGCACGGATTTCCACCAGCCTGAAAGTTTTTTGTGGCCGCGGCGATTTTGGGGTCGGAAAGTTTAACAGCAATTTTTTTCGATTTTCCATCTGTTATCCCCAGGGGCCACTCGTAAATTTCCCTTCATTCTACTCAGCGTCGATGTACTTTTCAACCCTCTTCGAGGCTTGTATGCGAAAATGGGGCACCTAAATCTGTCACCATCTGACGGTCTATATAACTGCGATTGCCAAATGCGGACCTCGTTGCAGGCGGTTACCTGATCATCCCGACGACCTTCGAGCCGGGCCAGGAGTCGGGCTTCACGCTGCGCGTGTACTCGAGCAAGCCGCTGAAGCTGAAGCTGCTCGACACGCCGCCGCTGCTGGTCAAGTCGGCGGTGGTGAAGGCGCCGCCCCTGCTGGACGGCAAGAGCTTCAGCCAGTACGAGGCCGTGTTCCTGCAGCTCGCCGACGAGCACCGGACGGTCAACGCGTTCGAGCTGCAGGAGCTGCTCGACGCCTGCCTGCCGAACGACTACATCAAGAGCTGCGCCTCGATCGAGGTGTGCCGCCAGATCGTGCTCACCTTCGAGGTATGCAGAGCGTTTCGAATAAGAGAAAAATTCACAATTCACAAATCTCGCATCTTAGAGGAAAGTACCCTAATAATGAGACCACATTACATTTTGTTCTGTATTTTGTCCTATAATATATTATAATGCGCAAACTTAATTCGAATACGTTTAATATAGTCTCTATTTTCACTGAAGTTTATGTAGGATTGCCAAATATTAACAGTTGTCGCGTACAGGTTAACAGGTTCCTAATATGAGACAGTCTCATATCACAGACTAACGAGTAATACAGTCAATTCCTTAGCGACATGTGTCAAAAGGAGACTCGCTTTTTAGCAAAATATCTTCTAAAGTCATGAATAATATGCATTTTATTTGATTTTACGTTAATCTACATAGTAAAGAGATTGTATTAGAACCAAATTTATGCTTAAAATACTGTTTGTCTTTCTGTAAATTAAAATGGAGACTCGCTTATTTTTGAAACATGTCCGTAAGGAGGCTTCTGTTGCAAAGCTATTTATTCTGTGCTCATATTAAGGATTAACAAAAATACTAGGTACACGGGCGTAGCCAGGATTTAGTTTTGGGGGGGGGGGGGTTTAGTTTGAGAAGTAAATAAAACAACAAAAATATACTTATATGAAATTTAATATCTATATATCCATCCGATAAACTACGACATATATTTATAAAGTTCTTAACTTTAAATGAAATGGATAAATTAATTTCGTTCCTCTGCGCTAAATCTAAAACCATTAAAGAAGAAATCTTCGGCTTTTTCTTTTAAATATATCTACTACTTCATCTGCATGAATTTCTGTTCCATAGTGAATGTTCATTAGAGCCAAACCATTAAGTCTGTTTTCACTTGTAGTGTTTCGTAAATAGTTTTTCAGTCTCCTTAGGCTCGAGAAAGACCTCTCTGGGGTAGCAGTGGATACAGGAATGGTAGCCAAGATTTGTAGTAATGTGTAAATATTAGGATAAAGGTTTTTATCGCACATATCTAGGCATTCCAAACTAGATTTCGGGGTAGGCAGTCTTCTTATCAGCATGCAAGGTAGCTGAAGCTTTGATAGCTAAATCCAAATTTGTTTCTTTATTAGAAACCCCTTGACCTTGACTACACCATTTTTTCCAGTAGTCGACATAATGCAAGTATCGAACATGGAAATTAACCTACAATGTCCAGCCAAGAATATTAACAAAGAAAGATTTTTTTAGTAATTAAAAATAATAAATAATGTTTTAGTGGAATACCAGGTATAAAAGATATCAATTGAAAATGCACTCCAGCCCGGACTCGAACCCAGCACTCCTACTGTAGGCATTTACCTGATATGCCACTAAAATATCCTTTATTATTTATAATTACAGGTAGTAAAAAAAATCTTTCTTTATCATTTATTAATGATACCGCTGTGTTGAGTAATAATTGTAGAAATGACAATGGCGTCCAAAAACTATTTACTACACTTCTTTCAAATAACCCGGCAAATCAATTTTATCGAAATTGGGAATAAAATAAAATTTAGTTTTATTTGTAAACATGTTTATTAATTAATAACACACAAAATAAGAACCAGGTTTCCAAGAAAAATGCTTATATCTAAGGAAACAAATAAACACATCTCCAAATGCACAAAAAACATTGCTGCAAATCAGGCGGCATGCACTTTGATGTAAATAAAACACAAAACTATCCGTGATAACTTAACTCACTTATGCCAGATTAATTTATTATCGTCGCCTTTTGCTTCAGTAATTATTGCAACCAGCGAAAAACCTGTGGCCAGCCGTTGTTCCATTTGTTCCGGGTGAATCTTAATTGTGATTGGTTGATTTAGACCTAGAATCAGGGCCGTTCCTAACCCTTTTGGCGCCCCGTGCAAAATAAAATTTGCCGCCCCCTCCATAAAAAATAGTTTGTTCGTTCAAATATAGGAAAATAAATCAAAATATAGTGAAAATCCTTAGAGCAAAACAGATGCACATCATTAAAAACGTAAACTTACTTTGTAATTATAGGTACAAGAAACATGTATACAGTTTGTTCAGCGAATGTTCGGCCCTACGTCACAACTCCCGTCCTTGTCTGGCTCGTGAATATACGACCGATATCCGTCGTATAGTCATGAGTAAGACAATGACGGGAGTTGTGACGTAGGGCCGAACATTCGCTGAACAAACTGTATGTTTATAGTACATACAAAGGCAAAAAAAAATTCTCAGTTCTAATCATGTTACCCTTAGCTAAAAGAAACACAAAAAAATATAGGAATACTTACAAATCTAACAAACTATTAAGAAAATATGAAGCAAAACTGTGACAGTGATTTTTTTAAGACGGCAAATATTCATTTTTTATTTTTTCCGCCCCCCGGATTGTGCCGCCCCGTGCAAGTGCACGTTCTGTCCCCCTGCTCGGAACGGCCCTGCCTAGAATAGATATGAAATTTGCAACCGAGGGTCTGAGTTTTCGCGTGAAGACTCTGTACTTGTGTTTTGTATTCCAAACATTTTGAATATTGCATTGTCTATACTATAATAATTATAAACCAGTGACACCAGATAAAATTCCTATAGCACTCATTGGTATCAGATGTGGGATGAAAGAGTTTACTAAGCCCATCTCTATATATATATATATATAGGGCGGTCCAACTATTACGGGCAAAACCTCAAAAGTCTATATAAGATGTCAAAATAAGTAGATTATTTCAAATACACGTCTATCGAAATCCTAACTGTTTTCGTTACACATGGTTAAATTTTTGTCTAGCATTCTTTTTTCCTAGCAGAGGACAGTTAAGGCAAAAATATTTGGTAGAGTTTAGGCACGTATGAAATGTTATATAAATAATTAAAAATATAACTCGGCCTGTACATTTCCATCAGTGCAGGAGAGACAAAGGTCAACCATAATATTTCTTAATAAAAAAAATGATACGACACTGGAAAAGTTCTCTTTTTTGGCCCTCACTAAATTTACCAATCAATTCCAAAAAACTGTTCTTGGCATTTTTTGAATGTACCGGTTTTTGAAAAATTCATTTTTGTACAAATTTTTTTAGCAGAATATAATCAAAGTATGTCTAGGCTTTTGAAATTTTGCACACGTACTCAGTTTTTCATTGTAAACAAGTTTCCTTAATAACATTTTAACGTGAAAGCTACAGAAACTCACTTTCCTTAAAAAGAAGGGAAAAAGGAAAAATCATTTTTTGAAAAAATTGTCTCGTTTGTGCATATTGACTAGGACATGTATTAAATAAATTCACCTTTATTTAAAATCTATAGCGAATTAAGATAAATAAAATAGATTTGTAATTACGTAAAAGCATGATTTATTTGGAAAAAAGGCAATGAAACCGTAACGTTTGGTGGTGTCAGGTGTGGGGTGACTACCCTGAATTATAATAGAGGAAAGTACCCTAATATGAGACAGTTCCTAATATGAGACCCCACACTAACTCCTAAAGTAAGAGTCTCCATCTAGCTGGCAATGTCTCAAATAATCACTAATGGCATTAATTGTTTACTTCAACCGTACGTGTACAAACTTTTAAAGAGCATCGGTTACCGTGTAATTCTGAATAATGAAGGAAGTGTTTAATATATTTTAGTAGCTTTTTGTGTTTAATAAAAGTTATTTTATAATTAGGGTAGTTATATAACGCATTTAATAACATTTGTTAACGATGGCAAAAAAATCTATGATATGTACATCGGATTCCTAATACGAGACACCCCAGTGTTCCTAATATTAGATATCTCATATAAGAAGACTCGCTTCATCCAATTTAGATTGCCAATAATTTGAATAGTGTCAAGTGTTATATAATTAAAGAGTTGTATACTGCGTGTTAAGTTGATATTCGTTTAATGTTTTCTAAATAAAAATTATTTTGTGGCAAGTAGTACTTTTGTTAAACCTTAATATGAGACTGTCTCATATTAGGAATCTGTTAAGTGTGTCAGGTGTTATGTAACTAAATGGTTGTATACTAGGTTAATTTGATATTCTTTTAAAACTTTTGAAATAAAAAATATTTTATGTCTTTGTTAAACTTGGATATGAGACTGTCTCATATTAGGCATCCAATTTTAAAAATTGAATTGAATACAAAAACGCACACGCGCAATCGGCTACAATAGAGCCCCCGCGAGCTGAAAGTTAGCGACGTTAGTCGAAGCGGCCGAAAATATTTGAAAGTCACGCTACCGCGCTTATACTGTGATATTACTATACAACTGACTTAAATTTCAAGCCATGAACATGAACAGACAGACATGTGGCAACTCCGCAACAAATAATACGTCAAATTTTGGAAAATAGAGGGGGTTGCATTTGTTGTAAGTCGAAGTATTGTAAGAATTTTCACACAGTGCCGTCTGTCACTACAAATATATAATTTCATTCTTAAATTTTCGTTCTTTAGAAAGCTAAAAGCGAAAACAAGCCTGCCTTCAACCAAAGAAAACTTATAGCTTACTTATCTAATAGCAGTGTTTTTACTCGTTCGGCTATGCTAATAGTTACTAAAATACAGGACGTTGTAGTTCTTTTTTTAAATTGAATTATGGCAATATCTCCTAAAATAATCAAGCTGCTGAACTGAAATTTGTCACTGCTGTGTTTTTGGGAATGGGAAATAAGCTTAAAATGACAATTTCTACGTATCTCACAGAGGGCGCCACTGGCGCTGTTTTTGGACCGTGCTTATACTCGTAACTTTTTTGGTTTTGCAAGTCCGTCCATCATTTTATTGCATCTTTTAATTTGCCATTTGCATGTATAAAGCCACCCTCAACAAGAATGTTTTACTTTAGCACTAACAGCGTTAATTGCAAAAATACACTGTCACCAACACTCCGGGCAGTCTTTTCGGGGATAATATCACAAATTCCGGAAATTATATAAATAAATTTTCCGAAAACGTTAGAAAGAAAACGGGTACAAATTGCGTTTGAATTTCAGGCAAGTGTTATTTTTGATGAGAATATGAATACAATTCCTTTATGAATTTCCTATATATTTATATCTTACATATATCTATTAATCTTACATATACCTATTAATATACAGGTATGTGATATCTTTATACGAGTTTCCTCTTTTGAATAATCGCGAAAATGACAGCTTCAGCTGGGGCTGGGGCGCTCGAGTAAATAAACATAACCCTTATTAGATGTCCAAGGCAAGCGCGATTTTTTTACTTATTTATTTTCTGAAGGTACATAAACAGGGGTCTAGTAATACATATAAACAATGTAGCAATGTATAAATTACATACATTCATTTGTATGCAATGTCTAGTAATACCGCAAAATAATCTTCAGCTGCATAACTTAGAACAAAAAAATGTTTAACAAACAATTTAATATGAATCTCAGAGAAATAACCAATTCTCTGACATATCAATTTATTTCTACCTCCCCTCCTCACTCTAAAAATACATAGTGAGGATTAAGCAGATAGCTAAAAAAAAATACATAATGAGGATTAAGCAGATAGCTAAAAACAGTTTCATAAGGTTGTAACCGGTGAGCCTGACAATCGACCCGTTTGGTCGATTGTCGGTAATTTCGACAACAGGTAACGTTTGCTGGTGTCAGGTGTGGGGTGGCTACCCATAATTTTGGGTTTGTTCCAACAACAGTTCTGAACCGGTTCTCAGCAATCTAATTGGCTGAAAACAGTTTTGGAATTACTTTTCTGCATTCTGATTAGCTAGAGCTAGTTCAGAACTGTTGTTGGAACAAAGGCCATTTTTCGCTAGAATAGTCATATGATTGGATGTTTTTTTTAAGGAGCTACCCGAGGACCTACCTTATTGGATACAAGCTTTATGAGAAAAATAATCACGAATAGATACACACTGTCTCGTTGTAATATTCCCACCACGATATCAGTTAGCACTGGTTAATTTTTACACGCACTTTTTAAATCAATTAACTGGGCGTAGTAACCTGTGGATCCACAAGCCTTATTGCCATTCATTTCCCTCAGTTCATGGCTTCGTAATTTAAGTTATTTGTGCTATTTAAATACTAAAGGCTCACAAGACTAAAATAAAATACCCACCTATCTAGATTTGAAGTTACTGGTAGC
This sequence comes from Pseudeuparius sepicola, assembly GCA_963920635.1. Classification (NCBI taxonomy): domain Eukaryota; kingdom Metazoa; phylum Arthropoda; class Insecta; order Coleoptera; family Anthribidae; genus Pseudeuparius; species Pseudeuparius sepicola. Next base: position 21,265,764 of record OY987306.1, read on the forward strand.
GTACATAATGTGTTATGTTTTATTTCAGACATCGGGAACTGGCAGGCTAAAATTCAGCGACTTCAAAGATCTCATGTGTAGCTTGAAATTCTGGCAGACGGCATTTAAGAACCACACGAAAGAGAAAACTGGAATACTGAAGGCGGAGCGATTGCGGGACGCACTTCTAGAAGTCGGCTTTCAGTTGAGCAGCGAAGTTCTAGCCACATTGATCTTGAGGTACATGAGGAAAGATGGTACTCTGAGGTTTGGAGACTTTGTATCGGCGATTCTTCATTTGACTGTTTCGTTTAGTAAGTCTCTAATTCATTTTTTTTTTAATTTTTTCAATTATTCATTTACTAGTATTATTTCTTTAATGTCGAGCAGAATTTTATTTTATATTATAATCTCTGTTTCAGACTTATTTGAGGCTAAAGATCCATTACAGAACGGAAGTATTAAACTGAACTTATCAGAGGTGAGATATTTTATGTACTATTTTTTCAATGAAACTAAATCAAAATAGTATATTTCCTAACAAGTGCGGAAAGTGCCACTTTTCCGCACACGATTGCAGTTGGCTGAACGACGCGTAGCGGAGTTCAGCCAAGAAATCGAGTGTGGAAAAGACACTTTCCGCAAGAGTTAGGAACACTATTTTTTCTACAAGCGTGCGAAAAAGTAAGACACTTTTCCGCACGCATTTACTTTTCCGCACGCATTTTAGTTTAGAAAGTGTCACTTTTCCGCACTAGTGCGGAAAAGTAGTGCGGAAAAGTGACACTTTCTAAACTAAGATGCGTGCGGAAAAGTGAACTTTTCCGCACGCTTGTAGAAAAAAGTATTTTTTACTTTTTGACAAAATTTAGTAAAGGAGTAACGTTAGCGCATATGCCTATAGCAACCTATACCCCAAAAGAGTCGTCAGACCGGGGGAATAATTTGGCGGCCATTTTTAACCCTAAATGAGGCGGGAAATTTTCAATTTATACTGATGGGTTCCATAAATATTATAATGTTTTGGTTGTCGTTTTGTGTAAAATGGAAATTATTTTAGTTTACAACATAGGTCCAAGGTATATTAACTAGGTTGAGAAATTATACAACTTAATTAAAACAACATATTTTAATCATCATAGAGATAACTAATATAATTATTATTGCACATTATACCTTATACAATAGCTACATTACCTTATAAAAAACATGAAAATATTTTTAATTACCCAACATTTTCCTACAAGATTACTTATTGGGATAATTATTTCTTTGAATACCTTTAATAATAATAACCTATTTTCCAGGAACATATCTATACCTATTTCTGAATTTTTAGGCAGCTAGTTTTATTCATTAGAACTTTTTCTTTTTGTTTGTTAAAAAAACAAGCAAAAGAAAACTTGGTAACTTCAACTTCTGCCACTTTAATCTTTGCTTCAAAATTGCAAGTGAAGTGATTTCTAATTACGCCTTTTCTTTGATAAGCTTCACTAATTTTGCCTGCGGTGATCTGCAGTTAACAGGTTTACTTGCTGCTGCTGTTTGCATTTCTTCGGTTAGTTCTATTTGCTCCAGAAATGCGGTTATCTTCGTCATCTCCATAAGTTACTTCTTAAACGGAATGAATTTCGTTGGTGGTCTTAAAAATTTTGAATCCAGCTTCTTCGGTTAAGTTTCTAGATGGTAGAGCGCCACTTTTCGCGTTCTTTCTTGTTGCATTAAAAAATCCTGTTCATCAAAGTGAATAGAACACGCATTAGAGTCCTTCCAGAGAATATTATTGTCGATGGCACCTAGAGTATTAAGCCATTTTCTAAATTTAGATGCTTCCCTTGAAAACCTAAAAATCAGCAAGAAATCAGAAAATATCAATGAAAAAACAATATTAAGTATTTGGCAAAAAAATTATACCTGTTTACTTACCTATGGAATGTAATTTAACAATCTGGATGTAAGTCTCTTCTCATTTGCACCAAGTCATTTTTTGATCTCGTAAATAGGAAAACGAAGAGCTATTAACCGTACAAAATATAAAAGAAAAAATGGCAATTAAAAACTAAAAACGCATCTCTCAAAAAAGCATGTCTCGGCTAGAGTTCCTGAACCCTAGTCTCGGTGACTTTTATGATTTTAGCGGCGCCTTCAAAAAGTATAATGGAATTTCATTCATACAGTATAAAAAAATTTAACAAGGAATAAAGTAACCACCATTCAAACTGCCAATATAGGGTTAAAAATGGTGGCGAATTTCATCTCTTTTCGTTCCCTGCGCATTGCCGTGCGCAATAGGACCAAAAGCGGTATATGTTAATATACAGGAATGTGCGTTAGCGTTGTTGTAAATATTTTGCTATTAAATATATCTAGTTCCTATGTTTTTGAGTTCGACGGAAAATTCAATATTTCAAAATTTATATTGATTTAAAAGAAACATTCATTCAATTCTATATCTTCAAATACACGAGGATATAAGTAGATTCCATAATAATAATAGCCATTTTTTATTTTTTTATTTCAGTGGCTCAAATCATCGTTAACTTGTTGATAATACTCTAATAATTATAATGAAATATTTGTTTTGTACATAAACCTGTGAATATTATTTTTTTTATTTTTGTAATATGTTGTTAATTAAGTTGTAAATAAATATACCTACGTTGTGTAATAATGTAATAATATATGAATTATTTTATTAAGAACACATATATATGTTTTATTTTATATAACCAGTGACTATAGCTATAGTCACTGATATAACCCATAAGTAGAGTCGAAATTGGATCAACACTCTGCAAAATGTACCATCAATAATGGAATAATGGTACATTGACCAACTGCATAATATATAATTTTGTGCATAATATTAAGGGTGACCCGTTTGGAATAGGAACACCTTTGTAAAATTTTTATTTTTCATCCGATTTTAGCCGTTTTTGTGACCTATTATCTGTCACAAAAACTCTTTTTTTACTTTGGTGCAAAATTTCAGGTCTTAATCTCAATTTTCAAGGCCTACTATTTTTTCTACTAAAAAATAACGAAAATCATTAGCGATTCTTTTATTTAAAATCTGCTATCACTTCGTTAATAAGGACACCCTAAAACCCCTACATACCAAATTTGAACAAACAATATACAGGGATTTCCATTCTGCGGGTTTTCAAAGTTCAGCAAAATATTAATTTTAAAGGCACTTATGGCAAGTCAAGTGTGCAATGGAATCCCATCAAAACAGTTGAATTGTCAACACTGTCAACAGGACCACTCAAACTGTTGGTGTGCAAAGATCTAATACAAAAATATACAGATTGTCTTTCTCTGTGCCATCTCAAAATACTGCATTTTTGGAACTTTAAATCGAGTATATCAAAATGACCCCAGCCACTATAAATGAATTAAGTCTAAAAATACAGAAGCCTGCCAGTCAGTAAGTCCATATGAGTTAAGGTGGCTGGTGTGCCACAACAAGAAACGAACAGAAAATGTATCTTAGGTAGTGAGTTTATTGAGAAAGGTCCAGTAATGTAAATTGTTCTTTAATTGTTTAAATGTTTTTTCAATAATAGCAGAGCACTCTTGACCAGTATAAAGTTTCATAAAAATTCAATGAAAGGGTTTGTCATGTAGAATACGTGACGTCATTCTAATTTCAATATGATTCTGTGGCGGGCATCCTAGCTGATGGTGAATTGGCCAGCAAGATGTACCTATAGGGTAGTCCAGAATAATTACTTTTATGCTGTGGGTTTAAGGATTAACGGAAACACAGGGGGTAGTTCAATCATAAAAATAAAGGCACGCCTATGGAATATACAATGAAATAAAAAGGCAGAAGGTTAATATAAGTAGATATATGGTTACACCACAGACTAACGTTGCAAAGCTATTTATTCTGTGGTTATACCTATGCTCAAATGTATTATTTTAATACTAGTAAACATTTCCAATAGACTAGAGACACACACAAAATTTTAGTTACAAGGTACAGTACCTACTATACCAACAAAAGTTTCAATATGTATAGCAATCAACCCTTAATTATATTACAATTTATTGCACTGGTAGAAAATAGTAAGTGAAGTGGTTTCAAGATACTCCCAGAATATTGTTATGAAATTATGAACCCTAATTTGGAGAATTACAACGGCACAATTTTATAGCAAACAGTATCTAAAATTATAGTCAAAAGGTAATCAAAACTGGCACAACATGGCATAACAATATTCAGAATTTAGGCTAAATAAGTATATTCAGATATGGATGGCCCACCACGAACTGCATCGATCTATATATGGAAAATTAAAAGTAGGAAAATTCTGAAAATTTGGCACCTCACCAATGCCGATGGGCGCTGCTCAACTAAAATATTTTTGCGAATCTAGCACTTCCGGTTATACCGGAAGTCGATATCAACTTTCTTATCTCAAATGGAACACCCTGTATATTATTGCATTTTTGGATGCTAGGCATCATTTTGGAACAAAAACATTCAACATGTCCTATGTCTAAATCCAACCGTTTTTGAGATATTTGCATTTTTCCGAAAAAAATACAGATGCAGACCTAAAGTTAATTAGCAATTTATACGCGGAAACCGCGAAATTTCAAAACGAATTTTTGGCATCGTTTAACAGAAGCCATGACCTAGTGATCTCTGCTGAGAAATAAATCCGTTCGTGTACAGGGTGTTCACAAAATATGAATAAAAATTACATTCAAAATGTGCTTAAATCTCGAAATTTTCAAATGGAAACCCCCATTTTTTTAATGCGATCTTATTCACCACAAAAAATGATGACAATTTTGTGTGGGGTTTCCTATACCTAAATGCAGTAATTTTCGATTAGTTTACGAAAAACCCACTTTTCGCCCATAAAATGCGGGGTTTGCTTAACGCTTGGAAAATCATATTAGCCGTGGACGTTGAAAAGACAATCGCGGCTTAGGAAATGTCACTTGGTTTTTAAATTATTGTCAACAATAATGCCGGCGCGCTTAAATTACACAAACGAAGATTATGTATTCTCCGTAGATAATAAACAAATTTAAATAATCTTCGTTTGTGTAATTTAAGCGCGCCGGCATTATTGATGACAATAATTTATAAACCAAGTGACATTTCCTCAGCCGCGATTGTCTTTTCAACGTCCACCGCTAATATGATTTTCCAAGCGTTAAGCAAACCCCGCATTTTATGGGCGAAAAGTGGGTTTTTCGTAAATTAATCGAAAATTACTGCATTTAGGTATAGGAAACCTTACACAAAGTTGTCATCATTTTATGTGGTGAATAAGATCGCATTAAAAAAATGGGGATTTCCATTTCAAAATTTCGAGATTTAAGCACATTTTGAATGTAATTTTTATTCATATTTTGTGAACACGCTGTATAAGAACGGATTTATTTCTCAGCAGAGATCACTAGGTCGGGGCTTCTGTTACATGATGCCAAAAATTCATTTTGAAATTTCGCGGTTTCCTCGTATAAATTATTGCTAATTAACTTTAGGTGTGCATCTGTAATTTTTTTCGGAAAAATGCAAATATTTTAAAAACGGTTGGATTTAGACATAGGACATGCTGAATGTTTTTGTTCCAAAATGATGCCTAGCATCCAAACATGCAATATACAGGGTGTTCCATTTGAGATAAGAAAGTTGACATCGACTTCCGGTATAACCGGAAGTGCCAGATTCACCAAAATATTTTAGTTGAGCAGCCACCCTGTATATTGATAAGGTACTGTGTACTGTGCAAAGTACAACAATTTCGCGTAAAGCAATTGGCGCACAAAAGACAGGCAACATTAAAAAAAAATAAAGCTAGGTCAGCTTCGACGGTTTGTTAATACTTAAGGACTCAGGCTGGCTCTTGGTGTCGATTTTTCTGCAGGTTCAGACAAGGGCTCTCAGCGGACTCGGCTTGGCTGTTAGCAATGACGTCAAAACCTATAGACGTGGTGCCCCATTGTTAAAATGCTATTTATTTTGACTCCAAGATTAAATATATCCATACTATTTTACTCTAAAAACATGCTACAAACAAAGACAGAAAGTCAACCATCAACCAACTATACACCCGGTGATTCCCGGTTATAGTTCCTCCAGAATCACACTTAGATATCGCATGTTTTTTCTTGTTTGGGGGCGCCGGAAGCATCGGAACCTCACCTGAAGACTCGGGGGATGGTCTAACGACGCCAGCCTCCGAGCCCAGTGTCGAAATAAGTTCGCTACGGCTCGACAAAAAGGGGCAATTTCTGACAATCTCGCGACATTTTCGGAATAATTTAATGGAGCGCTTAGATTGTGATTAGTTCTGGGCGTCAAGCGTTTATCAAAACAAACCTGTCTATAGGTTCTGACGTCATTGGCTGTTAGCTTCTGGCTTTCCGTCAACTATTCTGGGTGACTGATGACTGGTGACTACTAATACGGCCGGTGCATAAAAAACGCTCCCAAAGGAACATGTACCAAATAGAGGATATCTATATCGATCATCAGTACATTAATTTGACCACGTTATCGCGGAACCCCATAAAATCCAAAAAAACACAACCAAATCTGTTTAGAAAATAGTGCAAATCGACCTTAGAGCCGGTGTAATGTAACGCCGTTGGATTTCCCCTATGAATAAAGAACCCCAGGAAGGAGCAAATTTGGGCTTTACGCTGGACCGGGACAGTCTCTGCATATGGCGGCATGCCGTTTCCGGTTTACAAAAGTACTTACCGATGGAATGTTATCCCCCAAACATTTTGTTCTGGTAGTCACGGAATAGCCGCAGGCTGCACAGCTAACCATAATAGATCTCCAAAAAGTACTTATCGAAGAACTACACAAATATCTAATAGCACAAATCACCGTGACAACTGTCAAATATAAAAATATTTTGTCAAAATTCAGCGTCCATACAGGGAGATTTCCGTCTCACGAATTTTATAATGCCCATAGTGCTTTGGCTCCTTCCTGGGGTTCTTTATTCATCGGATTACCCCAACGCTAGAGCAAACCGCTTCTCCTCTTACGACACCACTTCCCCTTCATCAACGTTAAATTGGGAGGAGTACCGCGATGTTGTCACCCTTGCAGTGATATGACAGCAACACTTACTTCAGTTATAGGGCGTTAAAGAAAATGTGGGAAGAATGAGGCTGAAAACAGAGAAAAACTGGCGATGAAAAATCCTGCTTCTGAAAAACTGCTTAAATTTTTATCCTGTAAGTAAATTCAAAAAAGGATGTACGCCACCAAGTGGCCATAGAAAGGTAGGCCTAGAATGCTTTGCAATTTGTGCATTCTGTAAGGGCAAAAACTGCGAAAATGCTCCCACAGCAGACGTGCTTGATGACGAGGTGGTTGGTTCTCCAGTCGAAACAACAGAGAACACGTTGCCGAAAATTACAACAAACCTGTTTTTTATACCGACAAGTAGGTACAGTCTGGTTTATTTGAGGCTTTTCAACAATAAAAACACATTTTTTTCCTAAACCACAAAAATCCTTCATTGTAGATATATTCCTTCAATAATGAACAAGCTAAGAGACTATATAGGTTATATTATTTAGGGTAAGACAACTTCAAAATTCAAATTATCTAATCACACTGACAAGGGTTTGGATTTGGCAGCTTTATCGGACAACACTGTTGTTTTTTAGTATCGTCAGGAAACACGTCTCCGTATGTATTCCTTAAGAAATTAACGTGTTGCTGAAGATTTCTTATCCTCATCTGCGCATCCTCAAAGTTGTCGTTCAGGTTTCCTATCTGAGTTTGCATCTTCTGCCTGATTTCGTCTTTGTCTTTCTGGGCAGCATTTGCTTGTGCTCTCGAGATGCACAGCTGTCGTTCCAGACCAGAAATTTGATTCTGCATCGCCCTTCTCACAATTTCGCACCTGTCTTTAGTCCTGGCGACCATCCTTGCAGAATCTTCTCTTACGGATTCTAGCTGAGACTGCAACTGAACAATTTCGTGCAGTTTTTGCTGAACCTGTAATTCGTTCTGATCGTTTCTCTCCTTCATGTCTTCGAAATCTAGTTGCAGCAACCTGTTTTCTTCTTCTAAATCTTTAAGTTTGTTTTCTAGTTCTTCAATTCGTTGAGCAAGAGTTTGCTTTTCGTTTGCTCCAAGTTCTTGATCACTCTTAACGCCGTCCATTTCGTTGTTTAACTGCGCTATTTTATCTTTATACATCTTGAGTTCTCTGCAGATGGCTTCGTTATTTCTTTCGGCCAAAATGTGCATTTGTTGCGCTTCTTGCAGTTTGAGCTGGGTAGTTTTGAGGACTTCTGGGAGAGGTGCGAGTTCTGCGATTTTTTCTTGGAACTGGTTCTTCACTCTGTGGATTTCTAAGTTCACTTGTTCGGCCACTTTGTTGTTTTCTATTTCCATCAAGTCTATTTGTCGTCGTTGTTCTTCTACTTGTTGCTGAGCCTCTAAATACTAAAACAAAATATATCTATGAAGTTCAAGAATGGTAAAATAGTTACCAAACTAAACTTTTTCAGAAAACGAAATCTAAGATAATTTTCATAAACATTGAATTTTGAAAAATATGTTTTAAAGGCAGGTTACACAGGGAGTACAACTACCTTTCTCATTCATTAGAAACTTCATCTAAAGAATACATTTCATGATATAACGTGAAAAAAAGCTTGTACTAACCTTGTTTTGATAGTCATTTAATTGTTTCTGCAAATCATCTGATAGCGCCCTAAGCTCATCTATTTCATCTTGTGCTCCTTGGTATAACTCTTTGGATACTTTAAGTTGTTGTTCCAGTTCGATTAATTTTTCCTTAGTCATACCCAATCCCTAAAAATTCAAGTCTGTAAAGTATACTGTCGTCGTTATAGAGCGTTTTTGTTCGATGGTCTAAAATATACACTGCTATAAAGTATCTCAGCAAAGATCTCATGCATAAATACGTATCAGAAGCAATTGGCTTTATTTGGCATTGGTTAAATTAACTATTAGAAGTTATAAAAGTACCTTTTTGTCTCCGGTTCCCATCAACTCCTTTAACTTCTTCTCTATATCAAGATACTTTAACTCCGCCTGCTTCTTTTGCTCCTCTGCCTTCTGTGTTGCTTCCTTCAAATTCTCATTATCTGCTCTCAACCCCGCCACTTCCGTCAGCTTCGCCTTAAAGTCTTCTTTCAGCTTGTTGTATTGCTCCTTCATTTCGTTCAGTTTCGATTCGTTCGCCTGAAACCTTAAAGTTAGCCCGCAACCTAAATGCAAATAAAGACGACCAACGTACCGAACTTTTCGAACCCGACTGTTGCATACAAGGTGGTGGGGAACCGCAAGGTGGTGGCATCATGCAAGGAGGAAATCCTCCACATGGCGGAGGCATCATGCAAGGTGGTAATCCTACGCACGGTGGTTGAGGGCCACACGGAGGTTGAGGACCGCAAGGTGGCTGAGGACCGCAAGGTGGCTGCGGACCGCAAGGTGGCTGAGGACCGCAAGGTGGCTGAGGTCCACTAGGTGGTGGAGGTCTGCAAGGTGGCTCAGGTCCGCAAGGTGGTTGTGGTCCACAAGGTGGCTCAGATTGTGGAACTCCTTCACCTTGTGGAGGTGGACCTCCAACACCTTGTGAAGGTGATGAAGGTCCGCAAGGTGGTTGAGGACCGCAAGGTGGTAGTCCAAGACAAGGATTGTAGCACGGAGGTAGCGCGCACGGGGGAAGTCCGCACAGTTGCCTCCTGTGGAATTCAAGGTGCTTTCTTTCGGTTTGGACATCTTCGAGCTCTTTCTGCATTTTCTTTACTTCGCCTTCCATGTCCCCCAGTTGCCGCTCCTGCACAAAAATAAAAAATTGCAACAAAGTCTGCTTTTTGGTACACAAAGGAAAATTCTTGTTTTCATCGAACCGAGAAAGCTTTTTATTTTCATTCGCCTATAACCTTTTGTTTTCGTTTGAAAGGTCTTCTTTTGACCTTCTCACCGCTGTGAAAATGCGAACTCAGGGCTGCTAACTATTTTTTTGTACACTCGTTTACCACTAAAATCCTTTTTTGTAAAATCTGACCCAACAACTTAAACCAGGATACCTCAGAACTACGATATAGCAAATGAATTTTTTGACTTAACGGTGCAAGACGAATTTTTGCAAAAATATGAATAAATGCAAAAACAATTTCAAGATAGCAACCAACAAGTAACAAACGATTTAAATTATTGGACGTTTCTCGGCAAAGACACCGTCTAAAATCTAGTTCAAACAGTTCCAAATTTCAAATCGCGAACATGATTCTGATTGGTTAATTTGGACTGACAATATTCAAATTAACCAATCATAGTCGTTTTCGCGATTCGCGACTGTATGAACTTTTCACTACTTAGCTTAAGATGATACATTTTTCTATGTATTTCCTGTTGGGTCACTCATGTGAACTTACTGACTGGCCGTCATTTTAGTTTACACCGACAATATTTTGTTTAAATAAATTCTAGGTTCCTCGGATTACAGACGCGATCCTTGTTGAAAAACTTAATAATTTTAGTCCGGCAGTGTAGCCCCTGATATCAGAAAAAAAACAGCCTCTCAAGGTTTTAAATTACGGGTTAACATCCGGGCAAGTATAACTACTTGCCTGGCAAAACCTTGCACACCCGTCATGATCTTTGTCATTCCACCAAACTGTAATCATATCTTCGACGAAGTAGTTTCGATAATTACCAAATTGTGGGTAGTTTCCGAATACTGCATAAGTCTCGACTCGATATCCGCTGGACATAAACCTTTTCCTGGTCCACATGGTGCCCTCGGACTGCCACCTGGCGATGAAACGGATGACCTCATATTTTTCGGACACGATGGATTAGGGCAATTCTAAAACACATTTCACTGATTTAACTCTTCAAAAAAATCGCGTATTGATTACCTGAACTTTCTGATTTAATGATGCATTTTCTTTGCAAACCATTGCCATTTCAGCCTGAAGAGCACATAGTTGCTTTTGGAGGCACTGCACCGTTTGATCTTTGTTGAAGAGGTCTGACTGCAATTGGTACCTGAAAGAAGTGCGCTAAACTGAAATTTTGCTCATTGCTATGCTTCCGGAAGTGAAAGCTTTTGTCACATTGACTATGCTTTGACAGAATGTGACAGACAGTTTACAGATCTACAGGAAGATCACTTAAAGCTGTTTACCTTTTTCCCTCGAGATCTGAATTCTCCGATGCTAGCTTTTCTTGCATACAATAACTTTCGTTTAACTGTCTTGCGATTTGCGGCATAATCCCCTACAATATATAAAACGATATAACGCATTTTATAAAATTATATTAAATATTACCATTGGTGCAAAGGAATCTTGTGGTGCCCTAGGTGTGCAAGGTCTGGCAACTGATGAAGACCTAGACTTGCATTTCTTATTTTTATCGTCACACACTATTATCCTGGGCATGTAATTTTCAGTCAGTCCGCAAACTACAACTTTGGGTAGCATGTCTTCTTTGTTTTTTGTTTGAAGAGGTGGTTGGAGAGGTGTCATATTTTCAAATAGGTTTGATTGCGCTAAAAATATAGGTACATTAAATCAGAATGTGTCCTGCCAAAATATCCACTCACCTAAAAGTTGTTGAATTCTTTTGGTTTTTTCTTCAAACAGCACCATTTGAGCTTTCAATTCCTTGTTCATCGCTTCTAATTCTTTTGCCTCCTGCTCCGTCATTTTTTCCTTCTTCAAAAGTTCCCCAACTCTCGTTTTTAACTCGTAAATTATTTTGGCAGTTTCCTTTGCCTGCCTCTCGGCATCTTCCAATTCTTTAAGCACAGCGGCGTCGATTTTTTCGTCAAATTTGAAAAATGAACCATCACCTAAAACGACACATCATTGGTGTCTTATTTTACATCTTAAACTTCCCCATACCTTCTGCACCTTGTGGCGGTATTGGCTTTCCAGGCTGTTCGTCCCCCTCCTAAAAATATTTTCGATTTCTTATAAAAATCCTTCTAAAACTGCTTCCTCACTCTCTCTTTAAAGGATTATTTTGCCTGAACGAATGATAAAGTTAAATTTGAACCATGTAGAGAGTTGACATTTAAAGAAAATATTATAATCGAATTACTCGTTGCCGCCTACGTGGGCTGAATATTGGAAATTAAAAAGGGTCTTACTGCAAGAGTGTCCATTAGCGCCTTGTTTTCTTCCGCTACCTGTTGCAGTTCATTTGATGCTTCTTCTATCATTTTTTCAACTTCATTCATTTCATCCTAGTGAACACGAAAATTATGAAAAATCGTGGTTGGATAATATATGACTATTATTTACTTCAATTTCATCGTCGTATCCTCCTCTTTCGTCTTCAAATTCCCTTTCCAGATCTTCGTCCAAATTCAAATTTTCGTCCTCCATGTTTGCGTGGATTTTTGGGGTTTCTATTTCTTCTTCCGATGAATGATTTCCTAATATTCCCTTTTCTACAGTTTCGATATCGTGCTCTAAGGATTCTTTTGCTTCGTGTAATGCATCAAGTAACGGGCCAGTTGGTGAAAAGTATTCTCTTGCGTCACTTTCAGATTCACTTTCGAGTTCTTCTGTTGTCTTGGAAGTGAATATTTCTTGAAAATCTCCTCTGTCAAATGTGGCTTCAGACGAAGGAGCTGCTTTCTTTGCTTTCTAATTTCAAGAAGAAAAAAGTTATAGAAAAGGTAGAGAAGAATTACGTAAATCTTACCTTGGCTGGTTTCCTGGGTCTTGTCTTTGCAAGATCTAATTCTCTTACAAGGTTTAAGGAACCGTAATTTCTTAAGGTGTTGCGGAAAAATGCATCAGCGTCTCCAAAATGATGAGACGGTTTCCGGAAGAGGTAGCTGTAACCATGCAAGAAGTTTATATTTTTCTGGATCAAAGGATTACTTGAAATTTTCTTCTTGATTCTAAAATCTAAATAGTTTTTCTCGGTTTCCAAATCATTAAGCCGTTTTGTAATATTTTTCTCAGAAACTGCAATTTTGTGAGTCTTCTGAAATAAGTCAAAAAAATTATGTTTTGTCAGAAAAAGTGTCAAACTCACCTTCATCACGAACTTTTCAGGGTTCTTAATCTTCAAGAAAGGATATGTAAATTTATCTTAAAAAAATATCGAAGCACTGTACAAAATTGTTTATTACAATATGTTTTCACTAAGACGTATAAAATAAAGCATATATATGGTTTTCAAAATAGTATTTTAGCCTCAGCACTTGGAAGAAATGAACAAAAACAGGTGTAGGTAAAATGTCAATTTGTCAACCGGTATCCATCTTCCATAATAATTAATAGGTTTATGGAAGACAATTTAACCTAGACAGACACTATATTAATATAGTGTCGGACCAGATTTAACGTAATTTAATATTAACGTAACGTAACGTAACGTAACAAGAATTTAGTGTACCGTTTATGCAAGGATTATTTAATAATCAGAGGAAATGTTAAAATCAAATTTTCGCACGAGATCTACAGTGTCTTCCAAAAAGTTCGCACCATAGGGGGGAAATTTTTAATTAACGTTTTATTTTGAAATTTAATTTTGGGGTTACCTTTTGCTTTAAAAAAAAAGGATAAATTACTCACTCAAACGTGGTCATGTGACTTTCGTTATCTGTCAAAAATGACATTTAAAAAAATATATCGCCAAAAATGGGTTTAGTTGTTAAAATATCAAAAAGTTTTACTTGAAAAAGTTGTTTGTTTTTCAATTTTACGTAGGTGTACCAAATTTGAACGCTCTACGTAAAATAGTTTGATGATATTTTAATTTATTATTATTTTGGCATCAATTTAGAACTGGGAAACGTAATGTAACTAAATTTATACCCCAAATGCTAGACGGTACATCAACTTTGCACAGAACAGAACTTTAAAGCGTAAATATCAATAACTTTCTTTTGAAAAATACGTATTCTTATCGGTAATTAGTAATAAAAAATTAATAGAATGATAAAGCTAGTGATATAAAATAGTTTTTACAAAGTTTCGAGTTTTAAAATTTTCAGAAATTTCATAAATATTAAAAATTGGCAAAAAACTAAATATTTTAGTAGAGCGTTCGAATTTGGCACACTTACGTAAAATTGAAAAACAAACAACTTTTTCAAGTAAAACTTTTTGACATTTTAACAACTAAACCCGTTTTTGGCGATATATTTTTTTAAATGTCATTTTTGACAGATAACGAAACTCACATGACCACGTTTGAATGGGTCATTTTCATCTTTTTTAAAGCAAAAGGTAACCCCAAAATTAAATTTCGAAATAAAACGTTAATTAAAAATTTCCGCCCTATGGTGCGAACTTTTTGGAGGACACTGTGTTTTAGTACTCGATTTCAACGCGACGCGATGTAGGACTTCGTTCTTCAGCACAAAAATACAAAACCAAACCCATAACCGTCCTAAATAATAAATAATAAACAACCAGTGATAGGGACTTTTTGTTCTCACTAATTATTGTGAGTTGGTTTCTTACTGGCAATGAAATTACGCATGCGCTAACTGAGATTTTCTTTAATTTTAACGCAAAAGTTAAAAGTTGGTTAACTTTTACGTTAAATTATGCTGCATAAACACTCCCATTGAATAACATATATTAAAGCCTAGTCAATGTGCTGATATTAGTGAGGTGTAGGTATTTTAATACAGATAAAGAAGTTGATCCTGAAGTTATTGGTGATAAATTAAACAAGGACTACATAAACAGTACTAGTAATATAGTTAACAACATACCAGATGGATATAAAACTCTTGGCCCCAAGATTAATATGCCTGCTGAATGCAAGAGTGTTTTTCCAAAAGGATTTTGAAAGAGGCTTTTTCAGTATTTGGTTATCCACTATTAAATTTTATAAATTTGGTATTGAAAACTGGAGAAATTCCCGATGATCTAAAGTGTTCATTTATAACCCCTGTACTTAAAGTCAAAAACACAAAACAAAATAATGAGTTTAGACCTATAAATGTTCTTTTGGGCATAGAAAAACTTTTAGAAAATATTATTTATGAACAATTAATCGAATATATGGAATCATTTCAAATATTAACTGAATTTCAAATTGGTTTTCGCAAAAAGTTTTCTACTGAGACTGCAATACAATTTGCACATAATTGAAAGCTGGAGAAGATCTCTTGGTAATGAAGAATTTGTAGTGGCTGTATTTCTTGATTTCAAAAATGCTTTAGTGTGATGCCACTAACGTTATCGTTTTAAATAACAAGTGTTGACGTGGTTCAAAAATTATTTAAATAAAAGGTATCAAATAACAAAAGTAAATAAAAAAAAATCTTGTAGAGAACTTAATGATGTAGGTGTGCCTCAAGGCAGTATTTTAGGTCCAATTATTCATATTAAATATAAATGGAATTCCAAGTATACTAAAAAAAATGTTCTGTACAAATGTTTGCTGATGATACCCTTATTTATATTAAAAATAAATCATTAAGTAACGCTATTCAAGATTTAAATGAAGACTTAAGGAAAATGCGTACGAGACCGTACACACATACATACACACCCACACACGTACACATTCGGAGCTGGGGCGACTACAAACACCTAGGAGGTCCGACAGGGCCGGACTAGGCGTTTATAACAAGATAGAATCGCATAAATACACTTGCGATCGAGTATACATCCCTGTTTCCAGGCCGGCTTCGAGTCTGGTGATATTTTATGGCCAATTGACCACCTATTGCACGCCATCGAACACGTGTTCTTATTTACGCCAGGCGTCAGAGGCGTTTGATTTTAGTATAGAATTTTTATTGTTCGATATTTTTAACAAAATTTGGTTCAAACCCGTTTTATCCAATCCAGTGGCGTAGTCAGAATTTATATAATAAAACGCTAATATGATTTCTCTAATTTGGGCGCCTAAAATATGTTGAAAATGTTATAGTTGATATTATGTCCGGTCCAGGGCAAAATAATTAGTCTGTGTACATTTTCTGTGATTATGAATGTTTGAGGGCACTATTTTCATCATTTTTTCTTAGACTCAATTTATCTGCAAACATTTCGTTTCCGAAAACGTGAAAACGTGAAAAAACGAAGTTTGAAAAACGGCTGGAGCAAAAATATGACATTTACAGGGTGTTTCTAAATTATGGTGACAACGTATTATGGCAGGTAGAAAACGTTATTTTGAACAAAAAGTTTCCTATAAACATGGGTCCGACAGTGCATAATAAGAAAGTTACAAGATGATAAAAAATGTACAGGCTGAGACACATATTTTTCACCCAGCGGCGGAAGGACTGGGTAGCACAATGGGTTTTATACGTATAACTTTTTTGAGGTTATCTTTTTGGTTTTGCAAGTTCATCGTTTTAGTGCATCTTTTCATTTTGCAACAAAAGGGTACGCACCCTTGTTCCATAACGATAAAATCAAAGGTTCGTGTTGAAATCGCAAAATGTGGCCCAAAAAACCTGTTATCTCTAAAATTCGAAAAATAAAATTTTCAACTACCGCTTGCAGATTTTACAGAATAATTGAACCATTTAAAGTGAAAAAAATTTCCTATGAACGATTTACCGAAATTTTTTCAAAATGGAACATATTATTGAACTCTACAAAATTTTAACACCCCATTTCAAGAAAATCCATGATGTTTTGTACAATGCATTTTAGGTTTTTTTTTTCTTAATTTTGAACATACTCTAACATTTAAATGCGGTGTAGGTGAAAATTTTATTTGTCTAGTATTGGAGTTAACAGATGTTTTGGGGCACATTTTGCCAATTTCAACGCAAATAGTTGATTTTATCGATATGAAAAAAGTACCTATAAACTTTTGTTGCAAAATGAAAAGATGCACTAACCTGCAAGACCAAAAAAGTAACCACAAAAAGTTATGAGTATAAAACCCATTGTGCTACCCCTACCCTTCGCCTCTGGGCAATGGGAATGAACTATGTTTATACGAAATTGTTGAACTTCAGCGACTAAAGAATTCCACCAAGTTTCATTTAAATTGCGTAACTACTGTAGAAATTTTTGCGAAAAATATTTTTTCAAACCGCATGTACATCACCCTCTGTAACTTTCTTATTGAGCATTTTCGGAAAAACTGTTTATAGGAAACTTTTTGTTAAAAATGGCATATTCTACCTAGGATGAAGCCTAGATTCTGAAAATTCAATAATATACAGGGAGCAAGTTTTATCTGTACCCCTTTTTCGGAACACCCTGTATCAATTTTAAAAAGGCTATGGAAATGCCCACCAAAAATCTTAAAACTTTTATCTCTGCAATTTTTGTAACTGTAACTCAAAAATTGAGGAAGTTGAGAAGGGGACAAATAGTATGTGGATTACCATGTATAGAGTGTCCTATTTTCGAAACTTTTGCAGGTTATATTTATATTTTGAAATTCTTACCTCCTAGAAAAAATCCGTGTACGCCACTGAATTCTACGTGAAAAATCTATAAGGGTCGATTTTTACCATTTCAACAAGTTAGCGTATAATGGATATACGGGTGGTGTCTGAAAATGGCAAATTTTAAAAATCACCTTGTATTTCAAAACAATATCCTTCATTCTAAAAAAAATACAAAAAATAGGTACACATCTGAATGGTTTTTTCTTATCGTTGATGGTGACATGCAAATCAAGACGTATTGTGGTACCAATTTTGTTTGCTCTATAACTCGGTCTTTTTGTTGCTCCCTTTCTGTAGCTCCTCCACTTTTTCCGCAAACGACCACACATCGTCCGCAAGCAGCTTTGGTTCTTCAAATGCTGCAAAGTGTCCGCCATCAAAATCGTTGAGTTGCACTAAATCTAAGAACTTATCCTTCACTAGCGACTTTGGGGAGTAAACAAATTCGTACTTGAACCTTGCACAAGCTGACGGAACTTTGACTGGTACCCTGGCATTTTTATAGATATTATCAGAATCAGAGATTAATAAAGGATAGGCACTTTAGTGTTTTAAAGTACTTACTCGTCTACTTTCGATCCATAGTGAGCTTTGTTGAACGTCTCAGAATACAGTCTAGCTGATGTGGTGTAGGATCTAGTTACCCAATATGTCATAACGTTATCAAGGAGTCCAGTTAAAGTGTACTTTTTTGTTAGACCTCCATCCTCTAAGTTTTTCCAATTTGGATTAGTCCAAGATGTGAATTTTTCTAATATGTACGCCGCCAATCCTACGGGACTGTCTCTAAGTGCTACTCCTAAAAAAAATAAAGACTTAAAACAAAATTTAGAAAAAAAAGGAAAACTTTACCAACGGTGTCAGGTTTTGTGGCTTGAAGATGCAGGTACCCCATTTCTAGCATTGCAGTTGTGAACTTTCTAGAAAGTGGGTACACATAGGTTTCTTCGTGTTTTTCTACTATTAAGCTGGGAAAGAATGATCCAACCAACAGCTTCAAATGTCCCAGTGGGCTATTCACCCAGCATATGTTTGAATGGAATCCAATAACTTTCTCTGGGTAGAAGGCAGCCATGTATTGAACTATAACACCTCCCCAGTCGCCGCCTTGAATGTAATATCTGTCAAATTTCAGCTGCTCCATAAAGTTTAAGAGGTGGGATACTTGGCTTGCTCCAAGTCTACAAAAAAATACAATGGTCATCACAAGGAAGCGATCAGCTTGTAGGTAATTGCTAATTTTTCCTTGCCCCCTATATAGTATCTAGAAATAAATAGGAATTATGATTATGGTATTATTTACAGAAGGACAGTTCATATTGCTTTTGGGGAAAATGGATTCACGGGAGCGAGTATAAAAATAAAGGATAATTTACTTGTTATAATATAATATTTGACATTATTATAAGAAGGAGGTTGCCAAGGGATGAAACTCATAAAAATGCGTTAATGTGTTGGTTTATGGAATATATTGCGAAAGCTATTTAGCGATTTCTTTATTTAAAATATGACACTACAGCGTTAATCATGACATCCCAGAACCCGTATATACCGCGGCCAACGAAAAATACAGGCCGTGGTGCGGCGCGAATTCGCGTGACTCTAGGAGTTCTAGCATTGCATACGTTTACCATTGCTTCACTTGTAAAATAGTGTAGGAAAAATGCAATACATTGGAATTATTGTAAATACAGGGTGTCCGCAAATTACACCGACAACGCTTGACAGATGATTGGAAATGTGATTTTAAAAACTTTTTGTAAATAAACATATGTCCGCTGACGCGTTGTTTTTAATATACAGCGTGTTAAAATTTACTCATTGAAGCGATTTTTTTTAATTATTTCTGTAACTACAAAAGATATCGATTGCAAATTTGGTAGGGATTATAACGTCAGAAGGTGCTATTAAAACAAGTAATGCAGGATTTTTTAGAGCGCCAGTGGCGTGCGTAAGGGTAATTCGACCTTCCGTTTTTCAAAAGAACTTTTACACAGATTGATTTTATAAGTAAACGGAAATGGTTCTGCAATCCCCAATCAATTCTAAACAAAAAATGTGTCTTTCAATTTTATTGAGAAGTGACTCCCGGGCTTGTAAAAATTGAAATTTTAACTGAAAAACATGAAAAACACACTATCTCTTAAAAATACAAAAAGCCATAGAAGACTTTGGAAATATGATCTAGCAGAAGGCCATGAAACAAACGACTTTTTCACCTGTCAAACAAGGTGTTAGGTTATCTATCGTTGTCTATGTTTGTTAAAATTAGGGCGAAAGAAACCAAATTAAAAAAAAAACAATTACACTTTTAATGGCTTGACACAAAAACAAAATCGATACTTAAATACCTAACAAAATTCAATTTAAATGACGTTCAAAATGCATTCAATTGTAACGGATACAAGAGTTACATGTTCACAAAAGGGACATTCTTACATTTGCAAATACATCTGGCATTTGACGTATTTCTGTAGACTCCTCTACAATTCTTCTTGGGTATTGACAGGGGTCCAATAAACTTTTTCTTTTAATGTTCCCCAAAAGAAAAAATCCATGGGTGTTAAGTCTGGTGAACGGGGCGGCCACTTTATTGGCGCATCAATTCCTCTCCCAATCCACTTTCTCGGAAATGTTTCGTTGAGGTACTACCTCACTGGAAGTGTAAAATGGGGAGGAGCCCCATCATACATAAAGAACATATTTCTTCTTATTGCCAATGGCACATTTTCAAGAAGTAACGGCAGCCTATCCCTTATAAATTCTATATGAATTTCCATTTAATTTGTCGGGTATAACAACTGGACCAAACAAGTAATCATCGATGATTCCAGCCCAAACATTAATTTTTAACTGTTTTTGGAAACGTCGGAATCTTATTTGTCGTGGATTTTCATCACTCCAATTGTGCAAATTATGAAAATTGAAAATACCGCTACGAGAAAAGCAAGCCTCGTCGGTAAAAAATAATCTTTTCGTGAAAGACATATCATTAATATTACGATTTATCAACCACTGGCAAAATTCCAGACGAGCTGCAGGGTCAGTTTCTTCAAGTTCTTGAACGCCTAATAAGTGATACGGTCGGAGTAATTGTTCTTTTAATGTTCTGTGTACGTTTGATTTGCACACATTTACTTGCCTGGACAACGATCTCACACTTTCTCCGGGATGAGCTTCTATTCTGTCAAGAATTTCCTCTTCGGTAATAACTTGTATTTGTCGGGGCCTACCAGCATTTAAATTTACCTTCTTAAAACTTCCAAACTCTCTTAAACGTCTGTCTACTGAGGCGAACGTAGTGTGGTGTGGAGCACGTCGGTTGAGATACCTTTGGGAGTACAATCTGGCTGCTGCTCGACAATTCATACGGCACTCTCCTAATACTAAATGCATATCTGAAAGTTCACCAAATGAAAATTCCATAATTCGCCGTAATGTAATTAACAAAAGTTTTTAACAAACATAGACAACGATAGATAACCTAACACCTTGTCTGACAGGTGAAAAATCGTTTGTTTCATGGCCTTCTGCTAGATCATATTTCCCAAGTCTTCTATGGCTTTTTGTATTTTTAAGAAATAGTGTTTTTCATGTTTTTCAGTTAAAATTTCAATTTTTACAAGCCAGGGTGTCACTTCTCAATAAAATTGAAACACACATTTTTTGTTTAGAATTGATTGGGGATTGCAGAACCATTTCCGTTTACTTATAAAATCAATCTGTGTAAACGTTCTTTTGAAAAACGGAATGCCGAATTACCCTTACGCACGCCACTGGCGCTCTAAAAAATCCTGCATTACTTGTTTTAATAGCACCTTCTGACGTTATAATCCCTACCAAATTTGAAATCGATATATTTTGTAGTTACAGAAATAATTAAAAAAAAATCGCTTCAATGAGTAAATTTTAACACGCTGTATATTAAAAACAACGCGTCAGCGGACATATGTTTATTTAAAAAAAGGTCTTAAAATCACATTTCCTATCATCTGTCAAGCGTTGTCGGTGTAATTTGCAGACACCCTGTATTTTATTATTTTATTTGGATACATTTAGACACTCAAGGCTAAAAAATATTAACAACAAAATGCCTAACCTAACCTAAATGAGAACTCCTAGAGTCACGTGAGTTCGCGCCGCGCCACGGCCGGTATTTTTCGTTGGCCGCGGTATATACAGAACAGAAAATCTACAGGGAGCTCCATTCTACACAATGCCAACATTGAGCAAAATAGTAGTTTCAAAGGCAGCTGGCAAGTCAAGTGTGCTGTGGATTCCCCTCAAAACAATTACTTAAATGGTCAACAGGACCACTCAAAGTGTTGGTGTGCAAAGATCCAATACAAAATATACAGGGTGTTTTTCTCTGGGCCAACTAGAAGTACTGAATTTTTTTGGAAAATAATCAATTATATTAAAACGGCCCCAGACACTATAAACGAACTAAGTCTAAAAAATAGAGTGGTGGTTGGCGTGCCACAACAGGGACGCACAGAAAATGTATCATCTTAGACAGTGAGTTTGTTGACAAAGGTCCAATAACTTAAATGTTTTTATTTGTTGGTTGGCCATTTTGTAAAAAATAACATATTTTTGTGTTTATTTATAGTTTTTCAATAATTCCAGAGCACTCTTAACCAGTGTAAAGTTTCATAAAAATTCAGAATTTTAAGATGGCACAGAGAAAAATACCATACACATTATTATATCGAATCTTTGCTCACCAACACTTTGAGTGGTCCTGTTGACTATTCAAACGTTTTGAGGGGATTCCATGATCCACTCGACTCGCCAGATGACTTTAAAACTGATATTTCGCACAATTTTGACACCCTGCAAAATGGAACCCCCTGTTTTTTTTTGTTTAAAGTTGATATATGGTTGGTATATCATAATCTGCTATTATGAGTTAGAAAATTTTACTTTAATAGCACTTTTGTCCCCTTTGTTATCATTATTATATCATTATATTATGTTATAAGTAAATAAATTTAAAAAAGCTGGTTAAATGGTGACGTTGGACTTCTTAAGTAAATCAATAAAATGTATGAAATTTATGGTAATCTAGTTGACCATATAGGTTACAAAACCTCATCCCTTTCAAAATATATACTAGTCGCTTAACAAGTATTAATATATTTTGTTTTATAAATTGTCTTTATCTATTTAATAGATTTTCATAAGCTAAGTGGGGACCTATATATTTTTATATTCATGAGTAAAAACCGCTGCTGCTAAAACTACTAATTTCACATCCCTTTTTCTTAAACCCATTATGTAAGTAAATTGCAATATAAAAATCTGATATATTGACACATTTGGACATTCATCACTGTTATTCTTCAAAATAAAGTCTAAATTGAATTTATTCAGTTCAACCCCTACTATATTATACCCACTGCATTATTTTTTTTAATTTTTTGTCAGATTTTCCACAAAAATATAGCTTTTTGGAACATGTTTTGTGCCTATACCTACTTATGTGATTTGTATTACGTATTATGTTTAAAAACGTAGAGCAATATAAAAATAGTAGGTCCTATAACTTCAACATTGTAGGTATTCAGAAATTTCATTGCTGTACCTGCATTTACTTTAACTTAATTAAAAATTCCGTCTGTTGGTCTATTTAAGACATTGGTAATATTTAAATTTATATACAGAGTGACGTCATTCCCACGTTAACTACTCTGATTTGCCAGAAGCAAAGAGGCAACCTCCTTTAGACCTTGGTTCAGAATCGAATTTTTACTCCGAATACCAAACTTTAGAGACATATATTCGCATTTTCAATTGTTTGCTTGTTTCTTAATTATTTTTTCGTTTTATTTGGATAAACGGTGAAAATTGACATATCACATTGGCATTTTGGAATAAAACTAATTCAAATATACATTTGTGTCCAACTTTAAAAGTGTACAAATCCGTAAAATCTTCATTTTTGGAGATAATCGCCTCAAATTTTTTTCGTTTGGAAGGCCTTCAAAAACCGTGTCTCTTGACTTTCCTGTCATTTTCAAAATCAAATGCAGGGTCGGCTGCGATTTTTTTTATACCCCCGATTTTCACGAAAACCATTTAGCGATTTTCTTATTTAAAATCTGACCCCATACCGTTAATCAGAACACCCCAATACCCACATATACCAAATTTGAACGAAAAATATACAGGGAGTTCTATTCTGTAGGTTGTTAAACGAGGTGTCAAAGTTGAGCAAAATAGGAATTTTAAAGACATCTGGCGAGTCAAGCGTGCCATGGAATCCCTTCAAAACAGTCGAATGGTCAACAGGACCACTCAAAATGTTGATGTGAAAAGATTTACTACAAAAATATACAGGGTATTTTTCTCTGAGCCATCTCAAAATTCTGAAATTTTATGAAACTTATACGAATCAAGAGAAGTACTCTGGAAGCATTGAAAAAATATTGAGAAACACAAAAGTAATGCATTTCTTTACAAAATGCCAACTACCAAATAAAAACAATTTAAATTATTGGACCTTCCTCAACAAAGTCACTGTCTAAGATGATACATTTTCTGTGCGTTTCCTGTTGTGGTACACCAGCCACCTTAACTGATATGAACTTACTGACTGACAAGCTTCTGTATTTTTTTAGAATTTCGCTTATAGTGTGTGGAGCGACTTTGATGTACTCGATTTTTAACCCGTATAAAGTACCAAAAATTCAGTTATTTGAGATGGCACAGATAAGAATACTCTGTATATTTTGTATTGGACCTTTGTACACCAACACCTTGAGTGGTTCTATTCACCATTAAACTGTTTTGAGGGGATTCCATGGCACACTTGACTTGGAGGTCCTATTTTGCTCGACTTTGACACCCTGCAGAATGGAACTCCCTGTATATTTGTTAGTATATAGGGGTTTTTAGGTGTTCTGATTAACGCTGCGGGGTCAGATTTTAAATAAAAAAAATCGCTAAATGGTTTTCGTGAAAATCGGGGGTATAAAAAAATCGGAGCCGGCCCTGGATTTGCATTTTGAAAATGGCAAGAAAACCTAGGATGGATATGAAACTAAATATATCATTTCAGTTAACTGGAATTTACTACTTATCCATTCTGTAGACAATGTAGACTGTGAAGAAAAGGACAAATGTCCAAGTAATAGCAGTGGAAAAAAAGTAATTAAGCAACATCATAATTACCCTGGCTTGACGGCTGCCTCAGAAAAGCCATATCCAGGTAATGAAGGCACAATTACTTCAAAAACAAATTGTCTGCCCTTTTCTGGAGTTTTCAGTAGAGGAATTATTTCATAAAATTCCCTCACGCTCCCTGGCCATCCATGAAGAAGAAGAAGCGGTTAGACCTAAATGTACAAACAAAATTTTTTTATTTACTTACGTAATTATAACACTCATAGAAATAACAGTTAACACAATATGAACAATTATTAAAATTTACAATAAAAAAAACACAGAAAGATTTT
This sequence comes from Pseudeuparius sepicola, assembly GCA_963920635.1. Lineage (NCBI taxonomy): Eukaryota > Metazoa > Arthropoda > Insecta > Coleoptera > Anthribidae > Pseudeuparius > Pseudeuparius sepicola. The sequence goes on from OY987306.1 coordinate 21,290,584, forward strand.
TAGTACCTGTAATAATTATAAATAATAAATGATGTTTAGTGGCATATCAGGTAAAGGATATCAATTGAAAAAAATGCACTTTATACTCAATTTAAAAAAAAACAGCATATACTTAAGTCATAGCAAAGGTTTAATTATTTTACCTCCCTACTACATTAATTTTTGTACGCCATTGGCGTTTTGTGTGGTTTGTATAGGTTCTGACGTCATTGGGTTTGTACTTCGAATAACCTACCTCCTACCTCCAACATCATATTCGGCCAGTGTAAGTTCTGCAACTATGAATGATAATTATTTACTTATAGAATTCAAAACTACTCTATAATCCCAATTTTCAATCTGCTATATGATTTTTTTTCTTAATTTATTTCCCGCTACAACCAAAGTCTGGATAGTATTCTCTAGACTTTGCTACAACCATAATAATTTTAATTAAAAACTGTTTAGAATATCTGAAAAAGTCATTTATTTTCCTCTTTAAAAAATACCTACAGGTTTATTACCAGCCAGTTAGATTCGTCCGCTTGCTAATTACCTATAATGAGAATGCATATTTCCTTGTTTCTCAGAGATATTGTTTAACTAGATAGTGACAGATTTTTGGACGTGATTTTACTCACTATGCCTTTCAAAGGGCATTATGTAGCTTATATTCTCACAATAATAAGGTATGAATCAGAGAGTCATCCTGGGTTCCTCATATGGAAAAGTGAGTTTTCATTTATTCGAAAAATATGCGTTTTATAATAGAGTTCAAAATAGAAAATTCCTCGGAAAACCATAGGCATACCCACATCCTTCTGAAACTTTACAAGCCCTGTGCAAACATGTGTTAACGCCACAGCGGGACGGGTCACCGTGTCTATGCAGTCTAGAGCAGTCTGCAATTTGGCTTCTCTCTTCTCTAATAAATGTTCAACCCTCTTTTTAATTATAATTAGATACATTTGTGACCTTTGTTTCAATAATTGGGTACCTAAGTAAGTAGGTACGTTTGTTTAACAGATAATAAAAGCAACAAAATATACACATAATATAATATAAGTAATAAAAGTACGATTCCTGGTGTGGATTGGGACATTTTCGACAAATAATATGGTAAATTTGGGCAATTAGAAGGAACTACATTTTGTTGCAAGTCGAATTTTTGTGAGAATTTTTCGCAAAGTCCGCCGTCAGGCAAATGATGATTACCTATCTTCCTTATGGTTAAATTTTCATAAAAATACAAGCAACAAGCGAACAGAGAACTGCATGTTGTGAAGGAGAATAATATCTCTTGTGATTGAAATGGCAGTTAGGGTCAATTTCATAATACATTCAACTAAAATATATTTTGGCTTTAAAATTAGGTAAAGAAACTTTTGCAACAATATTAAACACTGTTTGGATTGTTAGAAAGCTCCTTTGATTTTAAAGGGTACTTTAGTCTGTCTATGCAATTGGCCCGTAATCATTTCGTTCTTAAATTTTCGTCCTTTGGAAAGCCCAAAATGAATACAAGTCGACCGTTTGTCGTCAAGCAAAGAAAACCTAGCTACTTCAAGTTATTATTACGATTTGACTTACAGCCAGGTATTCAACTAAGTTCTAGCTTCCCTCGGCGATTGTAGGCATCTTGAGGCTTGAATTTGTAAAGGCACGATTCTTCACTTAGGTCGAACTTTTATGGAAATGTTTCACTTTTGCACAAACAAAACAAATTTATAAAAAAAAACTGTCGCCAGCACTTCGTAGCAATCTGGTGACGATAGCACTACCCGCAATACACAAATTAATTCTGATAAATTTCTTGTAAAATAAACTGACAGGGAGTGACAGGCCACGCCGCGCAGACCCGCAAGCCATGTTGCCAGCTTTCTCAACTTCAGGGCTTTTCCTAGAGTCGGTTGGGGCATACCGTTAACGTGGACCCAAAGGGCTACTATTGTCACGTGAATTTGTATTTTAATACTTCATTTTTCCACGTTTCTGAACAGGCTGTCAATGGGGAAAGTGGCCCAAAATGATCCCCCTAAGGCAAAAACTCAAATAGCGTTCACGATAAGTGTGGTGACGCAATATATAATATTATCTCTTGCATTCTTTAGTGCTTATGCCAGTAAATTAATATCAGTTTTTTGTTTCAAAACTAATGTGTACCGTTTTTTTTTTTCAAAAATATAAAACTCTCTAAAGGGATCATTTTACCCTAACGGGTTGGGTAAAATGATCCCTTAGGGTAGGGCAAAACGATCCCGCCATTTTATTACCGAAACAATATGTAGGAAAATTAAATGAATTAATCCAGCTCTGCCTTTCAGTCTTGCGCTTGTATTTATGCACCATTTTTACCCATGCAATGAATCTGCAAAAAAATAATTATTATTTGTTTTCATTATTCCACAGTTCGGGTAAAACGATCCCGAGATCATCATTTTGCCCAAGTTTTTGAGTGATCGTATTACCCGACATAGCGTTGTTGTATTTAACAACGGCATTCTACAAAAAAATGGCTGCACCGGCACAAGTAATAAACCTTCCAAATTATAGCCAAACACATGTGTTTATTACAGGTAAATTGCAAAATAACTTTTTTAAGTTATAAGCGAATAACGATGTCACCAGCTCGGTAATTGTTACCTATACTACTGAAAGCTGCGCCACCTAAGACAATATTAACGATGTTAGAACCTAGATAGCAGCACTAGTTTTACGAATAACATGGAGGGTCATCTTACCCGCAGAGATCATTTTGAACCACTTTCCTTAAGTATGTAAGTTCTTGTCATAAATAAATTGACAAAAAATTGTGAACTCTCTACCTAACCGAAAGACCAGTGGCGAAGATATCGGTAATTTGTGTTGCGAATTTAATAAGTTGTCCAACCCTGTGCAAACTGAAAGGCACATGTCATTTTTCATTTCCCACAATAAAGTATTCTACATATCTTTTCGTATCTGCTACGGTTTCATGATAATTTCAGTCTTTTAAACTCAATAATGATTATGAAAAGTAAACCTATTTTTTAGGAAAAACTAGAGAACCAAAATCAAATTTTCTTAAAACATAACTCTATAGGGAACTGCTAAAGAAAAAATAATTTCACTGACTACTTTATACTTTACTAAAAATATTCTCTTAGATTTGGGTCCTCTTTTTTCCAAAAACAGGATTTATTTTCATGTAATTACTTTATGGTATTAAATTTAAAAAATTGAAGCCATCATGAAATCCTAGCAGATACAAAAAAATACGAAGAATTTTTTTTGGGGGGAAAATGAAAATGTTCATTCGAAAGCACGGGGCCTCGTCAAGGAATAGTTTTGAGCCATTACAAGTACCTTTATTTTTGCAAACGACGTGTGACGTCACTCCGCCGCTAAATATATTTATTTATATTTATTGTTTGGAGTATCGCGAGGGTGAGAATTATAATTATTATATATTATTATTATTCCTAATCAAATCCCAGTTGGGGCGCCACTGGAATGTTATATTATTTGCAAGTATTTTTTATAGTCCTTGTGGTTTATAAGATATTAACATTTTAATATGCACAGTGGCGTATATTTATTATTTCAAGTATGGGGGGGGCGGACAAAATTTTTAAAGGTTTTTTTAAACAAGTGTAGGTATTTGAAAAAATTGAGTATGAGTATGAATAATAATTCTTAATAATTATTCCTCACCACAAAGGAGAGAAAATTTGAAATACAATAATAATTTTTAATTCTGAACAACTTGCCTTTACGAATGTTTACCTTATCTCTTACAGGGAGTGTCAGGGAGTTCGAAATTTGAGCATAAAAGTCGGAAACTTCCGCATTAAAATGTCAATATCTTGCAAACCATAAGGAATAGAAAATTGTAAAATACTTACATAAAAGACCATTCCAGTGGCGTACCAATTAGGATTAAAAAATATATATAGTCAGCGGCAACATAAGTATGTAAAAAAATACATTATGGTGTATCGTATCTCTGAAACATTTTGTTTTAAGTTCATTCGTAGTTCTTTTCATCAGTCTTTTATATTCCGGTAAAATACCTCAAGTTAAAACTCTGATATATCTAATCTTTTAGATTTCATGATTCCTATATAAAATGTATTAGTACATATACTACAATTAGGGTTTCATCAAGTCAAGTAGCTTGACATTTTAACAAATTACTTGACTTGACTTGATTTCAAGTCAAGTCAAGTCAAGTAGCTTGAATATCAAGTCAAGCCATGAATCTCTATTCTTGTCAACTCCAGCGTCTTCAGCTTCTATTGAAAGACAGTTTTCCAGGGCCGCTTTGACAGTTACAAAAACGCGAAATCGGTTAAGCGCCAAATCCACTAGATGCCTAATGTGCCTTAAGTCGTGGATGGAAAATGATAACATTAAAAAGTGGACTTGAAATAGTTTATTTTTGTTCTTTCATAGTTTTTGTTCTTTCCTAGTCCTTTCCTAGTTTTGCAAAAAAATGTACAATGCAAAGGTTTATTATTATTATTTACTTGTAACTGCCCTAACTGATAATAAAATTTTAAATTGATAAAAAATCAAGTAATCAAGTAGCTTCAAGAAAAACTTGATTTTTCAAGTACTTGAAAAATAAATACTTGGCTTGACTTGATATTGGAAAATTACTACTTGACTTGAACTTGACTTGATTTCAAGTCAAGTCAAGTCAAGTAGCTTGAATATCAAGTCAAGCCGTGAATCTCTAACTACAATTACTATGGTAAAATGTAAAATAAAACTAACAGTTTTCAATATTACTCAGTGTTCTCAATTTATTAGTAAAAAATCAGTCAGAACAAGATGAATATTTAATTATTTTTCTTGTTATCCTTGTACTCCGCAAATTCCACCTCTTCAACAAAATGATAAATATCATCTGCGACTACTCTAGGAGCTTCCAATGCAGCAAAGTGACCTCCTTCGTAGTCGTTCACTTGAACGAGATTGATGAATGTGTTCTTAATGATACTCTTTGGAAAATAAGACAATTCGTAAGAGAACCTTGCTAGGGCACTTGGAACTGTAACAGGAATTCTAAAACATAAACAGTAATATGTTTTACCCAAGTATCAAGAATGTGCGAAGTGGACATAATATCTTACTTCTCCAACTGATATCCCCTGTGTTTGACGGTCATAGTTTCAGCATACAACCTCATTGAGGTAGTAATGGACCTGGTCACCCAATATACCATCACATTATCAAGAAGGTCGGTATAGGTGTATTTCTTCAGTAAGCCTCCATCTTCTAGGTCTTTGTAATCTGGATTGGTCCAAGTGGTAAACTTCTCCAGAATGTATGCTGCTAGGCCTACTGGGCTGTCTCTAAGTGCAACACCTAAAAAATACCCATGAAATACATGTCTAAATACATCAACGGGTATTCTGCAGACAGAGGCAGCATAAGTACCTAAATAGCAAATAATTGTCTCAGGTGCGTGGGAAATGAATGTTTTTTCTATTAGATTCCGTAAAGATCAAAATGAACATTGCTTGAATGCTCGAGAATCAAGTAAGGAGTGAGTGAGCTAATCTTCCAATGTATAACGTAATTCGAATGAAATTATGGCCTGGTGAGTATTTGTAGCTCTAGATGCAAGGGTTTTAATGTTTGTTATTGTGTCGTGTCGCATTGATAACTAAAAAAGTTATGTTGTTTACTGGGTACCTACACCTACAGAATTTGTTTGTTACTAGTTGAATAATATCTTGAGAACAGATAAAACTAAGGAGGTACTTTCTTACTGCGTGATGTTTTTGAAAGCAATAATAATAATTCAATGTCAAAAAGTACTCAGTTTTTACCAGGGACCCTTATTTTAAAGAGTCCCTGGTTTTTACCGTAAGCCTCTGATCTTCCGTTTTCAAGATACGGGGTTATAAAATATATTTTTTAACGTGAATTTTTGGCCTTAGAACCGATTCAAAACCACATGGGATATGACTATTTTCTAAATAGATCATTTTAACACCTTTTTTATGTTTTACCAGCCATAGAATTATTGCTTCGAAACACCCTGAATACATACAGGGTGTCCGGTAAGTAGGGGGCAATCTCGCCTGATCAGGTAGGGGACGTCAAAATATTTCGATTGAGCTTAAAAACTAAGGGTCGAATCTCTATTGTTACTCTATAGTTGTAGTTCTTTTTTGAAATTGAATTATGGCAATATCTTCCAAAATAATAAAGCTATGCTGAACTGTAATTTGGTACTGCTGTGTTTTTGGGGATGGAGAATAAGCTGAAATTGTCAATTTCTACGTATCTCACAGAGGGCACCACTTGCGTTATTTTTGGATCGTGCTTTCACTCGTAACTGTTTTGAGGTTATCTTTTTGGTCTTGCAGGTCCATCATTTTAGTGCTTCTTTTCATTTGCAAACAAGAATGTATACTTGTTTCATAACAATAAAATCAAACCGTTTGCGTTGAAATTGGCAAAATGTGACCCAAAACATCTGTTAACTCCAATATTGGAAACATAAAATTTTCACCTACTGCTTTCAAATGTTACGTATCTACTGTACACTCAAAATGAAGAAAAAAATGCCAAATGGACATAGGTCAAAACACCATTGTTTTTCTTGAAATAAGATATTCATAATTTTTCAAATTCAATCCTTTCCATTTTGAAAGTGAATAATTTTTGGTACATTGTCCATGCGGATTTTGTATCATTTTAAATGGTACAGTTGATCTGTAACATATGAAAGGGGTAGTTGATATTTTATTTTTCGAATGTTGTAGTTAACAGGTTTCTTGGAGCACGTTTTGCCAATTTCAACGCAAATGGTTGATGTTATCGTTATGAAATAAGAGTACACTTTTGCTGACAAATGAAAAGTTGCACTAAAATCAGGGACCTACAAGACCAAAAAAGTAAACTCAAAAAGTTAAGAGTAAAAGCAGGATTCAAAAATAACGAAAGTGGCGCCCTCTGTAAGATACGTAGAAATTGACGCTTCCAGCTTATTCTCCATCCTCAATCCCCCCAAAAACAAAGCAGTACGAAATTACAGTCCAGGAGCTTTATTATTTTGGGAGACATCAACATAATTCAATTTCCAAAAAGGTAAACTCAAAAAGTTACGAGTAAAAGCAGGATTAAAAAATAACGAAAGTAGCGCCCTCTGTGAGATACCTAGAAATTGACACTTTCAGCTTATTCTCCATCCCCAATCCCCCCAAAAACAAAGCAGTACGAAATTACAGTTCACCAGCTTTATTATTTTGGGAGACATTAACATAATTAAATTTCAAAAAATGGAATACAACGCCATATGTATCTCAGTAACTATTTAGATTTGGCCCATAGTTATTAAGCTCAATCGAAATATTTTGAAATACTTACCGGACACCCTGTATAGACACACCTTCCCCCTCTATCTCTCTGAAATGAAAGGTGAATACGTCCATATCAATAGTTCCAATCAAATGTTGCTCTTACCTACTGTATCCGGTTTAGACATTTGCAAATGAGCATATCCAGATTCTAAGAGCGTAAATCCCCATGATTTCAATAAGGGATAAATTTTATCCTTCTCTCCAGGCGTGCAGACAAAACTAGGAAAATATACGCCTATAAGAAGTTTCAGGGTACCTATCAAGTTTCTGTCGTTATAGAAATTCGTGTGGAGCCCCAAAACTCTTTCAGGATGTAGCACGGCTATATAACGGGTGATTATAGAACCCCAGTCTCCACCTTGGAGGTAATATTTTGGAAAGTTCAACTTCGCCATAAGGTTCTTGAAAACCACTGCTACGTCGGTAGCACCAAGCCTATAAAAACGGCAAACTATAAAGTAATTACAATGAGTTTGACCATTGACTGAAATAATTTCAGTCAACGGTTTTATATGTTTTTACCCAGGCTTTGTGGCAGCTTCCGAAAATCCATATCCGGGTATTGAAGGTACTATGACCTCAAACACAAAATCCCTTCCTGGCTGTGGTGTTGTCAACAGTGGGATAATTTCATAGAATTCTATGACGCCACCAGGCCATCCGTGAACCATCAACAGAGGCCTAACCTGATGACAAAAATATATAATTTTATTCACAACCACACTGTAATCTTTGCATTGATAGCCAGAATAAAGTTGCGAAGTCGGTCATTTCCTACCAGAGGTCAGAAAACGCCAATAGAGGGAGCTGCATCGCTGCATGTACCTACCCACGTCCTAACTCTTTACTGGTAATTCTCTAATTTCCAAAGGAGGACAATGGTGGTCTGAAAAACTTTGCACTTTTGTGCTTTGCCCATAATTTTTTTGGTTATCAACCAGTTTTTTTTTGCTTGCAAAAAAGAACGGACTATTGTCAGACAATTTTAAAATGGCCGACTTTTTAAAATCTGAAATGGCGGCGGTGTTTAAATTTAGGCTTTTGTTGGAGCTACTTTTTCTTGAAAAAATGTCTGAATAATTCAACCTATATAAAAAGTATATAAAATAAATGATTCTCTACATTTTAAGAACACTGCGAGAAAAATCGGTTCATCGGGGTCGGAGCTATTCGCAAAAATAGAAAACTGTATTCTTTCGTTGTCCATATTTTTTATTTATTAGTCAATATTAATGATCTTTGCACCGTTTCTTGAAGAAAGTGAAAAAAGTTCAAAATGCTTGAAAGGTGTACACTCCTTGGGTTAATTCTTTTTATATGCAACAGTAGGCAGCGTTCTTTACATCATTGTTATCTACTATAATATAGAAACTGCCTTCGTTCTTTTCTTTGAAAGTGTAATTTGTTTGGACTAACTCTTTGTGAAGCAAAAATGCCGAAATATGTAACAGATACAAAAAGTCAATAAAACGGCCCTTCCTCTACATTTTAAGGCCCACCCCCCATATGTGCTTGGGTGAATAAATAAGAAAATAATTATTCACAGAACGTTTTATTGATTTATTACTTATTCCGACATTTTTGCTTGAAAATATAATCCAAAGAATGAACAAATTTGAAGTATGGCCGCTATCTTCGAATTCAGAAAATCGGCCATTTTGAACTTTTCTATCAACAATCAGTCCTTTCTTCAAGCAAAGGTCCAAGGTTCATTAAAATCGTTTAATAAATAAAAAAATATATGGGTAAAAGAAAGAAGAGAGTTTCATCTCTACATAGAATAACGGCGTATAGCGTATAGCTCCGCCCCCGATGGATCGATTTTCCTCGCAGTGGTCTTTTAAAATGTAGAGGAATCCACATTTTATTTACTTTTTGTATTGGTTCAATTGTTAGGTACACATTTTTTCTTCAAAACAATTAATCCAAAAAAGGACAAAACAAATTTAAACATCGCCGCCATTTTGGTTTTTAAAAAATTGGCCATTTTAAAGTTTTCTGTCGATAGTCCGTCCTTTTCTGTAAGCAACGGCGCCTCGATCTCGTTTCTTAAGAGGGGGTTGACGACAGCGAAAGTGCCGTTAGATTTCATATTTTTTTAAGTTGTATAGCATAAAATCTAATAACATGTTATCTGGCAAAAATTTAGTACAAACATCTCTGTCTTCATTTTAATCATAAGATCTTAAAAGCATATGCCCTGGAATTATTATTTTTCATAACCTATAAAACATATAATACTGCTTTTAAGATCTTATGATTAAAATGAGGACAGAGATGTTTGTACTAAATTTTTGCAGGTAAAATGTTATTAGATTTTATGCTATACAACTTAAAAAAATACGAAATCTAACGTCACTTTCGCTGTCGGCAACCCCCTCTTAAAATCGGTTGATAACCAACAAATTATGGGCAAAAAAGTGCAAAGTTTGTCGACAAACCCAGTAGGTATATGTATATTATTTCTTCGTATTAATAGCGCGATAAAACCATTCCATAACAAGGTTTTGACACATCAAATAAACTTGAACATCAATACAATACTATACAATACTGCATTTTTCCGAGGCGTATCTACTGTACCAATCAGAGGCTCGTTTTTTGCTTCGTTGTCATGGCAACTCCACAAATTTCCGGAAATATTCTCACTTGCTCCAGACGGCAGAAGGTGCTTACAGCGGAAATTTTTTGACAAATGTCATTATTATAATGTGATACTGTAACATATACTCAACCAAAATTTTGATAATAATTTCGTTTAATTTACGTGTAGGCATGGAATTTTCTTACCGAATCCACCACGTTCTCGAATTAACACTAGTTTTCAAAAAATTCGTGTACTAGAAAAATTTCCGGCAATAATTTAAGCACTAGGGCGATTACTAGTGACAAAATATATATGATTGTCGATACATAATATACTAGTTATATTATAACTATTTGCATTCACCTACCTCAATACCTGGAGCAGAATGCGGTTTAACATGCAAATAATGTATTTTCAATCCTTGAATAGTTACAGTGTATTGTGGGAACTGGTTAAGGAATTTCTCTCTTTCCCTCCAGTTGTATTCTGTCTTCCAAAACTCCACAACTTTCTTTAACAAGTTCGTATTCATCCCATAATGTTGTTTGACCCCTTCCAGGGGCTCTTGAAACGGCAAGGCATTTTCGAGTCTATGCTTTAAATCTTGGAGTATCTAGAAAAATGTTTATGTAATACCACACGCAATAAGACATCTCTACCAATTAATCACAAGGTCCATTTATCATTTTAGTCGAGGGCCGGAAAATAAATGTTGTCTCTATTAGATTTCTATATAGCATAGATTAAAAGAGACATAGATAGTCAGAAGCATTGTTCCCCGCCAGCCAAAAATCCTTGCGCACCAACATTTAAACTTTAATTTTGAAACGAAAACAAATGAAAACGAATAGATTGTAATGTCTTACAATCGATACTAAGTTGAGGAAGGTGTAGCTATTTTAATTTAGTTATTAGTTTTTATATAAAATTTTGAGCGGATGTAAACTGGGCGAAAAAATGTCTTCCTTACCTGTCTGTACTAAAAGAGGAGTTTTAATCTTATAGGTAAATGGGGCGCAAACCTGGCAGTGGCTGTCTCTGGAGCCGTTTTTATATACCTACTCGATTTTTGATCGGAATAAAGTTTAAGAGAATTCAGCATTTTGAAGTCTCACAGAAAACATCCTGTATTTTTTCTATTAAATCTTTGTACACCAACACTTTGAATAGTTCTATTGCCCGTTCAACTGTTTTAGGGCAATTTTATGGTATACTTGACTCGCCAGATGCCTTTAAAATTTTTCATTTGCTCAAAATTTTCAAATTGTAGAAAGAAACTCCCTGTATATATTTTGTTAAAATGTTGTATATTGGGGTTTTTGGGCGTCTTGTGTTTGACGCTAGAATTTAAATAAAAAATCGCTAATAACAATAATAATTATAATAATAATAGCGTTTATTGCCCAACAGTTTTAACCATTTACAGGACAAACCTTAAATAACTAAGGAGTTAATAAGTTAGACATATTAACCATTGAATTCATCATTAAAAGACGGCATTTCCGATTCCCCAAAAAACCCGATTTTGTCGGTATTAATGTCATGTAAGTTAGAAATAACGCATTTGATATACAGGGCTTCTTAATAATAAGTTTGTTTTTGCTATTCGACAGTGAAAATGTGAAATGATTTCTAGAATTTGATCGAGGCACCAGAAAGTACCTATAACCAAAATCTTGAGAATATTATCTCTAATTAATATTGAATCTACTAGCAAGAATCGATACGACACACCTTTCTTTGAATATATCCCATCAATCGTGAAGCACAGAAATTTCAAAAATGTTCTCTGAATTCTTTCAATCCGTAACTTATAAACATAATAATAAGGAAACCATACTACTCATGCATATTTCTGACGTAACAGTAATAGTGAGTTTTAAGTGCCTCAACGTTGATGAAGGATTTACAATTATTTCTAATTATTCCATAAGCCCTGGAGGCTTCATTTAGTTTGAGAAACAAGTGATTTGTAAAACTGAGTTGTAAGTTGTGAGTCATACGAAACTCCTAAATCTCTTATTTTAACACAACGAGTTAGAGATGTATTATTATTTAAAGTATAAGTGAATAAATGGGGTCTTTTTCCGCGTAAATGTCATAACCTTGCATTTACTCACATTTAACCACAGAAAATATACTTCGTAGTATATTTTCTGTGATTTAACTTCAAATCATTATCGACACACCACTGCTCAACACGATAAAGATTACTCTGCAATGTCATACAATCATTGTTACCAGATATGTTATAGAAACATTTAGAGCCATCGGCAAAAATAAGCTTACCTATTTGATATTATATTTGAGGGGAGATCATTGATAAAATATATTAAAAATAAGAGTGCTCCCAAATTTGACCCCTGTGGAACTCTAGATGATGCTAAATATTCAAAATATTTATGAAATCTATCCAAAAGATAGGATTGTAGGAAAGCAATAAAAACCGTAGTCGGCCTTTCATACAAGGCGAATATCTCCAAAATAAAGATTTTAACTATTTGTATAGCTATAAAAATAAACCCAGTGTATCTTAAAATACAAAGTTTACACGTACTCTTTATCTGTCTGCGTTATCAATAAATATTTAAATATGTTTTGCTTTTTCTTAAAAATATTTTTCTACTGTGATACAGCTGTTTTTCGATAAAGACACACCACATATCTAGAGGTGGAGTACCAACACTGTGCGCCCAGTTTACCTATGGGATTAAAATAGTCCCTATCGTCCCGCGAACAATTTACCAGTGAATAAAACTTTCTTATTAAGATTGCGCCCAATCTACCACCGGCGAAAATTGTATGCAAAATATTTTGTGTATCTCGCTAAAATTTCAACAATGGTTCGGACAGTCTAGGTGCAACTTTGTCTATGTATATAGGATAGGTAGGTACCGGATGTTGACGTATAAATTATAACATCCTTATAATGTTCTCATTTTGTATGATACAAAACAAATAATATTTCAAACAAATGTTTCTTGAAACTTGAAATCAGTCAAGTTTTGGAACTTTTTTCCAAAATCCTACTCAGGGTGCTTGATAAAATCAGGCCAAACCAAACTTCCATTTTTTAATAGTAAGTGTATTGTTATTTTTTAAATTAATTAAGAACCTAGCACAAGTGGACACTTCTTTATACTATTACGCTCAAGAAAGTTATAGCTTTGTTTCTTCCTTGGCTAACATCATCATTGATCATGTATAGCAACCAACTTACTGTTGTCCATAATAAAGAATGTAGCAGATAGTATATAACATAATATGTAGGTATATCGCTGTAATCTGAAAAATGTGTAATTTAAATATGTAAAAATAACACTTACTATTGAAAAAAAATTAAGTTTGATTTGGCCTGCTTTTATGAAACACTCTGTGTAAGATTTTGAACCACGGTTCTAAAACTTGATTGATTTCAAGCAACTTTTCGAACATATTTTTTTTATTTCCCACAAAATAAAAAACATAAGATACAATATAAGGCAGTTATTAGTTTATATGTGAACACCGGGTATAGTATTTGTAAAGTCACTTGAAACAGCATAAAAAAACTCTAATTGGCTCCACAAAAAGAATATAGGGCATAAGCGTCACGCAGTTTTCAAAAATATACATTATACATAATATATTCTACAAGCAACATAATATTTCACTTTTACGGTTTTTTAAGGTTGTCGTCAAACACAACGCAAAGATTAATGCACCGTATAACATTGTCAAAAGGTCTCTGAAAAGCCATATCGATTATAACAACTATTTACGCAATTATATCCTAAGATCTGTGAAATTATGGCACGGCTATGCACTACATTTCGCTGCACAAGCGGCCGGCCGTCGAACATTGTAACCCATGCAAGTATTGGTGATATTATATTAGGCGAGCATGCTGTCACTTAATTGTTTTTACTACAATATCTATCTTCTCTGTCTCCTTCATCTCTTTTTACTACTATTACCAGGGTGTGGTTTAATATCGTCAAAAAAGTGTTTTGTCTCGTATTTTATTGCCGAGGCGCCTGTTACCCGGGTAAAATATAAATGAACTCACTTGGAACACAGTGATATACAGGGCGCGATCTTTTTAATAGCATTTACCACGCTCTGCTACTGGTAAAAATGGCAAACTTATCAGCAGAAATCACCCGTATAAAATTCAAAGGTTTCTATGCCGTTTCAAGTAACTTCATTTATTATACAATACCTATATTAGGTACAGTTTCACTCACACACAATTAAGTATTTTTCTAAGTAATGGGCGATTTCCAAAAATAGTTATTTACATTGCAAGATGCGTAAGTCCACTTTTTTGGCCTCGGAGGTTGTTTAAGGACCGAGGCAACGCCCGCGTTACCACGGTCCTTAGAAACCTCCGAGGCGAAAAAAGAGCTTACGCATCCTGCAATGTATTATATTTTTCCTGCTTCCGACAAGTTCCTATTAGGTATAGGGTATATGTAATTTTAATTAAACGCTATGGAGTAGATTGTGAGTAATAATATTCAAAATAACCATTCCTCAATTACTAAAAATTAAAATCAGTAATAAATATAAAAAGGAGAATGCAGCGATAATAAAAAAAATGGGTTTTGTGTGGGGCTCGAACCAGTGACCTACGGTTTACTATATCCGGACGCTTTTAACTTTAACCCAGCGCTACTTTCTCTTGCTGAGATTAGCTACATGATTTGACACTAGAAAATATATCCAAATTCTTAATTTTCTTTCAATAATTCGTATTATTTTTTTATAGTTTATAAAACAATCGTTGTGAATCATATTAAATTTGACTCCAGTTTCAAGTTGCTAGATACATACAGCGTGTCCATTTACTATTCCCTTCTTCGATTGTGGCTATACTTTTAAGAATAAAAAAAATCGGTTCGGGGGATATAAATAAGGGGAGATGGAGCATATTTTAAATTTAGTTTGGTATATACAGGGTGTTCCAAAAAAGGGTGGTGACAAAAAAATATTTTTTTTAAATGAAATGACCCGATTTTTTTTATCGCAAATGAAGCCTATCAAAGCATAGTATACATCCCTAAATTATTTCCGCTTCCATCTGCGGCGTTGCCAAGTTATAATTTTTTAAATGTATTTTTTGCTAAATACCAACCCTCCATTAATATTGCTATATTTTTCTTTCGGCTTGATTTTTTCTCTTGCAACTTTGGTTGTGGATTTACACTTAACCATTTTATTAATGACTATGAACCAAGTTGAAAATTTTTGTACAGGATGTTTCACTTTTTCCGCCAAAACTCCGACACTTTCAAACTTAATTTACTTTTTTTTTTTCAAATGGAACACCCTATATCTAACATCTCTATTGGATAGAGCATTCATTCAGCTTTAATTTGATACCTGATACAGTACCTCTATCTCTAGCGGTTTTTTAAAAAATCCAGTATAAACAGAAAATTTGCAACTTTTTTACTTATTACATACACGCAAATTACTCGAGAATCAAAATTGTACTTATTTAAAAAGCTGCATAGCAAAAAAGCGTTAGTACCAGTTACAATCTGTAGTTTACCATATTTTTGTATACCTACTACACTGCATAAATAGAATATTAAAATAAAAAGTTAAAAGTTTTAGGAGAACTCATAGGTGGCCATGGTTTTGTTTCTAGTTTGACATTTGGTAAATATTTCATTTGCTGCTTGTATCCTGTGTTCGTTGTTTAATTTCAAACAGCAAAAAGTTGTCACAAAATGAATTATGACTTGATAAGTATGATTTACGTAATTGGTGAATGTTTTGGAAATTGTTTTTTGGCATCTCGAGTTTATGCCCAAAAATTCCCAGATAGGAGGCATCCTGATACCAGAATGCTGCAGAACTTAAAGGAGCGATTCGATCGCACAGAAAATATTGCTTATGAAAAGCAAACTAGAACAAAACCAGTTTTAAATGAAGAAAATCAGTTAGCTGTTGTGGAACACCCTAAAATAAGTGTAAGACAACTGAGTCGGGATTTAGATATAAAAAAGTCCTCAGTAGGACAATGTCTTAAGCGTAAAAAATTTCACCCATACTATGTGCAGTTACACCAGGAACTGAATGGTAACGATTTTCAAAAGAAGTAAGGACCATCTACAAAATTATGGACTATTCCTCCCCAAACATTAATACTCCAGTTGTGTTGAAAATTATTCACAAAAATCTTATGAGGGTTTTGTGTATCATAAAAATGAAAATTATGTCTATTTACAAAACCATTTCTGTGGAATGTAAATAAATTAAATTTAAAACAAATTTCATCCTCCGCTGCTTGACCTTGTTCCCATGTACAAAAAGTTACTATTTTCTGAAAGTCGTTATCATTCAGTTCCTGGTGTAACTGCACATGGCATGGGTGAAATTTGATACGCTTAAGGCATTGTCCTACTGAGGACTTTTTTATTTCTAAATCCCGACTCAGTTGTCTTACACTTATCTTAAGGTGTTCCACAACAGCCATGTTACAGATAACTGATTTTCTTCATTTAAAACTGGTTTTGTTCTAGTTTGCTTTTCATAGGCAACATTTCCTGTGCGATCGAATCGCTCCTTTAAGTTCTGCAGCATTCTGGTATCAGGATGCCTCCTATCTGGGAATTTTTGGGCATAAACTCGAGATGCCAAAAAACAATTTCCAAAACATTCACCAATTACGTAAATCATACTTATCAAGTCATAATTCATTTTGTGACAACTTTTTGCTGTTTGAAATTAAACAACGAACGCAGGATACAAGCAGCAAATGAAATATTTACCAAATGTCAAACTAGAAACAAAACCATGGCCACCTATGAGTTCTCCTAAAACTTTTAACTTTTTATTTTAATATTCTATTTATGCAGTGTAGTAGGTATACAAAAATATGGTAAACTACAGATTGTAACTGGTACTAACGCTTTTTTGCTATGCAGCTTTTTAAATAAGTACAATTTTGATTCTCGAGTAATTTGCGTGTATGTAATAAGTAAAAAAGTTGCAAATTTTCTGTTTATACTGGATTTTTTAAAAAACCGCTAGAGATAGAGGTACTGTATCAGGTATCAAATTAAAGCTGAATGAATGCTCTATCCAATAGAGATGTTAGATATAGGGTGTTCCATTTGAAAAAAAAAAAGTAAATTAAGTTTGAAAGTGTCGGAGTTTTGGCGGAAAAAGTGAAACATCCTGTACAAAAATTTTCAACTTGGTTCATAGTCATTAATAAAATGGTTAAGTGTAAATCCACAACCAAAGTTTCAAGAGAAAAAATCAAGCCGAAAGAAAAATATAGCAATATTAATGGAGGGTTGGTATTTAGCAAAAAATACATTTAAAAAATTATAACTTGGCAACGCCGCAGATGGAAGCGGAAATAATTTAGGGATGTATACTATGCTTTGATAGGCTTCATTTGCGATAAAAAAAATCGGGTCATTCCGTTTAAAAAAAGGTAATTTTAAAATGTGCTCCATCTCCCCTTATTTAGATCCCCCGAACCGATTTTTTTTAACCAGCCGCAATCGAAGAAGGGAATAGTAAATGGACACGCTGTATATTTTATTAATGGGTTTAAGGTCCTTGCGTAATCGTTGCATCGTTGCTAGGCAATACTTTTTGTACTTAGTAGCAACCACTTTCTGTACCTAGCAACAGGGCACCTCGAACATTTCACTTTCGCTTTCAGACCTGTTGGCGAGCATGTAAAGTGAACTCACGGGGGAGGGAGCAGGAAAACAATATTAGTAAAAAAAATTAATAAAGCAAACCTTACAGTCGAAACTCCAAAGGTTTGCTTCATTGCATTACTCCACTGTAAGAAGATGGACTATTTTTTTCTATTTAAACAATATTAGGTGCTTTAAGAAAAAAATGGATGATGCAATCGAATTTGCCCCTAGCTTACAAAGTGGGGCCAAAATTCGAAAAAAAGGTTTTTCCGTAGTGCCATGTTTTTACATAAAAACGATAAAAAATAATAATTCTCACCCTCAAAATATTCCAAACTAGGAGTACACCAGAAGCAACCACATGTTTGTGCGGAGAAGGGGTGGCAATCACTATTATTTAGACTTGCCATTTGCATGGTATAGCCAGTCTAGCTCATGCAAGGTGTTCATAAAAAACATTACCTACTCTATTGATTACAATACCAAATAATTTGTCACTTTATGCTGACCACTCGTATCAAGACTTTACCTCTTCAGTTACGTGTACGGTAAACGGCTTTATCTCCCCGTCATCATCAGTTCTTGGAGTTCTCCAGTTGGGTTCTTCAACTTTTGGCACGGGCACTGGAGTTTTCTTCCACTTAGAAAACACATAACTGGCAACTACCACGAAAACTAATACCGAAATAAGTAAAATCATGTCACTACCGTTTGTTTTGCGATGAACAACTTGAATCTCCCTGATTGCGTGTCACAGCCAAGTTTTTTTAATTCATGGTAATTGTATAACTGATTAGATAGCAGTCATATTTATTTGAGACGAACCAGTCGAAAACATTCACTCTCGACACAAACATTCACGACACAAGCGCAGAAGCAGGAGCGCATAATAAATGTTGTTGATACTGTGGTATGGTTTCGAATATTAGATATATTATGCGATCATGCTGCATACAGAAACACTTTTAGATGCGTGATTATTCGGATTGTGTACAATTTTAATTTTTGTTTTCACGTTCTGTGTTTTGTGCACATGCAATCCTTAATAACTTGCATTATTTGCAGATTGCAACCAAAATAAACATCGTATGAAAAATGTTTGCTTTGGTGGAACTTAAAATAATAAATATAAATAATAAATATACAGGGTGTATGTCATTGTCATTGATAATAGAACAGTTCTTAAGGGGCGATTCTCGAGACCAAAACAAGCCAGTTTCGCCAGACACGCCTTACCCAAATGTTTCTCCATATTACCAGTCTATAGGGTGGTAAAGTTAAAAAATATTTTTATATCTTCCAATATTACTAAAAGTTCCTCAAAGAGACCAAAAATGTATTGTTGGTTACCCATTTTCAGAAAAATTATTCGTTAGATTCGGCAGTCGTTGCTACTTTATAAATCTATGGCTAAACGCTATTAGATAGGTTCGCAGGTCAAAGCCAATTATTAGAAACACAACATGATATGAGTCATGTCCATTGCCACCTCAGACAAACATGTTATTAGTCTGAGGCTGCGTCACCGATAGAAGATAGAACGCCAGATGGCTGCCTATAGTCGATTTATTTCACAGAGTCTGTAAGCATAAATAAAATCAAAGACGGCCGAATTGCACAGGATTGTACTCAGTGCCGGCTCGTCCGGGGAAGCAGAAGGGTCAGCGCCTCTTCTGTTGTAAGAATGTAAAAAATAAATACAAATTAAGTTACCAATTTACTAGAAATAAACAGGTCTTTTGTAGATTCACTCCTTCACATTAGGAGAAACCGGAGACAAAGGCGCCCATTTACAGAAATCGTCCAAACAATGCAGTTAGTACACGGGCTCTTTTAAGGACTAAAGACAGAGTGTCGTTTCGTTAGGGTTGTACGGTTGTTCGTTTTTTAATGGTGACTTTTGAATACTTTGGATATTTTAAAAGATATGGAGATGGAGGTCGAAGAGGAGAACGTGAGAAATTGTAAATATATATCTCCTATAACTTCTGATAAAGAAGTAGTCTTATGAGGTTAAATTATTTATTAAGGACTTAGAAGTAGGAGTACCCAATCCGGATTTAAGCAAAACATTAATATTAGTTAATCAGGGCAAACCTTCCAGGGGTTTTGTGAATTCTTGACTAAATATAATTGGTTAATTGGTAGCGTAACCTTAAAAAAGATGTTTTGTTTTCCCTGTGTTATATTTTTCAAACGTGGAGAAGTTTGGTCGAAATTCGGATGTGATAATCTCAAAAATGTACACCTTCCCATAGAGAGGCACTCAAAAAGTCAAGAGCACATTAGCAGTACTTGTAAGTTGCATCTCTTGGGTAAATGTCATTGATTCTGCGCCCAATCAAAATTTGTGTGCTTGGTATAACTCTCGGTATAACTACTGCCACCCAAGCTGCCGTCTAGGCAGTTTGGTTTGCTTCTGTCAAATAGATTTAAAACAGATCCTAAAGTTTTCTTGGTCATATAACATTCATATTCAAATTTGGTGTATACAGGGTGTTCCTCAACCTATAGGCATAAACTTGGAAAATTGTAGCAGAGGACAAATAATGGCCAATTATCGAAAAAAACATGTAATAAAATATTTTTTGTTTTGTGGATACAGTGAAAAAACTTTTACAGATAATAAAAATTATGAAGATAACAAGTCATGATAGCACGTATGGTATTAGCAGTACTTTGTTCTTAGCTCTCTCCAATGACGTCTTAACTGTAAGAAGCTATTCGTGTTTATTTTCACGCGATTAGAATAAAAGTATGGCACGTAGTTTCGTAAACGAAGAACTTATGGACATAGTACTAGCATATCTTTATGCCCAAAGATTTCCTCAAAGATTACATCCAGGAATTGAGTTTTTTTGCGTGTGATTCAGCGAGGCAGAGAAACTGGCAAAACAAAACACAAAACGGGCCGATCGTGTGGGACCTCATGGATTTGCAGGGGCAGGGCTCAACTGTGTATCGAAAATCAAGGAAATAACTTTGAACAGTTATTATGATGAGCTAACATCATTTTTATTTTATTACACTAAATTCGAGTTCTGTGTTCTTTAATTTGAAATAAATTGATATAAACTCCAAAACAAAAAATATTTTATTAATTTTTTTTTTCGAAATTGGCCATTGTTTGTCCTCTGCTACAATTTCCCAAGTTTATGCGTATATTCAGGAACACCCTGTATATTCGTAAATACCTAGAAAAATTCAACGAATTTTTTTCCAAGTGGGGGTCTTTTTCTCCACAGAAACCTGAATCAAACTAATTAAAGACAACTTTTCAAGTTGCCAGGAAAATTCATAAATGCCTAACAATAAAAGAACGAAACTTTGAACTTTAACTCGAAAAATATCTTCAACAACTTTGTTTTTCTGAGCTTTCGGAGAATAAATCTTCCTCCTTTCTCAAAGATATTGTGAAGTCAATAGTCAATAGCATTGTAAAGAAATGTAATGTTAATAATATGACATTGATAACACTAAAAAAGTTTTTTCCAGACTTTTATAGATATAGCAAATCACTTACTATTGTTAAAACGTGAAGTGTTACACATCGTTGCGGCTGCCCCAATAAAAAAAACAAGTATCTGGCATTTTTGTAAAATAAAGAATGTTCGGTAATTTGAGTAACTGTGTTTTTGACGCACATTTTCATATTTAAAACATGAAAATCGGTTCATAAATAACCGAGTTATTAGTATACCAAGCAACTGCACTAAATTTAACAAATTCCCACATTGAAACAAAGTAACCGCAAACTCCTATGCAAAAACAAAGTAACTGCATCGTCAGTTACTTTGTTCATGCGTACGATTTTGCAGTTACTTTGTTTCTGCATGGTTGATTTATTCCATTGATCAGGAAAACAGTCATCCTACCCCTGCTAAATACAAAGCAAGTGCTGTTACTTTGTTTTTACCTAATCGATTTTATTTTTTAAATAAGAATGTAAGTAAAAAAACAGATTTTTTAATGCTGAACTATTTAAATATATGTTAAAAGAAATACAATTTTTATTAATAAATACTAGAAGCTAGGCTCTTTCCTTTAGTAAAACTTTGGTGCCAAAATCTTAATAAATAATATAAAGCATAAAAAATTTCTTAAAACGTCCATTTTCTCGAAAACAAGTTTTAAGCAGTTACTTGGTTTTTACTTGAGACAGCCGATTGTGTTCAGAATAAAGAGTACCTACCTACATTTTAACGTTCGACAAAAACTAGGAGGGAGCGATTAGACAAAGAGCTGAAAGTGATTCCTAAGGGATGCTTACATCTACGAATGAGTGTACATCTCCACAGAAAGGCATTTCTGTCATACGTAAAACCTCTTTGGGTTTAATTTTACTCTAAAATATACTGAAGTTGTGGCCTGTTGGACTAATTCCGAAACACCCTGTATAGGGAAAACAATATTTATTAATATATTGCATGTTTGTTACTGAAAACTGAAATTTTAGGAGTAAGTAAATCTCTTTCGGTTTGTTGTGGTTTTAATAAATTTTTTATTCAATTCAGAGGAAGTGTGCCTGGGAATTTGGAAATCAAAAATTGTCTTAAAGGGTGGCAAAAGAAGATCTCCATATGTTATTCTCTAGTTAAAATATGTATAAAGAAATATATATTTAAAAAAAAAAACAATTGGTTCGATTAAATATGGAACAAAGCAGCCATCAAACGGTCGCCATGACTTTTGCACTCTTGTTGTAAACGCCTAGTCCGGTCCTGCCGGACCTCCTAGGTGTTTATAGTCGCGCTCGCTTCTCAAAAATGTAGTATGTATATAACGCTTTTGTTTGGTCACGGCTAGCGGGCGCAGTTTTCGATATTTTAAGTCCAAATGTCGCCTGGGGCCGCAAAAAACTAAGTGCCACATCGCTATTGAAGCGCGCCAAAAGGGGGAAAGCCCTTCCGCCGTTTGAGCCATTTTCCGATTTGGTAGGCGTCGGGGAGTGACTCGAATTTGGCGCGCCGCGCCGATCAAGTCCCTATACTAAAATCGAGCAACGTGTGCCGCGGTAAACTACAGTGGCGTCACAAAAAAATGTAAAGAGATTCTGTTTTTTTTTTGTAAATTAATCTGAATCTCAAAGATATTTATGGGAAACTCGTATGGGATGTAGGGGTATCGAAAAAATCCCAAAGAAGACAATTCTAAAATTGTTGTGCAAATCTATCTCAAAGATTTGCGGGGGGACAGGTAGGCGGGGGGATATAGGAGTATAGAAAAAACTTGTAGGGGTCCTGTGACAAGCGACAACAGAGGCATCGCAAAACAAAATCCGCGTAGGCGTTTATAAGCCTGCCGCGGTTTCAGCGCTGCGACAACTTGGCACCCCTCAAGTTGGTGGCGCTCCGAGGTCGGTACTTGTTTTGTTCTTTTGGTGAAATTTCCAAGAACAATTTTTCACATTTGCGAACCAATTTATTGTTGCTGGGTGATAGGAATGTATATTATATATTTCTTATCTTAGCAACGAAGATAAAATAATAGTAATTGCTCCCCTCTCCTGCTCAAACGCTCAGTTGCTTCTGGGGTACTCCTAGCGTTGAGATTCACTCTTCAGTCAATGCTCCTAGTCTAGAGAACTTTTGGTACCAGCTTTGGTACCAATTGGTACCAGCACCATTAAGTAGCCCTTGAAAAGTTAAGATAAAAATATGAAATTCATTTTGATCTATCTCAAACAGTTTTCTCGCTACAACGGTGCAAAGTAGTAAATTGGTAATGTCGACTGTTTTTTTTTTACATAATGTCTTGTCATTTTTCAAATTTTAGTTCTTGCGGTGTAAAAAATAGCATAATGTACCACGGGACTAAAGTGACTGTTAATCACTCTCGGGATTAAAAGACGCACTTTAGTCCTTAGGATTTCCGTCTCGCATATTTTATAATACCCATAGAGCTTTGACTCCTTCCTGGGATTCTTTATTGAAAGGGTCCAGCAATATCACAAATCAGCTTATACAGTGTGTCCACGGATGGAGCTGACCAGAGGAGAAATATTTTATTATTGATTTTACCACCAGAAGTCATTCTTTATAAAAAAAATTCTTCTTGTCTATAAAATACGACTACCATATAATCATCTTAGGTCAGATATACAGGGTGTTAATAAATTAAGAAAACATTAAATGTTCCAACAGAAAAGTACTATTATTTATTACATATACAGCGTGATCAGTTAAGGGCGGCCCTCGGCCGTTCCTCGGGAACTATGCAAGCTAGAAAGATGCGGTAAAAAAATTGTTTATAAAAGTGACCCAAATAATTTCAATGAAAATGTTTTCAAGTTCCTTCGTTTGCCGCCAGGGGGCGAATTCGCCAAGTTGTTGTATAAAACTGTCTTTTGCTAAACAAATCGCCTACCTTATCTGGACCTGAAATAGCAAAAGAACGAACTGCAAACGAAATAACTTGAAAAAAATTTCATTGAAATTATTTGGGTCACTTTTATTAATTTTTTACCGCATCTTTCTAACTTGCATAGTTCCCGAGAAATGGCCGAGGGCCGCCCTTAACTGATCACGCTGTATACTTTAGACAAAATGTTTATAAAAGAAAGTTATTTATTATCCAAAATAAAGTCTGAATACACTATTTGAAATCTGAATTGTGATTTTTTTTGTTTTTATATGTTCAAAGTTGAATTTCTGAAAATGGATAGAGAGATAATCTGTGTATCTAAGAGGATATGAAGAATATTTTTTCCATAATCGTACAAACCATTATTAACAACAAGGCTGATTTTAATTTTGTGTAAATAATACAACTTAAAAAATAAAAACTTAAAATTCAAAATTTAGGTTTCAAATGTTGTATTAAGGTTATATTTTGGATTGTAACGACTTTCTTTTATAAACATTTTGTTTAAAATAATAAATAATGGTACTTCTCTTCTCTTCGGAAACATTTTCATGTTATTTTTTTTTAATTTATTAACGCCCTGTACATCTGACTTAATATTTTTATTTAGTAATCTCATTTTCTCGACAAGCAGAATTTTTTTTATAAAGAATGCCTTTTCTTAAAAAAACAATTTTTTTTTCTCCTCTTTCGACATAATTAATAGTAATAATAATATACAGATATTTCACAAAATACAATATACACGTATACCAGGTGTAAATAAGTAAGTGTAAAAAACAAGGGGTTGGCTTGGAATATAAAAATAAGAAAAAAATGTATAAATATATAGCCTTGAAAATGGTCAATAAAAATGATACAGTTTTCCGTACCTCGGTACTATTCCATAATTAAAAAACTTTATTTCTAACATTTTGACTATTTATGATAATTTTAGAACTTGATTTAAATCGGGAAATTGAAATGATTGCGCTATTTTTAGATCAACCTTTATTTAAGACTAATATAATACTATACTTTTTAGTCCACAACTCACAGTCGACCTAAGATATAGTTCGAACAAAATTGTATAGGTCCATTGCCAACAGCTGTTGACATTCCAATACTGAGAAACGACCTTCATAATCACTCAACTGATCCAGGTTTACAAATTTATTTCGGATAATACTCTCTGGAATATAATTTATATCATTCGAGAATCTTACGATGGCAGCTGGCACCGTTATAAGAAATCTAGAATATGAATTAAATCAAATTTTTACAATTTTTCAAAAAGGCTGTCACTCGCCTTTCTAGGGCATATTTTCTATATCTAGCCCCAATCGTTTCTTCATACAGGTTCATTGAAGTTGCAATGGATCTACTAACCCAATAAATCATCACATTGTCAAGTAAGCAAGTCAAGGTGTGTTCCTCAAAATCAAGATCCACGCATCTTAGACTTGTCAAACTCGTGATTTTTTCCAGAATATAGGCTGCTAGTCCAACTGGACTTTCTTGCAAGGCGATACCTAAAGGGCAATTTATTAGTACTTAGGAAATTACTCAGTTATTTTCTGTACCTATAGCATCAGGTTTCGTACAGCACATATCATAGCAATCAGTTTTCAGATGAAACCAGCAATATTTCTTCTTCAATGGATACACCTTATTTATTTCATCTGGGTAGCACAACAACCTAGGGAAGTAGGAACAAACAAGCAATTTGAAGTGTGTGGAAATAGAATTATCGACATAGTTATTTAGATGTACTCCCAAAACTTTTCCAGGGAACAAAACGGAGAAGGCTTGAGCAATAATAGATCCAAGATCTCCTCCTTGTATGTAACATTTTGGTATCTCCAATTTGTCCATGAGGTTCTTAAAAATGACTGCTACATCAGCAACTCCAAAGCTAAAATATTTCTCTAGAGAAATTACCAAGAAGGGTGTTTGACAAAACTGCTTACCTTGATTTTGTTGGACCTTCAGAAAATCCACATCCGGGTATAGAAGGTGCTATAACTTCAAATACAAAATGTCTTCCAGGCTGTGGTATCGTCAAATATGGTATAAGTTCATAAAATTGTGTAACACTGCTGGGCCAGCCGTGTATTAGAAGTAGAGGTTTCACCTTTGACAAGAAAGATTTTGTTGGGGTGTGGGTTAAGAAACATTTAGTAGAGACAAAGTGAATATTAAGTTTAAGTTGAAAACCATAGGACAGGTATCTTAAATTACTCATTTTTCTACTTTAAGTAAGTAGCACAATAATATCAGTAGTTTATTTCCAAAACAAAAACGGTGTTTAAGAAATGGCCAAACCTAAATCTATAACAGATATCAATAATTCAAGATTGTCTTTCTCTTCGCAGGTGAAATGTGCATCTAAAATGAAAATTTCTTAAAAAATGTTTTCTAGGGTCGTAGATTGGGGGTTGAGGTACGACATTTGATTTAAGGAAATGCTACTCCACTTGAAAAATTTAGCTTCTCTTTAGTCTTATTCTATGATTTCTGCTTGACAGAAAAGGTCTTGAGTTTTTCTCTAAACTTAATTGGCTTGGGAATCAAGTAGTCTATTTTTTGTTTGATATTATCAAAAGTAATTAGGTATTTTAATTTCTATTCTTCGAAGGATGGACTGAATGGAAAATATAGTAGCAAGAAAGGTGATTATTTTTAATCCTAGAACACGCTGTACCTACCAATACTGACCATTATTTCTGCTAAGTCGCGCCCTGTTATTATCAAATGTTATGACACTTTATGGTATATTATGTACCAAATCGGGTTTTAAATTCGAATTCATTCTCTCAAAAAATATAATGCATAGGTATATGTGTATTAAGAAAAGTCTCTCTACAACTTATGTTTTGAACATTTCTTGAAACGATAATATTTTACAACAATGTGATTTTGGAAGATAAATTTTTCCCAGTATAATAAGTAAGTACCTTAAGTACCTTAAGATCTGTGCCGGCTGCTGGTTTGACATGCAAGTAGTGTATCTTTAGTCCTTGAATTAATACAGTATATTGAGGAAAAGTTATATTCAAGGATTCTTCCCTTTTTCTCCAGTTACGGCTATATTTCGATTTCCAAAATTCTACCAGTTGTTTCAAAAGCTTCATATTACCATAATGCTGTGCCACATCTTCTTTGATTAGCCAGGTATTTTTTAACTTAGTCGCCAAATCTTCCAGAATCTACAAGATATTAAACCATTAAATGGGGTGGTTAAAAAAATCGTAATAATCATTCTACGGCAGGTAGAAAAAAACACAGATTTTTTCCTATAGACCATAGGCTTATCATCTTTGGTTTTCTATTTATTATGTAAATTGTTGTTGAAATAATATATTATTATTATTTGAACCAAGTTTTTTTGAAACACCCGTACACAAAAATATAAAATAAATGTAATAAGTTAACAATGACAATAGGCTATGCAGGAAATACGACAATGAAGAGAACTTAAGCCTTCATCATTGTCACCTACCACCCATTTAATTATATGTACAACAAACAAATAAAGAAAATAAACTGAATAAACAGATTCAAAATTAGCAATGTTAATTACTCGTCAACTATAATAAAGCGTGTCACATAGAATTTGATGACACTTTTGTAAAAAATGTAAAACAGTTGGCACGACAATGTGTTCTGTATCGGAGATCAGAATTGAGGTAAAAGTTATTAATAAACAGTGTTTAAATAATATAGTTTATTAATAAATAATATAGTTTATTAATAAATAAATAATAAACAAGGAGATACCCACGAAGCAACTTCCAAGTTGCTTGTTTGGGGTAGACAAAACATCCGTTTTATAACTACTACAGCAGTGCAAGCACATACAGGCTACAGTGGTGGGCAATGTCATAATTGAGAGTACGAGTCATAACCGGGAGTAGGTATACATAATTACAGTAGTTGATCGTCTTAAGCCAGGAAAAAGAAACAGGTAAGCTTAGTATCACAATTCTAATTAAGTAATAAGAGATCATTGAAAACAGTTATATCAATTGGTATTATTTACTATATTATGTATTTCGGCTCTTTCTAAAATATATTCAATGTAAGATCAAAACGATCGTATAAGATTGTTAAAAAATTATTCTTTAAATGAGGAATCTTAAGTGCTCTCAGTTGATGACTTGTGGGCTTAGCAGAACGTGCAGGGATAATATTATTACCTTGTCTGGTATGTTGGCTACAAATGGTTCGATTTTCTCACTTTCATTGCTGTCGTTAGTTTTCCAAACCGTTTCATCAATTGTTTTATTTTTTCCTTTAAAGAAATAGCTATATATAGCATAAAGTCCTTTAAATACGATAATACATATCAAAATCCACCCTTTATTAGATGGCACGTCTTTGATCCTTATATGGCGCTTAGTTTTAGGAGGAGGCGTAAAAACCATTTCTTTTCTATTAGGACCACTTTTATTCACTATCCACTATTATTTATTATTAATTAGTTTTCTTAGATATTATATTAGATAAGTATTGCAAATTACCTAGATGCTACATTTACAGCATTTAAAAAATAGTAAGCAGTCAAAACGAAAGTTTTAGTGGGATGTAGGTATATAAAACTGGTTTCTTCTTATCTTCATGCAAGTGCAAAATGCATAGGTAGTTGGAACAATAATATAAACGAATTACCTTATCTCGCCATTCTCACACAGCTAATGGTTAAAAATCTGCAATAATTAGGTAGGTATTTGTAATAAATACAAACTAATTATTTAAAAAACAAACGACGAAACAACACCTTGGAGCAGAAAACAGAAGTTATGAACATGCATTATAACCAGCAATAGGTTTACTGGTTTATTTCCCTCGGCCAGAAGCCTCGGCAACTAAATTCCACATGAGTCCTAAAAAGTTTAACTTGCACAGGGTGTTCCTGTATATTTTGACCCACCCCTACAGCCTTTATTTTTCTAGTTAGAAGAAAATTACTTAAATGGAAGTTGTAGGGTTTTTTCTGAACCGCTAGGATTTGTTACTAGATAAAACAAATGAGAGTCGCAAATTTATGAAAAAATATAAAATTACTTTTTTAATGGAACACCCTGTGTATTTGCGGATTTTTGATTTGCACGCATTTCTCCGATTCCAACAATATAAATATGTTATATGTTTGCTCTAAGCATTCGCATGATATTCCAAATTGTAGATAAATACGATCTTTATATTTAATCATTGAGTAAAAGAATATAATATTTAATAATAAATATAATATTTTTTTACTCAATGATTTAATCAAAGGTTGCCATGGAAAATCATTTCATCTTAGACAAGAGCATTCCTGTCAATCCATTATTTTTGGGACAATACACCTTGGTACCCTACAACTTTCATTTAAGTATTTTTTTTCTAACTGGAAAAATTAAGGTTCTAGGGGTCTTGGTACATAAATAACTATTAAATAAAACTGAAAATAAATTTTTTCTTACTAATTGTGTCAAACATAATATTTTCTGTATTGAAACATAAAACAACTTATCAACTGCCTAAATTAAAATAATAATAGCACCCAGCAGATTCAACCCGTATGCTCCGGTAGCTTAAGTGCCTATACGGCCACAGTAGGAGTCCCGAGTTTGAATCCCAGCTGCAGTGCATTTTTTCAATTGAATAAGTATCCTGTAATTGAATAAGTATCCTGTACCTGATATGCCACAAAAACATCTTTATTTATTACACGCATGCAAAAATCCATCTTTCTTTGTTAATATTCTTGGCTTGACAATGTAGGTAGGTTAGAATTTTCAGATTCGATAATCTAAAAACGCTCTTTAATTGTACACTAGATTGTGGCAGGTAAATATTTAATGTCCCTAGAATTCCGTAAGCGGCGGCCATATTGATATTATTAATAGATGACGGAGGACAGGGCCGTAATCAACAGAATTTACGTCTTTGAAGCACAGTAAAAGCAGAGAACAACGACGTTGTTCTCTGGTAAAAGGCTAAGTTATAGTTTTTGTGTTTGAAGTTAGATTAGAGACACAAAATATGAAGATTAAGGTTAAACATCTGTCACAAAGTTCTGACATTTCTGCCAGACTTGCTAAATACGCACCTGGAGGCGCCTCAAAACAATGCTGGCAACCTTGGAATACCAAATTAAGAAAGTCATTCTAGTGTACAATTAAAGAGCTTTTTTAGATTAGTTGCAACAAGTCGCTATATGTCGAATTTTGTGGGTAGAAGAACAAATATAGGAAGTTCACACAACCAACAACCGAGTTCACATAACCATCAATAGAATAGTGAATGATTACCCTCCACCCTCTAACCCCTTCTAGTAGATAGTTGTAGAAGACGCCGAAGTCTCCTACATCAATCGCCTCTCTGCTTACTAATAATCAATTGGAAGAAATAGCACCTAGCCGATGAAAGCCGTATGCTCCGTTAGCCGTCTGCTTCCGACCAGAGGTGTCCCTCTCGCCGACCAGAGGTGTCCCTCTTACTGAAATATTTATTTTTTTATTGGCCTTGCTTGAGGCGTCAAATAGAACGTAATTCTGAAAACAGGAAAAATAAAATAAAAACTCAGATTATCTACCCCTAAGTATAATTGGCACATATTAAACCCTGTTACAAACCAATGGTTTATCACATGTCCACCATTAACCTAATGTTTTTAAATTGTTACTTGACAGCCTCCAATTGTCACTTGGTAGCTTCCATAGCCTTCTGATAAATAATAATTTTAAAACGTACGCCTATCCTATAATTTATTTTTTCATCTCGAAACTATGCTAAATGCGCCATATAAGGAAATAAAAAAAATATTAAGAGAGGGTTGCCAACAGCGAAAGTGACGTTAGATTTCGTATTTTTTCAAGTTGTATAGCATAAAATCTAATACCTAACATTTTTTACATGGCAAAAATTTTGTACAAACATCTCTGTCTTCATATTAATCATAAGATCTTAAAAGCATATGCAAGGAATTATTATTTTTCCCAAGGTTTTCATAACCTATAAAACAAAACACTGCTTTTAAGATCTTATGATTAAAATGAAGACAGAGATGTTTGTACTAAATTTTTGCCAGGTAAAATGCTATTAGATTTTATGCTATACAACTTAAAAAAATACGAAATCTAACGTCACTTTCGCTGTCGGCAACCCCCTCTTAAGTATATCTTAGCCGGTATAATAATAAGGTAAAAGGTAACAATTATTTAATAAAAAGTTTGCCAGTTTGTGTTAGATGAAACTGTTTGCAATTAACAGTAACAGTGGTTCATAGTGTTAGATGAAGCTGTATCTGCAACTTAAGCATTTATTTAAGACACATCGTGTATATAAAACTTTTTCTGATAATATTCATAATCTACAGTGTGTTTCACTTCAAGTCGAGACAATTCATTATTTTTTTACGGGTTGACAGATTTTCAAAAACTTTTTTTTTTAAATATACTGCTCCGAAAGATCTACATTTTGACCCTAATTTTTTTCAGATTCGTCTTTTCCATGACCTACTACGATCAAAATTATACCCCCGCAAAAACTGCAAAAGTACATTAGGCATTTTTTTAGGAAAAAAGTGAATAGCACAGTCGTATTGGCCATACCCGCAAACTACACATACCATGTTTCACGGCCATAGATTATACAGGGCGTTCAGAAAATATCTTCGAAGTACCCTGTACACACACCGAGAGATATTTTAAAATTATTTCTTTGCAGTTTGATTAGGGCTCACATAAGCCATCAATTTCCACGATTTCATTACCCTGCCTTACACAGGGCGTTCGCAATAAAAATACAAAATTCGAAAATAATCGATTTTTCTCTTGGTGTTTTTTTTACATTTTTTCTACAATTTTAACTTATGCCTATTAAAAAACATAAACAATATTAAATTTTAGAAAGTATTTTCAATAAAGAGCCCTCTGGATACGTGGATTGGATACCAATCAATTTAAATTTTAATAGGCATAAGTTAAAATTGTAGAAAAAATGTACAAAAAACACCAAGAGAAAAATCGATTATTTTCGATTTTTGTATAAGGCAGGAAAATGAAATCGTGGGAATTGATGGCTTATGGGAGCCCTAATCAAACTGCAAAGAAATAATTTTAAAATATCTCGCGGTGTTTGTACAGGGTACTTCGAAAAACCGTATTTTTGCCATGTTTGAAGCTATTTTCTGAAAGTCCTGTATAAGCTATGACCGTGAAACATGGTCTGTGTGGTTTGCGGGTATGGCCAATACGACTGTGCTATTAATTTTTTTCCTAAAAAAACGCCTAATGTACTTTTGCTGTTTTTGGGGGTATAATTTTGATCGTAGTAGGTCATGGAAAAGACGAATCTGAAAAAAATTGGTGTTAAAATGTAGATCTTTTGGAGCACTATATTTGAAAAAAAAGTTTTTGAAAATCGGCAAACCCTAAAAAATAATGAATTGTCTCGACTTGAAGTGAAACACACTGTATATAAAGTTACAATAATTATTGTTGTTTTATTAGTTATTACTGTGAAATCTAAAATTTAAAAAAGATTGCTATTGAAATGCAAATATCTAAGTAAAAATAGCTCTGGTATATAAATAATATACAGGATACAGAGGGTGCCCAACGCCCAACTTTAAAATTGTACAAATTTGTAAAATCTTTATTTTTGGAGAAAATCACCTAAACTTTTTTTTTATTTGAAAGGCCTTCAAAAGCCGCTTATTTTGACCTTTCTACCATTTTCAAACTGCGAATCCAGGGCCGGCTGCTAGGTTTATACGGGGTGGTAACTTTTTCAATGCTCGCACCATTGCTATTTCGGAAATGGTAAAAGATAGAGGGCTAGTTGATTTAGAGAAAAGTTGCGCATTTTAGTCCTCATTGATTTCCTGAAAAGAAATTGAAGATAGCTCAGTCCGTTTCTGAAATATTCTGAAAAAACTGAAAACTGCCGATTCCGGAAATAGCTCAACACCCAACTTTACAAAATTTTGTATTCTTATGTTTTCAAACACGCTCTTTTCACTAGTTGATTCAATATTTTTCTAGGGATGCTAGATTTTGAGTTACCGTTTACGAGATCCCAATGGTGAGCATCGAAAAAGTGACCACCCTGTATACCCCCGATTTTCGCGAAAACCATTTAGCGACTTTTTTATTTAAAATCTGACCCCACAGCGTTAATCAGAACACCCCAAAACTCCCATATACCAAATTTTGACAAAAACTATACAGGGACTTCCATTCTGCAGGGTGTCAAAGTTGGGGAAAATGGGAATTTTAAAGGCATCTGCCAAGTCAAGTGTGCAATGGAATAGGTACCCTAAAAACAGTTGAATGGTCAACAGGATCACTCAAAGTGTTGGTATGCAAAGGTCCGATACAAAATATACAGGGTGTTCTTATCTGTGCCATCCCAAAATATTTAATTTTTGGAACTCTATACGGGGCAAAAATCTAGTATATCAAAACCGCCCCAGAAACTATAAATGAATTAAGTCTAAAAAATACAGAAGCCTGCCAGTCAGTGAGTACATATCAGTTACTGTGGCTGGTGTGTCACAACAGGACACGCACAGAAAATGTATCATCTTCGACAGTGACTTTGTTGAGAAAGGCCCAGCAATTTAAATTGTTTTTATTTTTTGGTTGGCTTTTTGTACAGAAATAAATTACTTTGTGTTTATTAGTATTTTTTCAATGATTTCAGAGCACTCTTTTGAGATGTGTTTTGATATTTGATGCTGCAGGGTATCTGGTTTGATATGCGGATGCAGGAATTTATAATCATGCACCTGCCCCAAGAAACTTTCTCGCAGTAAATCTTCAATCCGTATTTATTTGTAACAGAAACAGATCGTTGAACTTAATTTTTATTCTTCTTAAATACTTGCAGCTGGCAGGAAATGTGAAATGTTTATACATTTTTTGCGGGAGAAATAATTTTATAGATCAATAGGAAAGTCTTTGAAGGTACTTACCTATAGTTTCTCGTAGCCAAGTATTCGACATTTTATTTCAGAGGAGTTTACGAATACCTTCATTTTACAACGAGAAAAGCTAGTGGCTTTATGGGAGTAATAATTAATTGTTTCCACATCTTGTGATGTTATATCAGCATCAGCATTCAAGATCTAATGGATGTACCGATTTTTAAAATTTAAATTGTTCGAAGTGGTAGACTATGGCATTAGGTTCATTGAGGCAACCATAACCCTGCTCGAATCATTCAAATTTATTACTACAGCTTGAATCAGGCATGCAGATTTTTAATCTAATTTTCGCTAACGGAATGAGTCATTGCCAAAAAGGATTAGAAAAATGTATTCAAATTGAAGGAGGGACAATATAAAATTTGGAGATATTTGGTTATTTTGTTGTTAGTTATGTTCAGTTAGTTATGTTCAGTTTAATTTCTTTTGTTAGAAATAAACGGAAAAAATCGATATTTCCTTAAATTTGACTTTTTATTAAGGACGCCCTGTATAAACTAGGATGATAAAAATAGTGCAATTTCAAAGCCGTAGTACACCTCTATGGAAAGAAAAAAAATACCACTAAAATGTTTTATCCTGTTAATTTAATACATGGTGCCCACAAACATTGGTATTTTTCGAAATTTGCACCTAAATTATAAACACGCTGTATAAGATGCAACTTTGAAATTTGGTGTTAAGGGTTTTGATGCATATCTAAATCGATTGGACAATTAGTTTTTTTCTTTTAAAAAATGCATAATATAGGATTTCGACATTTTTGGGTTTACGTTTTATATCATAGCAAGCCATGCAAAGGGCCTAAATAAAAAATGCACATCACTGAGTAGAGCTCTTTAGGTGCAATATAATAAAAGAGAAAAAATTAAATCGGTTGTTTCATTAAAAAATACCGATTTTTGAAGTATCATATTTAGATTTTACATTTTGAATCTATTAAACTCCGACTTTGTATAATCACAGAATAAATGTGATATAACTAAAGTGTTGCTTCAACCCTATCTGCTGTAGGTATTCATATTATTTCTACTATAAAAAAAGCTGCTTTATGTAAAAACCAAAGCATTGAATATTTTTGCCTTTTCTTGACTTTGTTTAATTATTTTTAGTCATGGTGGCGTTTTGTAAAAAAAAATTTTTTTTTAATTATTGTATTCTGAAGATGGCTTTGAGATTGCCGAAACGAACAAAAATAAACACAACAATGTCTTTTTTGTTATGATTTATTTTGTGGCAGAATTGCCAGGAAAACAACCAAATTTGTCTTGGACGATCAGTACAAAAACAAAAATAAAAAAACATATGCTCAATTTATTTTCACTAAAATAAATAGGTAGTGGTAGTTTTGTTTTGTGTTTTGTGTAAATTCAGGGTTCTGAAAAATGGTTCCTTACTTAACAATGTTTTTGTCGCAAAAATCCACTTTATAACGATTTGAACTGTTGATAAAGTTTCAAAGAATTTAACATGTTGTAAAAACAAACTATAACAGATAAACAAATCAACTGATTTGTTATCTTTTCTAGTTTTTATGCGTGTCCGGACGGAAACCTGTGCATTGTGGCGTGCCTCAAGGATCGGTCTTGGGACCCACACTTTTTCTCATTTACATAAACGATATAGAAAACTGTGACTTTGATGCTATACTCCTCGTGTATGCTGATGATACAGCCATGTTAAAGAAATCAAAGGATTGTGACACGGAAGGTGTTCAATCTAACTCGGAACTCGATATGAAGACTTTGTGTTTCCCTAACTTACTCAAACTAAATGATAATAAAATACAATCCTTGGACTTTAAATTAAAAAATGTTTCTGCAGACCGGAGCAACAACAGTATTGGTTTTCTTGGTGTCCATCTGGATTCTCTGCTTACATGGGAGAGCAATAGCTATGATTCTAGAAAGCCCATCGACAGTTCACCAGTAGGTACCTATATCTGATCAGAAATTTGTCCTTTGTTGTGAACCGGCCTGCACTTCTGACATGATATTATGGATATTTATATTCCCTCCTGTCCTACTCAATCTTTAACTGGGGCCAGTCGGCCCATGCTAAAATCATTTTTTGGATGCAGAGAAGGTGTGTACGCGTCTTGGCAGGGCTGAACTATCGTGAGTGTTGTAGGTGGGCTTTTGTCGAGCTGGGGATTCCCACTCTCCCGAGTGGGTATATCTTGGAGTGTCTAAAATTTATTAAACGTAATTACGATTTATACATAAAGCATACTGACACAAATTCAACAGAGAAAATTATCAAATGAAGGAACTGAGATTGGGTAGATCTAGGAACGCATATAACTCTTATTGTATAAATTTTATGAATGTATTTCCTGACCATATAAGAGTGATGGACTATAAATGTTTTCTTAAAACCATGAGGACCTACTTGGTTGGAAGGGCCTTTTTTTACATGTGAGAAAAACCTCCAATGACTTCCGTGACTTGTAGTTTCCCTATGACACGTCTGTGAACCTGTATGGTTTCCATCATATTGCTTTGTGCCACTATTCCAAAAAATAAATATTTGTTTGTTATATACGCCATTTAAATTAATTAAATTTGAATTTTGTTTTTGGTACACATTATTGTGTAAATCTCTAGTAGGTTGTTACGTTAATGCCATTGCTGAATTTACCATTTTAATAACAGTAAACACAATTACATTTTGCCCGTTCCAAAATTTTCACTTACAGATTTGACATTATTTTTAATGATTTGTGAGTAAAGCGAGTAGAGTAACAACTAAATACAAACCTGCGGTAATTTTTAAGTTTAAGTTAAGTGAGAACTTGCTCCAGATTTTTTTATAAGTATACCATAGAAGGGTATAGCTTTCTTTTTTACTTCGGAATTAAACTTTTTACAAAATTACTTTTTCTTTGCAGTCGGTCTGATTTTCGAATATTCAAGATTTGACAAACGGAAATTTAATACTGTTCCCTATAGCCTCTTTTATTAAGACAGGGATAACCGGAACCTTGGCGGTACGGAATGCTCAGGCGCCAGTTTTTTTTGAGCGGTATGCTCCGCTTTTACCCAGGATAGCTTTCGTCAGAGAAAAATAATTCCAGAGTGCGAATGTGGTGTGTTTGAGGGATAGGAGTAAAATTAAACAATATTTCAAGACATCGTATATTGACTAAATAAAAAATAAATTCTTAAATAAATAATACAGAATAAGTCCGGCGAGTCGCGATCGGGGGGTCCACGGGAACTCTGCAAATAAGAGAAACAACGCGACTTTCGTATTAATTTTAGGGGTGCTAGGCGTGGCTTGCTTGCGGTACTTTAAATGCCCTAACGGTTAACGTAAGCAACGGAAAGGCTAGAAGCAAGCTCAAAATATTCGGTTCGGATTCTAGGTTACGGTTAAGCAACGGATTTGACGGCTAGCAAAGTTCGGATAGCTAAGGGGCCGTAGGTTGGGACAAAGTTCACACTTTTCCCCCTGGTAGAGAATATTCGAAGAGCGAAATTGCTAGCACGTTCCTCGGTTGTCTAACCTGAACTCAGTCATTAATAAATGCGTGAATATGTAAAGGGCCTCGGTAGGCAGAAGATTGGGACAAAGTTCACACTTTTCCCCCTGTTAGAGAATGTTCGAAGAGCGCAAATTACTAACCTGGAATTTAGCGGGCAAAAAGACCCGGTGGAAGCAGGAGCAGAGCGGAGCAGGGCAGAGCAGCGCAGGGCAGAGAGAGAGAGCCGGGCCTCCTTTATTATTATTATTATTATATCTCAAGCCATAATATCTTTATTTTGGTTTTCTGTATTCCACCAGTTCCGCATCTGCACCTAGTAACATTCTAAGTTATGCTTTATATTTTTGTGCTTTATTTGATGGCTCCTTTCTCGGCATAGGAGCTTATTCTTTAAGGAAAAGTGAAATAGTTAGTCTTTATATTTATTTATGCTTTAAAGTCCAAATTCATCAGCGATCTGCATGAGAATTTGCAGCTTATCTATTGGATTTGCATCTCGGCTAATCCTCTTTCTCACTTCTTTCACAATTTCGAGCATAGTGCTGAAATTGATCGCATCGTCGGCTTCTCGTAATTCTTTTAGGCATTTTACCATCTCTGGAGCGTCTTTAGTTGTGGGCGTGTCTTTATCGGTGGGCGTGTCTCTAGTTGTCGGGATATCTGTATTTTTCATTGCATTAGCGTATGTTTGTCCGGGAATGACTCTTGCTGAGTTAGTTATAGTCCTTGATTTGTGCACTTGTTGTGATTTTAGTTGTTGTTCAACATATTTCAATATTGTTGGGCATTTACTGTAGTTGGCAGTGTGGTGACCGCCACAATTACCACATTTTAGTTCTTCCTCAGCTGAATTTTTTGGTAGAGTGCATTGGGACGACCAGTGAGGCCCCGCGCACTTTACGCAACACACAGGCATACGGCAAAAGAAGGTGCCGTGTCCGAGGCCTTGGCATCGGAAGCACTGTGTGTATGTCCTTATTTTCTGGAAGTCTTCCCACTTTATTTTTCTATGTCCAATATATCTACACTGTTTTACTTTATGCATATTCGTGTTTTTATTAAAGTACACCAAGTACGAGTATGAATTATTTGTGCTGTTCTTTAAATTAACAACTTTGGTAGCAGGCGTACCATTCTCATTAAGTTCATGTTCAATGTCTTTAATATCCATCTCGGGCTCAGCCTTTAGGACAATTCTTTTTGGTCTTTCGTCTTGTGGTGTGAAAGAGTAAAATTTAAGTTTCTTGTAGTCGAGTAATTTTACCGCCAAGGTGTGGTCTTGTACGGATGATGTATGTATGATCATTATATTTGTTCTATATTCTGTGGTGAAATTGACTTTATTGACTTGCATAAATGTAATTAAACTTTTGTATACAATTCCCGCTGTGGATACTATGATCGGGGGTTGTCGTGAATCTGATTTTATTTCTCTATCATTATATATCTTCGTTTTGTTCATTATTTTCTTGTTCATTTTGTTCTAGTTCTGTTTGTAGATTAGGTTTTTTCTTTGACGGCCGGGATTCAGCCTCACTTGAGTTTGTAACCTGGCTTTGATCCTTCTTTTCTTTTTCTTGTTTTTATTATTTTTTATTAAGTTCTCTTCCATTTATTCGGGAGGAGGGAAGTCTTTAGAGATTGAGGCTTTAGGTTCCATAGCTCGGGAGGTCTATTTAAGTTGGTTTTTGTCAGGAGGTTTTATAGAATTTGTAGATTCATCGTCAGTGTCGATCGTAATCTATATTCGTAATATATGTCGTTGGAATCAGGACGAAGTGTAGATTCCAAAAATGCAATAATATACAGGGTGTTCTGCTAAAAAACATAAACTTGGTTTGTCCAGCTTTTACGGAACACCCTGTGTCAATTTCAGTAAGTTCATGGAAAAGCTCACGGGAAACCTTAACGCTTTTATCTCTACATTTTTTCTTTAACTTGAAAAACAAAGAAGTTAAGGGGGGTGTTCCTCTTGGATGGATCACCCTGTACAGCACGTGCGTGGTGATTCAACAATACATTTTGACTCATAAAATGGCTTTTTTCGATCTGTAGCGAGCAACACGCATAATTTTAAACTTTTGGTCAATACAAATTTTAATCTAATTACTCACATTTTGAGACAAAAATTATTTAAAAATATTTATCACAATGGCCGTCATTAGCATTTGCGCAAAAATGGAAATGCGCATCATGATTACAAGCTTTTATTTAACTTGCCTGGGTCGAATCTTGCAAGCGGAATTAGAACCACTTCCTGACATCCGATTGAGCTGAAATTTTGCATAGGTACACCTTTAGTTCCGGTGACAATACAATATGCAATACTTTCAAAATGGCCGCCGTTCCAAAATGGCGGATGATGTATTTTTTCGTCTACAATCTGCCGGTCGTTTTGAAGACACTTTTGACATTTTACCGGCTGGTGCGGAGTGCTTACCTTTTTTTATTTGGAGTTTTCGAAGTGATTTCGATTGATTTTAGCGTTATGTCGTGTTCTGTGAAAGACTGTAAGAATTTTACAAGAGAAAGACGCGAGGGAATATATTTTTTTCCGGTAAGGATTTTCCAATAGGTTTGTTTACTTTTTTCAGTTCTCAGTGCCGTACCTTTCTGTACCAATTACATTTATTACTAGATAGATTAGGTGGATTAAATTTAAGGTATTTATTAATATACGTATATAAACTGGACAAAGTGTATTCAAAATGGTGCGAGACAAAATTAGTCAGTTCGCGCAGCTTGACGCTCATTCTCCCCACCTCCATATCTCTGATTTTTCCACGGTTGTTTCATTGTCTCACTGTCCAAAGGCTACTTGTGGAAAGGGCGGGCTTCCAATTATACACATGAAATCATTAAAGCTATTAATAATTGATAACTACTTAAGTAAATCATTAAGTGTTATATATTTTTGGTATGGTAGGTAATTTATTGTCTATTAAAAAATGCAAAAATATTTTTTTTCATCGGTAACTCTTAAACCATTGACTTAAAAAAAATGGAGTAGCAGCATTGGATTCTACGTAAACAAGTGCTTTAGGAATGTTTTTACAAAAAAACAAAATTTTTAAACCGAAAAAGTTAGGGCCACTTTTCGAAAACGCACATTTTCGAAAACGCCCTGTAACTCAAGAACGGTGACAGATATCGATTTGCTCTTTTTGCCATTAAGATTAAGTAGATATATCATAAAAAATGAGCCGCAGACAAAAAT
Source organism: Pseudeuparius sepicola (assembly GCA_963920635.1). Taxonomy (NCBI): domain Eukaryota; kingdom Metazoa; phylum Arthropoda; class Insecta; order Coleoptera; family Anthribidae; genus Pseudeuparius; species Pseudeuparius sepicola. The sequence continues at coordinate 21,331,185 of OY987306.1, forward strand.
AGGAGTTTCCTTTTAAAAGTGTCAAATTTGGTCCACCCTGTACATATATCTCTGTATCTTAGACTTAAAAACTAGTAGGTAGTTATAACACATTTTCCGGCAGAAAGGACCTGAAAAAAACGCAATATAATGCAAAGGAATAACAAAAGTGATAAAATGATCACATCCGAAGAAACCATAATACCGTTGGGTCATCATTGCTAATACTACCAACTTTGTTTCTGCATGTGCATCCAATCTTTCATGAACTTTAATTGCTATTATAATCAAAAATATTTTGGAATAATAATAAAATATTTTTTCATGATAATGTGAAGTTAATACATAGTCCAAGATAATTAGATCCGTCTTATAAAGGGCGCAAAAAAATAAATGCTGGCAAGTTGAATTTTTCAGGGTTGGTCGAGGATGCCTCCTGAGTAGTGAGTATCCAACCGAAAAATCACACTCGAACCCCTTCAGGGTTTTGTGCAATAGGGGTGGTTTCTTATTTATTTATTTTTCTGAATTTTTTTTCCAGCCTGTGCATAATAATAAGCTCTACAACTTTGCCTTATAAAACTTTTTTATAACTTTCATATCTCACCAGTTACAGCGCATTTCATTTTAAAAAAATGCAATATTTAATACGAATGCTTCGTTCGTTCAATGTTTGAAAACTGGTAAGATATGAAAGTTAGAAAAAAAGTTTTATAAGGCAAAGTTGTAGAGCTTATTATTATGCACAGGCTGGAAAAAAAATTCAAAAAAATAAATAAATAAGAAACCACCCCTATTGCACAAAACCCTGAAGGGGTTCGAGTGTGATTTTTTGATTGGATACTCAGGAGGCAGTCCCCGACCAACCCTGAAAAAATCAGCTTGCCAGCATTTATTTTTTTGCACAATGGATAAATATCCTGAATTAACATTACAGACCTTGTTATTTTTTTAGCAAATAATACTAATGACTTGGTAACAGGTAAGTAGGTACAATTTGGGAACTTTGGCATAACGAGCGGTTTTAACGTTCTCATTGCTTTTTTTTATTAAGGTACTCATTATGTAGAAATTCCTATCTAAAAACGTATTCAAACAAACAATCTTTTCAAACAACCTTTATTAGAACCAAGTTCGTATAGTAAAAGTATAACCAAAATGCAATAACAAAAATAGATTAAAACCGTACTGTACCTAACGTTAAAAGGAAACTGGCATGGAATTTAAATAAGTATCTTGAGACCTTGCACAACTTATCAAAAAATATCTATTTCAGACAGCCTTTCAATTATACACAACCAATACATTGCATAATATATACATTTTTTTAATCATGGAAACATACCAGCACGACGTGGATTTATATTATAGTAAAGCAAACACTGGCCAATATTTGGTAGTAACGAAGATATTACTATGACGATCCGGTTTTATTCGAGAAACTATAATAACTTGTATGGGGTAGTTTGCAAGATACAAATATTGCCAAATTTCAAATTATTTATGTAAGTCAACATACTCACACTGCCCACAAGAATTATTATTTAAAAGCTTATCAGCAGGCCGTGATCGTTTGACAGATTCCACGCTGTATAATAAAACAACTGTTTCATTAATAGACTTTGAATAAAGAATCCTAGGTATTAACTCAAAGCTCTATGTGTATTATAAACCAAGTTTTGACACAATATTTTGATATCTGACACGATGATAGGTATCAGTATCTGGTATTTAGATACTTTTTTGAGTTATTATGGTTAGCTGTGCGGCTTGTGGCACTCATAGGCGCCGAAAGCAGGGGGGCTCGGCCCACCCCTGGAGAAATTTCCGGGGGAGGGGGGGCTTAGCCCCCCCGGAAATTGTTTAAAATTTCAAATGATAATCGTTATAACAAAATTAATAAGCAAGGGGAAGGGGAGACCCTACCAGTCATCATTCATAAATAGGTTTTTGTTGTAAATCCATAATGACATATACATATATCTGAAAATATAAATCTTAGACCAATCCTAAATGAATTTATAAAAAGAGCACCTGGCGAGGAAAATACTTTTGCGCTTTAAAAAAAATGTTATTTTTCTTAATTCAATGCATTTTTCTATTTTTCATTTTTATTTACAATGCCGGAAATAATAAATACTCGAAGTACAAAACTTATCTTATTCGTCTTATTTGAATGTCTACCAAGAAGCGTTAAATTTATTTTAAATGATCCTATCCTATAAGGTCAATTCTGCGTTTTTCTGTATCTTTACAGATATAATATATAATATCATTTTATATAGGTACACCGTTTACATATTTATTGTAAGTAGCAGAATAGGTATAAATAAAATACCTTTTTAACTAAGGAATTTTAGACTTATTGTATGCCACAAGCCACGGTTCTATGCAGAATTGACTCATTACTTCGTGTGCATTTTCACATCTTATTGTGTCACCGTACTCCGTACAAACTTTAATTTTGTTATTTTGTATAACTGGTATGCGTATACCTGCTGTGATAGAATGTGATTCTTATGTTTGTACATTTTGTAGAAGAAATATACAATATATATATTTTTTATTTTTGACAAACCGTGGCAAACTTTTTTATAAAATCTTTTTTAATTTTTAATATCTTTATTTAGCAAATACCAATACCAGCAAATATGGTGGCCCATTTGAAATAGAAGCACCCCGTATTTTCTTTTTATTTTTCATCGGATTTTAGCCGGTTCTTTTCTGAAGGTAGGTCGCAAAAAACCCTTTTTTTACATTGGTGCAAAATTTCAGGTCTTAATCTCAATTTTCAAGACCTATAACGAATAGTTTTTTCTAGTAAAAAATGACGTAAACTATACCTATTTAGTGACTTTTTTATTTAAAATCTGATAACCCAGCGTTAATCAGGACCCCGCAAAACTCCCACATACCAAATTTGATAAAAAAATATATACAGGGAGTTCTCTTCTGCAGGCTGCAGGGTTCGAAATATGATCAAAAGGCATCTGGCTAGTCTAGTGTGTCGTGGAATCAGCTTAAAACAGTTGAATGATCAACAGGCGACTACTCGAAGTGTTGGTGTGCAAAAATTCAATTCAAAAATATAAGGGTATTTTTCTCTGGGACATCTCAAAATGGCTGAAATTTTATAAAACTTTATATGGATCAAGAGTGCTCTGGAATCATTGAAAAAATATTACTTAATAAACACCAAAGTTATTTATTCCTTTACAAAATGCCAACCAACAAATAAATAAAAACAATTTAAATTATTAGACCTTTCTCGATAAAGTCACTGTGCAAAATGATACATACATTTTCTGTTCATTTCCTGTTGTGGCACACCAGCCACCTTAACTCATATGGACTTACCGACTCTCAGGCTTCTGTATTTTTAGACTTAGTTCGTTTATAGTGTCGATTTTTGACCCAAAAAATTCAGTATTTTGAGATGGCACAGAGAAAGACACTTTGTCTATTTTCTATTGGATCATATACATGTCAACACTTTGAGTGGTCCTGATGACCATTCAACTGTTTTAAGGGGATTTTGCTCACCTTTGACAACCCGCAGAAAGGAACTCCCTTTATACTTTTTGTTCAAAATGGGTATGTGGGGGCTTTAGGGTGTCCTGATTAACACTGAGGTGTCAGATTTTAAATAAAAAACTCGCTAAATGGTTTCCGTATTTTTTTTACAGAAAAACGTAGTAGGCCTTGAAAATTGAGATTAAGACCTGATATTTTGCACCAAAGTAAAAAAGAGTTTTTGTGACCTATCTTTAGAAAAAAAACGGCTAAAATCGGATGAAAAATAAAAATTTTACGGGGCTTCCATTTCAAATGGGCCACCCTGTAGATACGGTAAATTCAAAATTTGGTGAGCCCCCCTGGAGATTTACATAAGTCGGCGCCTATGGTGGTACTTTCCTGACCACCAAAACTAAAATGTTTGAGGACAATAATTCATCGGTAAGTAATTTTTTTATTTAAATTAACTTTTGAGGCCATGCCCTATAATTTTTTGCCTGTATTGTAGGTACCTACCGATTTCATGAAAAATGAGGATTTATGCCTCGATTAGTTTGTCGAAACAACTCAACGGTGCGCGCCACTGTAAAAACGAAAACGGCATCCCTCCATATATGCAGAGACTGTCCCGGTAAATTTGCTCCTTCCTGGGGTTCCTTATTCAAATTAAATCTATGTGAAATGAAGAAGTTAGTGTAGGCTGGAAACCGACCTCTTATTAGGAGGTACATTAGGCTCACTGAACACCCCACAGAAGTTAGGCTGGACCAACACTATATTAAAGACCTGTGCAGTGCATAGCCCAGTATCAAGCTATCGCCACTGGTGGTGCCACATGCCGAAAAAAAAATGACAGGGTGGTTTAATGTTAAAAACATCCTTGTTGGAGAATTTTTTATAAAAAATAAAAACATGTAAATAAAATGAATTGCTTGTTTGTTGTATTTTGGCACCTTTTGGTTTGAAATGGAGTTAATGGCTGGTTTTATTGTAAGCATAGAAATGCATTAGATTTTTCAGTTTCTTCTTTATATAGTGCACCCAGAGCTGGGCCAAATTACTTTTTAAAGTAATCATTACATTACCCATTACATTTGAGAAAAATGTAATGAAATTACAAAAGGAATAATTCCTTTTTACAAAAATGTAATTAGATTACACACATTACTTTTGTTTGCAGAAAAAGGAATTTCTAATTCCTTTCTTAATTACATTTTATTATTGGTAAATAAAAATAAAGCAACTAAATAGGTAAACAGTTAAACACAATATGTGTTTTTAAATGTGCAAAACAAAAACAGCTAATAACAAAATAATAATTCTTATCACAAAAACATAGGAACTTAAAATCTCACTAATCTCAGTAAAAAAGTAAACAAATATATCTAATAGTGATACTAGTACCTACTAAAATGCGTTCAAATCCAAGGCGAACTAAGCAAAAACCGGCAGACGCGTGATAATCGTTTACAGATGAAAAGCACGGTTCTTACTTGGTTGTGACGTGTGACAAATTTTAGGCAAATATTCTTCTGGACATGCCACTTTCTGTCAATCACGTGAACAGCGCGTGATTGTGTTTACATTTAGTTCGCCTGGGATTTGAACGCACTATAGTAGTTCAGTTATTATACAAAGTGACTAAAAAAGTACTTTTTAATCCCCATAAACATTACCTTTTAAGTAAACAAGTTTTTCGAAAAGATTGTCACTAAGTGAGTTCCTCCTATTTCATTCTGTCTCAATATTTTTGATCTTCGCAACCGGAATTTTAGAAACCAAAAAGGAATCAGTACAGAAAGTAATGATTAATTTAAAAGTAATGTAAGTAATTCATTTTTGTAATGATTACTATAATTAGGAATGAAGTAAAGAAATTGTTGTAATGATTCCTTTTAAAAAGTAATGCACCAATTACTTGTTGCAATACTAAATTACCCATTACCATTACATTTTTGAATAATGTAATTCAATAACAATTCCTTTTCGAAAAAAAGTAATTAATTACTGTAATGATTACGACATGTAATCATTAAACTGCCCAGCTCTGAGTGTAGCATTGGTTTACTTTGGTACTTTAAACAGATTTATCATTCTTGCATACGTTTCAAAATACTCTTCCAAAATATAATATCTAGGATTGTCTGTTCTTCAACTGGTTGAACATCAACCCATGATTTCCAAATAGTGTTTATGCTTCTGCAATTCACGAACTGCTCTGTGCATGTGCATACGACTTTCTTCATAGTGTTGGTCCAGGTGTAGAGAATGATTATATTTGTATATTTTAATTTCATTCGAGCGTTATTAGACACTTTTTAAATTAAACTGGGTGGAAAGCTTTCGCTGAACCACATATGTATCTAAGTAAAATTTATTGCATAAAATGGATCAAATTTAAATCACCTTGTTATGTGTTGTGTTTCTACATGAAATAAATACAGTGTGTTCATTTGAAAACATTTGAAGACAGTCCACCCCCTTTGTGATACATCATTTTAAAGTTGATGTTATCGGGAATACAACTCATTTTTATTTTTTGAAATCCGCTGAAGTTATGGGTAAAAACGATTTTTTCATAGTTTAAAATAAATTAATTAGTTTTCACTAGAAATTTTTAAAAATATAATTTGGGTAGGCAACTATATAGTGTGGTCATTTAAGTGTGATTTTTTTTTATTAATTGCACAACAAAAATAAAAATATTCCCGAAAGTTGGTGCATCTTCGATGATCATATTATAGGCGCACTTAGAATGGTTGCAAGTTGCAAGTCAAACAGCATACAGGGTAGGTCAAAAAATATAAAAATTGTACCCCAGAGTAGAGTAGGTACCCTTATTTCATAAAATTCAGCAAAATGTTATAAAGAAAAATTGGCTAGAATTAAAATACCAAAACATGTCCTAAGAGAAAAATATATTTTTTGAAAAACATTAATAATTTAAATCAATTTCGCATAACTTTGTTCAAATTCAACCATATTTGTAAAATTAACTTAGAGTTTTAATTTTTTAGGGAATCACAAACTTTATGTTTGTTGCAACGATATTAAATAAAACTTGAAAATTTCGCATAAATTCTTCTGAACAAGGTAAAACATTAGTAATGAGTAACGATAATGTGTGTATTAAAAAACTCTAATTTAAGTTGCACAACTTTTATTTTAAATGTTTATTAAGAAACTGTGGAAATTAACTGACGAAAAATGTTTTTTTCTTAGGAGTCTATGTTTTGGTATTTAGGCATAGCTTTTAATTCTAAACAATTTTTCTTAATAACCTTTTGCTGATTTTTTTTAAATAAGTATACTTTACTCTTGTATAATTTTTATATTTTTTTACCTATCCTGTATGCTGTTTAACTTGCAACCATTCTAAGCGTACCTAATATGATTATTGAACATGCATCAACTTTCGGCAATATCTGTGTTTTGGTTGTGCAATTAATAAATGACCACACTGCATGTCAACAGTATATCTTGAATCGAGTTTTCTAAGCTATACTTTATTGAGCAACTGTGTAGAAACCTGAAAACATCACTGGAAAAGGAAGATAAGAAATAAAATTGGTTTATTATTTTTGTTTAGGTACCTAGGTATTTTTTAGGCATTTGCGTACTTTCTTTTAATATCATAGTTAGTCGCTATTGCTATCAGTAGGCTGGACCTTTGTCAATTAAAATTATTTTATACATAATAATGGTTTACACTACTAATTTAGCCCATTTTGAAAATTTAATAAAATAAGTAGCCACACATGTGTATTTTTACCCAGATCAATGCTGTTGAAAATCTAGGGTAAAAAGTAGTTTATTTGGAACTATGAAAAAAAAACGTTTTTATCCATAACTTCTTCAAACATCAACGAATTTAAAAAAATAAAAATGAGTTGTATTCGCAATAACATCAGCTTTAAAAAGATGTATCACAAAGGGGTATTCACGTTGACTGACGTATTTATAAGACTTCTCACGGCTATAGCTTCATGTCCTAGAAAACAGATTGCTCTGATAGCTAACAATGTGTTTTGCATTGTATTTTGTCTCCGGAAAGCGCATGGTGAGTTGAAAAAGTGTCAGGCGTGACAGCCGAGAGCAATTTTTATTAATACGTCAATCAACGGTATTCCCATTTTAAAGGGGGTTACATAGGGGTGCATTTTTCAATATGTCCTGTCTGTCAAAAAAGTTCCCCTCCAAATAAAAATGGAGGAGTCTCGGCGATTTAAAAATATTCAAATGAACACAGTGTAAATATATCTAATAATTGAAGTTTTTTTTCATAAAATATATTAACGTTGATACAAGTAACTTTTTGTGCCAGTATATAGTTTCAAAACCCTAAATTCTACATTACCATTAATATATATAGTAGTATTCGGATTTATGTATTTATATATTTTATTGGCAGTTAGATATAAGAACCCATACTGATCCCACGCGAAAGTGTCTGGCCAAATTATTTCCTTCCTATTCTTATCAATAATTTTAGAAGTAGAGAAATCGGTGTGTATGTTCCACTTACCCACACCGTACAGTGTTAAAAGGGTATCATACAAGTTTCCGTGATTGTCCATTGTCAAACCATCACTCTGAGACACCTTTGATCCCACAGTTTTCACTTTGTCCCTCCATGCTCCGCTCTTCACAAGTTGCTCGTTCTTGAGTATCTTTGTTGAGAGGGAATGTAACTTGAATCCGGTCAGAGAACAATAGAAAAGAATCCTGTCTCCCCCTCCTGCTGATTTTGGGGATAAAGCAATTCCGTCAATTGGGTAACTCCCAGGTATCACTGTGCCTTCCACAATGATATTCTTAGCTTGTGGTTCTGGATACATTGAAACGTCGCGTAGTTTCCAAGCTCGGTTCTTCCATTTGGAGTACACTACAAGACCTGGATCTACAGCGGAATTGTCAGTTATATAAGCATAATCCCCGTCAGTTTCATCGATGACGATGTCGTTTAAGAATCCTCCATCTTGAAGAGCAATTTCATTTGGAAATACATAAGAATGTATAAGTTTTCCTTGTCTATTTAAATCTAGTAACAGCAGCTTGGCAGGACACTTGTTGAAGTCATTTAATCTAGTCCCATCTAATACCCACATAATTCCTCTTGTATCAATCTCCATACTTTGAACACTTTGAATGTTATTGCAGTCTCCGACAACGTTAGCTGCCCAACTTGGAAATGGTATTAATAGTGGGTTTTTCCGTACGTGGGAATATTGAGGAATATAGTTTAAAGTTGAAGGAATGCCCTTTCGGAATCTAGGCACAGATAAGTAGATTCTGTTCTCATAAATTTTTATTCCCGTGAAAGCGTTGTTTTCGGGAATGTATTCTTCCCTCGATGTAGCAAATGCATAATGTTCAGGAGACGTCCACGTATAGTTTAGATAATTCCACTGAAACTCTGTTTCGAATCTCCCTTGAAGAGCGTCACCAGACCTGCTAAAAAATAAAAAAGACAAGTTCTGAAACAGTCAGGCCTTTAATAGCAAGAGGAAAGACCAGTCTGTCCAGAGTATCCAGGGAGTTTCTTAATAAGTGTAGAATATTTACTGGCGTGTTCGCAACCTAAGATAGGTATTGCATATTTCGAAAACATTATCTTTGACTTTTTTGTAGTCATTAAAATATACTTAAAGCGTTGACTGATATTATTAAAGACTGCTCACGGCTGTCACGTCTGACACATTTTTGGTTCACCATGCGCTTTCCGGAGATAAAATACAATGCAAAATACATTGTTAGCCATCAGAACCATCTGTTTTCTAGGACATAAAACTATAGCCGTGAGAAGTTTTTAGAAATACATCAGTCAACGCTTAAAGGTTTTTTATGACAAGTGACAGCTAACTTTAAATTAAATTTAAATAAACCTGCAGATAAATAGGTACACAAACCAAATTTGAAATATATGTATTTCTGTAATACATACAGCTTTTTGTAGGTTCATACACGCTTCATTTTCCAGATACAGGCCATTTTATTATGTCTCGTACCTACTTACATTCCATTTACTACAGTTCTTAGAGCGTTTTGGGAGTTTTGTTTAATGTAGGTAATGTAATTGATCAATTACACTGATTACTTGGTTTACACCACTTTTTTCGGAAAAAGTAATTTAGAATGAACAATTTTAATCGAAAAAGTGAAATTAGACATGAAACCGTAACAAATATAAAAAAGTCAAGAGACAGATTTTGTTAAAATAGTTATTTTTGTTACAAGTACCTAAAATAAAGTTTTTCAGGATGATTCATTGCTGTTTCCGGACGAGGCGTTAGACGAGTCCGGAACAACAGACGAGTCCTGAAAATCTTCATTTAGGTAAGTACGTGTGACAAACACTATTTTTTGTCATACGCTCCCAAAATTTCTTATACGCTTTTTACAATTCTTCAGAACGCTTAAATTTCCAAATTTTCCGTAATTTTTTTAAATCATAATGTTCGAAAAAGTTGGCTTAGAAAATGATATCGTAGCAACAAGTTTATTTATTTGAAAAATTTACGGGCTTAAATGAGTCCGTAAAATAGCTATTTTTGGGAGCGTATGACAAAAATTAAGTTTTGTATTTAATAGTATAGGTATCATTGAGTTCCAATTTTATAGAGGACCGTCTCATCATTTTTTGTTGTATCTCTGAACTCCATACCTCCGCCACTGGTTGCATGAAAATAAAAAAATTAACACATAATATTCCTATCTATCTGAACATAATTCATAACAATAACAAAATTCAAAAGATATCAAAATATGTATTTCCCTTTTTTAAATTTTATCTTGCCCTCTTGAAAATGAAGCGTTTGTGGACTTTATAGAGAATTTTCGGTTTAAAATAATTATTTTCTATGTAGTGTTAAAGTCCTGCTATAAAAAACTGACTCACACTGAATATCGTTATACTGTATTCAAAATTTGCAAGATTATTTCCTTAGTTTTGAGGTAAAGTGGCCAACTAAAACCAGGATGATGCAGTTTTTTCGGGGAATCGGCCTCAGAATTACCCTAGGAAAGGTCAAAAAAATAAAATTTTAGTACAGTTATTAAAAAATAAATTGTCTACAATTTAGGTAAAACTTTATAATGTAGAAGCCTAGTGATTTCCATAGTTTTAGTTAAAAAAGTCCTAATGGGACTTTACAGTCTTATGAAACTGACAACATCGGCACATTTAAGTATCATCAACTTTCAAACAACAAGGGATTAAAAAATAACTCGAAAACAAAAAATTATCAGAAAGCTTAGATCTCTTGACTTTTTCATTCGTTGTCAAAAATCCTTCTTCGTTTACAATGTCATTTTTTAAATATTAAAAAAATTAAGTTTTGAATTTAATAGTATAGGTATCATTGAGTTCCAATTTTATAGAGGACCGTCTCATCATTTTTTGTTGTATCTCTGAACTCCATACCTCCGCCACTGGTTGCATGAAAATAAAAAAATTAACACATAATATTCCTATCTATCTGAACATAATTCATAACAATAACAAAATTCAAAAGATATAAAAATATGCATTTCCCTTTTTTAAATTTTATCTTCCCCTCTTGAAAATGAAGCGTTTGTGGACTTTATAGAGAATTTTCGGTTTAAAATAATTATTTTCTATGTAGTGTTAAAGTCCTGCTATAAAAAACTGACTCGCACTGAATATTGTGATACTGTATTCAAAATTTGCAAGATTATTTCCTTAGTTTTGAGGTAAAATGGCCAACTAAAACCGGGATGATGCAGTTTTTTCGGGGAACCGGCCTCTGAATTACCCTAGGAAAGGTAAAAAAAAAAATAAAATTTTAGTAAAGTTATTAAAAAATAAATTGTCTACAATTTAGGTAAAACTTTATAATGTAGAAGCCTAGTGATTTCCATAGTTTTAGTTAAAAAAGTCCTAATGGGACTTTACAGTCTTATGAAACTGACAACATCGACACATTTAAGTATCATCAACTTTCAAACAACAAGGGATTAAAAAATAAGTCGATAACAAAAAATTATCAGAAAGTTTAGATCTCTTGACTTTTTCATTCGTTGTCAACAATCCTTCTTCATCGCGACATCGCGTTTTAAAAGAGCCGACGGTGAAGGCATAGCCGAGTATCGTTCGTGAAGGGAAGGCAGACGAAAGCGACTGGCGGCTAGCGATGTAGCCGGATGGCCTCTCAGAAACCCCCAAGACATTGCAAGTTCAAATTGGCCGCAGCCGTACATGGATTCCCCTTAGGATTATTTTATTTGATTTTTATTAAAAAAATCGAAATTGGAAAAAAATTAGCTAGAAATAGTTATTCATGTACGAAGGCACTGAAGTTCGACTTTTTATGACTCAGGAAAATATACCACATGGAACTTCAAAATGGAATTTAGTGCCTAGGCACATATTATATTTTCAGTGCCGAGGCACATAATATTATATTTTATTAGGCAAAAAAATCATAAGGGATCACCCGTCCATGAACCGACTCCGCGATGCGATCGCTCTACCTAGGTCAAGTTCAAGTATGACGAGGCACGGCGCTTCCCAACACAAACTCCACACTGCTGCTTGTTGTGCAGCCTCCATGAAAAATAGATTGATATTCAAACCTACTAAAATATTTATACTGAAAGATTGCGCTGCAATAGGTAACAATGTCGCAATGTGTACGAAAAGTTAAATAGGCCTTTATTGGCCGGATTTGGAATATTTGGTCACTTTTGACGATGGCTCCGCGTCTGACGCTTGCGATGTTTACATCTCGTCTAGGCCTACTTATTCAAAAAATTGTACAATAATGGGCTACATCAGTGCCGATTTCTGAGCTTTTAATGACGATTTTGAGACACTTCACTGCCGATTTCAAGAAAAATTATAGTTTTTTTTTTCAGACAATAATTATACCTTTTCATTATAAACAAATAAATGTACCTTATAAAATTTATGATTTGCCTTAAATATAAAAGTAGTACTCATATGACATTTTTAGTTGTTTTTCGATTCTTAGCTAAAATTATATCCTTCTTCGAAATAAAAGTACAGGCATTTGATTGCTTCTGGTGCATTCTAGTTTGGAGTATTGTGGGGGTGACGTCACATTGTTTTTGCAAGCAATAAATCAGATATGGCTGATTTTTTTACCCAAATATGCGCAATATAAATGTATATGTATACAGTGTGGTCATTTAAGTGTCCAACTTATGGTATTTTTTTATTAATTGCGCAACGAAAATAAAAATATTCCCGAAAGTTGGTGCATGTTCGATAATCATATTAGGGGCACTTAGAATGGTTGCAAGTCAAACAGCAACAGTTTAGGTCAAAAAATATAAAAATTGTACAAGAGTAAAGTACCGTCATTTCAGAAAATTCAGCAAAATGTTATTAAGAAAAGTTGTCTAGAATTAAAAGGTGTGCCTAAATACCAAAACACGGCCTCCTAAGAAAAAAAAATATGTCTTTGAAAAACAATAATTTCCTTAAAAAATGTTTTAATATTCACTTTAAACAATTTCATAAATCAACAACAATTAAATCAATTTCGCATAACTTTGTTCAAGTTCAACAATATTTGTAAAATTAACTTAGATTTTTAATTTTTTAGGGAATCACAAACTTCATGTTTGTTGCAACGATATTAAACAAAACTTTAAAATTTCGCAAAAATTCTTCTGAACAAAGTAAAACATTAGTAATGATAATGTGTATATTAAAAAACTCTCATTTAAAGTGCAACATTTTTATTTTAAATGTGGAAATTAATTGACGAATTTTTTTTCCTAAGGTGGCTATGTTTTGGTATTTAGGCACAGCTTTTAATAATTATAAACAACATTTTTTAATAACCTTTTGCTGAATTTTTTGAAATAAGAGTACTTTACTCTTGTACAATTTATATATTTTTTAACCTACCCTGTATGCTGTTTAACTTGCAACCATTCTAAGTGCACCTAATATGATTATTGAACATGCATCAACTTTCGGCAATATCTGCATTATGGTTGTGCAATTAATAAAAAAAAGTCCCATATGTTGTTCACTTAAATAACCACACTGCGAGCCACACTGTATAGTGTTTGGGGTGCATGAGGTTCTTGAAAAAGCTATTAATTTTCATAATAAACACCAAAAACACACTTGAGTTAGTAGTTCAATAATATGTCATGTGTGAAAATGCGATCTTATTAAAGGTGTCATTACTATAAAATGTTTAAAAATATTATAGTAACCTCTCGTTTTTTGCTGTTTATCCCTATTTTGAAAAACTTTCCGTCGTCCGTATGTAAATAAGGGTCAGCTTTCTCTTAATATTTTTATCAAAAAGCACGGTTTTTCTACAAATTTAAAAAATTAGGGGAGGAATTTTTTTCTTCAATTTATAGAAAAGTTTGGGAAAATTTTGTAAAAGAAAGCCGATTATACGGACACTCGAAAGTTTTTGAAAATGTTAATATTATTAAATTGGTGAATTTCAAAAACAAAATCCAACATAAAGGCGGCTCACGCGTTTTTTAGAACTCGGATTCATCAAATAGGTGTTCAGATTTCAATGAATTGTGAGCTACTGTAACGAATTTGGAAATATTTTTCTCACAAATAAAATAAAAAACTACGAAATTTAATTGGTATTACTCTAAAGAATACGATCTAACCTGATAGGTCCACCATAATGTCCCGTATTCACGGCGCCCTGCCAGGCACAAAAATTGAGGAACAGAAAACCGAAACTGTCGCAAAACGGCGTAGCCATGGCTGAGGTCGAGTAATCGCAAACACTGGCCGGTCGATTGGTTTCCTCGGTATATAATAGGTACCTAGTTATCTGTCTACAACCACACACGGTAATGAAAAATAATCTTGAAATACTTGGGCCGGTCGGGGACTCCACTTTTACTTTATAGTTTACATGATAGCGCTCAAAGATGAGGGCTATGAACTACTTAAAGCTCTTGGTCCGAAATCGTTGCATAAGACTCATTAAACCGTTGTTTATAGTGGTAGAAATCATAAATCATTCCCATTAGCCTTTATACCTAGCGGGAATGGGCAGTGTGGGCACCTATTTATGTACAGAGTGTAACTTTAAAGGTAAATTTTTGATGATTCAACAACTAAACTTCTGTAGAATTTTCCGATGAATTCGAATATTATTTAATATACAAGGTGCTGATAAAAAGTTATTTCAAGATATATCCATTTGCAAAAAATTATAAAGTGTGATTTTAACAGGGAATATTACTTAGTTATATAGAGGAGTAACAAAAAATTTCAGTTTTAATTCCTGACTTCTGGTTTGATCGAAAGTGAGAATCACTTGGTAAGATTTTTTAGACACCCTGTATATTTAGGGATTTTTTTTAGGTTCCTTTTCTTCTCCCAATTCCGACCATATATACATATACATATAGTTCTATACATAAAGGATGTAAACCACAATTTTGAAATAAAGAATAGAAAATTTTCAACTTTATGTGAACATAGATCCGGATATGCTTTGTAAAAAATATACGGGGTGTTAAAGTTTATTTTTTAAACTGTTTTTTTTTTAATTATACCTATCTGAAAAACGACAAATGATATGAACTTTAAATTCCAGAAAGTAATAACTTCGGGAATGTTTTCAACTCTGTCTTTAGAAAGCGACACATCCTGTGCTGTGGCCTACGTGAATAAGTACTTTTTTATTCTTTTGAGGCAAACAATTTATTGCCGAGGAAATGACTTGATAGTCCAAACGAAATTTCAAAAAAATATATTTAAAAAACCTACTACTTTCAAACACTGGCGAAAGATTTTTTGCATCTAAATAACAATAACAACATTTTTTCTGTGCAGCAAACACGTCCCCATACAGAATACGTCCCTGAAGACAGACACAGATTCAGAAGTTAAAATCACGTTTTTACAGTGGACCAATCAAGTATTAAGTAGGTAGTCGTCGATATACATTTGATTAAAGATAAGGTATTGTTCAAAAATAACTGTAGGTAGGGACATTTCTGATCAAGGAAAGAAGGTAATGTAATAAAATCAGGACCGTAATAGCAAACAAGTTACAAGCAAAAATTCAAATTCTTTAAATGATTTGAGATGTTTTAGACACTACGCTCAATTTTGTTACATCACCAGATTTTTACCAAAAATCACTTGCAGCAAGAGAAATAACCTGGGGAACTAACACATTTGCCCTATTATCACAACAATAATTACTTCACTTCACCTTACAAATATTCCATGATAAAATCCAACTTCAATTTTTTTTGCAACGGGCATTTTTTGAAATAACTTTTTAAAAACACCCTCTATATTAAGTTTGACGCCATATATTCGAATTCTTCTAAAAATTCGACTAGCAAGTTTTGTTTTTAACCATCAATGTATCTTTAAATTACGGAAAAAATCGGGTTTATTGTCATAATTGACATTTTAGCAATTTTTCTTTCCTTTCCATAAGAAAATATGATTCGTTATTTACATATAAATTGCATTCAAATCTTGCAAATATTTTTAAGCTTGGAATAACGACTGGGGGGTATCTTTGGGCATATAACTGAACTGCTCTACTAGGTTCGGCAGGAGCATGTCAGGAGTAGGGTTCCTTTATTAGGAGAGTTGTAGTTAAAATGACAATGTCGTTCATGTCGTTCTAGTGTCAAATTTTCATACTGCTTTGATTACTCCATCGAATTGATAAGTACAATGGAAGTCGCACAGGTACCACTTTTATTGTTGTTTGGGGCAGCCAACTGTAGAGAGAGAGAGAGGTTTCAAATGGCAATAAGTAAGACAAGGACGCGTAATGAACGTGTCAGCTGATTCAGGCAAAGGAGGTATATAGGGATGTTGCATATTAATGGACGAATTTAATGGGCATGTACCGTAATTATCTTTATTGTATGATCTGTATTCCGAAATTCGGGGCTTGTTTGTAGGAATGAGAATTTTTCTATACTACGTATAACCACAATTATGTAAATATTGCACAGAAAAAAGTAGTGAATTGATTAAAAAAATTACATGGCAATTTTATGTACCTGGATGTAAATTGAGACAAATAAAGTACAAATTCCAAAATAAAAGTTTATTTTAAAATAAAGGCGACAAAATATCTAGGATTATGTAGGTATACTTACATTTTCAACTTTAATTACTTATCTTAACTGATTTATTAATTTTAAAATTCAATTTAATAGGAAAAGCATGTAAGACAGGTAGCTTTTACATATTTGTATATAATTTTTAATGTTTAGGCATCTAACAAAAAGAATTACAAATAATTACCTTATTAAAGGGACCAGAACCTCAAGATTAATTCCATCTTTGACTACGAAAAGCTAGGTTCATTAGCACAATATTTTGCCAGTTTTTCCCTCTCTCTACACTCCTTCCATCTACTTGTCAATTCAATGGATTACTCCAATGACGTCAAAACCTATAGACGTGGTGCCCCATTGTTAAAATGCCCTTTATTTTGACTCCAAGATTAAATATATCCATACTACTCTAAAAGCATGCTACAAACAAAGACAGAAAGTCAACCATCAACCAACTATACACCCGGTGATTCCCGGTTATAGTTCCTCCAGAATCACACTTAGATATCGCATGTTTTTTCTTGTTTGGGGGCGCCGGAAGCATCGGAACCTCACCTGAAGACTCGGGGGATGGTCTAACGATGTCAGCCTCCGAGCCCAGAGTCGAAATAAGTTCGCTACGGCTCGACAAAAAGGGGCAATTTCTGACAATCACGCGACATTTTCGGAATAATTTAATGGAGCGCTTAGATTGTGATTAGTTCTGGGCGTCAAGCGTTTATCAAAACAAACCTGTCTATAGGTTCTGACGTCATTGGATTACTCTCTCAAAAATTACTTACATGAAATTTAATATCTATATATTCATCCGAAAAACTACGACATATTTATAAAGTTCTTAACTTTAAATGAAATGGATAAATTAATTTCGTTCCTCTGCGCTAAATCTAAAACCATTAAAGAAGAAATCTTCGGCTTTTTCTTTTAAATATATCCACTACTTCATCTGCATGAATTTCTGTTCCATAGTGAATGTTCATTAGAGCCAAACCATTAAGTCTGTTTTCACTTGTAGTGTTTCGTAAATAGTTTTTCAGTCTCCTTAGGCTCGAGAAAGACCTTTCTGGGGTAGCAGTGGATACAGGAATGGTAGCCAAGATTTGTAGTAATGTGTAAACATCCTTAACAAGGTCATCGAATAACAGCGCACTAAAATTACTCACTTACACGGTACACTTAATTCTCTTCACTAAGCATCCAAGCAATGTAAACAAAAATTAAAAACACACCAAAAAAGTAAACATGTTTATTTACTTTTGGGTTTTCAGCTTACAAACACAATTATTACCCATTTCGGTAAAACAAAAAGTACTTTGCACTGTATAAAACGCTCTCCACACTTCTAAACACCCCGTCATCGCGTGGGCCAAGCCCACTCCGTTCACTCCATATCTCTAGCTTGGTCACATGACAGTCTCGTAAGTACATCCGCCAATCATATCGGTTTCTCTCTTGGGAAACATAAATAGAAAACCGACAAATCAACAACAAAACCATCGATCGTGTTGTCATCATATGTTTATTCCAGTATCTTCCCCTCCTCTATCTACGCTCTTGACAGTTTCAAATTGATTTCAAAAGGTTTGAAGTTCTGCTGAATCAGACTTAAAAACATGACGTCCCTGAAGACAGCAACGAAATCAGAATCAAGAATCGCGTTTTTACCGGCTATAAAGTACTGCTCCTTCGCGTAGGTATAGTGCCTACCGCAAATTGAAAAAATAGCAGATACATTTTTTTCGGTATCTAGATACAGATATTGTCTGGCAGATGTATCTAGATACAGATACTGTCTGGCAGATGTATCTAGATACAGATACCGATACATGTTTTCTAAAGTATCTGGGAACAGATACAGATACGTTAAAAAAGTATCTAGATACTTCCAGATACTTTCAGATACTATCAGTTAATTAAGAAAATTTCAGACCTCATAAGGCAATCAATATACTTACCTACTTAGATATTTATGAAACAAGGGTGTGTGTAGGTAAAGTAGAACTGTTTGAAGAATGTGAAGTTTAGATTGTCACTAATCAAAACAAGTTGTCCTATCACCTATCCCATTTCGTTTCTGAAAAGCATTTTTTAAAAAAATCTGGAAAGTTCTCTACACCTTTGATTTTAAACATTTTTTGCGCGAATAAAAAATAAAGGTGGTAGCAGTTCTTGATAGAACGCCCTGTACATGTGCACCAGTAGGTAAAAAATGAGGTTATGAGATGCTAACATGTAATTTTATAAAGCATTAATATTAATATGTAGGTATTGCTATTTCATATTTCATCTTATTTAGGTATCTGCATCTGCATCTGCCTAATTTTGATATCAATTTGATTAATTTGAATTACAATAAACGTAAAATTAATTTTTACCCATAGGAGCCGGTTTAAAAACTAAATATACAGGCACGTGGCACGCCTTGGCATATTGGCTAAAAAAATGTATCTAGTATCTATAGTAAAATCGAGCAATCCGTACGCCTGGCGTAAATAAAACCACGTGTTCAATGACGATCCGCGATTGGTCGGTAGGCTATAAAATTTCACCCGACTCGGCAACAGGGACGTGCTCGATCGCAAAAGTGTAGATATTCGGTTTTATCTTGTTGCTTTCAGCTATTTAGACATTGCCACAAATAATTTTATCGATGTTTTGAACAATTTTAATTAAGCCAATAATTCTTGTCTGAAATATTATAAATATTTTGATGTACACAATTGTAAGACTAAAATTAAATAAAGGTCGTACCTCCGTGCGGCTATGGCAGATATTTCAACGCACGTGCTCTTGTTTACGCCAGGCGTAAGAGTTGCTCGATTTTAGTATAGATACCTACTTTCAAAAAGATCTAAATAGGTACTAAACCATATCCTGATTTTTTTGTAAGTATCTAGATATGTATCTAGGTACATAAAAACTATCTAGATACAGTATCTACACTCTATTCAATCAAAATGCAAGTGGCGCGTAAACATTTACACGATTCACGCACGTGAACAATTCTGAGGGCTAATACGAGGCAGGGCCGCATTAAGGACGATCTCTATGAATTTTATAATATAAAATATTAAAATAATATGCCCCGGTGTTAAGAACTTTAAAAACAAACTTTTATGGCACACCTAGTCATTCACTTACCTGCACTTTCTAATATTAATACAAATCGTAGCTCCGCAACAATTAAAAACAGCGAAATAATTATATCGGAAAAAATTAAAAGTCCACTTGGTACTTTGATTTTCTTCTAAACTGTGCCAAATATGTCTGCCGTAGCTGTCGTCCTTTAGGAAAAATAAAAGAAAAGCTAAAAAAAATTATCATAAATATAATGAAAACCGCTAGGATTTCGATACATGTTTATGTGAAAAAATATCCCCTTTTTGTAATTATTGATTATAATTTTCCGTTCATAAAAGTTTCGTGCTGATTCCCGTCAAGATTTTTTTTCATGTGTTTGCCTTGGAGCCCGTGTACAAAAATTGCAACGATTTCGGGCAGTTTCTTTATTTTTATTCGATTGTAGCCACATTGCGTTTGGGGTGTCAGCTGGCTAGGTGGCGGTGGGGGTAGTTGCTAAGGGGTTGCAAACACATGAAAAAAAAAATCGTGACGGGAATCAGTTCCGGGCAGCACGAAACTTTTATGAACGGAAAATTATAATCAGTAATTACAAAAAGGGGAAATTTTTTCATATAAACATGTAGGTATCGAAATCCTAGCGGTTTTCATTATACAGGGCGTCGTCCTAAAGGACGACAGCTACGGCAGACATATTTGGCACAGTTTAGACACACATTAAGTTCTATAAATAAAAATAATTTGACCACTCTACTTCCACTAGTGACGGAGACGCGGGGGTCAACCATCATATTTTTTAATAAAAAAATGATACGCCACTAGAAAAGTATTCTTTTTTGCTTCTACTAAATTTCACAACCAATTCTAAGAAAACAAGTTTTCTTGACTTTCTATCGATAAATGTACCGTTTTTGAAAAATTCATTTTCGAGCATTTTAAGTTTTTTAGCAGAAGAAAATCAAAGTAGGACTAGGTTTTTGAAATTTTGCACACCTACTCAGTTTTTAATTCTGAACAATTTTCCTTGACAACATTTTGCCATAAAACCTACAAAAAGGATTTCTAGATTAGAAAAATCATGTGTATTGGAAATTTTGAAAAAAACCAATTTTTTGCACCAGTAAAGTGACCTTTATGTAGGTTCTATGACAAAATGTTATTAAGGAAAGTTATTCAGAATTAAAGCTGAGTAGATGTGCAAAATTTCAAAAGCCTACACCTACTTTGATTTTCTTCTGCTAAAAAATTTAACATAAAATAATTAATATAAATTTTTCAAGAAAAGTACATTTTTCGAAAAAAGTCAAGAATACATTTTTCTTAGAATTGATTGGAAAATTTAGTTAAGGCTAAAAAATATTACTTTTCCAGTGGCGTACCATTTTCTTGTTGGACAATATGATGGTTGACCCCCGCCTCTCCGGCACTGGTGGAAGTAGACAAGCCGAATTATATTTAGTTTATAGCATTTAATGTGTGTTTAAACTGTACCAAATATGTCTGCTATATCAGTCGTCCTTTGGGAAAAATAAAAGAAAACTTGAAAAAAAAATTGATTTGTTCATGTGTTTGCAACCCCTTAGCAACTACCCCCACCGCCACCTAGCCCGCTGACACCCGAAACGTTGTTTCACAATGTGGGTACAATCGAATGAAAATATAAAGAAACTATCCGATAATCGTTGCACTTTTTGTACACGGACTCCAGGACTATTAGGGGGCATATTTGAGGCCATGTTTATAGGAACTTTTTTTATTTTTTTGGTAGTAGAAACAAGCGATTAATAATCAATATAATATAATATAATATAATGTAATGTAATGTAATGTAATGTAATGTAATGTAATGTAATGTAATGTAATGTAATGTAATGTAATGTAATGTAATGTAATGTAATGTAATGTAATGTAATGTAATGTAATGTAATGTAATGTAATGTAATGTAATGTAATGTAATGTAATGTAATGTAATGTAATGTAATGTAATGTAATGTAATGTAATGTAATGTAATGTAATGTAATGTAATGTAATGTAATGTAATGTAATGTAATGTAATGTAATGTAATGTAATGTAATGTAATGTAATGTAATGTAATGTAATGTAATGTAATGTAATGTAATGTAATGTAATGTAATGTAATGTAATGTAATGTAATGTAATGTAATGTAATGTAATGTAATGTTACCATTAACTGACTGGCACATAGCAAGACACAAAAATGTTAAAAATGAAAAGGTAGTTCATTTTGACTTACAATGTAATTTGAAATGGTATTTTTTTGCAGATAGTTTCCCAAATGTAAAGCTAGTGTCAAGTAGTGATGAATATATTTATTTGTAGCGATTTCAAATCAATCAAAATAAAATAAATTTTCAATAAAAACGATGTTAAAATAATTATATTGGTCCTATTTACAAACGAAACTAAGTATGCACTTTATCATACCAAAAGGAATTTGAAAAAGTTATATTGAGAAAAAAATAAAGTTTTGGGTATCTTTCAAAAGTAGCTTTTGTTAAATATTTATAGGTAGCTGTGGAACGAAATCCCGGGCTCTTGCTTTTCACTCCTCCTTTTGCAACCAAACGCTGAACAATTTACCATCGTAATAAGAGTAGGTGTATTTTCCTCTTAATCACTGTTGCTTTTAATTCACAAATTCTCGAAATTAACTCACAACGTACTCACTTTGTCACATATAAAATGACCGCCGTTCAAAACGACGTAATCTATACACGACAGGTTATAAATAGGCCAGCGCGGTGTCCTCTTTCCTAGTCGATACGATACCTTCTAAAACGGATATCTATTACGTTTATTGGCTTGGATAATGTCATTATTTGCAATATTTTTGTTTTATAGACATTACTATTAGAGATGCAATATCAATCAAATTCGCTTGAATTAAATCGACTCGTATCGTATTAAAATACTACTCAGAGTTTTCAGTTATAGAGTCCGTTTTCAGTTATAGAGTCCATTCTAAAGCGCATGTGTAAAAGTCGGAGCTGTCAAATGCTGGAGAAAACAAATGAAGGAAGGGGGGGGGGTGAGAGAGGCAAGGGAACGAAAGGGTAAATTTTTATTAAGTTGGTCGGATTTACACACCTTCCTATAAACTAACCTTGGAAAACACCTCCTTTTTCGTATACTTTTTCTCTGAACTCCTCCATCATAGGTACGTAGGTCTGTGGTATCCATTCTGTGAACTACTAATGATAAAATCGGTGGCAAAATATAATGGAGAAGGAGCTTATTTTCTTGGATGAAATTCTAAGGTTGTGTTGGATGGTGGATCTTGGATCTGGCTGATGGCCCCACAGAGATCGTATAAATAACGGTCTCTGTGTATGGTCCAATGGCCCCATCAACAGGTTATCCGAAAATGGAGGAAGAAGAATTGTTCCCGCTAATCAGCTGTTTTAACGCAAAAGTCCCTAGAGCACTTCGTTGTTCTTGACAGGTAGATGCTGGGGCTCTCACATTTTTGAGGTATTCTTTTTTGTTTGCAATTTGCTGTATTTTCTATGATTTTTTGTACTGTTTTCAGTTTTTTATTAAATCTGCGGTGAGCGAAATACCTAAATATTTGTCAGTACTAAGCACTTAACTCAATTTCTCTCAATTAAATTATCAGTACCTATCTAGCTACAGTGTTTAATTAATATAGTATAGTGGAGTCTGTAATAGTAATTAATATAATAATTACTCTTTTTTCAGGTTTACATTGTTTTTAAGTAACCCTTAATATGACTACATGGTTTACAACCACTGCAAGCCCAGGACAAAAATATGATCATTAAATTTAAGTTTGTAAAGTATTTCATCAGCCTATTTAATATTAATGCCTAACGCATTTTCAATACTTTTTTCGTTTACCTAATTACCGATTGGTGCTGCCAAGATGAGTGATATTTTTGAGCAGCTCGAATCGAATGACAAAGAAACATTCGAAAATGCTATGCTAAGCTTGAGAGAGCAGTTTGGCAAAGGTAAGGATTATTTTGGCGTTAAAATTTATGTCAATGTTTCATTGAATCCCAAATCAAAGCTCTATGTTCATATAATATATAATATAAGAAAAGTAAGTAAACAACATGTAGTAAATACTCAATTATCAGCGCCGGTTTTAGCTTGACTACCACCACCACTGGGTGCCAAGTTTAAAAAATGGAAGTGGCTATTTATACGTCCGACGGATACAAACATCAGTATACGTCTTGCGCTCTCATTGGCGGGCTGAGTCACGTGACTTCTTTGG
Source organism: Pseudeuparius sepicola (assembly GCA_963920635.1). Taxonomy (NCBI): domain Eukaryota; kingdom Metazoa; phylum Arthropoda; class Insecta; order Coleoptera; family Anthribidae; genus Pseudeuparius; species Pseudeuparius sepicola. Next base: position 21,355,105 of record OY987306.1, read on the forward strand.
ACGTGCATTTAACTCCGTACACGTCCGAAGCCGAAGTAAACTAATATTTAGATATGTCGGAAGTGCATTTTTCTCAAGCATCTTTGCATTAAGGAGCGTATGCACTGCTCCTTTTTGGGGGATAGACGTTGCCGTATGAAAAAAGAAGGGGGCATTCGCACCATATTGTGGCAGTCGGCAGCGATGCGCGCTGCCGTATGAAAAAAGAAGTGGTAATAATTTCCAATGGTGTAACCCACCCCCGATTTTCTTGAAATTTTGGCTAGGTAGGTACCCCGTATTTTTGCCCGATGCGACGTTTGTCGTTGTAACCCGGCGCCGAATGTCGGGGGGGTAGCCAAAATTTCAAGAAAATCGGGGGTGGGTAACATCATTGTAAATAATTACCACTTCATTTTTCATTCCGCAGCGCCCATCGCGGAAAAAGTAGGGCATACGCAATATAAAATGAGACAAGATAGGTCTGAATAATCTCGGACATCATCCAATCGACTTAGTAAACAAGCCGATTCATAATCCATCGGATGGTAGAAGTAAGGTTATGTGTCACGTGACACAATCGACCAATGAGAGCGCAAGACGTATACTGAGGTTTGTATCCGTCGGACGTATAAATAGCCACTTCCTTAAAAAATGCCTTATCTTTCTTCTATTTCCTCCCATTTAGTAAAACACATTAATTTTTCAAATTTTGTAATCATTCATGAATTATAACAATACAAACAAGTTTAGTCCAATTCACTGCCCTTGGAACACTAATATATACAGAGTTTTTCAGAAATACCTGGCATAACTTCTCGAGCATATAGAACTTCAAAAATAAAATTCTTATTGACCTTGTGTCGATCCTCTTTAGTTTCTTAGATACAGAGCGTCCAGGTTTACTGTTTACCGTAACATCTACGAGTACTTTATACTGGTACATTATCGAAATTTGTTACAGTTGTATTTCTGGAGATAAAAAACCAGTAAAAACAGCTGATATCCACAGCGTAAAGTCATGTGCCATTATCATATCGTGCATGCATCAAACGTAATGTAATAGATCTATAAATTGAAAATCCTGCTTTTTACGTTAACACTACGTTACGGTTACGTTACAATTACGTTACGTCAATCTATAAATCCAGCTTTAACCTATAAGTCGCCATTTTTTTGTGCCGCTCCAGCTCGCAAACAACAATGAAATTGTGACGTTGTGCTGCGGTCTTTAATAATATAGGGTTGGTCCATTGGGATTTTTTTTTTTTAAATAGGTTTTGTTTTATAATATATAATTATATTTATATAATTGTGAGGGCGAGAATTGTTATTATTATCGACTTAGCCAAAAGGCATTCGCACTCCCTCTACGGGGAACATTCACTCAGATCCCGGGTATCCCGGATACCAAAAGGATCTGGCTCGGACGAGACCCTTGCCATGTTATCGGGCCTTAGGTGACATTGATGTTGTTGGACGTTCCTGCACTTCCCATGAATTTCCTGACTGTTCGTGCTGTCGCAAGTAGTACCGCCAAAGTCTAGAGAATACTATAAGTCGGGTCACTTCTTTGTTCTCTCGGGAAAAACAACAATTTTTTGCGACTGCTCGTAAATCAGCATCGCCTTGGCCTGTGTGAGCTTAAGGGCCCCATTCACGCATGCAACTGATACTTGTCACAACGTGTATGTTAATGTTTTTGTATTGCGCTACCTACTAAAAAATATAAACCAGTTTATTTTCAACATGGCAGATTGCGAGGTTTGGGAGGAATTTCTCCGTATTTACAAACTATATCCGTGTTTATGGAACTCAAAGTGCGTGATCGTAATTTTGTCATGAAGAAAATACACAGCTTTCATTGCGCCTTTCGACGAGAACTTAAAAAAGTTGTTGCACCATTTCTGCATCACATGTGAACTGAACTGATGTTTCATGAGTTCGTCTCAACGTGTATGAACAGAAAACAAATGGAAACAAAAATCTCAGATACATGTATCGCCGTTTGTCGTGATACACGTATCGATACCGATCTCAACGTGAATGGGGCCCTTATTTTCTTCTACCAGAAGATATCGATCGCCGTACTCCGATCTTGTAGTCGCTGTTCTCAAGAACAGGCTCCGGTGTGTAGCTGTAATATGGGACCCTCTTTGCTTGCACAAGCAGCAGTTTTTCCGCCAGTTCCTGGTGCAAGATCTTGGCAACCGAATCGTGTCGTTCCTTATATTCCGTTGATGCGAATATCTGACATCCTCCTGTTATGTGTTGGATTGTTTCTGAAGTTGGGCACCCGTATCTGCATCTGTCATCCACTACCGATGCATCTCCTACAATGAATTTTAGGTAGTTGCGAGTTGGTATAACCAGATCTTGTATGGCCAGTAGAAGCCTTCCATCTCAGGGAACATTCGTCCCGAGGTCAGCCAATAGTTCGACGCTAACTTGTCGACATGTTCCTGGTTAACCTCATTAGGATGCCTCCCATGCAGCGGCTTCTCCAGCCACCTCTGTAGTTTATCATTGTCGGTTCAGTGGTGACTCTGATACTCGTGTTCCCTGAGACGTAGCGGTGTTGAGATGTCTGCTCCGCATATAGCCCTATGTAGTGTGGAGCTGTTGGCCTGCCTGTGGAAATAATTATGCAGATTTAATATTTGTTGGTCCAATTGCTTGCTGAGGTCTGCCAATCCTCTTCCTCCTAGTTGACGTGGCAGAGTTGTTCTTTCTACGGCACTACGGGGATGATGTTTATGAGCTTTTGTCAGTAGTGTCCTAACTTTTCGCTGCAGGTTGTTGATGTCCATGTTGGTCCAATTCACTATTCCGAAGGAATAGCTGAGTACAGAGCACGTGTACGTGTTTAGGGCCTTAAACAAATTCCTGCTGTTAAGATCAGTTCACACTACTTCTCTCTCTTGATGAATTCATTCTTCAAATTGGTCTTCATTGTTCGATGGTCTATCCTTTGAGCTTGTTTCTTCCCGAGATACTTGTATGTATCTCCCATGCTCATTGCTTCGATCTCCTGGCCGTCCTGCATCTCTTGTGCACCGTGTTCGAGCTTTCCCCGGACGATATTAAGAGTGCGGCACTTCTCCAGTCCAAACTGCATTCCGATGTCCCTGGAGAACTCCTCTACAATTTTAAGCATTTGCGTTAGTAGGTTCTTGGTTGCGGCCATCAGTTTTAAATCATCCATATATAGCAGGTGATTCAACTTGATCGCTTCTGCGTTTTTGCTTTTGATAGCGAAGCCGTATTTCGTAGAGTTCAACCAATGTGATAGGGGGTTCATCGCCATGCAGAACTACAGTGGACTGAGTGAATCTCCTTGGAAAATCCCCCTTTGGATGTTGATTGTGTCGGTCTCGATGTTACTGCTTGGGGTTCTAGTTCTAGTTGTATCTTAGTGCGACAGGTTGTCATTATTATTATAATATCTTATATTTTCGCAAATTGTTATAAATCCTAAAAATTTGCTCCTCGTTTTGAACCATATTTTATTTCAAAAAGTTTGTCAGCGGTGGTAACCTATAGCACAAAAGTTTGTCGGCGGTGATAATCTATAGCATGGCACAGTAATAATAAGAAATGCAGCCTTACGGGACGCAGCGAAGCCGAAAACACGGCCCGAAAAGCGTCCGAGACAGAAAAATACATATCCTTCCAGTAAAATATAAAATATATAAATTTGTACCTGTAGCCCGTTGCAAAGGGATCGGTGTTCTCGAAAACGTTAAACAAGTTGTAAAAATCCGTGGTCGCCAGGCAGCGATAGCCAGTGAGTGGGGGCAACGAGGGGCTTCAGGGTAAGCACACGCCGACCGGACACGCATTATGGGCGCTGCGCCTCTTATTATTCCTCACTCAACGCTTAAACACAATCAATGCATTTGGAAAATATGAACCTTAAAAGTTGGAGTCCACCTGATTATTTCCATTAAGAAGCTTTCTGTTCTGAATATATTTTTTGTGCAAAAATGCGTCAAATAGTCAACTTATTAAATGAGAAATAAATAACTAAACTTTATTTTAATTTCAATCATGGAATAATTGAATTGAATTAGGTCTTGTTACATTCATTATTTTTAGTTCAAGATCGATGGCTACTAGATGGTTTATACGACCACTATTTAAAAACAAATTCTGTTCGGGTTATGGACATTTTGATTCATCTCAAGGAGCCCCACCATCAGTATTTGTTTGACAGGTAACAACTTGAACTTAATATACAAGTATAAACTACTAATTATGTGTTTTTAGGATACTGGATTCAGTTAAAGCAGCAAAGAATGAAATTAAAGTACAGGCCCTAACCCTCCTAGGTCATGTTGTTCGCAGTCAACCTACCTGGTTTTACAAAATTGCGGATCACAACTTGCTCACTGAACTGTTAGTCTTGCTTAAAGTAAGTATAGTTTATCTAATTTCAATTGAAATAGTTCGGTCACATGTGATTTTATCAGGGTAGCTTGATAACTTAGTGCCACCTAGGCATTAAAATACCAGACAAAAGATGTTGTTTGACCGTTTAAACCGAACCCGGTATAACGTAGTGCAAAAAGAAGAATGAGGAAGAAAAGACACATACTACAGTAAAAACTAGTACTGCATGAATTAGGTACACTGTTAGCCAGCAAATTTTGCACACTTAATAATAAGTTCATATTCTAAAAAAAGTTCATGTGATTTTGAGGCCCCATTTTTAAGATGGTAGATATTGTATCAGAAAGACATACCATTTTGTCTGTAACAGCTCTGCCAAAATTTTTGTCTGAATGGCATTTGCTATAATGGTTTTTCTTTTTCAGAATGAAGGTGAACTTCTGCCATTAATAAGTGCTCTTCTGGTATTAATAGTGTTGTTACCAATGATACCTTCGTCAATGGGCAAATTTTTGAAGGAAATATTCGATATTTTTAGGTACGTAATTTTATGTTGATAGTAATTACATAATATACATATGTAATTGCTTTTGGGGTACTCCTAGTTTCGAGTATTGTCAGGGTGAGATTATTATTATTTCTTTTTAATTATTATTGGGGACGTTAATTATTCATTCTGTTTGATCATCATATGCTATACACGTAAGCAGATGAGGATTGAATCTCACGGTTCGATCCTTGTTGATTTCTATATATTAGAAGGTACTTGATGATGAACCAATTGAGTTTGTTGGCTCCCTATATGTATGCTTCTTCTGTGTTTTTAACCACGCTGCCCACCGAGTTCTTTTTATATGTCAATCAACCGATTGATATGTACATACTCACATTGTTTTGGTTTTGGTAGTACCCGCTAGATGGCATAAGATGGTATAATGCTCACCGCACTATAGTATTTTTTATTCCACATCTCCAGCGAATGTTTGGGCGTTGACTGAAGGTTTAAAAAGACCTCTCACAGATCCAGATAAAATGCCGAGCGCTTTTGGAGGCGAAGGACTATGGATATTCGATTGTATTTAAAACTTTTTCCAATGATCGTAGTCATTCGCCTCCGCGCACCAACTCCATCTACTGGTGTATAGCGGTATTATTATTTCTATTTAGCTCTCGTCCAGTACTACTGTTTAGCACCATCTATTTTCGATAATTACAATGACTCTAACAAAATCGATAATTAGACTTCAACGCCACCTAGTGGTAGATTTCGTACTCGACAATTTCGTATTCCAAGACTGGTTTGTATTCGGGGCGGGCAAACAAGTCTAAAAATAGACATGGGGGGGAGAAGGGAGAAGGGGCCAGTGAAATAATTCTACGATTTGGCTTTTATAAAATTAGGAATATATTGAATACAGGGTGGTTCACTTTTATGTGGTAGGACTTTAACATTAGATAGAAAAAGATAATCTAAAATGAAAATTTTATATCAACATATATCGGGGAAAGCTTAGTTTCCGAGATACAGGGCGTTGAAGTGTTGGAAAAAATATGAAGTATTTTTTACACTGTCCGAACCAGTGGAGATATTTAAACCAAATTTGATGTGTAGTACCACCTTTTTGACTACGATATTTAGTGATAATATGAAGGTCCTGAAATAACCAGTGGTGGAGTTATGGGTTTTCACTATCACTAAATTTAAAAAGTAATTAGTACGGACCTGTCTCACATCAACGTAAATTTGTTTTTCGTAAAGTTCTTTCAATTCTCTACAAAAAGTGTATCTTGACATTTTTTTGTATCTGCCACGGTTGTGTAGTAAATAAATTATTTCGTTTCCATCTCAGCCTTTTTTGCCTAAAAATGTGTTTTCTAAGATTATTGATAAATATCGCAAATAACAGAAATTAATTATGGAACACTTATCGGATTCAGCTATTTTATTTTTAATTTTATGGAAACAATTTTAAAAAATTAAAAATAAAATAGCTGAATCCGATAAGTGTTCCATAATTAATTTCTGTTATTTGCGATATTTATCAATAATCTTAGAAAACACATTTTTAGGCAAAAAAGGCTGAGATGGAAACGAAATAATTTATTTACTACACAACCGTGGCAGATACAAAAAAATGTCAAGATACACTTTTTGTAGAGAATTGAAAGAACTTTACGAAAAAAAAATTTACGTTGATGCGAGACTGGTCCGTACTAATTACTTTTTAAATTTAGTGATAGTGAAAACCCATAACTCCACCACTGGTTATTTCAGGACCTTCATATTATCACTAAATATCGTAGTCAAAAAGGTGGTACTACACATCAAATTTGGTTTAAATATCTCCACTGGTTCGGACAGTGTAAAAAATACTTCATATTTTTTCCAACACTTCAACGCCCTGTATCTCGGAAACTAAGCTTTCCCCGATATATGTTGATACAAAATTTTCATTTTAGATTATCTTTTTCTATCTAATGTTAAAGTCCTACCACATAAAAGTGAACCACCCTGTATATTCAGGGTTGGGCGTATTTCAGTTTGATATTTGACGATTTTAACGGATTGGCAGATTTTTAAAATTCTCTTTTTTAGGATATAGTGATCTACATTATGTTGCTTCAATTTCTTACGTTGATTTGAAAAACAAAACATATATGTCCAAAATGAAAACTTTGAGAAAAGTAAAAAAAACTGATTGCCTTCCCTCTATTTATATTTTTATGTACCTAGGCGTTTTTCTGGAAAAATGTTGAATACAGAAAGAGGTCGTTATTTATTTTTATTTTTTTAGCTTAAGTAACTAATAAAAATATATACTGTGTGTCCGGCGATTCAGTGCCCAAGGGGTGTAAACGATAAAAAAAATCTAATTGTAAATTGACATTCTGTTTGGTGTTGCCCCAATAATTGGCCGAACCTATCACCAAAGTCTAGAGAATACTAGACTTTGCTATCAGTACACAGTGTATACAGGGTGTATTTTTGTCGAAAAAAAAAAAAGGCCAGAGTAAACTGTACCCTCAATTTTAAAAGCTAGCTAGCTAGGACAATGCCTGCCATTGTTAAAAACGATATTATTGCTTATATCTGCCAAACTAAGATACCACACCACTTAATCAGTGGCGGCTCGTAACTATTTAAACTTAAACAGGCGGGGCCAAATATCGGAAGACATTTAAAAGTCAATGTGCCTAACTAAACCGGTGTAAAGTTAGTAGCCGATTTTCTGGCAGCAAAAAATTTTCCTCGCCCTTATTTCCACAAATTTATTTTGATAAAAATAAAGTAGAAAGGGTAACTATTATTAAACCTTCTAAGCAGATTAAACTGGAGAATGAAGAAAAATATTCATCAAAAAATAAACGTTGAAATTTTTGGCTCCTATAAAATTGGCTGCTAAGTGCTAGTTCAGTTTTAAGTAGACACTTTTGTTGAATTTACGTGATCGCGTTTTTTATGTTCTGCTGTTTGATTTTTCTCTATAGTTAAATCAGGTAACGGCCTGACCTCTATAACTGTTTAATTTGCAGTTTTTGCTCAAATTACATTGACGAAAATGAATTTCTTAATAAAAAAACTAACACTGTTTTATGAAATGCTACTTTTATAGTGATATAAGCAAAAATAGTAAAAGTAGGTAAATAAGGATTTTTTAAACTGTTGACTATATATGTACCTACATGTAGGAATTGAGATTTTTTAAGTAGGTATTGACTGAACACACCCACAGAAAGTAATTACCCATTTTCATTCAGAATTACCTTTGAACATTTTTTGACAGAGAGGGATAAAATAAAATAGTTAAATGAGAAAACACATTTATTAAAAAATTACCTAAATACCAAATCCAGAAATATTGTCAACAAAATAAATTATATAAGTAAGAACATTTTAACGCTTATACAATTATTATACAGGGTGTCCAACTTTAAAACTGTACAAATCCGTAAAATCTTCATTTTTGGAGATAATCGCCTAAACTTTTTTTGTTTGAAAGGCCTTCAAAAACCGCTTCTTTTGACCTTCGCTATTTTCAAAATGCAAATCCAGGGCCGGATACCATTTTTTTATACCCCCAATTTTCTCGAAAACCATTTAGCGATTTTTTTATTTAAAATCTGACCCCACAGCGTTAATCAGAACACCCCAAAACCCCTATATACCAAATTTGAATAAAAAATATACAGGGAGTTCTCTTCTGCAGGGTGTCAAATTTGAGCAAAATAGGAATTTTAAAGGCATCTGCCAAGTCAAGTGTGCCAGGGAATCCTCTCAAAACAGTTCAATGGTCAATAGGACCACTCAAGGTATTGGTGTGCAAAGGTCCAATACAAAATATACAGAGTATTCTTATCTGTGCCATCTCAAAATGCTGAATTTTTATGAAACTTTATATGGGTCATGAGTGCTGTGGAATCATTGAAAAAATATTGATAAACACAAAAGTAATGTATTTCTTTACAAAATGCCAACTAACAAATAAAAACAATTTAAATTATTGGATCTTACCCAACAAAGTCACTGTCTAAGATGATACATTTTCTGTGTGTTTCCTGTTGTGGCACACTAGCCACCTTAACTGATATGGACTTACGGACTGGCAGACTTCTGTATTTTTTAGATTTAGTTTGTTTATAGTGTGTGGAGCGGTTTTGATATACTCGATTTTTGACCCGTGTAAAGTAGAAAAAATTCAGTAATTTGAGATGGCACAGATAAGAACACTCTGTATATTTTGTATTGGATCTTTGCACACCAACACCTTGAGTGGTCTTATTGACTATTTAACTGTTTTGAGGGGATTCCATGGCAATCTTGACTTGGCAGATGCCTTTAAAAGTCCTATTTTGCTCAACTTTGACACCCTGCAGATTGGAACTCCCTGTATATTTTTTATTCAAATTTGGTGTAAAGGGGTTTTTGGGTGTTCTGATTAATGCCGTGGGGTCAGATTTTAAATAAAAAAACCGCTAAATGGTTTTCGTGACAATCGAGGGTATAAAAAAATCGCAGCCGGCCCTGGATTTGCATTTTGAAAATGACAGGAAGGTCAAAAGAAGCGGTTTTTGAAGGCCTTTCAAACAAAAAAAAGTTTGGGCGATTGTCTCCAAAAATGAAGATTTTACGGATTTGTACACTTTTAAAGTTGGACACACTGTATGTTATTTGTTTTGGCAATAATAATAGTCCCCCACTAGTCAATATTTTCACAATGTGTAAAAAGAGTTTCGAGGCTAAAAAAGTCTCGCCCGCAGCTCTAGGTTTTACTATAGATCCCAACGTACCCGTTGAAAATAAACACCATCTATGGAGCTGGAAATATAAAATATTGGGTCTGTATTTTCTGCTCGTGTGTGGTTGTGTGTTTAATAAGTGTATTTGGGCGGGTCCTTTCCCCAAGTAAATTTCTGGTCGCGAAAGGGAGCAGTGAAAGGGGCAAATAATATTGTAATGAATCTCAAAAATCACAGTCCAAACTCGTTACCTTGGTTATCACCTTTATTGTTTAGCCTTCAAAAGTCACAAATAAACTTGTCATATTACTGTCACTGCCCAAGAATATTCTTTCAGCTCCAAAATTCGCGCAAAATCGCTTTCTAACCTGTCACTTTCTCCAGGCCCAATTCCCAGGGCTTAATGTCACAAGCCTCTAGAGTCTGGCTATGGACTTTTCAACCGGCCAATCACAGGCGGCCGTCGTCGAAAGAAATTTCGAAAGCCAGCGGTTCGCGGTTGTTGATGTTTTTGTACAGACTTATACATATATGTCGTAGGCATCGGGCGTAATACGTCATTTCGCGGAATGTCTAGTCATTACACGTATTGCCGGCAAAAGCTGTAATAAAATAACTATTGCCTTCTTTGACTCAAATTTTGCATCATTTCAAGGATTGCCCTTGCCCTTGTTAGTCAAACAGATTAATCGGCCGTTACAGCGTCTGACTGCCGTTTGTTCAGTCAAATTCTACAAATTTTCAACATAAACGGCAGTCAGACGCTGTAATACGTTCAATGGTCCGACCGATTACTCTGTTTGACTAACTAAAGGGCAAGGGCAATCCTTGAAATGACGCAAAATTTGAGTCAAACAAGGTAATAGTTATTTTATTACAGCTTTTGCCGGCAATGCCTGTAATGACTAGACTTTCCGCGAAATGACGTATTACTTCACTTTGACGAATATCACTTTGCTCATTTCTCAGCAGTCAGCAGTTATTACAATCAGATTTAAGTATTCTCATATTGACGCGGCCTATGATTGGCCGGTTGAAAAGTCCATAGCCAGACTCTAGACGCTTGTCTTAATGTCAAGTAAAACCCTGTCAAAAGTCAAAATCAAGATATTGCCAGACTCGAAATGTCCCACCGAGCTATCCCAGTATACCCCAGAAAACAGTGTACTGTTTTCTAGACTTTGCTTTCGAGTCAGCGATACCGACTGTGAATAATTGTTACTTCCGCTAGCCGCAAGATGGCTCCAGTGAAGATGCCAGAAGATTTTCGATATCGATCCGCTTTAATTTCTGGTCCGGAATGTAGAGGGTGCCAGCGGGCTCCGGAGATGTTTTTAAATCGGCACGCTGTTCCATTTGCGTAGATTCTCTTTTTAAATCTTCACCCAACGGTTTGGGCCTTTCGGTGAGGTGCGCTGCGTCTGCCTGATGAGGGCCAACACGGTCTGCACACCTCCGAAAGACCTAAAATTTCCATTAGATATTGGAAACTAGTTTGGTGTTGCCAAGAACCAAAACATTTTGTTCCATATGCTACGAGCCATTTCTTTTTAATTATTATTGGAGATGTTAAATATTCATTATATTATTTTATTGTTTGCGCCTAAAAAAAATATACTTCAAATTGGTTAAAATATCACATATTCGTTTACAGTTTCTTTTTTGAAGTAGTAAAATAGTGGTATATAAAAAGCTGAGTAAAACTCTGTTGCCAGAGTTCCATAGTCTTCGATAATTGAAATGACGTTTCGATCAGTACAGTAACTCCGATCATTTTCAAGTAGATGAGAATAACCTGAATAACGCGTAGTTGGGACTTTATACAGGGTGTTCCTAAATATCATGTACGTACGGAAGGGGGTAATTCTTTGGCTTATTTCATGACTAAAACTTCATATACACATAGGTCCGCAAACGCTTCGTTACCGATCTACAGGGTGTTGAAATTTTGAGATTTTTTTAGTTTTTTCTTTTTAGCTCCTACAGTTTATGAGATATTTTGCTCAAATTTTGAATATAGGTTACGCTCTAGGGCCTACATCATTGGGCATGCCAAATGGTTGTGAGAATTTACAGGGAGATATTTTTTCAGGGGTCATGCTTCCTTTTCTGCCACTGAACTTTTTTGCGGTGCACCGCTGGTAGACTCTAAAATACAACATAAATTTCCTGTTTTGTTTAGAAACTTTTTGTTGCCCTGTAGTTTTTTCGTATGTTGCATATTAATGAGCGAATTTAATGGACATGTTCCGTAATTCTCTTTATTGTATGATCTATATTCCGAAATTCGGGGCTTGTTTGTAGGAATGAGAATTTTTCTATATAACCACAATTATGTAAATATTGCACAGAAAAAAGTAGTGAATTGATTAAAAAAAATTACCTACATGGCAATTTTATGTACCTGGAAGTAAATTGAGACAAATAAAACACAAATTACAAAATAAAAGTTTATTTTAAAATAAAAGCGACAAAATATCTAGGATAAGGTGTACATTTTCAATACTTACTTAACCGATTTATTAATTTTAAAATTCAATTTAATAGGAAAAGCATGTAAGACATTAGCTTTTAAATATATTTATATAATTTTTAATGTTTAGGCATCTAACAAAAAAAATTGAAATGCCTCAGCTTCCTTCTTTTATTTTTTATATCAAATAAAAGAACCAATCCTTTTTAAGGATAATTTATTAACAAATATAATGATAACACGAATAAAATGGGCCTTGTACATTGAAAGACTGTCTGGTTTGTTACCAACTATAACTAAATAGTTCTTTCTCAATTAACAAAGAGTTCTGGTTCAACACAATATGGTCAGTCTTGATAGTCAACTTCTATCGCAAAGTCCTCCAGGGAGCGTTGACTGCGAACCTCTACAAAATCTCGACGTTCCAGGAACTCTCAATAGATTTTTGAAGAAAATACAAATTATCGTTTTCCAAAAGGGCCGGGGGAACGTTGGGGCACAAGATGCCAAGCACCACAACAAAGCTGCCCTTCTTTCAAGAAACACTGCTTGGTTCTCTCCTCTTTTTACCCTCTGTCCCCAAAAGCACAGAATAAATAGTTAGTACTCGTTATCTGTGCCAAAAGTCTGAGTCCCTTTGACTTCTTTAACCATTCACACACCAGTTCTAATTGTCTATATATTTGTGATACCCAGGGCACCAGAAAAGCATTGCCGAATTACAAATAATTACCTTATTAAAGGGACCAGAACCTCAAGATTAATTCCATCTTTGACTACGAAGAGCTAGGTTCATTAGCACAATATTTTGCCAGTTTTCCCCTTGATAGTTTCTATCATGACTTGGAAAATAAAAAAACCGTAGTAATTACATACTTTTTAAGTTTGCGCTGCCCAAAATTCTCTATGAAATTGCTCCCAATAAATTGTTGACTACAAATGCAAGTAAATACTTGTAGACAGTACAAAATTTTTCCTTTTTATTGCTGCAATCCACTTGTCCCTTATTTCTTGGAAAACTGCAAAGTTATTGGCAAAGATTTTTAAGACTTACGAATGAAAAGAAACCACACTATTCTTATTCTTTCCGCCCCGTTTGGTACATCCAAATACACAACAGGAGTTGACCCTCTTTTTTGTAATTTACAACTTTTAAACAGAGAGAATATAGCCACATAGCTAAATTAAATTTTCTCTCCGATCTAAAAATAATATTCCAAACACCAACTAAGAAAACTCAACGCCGTTTTATACGAAACTGCCACCGCGGCACGAACTCAAGGTAAATAATACAATAATTACTCCTATTCGTGGGACAGAAGGAAAATTAAAATGACGCGACGTTTGGTTTGACAACGGAACTCGTTTGAAGCACAGGACACAAAAATAGAAAGTTAGGACGAACACCTCTTTTGTGTTATGTGGTTTTTGCCGGAATCAGCTGATTTATTAACTATTTCACTTACTCAAGTTTGGCTGCCAGTTTCTCTCTCTTCCATCTACTTGTCAATTCAATGACGGCACACAACGGCTCAATCATATTGTTGTGAGTGTTGCTAATTATTCTGGCATTAGCACTCGTCGTGTGGTAGACTGAATAAGTAATAACTGAATAACAAAACACATTGAAATTTTAAAAATATTTATCTTGGCTTTTGAAAAAATTTATTTGAAAAAAGTTTTCTTTTGATGAGTTAAATACTTGGTTAAAATTTGGGCACTTATTTCGGAGTCCGACAACAGAGTTTTAATAAAGCATAAGTTCGACAAGACTTGTTGATCCAGTCTTTAAACGAAATTTAAATCGAGTTGTCCGAGTATTCCTAAAATAAACTGTCTTTGTAGTCGGTTAGCATCGTGGAATTGCAGTCCTGGACCAATGGTGGAAGACCAGATCATACACTTGCAAGTTGCACTTTATGCACTCTTTTTGCGACTGTACGGAATGTATCCGTGCAATTTCTTAGGATATCTAAAGTACAACTACAAGGAAAATAATCCTGTATTCACCCACACTATAAAGGTGATTATTGGAATATATCTTTATGTAAAGAATCCTATTTGTTGTAATTTTCAGCCCATGTTAGACACTGTACGGATGCATCCGTCTCTAGTAACCTGTTCCAAAGACAGTGAGACCACAACAGAACGGTACACAATGTGGAATAATTGCCACTGATGTGTCGAGTTTCATTTGTTCAAATTTCAGGTGGAAGAAAATGGGAGTGCATGATGTTATAGTGGAGTGCGAAAGATTTAGCTTAGATTTAACAGATAGATGTCCACACGATAGCTGCCAAAATGCAACTGGGTACAGATCGAGGTCCGGTACTACCAACTCCACAATAGGTAAGGCACAAATAAAATATGGGATATTTATTGTTGTAGTTTACAATGTTAGAATCCAATTTGTTGCTCGTCGCTAATCTGCTCCTTGTTGTAGAACCGTCATATCAAATAAAAAGCTTGAAAAATTTGCCTGTGACGCAGGCAAGCATCGACATGGGTACTAATTTCTTCACGCCAAGCAGAGCCTTTAATGTTGCAACCCCTCCGATTACAGATTCTATAGGCCCGACAGTTCTATCACACCAATCAGTTCAGGTATTTATGACTGCTTCGTTTTTAACAGTTTTTTTTTTAATGAAAAAATAAGCCATGCGTCTTTGGAAATTTATAATAGTGCAATAAATAATTAAATTTTTAGTTTCAGTCTTCCTTGCAAGGAGGCTCATCGCCACCAGAAGCTGCGATAGAAGCAACTCCAGAAACGACACCAGTACGTGTAAGTGACAGTGACACTTATGAACTTGTTGTTCAAGTTGATTTTGTGATTTTTGTTGCCGATTATTTTTGTTGCCAGCCATTATCATTTGGGAAGCTTAGTTGTTTTTGCTTAACTCGAGGAGTACTAAAAGGACAATGGTGTAATACACCTAAGGAACAATCCTCGAAATACATGGTGATTCAGTTGGAAAATCATAAAATAAGACGTATAACTTTTCCCACAGAATATTAAAAAATGAATTATATTCGAGACAATTAAAACTTGCCTGCAAAAACCACTTGAGCTGCTTAATTTTGTCCTCAACATAAGGCAATAAACGAAAAATCAAATTTTCCACAAAACTGTATACAGTGTGTCCCAATTTGATACTGGACATCTCAGAAATATATGAAGGGCAAGGAAAACAAATGGTTTCTATTTTTTTATTGGTAGTCCCAAGGGAGAGTATCTCATAGGTGGTGGTATTTAAATGGAGTAATTATGTCATGGCCTGCTATGATTTTTTAAAATAGCAAATGTTCAAGAAACCCTATTAGGGATTTTTTTACGACAAAATGTTATTAAGAAAACTTGTTCAGAATGAAAAACTGAGTAGATTCGCAAAATTTCAAAAGGCTAAGGCCTACTTCAACAAGTGTCTAAAAGAAAAATTTTATACGACGAACTTTTTTAGCACGAGGTACTGGATTTTTTTAAGTAATATTAAATTGCTTAATTTTTAAACAAACGATTTTGGATTAGGGGTCAATGAAACAACGATGCAATTAAGTAATTATTTATTATAAGCTCTGTTCACGTTCAATTTTAAGAACTGTCCCAAAACGGTTCTACTGTCATTGGTAGGTAAATTAAAGTCCCCGAGACTGTTTTAGACCAATGACAGTACGAGAACCGTTTTGGGATGGTTCTTATAATTTAACGCGAACAGAGCAACAGTAATATAACAATAAATTTAGTATACATAAAATTACAGCTGTTTCTAATTCGCATATTGTAAAATTGAATTTTGGGCAAAAATAACATTTATTATCATCAAAAAAATAAAAACTTTTGGATTGGACTACACAACTAGGCAGTTTCATATTAGGAATTCAAGATTATCAAGTTTTTTGTTGAATATAGTTTTATTTAACCGTTCTGGGACTGTGGCCGCCTGAGGATCAGTTTTTGCATGCACCCACATGCATATGTGCTTGAGTATGAATTTTGTTGTCATTTTTGAGAACTTTGGCAGAAAATTTAAAAATTCAGACAAGATTTTGATCGATCAACTTGACCATGTTTGTGACTGATCCCGGACAACTTGCTTTGTAACTGGTCAAGATCGATCGTGACTGACTGGACAATATCCTAAAAATGACAGATCACAATGACCGCGACAATTTGACTGCCAACACTACTTGTAACCCATTTATCAATTGATAATTAATACCAAAAACAAGCAGAAAAATTATAAGCAAAATCAAATTTAAAAACACCTGAGGAAATTGTTATATCTCGATGTCACAGATAAAAGTAACTTTAAGCTGGTTTTTGAATTTACAAGGAATCAAGCAAAGAACTGCAAAACACCGACTATCCCATTTAGTGCTCCTCTCCCCACAGCCGCTTCGTTTTTTCCAGGATTACAGAACATTAACACCGGTGCGTGTCGCGCACCTAAACGCAAACGTGCCACGTTCGCTGCTTTCGTTCCGCAGCGGCGGCGGCTCGGGCTCCACCACGACAACGCCCGGCCACTCTCAGCCTTCGTCTCCTATGCGGAACGAACCATCTCCGTTCAGTTTCGTCACGGACAGCGGGGCATCAGCATCCGCGTTCGTCTCTTCCAAGCCCCAATCATTTTCTAACCAAAAATTGCTTAGGCTTAGACGGGAGCGGTCGCAGGTAAATCGGGTCGATGTTAATCGTTGGTGATTAGGCAGGCCATAGAATTATAATGGGTTTACAGTACAGGAACCTGAAGTAAACTTATTTACTTACTACTACTTTTTCTTGTTGGCGGGAGAAAAAAAATGCTTCTTAATATGGTCTGGCGCTTGGTCACACGCAGGGACTCTTTAAAGTAAGGGGACCCAGCATTATACTTTCCAAAGTGAGGCCTATTCTTTCCTCATTATAATGGTATCAGTGATGCCAAGTATGCCATTTTATTGGAGAATCTATGAATATAACAGGTACTTTGATTGTTAGTAAAAATGAATAATGGTTTCCATGATTTCTAAAAATTAGATTCGACAGTGTTTGCCAACAAGTGCAGAATATGGTAATTGTCAAATAAAACAAATTTATTTTATAGTTGAAATTGATTTCCAGCAATTATTTCCACGAATTTAAGTAATAAGTATGGTAAGTCGCTATTGCACCTTGTTACCAGGTTCCTCAATCCATTTGTAAATGTATACTTGAACTTTCTTCCCTTGTTGATGTATCTACTGAGAGAACTTTCACAGATTTCGGGATGGACTAATAAGATTAGGTCTAGTAGTTCTAATCATGTAGTTTTTCTCGGTGTTCATTATAAATGGTTTGTAATTTTATTTCTCTCCCAAGGTACCTCACAAACTTAGAATAAACTTGTAGTCGTAGTTAAAAACTCTTTAAAAAAAGACCTGACTGCAGCTACTTAATAATTTAAAATTTACGAAATACGATTTTTGTTTTGAACTACCTACTTATAGGTAATGCCCACGTAATGGGAATTGTAGGATTACTAAACTTGATAGGAAAAATCTGGTTGCAATTATGTATTGGGACTACTACAGGCGGCCGCATTACCATCTGAGTATCTAGAAGTTAGAAAACTTAAAAATTGTAAATTATGATGGGAAATATTTTGCCTCCTTTAGAATCTATGGCACTGGCATGTCACATAAAACCTGATGGCAGTTGGACACTGACATATAACATAACCTTCTACCAGCCCCCTTGTGGTCTCCTTGGAGTTGACAGAAAACAAACTTCCCCTCAAGGCTTCACTTTTCCTATGTGATAGACTGTGACATGCTGGGTCCCCTTATTTTAAAGAGTCCCTGGTCACATGTTACTTAAGATTCAACTTTGAAAAAAAAAGACATTAAAAGAATGACACTTAAAATATATAGTTTACTTCAAAAACTCCAAATTGCAGGTCATTACTTGTTGACTTGTTTTTTGGCTCTGTCTAAGGAAACCTGAAAACATTTGAATTTACCCAATTGGCAAACCTGTACTGTGTACAAATTGTCTCTCTGTTTTGTTGCAAGATTTTGCATGAGCTTTTTTACATTTAGTTTAACTGTACAATATTGCTTCCATCATGTAGATCTTTCCTGACTTCTAGGCATCTGATGCGCCCGCTGAGCCCATTGCTAAAGTGAAACCGCCACCATCCAGCCCATTGCGCATCATTAACCCCGAGACTACACCCAGACACGCCAAACTGCACCAAAGAAACGAATCTCCAATAAGCCAGGAAGATGAAGAAGTGCTGTCGATTGTAGGGAACTCGCAGACAACCACTAAACAAAGTTCCAGAGCTTGTGATAGTTTTCTACCCGATTTCGACGACTGTAAGTATTTATGAAGTATTTTAAGATTGTTGAACAGAGCTTCCTTTAAAACCAGATATTACCACAAAGATGTGTACAACCTAGATACACAGAGCCCGGGGGGTACGCCTAATATCTCATGATTTTTGAGCCGCTGGACAAAATCCTGAGACAGACCTGCTTTTACTGTAAGTGCGAGAGAAATGAAGCGAGGCGAAAGCGCAAGGGGTAGCCGGCCACTCACTAATAACCACTAGAACCATATGGTTCATCTTCTCAATACTAGATGGCGCAATTATCAATTTATCTGTACAGTGGCTTTATATTCCCCGATAACTGTAAAGCCGCGTACAAACCAAAATTGATGCTCGAGAACTGCTCGCGAATAGCTACCGAACTGTTCGGGAGCAGTTTGCGAACAAGGTGTCCAGACCAAAATTTTATTGTGTTCGGCTTGTTTGGTATTGTCACTTTTTGGAGTTCGGCATTGGTTCGCTATCGAGTTGCAAAAATAATTTCGAAAATATGAATACAGACGATGAAGAAGATGCTCTGACTATTTGTGATGTTTTTTGTTATGAAAAAGCTCGTGAGAAGATATTTTGTAGCATTTCGTTTTTTATAATTGGAATTTTTTGGATTCCACAAGTTCGGATACAATTCATTTTTTGGCCGATTAATTCAATTATTTTCTCGTCACTCCAATTTCACTTTGACAAAAAATATTCAATTGAACTGCGACTCTTGGAATGATAATTTATAAAATCATACGAGACGTCCACACCGCAAATATGTGCTCGCGAACAATTCCTTTGTTCTCAATAATTTACCGCCTATCTAGCGAACTTTCCGCGAGCAGCTCGCGAACTTTAAAGGGTTCTCCAACTGCTCACGAACCCGCGTCTACACTAAGTTTGCGAACCTATTGCGAACTGCCCTAGAACGGTTCTCGAACTCGGTCTGTACGCGGCTTAAGAAGTCCCGATTTTGTCAGATGACATTCTCCACAAAATCCCTAGGAATTTTCTCAATGTGTCTCAACCAGTTAATGACGTCACTCAGTGAGTTATGATGTGAAAAGTTACCCAAGTGATACGAAAAAAAGAACATAATAAAATCAAAACCCTATTATAATCACCATTATACCGCTATAAATAAAAATAACTATGACTACAACTATAACTCATTTTAATAATACAAATAATAATAAAAACAAATACCATTTATTCATGTTACTTGCACATAATGCATTACATACGTCAAAGAATCAGTAGCATAGTATAGCAATTAAAATATCAAAACAATTTTGATTTTAAAACTATCATTCTCGGGTTACAAAGAGCTGACAAGTTAAAAGTTAAAATCCAAAAGCATCACAGCATTGGGGGATGTCTAATGGGGAACTTGAACAATTTTTTTTTTAGTTCTTTAATATATTTGCCTATCTATAGAAAGAGCACATACCAAATATTATTAATATTTAATTTGCAATAAATAATTAAAGTTGTGACCGCGAGCTATTCATTTGAAACGATACGAAAAGCGCGGGAATGGTCGTGACGGCAAATAGCTTGATCGATCAGAAGGCAGTGACAGAATGACAGCTACAGAGAATTAGAGAAGATGACAATGGAAATCGAACGTTAAAATAAACAGTTCGGCGACCCATTTACAGAGGGCTCTGATGTAGGTCTCGGTACGTGGGATTCCATTTGCTGTCAGAAACGTGACACTTGCTGCTCAGGACAAAAAATTAGTACACTTACGCATCTCGCAATGTATTTAATTCAGCACACACTTTTCAAACGTTATCAACAATATCAAGACGGACAGACAAGGATAGGACGTTCTCGTTTGGTCTTTCTAAACAAAGCTTGTGTGGTGCTGTAGTTTGTTTACATGTGCCGCCCATATTAGTTCATACATGGTGGTGGCGTCTCGAGCTACTTGACGTCACAACCAAGGAGGGCACGTTGCAAGAATGATTTGAATTATGCAGTTTTTAATTGCTTATATTTATTACATAAAAATAAAAAATGAGTTTTTTTGTGAACTGTGGTTCATTTAATGGCAATAAATTACGTTTGAAAGTAATATTTTTCAAATTTAATTTTTGTGCAAGTTCCCCATTGAAACTAGTGTTAAAATATTCTTCCATGCTGTAACACGGATTTTTGATCAGCATAGCTTTTATGTTTTTTTCTAAAAGACTTTCATTTATGTTTCTTATCTGATAAGGAAGTATGTTAAAGAATTTTATTGCCCATAATAATTTCAAACGTCATGAAAACACTTTTCATTTTGGTATTTTGGTATAATCAGCTACTTTTGGCAGTGTCTATGTGCGGACTCAGGCAAATTTAGCTTCGGTATGTAAAAGTGACAGTGAATATTTTCCAGATCGTTCAAACTGGTTCAAACATTCGGCAGTGAAAATATTCGCGGGTTTTCTAGGTTTCGTGAGTTTTACCGTTATCTGTGTTGTTCTTGTTCTTGTTTCTTTTCGTGTTATTAGTGCAAATGGGCTCGTTACTGACCTGAACTTATGATCCTGTTGCATTCAAGAACGTTATTGATGCCAACTTAGGATATCGAAATTACCAATTGACAGTCCCAGTAAGGACTTCTTAAAACAATTCGACTATACAAGACCATTGAGGTAGTATGGGGGGGAGGTGCCATTACTTTGTCGCATATAGCAAACGGGTTCAGGGGGTGTGGCTAAGTCTAATCAATATGGCTGACACGCCAGGGTCTGATTAAACAGTATTCCTAGTAAAATTAGAAAAAATGTAAACAAAACAAAAACTAACAACGACGAAATCAAAAGCTTGGTTTAGTCAGCAAATAAAAATAGTAATAATAACTTCAAAATGGTGATCTTTCGGAAACCTACGAAAGAAAATATGGGGTTATTTTGAATCGAAGGAAGAAACACCCTGTAGGCAATCCAGAAGGAAAATCTTTTGAAAAATACATACCTAGAGTAGTTATAAAGGTAATATTTTTCTTTTCATAAAGTACCAAAGTGAATATTATAAATTATATTGATACGGCTCTGTCTATTGTTTACATTACCTGTGAAATGTAATTCGTGTGAATTTCCTTTTGTCCACTTTAGAATTGCTACTGCAACAACGTACAGCACATGGCATATTTATTTCCAGAGGTCAATAGCTCGCAATAACAAGCCACTTTTAATGCACTTTTAGCACCGAATCAACAAATAGACGTTGTTCTGGTAATCTATGACGTAGGTGAACCCGTTTTGGTACACGTGACAGCTTCTCCCCTCCAATACTACCTCAATGTACAAGACAGTGGCAACACGGCCGCCATGTTTTGTCAAATTAGAGGTGGGACTATTTAAAAAATATATCGATATTGTGAATCCAGATCCAGTATCGATTTTTTTTATCGATATGACTATTATATATTAAATAAAATCAATTTATTGCCCATTTTTTGAGAAATAAACGGTAAAACGTACCTACATGTTCAGTTTCATTTATATTTTATGATTAATTACTAATATCAGTGACTATACTGCTAATATTTAATGGTTCTCACTGGACATGTCTAGAATAGACGAACAAATTTTGAGCATGTGTTTGTATTTTGAAAAGTTTAGAAATGAGCAGATAGCAATAAACAGAAAATTTTAAAAATATAAAATAAGGAAAACATAATATAATTATATATGGTACTTTTAGCTTAGGAAATAAAGTAATGATAACTACATTACAATAAACCAACTCCAAAGGTAGGTACCTATCTTCAATTTATAATTGGTGTTTATTATGGTGTTATTATGTACATACAGAAAACTTTAGAATTAACAATTTTCTTCAGAGCTGATGCAGTCCTAAAGCACTTGGTACACGAGACTAAAACTCAAAGAATAACTGCTTTTATTTTTGGTTTTTGACACTTTTTATTTACTTATTTTCATGGATACAATAACAAATTATTCATAAGAAAAATGAAAAGTGATATTACAATCTTCAACATCCTTCCCTTTGGATGATTTTTCTTAAGCCCATTGTTTTACAGGAGTAACAGCCTCTCAAAATGTTTTTGGTTTAAATAAGTAAAGCTTTCATGAAAATGTTCGCAATTTGCTCCATTGTGCTTGTTTGAGACCATAAAAACTTGTTTGGAGCCTACAAAACTCTATTGGTTTAATCTTCATAACCTTTTGGTTGTTTCATATAAACATCTTCATCGATTTTTCGATATAAGCGCATGCTGTAGAGACATCCATTGAGTCAATTCAACATTTTTACCAGCAGCTATATGCTTAATATTCCTTTTATTGTCATTCCAGATTTGACTACAGGGCTAAACGTTTGGTCATAGTCTTCACCTTTTCTTTGTGAACAACCTTTCATTACCAACCTCGCCTAGTATTTTTCTATTGATCCATCCAGAATTATCCTCTCCTTGCATATCCATTTACAAGATACTATACCTAATGCTTTCTTGTCTTCTGGACGTCTCTGTAAAACTCATTTTTGTTTGAATCATGTGACTTCATTTCTTTATCCATTACAGCTAACCAGTATAGCTTCGATCATCGGTCTTTACAGCTTTTTCATAGTTATTAGGACTACTAATTTTTAAAACATTTGCAACAGCTTTCATTTCAAATTTTGCTGGTTTTGCAATTTTCTACGGTCCCTCAACTCCATTATTTTCATTTCTTCATGGTCTTCCTCCTGCTAATCAGTCTTCTTTTGACCTTCTGTACCGCTTTTTCCAACTTCTTCATTGTATTCTTCTTCTGGATAACCATAATCTTCTTGCAACCTTCCCTCGATTTTATACATTTCTTGCTTGACAACCATCTACGTTTTGGTCACCTTACTTTACTTTTCTGGAAGAAATACACAGATAAAGTGCAGAAATATGATAATACACACATAAACAAAGCGTACGTCCATAATAAGGGACAACACGAATGACGGATCTGTAGGATGACGCTGTCATTATGATATCGATACAATAAGTCGATCTATTATGACCGAATTTGACGAAACATGGCGGGACCAATCAAAAATCGAACCATGGCTGTCGCCACTGTCTTGTATAAAGCCACTGTATTTATTTGGAGAGTCTGCGTTTCTGAATTCTAGGTTGTATATATCTTTGCTGCAGAGAAGACAGAATACACAAGGCTCATCTTCTCAATATGTCAAATGGAGCCGATCCTTAAATGATAATAAATGTATTGTAGTTCACTGCGGATCCATTTTCTCAATTTTAAATTAAAAATTAAACTATTTTAAATGAAGATGAATACAGTACTTCATAGGTTTATATCTAAACAATATATCAGGGTGTAAAAAATTTTGTTAAAAACTGGACATATTTGGCAAGGTGAGCTGTTTGTATCCTGTCTTCTCTGTGATATTACTTGTGAAAAACAAAACACATTTTGTGTGTACCGTGAAATAAAAAAAGCATATACAGTGTGTCCCAATTTTATACTGGGCACCTCAGAAATATATGAAGGGCAAGGAAAACAAATGGTCTCTACTTTTTTATTGGTAGTCCCAAGAGAGCGTATCTCATAGGCGGTGGTTTTTGGATGGGGTAATTATTTCATGACCTTCTATGATTTTTTAAAATAGCAAATTTTCAAGAAACCTTATTAGGGATTTTTTACGATAAAATGTTACTAAGAAAACTTGTTCAGAATGAAAAACTGAGTATATTTGCAAAATTTCAAAAGTCTAGGCCTACTTTGATTTTAGCTTTTTCGCCTTTTTCTCCCACTTTTTTCATAGAAATGTGTCCTTTAGGGAAATTTGTTCATCGTGAAAAAATAAAATTTTGACGTGAAAGCTCCAGAAAGAACACATTTCTAAGAAAAAAGTGGGAGATAAATCTAAAAATTAAAGTAGGCCTAGACTGGATTTTGAAAAAAAACTCTTCTAGTGTCCTTAAATGGTCCAAAACAAAAGGTATTAGAAATTGGCAAATAAAAAACTTACTGAACAACAATTTTATACCTACAGTCGAACTGAGCTATAACGGCAGAGAATACAAGGTAATCCAGTCATGATGTAAATTATCACCGTCTTTAAGGTTTATGTTCAGTGAAGAAATCTTGGAAATTGTTAGTAACTATGTTTACCTTGAAGTGAAATTTTCTACTTCTCTCTTTTTCCGTGATATGGCTGAGGACAACTGGTTGCATACTTGCCCTCTTCAGTAGATCTAAAATAACCTCTTGGGCATCTCTTATGACACTATTTGATTCATGCGTGCTTAGCACAATCTCTGGTAGCTTGACGGTATGGGGCTTGCAATAAAATAACAACTAGAAAAAATACAGGCTAGCTTCCTTAAGAGACTTCTATTGCTGCCAAAAAATACCTATTCTGCTTGTGTTTAAGCTATGCCTCAGTTTTTTTTTAGAAAGGCTTCTGCCAATGGACCCAAGAAGGTTAATAAGTCTTTGTTTTATGCCGCAGCTCCAAGTTCAGGATGACAGCATAATTGGGTATTACAGATGACGTCTTGTTTTCTGGAGATGAGATTGGTGGATGCAGGGCAGGATCTGAATTTGCGTTCGCTGAAATCCTTAAGTGTAAAGCTGTTACAGAAATTTCATGACACCTGCTGAACAGATAGTCACTGATTCCAACTATACCTGATTTTATCCCCTCTTTCAGATTTCTCCATACCCTTGTACAGGCGCGGCCCTTGAAATCGTTCCAATATGTGCGGTCGTAAATGCATTCAACTGACAACGTTGCAATTGCCCCTGGGTATAACTATGTACCCATATCTTAGATGGGATAACCATATAAGGGAACTTACAAAAAAGCTTCATAAGTTCATATACAAATTCTACCAATTACGGATGATTATGATCAGGAAATGTTTAATCATGGTATATAAAGCTATAGTGGAGTCTCTTATAAGATATGGAATAGTGATATGGGGTGGATTGCATGACAGCGCTCTCAGAGATTTGAATGTGATTCAAAATTACATAATGCGTATAATATATTTCAAGAATAAAATAAGCTCCACGCAATTCCTGTATAATGAAGATGTACCAAATATCCGTTTTATGTATTTTTCAACAGTATGTCTTTTTTCATATGAAAAAAGACAGTCACAAATATCGCGAACATTGTTATGGAACAAGATCCAGATTAGGTGGCAGACTATTGCTCCCTTTCTTTAAAAAGGAATCATCTCAAAGATTTGTCAATTATCTGGCACCCAAACTATATAATGAGCTGTCATTGAGCATAAGAAATATACAAAGAATAAAAACATTTACAAAGAAATGTCGAAGATATATTCATGAAAACTCTCACACCTTCCAAAGATTAATTTAATTTAGTGCCGTGTTCTGCTCGCTTGTGTGTGTTGTTGTAACTATCTGTGAAGGTTGGTTTTTAGAATTAGAAAATTATATATGATCTTCCCACTGCACATACAGGTTTTGCAAACCTAGGTGCAGTCATAGTTAGTAGTAGATAAGTATGACCCACTCTTTGTATTGTGTTTTTGTGATTTGATTTATCATGAATAAAATTAAATCTCTCGCGGTTTGAAAGCCAGCCATAACCTCAAAGGCGTAAGTGACGGCTAATTTAAGATCTTATTACGCGAGATTGCCTTACGTGACATTGCCAGTTATAGTGCGAAAAACAGTAAATTCGGCGCTGTTAGGGTTGGCCTTAGATTGCCTGAATAATAGTGGAAAATCTTACAACCCTGCCCACCGATATTGGCGGTTTTCATCGCAAAAGTCTTTCAATAACCTCAAATAGAGCCGTTCTAAAAATCGAAGAAGGTGGTAAATCTCTTAATTGGGTGACGTACATTCCTCCGGTATAAAAAAAAAACCTCGAAAATCCGATATCTAAAAGAATTTTCCAATTCACGATTAACCACTTTGGAGAAACGAGACGGCTGTACAATCAACCAAACCGGCGGAAAATCCTCTGAAACAACTCTTGCAAATTGTGTGTTTTTTCTTATTTCTCGAATTTTCGGGTGCCCGGGAAGTATCAGAACCTCACCCGAAGGCTCCAAGGGGAAGCTTTAAAAATTGAAATAAATTAAAGTTTTGGTTCGCGCTTAAGATGAGGAAGTGTAATATACCACTACGAGATTCTTCTATAATAATACAATTATACTTAGATATTAATTATACCTTATTTAACTAATTAATACCACTTTGAAATCACAAAGAAATCCGCGTAATTTCATGTTACGTGAATCTCAAAACACCAACGAACAGTGTAAAACTTTAAATCCACTTATAAATTATTTGAAGAAGGTTGAAAAGTACATGGATGTTGAGTAGAATGAAGGGAAATTTACGAGTGGCCAAGACTGATGGACAAAAATATACTGTAGATAGTAGATTTGCCTGTACGATTCAACTATATATAGGAATAGATACATTACCCAAGCTAACTTGTTTTGTTTCACGATTTTAAAAAGATGTTATTGTTGGCACATTCAAGGTTTCCAGTTTAAAAAACTATTTATTGTGCATTACAAAATTGGAAAGACTGAATTTAAGAAATGGCAATGTAAACAAATTAACCTCGTATTCTTCCCCCCGATCCGATAATGTAAAAGCAAAATAAAACCATGTTATTTGTATTAGCGTGAGTAATCTATTCCTATATATCGTTGATGTGATTGCTCTACATTCACTGCTATTACTACAGTTTTCCAAGTTATTCTGTAGTACTTTTATCATTATTCGTTCGGAAACAGTCAGTGCTTGTGCCAAATGGCAATGAAACCGAGGTAATAGTAAAATTGCCACCCTTGCCACTTTATAATTTTTTTAGCTATTTACCAGAATAACCTGAATGTATTTTGTAGCTACAGAAAATGTGGAACAAGAACAGGGTTCACCATGCACCGCGGGTGGTCTCCACATGCCAAATTCTCGCTCAATGAACAGCTTTGCAAAAAGGGTTCGACGCCTCCGTTATCATAGCCAGGTACGTGTTTCTTACAATTTGTAATATCCAATTATTACAGCCGTTTCATATATTAAATTTCAACACCTTAATAGTTATTTACATTGCAAGCTGAGTAAGTGCACATTTTGGCTGAGGAGGTGGTTTAAGGACCAGGGCAGGCCTTAAAGGTACCTCCGAGGCCAAAAAAGGGCATAGCATTGTGCAAGGTATTACATTTTTCCTGCTACCGACAATTTCATATTATAGGCACTTTGAATTAAATTTTAAAATACACCACGTGTTCAAGCCACAAAATGTTGGTTTATTTCCAATATCTGACTAGCTGATAGCCCAAGAGCTGGCTACATTCATTGGCACATGACTCGGTGCACACGAAATTTTACAGGTTATTTAATTCATAACTTTTTTTATTTTGTATCAAGCTTCTTTAGTTTTTGTACCATTTTGAAACATTTGTATTTTCTCACCCTTTATATCTTATTTATTTGGCAAGCAAAATTTTTATGAAGGATATATATACAGGGTGAGTCACATCTAAAGGCAGAGCCAAAAACACAAGGTAGGACTCGCTAAAATAAGCACATATTCTTAATAAACATTAGCTCAAAAACGCTTGGTTCTCCATATACAGCGTGTTGAAATTTTTCCAAAAATAACATTTTTTTAATTTCTTTCGAACCCATTTAGGAATTCCAACCAAATTTGGTACACATTATGCATTGGACGGTTGCCATTTTGTGCAATAATTCGACCCCGTTCAGATGATCAGCGGCGTAGATACAAATAGTTGCTGTAAATAATTGTAAAAAAAGTAGTACAGTCCTGTGCCAAAACAAAAAAATTTGCATTTTTTGGATAGCCCATTCAATTTGGAACAAAAAGCGCCTCTTGGTATTTTTTTATTTGTGGTACAGTTTCTTCGTAATTTCGGATTTTTTAAACTAGTGCCAAGGTGATTATACTGGCATTTAAAATAAAATTATTTGTATCTACGCCGCTGCTCATCTCAACAGGGCCAAATTATTGCACAAAATGACAACCCATAATATGTATCAAATTTTGTTGGAATTCCTAAACAGGCTCGAAAGAAATTAAAAAAAAAATTGGAAAAGTTTCAACACGCTGTATATGGAGAACCAAGCGTTTTTGAGCTAATGTTTATTAAGCATATGTGCTTATTTTAGCGAACTCTACCTTGTGTTTTCGGCTCTGACTTTAGATATGACTCACCCTGTATATTTTTTTAAAATAAAAAAAGTTCCCCTTTTGTTAACACAATCCAAGGACATGGTGTACATATGCTTCCAGACCTCATTCTGATGTCCAGGCTTTCACTTTGTTGGCAAGAATCAAATTCTTCCTCGGTAAAATTTCGACTGCACCAAGTCATGTGCTAACCTATGTAGCCAGCTGTTTCACTATTAACTGGAAAATTTTGTTTCAGTGCTGCCCAGACAATGTTGAGACTACAAGAGCTTCAACCGGTAGTAGTCCCGGAGACGCAGCTTCATTTCCCAATGGAACCACTGTCCGAAGGGCCAATTCATGTCCCGAAATGGAGAAAGCTCCACCCATGCACTGCAAAGACAATAAAAAGTATGTTAGTTTATAATGTGCTTAATTTAGACCTTCATAAACTCTTTATAGGAAGCCCTTCTATGAGACCGACGAAGAAACCGTATCGGAAGACCAAGCAGAGAGTATGTCAAATGCATCCAATGGATTAGATCTCGATAAGATTAAAAGCAAAATGAAAGAACTGTCCAGCATCCATACACAAACTGATAATTTTTGGCCGATGCCTTATGAACATC
Source organism: Pseudeuparius sepicola (assembly GCA_963920635.1). Lineage (NCBI taxonomy): Eukaryota > Metazoa > Arthropoda > Insecta > Coleoptera > Anthribidae > Pseudeuparius > Pseudeuparius sepicola. The sequence continues at coordinate 21,384,291 of OY987306.1, forward strand.
TTTTTTTGGGCATATTTCCGTCACTAGAGGGCACGGAAGTTAAGCCTAGCCCTGCGCCAAGTCCCGCCCCAGTGAATATTTCGCAAGAGAGGACTTTTCAACCCAGCATATATGATTTATTAGACAAGTATGTAATGAATTCTACGACTGTTAAAAAATAGTTATTTATGTACCAAGGCACTGAAGTTCAACTTTTTATGACTCAAGTGGAATTTAGTTGCCGTGTCCTCTGGCCGAGGAAAATAAACCTTAGGAGTCATAAAAAGAACTTCCGTGCCGAGGTAGATATTTCGTTTTTTTAAATCGAAAAAAAGTTTTATTAGGCAAAAAAATTATCATAAGGGATCACTCGTCCATGAACCGACTGCGTGCGGTGTTGCTTGACTTTGACGATCGCTCTACTTAGGTCAAGTATGACGAGGCGCGGTGCTTCCCAACAGAAACTCCAATCTGCTGCTTGTTGTGCAGCCTCCATGAGAACTAGATTGATATTCAAACCTTCTAAAATATTTATACTGAAAGATTGCACTGCTATGGGTAACAATTTCGCAAAGTGTACGGAAAGTTAAATGGGATTTATTGGCCGGGTTTTGACTATTTGGTCACTTTTGACGGGCGATGGCTCCGCTTCTGACGTTTGATGTTTACTTCTCTCCAAGGCCTACTCATTGAAAAAATTGTACAATAATGGGCTATCGGTGCCGATTTCTGAGCTTTTAATGACGATTTTGAGACACTTAACTGCCGATTTCAAGAAAATAACTATTATCTTCAAGCGGATATAAATAGCATGCCAATGTTTCTGTCTAGGAACAATTGACAAAAACGACAAAAAGGCCACGGCACACAAAGTGATTTCATTCGATTCGTCTATCAACATATGCAGGAAATATGTAGTGATCATTTTTCTTTCATTCTGATTGAGAGAAGAAAAGAAATAATTAGTAAATAATAATATATTATATTGTTTTTAATAGTTTAGGGCCGATGGTGTTAGGCACCTATGGCTTTTATATGAATGACATATATGTCCAAAGTCAAAACGATCATTGTCATTTTATAAATAATTCCCAGTCTGATGATATAATATATACAAATCGGTTCAGAAAAATCACTTGACCAAAAAATACCATCGTCGGATATACAGTTTGTTCAGCCTGGACCAACACTATATTAAAGACCTGTGCATAGCGCTGTTTCAAGCGATCGCCACTGGCGCCACAAGACGAAACAAATTTACACGGTGGCTTAATGTTAAAACACTATTGTTGCAGAATCTTCTATAAAATAAATTCATGCAAATGTGTCTGTTAAAATAAAAAAATATATTTGTTTGTTATGTCCCTCCAATTTGACAAATTCGCATGGCATATTTCCATACATTTTCTGAAGAAAAGCGAGTCTAAAAAGCAAGCAAGAGTAGATATTTGGTACCTTTTGGTTTGAAATGAAGTCCATAGCTAGTTGTAGTGTAATAAGTAAGCATAAAACGCATTAGATTTTTCAGTTTCTTCTTTATATGCAGGACTATTGGTTCGCTTTGGAGCTATAAACAAAATTTTCTATTTTCATTCTTGCATACGTTATAATAAATACTCTTCCAAAATAATATCTCAAATTTTCGCTATTTCAGCGGTTTTTCAGCTGGTTGATCAGATCATCCCATAATTCCAATATAGTGTTTATTCTTCTGCAATTCACCTAATGGTCTGTGCAGTGTGCGTACCATTTTGTTCATGTGCATGGAAATTTCATGTTATCACAAACAAATCAACCTATAAAGCTGTGTTAATATGATAAAACTGCTAAATACTGGACGCAAAAACAATTCGTTACCGTAAAAAGAAGGCAAATCGTAATAAAGCTGGATATTTAAAATTTGGTACATTTTTAAAGGTCAGTAACTGACATCAATAACCACACAATACTCCCCTATAACCTGTACTAAGTCGCCATTTTTTTCGTCGAGTGGCGCCACTCCAGTCTGTAAATAACAATGAAATATGGCGTCATGCTCAGGTCTTTAATATAGTGTCAGTCCAGGTTCAGCCCTACGTCACAACTCGGCCCTACGTCACAACTCCCGTCCTTATCTGACTCGTGAATATACGACCGATATCCATCGTATATTCATGAGTAAGACAAGGACAGGAGTTGTGACGTAGGGCCCAACATTCACTGAACAAACTGTAAATCATGTTATGGGAACCATTTAATTTTTTTTAATTCTCAATAAAAATACAGATTTTATTGTATAGCTACTTCGTTTTCATAAACTCACTAGTATTTGACATTGAAATAATTAGTAGTTTCTTGAATTGACTTGCTTCTTGTTATTTCACGTGCTTGGAGATAAAATAGTTAAAATAGTATAATGTTACTTGGGTAGATCTTTTTTGCTTCGCCCAGTTGTCGGCCTCACCTTTAGTTTGGCTGTTAACCTCTGGCCTCACGACAAAGGACTCACTTGTACTTCTTGTGACATAATCTACTATTTCCCGTACTTTTTACACAAACAACTATACAGATTGATTCATTGGTAATGGGAATTGTGGCTATATTTGTATAAGGCCTCAATCATTATATTACTTTTTCTTGAAATCGGCAGTAAAGTGTGCCAAAATCGTCATTAATAGCACAGAAATCGTACAATAATGGGCTACATTATTGTACGATTTTTTCAATAAGTAGGCCTTGGCGAGATGTAAACATCAAACGTCAGACGCGGAGAAATCGCCCGTCAAAAGTGACCAAATATTCAAAACCCGGCCGATAAAGGCCCATTTAACTTTTCGTACACATTGCGAAATTGTTTCCTATAGAAGCGCAATCCTTCAGTATACATATTTTAGTAAATTTGAATATCAATACATTTGTTGTGTAGGCTGCACAAGAAGCAGCAGTTTGGTTTTTCTGTATAAAGATGCCGTGTCTTGTCTTACTTACTTGTCTTACTAGGTAGAGCGATCGTCAAAGTCAAGCAACGCATCGCATAGTCGGTTCATGGACGGGTGATCCCTTATTATTATTTTCTTGCCTAATAAAACATTTTTTTTTCCGATTTAAAAAAATATATATAATATGTACCTCGGCACTGAAGTTCTTTTTATGACTCATGTAGTTTATTTGCCTCGGCCAGAGGCCTCGGCAACTAAATTCCACATAAGTCATAAAAAGTTGAACTTCAGTGCCTTGGTACATAAATAACTATTATCCCCACTATCTACGTTTTCGAGACTTCCCGTTTCCAATGAATCGATCTGTGCACCTTATGATTGTTAGAATTGTGCTAATTCAGTTTTTTTTTAAGGTACATAGAGTCGGCAGTGGCCCACAACGATTCCAAGTCGATACAGTCTCACCTGCAGTTGCTGTACCAGCAACTGCTGTTCGAGAGACACAGACGGGAGACGCACGCTTACAGAAACAGGAGGCTGCTTTCTGACGCAAAAAGTACAAGACTGTTGGAGGAATGCAATTCTGCTCTTGTAAGTAGATTTTGTTATTGTTGACGAAAATATATCAGTAGCTTCACTACAAACAGTCCTTGGGTGTTTATTATGCCAAAGACTTCAGTCCTAAGCGTTTTATTAACAGTTTTAAATAGTTGGGTGTATTTTTTGGTTAAAATGCATAGACAATGAAAAGATATTGCTGTGCTGTGTTTTTTCTTCATTGATAGTTATTTTTACATAATATACAAGGTGTAACTTTGATTAGTACAGAAATTTTAACTGGCGGTGATAGGTTTCCACCTCAAATATCACCTATGAGGTTTTGAAGAAGACATTTAAAAAAATCATCAAAAATATGACAAATTTGCTATTATACTTGGAAACATTTTTAGTGTAAGATAGATAGATAGATAGATAGATAGATATTTGGTGTAAAAATACAAAAATATGTACACAAGTCACAGGTCAATAAGTACAGGTACTGGTACAATATTTTATACATAAAATAAAATTATAAAACGATTAAGTGTCCATTAAAATAATATTAAACTAGAACAATAATAAAAACAATATAGTGTAGAGTCAAGATTTCTAAAAATTTACATTATAGAATATCGTTTAAAAATTCGAATAGAGTAATAGGCTTTATTTAGCAGTTTCCGTTTAACAACACTAAGAAATTCATTGCGAGACATATTTCTAAGTTCCAACGGCAATTTGTTATAAAACAATGGTGCGTAGTAATTTATATAAGTTCTACTCTTTTCTAAGCGTAAAGCAGGCAGTCTAATAAATAAAAACAATATAGTGTAGAGTCAAGATTTCTAAAAATTTACATTATAGAATATCGTTTAAAAATTCGAATAGAGTAATAGGCTTTATTTAGCAGTTTCCGTTTAACAACACTAAGAAATTCATTGCGAGACATATTTCTAAGTTGTAAACAACATCCTGTATATAAGAAACAGCTCAAGTTTCAGGAAGAAAAATCTTGAATTATAATAGTTGTGGCCAGAATTAATATCCTCTGAAGGCAATATTAGCAACAAGATAAGAACATATTTTTGAGAAGCTAAGGGTTTGCTTAGAAATACCCCCCAAAATGTAGAATTATGAGAGTAAGAAAAAATAATAATCTGGCACAGTCAAATTTGGCAGACAGAAAAGAAATTATAAATGATGGTGATGTTGAAGAACATGGTTATTTGCCACTAAAGTATCCAAATGATAACAAATATGAACAATTTATAAATAATTTTAAAATTTGTACTCAAGATTTAGCTGATGCAGGCACTTCAAAGGAAAATGTTGGTCAAAATGAAGTAGAGCATTGTGGAAATTGTAAATATAAGTTTAACAAAAAATCATATTCGATAGGATGCACTGAATGTCCAAAATGGTTCTGTTTGACATGTGCTAAATTATCAAGGAAAGATTGGGTATGTGAAAGTTGTAGACTCCACCCTACAAATGGAAATAATTTGGTTAATATTATTTGTCGTTTAGAAGAGGAGAACAAACTACTTAAGGAAGTTGTTACAGACATGAATAAAACAATGCAATCTTTGATAAAGAAATTGGAAGTAATTGAAAACAATAATATTTTTAATAAAATGGATAATTTACAGAAAAAATTTGACACATTAATTAATAAATTAGAGGATACAAACAAAAATAAAGCTGGACAGACATCTTATTCAGAAATTTTAAAATCATACACACCTAAAGTAGAGCACACAAATTTGCCAGTATTAATTATTAAACCAAAGGTACCTCAGTCCAATCTTCAAACTAAAAAGGATATACAAAACCATATTAATCCGTCAACTGTTAATGCTTCTGTAAGTAAAGTTAAGGAAATAAGGAATGGTGGAATAATTATAAAGTCGCAAACAATAGAAGATATTGAAAAAATAGGAAGAATTAGTAAAGATAAATTAAAAAATAAATACATTGTTGAGGTATCTTAATTAAAATCTCCAAAATTAGTAGTAATTGGAAGTAGACAAGATTATAAAAAAGAAGAGTTACTGGATGCATTAAGAGCTAGACATATTCTTGACAGTGAAGATACATTTGAAGTTAAATACAGCAGAAAATCAAATTTCTCTAAAAAAATTATTATTTTTATTGAGACTATTGGAAGAACTTTTCAGAAATTAGTTGACAAAGAAATTTATTTAGGATGGGATAAATTTAAATTTAAAGAAGACCTACATATTCTTTCTTGTTTTAATTGCTGTGAATATGGACATTATGCCAAAGATTGTACTAAAAGAAGAGCTTGCCGTTTTTGTAGTGGAGATCATGCTTATTCTGAGTGCATGGAAGAGATTCCAAAATGTGTTAACTGCACCATATCAAATATTAAATTTAATTCCCAATATGATTGCGCCCATGAGGCAAATACTAATCTGTGTGCAATACATAGCTTCAAAATTTTTAATGCAAAAGAAAAGATAAATTATTTATTATAGGCATCCTAAAAATTTTGTATATGAATGCAAGGTCTTTAAAAAATAAAATAGACCAAATTGACTTAATGTTATTTCAAGAGAATGTTGATTTGATGGTGATAACTGAAACATGGGTTAAGAAGATTGAAGAAAAATATTATAACTTTAGGGATTTCAATTCGGCATATGCATCAAGAGATAGAAGAGGAGGTGGTGTTGGTATATTCATCCATAACAAATTTAAATTTGAAATAACTGACAAAATATATATATATATATATAGGCCCCCATCTCTGTCAGTTGATTCATTCCTCAATCTTCTTGATGAGAAATTGGAAAAATTGAACAACTCATCTTCAAACTGTTTTGTGTTAGCTGATATGAACATAGATTTTTTCAAAGATGATAAATCTTCCAGGAGACTTAAGGATATTTACAGTTCTAATAATTTTAAAATTTGTAATGAAAATAGAGCAACAAGAGATATAAATAATTGTGCCAGTCTAATAGATCATGTCATTACAAACTCTACAAGAGACATTGAATTATTCTTCCTAACTAGTCCACTTAGTGACCACCAAGTGCAAATTGTCACTATCAACTCACAGTTGGAACCCAAAAAAGATAAATATAAGCATATTACAGTCACAAAATTTAACGTTTCAAGACTAGAAGACCAACTAGCGGCCATTGAAAAAAGTAAAGATACATTTGAAGATCTCAACATGCTATATAATGAAATTTTAAGAGTTTTTAATGATTGTTCCTATCAGCAAAAAATTAAAGTGAAAAATAACTCCAAACCTTGGTTTACTAAAGACCTTGCAAATATGATCAAGATTAGAGATAAGCATTATAGGAAGATGAAGAAGAATCCAGCAAATGATGTATATCAAGAAACATATGCTAGCTATAATAAAATTGTAAAGAATCAAATCAAATTAGTCAAACAAAAATTCTATAAAGAACAATTTTCTTCGGGTAATCAAAAAACTATTTGGAAAAATTTAAATCTTCTAATAAAGAACTCTGAAAAGAAACAAAATAATAATATTGAATATCTTATGAAAAATGGAAAAAAAATAGAAGAAACTATTGATATATGTGAAGAAATTAACTCATATTTTGTCCAAGTTGGAGAAAATTTGATGAAGAAAATCCCTACTCTTCATGGGGTACAATATGAAGAAGCGCAAATTACAAAATCCATGTTTGTTGATATACAGTGTGACCCATTTGTTTTGGGGTCAGTCTGTAAAAAGTGTATCAATCGTGCGATTTGGCTGATTTTTTTTTTTTTAATTGTAGAGCTCGATGAACTGCACATTTTGAACAAAAATTGCCTGGTTCGCATAAAATCCAAAGCCTACTATGACCGTTTTTATGAGCAAAATTTTAAGAAACCATATTAGCGTTTTTTTTTGAAAAAATCTGTGTGCGCCAATGGATTGAGCACCCCTCGAAATGGGTATGTACAAAATTTCATCAAAATATTTCAAGTAATAACGATTTTGTAGAAAAATTAAAAATGCAGCCAAGGTACGTCTTTATTTTCAAAAATTCAAAGTTGGCCATGGAAAATAATTGAATTGTAATAATACAACCTTATGCTTATAAACACAAAACATAAAAACAATTAAAATTATAAAATTTTTGTAACTTCTACCAAGCCTCCATTTTCTACAATGCATTTGTCGTTCCTCTTGCGTACATTCAAAATTACATTTCGTATTTGCTGTGGAGTAATTTCCTCACAACTACGGTTTATCCTAGCTTGTAGTTCTTGTAAATTATGGGGTCTTGACTTATAAACATTTTGCTTAAGTGTACCCCAAAGAAAAAAATCTGAAGGAGTTAAGTCCGGAGATCTCGGTGGCCACTCACAGAAAGGACTATTTCGCCCTATCCAACAGTTTTCAAAATTATTATCTAGCCAGTTTCTGATTAAACGAGCATTATGAATAGGACTGCCATCTAACTGTAACTTTAAATTTAAACGGTATCTTAATGGTAACTCATCTAAAGCATTTCTAAATTCAATTTCTAGAAAATTCAAGAAGCCAGCCGCATTCAAATTCCCTTCAAAGAAAAATGGGCCAATTATTCTGTCGCGTAGTATTCCACACCAAACGTTAATTTTTTGTGAATATTGTCTCCTTGCATTTATTATAAACTCTGGATTTTCAGCTGACCAGTGACGGCAGTTTTGACTTGATACTACACCATTTGTAGTAAACGTGGCTTCGTCGGTGAATAAAATTTCATTTAAAAAGTTGCCATTATGGAGATATTCACCTTGCAGCCAATAGCAAAATTCTAATCTCTCCTCATCTCCTGGTTCCAGGGTGTGCAAAAATTTTGGCTTAAACGGTTTTATTTTGTTTTGTCTCAAACATCTCCTTATACTCTCTCTGGGTATATGAAGGTCTAAACTAGCCGTTCGAACACTATTTCGAGGATTGTCACTAAAGTATTGCAGAATTTGATTGTTATTTTCAACAAGTTCACGGCGTCCATTTTGCCTAGTTTTTAATAAATTTTTAGAAATCGATCCAGTTTCATCAAAAATATTGTTTATACGTTGTACAGTACTTCGACTCACTGATCTACCTGGGTGTCTATTGTTAAATTCGGCCGCAGCTTCTGCTGCCGAGCGCTCGTTGTCGCCCACGAGTCGAACAATTTCTATTTTGTCTCTTATGCTTAAATATTCCATAATTATGATAATTAATTGTATTGAGCACAAACAATTTCTGAACTCAATTTAGACAGTTTGACACTTAATAAAAGTAAACAATTCAATTATTTTCCCTGGCCAACTTTGAATTTTTGAAAATAAAGACGTACCTTGGCTGCATTTTTAATTTTTTTACAAAATCGTTATTACTTGAAATATTTTGATGAAATTTTGTACATACCCATTTCGAGGGGTGCTCAATCCATTGGCGCACACAGATTTTTTCAAAAAAAAAAACGCTAATATGGTTTCTTAAAATTTTGCTCATAAAAACGGTCATAGTAGGCTTTGGATTTTATGCGAACCAGGCAATTTTTGTTCAAAATGTGCAGTTCATCGAGCTCTACAATTTAAAAAAAAAATCAGCCAAATCGCACGATTGATACACTTTTTACAGACTGACCCCAAAACAAATGGGTCACACTGTAGATGGAATAACAGCTGCAGAAATTGAAGAAATTATAGACAGGTTGGATCCACATAAAGCAACTGGTTATGACAATGTTTCAGTCAAGATTGTTAAAAATGTTAAATATTCCTTAATTCCAATTTTACTGCAACTTATAAAAATGTCTTTTCAAAATGGTCAGTTTCCAGAGAAAATGAAAATTGCTAAAGTTTTGCCAATTTTTAAAAGTGGAGAACGTTACAAATGTAATAATTATCGACCAATTTCTATTTTACCAGTTTTTTCTAAAATTTTGGAAAAAGTAATGAACAACAGAGTAACTGATTTTCTTGAATCCAAACAGCTACTTTATTCTAACCAATTTGGCTTTCGTAGATCTAGAGACACAGAAATTGCTGCTGCTGATGTCATTACAAATATACAGCATAATGTTGATGACAATAAAATATGTTGTTTATTGTCACTAGATTTATGTAAAGCATTTGATACAGTTAACCATACAATTTTTCTTAAATGTTTATGTAATATGGGTATAAGAGGCATACTTCAATCATGGTTTCAAAATTATTTATCTAAACGTAATCAATTTGTCCAAATTGGAGAAATCAAAAGTTCAAAGAGATATATAAATTGTGGAGTTCCACAAGGATCTACATTAGGCCCAATTATGTTTCTAATATATATTAGTTCTGTGTCGAATTTAAATCTGAAAGGCAGTATTAAACTTTTTGCTGATGATACAACAATTGTCTATTTTGCTGAAACTATCTCTGAAATATTTTGTCATATTGAACATGATTTAGAGAAACTTTTTAAATGGTTACAGTTATATAAACTCTCACTGAATTTTGATAAATCCAAATATATGTTTATCACGAAACGTAAATTAATTGAAAATATTAAACCAAAGCTTTCATTTAATAATAATGAAATTAAACATACAAATTCTATTAAGTTTCTAGGTTTACATCTCGACTCAAATTTTAGTTGGAAATCACATATTAAATATCTTAGGAACAGTATTTCTCCAATAATAGGTATTTTATATAGAATAAGGAACTATATTGCATTGAAATACTTGAAAAATATTTACTTTTCATTAATATACTCAAAATTACAATATTTAATTTCAATTTGGGGATCAGCAAGTTTGGATGCAAGAAAACCTTTGAAAAAGTTGCAAAATAAAATTATTAAATGCATCCATAAACTACCTTTCTTGGAACCAACAATAAATTTGTATAAACCAAAAGGATATCTAGATATTGAAAGTTTATATAAATTAAAAGTATGCATTTTGATTCATTCAGTTGTTAAAAAAGAAAAATATTCCAGCATTGCTATTCAAAAAGTTTATTCCAAAATTACAAGACAAAATAGTGATTTTCAGATTCAAAAATTTAAAAGTAATTTTGGGAAAAAATCAATTCTCTGTGATGGAGTTTTATTATATAATAAGATTCCAAAAGAAATCAAATGTATAAGAAATACCACCAGATTTAAAATGAAGCTAAAAAAATTATTTCTGGAAAAAAAAACATAAAGGGAAAAAGTAAGAAAAACATGTTGCAGTAATCTTGTTTTTTTTTTTGGTAATTATCTATATAATTCTCTGTAATAATCTACTGATTGTTGAGAATTTAAATAAATAAATAAATAAATAAATAAATAAATAAATAAATAAATAAATAAAATAATATTTTCTCTTTCTCTAGTATGGTGGTTGTGTATTTGGGACTGATGAAAATAGCTTTCAGTGTGGCCTTTTATATATTTTAGGCATTCGTAAATGTACAGACAGGGCACGGTCATTATTTGGAGCTCTGAAAACTTCTGCCGAACATGATCTCGGTAATCCAGACCAGTCATGCACCGCACAACTCTCCTCTGTATTGCAAAGATTCTACAAACCCGAGAACTATGACCCCAGCAGAGTATTGCATATGAATATGTCGATTGAAAAGTGCCGTAATATACCAATTTTAGAGAATCAAGAGAGAGTATACTTTTAAGGTTATAGATTAAATAGGCTGATGAATTCAGTTTTCCCGCAACACACTCGACATGAGCATGCCAATCCAACTTGGGATCTAAAATAACGCCAAGAAATTTGACTTTGTTTTCTGTAATAGGTGTTGATATTACGTCACGTTTAAGGGTGAAAATAAGATGTTCCGTTTTTTTTTTTTGAGTTTAAACTAAGTTTTGCGGCATCAAACCAGTTCTTTGCCATGGACTGTGCTGATTCATGCTCGCATGGTAGTACACCTGCAGCGGTCGGCAACCTTTAAGAATGCAGCGTATCGCGCACCCCGTGCCTCATAGTCTTCCTGTGGCCGCCATGCAGAAAAGAATGTCCCAAAATCTCGCATCTCGGATTTTTCGAAATCATCTGGTTGTCACGGATTTTGGAGGCGAATAGTAATTGTAATGTTACTTGTTCCTGCTGGATAACAAAAATTGTTTGCTGAAATCTCCGTCTGGTGTGTATAAGCCGCTGCAAATGAAATTAAAAATAGCCACCATACTGCAATAAAAAAATCTTGCAGCGCAGAGTGGAAGCTTGTATTAGGATGAAGGATGTTTCGAACAACTTCCATGAAAAAGTTACGTTGTTAAGAAGTGGAATGCTGAAAACAAATTAATGAAGTGGTAAATGTGATTATTAGTAGGTTTTGGCACAGAATAAATAGCTTCACAACAGAAGCATCCATAAAGACGTGTGTCAAAAGGATGCTCGCTTTGACATGAAATATCTTCTAAAGGGATAAACATTGTGCATTTTATTTGATTTTACATTAATCCACATTGCAAAGAGATTGTATTAGGACCAAATTTATGTACAAGTTATTGCTTATTTTTCTGTAAATTGAAATGGAGGCTCGCTTATTTTTGACATATGTCTTTATGGACGCTTCTGTTGTGAAGCTATTTATTCTGTGGTTATGGAGAGTGCTATGCACGGCCCTCGTAAAATAAACTGGACTGCTTTTCCAAGACAGTAATTTGTCCCACCTATATACATGTACAGATTGGACAGGTTTTCTTTGCAGTGCCCGACTCTAATATTATGAATAAGTAGGGGGAACTACGCGGCACGTGGCGTTCAGGGCGGGGTCAATACCCAGCGGGATCACGAGTGCGGGAGGGGGCAGGGACAGGGAGGGAGTAAGTAAGTACATCATCATCATCATCATCATCAAACCGTAGACTCCACCCACTGCGCGCGCCGCGTAACCCCCTCCATCTGTCTCTCCACTTAATACTATAGTGGTACATTGAATATGTGACCAGTAGATGTCCCACCAAAAGGTTATTGGGTCCACAGGTCATTGGCCGTTAGATGTCCGATTACAATACGGAATTTTAGAGGGATATTTTAAATTGGAATCATGTCAAAATGCACGAGGTCTGTCGTTGGCTGTGGTCAAATGTCATTTTATGTTGCCACCACAAGTTTCGCTTCTTCCCTAGAATGCACACTAAATCCACTAGAATAGGCCCAAAATGGCGGCTACCCAGGCGGACGCCAGCGCCCTCTGCTGGATGGCTAAAAATTGGTGGAGGGACTAGGGCCCAATGGCAGTCCAGTTTATTTTACGAGGGCCGTGGTGTGTTGTGACGTGAAAATAGAGAGAAAAGTGAAAACAAATTAGTGAATAGTTAGAATAGAATAGTTTCTTTATTGCCATTAAAGTACATCGAAAGACGCGGCAACGTCAAACCCATATACAATGTAAACTTAAGTAGCACATGTTAAAATTACACATTACACTACACATTTAAATTCATATTAAGTCACACATTAAAAAGTACCAAAGTCAAAAGAATAAAATTGTACTTCTGGGAGGTAATGTATTACAGATGTTCTAAATTTAATCAACTGATCAATACTTTTAATATTTTGAGGAAGCGAGTTAAAAGCTTTCATTGCCCGAAAGAGTGGACTCCTTTCATAGAACACTGATTTATGTTTAGGAATTCGAAGTTCCGTTGCACTTCTAGTGGTAACTGTCATTGTGGAAGCATAGCACCCTGAATTTGTGTCGAAGTCATTGCCATGTTTCTTTACAAATATGACCATTGCAAGGTAATACAGAGATGGTGCTGTCAAAATGTGCAATAATTTAAACAAAGGTTTGCATGAGACTCTATGACTTTGCCCCATTAAGCATCGGATAATACGCTTCTGTGTTATGAAAATTCGCTTTGCGTTACTAGAGGCACCCCAAAAAAGGATTCCATATGTCATCCTCGATTGCACAACCGACAAGTAAAACAATTTCAAAGTATCCAGGATGACTCGATCCCTAAGAACTCTTACTGCTGCACAAGCAGAGGTCATCCGGGAATTAAGGTAAGTAATGTGACACTCCCAACTCAAGTTACGATCAATGAATATACCCAGAAACTTTATGCTACTCAACACTGGAATTGACTTTGAATTTAATTTTATATATAATGACTTGTTTTGGTGTTTTTGTTTATTGAATTGAATAGCCGCAGTCTTGTCTGCATTCAGTTTTAAAGCATTTCTTTCGCACCAGTCGTGCATATTTTTTGCGACCTCAGTCGTCTGCCCAGATAGTTGCGGCAGTGTTGAACCCACCAGGATAACGGATGTGTCATCTGCATAGGGGCCGCGGTGGCATCACTCGTACCGGCGCTGACTGCATGTTTTTCTGCCTTCGATCGACTTTGGTTCGAACCGATGTCGAGGCAGGGGGATGCACATGTCTTTAAAGAAAAACACCGCTATGACCAAGAGCGCTGGGCAAATGTGGGTTCACGGTATTGCTCCCAAATAGCTTTATCCGTGTGATTTACTAATTGTCCTACACTCACTGGGATTACTACGATTTTCTAGGGTTTTCCGTAGTACTTGAGCGAATGCTATCCTAGTTCTATCGGGAAAAAAGTCGGCCCTAGCCGCAAATGGCAACGAAGACAAAATAATAGTAATTGCCCCCCTCCCCCGCACAAGCATGTGGTTGTTTCTAGGATACTCCTAGTTTGGAGTATTGTGAGGGTGAGAATTATTATTATTATTATCTCGACTTAGCCAAAAGGCATTCGCACTCCCTCAACGGGGAACATTCACTCAGATCCCGGGTATCCCGGATACCAAAAGGATCTGGCTCGGACGAGACCCTTGCCATGTTATCGGGCCTTAGGTGACATTGATGTTGTTGGATGATCCTGCACTCCCCATGAATTTCCTGACGGTTCGGGCTGTCGCAAGTAGTACCGCTCTCTGCATGGACCTGTAAAGACTATCAGTTAGACCCAGCTCCTTGATGTTTCTCAGCAAACTTTTTGGTATAACACCAGTTGTTGACATGATGATTGGAATCGTCTGGACGTTCTCCATTTCCCATTGCCTTCTAATTCGTTCTTCTAAATCTCTGTACTTCGCGATCTTCTCGACTTGCTTCACACGCAGGTTGTTGTTGTTCGGGATGGCCACATCAATCAGAGTTGTCTGCCTAGAAATTTTATCAACTATTATAAGGTCCGGTCTGTTATGGGCAACTCGTTGATCTGTCAGAACTGTACGATCCCAGTACATCTTGTAGTTGCTGTTCTCAAGAACAGGCTCAGGTGTGTAGTTGTAATATGGGAGCCTCTCTGCCTGCACAAGCAGCAGCTTTTCCGCCAGTTTCTGGTGCAAGATCTTGGCAACCGAATCGTGTCGTTCCTTATATTCCGTTGATGCGAACATCTGACATCCTCCTGTTATGTGCTGGATTGTTTCTGAAGTTGGGCACCCGTATCTGCATCTGTCATCCACTACCGATGCATCTCCTACAATGAATTTTAGGTAGTTGCGAGTTGGTATAACCTGATCTTGTATGGCCAGTAGGAAGCCTTCCGTCTCGGGGAACATTCGTCCCGAGGTCAGCCAATAGTTCGACGCTAACTTGTCGACATGTTCCTGGTTAGCCTCATTAGGATGCCTCCCGTGCAGCGGCTTCCCCAACCACCTCTGTAGTTTATCGTTGTCGGTTCGGTGGTGATTTTGACGCTCGTGTTCCGTCAGACGTAGCGGTGTTGAGACGTCTGCTCCGCATATAGCCCTATGTAGTGTGGAGCTGTTGGCCTGCCTGTGGAAATAATTACGCAGATTTAATATTTGTTGGTCCAATTGCGTGCTGAGATCTGCCAATCCTCTTCCTCCTAGTTGACGTGGCAGAGTTGTTCTTTCTACGGCGCTATGGGGATGATGTTTATGAGCTTTTGTCAGTAGTGTCCTAACTTTTCGTTGCAGGTTGTTGATGTCCGTGTTGGTCCAATTCACTATTCCGAACGAATAGCTGAGTACAGAGCACGCATACGTGTTCAGGGCCTTAAACAAATTCCTGCTGTTAAGATCAGTTCGCACTACTTGTCTTACTCTCTTGATGAATTCATTCGTTAAATCAGTCTTCATTGTTCGATGGTCTATCCTTTGAGCTTGTTTCATCCCGAGATACTTGTATGTATCTCCCTTGCTCATTGCTTCGATCTCCTGGCCATCCTGCATCTCGTGTGCGCTTTGTTCGAGCTTTCCCCGGATGATATTAAGGGTGCGGCACTTGTCCAGTCCAAACAGCATTCCGATGTCCCTGGAGAACTCCTCTACAATTTTAAGCATTTGCGTTAGTTGGTTTTTGGTTGCTGCGATCAGTTTTAAATCATCCATATATAATAGGTGATTCAACTTGATCGCTTCTGCATTGTTGCTTTTGATAGCGAAGCCATATTTTGTAGAGTTCAACCGATGTGATAGAGGGTTCATCGCCATGCAGAACCACAGTGGACTGAGTGAATCTCCTTGGAAAATCCCTCTTCGGATGTTGATTGTGTCGGTCTCGATGTTACTGTCTGCGGTTCTGAGTTGTATCTTAGTGCGCCAGGTTGTCATAACGTGTTCTAAAAAGGAAACTGTATGATGATCTATTTTATACAGCTTTAAGATACCTGTGAGCCAGTCGTGAGGTACGGAATCAAATGCTTTTTTGTAGTCCACATAAGCCATGTGGAGGTTTCGTTGCTTGGAATGAGCCTGGTTGCAGATGACAGAGTCTATGATGAGTTGCTCTTTGCATCCCATTGCGCCCTTCGAGCAGCCCTTCTGCTGCATTGCAATGATGTTGTTCCGCTCGCAGTGAGCATATATTCGCTGCGTAAGGCAAGATGTGATTATCTTGTACAGCGTAGGCAAGCAGGTTATTGGGCGGTACTTGGCAGGGTTATCCGTATTCCGCTGGTCTTTTGGTAACAGGTAGGTTGCACCCTGTGTAAGAAACAATGGCATTTTCAGAGGATCGAGCAAGACTTCATTAATTAAGGTAGTTATCTGTTCATGCGTGCACCACAACTTCTTAATCCAATAGTTTTGGAGATGATCTGGACCTGGTGCCTTCCAGTTGTGGGAATTCTTGATGACATCGGAGACCTCAGCGGTTGTGAATTGCTCGTGTTGCATCTGGCTATAGTTCCGGCCCATCTCGCGTTCTTCGCTGATCCAGCTTGCACTGACATTGTATGGACCTGGTGTGGCAAGTTGATTTCTCCAGAAACCGTCGACCTGTTCTCTGCTAGGGTAACTCGCATTTGTGGCATCGGCGCTAGAATTAAAAGCACGGTAGAAACCCTTTTCTGATCGTTCAAAGAGTTTATTGTCTCGTTTCCTGTTGTTACTAGCCTTGTATCTCCTCAGACGCCCTGCGAAAACAGAAAGTTTTTGTTTTAATGTGTCAAGACATTGTTGAGCAGTGATGTTCGCGGGGTCATGCCGAGAATGCATTTGGGTGCGGCTCATTATTGCCTGCACCGCCCTCTGGATCCTTCTAGTTCTAACTCCTCTGATATATTCCGTCACTTGTCCTATGTCTTTACGGAGACTCTCGATCTTCCGATTTAGTCGCATTTCCCATTGAGCCATTCGTGGTTCTGGTCTTGCACGATTCAACTCTTGGGCCGTTCGGATCTTGGCACCCATTACAGTGGTGACTGCCGTTGCGGCACAGTAGATTAACATGTGCATATGTTCTAATGTTGGTGTCACTGAAACATAGTTTGGTAAAATTCGTGTGTTCATAAGATCGAGCACGATCGCAAGTTTCCTGGAAGAATTTAATCTTGGTAGCGGTGGCCTGCTCAGTGGGTCTGTGCCTTCGTATCGCAATACTGCCTGTCTCATATGTGCGTTTAAGCCTTCAAAATGTTCTTCGTTAACCGATTCCAGACTCTCAGTTGTTGGTTCTACCGTTTCGGCTTCTAGTTGTTGTCCAGGCGCTTGAAGTTCCCCATTGTTGTTGTTGTCATCTATGTCTATGTGTTCGCCGTGGATCTCTAGCTCAACTTCCCGTTTGATATCGTTAAATCGCGTTTCTGGAATTCGGTTATTTCTTAGAATAGTTCGATACTGATCTGACACTCTTTGTTCAGACACTTGCATGTGTGGAAACTCCCTGCAGAACTCGGCATGCAGTTGTTGTCGGTAGCCGATCATCTCTTGTCCTAAGTTTGTCACCCTGTAAAAAATACGCATAATCGATTCATTCATGGACACAGTCCATTTCATGCGTCGTCGTTGTAATCCCGCCTCTGTGAACGCTGGCTGAAGTTCCCGCGCAGCACCTTCGGTGGGTGGAACCCTAGTTCTCGTTTGGCTCCCATGTTGTAGATGTCCGTGTTGTTGTTGGGCTGTAGCTGTTTGTGCAACAGGGGCCCGCCTCATCAGCGCCCTGTCACCGACGTCCCGCTCGCTGTCATGTCCAGCGCCGGCTCCAGACATGCCCTGGCGATCCCCAGGCAGCGGCCCTATGACAAAACTCCTATTAATCTCCATTCCATGGGTTTCTCCCGTAACGTGGATAACTAGGATAACGCGGGATCGTTACACCCGAGGATCTGCCCCTCTCACAGGTCAAACCCCTCCTTGCGTTAACTGGGAAACACGGGATCGTTACACCCGAAGATCCGCCTCTCTCACAGGCTAGATCCATCCCTGTGTAACCGAGAGTCACGGGATTGTCACACCCGAGGATCAGCCCCCGTCACCAGCTAGACCCCTCCCTGCGCAACTGGAGATCGCGGGATTGCCACACCCGTAGGTCTGCCCCTGTCACAGGCCAAACCTCTCCATGCGTAACTGGGAATCGCGGGATCGTCACACCCGTGAATCTGCCCCTCTCACAGGTCAGACCCATCCCTGCGTAACTGGGGAGCGCGGGATCGTCACACCCGAGGGTCTGCCTCTCTCACAGGTCAGACCCCCCTGCGCATTTATTATTATTATTATATCGACTTAGCCAAAAGGCATTCGCACTCCCTCTACGGGGAACATTCACTCAGATCCCGGGCATCCCGGATACCAAAAGGATCTGGCTCGGACGAGACCCTTGCCATGTTATCGGGCCCTAGGTGACATTGATGTTCTTGGACGATCCTGCATTCCCCATGAATTTCCTGACGGTTCGGGCTGTCGCAAGTAGTACCGCTTTCTGCATGGACCTGTAAAGACTATCAGTTAGATTCAGCTCCTTGATGTTTCTCAGCAAACTTTTTGGTATAACACCAGTTGTTGACATGATGATTGGAATCGTCTGGACGTTCTCCATTTCCCATTGCCTTCTAATTCGTTCTTCTAAGTCTCTGTACTTCGCGATCTTCTCGACTTGCTTCACACGCAGGTTGTTGTTGTTCGGGATGGCCACATCAATCAGAGTTGTCTTCCTAGAAATTTTATCAACTATTATAAGGTCCGGTCTGTTATGGGCAACTCGTTGATCAGTCAGAACTGTACGATCCCAGTACATCTTGTAGTTGCTGTTCTCAAGAACAGGCTCAGGTGTGTAGTTGTAATATGGGACCCTTTCTGTCTGCACAAGCAGCAGCTTTTCCGCCAGTTCCCGGTGCAAGATCTTGGCAACCGAATCGTGTCGTTCCTTATATTCCGTTGATGCGAACATCTGACATCCTCCTGTTATGTGCTGGATTGTTTCTGAAGTTGGGCACCCGTATCTGCATCTGTCATCCACTACCGATGCATCTCCTACAATGAATTTTAGGTAGTTGCGAGTTGGTATAACCTGATCTTGTATGGCCAGTAGGAAGCCTTCCGTCTCGGGGAACATTCGTCCCGAGGTCAGCCAATAGTTCGACGCTAACTTGTCGACATGTTCCTGGTTAACCTCATTAGGATGTCTCCCGTGCAGCGGCTTCCCCAACCACCTCTGTAGTTTATCGTTGTCGGTTCGGTGGTGATTTTGACGCTCGTGTTCCGTCAGACGTAGCGGTGTTGAGACGTCTGCTCCGCATATAGCCCTATGTAGTGTGGAGCTGTTGGCCTGCTTTGTTCGAGCTTTCCCCGGATGATATTAAGGGTGCGGCACTTGTCCAGTCCAAACAGCATTCCGATGTCCCTGGAGAACTCCTCTACAATTTTAAGCATTTGCGTTAGTTGGTTTTTGGTTGCTGCGATCAGTTTTAAATCATCCATATATAATAGGTGATTCAACTTGATCGCTTCTGCATTGTTGCTTTTGATAGCGAAGCCATATTTTGTAGAGTTCAACCAATGTGATAGAGGGTTCATCGCCATGCAGAACCACAGTGGACTGAGTGAATCTCCTTGGAAAATCCCTCTTCGGATGTTGATTGTGTCGGTCTCGATGTTACTGTCTGCGGTTCTGAGTTGTATCTTAGTGCGCCAGGTTGTCATAACGTGTTCTAAAAAGGAAACTGTATGATGATCTATTTTATACAGCTTTAAGATACCTGTGAGCCAGTCGTGAGGTACGGAATCAAATGCTTTTTTGTAGTCCACATAAGCCATGTGGAGGTTTCGTTGCTTGGAATGAGCCTGGTTGCAGATGACAGAGTCTATGATGAGTTGCTCTTTGCATCCCATTGCGCCCTTCGAGCAGCCCTTCTGCTGCATTGCAATGATGTTGTTCCGCTCGCAGTGAGCATATATTCGCTGCGTAAGGCAAGATGTGATTATCTTGTACAGCGTAGGCAAGCAGGTTATTGGGCGGTACTTGGCAGGGTTATCCGTATTCCGCTGGTCTTTTGGTAACAGGTAGGTTGCACCCTGTGTAAGAAACAATGGCATTTTCAGAGGATCGAGCAAGACTTCATTAATTAAGGTAGTTATCTGTTCATGCGTGCACCACAACTTCTTAATCCAATAGTTTTGGAGATGATCTGGACCTGGTGCCTTCCAGTTGTGGGAATTCTTGATGACATCGGAGACCTCAGCGGTTGTGAATTGCTCGTGTTGCATCTGGCTATAGTTCCGGCCCATCTTGCGTTCTTCGCTGATCCAGCTTGCACTGACATTGTATGGACCTGGTGTGGCAAGTTGATTTCTCCAGAAACCGTCGACCTGTTCTCTGCTAGGGTAACTCGCATTTGTGGCATCGGCGCTAGAATTAAAAGCACGGTAGAAACCCTTTTCTGATCGTTCAAAGAGTTTGTTGTCTCGTTTCCTGTTGTTACTAGCCTTGTATCTCCTCAGACGCCCTGCGAAAACAGAAAGTTTTTGTTTTAATGTGTCAAGACATTGTTGAGCAGTGATGTTCGCGGGGTCATGCCGAGAATGCATTTGGGTGCGGCTCATTATTGCCTGCACCGCCCTCTGGATCCTTCTAGTTCTAACTCCTCTGATATATTCCGTCACTTGTCCTATGTCTTTACGGAGACTCTCGATCTTCCGATTTAGTCGCATTTCCCATTGAGCCATTCGTGGTTCTGGTCTTGCACGATTCAACTCTTGGGCCGTTCGGATCTTGGCACCCATTACAGTGGTGACTGCCGTTGCGGCACAGTAGATTAACATGTGCATATGTTCTAATGTTGGTGTCACTGAAACATAGTTTGGTAAAATTCGTGTGTTCATAAGATCGAGCACGATCGCAAGTTTCCTGGAAGAATTTAATCTTGGTAGCGGTGGCCTGCTCAGTGGGTCTGTGCCTTCGTATCGCAATACTGCCTGTCTCATATGTGCGTTTAAGCCTTCAAAATGTTCTTCGTTAACCGATTCCAGACTCTCAGTTGTTGGTTCTACCGTTTCGGCTTCTAGTTGTTGTCCAGGCGCTTGAAGTTCCCCATTGTTGTTGTTGTCATCTATGTCTATGTGTTCGCCGTGGATCTCTAGCTCAACTTCCCGTTTGATATCGTTAAATCGCGTTTCTGGAATTCGGTTATTTCTTAGAATAGTTCGATACTGATCTGACACTCTTTGTTCAGACACTTGCATGTGTGGAAACTCCCTGCAGAACTCGGCATGCAGTTGTTGTCGGTAGCCGATCATCTCTTGTCCTAAGTTTGTCACCCTGTAAAAAATACGCATAATCGATTCATTCATGGACACAGTCCATTTCATGCGTCGTCGTTGTAATCCCGCCTCTGTGAACGCTGGCTGAAGTTCCCGCGCAGCACCTTCGGTGGGTGGAACCCTAGTTCTCGTTTGGCTCCCATGTTGTAGATGTCCGTGTTGTTGTTGGGCTGTAGCTGTTTGTGCAACAGGGGCCCGCCTCATCAGCGCCCTGTCACCGACGTCCCGCTCGCTGTCATGTCCAGCGCCGGCTCCAGACATGCCCTGGCGATCCCCAGGCAGCGGCCCTATGACAAAACTCCTATTAATCTCCATTCCATGGGTTTCTCCCGTAACGTGGGAGTGACGGCCTTCGGTCGCCTTTTACGACTCGCGGAGCCACGATAGGAGTATTCTAACCCGCTACCCACACAGGTCAACTAGGATAACGCGGGATCGTTACACCCGAGGATCTGCCCCTCTCACAGGTCAAACCCCTCCTTGCGTTAACTGGGAAACACGGGATCGTTACACCCGAAGATCCGCCTCTCTCACAGGCTAGATCCATCCCTGTGTAACCGAGAGTCACGGGATTGTCACACCCGAGGATCAGCCCCCGTCACCAGCTAGACCCCTCCCTGCGCAACTGGAGATCGCGGGATTGCCACACCCGTAGGTCTGCCCCTGTCACAGGCCAAACCTCTCCATGCGTAACTGGGAATCGCGGGATCGTCACACCCGTGAATCTGCCCCTCTCACAGGTCAGACCCATCCCTGCGTAACTGGGGAGCGCGGGATCGTCACACCCGAGGGTCTGCCTCTCTCACAGGTCAGACCCCCCTGCGCATTTATTATTATTATTATATCGACTTAGCCAAAAGGCATTCGCACTCCCTCTACGGGGAACATTCACTCAGATCCCGGGCATCCCGGATACCAAAAGGATCTGGCTCGGACGAGACCCTTGCCATGTTATCGGGCCCTAGGTGACATTGATGTTCTTGGACGATCCTGCATTCCCCATGAATTTCCTGACGGTTCGGGCTGTCGCAAGTAGTACCGCTTTCTGCATGGACCTGTAAAGACTATCAGTTAGATTCAGCTCCTTGATGTTTCTCAGCAAACTTTTTGGTATAACACCAGTTGTTGACATGATGATTGGAATCGTCTGGACGTTCTCCATTTCCCATTGCCTTCTAATTCGTTCTTCTAAGTCTCTGTACTTCGCGATCTTCTCGACTTGCTTCACACGCAGGTTGTTGTTGTTCGGGATGGCCACATCAATCAGAGTTGTCTTCCTAGAAATTTTATCAACTATTATAAGGTCCGGTCTGTTATGGGCAACTCGTTGATCAGTCAGAACTGTACGATCCCAGTACATCTTGTAGTTGCTGTTCTCAAGAACAGGCTCAGGTGTGTAGTTGTAATATGGGACCCTTTCTGTCTGCACAAGCAGCAGCTTTTCCGCCAGTTCCCGGTGCAAGATCTTGGCAACCGAATCGTGTCCTTCCTTATATTCCGTTGATGATCTGACATCCTCCTGTTATGTGCTGGATTGTTTCTGAAGTTGGGCACCCGTATCTGCATCTGTCATCCACTACCGATGCATCTCCTACAATGAATTTTAGGTAGTTGCGAGTTGGTATAACCTGATCTTGTATGGCCAGTAGGAAGCCTTCCGTCTCGGGGAACATTCGTCCCGAGGTCAGCCAATAGTTCGACGCTAACTTGTCGACATGTTCCTGGTTAACCTCATTAGGATGTCTCCCGTGCAGCGGCTTCCCCAACCACCTCTGTAGTTTATCGTTGTCGGTTCGGTGGTGATTTTGACGCTCGTGTTCCGTCAGACGTAGCGGTGTTGAGACGTCTGCTCCGCATATAGCCCTATGTAGTGTGGAGCTGTTGGCCTGCCTGTAGAAATAATTACGCAGATTTAATATTTGTTGGTCCAATTGCTTGCTGAGATCTGCCAATCCTCTTCCTCCTAGTTGACGTGGCAGAGTTGTTCTTTCTACGGCGCTACGGGGATGATGTTTATGAGCTTTTGTCAGTAGTGTCCTAACTTTTCGTTGCAGGTTGTTGATGTCCGTGTTGGTCCAATTCACTATTCCGAACGAATAGCTGAGTACAGAGCACGCATACGTGTTCAGGGCCTTAAACAAATTCCTGCTGTTAAGATCAGTTCGCACTACTTGTCTTACTCTCTTGATGAATTCATTCGTTAAATCAGTCTTCATTGTTCGATGGTCTATCCTTTGAGCTTGTTTCATCCCGAGATACTTGTATGTATCTCCCTTGCTCATTGCTTCGATCTCCTGGCCGTCCTGCATCTCGTGTGCGCTTTGTTCGAGCTTTCCCCGGATGATATTAAGGGTGCGGCACTTGTCCAGTCCAAACAGCATTCCGATGTCCCTGGAGAACTCCTCTACAATTTTAAGCATTTGCGTTAGTTGGTTTTTGGTTGCGGCGATCAGTTTTAAATCATCCATATATAATAGGTGATTCAACTTGATCGCTTCTGCGTTGTTGCTTTTGATAGCGAAGCCATATTTTGTAGAGTTCAACCGATGTGATAGAGGGTTCATCGCCATGCAGAACCACAGTGGACTGAGTGAATCTCCTTGGAAAATCCCTCTTCGGATGTTGATTGTGTCGGTCTCGATGTTACTGTCTGCGGTTCTGAGTTGTATCTTAGTGCGCCAGGTTGTCATAACGTGTTCTAAAAAGGAAACTGTATGATGATCTATTTTATACAGCTTTAAGATACCTGTGAGCCAGTCGTGAGGTACGGAATCAAATGCTTTTTTGTAGTCCACATAAGCCATGTGGAGGTTTCGTTGCTTGGAATGAGCCTGGTTGCAGATGACAGAGTCTATGATGAGTTGCTCTTTGCATCCCATTGCGCCCTTCGAGCAGCCCTTCTGCTGCATTGCAATGATGTTGTTCCGCTCGCAGTGAGCATATATTCGCTGCGTAAGGCAAGATGTGATTATCTTGTAAAGCGTAGGCAAGCAGGTTATTGGGCGGTACTTGGCAGGGTTATCCGTATTCCGCTGGTCTTTTGGTAACAGGTAAGTTGCACCCTGTGTAAGAAACAATGGCATTTTCAGAGGATCGAGCAAGACTTCATTAATTAAGGTAGTTATTTGTTCATGCGTGCACCACAACTTCTTAATCCAATAATTTTGGAGATGATCTGGACCTGGTGCCTTCCAGTTGTGGGAATTCTTGATGACATCGGAGACCTCAGCGGTTGTGAATTGCTCGTGTTGCATCTGGCTATAGTTCCGGCCCATCTCGCGTTCTTCGCTGATCCAGCTTGCACTGACATTGTATGGACCTGGTGTGGCAAGTTGATTTCTCCAGAAACCGTCGACCTGTTCTCTGCTAGGGTAACTCGCATTTGTGGCATCGGCGCTAGAATTAAAAGCACGGTAGAAACCCTTTTCTGATCGTTCAAAGAGTTTATTGTCTCGTTTCCTGTTGTTACTAGCCTTGTATCTCCTCAGACGCCCTGCGAAAACAGAAAGTTTTTGTTTTAATGTGTCAAGACATTGTTGAGCAGTGATGTTCGCGGGGTCATGCCGAGAATGCATTTGGGTGCGGCTCATTACTGCCTGCACCGCCCTCTGGATCCTTCTAGTTCTAACTCCTCTGATATATTCCGTCACTTGTCCTATGTCTTTACGGAGACTCTCGATCTTCCGATTTAGTCGCATTTCCCATTGAGCCATTCGTGGTTCTGGTCTTGCACGATTCAACTCTTGGGCCGTTCGGATCTTGGCACCCATTACAGTGATGACTGCCGTTGCGGCACAGTAGATTAACATGTGCATACGTTCTAATGTTGGTGTCACTGAAACATAGCTTGGTAAAATTCTTGTGTTCATAAGATCGAGCACGATCGCAAGTTTCCTGGAAGAATTTAATCTTGGTAGCGGTGGCCTGCTAAGTGGGTCTGTGCCTTCGTATCGCAATACTGCCTGTCTCATATGTGTGTCCAAGCCTTCAAAATGTTCTTCGTTAACCCGTTCCAGACTCTCGGTTGTTGGTTCTACCGTTTCGGCTTTTAGTTGTTGTCCAGGCTCTTGAAGTTCCCCATTGTTGTTGTTGTCATCTATGTCTATGTGTTCGCCGTGGATCTCTAGCTCAACTTCCCGTTTGATAGCGTTAAGTCGCGTTTCTGGAATTCGGTTATTTCTTAGAATAGTTCGATACTGATCTGACACTCTTTGTTCAGACACTTGCATGTGTGGAAACTCCCTGCAGAACTCGGCATGCAGTTGTTGTCGGTAGCCGATAATCTCTTGTCCTAAGTTTGTCACCCTGTAGAAAATACGCATAATCGATTCATTCATGGACACAGTCCATTTCATGCGTCGTCGTTGTAATCCCGCCTCTGTGAACGCTGGCTGAAGTTCCCGCGCAGCACCTTCGGTGGGTGGAACCCTAGTTCTCGTTTGGCTCCCATGTTGTAGATGTTCGTGCTGTTGGGCTGTAGCTGTTTGTGCAACAGGGGCCCGCCTCATCAGCGCCCTGTCACCGACGTCCCGCTCGCTGTCATGCCCAGCGCCGGCTCCAGACATGCCCTGGCGATCCCCAGGCAGCGGCCCTATGACAATCATCCTATCATTCTCCATTCCATAGTTTATTATTATTATTATTATTATTATTATACTGGTAAGTCACACCTGTTCCCAGGCACCCACTAACCCCATTTAGATACAGAAGAAAGAGCAGGGGCCCCAAGATAGATCCCTGTGGCACGCCTTGTAATAATTGTGTGAGTGAGAATGTGAGTATTACTAAGTTATGGTGAGTATTTCTGTATGGTGAGTCTTGATATTATTATTCTTTATGCGGGATGATAGGGCTACAGGCGAACACCTGCTTAAAAAAGTAATGCGCCGCTGCTATCACCCATGAGAGGTGTGGAAATTTGTAAATTTTTACAGATTTTCAAGGAACTATCTGACGGTATGACAACGCTCTAGTAGGAAGCCATCGCTTCAATAATGACCTAGCGACCAGTGGCTCTAAAATTTTTGAAAGGCTAGTGATGACAATACATAATCGGGATATTTTCATAATGGAGATATTAGTAACATTGAGTGTTTCATAATCGAAATAATAATTCAAGATATTAATCGAATTATATATCCATTTTTATATTTATGTCTCGGTCGGTTCGATGTTCGGTGAACCGATTTCGAATATTTATTCTTATATTGATACTATTTTTTTAATTTTTGGCGAATGAACTGGGATTATGCCTACTATACTCGCAACAAAATACAACAGCCTTCGGTCTGCATTTTCCAGCATTTTCTATATCTCTGTTGCACCTAATAGCCTTCTCACAACTCAACATCTCGCTCTCGATTCGTAAGATCTCGACAGTGTACACTAGTATGCTACAATTTTAATACTACTAAAAAATTATCTCTAGATATTTGAAAATAATCGAAATAATTCGATTCATTCTATTATCAAATTATTCGAATTATTTAATTTGATTCTTCCCATCACTATGAAAGGCCATAACTTTTAATTTTCTTTCAGCACATTAAAAAAATACTTTCATGGGCATGCTTTTGGAGTCTGAATCTACCGCCAGTTAAAATTTATGTACTAATTTCCAATAAATTATTTAAATTATTTATTTATAAGCTTACTGTAAAAAGTTTGAAATAAGAAGTAATGACAGATGAAATAATGGTCATAATTTTAATTTTTTAACATAATCTCTCGTTTTTATTTTAACCTGTAAATTTGGAACTTTTTTAACCAGTGGTTAATTTTGTACGTATCTTGAAATTTGAAATTTACATGCCCAAATGATATGTTTTTAATATAAATATAAAATTAATAAACCTAAAAATATTATTGATGTAAATTCTCGAAATATTTGGTGTGTGTAAATATAAATGGGCTTGTTGCTAACTTCAATTTAAAACCCGGTTGCATTTTTCCCTGCAGTAAGGACTTCTTAAAAAATCAGACTATGCATACTATGACCGTTTTATTTATTTCAGAGAGATCGAGTCCAACTCCAACAAAAAGACATTGACGACTTACAACAAAGGCTAGAAACCCTTAGGAGAGAAAGACTAGATGAGGAGAAGAAGCTGAATCGCACGATACAATTTTGGGAGGATCAGGTAGGAACCATAAATATAAATTCCAAAATTAATTATTACCCCGTCCTTTAGTGCAAAAAAATTCAGAACGAGTGCCAGAAATGCAAGGAGGAAAAGGATAAATTGGCAAAGGACCTGCAAGAGAAGAATGCCGCTTGCAAGTCTCTGGATGCGGAAAGGCAATCGGCCCAAGCCCTTCTTGTTGATGCTTTTGCCGAAGTGAAGGTAAATATCGTGAAACACATCGCTGGTAATAAATAATAAACAACCTTATTTTCATCTGTTGCTCGCTAGGTGGCAAGAGAACAGGCCCTAGAAGGCGAAAAGGTGAAGACCCAGCTGGAGGAGGTCAACAATCAGCTGGTGCTGATGGGCGAGCTACAAGTGAAGTACAAAGAGAAGCTGGAGAAGCTGGACACGTTGCGTCAGGTCGAGGAAGAACTGGAAAATCTCAAGGAGGCATACAGGAACGAGGTTAGGTGCGTGCACCACCAGCTGGAGACGAAGGCGGCTCTGTTCGAGGCCAGTAGGACGAGGATCGCCGAGCTGGAGCACATTGTTCTGGCGAAAGAAGACGAGATATCTTCGCAGAAGCGGCTGTTGAGCGGGGCGAATGAGGAGCACCACGAGAAAATTGAGGTGAGTTGTTTGGGCATGTCAAAACTTCGAAAATGACCGCTGCCCTAGTTTAACCAGACACGTGCGAGAATGGGCCTTATACATAGGCTAGAGCCAAAGCGGATTTTAATGGTTAAAAAATAAAATTATTAACGAGCAAGAACCAGCCGAAAAATTTTGTTAAGGTCATAATAATGAGAGACATTTCAATGGTTACAATGAGCCCGGAAAAAAATATTTAAAACGAAAAAACACCAATACATTTTTACATGGAAGATTAAAAAAAAGTGGATAATTCGGAAACTTCTTGTTTCCCAGTTTCCAGTCAAATCAGGCTTATTTATTGCAAAAAAGGTATGCTTTCACAAAATGTCATGGAAATTGAGTTAGTTTTACGAGGAAACAAAATAAAAACCGAAAAATCGTTTTTTTTTGCCATTTTCTCAGAAAATGTTAGGTTATGTTGAAAAATGCCTTACATGAAAGTTTTAGATTTTTTTAATATCTACAACTTTTGTCTACAACATTTTCCACTAGGAATTCACATTTCGTCAAAAATTGTGCAATCAAAAGAGACTGTAAAATTAAACATTCAATTCAAATTTTAAATATAACATATTGCATATAATTTAGTGCTGTTTACAATTTCGAATGAATGACAAATCAGAAATCATTAACTTCGATATTAGGAATTGTCTTTCATCATTTTACTACATAAATGTATCTACTGCATTTATATGTTATTTCTTTTATTCACAATCATACTGTAATATTTGCATTGCTGGTTAAAAAAAGTTTGGAATCCGGAATAGTTATTTATGTACCAACGCAATGAAGTTAGACATTTTATGACTCATAAGGAATTTAGTTGCCAAAGCCTCTGGCCGATGCAAATGAACCACATGAATCATAAAAAGAACTTCAGTGCCGAGTTACATATTATGTTTTTTTTTTAATTGGAAAAAAAATGTTTTATTAGGCAAAAAAATAACCATAAGGGATAACCATGAACTGACTGTGCCCGGCGTTGCTTGACTTTGACTATCGCTCTACCTAGGTCAAGTATAACGAGGCACGGCGCTTCCCAACAGAAACTCCAAACTGCTGTCTGTTGTGCAGCCTCCATGAAAAATAGATTGATATTCACACCTACTAAAATATTTATACTGAAAGATTGCGCTGCTATAGGTAACAATTTCACAATGTGTAAAAAAAAGTTAAATGGGCCTTTATTGGCCGGGTTTTGAATATTTGCCACTTTTGACGGGCGATGGCTCTGCGTCTGACATTTGATGTTTACATCTAGTCAAAGCCTACCTATTGAAAAAATCGTACAATAATGGGCTACGATTTCAAGAAAAAGTATTTAATTTATATAAAAATTTTACAAAAAAAAATGTATAAAGTTGGGCGCCAGCTTATTTTAACACTTAAAATTAATACTTAAATCAGAGCCAATGTTTTGATTCCAGTTTGAATCGTCATCAGGGCTAGATTTTCAAGTTGTTTCTAAGTGTTTAATGTTAGTGTTAAATTTATCATTGGATTATTTATTTTGTGTCTGAAGGTTACTTGGTTTTAAGATGAACAAGCACTTACAAACAACTCGGAAAATCTAGCCCTGATAAATATTCAAACTGAGATCGAAACATTGGCGTCGATTTGAATATTAAATAATAAAGTGTCTGACTCAGCGGATACATAATTAATAATATCAAACAATAATATTAAACAAGTTTTTTGGATATTTGTACAAACACTATGGTTGCGTTCAATGCTCCCCCAAAATTGTAATCGCTGCCAGCGCTTTACATCAATGTGCATTAAATGGGCAGATATGACGGATAGCGCTAGTTAGCGCTGCCGTCGGTTTCATTTTTGCTAGATTTTCTTGATAGCGGACTTATCATATCTCTATCCTTTTTTATCGTTTTAACTATCTCTGTTACTCTGAAACTCTTAACCTCGAAATTGGTCAACTCGTCCATTTTCAGCATATAAATTCAGAAAATCAAGTTATATTTTAAAAACGAAAATATAATATACCTAAAAAATACTATAACATAACCTACAAAAAAAATTCTGAAGACAGAGTTGAAAATTTTTCGTTCAATGTACCATTGTAGTGATTACAGCGCTGTCAAATGTTGACAGATAGCGCTACCTAGCGATTACAAAACTTTGGCCTGCATTGAACGCAACCTATGTGATTGCTATTAAAATAGTATACACACCTTGGCAAAAGTTTTATTACGGTCTTGGAATACGAGCCCTAATAACTACAAATTGGGATGCTTTTCCAAATTTATATTTATTACGTACTATTATTAAAAATAGATAAACACTGATCCAAACGTTTAAAAGGTGTTTATATAATCCATTTAATAGATATGGTGAATTTTGAGCATTATAATAAATAACTATAATAGCTCATTTCAGTTAGTATTTTTCACTTGTGAAGGAAAATTTTAATTATCTTTTTTTGCTAAACTGAGGTACAAAAAATCAATTAGTTGAGGTTTTGCAAAAAGGCGCTATTATTTTTCATAATAATAATCATAAGAAGTGTTTTTTGTTTAACATTATCTTACCCCATTTATTACTATTTTTTTCTCCATGCGAGTAGCATGGTGGGTGTGGGTAATTCATTATGTTTTATCATTTCAATTTTTTTTTGCGAAAATAAATCCCATATAAATTATCCTTTATACTTTCACTGCTCACTAATCGGTCATGATAACAGTCACTTCTTGACTGCCAACACTAGAAATTAATGACCCAACAGCTGCTTCGATTTTTAGGCTGTAGAGAGCAAGTATCAAACCCAGTTGACGATCAACCGTGCCTTGGAGGACAAGATATTGGAATTGCGTTACAACTTGGAGATTGCTGGCCGGAAAGCAGTCGGGTCACCAGACACCAGTAGTTGTCAGGAGGTAAGTTTGATTTGTGACACTGGTTGGTCTGTTTAAAAGGCAAAAAGTTAGATGCTGCAGTGCCTAAAATACAAATTACTTGTTCAAGGTAAATGTGACTACGACATTGCCGGGCTTTAGCCCGCATTCGTCTCCACTGTCTGCCTCTTTGGCATCTTCGGAAGGTAGTGCTGCTTTCTGGCAAGAGAGGGAGGTGAAAAATTTGCAGGTAAGTTTCCACTTACAAATGCTAGGGATTTTTTATTTCCGCTGTAAAACTTAGGCCTACGTGGACCATCCAGACGTAGCAGGACCTTCGAAAGCGAAAAGCGACAACTTGGGCGATAGTGACAAAGGACAGCCATCAGCTTCTGGATCCAAAAATGACTGATTTTTCTCTGTAATATATATTTTAGGTTAAGTACAAAATCCTTAAATCATGAAGCATTAATTTGCTATTGCTTAAAGATTCATTAATTTATAGCGACTGAGGGTAGTGACCAATTAATTATCGTGTGTTTGGAATATTTGGCATAATCCATTACTGGCATTGCCAGTTTTGGTTGTCGATATTGACAGGTTGCTGTTGAATATCTACCGCAACTCTATGTCCCAGTTAAGAAAAGAAATATATGGTTCGAAGTTGTTTAAGCAAAATTTGTGTAAACTTGTAATTGGCATTTTGTTGGTGTTGACAAGATTGCAAAATGTGCAATAGATGAGTCTAGTAATTTGGCCTTAAAAAAAGACGGAAGTTCCGCCATAGCGCTATCCTTGTTTATTAGTGTAGCCAAAATAATATTTACGTTGGCATTGAATAACTCACTATTGTCACCAAGTTCAGAAATCTCTCCAACGATGGCAATATTAGTCCTATTTTTCCTACTGTCAATGATTCACTACGAAAATTTTATAAAAATTTGTCTGTATTCGTTGTGCGGCTATTTTCACAACAAAATGTTGATGATGATTTGCGGTAGCAATCAACTTAGAGCATTGAAACTACTTTCCAAATCCGAGGACCCCTAATTGGATCTCGATCAGAAAACAATCTGCTGCTGATTGCAGAAAATTACAAAGTTAGGTTAGGTGGTAATAATCTCTTTTTCATCTGTCTATGGCACCACAAAACAGCAAATAGTAACAGTAAGTAGTAAATAAGTCAATTGCAACATAACTATTACTTTGGCGACACTGACAAACAAGGATAAATTATCAGTGGATTCGGCTATTGAAACTGAACTTTTAATTTCTATTTACTGTTTCAAAAATTGTGTCCCCTTGCAGAGAGTGTGAGAAAAGCCAATTTCAATTTATGTTTCTAAGACCAAACTAAAAAAATCTGACTATATATTAGGGTTTTTATCAAAAATATCTGTTATCGATGACATTGTTACATACACATATTTGAAATTTTTTTATTAAATGTGTTTAAACAAAGTGTTTGTTTTACTTAATTTCCAAATTTTTCTAATACAGAGCAAGTTTGGAGTAGGTCCTTAAATAAAACTGCTGGAAACAATGGGAAATTGCATGCATACATTTCAAATTTTAAAGATAGGTAGAAGAATCGAGTATGGAATGTCACTTTGCATATAAATTCTGTCGTGGTTTGGAATATCACAAGTCACAATACTGATAGCTCAGATTAGTCAAACAATACCAATGCCTTACTTTTTGAGATGAGATCAGAAAGTAGAGATTGAGGGAGTTTCCTGAATAAATTGAAGAGTAACTTAGAATTTTGTGTTTGCAAGTCTTACTAAAAACAGATGTAAGGTGGAAACACATAATGTAACCAAAGATGTATACAACCTAGATACACAGAGATCAGTCATCATAAGGGTGCGCCACATGTTTCGCAATTTTTAAGCCGCTGGATGGAATCACCAGACAGTGGGATGCTCAGAAGGATGCTTGCCAATGATCTCGTTTACGCGATAATAGATAGTGCAATAGGGTACTTGGTGTAATTTTACAAACTTGATAAAATAATTCCTGGACACTTGCCTAAGACCCTATGATTATTTCTAAAAATATATATATTTAAGTAATTGGCAACTTTCCACACTTTCTTCGAAATTTGGCGGGAAAGCACTTTTGAGGTCACAAGTGTTTTATCAGAGAACAATATAAAAGGTAGTTTGGCAACATGGCGACACCAGAGCATATCCACATACCTATATAATATATATACTGATTTTTAACCGTCTGCGCACGCTAGTGCGCGGGTCATAGTAAAGGATGCATGATGCCGCCATTTGTAACCTTATATTGACATTTATCGGAACAGCTGTTTTATGTTTATTCGTTTTTCCTGCTCGTTTTCGGTTTTCCCACAAATTTTTGTTATCTAGGTATTTCGAAAATAGCCTGTTACTAACCGTTTTTTAGTGACAGTGTAGTGCTTATACAATACATACAAGAAAGTGTGTTTTGCTGTGATTATTACGACTAGACCTCCTAGACGAGAACAATGGCTTGCTTTGTGAAGCATTGTAAAAATCTCAAAAGACTGGTGCCTCCTGAAAGTTCTATTAAATTTTACAGGTAAGTTATTACTTCTGTACAAAGTACCTTGAAGTTGCATAATTGCTTTCTTCTGTGAGTAAAATATAAGACTGTCATTTTGTGTTATGTGAAAACAAGCTTATTAAAAAAATGAAAATATAAACCAAGCATAATACTTATACATATTTTGAGCAATGAAATGCTTAGGCGCGGTTTCGATCTACTTCTAAGCGTTAAGTGTACGACACATACCTATATTATATAGGTATTTGGTGTACGGTCATTGTTAGTCGTTAAGGGTTTACTTACAGTTCACCTTAACACTAAGAAAATCCTTAGAAACCGGGTTTTATGGGTTTCATTTTAAGCATTTTAAAATTCCCGCCTTAAATGAGGGTACAAATGGCCGCCGTCCTTGATTGAAAAGTTACCACGGTCGGCCGGTTGTCTCTTTTGCCCCGTATATGTATTATATGGTATGTGAGCATATCAAACAACCTGAGCAGTATAACTTACTTGTGAGTTGTGAGTAATCATCCGCAAATTCAAAGACCTTGAGCCATATTGGGGGAATAGAAGTCAGAAATGTGTTCGGAAAAATCAATTCAGAAATACAGAGTAGTATTAGTAAAGTAGGCGCACTGAGAGATTGCGTCCGCGGGGAAGCGGGGAGCGTGGAGAACGATTTGTCGCTATTGGCCGATTGCAACAGTGCAAAAATGCACCGCGATTTCGTATTCGCAATTAAAAATAGAACCAAGGCGAGGTTCAGAGGACTGATTATCCCAAGGCGTGCGCGTCGAAGTTTATAGTTTTGAAAACTTCTTAGGCTTATTAATTTCGACGTGCACGCCTCTGAACTCTGAACCTCGCCTTGGTTCTATCCTATCTGGACCAACACTATAGTGTTGGTCCAGGTTCTATTTTTAATTGCGAATACGAAAGCGCGGTGCATTTTTTGCACTGTTGCAGTCGGCCAATAGCGACAAATCGTTCTCCGCGCACCCCGCTTCCCCGCGGACGCAATCTCTCAGTGCGCCTACAATAGGTAAGCACAAGCAGCTTTGACTCCTTCCTGGGATTCTTTATTTAAAGATACTACTAGCACAAAGCACAATTTACAAAAAAGCACACTCCACGGCACTGTAATATCTCATTATGCAGCCAAAAAAGAACTGCACAATCGCCTCGACACTGCATCTATTTGACAGAATCTATTCCCAAATGGCGGCTGCGCGAACAGGTGCGTAGAATTTTCACGAGGGGGAAGAAATACCATGTTAAACCTTGGAGTATTACCACAGAATCCCTATTCTGTGGTAATACCATCGAATTGATAAGTACAATGGAAGTCGCACAGGTACCACTTTCATTGTTGTTTGGGGCAGCCAACTCTAGAGAGAGAGATAGGTTTCAAATGGCAATGTAAGACAAGGACGCCTAATGAACGTGTCAGCTGATTCAGGCAAAGGAGGTATATAGGGATGTTGCATATTAATGGGAGAATTTAATGGGCATGTTCCGTAATTCTCTTTATTGTATGATCTGTATTCCGAAATTCGGGGCTTGTTTGTAGGAATGAGAATTTTTCTATACTATAACCACAATTATGTAAATATTGCAAAGAAAAAAAGTAGAGAATTGATTAAAAAAATACCTACATGGCAATTTTATGTACCTGGAAGTAAATTGAGACAAATAAAATACAAATTCCAAAATAAAAGTTTATTTTAAAATAAAGGCGACAAAATATCTAGGATAAGGTATACATTTTCACTTAACTGATTTATTAATTTTAAAATTCAATTTAATAGGAAAAGCATGTAAGACAAGTAGCTTTTACATATTTTTATGTAATTTTTAATGTTTAGGCATCTAACAAAAAGAATTACAAATAATTACCTTATTAAAGGGACCAGAACCTCAAGATTAATTCCATCTTTGACTACGAAGAGCTAATATTTTGCCAGTTTTTCCCTTGATAGAGTATCTATCATGACTTGGAAAATAAAAAACTGTAGTAATTTTTTTATTTTTTAAGTTTGCGCTGCCCAAAATTCTCTATGAAATTGCTGTCAATAAATTGTTTACTACAAATGCAAGTAAATACTTGTAGAGAGTACAAAATTTTTCCTTTTTATTGCTGCAATCCACTTGTCTCTATAATATCACCTTAACTCTTGGAAAACTGCAAAGTTATTAGCAAAGATTTTTAAGACTTACGAATGAAAAGAAATCCCACTAGTCTTATTCTTTCCGCCCTGTTTGGTACATCCAAATACACAACAGGAGTTGATCCTCTTTTTTGTAATTTGAATATAGCCACATAGCTAAATTAAATTTTCTCTCCGATCTAAAAATAATATTAAACCAAACACCAACTAAGAAAACTCAACCCCGTTTTATACGAAACTGCCACCACGACACGAACTCAAATCAAATATAAATAATACAATAATTACTCCTATTCGTATTGGGAGTTGGGACAGAAGGAAAATTAAAATGACGTTTGACAACGGAACTCGTTTGAAGCACAGGACACAAAAATAGAAAGTTAGGACAAACACCGCTTTTGTGTTATGTGGTTTTTGCCGGAATCAGCTGATTTATTTACTATTTCACTTACTCAAGTTTGGCTGCCAGTTTCTCTCTCTACACTCCTTCCATCTACTTGTCAATTCAATGGGTAATACCCATTGAGTTAGGATGGGGGGAGGCGTCACGACATTACATTACATTACAAAGTCGCATATAGCAAACGGGTTCAGGGGGTGTGGCTAAGTCTGTGAGCCACTCCAGGGTCTGATTAAACAGTATTCCTAGTAAAATTATAAAAAATGTAAAAAAACGAAAACTAACAACGACGAAATCAAAAGCTGGATTTAGTCAGTCAGTCAGTCAGTCAAATACATACCTAGAGTAGTTATAAATGTAATATTTTTCTTTTCATAAAGTACCAACGTGGATATTATAAATTATATTGATACGGCTCTGTCTACTGTTTACATTACCTGTGAAATGTAATTCCTGTGAATTTCTTTTTGTCCACGTTAGAATTGCTACTGCAACAACGTACAGAACATGACATATTTAGAGGTGAATAGCTCGCAATAACAAGGAAAACTGCACTTTTAGCCACTTTTAATGCACTTTTAGCACCGAGTCGACAAATTGACATTGTTCTGGTAGTCTATCACGTGGGTGAACCCGTTTTGGGTCACATGACAGCTTCTCCCCCCCATCCTTATAATACCAGAGCATATACAGGGTGGTTCACTTTTATGTGGTAGGACTTTAACATTAGATAGAAAAAGATAATCTAAAATGAAAATTTTATATCAACATATATCGGGGAAAGCTTAGTTTCCGAGATACAGGGCGTTGAAGTGTTGGAAAAAATATGAAGTATTTTTACACTGTCCGAACCAGTGGAGATATTTAAACCAAATTTGATGTGTAGTACCACCTTTTTGACTACGATATTTAGTGATAACATGAAGGTCCTGAAATAACCAGTGGTGGAGTTATGGGTTTTCACTATCACTAAATTTAAAAAGTAATTAGTACGGACCTGTCTCACATCAACGTAAATTTTTTTTTCGTAAAGTTCTTTCAATTCTCTACAAAAAGTGTATCTTGACATTTTTTTGTATCTGCCACGGTTGTGTAGTAAATAAATTATTTCGTTTCCATCTCAGCCTTTTTTGCCTAAAAATGTGTTTTCTAAGATTATTGATAAATATCGCAAATAACAGAAATTAATTATGGAACACTTATCGGATTCAGCTATTTTATTTTTAATTTTATGGAAACAATTTTAAAAATAAACTGGCACTTGGTTTGAGGTACATTACTTTATTATCATTTTAACATTTTTATCAAATCTAGTATTATTTCTTAATAATTTTTATAATTCTAAATTTGTACAACATTCAACAATTGTTTAAAATGTGATCCATTCTGTTGCACACATAATTCACTTCGCCTAACGGATTGAACAGCATCGATTAAATTGCCATTTCTCAATTCATCGCACGCATTTCTGATACGATCAATAAGTTGTTCCCTTGTTTCTACAGAAGTCCAGAGGTGTTATGTCCGAAGAACGTGGTGGCCAAGCGACCGGTCCCCCTCGTCCGATCCACCTATTTGGAAAGTTATTATTTAACCAGTTCCTCACATTTCGGTGAAAATGTGCAGGACAGCCGTCAAGTTGGAACCAAGCCAACAATCTTAAGTTTAAAGGAATGTCTTCCCACATATTATTATGCTCAGCTACTAAAAACTCCAAAAAATTGTCACCATTCACTCGCTGTGGCAAAAAAAAAGGGTCCAAACAGATGATGGTTGTACAGTCCAATCCAAACATTGACACTAAATTCGACCTGAAAATTTCTTGGCCGGATTGCATGTGGGTTTTCTTGTGCCCAAATATGCTGATTATGAAAGTTTACTACTCCACGACGAGTAAAACTCGAAAAATTATTATGGAACACTTATCGGATTCAGCTATTTTATTTTTAATTTTATGGAAACAATTTTAAAAATAAACTGGCACTTGGTTTGAGGTAGGTACATTACTTTATTATCATTTTAACATTTTTATCAAATCTGTATTATTTCTTAATAATTTTTATAATTCTAAATTTTTAGAATTCTAAATTATACCACGACGAGTAAAACATGATTCTTCCGCCCATAAAATGTTATTTAAAAATTGTCTTATTTCCTTTGACTACAAAATCCATCGGCAAAATACTAATGTCCTTTCTGCATCGCCGTACTGGTGAAGATAAGTGTGCCATGGAAAAGAAAATCTTATTGACAGTTAATAATACAATAATCTGTCATCCAGTAGATGAACGTAGCAGCGCCGCAGTTTGTCTTTGTTAATAATTAAAATGCCGTTCCAATTTACAAATGAAGAGCAGGCTGACATCCATTTCTGCTATGGAGTTGCAAATGGGAACTCTGCGGAAGCAGCCAGAGAATACCGGAGGCGATTTCCAAATAGGCGCCATCCGCGTCCCTCGGTGTTTGTTAACATGCACCGGCAATTCAGAACTCGCGGTCTGAGAACTAGAATCGTCGAACGAGGAAATGAAAACAATATCCAACAAGTCAGACGCAACAATGAGATTCTTCGTGAATTCGATAGGAATCCTACAACAAGTAGCAGAAGAGTGTCAGTGGCCCTACGTGTTTCAAAGTCTGCAATTTTGCGAGCTTTAAAAAGAGATCACAGGCATGCGTATACCCCGATTACTGTAAGAAGTCCCGATTTTGTCAGATGACAGTCTCCACAAAATCCCTAGAAATTTTCTGTTAACTATGGGCATAACAATGGTATATGTGTCTCAACCAGTTAATGACGTCACTCATTGATTTATGATGTGAAAAGTTATCCAAGTGATACGAAAAAAGAACATAATAAAATAACAACCCTATTGCCAATCACGATTATACCGCTACAAACAAAAATAACTATGACTACAACTCATTTTAATAATAATTTCAAACGCCATGGAAACTATTTCATTTTGGTATTTTGTTAAAATCAGCCACTTGCGCCAGCATCTATGGGGCGGACTCAGGCAAATTTTGTTTCGGTGTTGTGAAAGTGACAGTGAAGGTTTTCCGGATCGTTCAAAAGGGTTCAAACTTTGGGCAGTGAAAATATTCGCGGGTATTATACGTTTCATGAGTTTTACCGTTATCTATGTTGTTCTTGTTCGTGTAATTAGTAGTTATTCATTGTGCAAATGGGCTCGTTACTGACCTGCAACCGGGTCATAAGACCCGGTTGCTTTTTTTGCTGCATTAATGCCAACTTAGGATGGCGAAATTACCATTTGACAGTCCCAGTAAGGAATTCTTAAAATAATTTTACTATATCATCTACAACCCGTACAAGGTTTAAGACCCGGCGATGCAGAAAGAAGATTAGAAAGAAGATTA
This sequence comes from Pseudeuparius sepicola, assembly GCA_963920635.1. NCBI lineage: Eukaryota > Metazoa > Arthropoda > Insecta > Coleoptera > Anthribidae > Pseudeuparius > Pseudeuparius sepicola. Next base: position 21,423,797 of record OY987306.1, read on the forward strand.
GTGTTTTGCCGATGGATTTTGGAGTCAATTGAAGGAAATAGACAATTTTTAAATAACATTTTATGGACGGACGAGTCGTGTTTTACTCGTCGTGGAGTAGTAAACTTTCAAAATCAGCATATTTGGGCACAAGAAAACCCACATGCAATCCGGCCAAGAAATTTTCAGGTCGAATTTAGTGTCAATGTTTGGATTGGACTGTACAACCATCATCTGTTTGGACCCTTTTTTTTTTGCCACAGCGAGTGAATGGTGACAATTTTTTGGAGTTTTTAGTAGCTGAGCATAATAATATGTGGGAAGACATTCCTTTAAACTTAAGATTGTTGGCTTGGTTCCAACTTGACGGCTGTCCTGCACATTTTCACCGAAATGTGAGGACCTGGTTAAATAATAACTTTCCAAATAGGTGGATCGGACGAGGGGGACCGGTCGCTTGGCCACCACGTTCTTCGGACATAACACCTCTGGACTTCTGTAGAAACAAGGGAACAACTTATTGATCGTATCAGAAATGCGTGCGATGAATTGAGAAATGGCAATTTAATCGATGCTGTTCAATCCGTTAGGCGAAGTGAATTATGTGTGCAACAGAATGGATCACATTTTAAACAATTGTTGAATGTTGTACAAATTTAGAATTATAAAAATTATTAAGAAATAATACTAGATTTGATAAAAATGTTAAAATGATAATAAAGTAATGTACCTCAAACCAAGTGCCAGTTTATTTTTAAAATTGTTTCCATAAAATTAAAAATAAAATAGCTGAATCCGATAAGTGTTCCATAATTAATTTCTGTTATTTCCGATATTTATCAATAATCTTAGAAAACACATTTTTAGGCAAAAAAGGCTGAGATGGAAACGAAATAATTTATTTACTACACAACCGTGGCAGATACAAAAAAATGTCAAGATACACTTTTTGTAGAGAATTGAAAGAACTTTACGAAAAAAAAATTTACGTTGATGTGAGACAGGTCCGTACTAATTACTTTTAAAATTTAGTGATAGTGAAAACCCATAACTCCACCACTGGTTATTTCAGGACCTTCATATTATCACTAAATATCGTAGTCAAAAAGGTGGTACTACACATCAAATTTGGTTTAAATATCTCCACTGGTTCGGACAGTGTAAAAAATACTTCATATTTTTTCCAACACTTCAACGCCCTGTATCTCGGAAACTAAGCTTTCCCCGATATATGTTGATATAAAATTTTCATTTTAGATTATCTTTTTCTATCTAATATTAAAGTCCTACCACATAAAAGTGAATTACCCTGTATATCCTCTGGTATTACAGCTTATATATGCGCTGATCATAGAACTAACCTAACCTAACCTATATATTTTGTGATCGAACTGACAAACGAATATGTCAGTTCGATGGCGCTGATATAACTAACCTGTTGCCTGTTTAACAAAGAGAAAAGAAAAGTGGTAAACGGTGGTAGTAACCTATATATTTTGTGGGTGGTAGAATAACAAATTGCAGAGCATAGCATATAATAATAATATAGAAAGTGTTTCAAATAAAAAAGAACTCGCCATGCGATTCAGATTCTGCGGTGAAGCCGACTGCCCGGATTGGGTCCTAGCAGAAATGAACAGTTTATCCAAACTGTCGTCCATAAAATTAAAACTGCTGGGTCAAGTCGTGGCCCAGGGTGTAATAAATCCTCCCATAGATTTGGAGAAAGCCGAGAAGCTCTTTGCAGATTCCAAATTGGACGCTGATATCGACTTAAAAGCATGCATAACTTGTATAATGTTTGTACTGACATCGGCAACTAGATTTGGCTGTGACAGCAGTGCGCTCCAAAGAGAACTGCAGCAACTTGGCCTGCCGAGGGAACACAGCATGGCCATAAAAAGAGTGTTTGATGACCAAGTGACCAGCTTGGCTGAAGTGTTCAGGGGACAGACATTAAAGGTAAATCCTCTGCGACAAGTGTCGATGAGAGTTGAGCAGGACATACATTGTGCAATTTTGGACTTGAATATTGATGGTAGGATGGAAACAGTGACACTATCACCTAAAACTGTCGATGTGCTGTTGGAAAACTTGATTTCTGTTAGAAAAACTATGTCGGAGTTAAACAATGCTGTTTAGATTCGGCAATAAATAGCAAAGTAGCTGCTAAAATTGATATTTTATTGCCGAATACTCATCAATGTTCTGAGCTGCTTTCGGGTGCAAGGCTACGAACACTGGAATATTTCACTTGCACTTTTAGGCGTTTCCAAAAATTTACAGCTTAAATTTTGGAATGTTATTTTATTGAAAGTGGCTATTTATACGTCTGACATATATGAAAGTCGGTATACGTCTTGCGCTCTCATTGGCGAGTTGAGTTACGTGACTTCTTTGGACGTACATTTAACTCCATACACGTCCTAAGTAAACATATTTAGATACTTCGGAAGTGCAATACGTCTGACGTATATAAAAGTCGGTATACGTCTTGCGCTCTCATTGGTGGATTGAGTCACGTGACACATAACCTTTTTTCTACCGTCCGATGGATAATGGGCGATTTGCACTGCGGTATGAAAAATGAAGTGGTGATTATTTCCAATGGTGTAACCCACCCACGATTTTCTTGAAATTTTGGCTAACATTCGGCGCCGCGCAGTTAAGAGGGGGTTGCCGACAGCGAAAGTGACGTTAGATTTCGTATTTTTTAAGTTGTATAGCATAAAATCTAATAACATTTTACCTGGCAAAAATTTAGTACAAACATCTCTGTCTTCATTTTAAACATAAGATGTTACAATCAGCGTTTTGTTTTATAGGTTATGAAAACCTTGGGAAAAATAATAATTCCAGTGCATATGCTTTTAAGATCTTATGATTAAAATGAAGACAGAGATGGTTGTACTAAATTTTTGCCAGGTAAAATGTTATTAGATTTTTTGCTATAGAACTTAAAAAAATACGAAATCTGACGTCACTTTCGCTGTCTTCAACCCCCTCTTAAATGTACGTCCAAAGAAGTCACGTGACTCAACTCGCCAATGAGAGCGCAAGACATATACCAACTTTTATACATGTCGGACGTATAAATAGCCACTGCCTTCTTTATAATCTTTATTATTCTGAAAGCAAATAGCAGACGTCGTTTTGTCAATTTACCAATTCGAGGTTACGAAATAAAAAACTGTTCGCCAAATAAATGCTATATTGTTAACTACAATCACCAAGACGAACTTCACCATGTGAAAACTAATTAGTAGTAAAAAAGTTCGTATGGATTCAAATTGGGCATGTGCAAATAATTTTTAAAAAGCAGGCTGGCTGAACATTTGGTGCTTTATTTCTTTTAAGTAAAACAAAGCAAAAACAAAAATAAGAAGAGAAGAAGTGATCAGCAATGAACCAAGCTCAAATTTAGTGCCGATAAAAATGTGGCACCTGTAACCTGTGGTCTCGCCTGTAGCCCTCTCCATAAAATAACTAGAAACAAATATCCGCATACTCTGCATCCTTAGTGCAACCCTGTACAGTTGCCATGTGGTTTTGTTTACACTTACAGTCTATCCTCAACAATAATTTAAAGACAGTCATTTACTCAGTACCTAATATATATCTGGCAAAATGAATAGAGGGTGTCAGGTAAGTATTTCGCGGAAACAGGTAGGGGAGGTCAAAGCATATAGTGTGTTTCATACAAATATTTTTCCCAAGATGCCCATTAATGGAGATATGGGGTCCCAAAACGGCAACCTGCGATTTACCTTTACGGCTGTAATTTTCGAACCTAGTGAATGGAATTTTGTGGGTTGGTAAACAGAGGAAGAACATAGAATGTAATGTAGAATTAGTCACAGTTCAGGTGCGTAGCTCAATTTTGTGTAACTCACTGACTTAATTTTCATATAATTGTTATTTAATTTATAGAAAATATTATTTTTAACGGTAGTGCCTTAGACTATGGAGGATGTAGGCAAATCCTTATAACATTGGCAATTACTGTTTACTCACTTTGCGCGTGTTAACTCCTGAACATATGAAACGCCACTGAGCTCCCTGCGCCGGCGGCCAAGCTTGCAGGCTGCTGAAAAAGCAAATACGCAGTTAACTTTCCGTACTATAGAAACAGGCACAAAACGCGTTGGCTAACTGATTTTGTCGACTGCTCGCTGGCAGAAGTGTCTGTCTCTGGTTTCTCAGACAAAGTAAGAGAATAGTGTATCATTACATTATTTGTCCTTATACTGTCCAAGTCACAAAATTTCATTTCATTATTATATTACATTACGAGGTAGTTTGAAAGTTGTAGTCGAATATCTCCGTCACAAATAACCCAACTTATCTGTGTCTCCGTTAATGGGCATCAGGAAAAATATTGATATGAAACACACCCTCTACGTTTTGACATCCACTACCTGAGCAACATGATGGCAGAGTTCAATGTGCCTAGAGCTTTTTTAATCGCTAAGTTGTTTTCTTTACAAAATCAAAGGTACTAAGGTGTACAGTGAACGGCAAATAAACTGTTGACATTTAATACTTTTTTTAAACACCATATTCTGACTTACAAATTTAAAAGTCGGAGGATTAAAAAATGGTCCTGGAAATGCCATGCAACCGGCGACTTGCACCTTATTGGAAAGAAAAAGAAACAAAGAAATACATTTAATTTTTAATTGGGGTTTTTGCCAAAGAAACCCGAACCAAACTGATTAAAATACAACTTTTTCAAGTTGCTATAGGAAAATGCATAAATGCCTAACATTAAAAAAACAACTTTGTGTTCTGAGCTTTTACAGAATAAACCTTCCTCCTTTCTCAAAGATAATGTCAAGTCAAAGTGTCACGACAATAGAACAATAACCTCGCCACCTGCCTGATATTGAACCCTTTGTTCTATCTAATATACTATCTATAGTAACTTAACTGATAATATTTTGCTGAATTCCACCGCACATTCAGAAACACAGTTGTCCGTATTTCCTATGGAATAAATGCCGATTTGTTCTTTTAATTAGGCATTTATGAATTTTCCTGGCAACTTGAAAAAAATGCCTTTTAATCAGTTCTATAGTCTATCCAAGATACAGCGGCAGTAGATATAAACAAAGTCACATGACCGCCTTGCGATCGATTACCAGGGTCGGACTAGTATGAGATTCCAAGTGGCATGTAATTCTCAACTAATTCTTTTAGAAGTTCTAAAATGTGTGCTTCTGCCTTTCGTGGATCTTTATAAATTTCCTTAAATTAAGTAGCAAAATAAATTTACCGAATATACTGCTCGCGATCCGATCTAAAATATGCAGAAACTCGACTGAGGGAAGAGCCGGCCCTGCATTCTGCTCGCCGCGTAAACACTTGACATTTTATGACGGCCAGACCAATAAGATTTTGATCCACTGCCGCTGTATCTTGGATAGACTTTAGAACTAATAGAAACCGCTTACTTTCCCTACTTTTAAGCGCTATGTCAACGTCATCTGTTCATTGTTTTATTTACAAAGGGCTTAAAACGCTTCAGATTTATGGCTACATTGACCTCGGCAATTGTCATAGATTTAAATTCAACCCACCTAGCCCATCATTTGGAAACATAAGAGTGACGAGTGTTGATACTTCACATTGTCATGATAATGTCAAGTATGACTACTATTCTTACTCGGCATTATAGATACAAATAGGAACGACTATATTAAAATACTTGAGAAATTATATTCCTTCAAATATGATATTCTTATAATAAAATGTGTAAGAATGGCAAAAAATCTAAATAAGACATGTTACTATTATCATTGAGTAAAAAAATATTATATTTAAATTAAATATTATATTCTTTTATTTTTTTTTTTTTATAAATATATGAGAACTATGGTTAATAATGGTAGTCATCCAGGCACATAAAAAATAGCCAATTTATCAGACAAAATTGCAATATAGTTACTTATGTCGGTAAAACTTTAAAAATAGTTATGACTTTTTCTTATAAAGTAATGTGATTGAGTTAAGGGATACCTAGGTATCCAGAGTGTCTATTGATGGACGGCTACTCGAAAATATCTCGAGAAATATGCATTTTTCAAAGAAATTTATTTGAAAGAAAAAGTTAAGTTGTTTTTTGACAGATTAGCCTTTTGTGTAAATAGTTATTTATGTACCAAGGCACTGAAGTTCAACTTTTTATGACTCTTGGAATTAAAAGAACTTCAGTGCCGAGGTACATATTATATATATTTTTTTTGAAATCAGAAAAAAACAAGGATTTATTAGGCAAGAAAACAATCATACGGGATCACCCGTCCATCAACCAACTGCGCGCGGCGTTGCTTGACTTTGACAATCGCTCTACCTATGTCAAGTATAATGACGTAGGGCGCCTTCGAACAGAAAAACCAAACTGCTGCTTGTTGTGCAGCCTCCATAACAAATCTATTGATATTCAAACCTACTAAAATATTTGTACTGAAAGATTGCGCTGCTATAGGTAACAATTTCGCAATATGTACGAAAAGTTAAATGGGCGTTTATTGGCCGGGTATTGAATATTTGGTCACTTTTGACGAGCGATGGCTCCGCGTCTGACGTTTACATCTTGCCAAGGCCTACTTATTGAAAAAATCGTACAATAATAAATTTCAGGACACTTCACTGCCGATTTCAAGAGAAAGACATTTTTGAGATCCATGGCCTACTTTACGAGATATTTTTGAAAAAGAATTAGCAAATCCCTTCCAAAAGTTGTAGGACTTTATCTGAACCCCTAAAATCTGCCATCAGATGAAACAAAGGAACATAGCAAAGTTGAGAAAAAATACAAGATAAATTATACCATCTCGGCTGGTCCCTAACAAGCATTTTTTTGTTCGTCTACAAAAATGAAATACAAACTTCTTCAATGTGCAAGTGCATACAGACCTACAAATGTTTTATTTCGACTAGTTGTGTAAAGTATTTGTAGAATTTGGGATTAATCAAGGAAATTAAATTGAATAAAACAAAATTCAAACTAAAAACCATGTTTTAATTAAGTAACTGCTTTATAATCATTTTTTATATTATTTAATGAATGGAAAAAGCTACAATACTCTGTTAATTGTAATAAAAAATATCCACATTTTAAAAATCATCTGTAACTTAAGTCACTTTATAAGTTCAAACATGATTTGACATACACTTAGAAATTATATGAATTCCTCTGGCTCCCTTGGTGCATCCAAGTCCCTGTAGTGGATGACAGGCCGGAAGTCGGTGATACCGCCGCCGCCGCCCCTATAATACAAGAACGCTGTAAATTTAAAAGATGACAGGAATTTCAAAATGACGCACCTTCGCATTGGTGGGTAACCCCTTGCACGTGGTGCATAACCTTGATTATAATATGGGTTAGGCCTGCCATAACCACCGCCATATGGACCTCCGCCATATCTGTAAGGAAATAACAGCTTTTAGCTTGTCATATAGAAGTCATAGTTATACTGGATGATTTTTATGGGTCTACCAAGGTTACTAAGAGGGAAGATTTGGACATAAAGTGATATTACAGGCAAGGGGGTGTGGAAGGGGCAAGCAGTTGAGGACCAGCTAAGTTGGTAATAATCTTGGTCCAAAGTCAATGTATTTTTAGTAACCTTTCTAAAAAATCAAAAATAAAGAGATTATTAACTTTTGCAAGTTGCTAACAGCAGATAGCGAAAAGGGTTGGAGGACTAGTTAAATAAAGATGGCGTATGTCCAAACCTACCCTTTCCTGTAACCTTAGGTAAAAGTAAAAGAAACAATAATGTGGCAATAATTTTAAATGGCTAGGTGACCATGGCCAATTTCTTGCGCAATATAAAAAACTTACTAATAATTTTGCCCAATTCGAGTTTTTTTTATTGTGCGATAAGTTCGGATTTCATTTTAGTGTCATCTAGCTATCCAAAATTGCCACGTTTTTGTTTCTTACGTTTTTTCTTGTGGGCCTCGAAATAAGCGAGAAAATCGCGGTGGTAGACCTAAAAAATCATTCTGTATGTCACTGAGTAAAAATATTTATTTCCGTAGTAGGGCGTCGCTGTGTCAAACTTGTTTTTTCTCCAATAGATGGAGACAGGCTACCCCATCACCAATAATCTGTCAACACTGACAGCTACTTTTTCTTTTATGTTATAATAGTTATAGACGGAGAGCTGGCTACAGAGGGGTACATGTAACTCGGTGCAAGTGAAATTTTAGTCAGTATAGGTTCTGTTGGCACAGAGATAAGATGCAATACTGTAAATTTACAGAATAATTGAAGACAGTATGAGTATGTAGGGGAAAAAATTGCCAGAAGGGTGGGTAGTGGGTAAGTCTCCAGAAGACGCTAAAGTTTCTAGTAAGTGTGTCCCATTTTAAGTGGAAAGACCCCGTAAAATTTTTATTCTTCATATGATTTCAGCCGTTTTTTTTCTAAATATTAGGCCACAAAAAACTCCTATGTTGGTGCAAAATGTCAAGTCTTAATTTCACTTTTTGAGGCCTACTGCGAATTTTTTTCTAGTAACAAATGACAAAAATCATTTAGCGATTTTTTTTATTTAGAATCTCGACACCACATCGTTAATCAGGACACCCCAAAACCTCCACATTCCAAATTCGAACAAAAAATATACAGGGAGTTCCATTCTGCAGAGTGCCAAAGTTGAGCAAAATAGGAATAGGGTGTTTAAAAAAGACGTAGCAGTATTTAAGGGGGTGATTTGTCAGGTCATTTTCTAAAAAAAAAGTTCCTATAAACATAGGTCCGGAAATGTATTGTTTCCAAGATACAGTGTGTTAATTTTTTTAATTAATTAATAATTCCAATATTATTATTATTATTACTTTTAATTTTTAAACACATCTAGTATGTTAGGGAATAAAACAGTTATTTTTAGTCGACTTGTTTTCAAATATTCCATGAATGTTTGAAAATGTTTTTGTGGACCAGCAAAAAATTGTCTATATGCATTTTTTATCTCGTCAATGAAGCAAGATACGATGAAAATTGGAGACAAAAAGTTGTATTTTTATTTGCTTTATTAAAAAATATATATATTGAAATTTTAATAAAGTCAGTGGCGTACATTCTGTTGTCAATAAATTTGGTTAAGCTGTCCCCCCCTGACACCACAGAACTTAATATTTTTGATCTAGTTAGGGCCAAATCAGCCCCATTTCCGGACCTATGTCTAAGGAACTTGTTTTTCCAAAAATGACCTGACAAATCACCTCCTTAAATATTTCTGTGTCTTTTTTAAAAACCCTGTATTGCGACTGCTGAATTTTCCGAAACCAAACAATTTATTATGAATATCCTCTTGCTTCGACACAAGTAACAATGGGGAACTTGCACAAAAATTAAATTTGAAAAATATTACTTTCAAACGTAATTTACTGCCATTAAATGAACCACAGTTCACAAAAAACTCATTTTTTATTTTTATGTAATAAATATAAGCAATTAAAAACTGCATAATTCAAACCATTCTTGCAACGCGCCCTCCTTGGTTGTGACGTCAAGTAGCTCGAGACGCCACCACCATGTATGAACTAATATGGGCGGAACATGTAAACAAACTACAGCACCACGCAAGCTTTGTTTAGAAAGACCAAACGAGAACGTCCTATCCTTGTCTGTCCGTCTTGATATTGTTGATAACGTTTCAAAAGGTGTGTGCTGAATTAAAGAGTTATTTACATTGCGAGATGCGTAAGCGTACTAATTTTTTGTCCTGAGCAGCAAGTGTCACGTTTCTGACAGCAAATGGAATCCCACGTACCGAGACCTACATCAGAGCCCTCTGTAAATGGGTCGCCGAACTGTTTATTTTAACGTTCAATTTCCATTCTCATCTTCTCTAATTCTGTGTAGCTGTCACTCCTGTCACTGCCTTCTGATCGATCGAGCTATTTGACGTCACGATAATTCCCGCGCTTTTCGTATCGTTTCAAATGAATAGCTCGCGGTCACAACTTTAATTATTTATTGCAAATTAAATATTGCGATTTGAGGGCTAATATTTGGTATGTGCTCTTTCTATAGATAGGCAAATATATTAAAGAACTAAAAAAAAATTGTTTAAGTTCCCCATTGGTCGAGCCATGCATTTAGAATTACAAACTGTATTATTCCAGCTATAGTCCTCCTTACCGAGAGAATACGAGCCTCAAGAATGCGAGTAAAAAATTTCTAATGTTGCCAAACTTCGAAATATAATTTTCCTTAGGAAATATAATATAAACCAAAGCCATTACGCTAGTGCACCAGAATTGTACAGGTTTTTTGCGATCCGGCAACGCCTAGCAAGCCCAGTAAAGATTCTTGAGGCTCGTATTCTCTCGTAAGGTGGACTATACTATGAGAAGTCATGACTCCTTTTTTTGCCGTTATTTTATACATTTCAACTACTCACCCCGGATGACTGTATGTCGGCGCCTCCTCCCTCTTGGGCTGCGGCGCCTCCGCCAGCATCGGCCTTTTCGGGTCCTTCAAGTAGTTGTTGAAGAACTCGACCTCCTTCTTCACCTCCTCGATCTTCTCGGCGTGCTTGTTGAAGATGTGCTTGCGAACAAAGTCCGGCCCCTTGAACTTCTTGCCAGACAGCGGGCACAGCCACTTGTCCTGGGCCAGCTCGCGTGTGTTCGCCTGCACAAACTTGTCAATTTCGGCATCGACGTCCTTCAGCGACAGGTGGACGAGCTTGGTTTCGTTCTTGTCCTTGTCCTCTTTGGGCTTCTCGGGCAGGAAGGCGGACATTTTCGTTTCGATTGGAGTGCCGATGAACTGGGTCATGTCAGTCTGGGGGATAGAAGGGGTACTTATACTTATATTCGAGTCAGTGGGGATATCGAAAGTGCATTTTCGTCAAAACCAAATGTAATTTTGCAAAAAGGGTCCGATTCCTAACATATTAGACTATAATTTATGCATACAGTTTGTTCAGCGAATGTTCGGCCCTATGTCACAACTCCCGTCCTTGTCATACTCGTGAATATACGATGGATATCGGTCGTATATTCACGAGTCAGACAAGGACGGGAGTTGTGACATAGGGCCGAACATTCGCTGAACAAACTGTAATCTCAATACTATATGCAAAGCTTGTATTGTGCAAAAGTCCAAATGTATAGGCTACATGTATAAAACCTAGTTAAACAAAATTTTTTACATGTCTGATATTGGAATTATGGGTGCTTAATGTAAATGGTTTGAAGTATATTCTGCATAAGTTTCGTTTGTTTTGATCAATTATTTAAATTTTCAGAGGAACTTAAAAATAACTCTTAATTTGTGTAAAGATTGCAGCGTTTTCAATTTTGCAAGCTAATTATTGCATTTATAACATAACAATCAGACCAGTCCCATTTTGTAGCTAAATTCATTTCGAACAAATTACATTCCGGACATTTTTGCCATAGGAAGTCATCCTGATGAATTATTTAAAAAAATGTTATTAAAATATATTTTGAAAACGGCTTTTGTTATCTTAAATCATCAAAAAGTTTTTTAACGGCGCACAGATTTAGTACTAGGGGTGCACCAAAGAGTGAAATGTGGCATTGGCTGAATACCAAATATTCGGCCCAATACAGAACCATTGACTGACGTATTAATAAAGACTGCTCACGGCTGTCATTTTTGACAGTTCTCTGGCTCACCATGCGCTTCCCGGAGACAAAATACAATGCAAAATACATTGTTGACCATAGGCGCCATCTACTTTCCAGGACATGAAACTATAGCCGTGAAAAGTCTTATTAATACGTTAGTCAACGGCAGAACATTCAGCTATTAGGCTAACTATTAACACTTTAAGTGCCTCTATGATGATAACTGAACACCAAACCCACGCATCAATATTAGAAACAACCATTAGACAAGGAAAGACAGGAGAATGCTTAGAGTATAGATGCACCAAATATTCGGCAGATCGAATAATTGGGCGAATATTCGGCCATTTTGAGTATTGCCGACAAATCTGCAAGGCCGAATAATGGTTTTACGGCTGGCTGGGGATGCACCTGATATTTAAGTTGTATAATAGTTGTTTCTAAATTTGTAATTGTTTCTTTATATTTTAAGTAGATCCAATTTTTACAAAAAAAAAAACTTAAATCTTGCATTTATTTTTCAATAAATTTTGAAATAAATTATCAAAAATTGAATTGATTCTCAGAATAGAATAAATTTTATAATTTATCAAAAATCGAATTGACTTGCCAAATAAAGGGTACTTAACGAAATTTTACAAACTTGATAAAACAGTTCCCGGACACTTGCCTAAGACCCTACGATTATTTAAAAAATATACAGGGTGTTCCTAAATATCAGGTACATACGGAAGGGGGTAATTCTTTGGCCCATTTTAAGAAAAAAACTTCATATGAACGTATGTCGTAAACGTCCTAACTTTTGAGATACAGGGCGTTGAAATTCATTTTTTTAAATTGAATTTTGGGTACATCTCCCGAAATAATCAAGCTGCTGAACTGAAATTTGGCACTGCTATGTTTTTGGGGATGGAGAATAAGCTGAAAATGTCATTTTCAGCGTATCTCACAGAGGGCGCCACTTGCGCTGTTTTTTGATCACGCTTTTACGCGTAACTTTTTTGAGGTTATCTTTTTGGTCCTGCAGGTCCATCATTTTAGTGCACATTTTCATTCTGCAAGAAAAAGGTACCCTTGTTTCATAACGATTAAATCAACCGTTTGCTTTGAAATTGCCAAAACGTTCTCCAAAACACCTGTTAACTTCAAGATTCAGATCAACTGTACCATTTAAACTGAGAAAAAAATTCCCTATGAACAATGTACCAAAAATTATTCGCTTTCAAAATGGAAAGGATTGAATTTGACAAAATTTGGACACTCTATTCCAAGAAAACCAATGGTGTTTTGACCAATGCTCATTTGGCATTTTTTTCATCATTTTGAATGTACAGTTGATCTGTAACTGAATAAAGAACTTCAAGAAGGAGTGTACTTGGGACTCATTAGAGATTGAACAAATTTTGGGAAAATTGAATTTTTTCTATGTTATAGTAATAGAGATTAGAAAGGTGAAATATATCTCCATCTTGACAAAATGTTGGAATTAATTTATCTTGTTTCCTATTGGTCAGAGGAAAAAAAGGTATGATTAAAAAAATATATATTGAGCTTGGAATTTGCAACATTTTTGTTTTGTTGTTAACAGGGACTCTTTAAAGTAAGGGGACCCAGCATTATCCTTTCCAAAGTGAGGCCTATTCTTTCCTCATTCTAATGGTATCAGTGAGGCCAAGTACGCCATTTTATTGGAGAATCTATGAATATAACACATACTTTGATTGTTAGTAAAAGTAAAAATTAATAATGGTTTCCATGATTTCTAAAAATTAGACCTGACAATGTTGTGTCTAAGTGCAGAATATGGCAAATGTTAAATGAAACAAATTTATTTTATAGTTGAAATTGATTTCCAGCAATTATTTCCATGAATTTAAATAATAAGTATGGTAAGACAGTGCCAATTTTGTTTATTTAAGAATTTGTCGATTTTGGGATGGACTAATAAGATTAGGTCTAGTAGTTCTAATCATGTAGTTTTTCTCGGTATTCATTATAAAATTTTTGTAATTTTATTTCTCTCCCAAGGTACCTCACAAACTTGAAATAAACTTGTAGTCGTAGAAAAAAACTCTTAAAAAATACCTGTCTGAAGCTACTTGCTTTTATAATTTAAAATTTACGAAATATGATTTTTGTTTTGAACTACCTACTTATATGTAATGGCCACGTAATGGGAATTATAGGATTACTAAAGGTGATACAGGAAATATCTGGTTGCATTTATTGGGACTACTATAGCTGGCCGCATTACCTTTAATTGTCACATCTGAGTATCTGGAAGTTACATAACTTAAGGGGGGGTTGCCGACAGCGAAAGTGACATTAGATTTCGTATTTTTTCAAGTTGTATAACTTAAAATCTAATAACATTTTACCTGGCAAAAATTTAGTACAAACATCTCTGTCTTCATTATAATCATAAGATCTTAAAAGCAGTGTTTTGTTTTATAGGTTATGAAAACCTTGGGAAAAATAATAATTCCAGTGCATATGCTTTTAAGATCTTATGATTAAAATGAAGACAGAGATGTTTGTACTAAAATTTTGCCAGGTAAAATGTTATTAGATTTTATGCTATACAACTTAAAAAAATACGAAATCTAACGTCACTTTCGCTGTCGGCAACCCCCTCTTAAAAATTGTGAATTATGATGGGAAATTTTTTGCCTCCTTTAGAATCTATGGCACTGGCATTTCACATAAAACCTGATGGCAGTTATACACTGACATAACATAACCTTCTACCAGCCCCCTTGTGGTCTCCTTGGAGTCGACAGAAAACAAACTTCCCCTCAAGGCTTCACTTTTCCTATGTGATAGACTGTGACATGCTGGGTCCACCTATTTTTAAGAAGTTTTTTGGTTTAAATTAATCAACGTTATCCAAATAAAAAAATAGGCATGATTTGGCAGCAACAAATGAAGTCCAGGCAGAAGCCAACAGCACATTTGCAGCTTCAGTCAACACATGACCTGTATTTGAGGCTTGTACTAACGTCACCACACCTGTAAAAGCGACCTGAGTGGAAATGTGGAAATCTACTAATGTAATTACAATTGCTAATCTTACATCCTTATTGTTATTATATGTTGGGTTATGGCGAAAAAGAGGAAACGAGATAAATCAATTGAAATTTTTTTCAAGAGGGCGATCATATATTTGGCTTTCCCGGAATTTTTTTCAATCTACCCCTTTTTTTCGATAGATTGACTATATTAGAATGCCGTTTCTGGTTCACACACGAAATTGAAGGTTAGATTAAGTTTGACAATAAAACAGAATAATTAGAACAATTCATGTGTAACCTTAAAAACCTTGATGTGTAGCACCTAGTGACCTATCAAACCATTTTAGAATAATAATTATCATTTGTAAAGTTTACGATCATTAAAAAAATCATGAAACACATCTTATAACAAACCGCGATATATAACACGAAGAAGTATTGAAGTACCACAAGCACATAATATTCAAGTCACAGGCAATTTAATTTCGTGCCGATCGTAGACTCCTTTCCGTTACTTTCCGTCAAAGATGAAAACAGAAACGGGGTATCCTCACTACAAGAGCAACTCACCTTGGCAGTGGGTGGGGGGCCCCTAGCGTGCAGAATACCGCACCTATTCGGCATCTCGTCCTCGTTCGGATACTCGCAGTGGTTGTAGTAGTCGACCGAATGCACAATTCTCAAATACAGGATGATCTTGTCCAGGACGCCGATCAAACTTTCGTCCCTGTCGATGTTTGTGACTGAGTCCGGTTGTTCCAAAGACGGTTCCAAGCCGAGCAGCTCCTCCTCCTCTGCGCTTGCCTCTTCGATTAAGTAGTCGGTGATGTTGTGAAGAACGGGATTGTTAGAAACGAGGCCAAACGTCTGCAACAAAAGTAAATGGCGATGGTGAGGTATAAAAAATAAAAAATTAATAAAATAATAAATATTAATAAAATTAATTCCACTGCTCTAAATTTAGCTGATACATAGAGTCAAACATCAATTCTAGCAAGGGTAAACTACCTTTATTTTCAAAGTTATGAAAACATGTAATGGGTCTACTTTGATGGCTTCATTTTTTGCACATGGCCCTTATTTTGGAAGCATAAAAGAATTATTTTTTTATCGATGGGTCGGATTAATTAATCACTCAGGTCAATCATTATTTTTATCCAAAATTAACCACCAGTTAAAAAAGTTCAAAATTAACCGCTTAAAATAAAAGTGAGGTTACGTTACAAATTTCGAATGTTTGACTGATATATATTTTTTATTTCACAGTATCAGTAAATGCATTATTTTACGCTTGAAGGAGTGAAAATATAAAATAAGGAAAAATATATGTAATTTTCTGATTTTCATTTCCACAAATTTTTAATCAATATACAGTGTGTTCAATTGCCTTTGTTTGAATTCCCGAGCAGTAACATTCAACATTCAACTCAAAACTTGGGTCGAACCAATTAGTGCTAGAACATGCTAATTTTGAAATAATCGTATTGAGTTGTGTTTAAAATCAGTTTTTGTGTGTAGGAATAATCATTCATCCTATAGAAGAAGCGCATGGGTTGTTTACCTGTTCCGGGCATTTCAAAGAAAGGTTTTAGAATGTACAAAAACAATGTAAGGCAATTGAAGCCAAATTCAATTTCCACCATTTTTTTACTCTTTAATTTTTAGTATCGGTGTCAATGGACAACGACAATACAAAACTCATTTATATCCATCAATTTTAGTATCCAGTATAAAGTAAGTTAATATTTAAATCAAAATAGCAAGAAGTCTCATAGAAACATAATCTACACAGACCATTCAATTTACGATATATTAACACATCATAGTGTAGGTTCTACTTAACGAGCACGAGAAATATTGCATCTGCCCGGAAGAAGGGCTAGGGTATGTTTTGTGAGTGGTTATGAAACATGCGGACTATGATATTATGTACAGCCGATGTCTGTTCAATACCTGCAATCCCAATGTCTTAATCACTTAGATTTTTTTACACCATCATGAAGCAACTCTTTTCTCTTTATAAGAGATTTCAATAATATATAACTATTTACCTTTTTGCGATACTTGTACACATCGATTTCAAAGATGCATTGAGAAGTGTGTCTGGTGTGTTTTTAGCCTACCACTGTCCAGCATCCCCATATATCATGTAGAGAAATAAAGTGCAACCCACAATCCTGACATTTTTTTCCTGATATTTTTTCTTCCAAGTGTTTGGACTGTGACCTCTTTTGTTTTGACTATGACCTTTTTCATTTTGAGTGTAAAGTTTTTTATAACCTACCTCAGAAAACCTAGATGGTTTAAATTATTGTGACTTTTTCCAACAATTACAGAATGTCCTTTATATACAACACCACTTTTGAAAATTACAAAAGGGCGAAATGTTAATCGTATAGGGAATATCTTTCTTATTTTTTAAAAGCAAATTTTTCCATTGTAATGACAGTAACCATGTGTGGCCACTTAAAACAACTTGCTAATCCAATTGCTATTTAATTTTTTTTATGCTACTTTACACACCTATATTTAATAAAATCAACTTTCAACGAATCATTGTAATTGGCAACATCTCATTTAAAAATATTGGGGTAAAAGCTTCGATGTCTGGGGCTCAATTTGATGTGTTTCCGATCCAAACAAAAATCAGGAGAAAAACGGCAGAAAGTTCTACATTTTATTACAATAAGCCCAAAATAAAAGTATATTGATAAAAAAATATACAGGGTGATTCAGTCGTAATGTAAAAAAAATCTAAAGTAAGCCAAAACAATTTTTAAGTGCATTTAAACCCCTAATTAACGGCGCTTCTGACTGGCCAAGCTAGTAAACATCACATGGAGGCCTGCAACTACCGGCACGTTGTTCCCATTTGCATCAACATATCCTAAATTTATTTCTATTTTACTTATTCCCAGAAATTTCAAAAAATGTCGAAGTACTGAGGAAAAACCTAAAGATTCGATAATTTTTCAGGGGGTTTTAATTTTTTTTAATAAATACAGCATGGTCTCAGTTAATTTATTAGGTACCTTTTCGATTTTCCAATGTCAATTCATTTTCCCTTTTTAGATACCCAAAAATGCGCGAACAGTAATTCGTGCATTGCATTTCCCTCGGCCGACACAAGTTGTTTGCGGCCAGATACTCAGTCCGACGACCACGACCAAGTAGATAACCTTCCACCGGGAATCAGGAATACTGCGAAGCAGTGTGCAGTAACAAAGAAAACACAAAACTAAGTACAAAAAGTGCAAACACACCAAAATGCACTATTAGTACCACAGACTAATGTGATTAGTACTTTGCAAATGCCACCATTAACTTGAATAACAAGTTATTAATTCTGTTCATAATCGATCCACGAATAAGCGCAAATAATCCAGTATTATTGCGGATTTGAACGAAAGCATCTTCAATTCGCACACTTAACTCTTGCTCACTACTGTCAATTTCAGTTTTTTCATACACGATGGATTTTATCATTTCCCCAAACACACGAGGATCGCGCTGGCCATGGCTCAGGTCCTTCTCTACCAGTCCAGCAATTCAGGCAGTGCTGGTCCAAAACTCCATGGACTGGCCGAGCAAAATATGCTGGGGCCCTTCATACGCAAACCACATGTCGCTAAGAATATGGTCCAATCGCATGGTCTCCATACACACCGGCCCACACGTTAGCTCCCTATCCCCATCGACATTGGAAATATGGAAACTAGAGCGACAAACTGACAAAAATACCCACAGAGTGTGAAGGTGTTGCACTAGATGGCGCTAGCAGTCATAAGTAATAATAGGATTTTTAATTTATCACATAATAATTATTATTATTCTTCATTTATAAAAATACAACTCAGAATTCTAGTCTAAAGTGTATAAACCACCTTTACTGCTAAAGAACACACATGACAATAATCTAATTGTGAGAATACTTTACTTTACTTAGGTAATTTTTTTCCGTATTTTCCTTTTTAGTGGCCGCCTCCCCCACTACGCGGTTAATTTTTTTACATCATGACTGAGTCACCCTATATATTTGTAGTCTACTGTCGTATAGTCCTGGCAGTTTTCAGGAAGGAACACACATATGTTTGGCTACGTCACTGGCAATTTAAGTTTGTGCATTATAAAAAAATCCTATAAGTAGTTACATCAATCTTTTCAGTCCATCCCTACATCAATAATCTGATGATTTTCCTATACAGATTTCTGTGGATTTTTAACATACTTTTGAAGAATTCATTAATATCCTTGTTTAAATAAGGATAATACTCAGAAAATACTAAAACATCATATCAACACTGAATTCCATATTCCATCACCTGTTCCAGTCCGGTTGTCTCCATGCAAAAGCAGTTTATCTTCAAGCAGCCACAAATAGCGTGCTTATAGTTCACTTGTGCTAAACTGACAGTTGAAAAACTCAGCCCGAGAGCGATACATAATTAGTTTAGTGTGCGACATTTAGACCGGGGTTTTTAAGTGTCAGGTTAGCGTGCACGGACTGTATATTTCTGTCTAGAAACAGCTGAAATGCACCTTTTTTGGATACTGGCAGACAAAAACCACAAAAAGGCCCTCGTAAAATAAACTGGACCGAGTTTGGGTCTATGGGTCCCTCCTCCAATTTTTAGCCATCCGGCAGAGGGCGCTGGCTTCCGCGTGGACAGCCACCATATTGGGCCAATTCTAGGGGATTTGGTGTGCATCCAGGAGAGATGCGAAATTTGTGGTAGCAACACAAAATGACATTTGACCACAGCCAACTACGGCCCTTGTGCATTTGACATTTGACAGCCAATGAGGCGTGGGCCCAATATGGCCGATCTTTCAGCGGGACATATATATGTATATAGGTGGGGACACGATACACTTACCCACGGTATGTCACTAACGAATCCGAAAACAAGGCAACTCTGTGCATCTACGTCAGTTGTGAATCACGAATTACGATTTTGTCTAGTTTACAGTTTAATGTGTCAAGAAAAAAGTGTAAACAACTAACTGATCGTCAGTCCAGCTCGACAGTGCTTTGAAATAGGCCAAAAATGCTGGGATGTGCAGTCAGCGTATGTCCAAATAATAATAGAAACAGTAAGAGAACGGAAATTAAGTATTATAGATTTCCCAAGGACAATAATCTGGTAAGGAAACAGATTATTTATAGAACAGAGCATTAAAAATAGGGGACTCAACAGGGTTTATACAGTAAATAAAATAGAATGTGAAATAAAAAATTAGCCTTGTTATAGTTAAAGGGAATCATTATTTGATCCCTATTTTACTCACTATTTATTTTGTTGTTTTGTTTGTTGTTTAACTATAAACTAAGCATTAGTTGTGCAGGTTGTGCTTGTGTCGAGGCTTGTGTGCATTAATTGGTAAATAAGGCTTTAATTGACATAAACCGACATAAACACTGGAAGGAAAAAGTTATATTTTTGGTAAGGCTTTGAATTTTATTTATCAATATCTTTGCCTATAACAAGTCATCTGTAAAATACTTTTTTTCGATCGAGAGTTTGTCGATAGAAGCCAAAACTTAGTTCAGGATTACCTTACTTACAATAAATGTATTATTTAGATACCTATATGATATTTTTTATTGTCTACCAATATACGGTCTTTTAAAAGAAAAATCCTGTTAATTTAACAAAATATATACAATTAGCTAAAACTCAAAGAAAAGAAATTATTTGTAAAATTATAATTATCAAATTAAATGTGTTTTTATCAACAGAATATTCATTCATTTATCTAGTAATATAATCTACATATTTTTAACAACATTTATTTAAAAGAAAACGTTTAAAATAACCAAAAACCCATAAAAAAAGTATCTATTGCAGTGTAAAACATATGGAGCAATTTAAATTCTGATTCGCAACTGACGTCATAAGGTGCGACAGAGATAGGCATATGGATGCGCAATGACATACCGTGGGTAAGTGTATTGTGGGTGGGGATAAATGATTGTATTGGAAAAGCAGTCGTTTATTTTGCGAGGGCCGTGGCCAAGGCACACAAAGTGGTTTCATAGGCGGCTCATGTCACGTCAAATAATCCCTGGCCTCAGCACAAAAGACTCACTTCTACTCATAATCTGGTATATTTGAAAGAAGCAAATTGAAAAGTACTAATAGAAAGTGGATTCTTTCTCTAAACAAAGCTCTAAAATAATATTCCATGCATCATAATACTACTGAAATCGCCAATATGACCTGTATTGCTACCCCATTTACACAGTTGACTAAAAATCGCAAGCGATAACTCATTTTGTTCAAAAATGTTGACCAGAACAGGTGTAAACGAACACCATTTCTCCTATATAATCTTGTTCTCTTGGGTTCCATAGCATGGGTGCCTTTCATAGCATTCCAAAAAGAATATGGTACTATTTTTATCCATGGTTTTACTTATTTAGGTACTATTTGCAAAACCCAACGATCTGAGGTACACATAGCCACGTACTCAGTAAGTAGATTGATGTAGCCGAGGTAGTGAAACAAAATAGCACGAAAAACACCTTTTTCCAACCGGCGAGCTGATCACATGTGACTGAAAAGCATTTGCCGTCGATTTTAGTCACCCACCGCTGTGCGACCTATGATCGCACGGCAAAAGTCGGTCGAGGTCCTACTTTGGTGTTTGCGATTTTAGTCACCTGCTGTGCAGTCGATTTGCAATTTACACGGTTGATTTTTGCCGTGCGGCCTAGTCGTGCAACGGAAATCGACCCGTGTAAATGCCGCTTAAAGGAGTAGCTCTGCAACTATGGAGGGTAGAGGTAAGGACGAGGGGGAAATCACTGACAAAATTTGTACACTAAAATGCCAAAAAATGCAAAAAAATACCAAAAATTCCAGATTTAGCTTAAAAAATTCCAAAAAAATACCAGAAAATTCCGAAAAACACCAAAAAATTGGGAGAAATCACTGGCAAAATTTGTACACTAAAATACCAAAAAATTCCAAGAAAATGACAAAACATTCCAAGAAAATGCCAAAAATTCTAAGAAAATGCCAAAAAATGCCAAAAAATAGAAAAAATGCCAAAAATTCCAGGCGCGTGTACACTAAAATTCCTCAGTGATTTCCCCCTCGCAGACTGCACAGTCCAGCCTTGTAACTTCGCGACAGTGCATGCGCATACGCATTGTTTAGAAAATAAGAAAAAATTCCAAGAAAATGCCAAAAAATTCCAAGAAAATGCCAAAAAAACTCCAAAGAAAATACCAAAAATTCCAAGAAAATACCAAAAAATTCCAGAAATAACCAAAAAATTCCAAAAAATGCCAAAAATTCCAGGCGCGTGTACATTAAAATTCCTCAGTGATTTCCCCCTTGCGGACTGCACAGTCCAGCCTTGTAACTTCGCGACAGTGCATGCGCACTGTTTAGAAAATACGAAATAATTCCAAGAAAATGCCAAAAATTCCAAGAAAATGCCAAAAAATTCCAAGAAAATGCCAAAAAATTCCAAGAAAATACCAAAAATTATAAGAAAATGCCAAAAAATTCCAGAAAATACCAAAAAATGCCAAAAATGCCAAAAAATACCAAAAAATGCCAAAACTTCTAGGCGCGTGTACATTAAAATTCCTCAGTGATTTCCCCCTCGGGTAAGGAGGACCATCTCTGTGTTATAAAATTGTCCCTCTAAACCATTAAATTAAGATGGCGCTGCTGTTGCCCCCGGGTACCAAATCGATACTCCGAACTTTGCTACTTTCCACTCTGCTAGAGATGTGTCAATGGTGAATCACTGTGATTCGATCACTTTAAAGTGTTGATTGACCGAATCTCAACATATCGAACGAATCATGAAGCAGTTGGTTATTACCGACACTCCACAGTCCACACATCGAACGGCTGACGATCGAACGAACTAAGACCGAATGAAATGATTCGATATTTTTTGAAATCCTGAAAAAAACGCCATTCAGACTCACCTGCTGCTGCTGTTGCTGCCTGTCCCGCTTCTCCTCCTCGTCCAGCCACAAGCCGGACCTGTTGTCCAGGTTGAGGGTGACCTTGGCCGATATCCGGATGTCGGAGCGCACGACCTGCTTGTGCGACGTGATCCCGTTCACCGGCCGTATCCGCCTGCTCAGGTCGCGGTTGACGATGGCGCCCAGCTCGCACTCCCGCAACCGCACGTTGTTCAGGTTCCAGCAGATCTCCTTGATGTTGGCCTCGCGCTTGAACGTGACCCAGCCGCGGCGCAGCCACCGCCGCTCGGGCTGCGGGTCGGACAGGGCGACGCGCAGGAAGCCGTCGTACCTGCGACGACGACCGGAATCGGAATAGAAAAACATTTTAAAAAAAACACATTATACTATATTTCTGCTCCAAAATTTAAAAAGCACAAATATCAAAGTAGAAACTTTTCACGCTTAACCAGTTTTTCACCAGGAACCAGGAACAAGTTTCTTTAATAACACTTTAACGTGAAAGTTACAGAAAGGGTACAGGGTGTTCATAGTTATTTTTTACCCCCCTCCTCCCTCTTAACTTTTTTAATAGGGTAAGTAACAGATATTCATAGGCAAGCTGAAGATACTTGAATAGAAAACTGCAATTTGCCTTTGTTCCACGAATGATTGCAAACGGGCACCGGCAACGTTACAGTTCCGTTTCTCCTGAGAGGCACAGAGTTGCCACGTTTGGCGTTCTGGACAATAGAACGACGAAACTGTAGATTTCAGCCTGAACAAAATTGTGCAATTGTCTTTACTTATCATAAAAAAATAAGGGTTAAAAGCTGTTGATTCATTTATTACGTGTTATGTTCGTGCATCTACTGTAAACAGAGTACAATTTTAGAGCAATTAAAAATATTGTCAAGTACCCTATTCCGAGAAAAAAAGTTAAATATAAAAGCTGTACATAGAAATGTGCACTTTTTAACCATTACAACTACATCATTACATTTCCACAACCCTATTCCTTGTAAAATCACTGACAGAATTATTTCCAAGTCAATAATAATAATAATAATAATAACTCTCACCCTCACAATATTCCAAACTAGGAGTACCCCAGAAGCAACCACATATCTTGTGAGGGGGAGGGTGGCAATTACTATTATTTTGTCGTCGTTGCCATTTGCGGCTAGGGCTGACTTTTTTCCTGATAGAACTAGGATAGCATTCGCTCAAGTACTACGGAAAACCCTAGAAAACCGTAGTAATCCCAGTGAGTGTAGGACAATTATTAGTAAATCACACAGATAAAGCTATTTAGGAGCAATACTATGAACCCACATTTGTCTAGCTCTCTTGGCCATAGCGGTATTTTTCTTTAAAGACATGTGCACGCGCCTTCCGTGACATCAGTTCGAACCAATGCCGATCGAAGGCAGAAAAACATGCAGTCTAAAAAGTCAGCGCCGGTACGAGTGATCGCACCGCGGCAAGAATATATTGTTGAAAAGCCCTTTTTGAGCACTTCAAGATGAGCATATAATATACAGGGTCAGGTGCCCTGTACAAATTTTCACATCGTGATTAAAAAGTGCATGTTCCTATACAGGGTGAGTCATTAGTAATGGCACATAGTGCAACCGCATATATTTTGGGCCAAAATATTACGATTAAGGCTAATATGCCTTATAGATATGTTGTTTGGTTAAGGGATGTTTGAAATAGAATTATGGCTAAATCTCCCAAACTGGTCAAGCTGCTAACTGAAATTTGGCACTGCTGTGTTTTTGGGGATGGAGAATAAGCTGAAAATGTCAATTTCGCCGTATCTCACAGAGGGCGCCACTTGGTGTTTTTTGGATCGCGTTTTTAGTCCTAACTTTTTTGAGGTTATATCTTTTTGGCCCGGCAGGTCCGTCATTTTATGCATCTTTTCATTCTGCAATAAAAGGGTACTCTTGTTTCATAATGCCCAAATCAACCGTTTGCGTTTAAATTGCCAAAACGTGCCCCAAAACACCTGTTGATTTCAATATTCGAAAAATAAAATTTGCATCTACTACTTTCAAATGTTACAGATCAACTGTACATTGAAAATGAAGAAAAAAAATGCCAAATGAACATTGGTCGAAACACATTTGTTTTCTTGAAATAGGGAGTCCAAATTTTGTCTAGTTTCAATCCGTTCCATTTTAAAAGTGAACATTTTTTGGGACATTGTTCATATGGGGTTTTTCTTCTCGCTTTAAATGATACAGTCATTGTGCAATATTTGAAAGTAGTAGGTGAATATATTATTTTTCGAATCTTGAAGTTAACAGGTGTTTTGGGGCACCTTTTGGCAATTTCAACACAAACGGTTGATTTGATCGTTATGTTACAAGAAGAGTACCTTTTTCTTGCAGAATGAAAATATGCACTAAAATGATGGACCTGCAGGACCAAAAAGATAACCTCAAAAAAGTTGCGAGTAAAAGCAAGATCTAAAAACAGAGCAAGTGGCGCCCTCTGTGAGATACCACAAAATAGACATTTTCCGCTTATTCTCCATCCCAAAAAACACAGCAGTGCCAAATTTCAGTTCAGCAGCTTGATTATTTGGGGAGATGTAACCATAATTCAATTTCAAAAAATGAACTTTAACGCCCTGTATCTCTTAAACAAACAACATTTCTATAAGGCATATTAGCCTCAATCGTAATACTTTACTAATGACTCATCCTGTATACAACTTTTTTATTTTACAATTTTGTCTAGGCCAAAAAATAACTGTGAACACCCTATACTCATTTGATTTCAGGCGCTGCATCGCAAGTAGAGAAATACGAGAAACAACCAGTGTAGAAATTCGAACATAATATATGAGGAAAGGGTCTTGAAAAATTGACATATATTCTTTCTAAAGAGTGTTCCAATAAGACGGGAAACATATTAACAGTAAATAACACAATGTTATTTGTTTTAATGATTTCTTTATTGAATCATGTTATTTGGTACATGGCAATAATTCTGTGTGAAAGATAATATCGGCCAAAATTTTTGATGACATATTTGCCTAATTGCTCCTCGATCTCACCAGTATGCCTTATTATCTCGTCCTTTAGCTGTTGAATTGGATTCTATCAATATTATCGATTTGTGGTTTCAACAGGATGGCGCCACATGCCACGCAGCCAATGCAACAATCGTTTTATTGACTGAGAAGTTCCCAGGTCAACAAGATCATGCGATTCGACGCCTTTGGACTTCTTCCTTTGGAGTTATCTCAAGAGTATGGTATATGCCAACAAGCCAACAACAATCCAAGAACTAAAGGACGAGATAATAGGGCATATTGGTGAGATCGAGGACAAATTATGCAGTGTATAGTTGTGCTGCCAAAGCCTTGGTGAACATTTGGCCGATATTATCTTTCAAACATAATTACCATGTACCAAATAGCATGATTCGATAAAGGAATATGTTTTAAATACCATTGTATTATTTACAGTCAACATCGATCCACCTTATTGAAATACCCTTTAATAGTGTTTTGTAGCACATGTTGGTATAGTCCAATTATTTTAAGAAGTCCTTACTGGGACTGTCAATTGGTAGTTTCGCCATCCTAAGTTGGCATCAATGCAGCAAAAAATGCAACTGGGTCATAAGTCCCTGTCAGTAACGAGCCTATTTGCACAATGGATAACTATTAATAACACGAACAAGAACAACCCGGATAACGGTAAAACTCACGAAACGTACAAAACCCGCGAATATTTTCACTGACCAAAGTTTGAACCATTTTGAAAGATTCGGAAAACTTTCACTGTCACTTTCACAACACCGAAATAAAATTTGCATGAGTACGCACCATAGACGCAGCCGTAAGTAGCTGATTATACCAAAATACCAAAATGAAAGTGTTTCCATGACGTTTGAAATTCATATTCGAGGACATATTTGAAGCTAATGAGTTCATCCTAGAGCCGAGGGGCAAAGGGAAAGTCACACTTTTCGAAATACGACCGACCAAAGATTTACGTGGGAAATTTGATATCAAATTCATTTCAAGTTCATTGGTCATTTAGGCAGGTGTCGAAAACGTCCGCATTATTTGTGTTTTTACCCATCCCTAAATTTACTATCGCTATATTATTCTCACCTGGAGCACATCGTCTCAATCTCCTGCTTGGTTATGGTTGGCGCCAGATTCCTCAAAAATATCGACGTCGTTTTGTGCAACGCCTTCGGCTTCTCCGGTTTGCTGTCATCCGACACCATCTCCACTTCTTCATCCTTTTCCTTTTCTTTATCCTCCTTTTCTTCCTTGACAACCTCCTTCTCCTCTTTCTTCTCTATTTCCTCTTCGCTCTCGCTGCTACTGCCAGAAGAACTCGAACTGCCAGAGTACGAATGCTTGCGCTTCTTTTCTTTCGGCGATTTTACTTCCTCCTCTATTTTCTCTTCTTCTTTCTTTTCCTCGGTTTCCATCTCTTCCGATTTTTCTTCTTCTTTCGGTTTCACGTCTTCCTCCGGCTTTGCCTCTGGCTCTGGCTTGGGCTCTTCCTCGATTTTCTCCTCTTTATTTTCTACTTCTCCTTCGTCATCTTTTATTTCACCTTCGAGTTCCTCGATAATACTGGTATCAGCTTCTTCCTCTTTTTTGTCTTCTGGCTCAGCAGTTTCTTTGGTTTCGCCATTTTGCTTTATTTCTTCCTTGTTTTCCACTTCGCCTTCCTCTTTCTTTTTCGCAACCTCGGCCTCCTTTGCTTCTTTTGCTCGCTCGGCTGCCGCTTCCTTCTCCTTTTGTTCCCTATACTTCTGCTCCATTTCTGAAATATACATTATCTTTTATTAGAATTTTTTTCTACTTCCATAATATTGATTTATTAGATATTTAGACATAATAATGAGGTTTATATTGTTACATTTCATTATGATACAATTTTATAACCAACAGATTACACATATTAGCTCCAACCGCAAAATAATTATTACAATCTGCTAGCTTTAGCACGCGTTATTTAGCAGATTTTTTTGTTTATTTTTCTAACGCGGTAGAACTTGGTGAAAGAGTACAAGCCGGGAGAGGTTATATTTATCATGATTCGTGTTTTTTCTTAGACCTTTTTTCTCTTCCTCCATTTGCTCTCTCAGTAGGAAGCAACAAAACGTGCCTATAGATTGCCATAACAATGACAGATTGGAAATTTATCAATTTTGGCAGGTCATATAGTCGTCTTGCCGAATAACTCGGACGTTGACAACTCCTTCGACTTCGACATTTACCAAACTCCCTAGACTGCCCTGATTGACAGGAAAAATCATAGACATATTACCTTTGTACTCTTGTTCGAGCATAGTCAGATCTTCATCAGTTCCTCCTTCAAGTTTAATGACGACAGTGTCAAGCAACTTTAATAAATCATTGGTGCGAGCACAGTCCACCGAAACTTCACCTATTTTGCCAGCATTCAGAAGGTCTATAAAAACTTGCACCCTTCTCTGGAAAGGGAAATTGGTTGTCAGAAAAATTAGCGAGATAAAATGTGTCTTCCAACGATAAACATTTAGTTCGAAAACAATAACAAATAATGAAACTAACCTTTAAAGCCGCAGCTTGCTCCTCTTTCCTCTTAACGGAATCCTCGGGATGATATTTAAGTCTGAACCTAAAATTAACCCATAAAAAATAGTCTCAAAAAAAGTTGACAAACAATATAAATCTTAAAGTTTTTTTACCATTCATCAAAATCCCTTTCGTACTAATGTAAGAAAGAAATGCACAAACCAAAGTTAAAACAACTCACATATTCTTCATGATTTTTGCGAGAAAATGTTGTATTTAATAAAAATATCAAAATTGATTCATATTCATATTCTGATACTTTTCAAATTTTATAATCATATTCCATATCTGTCAAATTTTAAATTTTTATCATACAGTACACTCACTCCTAATCCGAGTACCCACTAGAATGCTCCCCCCTCGTGCCGTAAATTAGTTTGTTGTTCATGTTGAATGCATGTCATTTATTATTATTCTCAACCAACTTTACAGTTCATTATAGAGAATATGACAAAACAATTTAAAATTAAAAAAAAACTAAATTAATGTAATTAAATCAATCAAAAATCACTTTTTTCAATGAGATATTCCTTAAGTTCTTTTTTAAATTTGGTAATATTTGATGTCATTTTTAACGATTTTGGTAAGTTATTATATATTTGGATTCCATTATGTAATATTGACTTTTTTCCAAAATTACTTTTTATGCTAACTGTCTTCATTAAATTTGTTTGTCTTGTACCATGTTCATGTATTGCACCATTTTTAACAAAGTTTAGGTTTGAGTGTTTCTTACTTTTTATAACAGAGTGTATAAATATGCAAAGTTTTAATTTATAAATACAACACAGATTTAAATATCCAAATGGTTTATATATGTTTACTGTAGGTTCTAAAAATGGTAGTCTATGCATACATTTTATAATTTTGTTTTGTAACACGCATAATTGTTTTAAAACTCTAGAATTTGCAGAACCCCAAATTGAAGTTAAATATCGTAACTTTGAATGAATTAAAGCAAAATATATTTTTCTTAAATGGTTCAGTGGTAATAATTGCGAATTTTGTAAAAAATGCCTACTAGAGGTGATATAAACTTAGAAGTAGATTCTATACGGTTTATCCAATTTAAATTTTCATGAATTTGTAACCCTAAAAATTTTACACATTTACTATAATTTATTGTTTTATTGCATAAAGTTATGGGTTCTATTTTGTTCTTTATTGGGCGTTTAGAAATGAACATAAATGATGATTTGTTAAAATTTAGGGTCAGTTTATTTGATTGAAGCCAAATAATTAAAATTTTTTAATCTTCCAAAATATTTGACCGAATTTCTGAAAAGTTTGGGCATAGCTTTTAAAAAATAAATAAGAGTCGTATCATCAGCAAATAGTTTTACAGTTCCTCTGAGTTTTAATTTCGAAATTGAATTGATGTAAATTAAAAACAAAAGAGGACCTAATACTGAACCTTGTGGTACTCCACAAATTACCTTTTTTTTTCAGAACTTACGTTATTTTCAATTTGGACATACTGCATTGTATTTTCTAAGTACTTTTCGAACCAACAGTAAATATTTCCTCTAATTCCAATGTTGTACAATTTTCTTAACAAAATTACATGATCAACTGTATCAAAGGCTTTAGTTAAGTCTAAGGATAACAAACAACATTTTAGATTTTGATCAACTTTTTACTGGATATCTGTAATAATATCTACCGCTGCAACTTCTGTATCTCTAGACTTTCTAAAACCAAATTGACTATTAAACAGTAAATCTTTACTTTCTAAATAATTTGATAATTTATTATTCATTACTTTTTCTAAAATTTTTGAAAAAACTGGCAAAACTGATATTGGCCTATAATTATTTGGATCGCTAGTATTGCCACTTTTTAATGTCCCGGGATTTTACCCAAAAAGTGTGGTCCCGGGATTTTCCTCATAGTCCCGAAAACCTTAAAAGTCCCAATTTTTTTTATCATGAACACACCACCACTGAGCGACCAACCGTGTGGTGTGGAATGATTACAATTTTTAGGTTTCAAACTGAAATAAGAATACTTACTTGTATATATAGTCATACATTTAAAGTAGTTGGAGTTGGAGCTACTTTAGTTGTGTGTTGTGTTTTTTAAGTCATCTCAGTTTTAGTTTATTTTGTGTTTGTTATTTTGTAGGTACCTACGTACTACCAACATTTAAATAAAAATATTTCTCTTATATAAACTTTTCCTCACAAAATTTGTTGTAAAGAAACATCATCTTGATTTCTGGACCATTTTTCGGGACTTTCGGGGCTAGTACCGGGACTTAAAATTTGGGACCAAAGTCTCGAATACATTTTCGGTCCCGGGACTTGGGAACCCTAATTGGAACGTCTAGCACCAATCTGAAGGATCCTAAAGTCAAAACACATCTATGCAAATGGGGTTCTGATAGAGAGAGTGCACTGAATGAAAACGCTACTTAAATAGTTTTCAAAATTATTCAAGTAGTTCATTTTTATAAATATAAAATTTTAACGATATTCCTCTGTTTCAAAGCATAACTAACAAGACAGGTTTCTTTCAAAAAAATAAAAAAATGTTTTAACTTGAGAACTGAACACTGCAATCAAGGATGACTTTGTATCGATTTAGAACAATTTCATAATTTTGTCAATCCCACAACATTATTTCATATTTTAACGAATAATTTATTCCATACAATTTTAACCTGAATCAAGTCTATATAATTAATAAACTACATAACCTATTCCACTCTCTTTTATTTTAGGCATTGTCTGTCAAATCTCAACAACAATCTGAGCTGCTCCGAGAACAATGAAAATAAGATTGTTGTTGGACCAACTCTAGATTGTTGCCGCCGAGATTCGTCAGAGGTTGCCTCTGTTATTGCATTCTTTGACTCGAATGCTTTAGGGACCAGTTCTCAGATCTGTCAAACAAGTAAATTAATCTAATTAATATCTTGAGAAAAATAAAGTGCCAATATTGATAATGTTTTTATGGCATGAGTTATGTGTTATCTATTTCCCTATAATATATTGTATTTTGGCAATTAATTACTACAGCATGCCAATAAATCCATTTCTTTTTTCCTGTTTAATCACACACTTCCAAATCAGATAATTTATTTGTTTAATTTTTTTTAGTCTGTAGTTAAAACAACAGTATTTTTTTACTTCAATTTAGGCAAACCTCTGCCATCACCTATATAACCATGTAACTATCTGCTGGGATTTTTTCAAAGCTATATATATTGTTTGTCCCTTTTTGATTTGAATACAGCTGATTATGCCATTCAAAGTGTTCTTATTTCTTATTGAAAATGACCTTATATTATGTAGTTTGACCACAAAGTTACCTACTTTCTTGAACCATTGTTCCAGTACTAAAAATTATAAATCAGTAACGAATTAGAAGATGCAAAATGTAGAGATAATAAAAAATAAAAAGGTTGAGCTATGTGTGGGATTTGAACCACTATACTATACGCCACTTGTATTTGACTAGAGGTTTAAAATTTCCGGAAAAATTGATCGTCGGAAAAAAACCGGTTTTTTTCCCGGAAAATTTGGAAAAAAACCGAAAAAAACAATTTTTTTTAATGATACAAAATAAAAAGAAACAAAATAAATATTTTTAAATAAAATAATTTATATAATATATAATAAAAAGTTAAATAGAATTATTGTTTATAGTTTTTTATTGTTGATCAATAAAGGGCGGAATATATGCAAATTGCATATATATGCATTTTTTGCATATTTTATTCAATTTCGCAAAACATTGCATATTTCTGGAAAAACTATATTTTTGTGCATATTTGCATGATTTTCCTATACTTATTTATAGATATAAGATATAATCAAGATTATGAGAGCCCAGAGACAATTCGCAGTGTGCAGTGCAAAGTCAAGAAATCCTGAAAAATGCGGATTATTAAAGTTAATTTTAGTTTTATACCAGATAATAATTCTTTCATTAGAAAGTAGAAATTTAGGTTTAAACGAATCGGTTGATTTTGTTCAAACATTTTCCGCTAAATGTAGAAAGGTTACCGGTGATGTGGGTATTAAAGTTAGAAAAAAATTAGATGCTCTACTGTAGAAAAGAATGAAGGGTTCAAGTCTTTAATGGCAGTAAAGAGTATTTTTGATGGTAAATCATCCAACGAAGTTGCACCTTGGCCTTGTACCTTACTACCCAAATCAAAATATTGTCCTATTACATCGGCAGATGTTGAGAGAAGCTTTTCTATATATAAACATATTTTTACCGACAGAAGGCAAAGATTTTTATTGGAAAACTTTGAAAAGTATTTAATCATAAATTCCTACTATACAATTTCAAATTAAAATGTTTTTATAATTATTCTGCTTTAATATAGGTATTTTACGAGGTATTTTATGAATTTGTTTTCCTTTCATTTTTCTTAAAATAAACCCTTTCTCTAAAAACAGGTTGGTGTTTTTTAAGGTATTTATACATGTAATATAAATGCATATTATTGCATATTTGGCCAAATAAATGCATATTACTGCATATTTTAAATAAAAATGATGCATATAATATACGCGCATATTTCGATTGAAATTAAATGCATATATTCCGCCCTTTATTGATCAATAAGTGTTTGGTTTATTTAATTTGTTTTAAATAAATCATTACTATCAAAATATGTTATTTTTATACTCCTTGAGGTTTTTTCGAGCAAAATATGTAGGTATACAAAAAATATAATTTGAGTGTTTCTTCAACTTTCTTTGTTTATTTTGTTTATTCGAATTTTATCTGAAATTTTCCATTTCCACCTTGTTTTTTTCCAATTTTTCCTGTTTTTTTCCGTGATGTTAAACCTCTATATTTGACACTGGAATAATATTAGTTTTTTTCTTTTGTTTAATTCGTGTTTATTTCCAATTTATAAAACAACTATTGTGAAAAATATTAAAATTGACGTAAGTTTCGAGTCTCTACATATTATACCAATTTTTGTTATAGTTTGAAGGTCCTTACTGCGTAAGAGTTGCTAGGCAACACATTTTGTACTTAGCAACCAAACTAACAGGGCACCTTGAACATTTTACTTTCACTTTCGGGCATGCTGGCGAGTATGTAAAGTGTACTCACAGAGAGGGAGTAGGAAAAATAGTATATTATGTACCGTGGTGAAAGTTTCATTAGAGCCTTGGGATATTGACTTATACCTTGTCTGTAATGAAAGGTTTCTCGTCTTGGTACATAATATTACTTTTATCAAAGTATGGAAATCAATGCATGTGTTAAAGGTTACCAAGCAAAGCAATCGCTTGCAATCGGATCGCTATTTGTCTTTGTTCCGCACACAGAAAAAGAGAAACACAGCGACTGCTTCTGCTTGGGAACTAAAAGCGAGGATTGTGTAAAAAAAAGCTCATTTTTTATGTGTGATTGTTTACAATATTTAATAGTAAATTTTAAAGCATGAACAGTACACTGTTCCACCTTGATTACAGTTTCCATTAAATAGTAAAGTTCCATAAGCAAAATTGAGGAGATTAATGAAGCATCCACTCACCACACCCACACAAACTTTACACATATTCAAAAATGTGTAAACTGACCATCTTTAAACTTGAGTCTCACCTGTTTCGGTTTAGATACCCTATCAAACGCGGAAAGCTTATGCATTGCGCGCATAGCTTTATATTTAACGGAATTAATGCAAAATATCCACCTTCAATCTCATATTTCATATTACTAACGAGTTAAAAGATCGCGATTTATGTCACACACAAAACACAGGTAAGATTTTGTAATCGAAGTGTTTTCGGGGTTGTTCGACTGCTTTCGAAGCTGTAGAGAAAAAGCCTGTTTTAAATATCATCTTGACTACTGGGTACCTTAATGACTTAACCATCAGTTTTTTGTCTAGTTGGTAACCATATATTTACAAACAGAAAGGACATGTCATAATTTTTTTACATAATTTCTTTTTTAGAATCGGGAGAGACATACACCTTTCTGTCAAGACCCCAGTTCAACTAGAGTTAAAAGTTAAACAAGTAGCATTGTTCAGACACAATTTGTAGTGAACATACATTTTAAACTGCACAAATATAAGGAACAACATTTCAACAAATCTTTGTTTACGCAATGTTGATCCAAATAATATAATGGAATCCACTCTATCAACTAACTTTAGGCCAAAATTCAGTCAATGGGACAATTTTTCCGGTTTCTTTCATAGTTTAGGAGATAACTATGATGAGCCTTCAATATAAAAATAATCTTGCATTGTTTTCCATATACAACCACCCAGCGATTTTAGTGTGCATACATACTTTTATTTTTTTGTCATAATATGTATGTGTTTTATTATTAATCAAGTAAGGATTTGCCCCTTTTGTACTGATTCAAGAAGTCTTGCTGATAAAAATAGGATTGCCCTGTATAAACAACAAAAAAGTTTTGGTTAAGATCCAACTAGAGATCATAATCAAGAGGGGTCAAGTAAGAAGTAGTATCTTTCAAATTCAAAGCATTTTTTGGGACAACATGACAAATAATTGTAACCACTGGATCATTTTCTTGGGAGAACCAATAAATTGAAAATAGATATTTTATGACATTTTATTAGATTTAAAGTGCTAGGTCTGAATTCTTAACTTTTCTTTTAGCTCCCAAAGCCCTAATTTGATTCGAGATTTGATTTTAACTTAGATACACGTCGTTTGCTAAGAGGAAAATTGCTTATAAAAAGAAAAATCCATACAATGCTACTTGTTTTACACAAATTGAAATTAGAAGAATTAAAGCAATCTTAAGTATCGTACAGCAACTTTGCCCAGAAGAACAATCGCACTTACCATTCATCGTCCTTGTGCGCAACGAAAAACTCGTTCAGCTGTTGCCGCTGAAACTCCAGCTTGTAGTCGTTGTATTTCTCAATAGCCTCGCTGTCGGAAATATTGTCATCTTGCGTGGCCAGGAAAGCCTTAAACGACATCATGGGTGGCTGCTGGCCCTCCACCTGCGAAGGCACTGGGGGCTCTCTGAAGAAAAAGCCCCTTTAAAAACAAAACGGAAAGGAGTGTTAGTTCGTTCGGTTAGTAGGACGGTGGGGTTTGACAACAACACG
Organism: Pseudeuparius sepicola; assembly: GCA_963920635.1. Taxonomy (NCBI): domain Eukaryota; kingdom Metazoa; phylum Arthropoda; class Insecta; order Coleoptera; family Anthribidae; genus Pseudeuparius; species Pseudeuparius sepicola. The sequence continues at coordinate 21,459,013 of OY987306.1, forward strand.
GTATCTAAATTTTTTAAAAAAAGCAGCCCTCATGCAATATCACATCAACAAAATAAAATACTCAAAGACAATAGTTCATGCAAGCATACTTTGAAGAGAATTTTGTTGGTTATTACTGGTGATGAAAATTTTCTGAATAAATTTCATTGAATAAATGGCAAATTATACCTCGCTTTGCTTTAATACTTTTTGTTTAGTTAAGGTCTCTTGGAGGGTATCTTTGAACTAAAAGAAACAATATAAATTATGTCAAAATGAAAATCACGTTAATTTTTGGTTAGATGAAGGCGGCTTTTAAGAATTAAACACAAAAATTTCGGTTATGGTTTTCTCAAAAATGGTTTTATTTTGCCCAATTCGCTACAGATTTTAAATAAAAGTGAATAAATTTATAAAGATGGTAAATGACCGAGCATTAATGATTTTGAGCAGGTCACTTTTAAAAATGACTGCCGAGACCTCGAGCATTTATGTCAATTTTGATTAAAAAAGTGTACAAGAGAAAAGATAAAATAAAACAAAAATTAAAAAATATATAAAATATGTAACATTTCTAGTTACAGACAGATTTAGAAGACCCAACGCGTGGGTACATGTAGGATGTAGTTAAGTTAGCATTCAATAAAATATTCAAATATTGTTAAAATAAAAATAATTCTTTGTAGATATTCTGATTTTATTTTGTGACTTATTATAAAAAAACGGGTGAGTAGTACCTATCAAGGATAATAAAAGTTTAAGAAAATAAAATATATATTCAGATTCAAAACAAAACAAAATATGTTACTTCACTTCTTTTCTTGAAGTAATTTCAGAATACCTATTGAATTTTCTTTGACCATTTCGCAAAGTAGGTACTAAATAGAAAACAGGCGCAGTTCAAGTTCACAATATTCTAGGTTAGAAATGGTTTTGTAGTTTTATAGGTAAGGAAAGGAGGGATTTTTTTTATAAATGACCATAAATGTCCATAAGTGACCAAAAATTCTTATTAATTCTCTAACTGACCACCATAAATGCTCATAAGTGACCAAAAATGCTTAGTAATTCTCTAACTGACCACATTTATATATAGAGTGTCTCACTTAAGAGTGAAACAACCTTATAACTTCTTTAATTTTTAAGCGACCAGAATGAAATTTTTACCAAAGTTAGAGGGCATTGTTGCGTACTTATTTTCAAAAAATTAGTGCTCCAGTAATCTATATATATATTTATTTACTTAATATGGGTCAGAGTTAATATGCCACAAACGGTACCTTTTTCAAAAAATCAAATATGTTAAGTTTTGCCTCATACCTTTGTCTAGTCCTCTGAGCAAAATGATAGAGGAAAAATATGTAGTTTTTCAGAAGACCATGTCCGAAAATAACGTGTTTTCAAGCCCATTTTTGCGCAGTGTGTTTACAATGCCATCTGACATTTCTGGTAGCCTTTACTGACACTATTGGCCCAGGTCACGATAACACAGAAAACGGTATGTCCGTGCGCAGGTGCTGTGACGTCAACGGTGACGCTTATTTGACAAAATCATGGCTTACTTTTATTTTTAAACGGAACTTTGACTCGTTTTATAGTGAGCTAGGAAACCACATATACACCAAAGTGTCTCAAGGTACCTACATTCTATCTTTGGATTTAACTTGACGCGAAATTGATAACTGATGTTGTCAGTGAGACTAATTTCAGGACTATTTTTGATAAGTTGGCCGCGCTTTTGTCGAAGTGACGTAGATGCGCAGAAGAGTTTAATTTTCGCTCTCCTAGCTGGCATACCGTTATCTGTGTATCGTGGTCCAGGTTAGGAAAACATAGGTCAGTTATACAACTACTACTAGTATACCTTTTCAAGCTCAAATTGGGAAAAATCAATTTCCCATTGGGAATAAACAACTTCAAATTGGGAATAACCCTTACTACATTGAAGAAATTGTTTACAATAAACTACCAAGAAGTGTAAAAACAATAATTATAAATTATTTGTCAAGTTAGCAAAGTTGGTGCTTTTCAAAAATGTTTTTTTATTTCTCGGATGAGTATTTGCAATTTGTTTTTAATGACTACTTTTGTACGTATGTAGTTGTGATTTGACTTGTCATATATCCTTACTGATGTGATATGGTTTTGATGAATACATTTATTATTATTATTATTTGCTACAAATAAGGTGCAAATTGCGACAGTTAATTAAAACACACTTCTAGAAAATGTGGTGTGGAAGTTTTAATAAACACCTACCAATAATGCCACAAATGTGAAAATTTATTTGCGATCCATTTGACAATAGTTAGAGCTAGTTACGAGTAGCTTTATAACCTGAATATTTAAATAGATTTTTTTTAAAAGATCGTTTAATATTTGATCGCTTTTTAAGTACTCAGGCATTTTGTTGTAGACCATTATACAGATATACTTCGGTCCATTGTCTAGTGTTTATGTGATCAAGTACCTAAGTAATTAAATTCTGTATTTACAATTATTTATATTATTTTTCACTGTACTTTCTCATTTTTGTAAGGGAAATTCAACTTGTGATAAATTATAGGATAGATGATTCGGCGCTGTTAGGTTGGCCTTCCTTCTAAAACTTCTGACATTTGATTGGCCAAGTCCTCTTTAATACCAGCTTTTAAACTTGACCAGTCAGCTCAAAAATCAAATAAAGCCGTTAACCAGCAGATAATTTGTTGTTCCTAATTTTAAATTGTTTATTAAGGTTAGTTTTGTTTTAGCCAATAAAAATTTATAAATATTTATTATCCTCCTGGTCCTAATATTAAGAAAAGCATTTAATATCCAACTATATAGGATTTATAAGGAGTAGTTTGTTAGTTTTATCAGAGTTACACAGTTTTGTTGATTAGCAAAGAGACATGAAGCATATTGTTAATTGGGAATTACCAAAAATTTACTTGTAACAGGAGTCATGATTTGCTATACACGAGACTACTCCCAAAGTTGATTATAAAAGGAATACTTACATTCTTCTTACGAATTTTTTTGGTGCCAAATATGATACTTAGGTTATCTAATTATAACTGGAATGACAACTGTTGAGATTACTCCACAAAATGCACAGATTCATAAATGAATCTGCCATGAGTACGTTAGCAGGTAGACAAAGTGTTGGAGACAATAGCTGGCCATAGACACACATAGGGATGGGCAAATTTCACTTTTCCAGGGAAAGTGAAATTTCACTTTGAAATTTTCGCGAAACTTTCGAAATTTATGAAATTTTCGCGAAACTTTCGAAATTTATGAAATTTAAAGAAATTTTCGCGAAATATTTGAAACTTTCAATGTGATGTTGAAATTTATGAAATTTAAAGAAAGTTTCACGTGAAAATTTCGCAATCGTTTCCTATAAACAGTCCCCATCCAAGCCCAAAAATTATGTGTATGAAGTGGCATAGGTATAGGCACAGAAAATATACTACGGTATATTTAAAATATACTACGGTATATTTTCTGTGGTATAGGGTTTCCCAGATGGAGATAAGACGTTACGTTACGCTCAATTATCTTAGCAATTTTTAGGCTAAGTTGATGGTTCCAAAACTAAGCTTGTGTAGTTTTGACCAAAAAACTATTTTTTTGAAAAAAGCAAAACTTTCGAAAATTTCACTGAAATTTCACTTCATGGGATAAGCGAAATATTTCACTTTTGAAAGTTTCAAATGTGAAAATTTCAAATGAAACTTTCAAACGACACAACTCTAGACACACACTTTTGCTGGCGGGTTTGCTCGGTGCGAGCCAACACTCGGCTAAATCTGTCTGTTTATTGGCAGCCACGCGCCACGCCTCAAGCCGAGCCGCGACGCACTCTTATACGGGGCAGATTGTATAATTCACTTAACAATAGATACAAAGACATGTCCTTATCACGTTTTCGACAAAGTATTAAGACACTTTTGCTCGCTGATCTAAATGTTTAACTGCTTAGAATTATTGTATTGTTATTAATTTGTGAGTTGAATTGGAACATCAAAATGCAATTGAACCAAATGGTTGAGTGAAAGAATAGCAAGTGCTAAACTTCGCCATTTTGGTTTCTTACTTTTGCTAAATAATGTAATATGCATTTTTTCTCTTGTATATGTACACGCGCGGCCCTTGAAATCGTTCTAATACGTGCGGACGCAAAGGCGTTCAACTGACAACGTTGCAATTACCCCTCCCCTCTCTCGTGGTTTGAAAGCCAGCAATAACCTTAAAAGCATAAGTGACGGCAAATCTAACATCTTATTACGCGACATTACCTTACGTGACATTGCCAGTTACAGTGCAAAAAACAGTAAATTCGGCGCTGTTAGGTTGGCCTTAGATTGCCTGAATAATAGTGGAAAATCTTATAACCCTGCCCACGGACATTGGCGGCTTTTTTCGCAAAAGTCTTTCGACAGCCTCAAATAGAGCCATTCTAAAAATCGAAGAAGGTGGTAAATCTCTTAAATGGGTGTCGTACGGTACCAAAAAGAACCTCGAAAATCCGATATCTAAGAGAAATTCCCGATTAAGATAAAGAAGTGTAATAAACCAATGGAAAAAACCACTACGAGATTCTTCTATAATAACACAATTATACTTAGATATTATACCTTATTTAACTAATACCACTTTGACAATCAAAGAAATCCGCGTAATTTCACGTTACGTGAATCTCAAAACACCAAGAAACTGTGTAAAACTTTAAATCCACTTTATTATAATGATAATGCAGCGATTTATTATCTAACCTATTTTCGTTGACTGGTGTGTTAATACGTCAGTTAACGCATATTTTATTTTTGTACGGGGAGGAGCGGGTCGGTACAAGGGAATGTGGGAGATGTTGTTGATTTGAGTAGCCATGGAATTGGCGCAACGTTGCCACACTTACCCGGAATTCTTGATTTCTTGCTTATTCTCATGCCTAGTGGAACGATTTCTGAGGCCGCGCGTATACATTATAAAGACGTTATTATTATTATTATTATCTACCCCACACGTTTTTATGTGCAGCCGCAGTAGCAATCAAAACTTGCTCATAGGCAGGAACATATTTCTTTTTTCTGCGGAGCGTAAACATTCTAGCTCACCCGCACACTACAAAATCTTATAGCGAAAACCGTACAATTTCATTGTGTGTGTATGGGCTCGGTCGTAAAACGGCTAGCTACGAGCAAATCGACGGTTTTACTCGCGCCAAGCAAACCCGCCAGCAAGTGTGTGTCTATGGCCAGCTATTGGAGTACTCAGATGGAGATGGACAATAATCAACGAAACATTTCTACAGTGGCTTTATACAAGACAGTGGCGACAGCCATGGTTCGATTTTCGATTGGTTCCGCCATGTTTCGTCAAATTCTGTCATAATAGATCGACTTATTATATCGATTTCATAATGACGGCGTCATTCTACAAATCCGTCATTCGTGTTGTCCCTTATTATGGACGTACGCTTTGTTTATGTGTGTATTATCATATTTCTGTGCTTTAACTGTGTTTTTCTTTGAGAAAAGTAAAGTAAGGTGACCACAACGTAGATGGTTGTCATGCAAGAAATGTATAAAAGCGAGGGAACGTTGCAAGAAGATGATGGTTATCCAGAAGAAGAATACAATGAAGAAGTTGGAAAAAGCGGTACAGAAGGTCAAAAAAAGACTGATTATACTCAAATTATTTTAAGAAGTCCTTACTGGGACTGTCAATTGGTAATTTCGATATCCTAAGTTGGCACCAATGCAGCAAAAACTGCAACCGGGTCAGAAGTTCAGGTCAGTAACTAGCCCATTTGCACTAATAACACGAAAAGTAACACGAACAAGAACAACACAGATGATGGTAAAACTCACGAAACGTAGAAAACCCGCGAATATTTTCATTGGCGAATGTTTGAACGAATTTGAACGATCTGGAAAACCTTCACTGTCACTTTGATACACCGAAGCTAAATTTGCCTGAGTCCGGCCATAGACGCTGCCAAAAGCAGCTGATTATTATAAAATACCAAAATGAAAAGTGTTTCCATGACGTTTGAAATTATTATTAAAATTAGTTGTAGTCATAGTTATTGTTATTTACAGCGGTATAATCGTGATTGCAATGGGGTTTTTATTTTATTATGCTCTTTTTTTCGTATCACTTGGGTAACTTTTCACATCATAAATCAATGAGTGACGTCATTAACTGGTTGAGACACATACCATGGTTAACAGAAAATTCCTAGGGATTTTGTGGAGAATGTCATCTGACAAAATCGGGACTTCTTACAGTAATCGGGGTATAGCAGGAGGAAGATCATGAAGAAATGAAAATAATGGAGCTGAGGGACCGTAGAAAATTGCAAAACCAGCAAAATTTGAAAACTTTGTTATGAAAGATGTTGCAAATGTTTTAAAAATTAGTGGTCCTAATAACTATGAAGAAGCTGTAATGGATAAAGTGATGGTTAGCTGTAATGGATAAAGAAATGAAGTCACATGAATAAAACAAAAATGAGTTTTACAGAGACTTCCAGAAGACAAGAAAGCATTAGGTATAGTATCTTGTAAATGGATATACAAGGAGAGGATAATTCCGGATGGATCAATAGAAAAATACTAGGCGAGGTTGGTAATGAAAGGTTGTTCACAAAGAAAAGGTGAAGATTACGACCAAACGTTTAGCCCTGTAGTCAAATCTGGAATGATAATAAAAGGAATATTAAGCATATAGCTGCTGGTGAAAATGTTGAATTGACTCGATGGATGTCTCTACAGCATGCGCTTATATCGAAAAATCGATGAAGATGTTTATGTGAAACAACCAAAAGGTTATGAAGATTCAACCAATAGAGTTTTGTAGACTCCAGACAAGTTTTTATGGTCTTAAACAAGCACAATGGAGCAAATTGCGAACATTTTCATGAAAGCTTTACTTATTTAAACCAAAAATATTTTGAGAGGCTGTTACTCCTGTAAAACAATGGGCTTAAGAAGAATCATCCAAAGGGAAGGATGTTGAAGATTGTAATATCACTTTTCATTTTTCTTATGGTGTATCCATGAAAATAAGTAAATAAAAAGTGTCAAAAACCAAAAATAAAAGCAGTTATTCTATGAGTTTTAGTCTCGTGTACCAAGTGCTCTGAAGAAAATGGGGAACTTGGACAATTTTTTTTAGTTCTTTAATATATTTGCCTATCTATAGAAAGAGCACATACCAAATATAGCCCTCAAATCGCAATATTTAATTTGCAATAAATGATTAAAGTTGTGACCGCGAGCTATTCATTTGAAACGATACGAAAAGCACGGGAATGGTCGTGACGTCGACAATATCAAGACGGACAGACAAGGATAGGACGTTCTCGTTTGGTCTTTCTAAACAAAGCTTGCGTGGTGCTGTAGTTTGTTTAGATGTGCCGCCCATATTAGTTTATACATGGTGGTGGCGCCTCGAGCTACTTGACGTCACAACCAAGCAGGGCGCGTTACAAGAATGATTTGAATTATGCAGTTTTTAATTGCTTATATTTATTACATAAAAATAAAAAATGAGTTTATTTGTGAACTGGGGTTCATTTAATGGCAATAAATTACGTTTGAAAGTAATATTTTTCAAATTTAATTTTTGTGCAAGTTCCCCATTGTTAATTCTAAAGTTTTCTGTATGTACATAATAACACCAATAAACACCAATTATAAATTGAACATGCCTACGTTTGGAGTTGTTTTATTAAAATGTAGTTATCATTACTTTATTTCCTAAGATAAAAGTACCATATAATTATATTGTGTTTTCCCTATTTCATATTTTTAAAATTTTCTGTTTATTGCTATCTGCTCATTTCTAAACTTTTCAAAATACAAACACATGCTCAAAATTTGTTCGTCTATTCTAGACATGTCCAGTGAGAACCATTAAATATTAGCAGTATAGTCACTGATATTAGTAATTAATTTTAAAATATAAACGAAACGGAACAGGTAGGTACGTTTTACCGTTTATTTCTCAAAAAATGGGCAATAAATTGATTTTTCTTGAAATCGGCATTAAAATGTCCCAAAATCGTCATTAAAAGCACAGAAATCGTACAATAATGTAGCCCATTATTGTACGATTTTTTCAATAAGTAGGCCTTGGCGAGATGTAAACATCAAACGTCAGACGCGGAGAAATCGCCCGTCAAAAGTGACCAAATATTCAAAACCCGGCCGTTAAAGGCCCATTTAACTTTCCGTACACATTGCGAAATTGTTTCCTATAGAAGCGCAATCCTTCAGTATACATATTTTAGTAAATTTGAATATCAATAGATTTGTTGTGTAGGCTGCACAAGAAGCAGCAGTTTGGTTTTTCTGTACAAAGATGCCGTGTCTTGTCTTACTTGACCTAGGTAGAGCGATCGCCAATAAAACTTTTTTTTTCCGATTAAAAAAAATATATATATACCTCGGCACTGAAGTTCTTTTTATGACTCATGTGGTTTATTTTTGCCTCGGCCAGAGGCCTCAGCAACTAAACTCCACATGAGTCATAAAAAGTTGAACTTCAGTGCCTTGGTACATAAATAACTATTATTTAATATATAATAGTCATATCGATAAAAAAAATCGATACATACTGGATCTGGATTCACAATATCAATATATTTTTTAAATAGTCCCACCTCTAATTTGACGAAACATGGCGGCCTTGTCGCCACTATCTTGTATAAAGCCACTGTAAACATTTCCGGCTGACAGAGCCACCTGTCCCTGAACTCCCATACTAACCAGTAGTTGAATAACTTTCGTTAGTATAGACTGTTTGTCTATGGTTTTTGAAGGAATTTACTATTTCGAAATTCATTTTAAAACACAATATGATAACCTGATTAAAATCATGCCAAAACAGTTTGCAAACAAATGAAGACTTACTTTTCCATATAATAAAGAACCCATGACTGCCTGATTCATACCTTATTATCATTAGAATATGAATATACACACATCATAATGTCGTGAAATTGTTTACTTTAAAACATAGGGAGACACTGTCTCTGTATAAGGAACTCAAAACCCAAAAGTTATTGAAAGCTTCACTACACATCATTTCCATTAATACTCACCACCCTGCATCACAGAAAATATACGCTACGCGGACAGAAGTGCCAGTAGCATTGGGCTCGTAAAATATGTATAGCACACTGAAAGTTGGTTTTGCCTTGGCCTAACAGATGGCGCTCGGATGCAGAATCGTTCTATTTTTAAAACCGTAAAATAACCTCCGATAAAAGTCACCGCTAGAGGCGCCAGCAGTCAGCTGAAGAGCCTAACCGTGTTGCCGGTGGTTTAGGAATAAAGGTTTCATAAACGCGCCTATGCTGGCGGCGGCTTTCAGTCATCAAAATCTATTTCCGGGCAGACGGGCAGAGGCCTTGAACTATACGAAATATAACCTAGTGGGAGCATAGCTATTTTATTATTTGCTTCGTCTTTGTAGAATCCGTACGACGTATACTAAGCTATACCACAGAATACTATACCACAGAATTTAGTTATTCTGTGGCTATACAGAGTGCTTCAGAGCCAATATTAATTATCCGATTAAAATATATTAAGATGTTACAAATAATATAGTTTATTCGTATCTTATTTACTAATTATACACTTAGTATACGGTAAATATTTGTTCTACAATGTAGAAAATATGTACAGGATGTCAATGATACCAATTTTATGGGTTTTTACTATTTATAATTTTGGGCCTAACCAAAGTTTACAGAATAAAATCATAAATCATGAATAATACTTGTTGCATATTAAATTTATCATTCAAATCTCTGTTTCCAAATGTTTTTTCTACCTATAAGTATTGTTGTATTATTGAAATATTCATTTGATATCATGAATATCATGATCCCCGCAAGGACGTTCCTAATCATTCCAAATGCACGAATTCGTGGTTGAAAAAATTTGTTGGGCGAAAGTTACCCCGACTACCACCACGATTTTTAGCTAACGATCCCAGATGCACAAACTCGTGCTTTAAAAAAAATTGTTGGGCGAATAAACTACCCCAGCACCCCTTTAGGAAAAAAATGATAACTTTATTGTCGGATCCTCGCTGATTTTAGCAAGGACGTTCGTAATGATTCCAGATGCACTAAATCGTGGCTGAAAAAATTTCTTGTGCGAAATAAACTACCCTCAACGCCCCTTTAAGAACAAAAATGATAACTTCATTGTCGAATCCTCTCCAATTTTAGCAAGGAACGTTCCTAATGATTCCAGATGCGCGAATTCGTAGTTGAAAAAATGTGTTGTGCGAAAACTACCCCCACTACCCCGTATTAAAGAAAAAAATATAACTTTCATGGTACGATTCCCACCGTTTTAGCAAGGACGTTCCTAATGATTCCAGATAATGTACAAATTTGTACTTTAAAAAACTTGTTGATCGAAAACTACCCCAAGCACCCCTTTAAAAAAATTATAACTTCATTGTCGGATCCTGGCCGATTTTAGCAAGTAGGTACGTTCTTAATGACTCTAGATTCACGAATTCGCGGTTGAAAAAATTTCTTGTTCGAAAACTACCCTCAGCACCCCTTTAAGAACAAAAATGATAACTTCATTGTCGGCTCCTCGCCAATTTTACCAAGGACGTTCCTATAATGATTCTAGATGCGCGAATTCGTGGTTGAAAAAATTTGTTGGGCCCCCCGCTACCCCTTAAAGAAAGCTAACTTTCATGGTACGATTAGCACCGTTTTTAGCAAATTATTGGGCGGGAACTACTCCAGCATCCCTTTGAAAAATTATAGCTTCATTGTCTCCAGACTAGATTCACGAACTCGCGGTTGAAAAAATTTCTTGTGCGAAAACTACCATCAGCAGCCTTTTAAAAACAAATATGACAAGTTTATTGTCGGATCCTCGGCAATTTTAGCAAGGACGTTCCTAATGATTCCAGATGCGCGAATTTGTGGTTCAAAAAATTTGTTGGGCGAAAACTACCCCCACTACCCCTTAAAGAAAAAATATATAACTTCCATGGTAAATTCCCACAGTTTTTGGCAAGGACGTACCTAATGATTACAGATGCACAAATTATTTGTGCTTTAAAAAAATTGTTGGCCGAAAACTACCCCCAGCACCAAAGCAATTATAAGTTAATTATCGAATCTTGGCTGATTTTAGCAAGTACGTTCTAAATAATTCTAGATTCACGAATTTGCGTTTGAAAACATTCGTTTTCGAAAACTACCCTCAGCAGCCCTTTAAGAACAAAAATGATAACTTCATTGTCAAATCCTCGCCAATTTTAGCAAGGACGGTCCTATAATGATTCTAGATGCGCGAATTCGTGGTTGAAAAAAATTTCTTGGGCAAAAACCACCCCCACTACCCCTTAAAGAAAAAAAGGAAACATTCATGGTACGATTCCCACAGTTTTTAGCACAGATGCACAAATTTGTACTTTAAAAAATTGTTGGGCGAAATTTACCCCCAGCACCTCTTTAAAAAAAATTATAACTTGATTGTAGGTGGATTTTAGAAAGTACGTTCTAAATGACTCTAGATTCACGAATTCGGGCTTGAAAAAAATTCTTGGGCGCAAACTACCCCCAGCACCCCTTTAAGAACAAAAATGATAACTTCATTGTCGGATCCTCGCCAATTTTAGCAAGGATGTTTGAAATGATTCCAATTCGTGGTTAAAAAAATTGTTGGTTGAGAACTACCCCCAGCACCCCTTCAAAAAACGACAATAATCAAATTAAAAACAAACTTTCGGGGTGGGAAGGGGTAGTTTCTACCCCGCAATTGTTTTCAACCACGGATTCGTGAAATAAGGGATATAGTGATTGCATTTTCAAAAAACGGCAATAATCAAATTAAAAACGAACTTCCGGGGGTGGGAAGGGGTAGTTTTTGCCCCGCAAATGTTTTCAACCACGGATTCGTGAAATAAAGGATGTAGTGAATGTGTTCTCAAAAAACGACAATAATCAAATTAAAAACAAACTTTCTGGCGTGGGAAGAGGTAGTTTTTGCCCCGAAAATGTTTTCAACCACGGATTCGTGAAATAATCAAATTAAAAACGAACTTCCGGGTGTGGGAAGGGGTAGTTTTTGCCCCGCAAATGTTTTCAACCACGGATTCGTGAAATAAAGGATGTAGTGAATGTGTTCTCAAAAAACGACAATAATTAAATTAAAAACAAACTTTCTGGCGTGGGAAGGGGTAGTTTTTGCCCCGAAAATGTTTTCAACCACGGATTCGTGAAATAAGGAATACAGTGATTGCATTTTCATAAAAATTACCCCAGCACCTCTTTAAAAAAAATTATAACTTGATTGTAGGTCGATTTTAGAAAGTACGTTCTAAATGACTCTAGATTCACGAATTCGGGCTTGAAAAAAATTCTTGGGCGCAAACTACCCCCAGCACCCCTTTAAGAACAAAAATGATAACTTCATTGTCGGATCCTCGCCAATTTTAGCAAGGATGTTTGAAATGATTCCAATTCGTGGTTAAAAAAAATTGTTGGTCGAGAACTACCCCCAGCACCCCTTCAAAAAACGACAATAATCAAATTAAAAACAAACTATCGGGGTGGGAAGGGGTAGTTTCTACCCCGCAAATGTTTTCAACCACGGATTCGTGAAATAAGGGATATAGTGATTGCATTTTCAAAAAACGGCAATAATCAAATTAAAAACGAACTTCCGGGGGTGGGAAGGGGTAGTTTTTGCCCCGCAAATGTTTTCAACCACGGATTCGTGAAATAAAGGATGTAGTGAATGTGTTCTCAAAAAACGACAATAATCAAATTAAAAACGAACTTCCGGGTGTGGGAAGGGGTAGTTTTTGCCCCGCAAATGTTTTCAACCACGGATTCGTGAAATAAAGGATGTAGTGAATGTGTTCTCAAAAAACGACAATAATTAAATTAAAAACAAACTTTCTGGCGTGGGAAGGGGTAGTTTTTGCCCCGAAAATGTTTTCAACCACGGATTCGTGAAATAAGGAATACAGTGATTGCATTTTCATAAAACGGCAATAATCAAATTAAAAACGAACTTCCGGGGGTGGGAAGGGGTAGTTTTTGCCCCGTAAATGTTTTCAACCCCAGATTCGTGAAATAAGAGATGTAGTGAATGTGTTTTCAAAAAACCACAATAATAAAATTAAAAACAAACTTTCGGGGGTGGGAAGGGGTAGTTTTTGCCCCCAAATGTTTTCAACCACGCATTCGCGATATAAGGAATATAGTGATTGCATTTTCAAAAAATGACAATAATCAAATTAAAAACAAACTTTCGGGGTGGGAAGGGGTAGTTTTTGCCCCCCAAATGTTTTCAACCACGCATTCGTGGTATAAGGAATATAGTGATTGCATTTTCAAAAAACGGCAATAATCAAATTATAAACGAACTTCCGGGGGTTGGAAGGGGTAGTTTTTGCCCCGTAAATGTTTTCAACCCCCAGATTCGTGAAATAAGGGATGTAGTGAATGGGTTTTCAAAAAAGACAATAATAAAATTAAAAACAAACTTTCGGGGGTGGGAAGGGGTAGTTTTTGCCCCGCAAATGTTTTCAACCACGCATTCGTGAAATAAGGAATATAGTGATTGCATTTTCAAAAAACGACAATAATCAAATTAAAAACAAACTTCCGGGGGTGGGAAGGGGTAGTTTTTGTCCGCAAATGTTTTCAACCACCTATTGGTGAAATACGGTTATAGTAAATAATAAATGCCCCTTCAAAAAACGACTAAATACCTAATCGTCTCAAAAGCAATATCTGGGGGAGGGTGTAGTTTTTTCCTAACAATTTTTTTCAACCACTAATTCGTGAATTTGGTATCATTTGTAACGTCCTTGCTAAAACGGTGAAGATCGAACTAAGAACAATGGAATTATCAATTTTTTCAGAGGGCGCATGGGGTAGTTTTTGTCTTGTAAATTTTTTCTACCACGGATTCGTGAAATAAGAGTTATAGTTTATAGTGGCTACGCTTTCCAAAAACTACGATAGTCGGACCAAAAGCAAATCTATCTGAGGGTTGGAAGGGATTTTTGCCCGTAAATTGTTTCTAACACGGGTTCAAGCATCTGGAATAATTTGCAACGTCGTTACTAAAAACGGGGCAGATAATCGGACCAACAACAATGTCGTTATAATTTTTTTTCCTTGAGGGGTGTTTTTGCGCCGTAATTTTTTCAGCCATGATTAGTAAAATATTGGATATCATTTCTAAAAACGACGATAAAAATAAATCTCTCGAGGGAAGAATTCTATAGTTACTGCTGACAGCCTCACTGTTAACCTTGAATTCTAAATGGGCAAGCTCATTTTATTAAAGATCTTCTCTTTATTTTTATAGTTCGGTAAAACCACAGACTGTTTGCACAATCCGGCAACGCCGCTTTCGGATGCTTTTTCCTAGCGTGCTGCCGCCTAGTATTGAGTAATGAAAGTACCACGGCCGTGAAGGCAGAACTATGGAAGAATTCTTCTATAGACACTGCTGAAAGCCAGGAGAAGCCGGCTTTTGAGAGCCGGTTTCCTTTCGGGCTGCCAAATAATTGCATTGTGGAACTTCTGTCCGCGTAGCGTATATTTTCTGTGCCCTGCATGCTACAATCTACAATACCAATTCAATTCATCAATCTATGAGAATATGAGTTACAGCCAGGCCAGTGTTAAATAATGTTGGTAATTAATTAGTGTTTACAATTATTGACAACTCTGTTGGACAATAATTAATCAGATCATTTGGATCCGTCGCGTCGAAAAATGTATTGGGAAATTGAGTTTATACATGAAAACTTTGACCCAAATTATGAAAACTATTTGCAGAATCATAACAGCAATCTCGAAAATAACCAAGTGCAAAATTATATCGAGGTTACATTAGACAGACTTCCAATACAAAGTTAACGATGCAGGATGATGAGCCTTAATTTCAATTTCATTGCATACCTGTGAGGCTGATGGTAAGGAGTATAATGGTTGTAATAACCCTCCCCATAATAATCGTGCCTCATTCTTTTAGCGGCAGGCTCCATGCTGGGTGAATAACCGCGATCCCTTGGTCGGTACTCTCTGGGTCTCGGCCTGGACCAGGGCTCTCGCTCCACCCAATCGTCCCGCGGTCTCGTCACTCTTTCATTTCCCCTGTAGTTGCTAGCCTCAGCTCGTTCACCACGAAACTTGTCTCTTCGTTTTCTATCGTATTCGTCATCACTATCTCCCATTATCTACAATTTCAGAATAATAACTTTGTAGAAAAAAGAGATATACAAAGATGAGTTATTAAAAAGATAGGAGGCAGCCGCGGAGTCAACTCGTCAATAAAAATATCCACCGTAAGCCGTAAGTACTTACTTTCGACTATTCTCCAAAACAAAAGGATAAGTCGTCAGAGATTTTCAATATATTCCTTTGCTAGGGATAATTTAATTGAAATTTTAATACTAATGCTGAAAAATTCCCTTTCCAGCGGCCAGGGGCAATCGGAGGCAACAATGGCGGACACATCAAGGACGCGTTATCGTCATCAAGACATTTTTCACAAAATATAACGGTTAGTTCTTCTTCATATTCTTTTTTGGTCTCTGCCGTTCCGAGCAACTTACCCACTCGGGGCCTTCGCCTCCTCTACGTTGGGTCGGGTATGTCGTTTTCTGCTGTTCCCGCAGAGATGTTCCCGCCTATTTTTTTCCTTTTTTTACGTGTTGTGTACACCAAACTTTATGACTTTGTCTTTCTTGATTCTCGCTTATTTCAGCTTTTCCCTCTTCAAATTCGCTATTCCCTTTTCACAATAGTCATTTTTTGAGCTTAAATCTTCCTCGCATTATCTCTTCGTAGGGACGGATATCGCCAGCTGTTGCTGTGTGCGCCCAACTTGGAAATTTGAATTATTACACACTGATGAATTCATTATTTTCTCTTCTCTGGTATCATTTCCCTGTCTTTCCGAGTTCCTGTTTCCCCTGCCAATCTGTGCCCCGGAGTGAGTCTTCCCTTTCCGGAGCCTTCCTCCGCCCGCAGATTCAAAAATAGGGCGACACGAGGCGCTGCCACGTGGTACCACCGTTGACTGACGTATTTATAAAGACGGCTATAGCTTTATGTCCTGGAAAACAGATGGCTCTGATGGCTAACAATGTATTCTGCATTGTATTTTAGCTCCGGAAAGCGCATGGTGAGCCAAAAATGTCAGACGTGACAGCCGTGAGCAGTCTTTAATAATATATCAGTCAACGGTACCACCATTCATAAATCGCCGGATGGGCCGGTCACCGTCAACCTATCGCCTCAGCACGCCTCAGCCGGCACCGTCGCAAAGGCGACGGTGCCGCCTCAGCGAGCGCAGGCCAGAGTTATATGGAGGTGGGGAGAATGATTTTGAAGTTGCGCGAACTGTCTAATTTTGTCTTGCGCCATTTTGAAGGCACTTTGCCCAGTTTATATACGATTATTAATAAAAACCCTAAATTTAATCCACCTAATCTATCTAGTAATTAACGTAATTTGTACAGAAATGTAAGGCACTGAGAACTGAAAAAAGTAAACAAACCTATATTGGAAAATCCTTACCGGAAAAAAATATTCCCTTACATATTTCTCTTATAAAATTCTTAAAGTCTTTCACAGAACACGACATAACGCTTAAATCAATCGAAATCACTTCGAAAACTCCAAATAAAAACAGATAAGCACTCTGCACCATGCCAAAAATGTCTTCAAAATGGCCGGTAGATTGTAGAAGAAAAACATAATGGCCAATAGAGCAAAACTCGTTCTCCTCTCCTTCATTTCTCTGGCGCAGTCAGACTAAGTATATTAGTAATTTCCTATCTGTTCGTGTTTGCTCTTAGCAGCTACAAGAGAGGCTAAAACCCACTTTGGCCTTCACGTTTTCATTGGTCGACTCAAGGTTACCTGAATATTAAGCCTCCGTCTTGTATCGTCGATGGACTCAATCAACGCTTGTATTTAATAGCCCGCGCCGAATGTCGGGCCAAAACAGCGGCCGGGCCAGACGTAAACACGGCACAAATCTTTCAAAATTTCGGTTTTTCCGCGGGTATTCGCGAAGTTTCGATGTTGCAAAAGGTGCAAAATAGGGTGGTTAATGTGGTGATCAGTTTGAGCTAAATTCATCTCCATTACCTATAGAGGTCAGATTCGTGTTCAGGGACCTCGAAAATAGAGGGGTAGCCAAAATTTCAAGAAAATCGCGCGGTGCATACGGTATGTTCCATAATTACCATATGTTCTTCAGATAAGTGATTAACTAAGCCATTATTATGCTGGAAGGAACTATTGCAATGTGATTCTAAACAACCTCACATGCGTACAATGTTCAAATTCGTGTAACCTTAAGTCGACCAATAAAATCGTGGGTTTTAGCTGATATATTAAAGACCTATGCTTAGCGTTGCTTCAAGCGATCGCCACTGGCGCCACACGACGAAAAAAAACGACAGGGTGGAATAATTTTAAAAACACCATTGTTGCAGAATTTTTTATAAAATAAAAGCATGTAAATTAGTTTTACAACGAATTTAACTTCCAAATTAAAATAAAATGCTTGTTTGTTATGTTCCAAATTTGACAAGCTTACATGGCATACATTTATAGATTTTATTAAGAAAAGCCAGTCTAAAAAGCAAGCAAGTATATTTTGGTACCTTTTGATTTGAAATAAAGTCCATGGCTATAGTTTTAGTGTAAGTATAGAAAGCATATTTTTTAGTTTCTTCTTATCGTGGACCATTGGTTCGCTTTGGGGCTATAAACAATATTTTTTTATTTTATTTTCATTCTGCATACGTTACAAAATACTCTTCCAAAAAGTAATATCCAGAATTCTAGCTTCTTCAACTGGTTGAACAGATCATCCCTTAATTCCAAAATAGTGATTATTTTTCTGCAATTCACATAATGGTCTGCGCATACGATTTTCTTCATGAGCATGAAAATTTCATGTTATCACAAACAAAATGTACCTATAAAAGTTCTGTTAATATGATAAAACTGCGAAATATTGACGCAAAGAAAATTCGTGACCTAAAAAGGACGGAAATGGTAATAAAGCTAGATATTTAAAATATGGGACATTCAAAATGTCAGCAACTGACATACCTATAATCTATAATCACAGAAAAGCCCTGTAAGAATAACCTAATAAGTCGCCATTTTTTTCGTCGTGTAGCGCCACCACAGTTCGCAAACAACAATGAAATAAGTATGACGTGATGCTCTGGTCTTTTATATAGTGTCGGTCCAGGTTCCAGGTTTTAGCCTCTCGTAGCAGCTAATAGGGTTCCTTTATTAGGGGAACCCTATTTCTACGCTACCACAAATCAAGGTTATTGGGTTTGTTCTAACATCAGTTTTGAACCGGTTCTCTTCGATCTCTATTCAAAGATATAGAGGGGGGACAATGCTTGCAACGTGCGCAAGACATCTATTTAACCCACGAAAGTGCGGCAAATTCAAAATAATTTGCTATTTCAAAATTTGTTGCATTTATTTCAGTTTAGGTATAATTTTATAAGCTCGGACCACTTTGTTATTGTTGGTCAGATAAATTTTCTGACGGTATACATAGAAGTTGATTGGAGGCATTTCTTAACAAACCAATTTGTTCTTCGACCATATTACATTGCTGGACAAATTTAAAGCTTTTAACCATTCCAAATAGAGGTCCCGGTCTTTGGGAAAACTAGAATTTCTAGAATAAGCACCACCAATGCATTTTATTCCTAAATAATGCAACATGCCAATGGAAAGATAAAGATATACCTTCAGATCTAAATCTTTTGCAATTTGTGCATGTTCTTACAGAGCAAAAAGTTATATGCGTATTATTTGTAACAATATGAAAAATATGCCATGGTACCTCTTTTTTAAAGAAAGACATGTTAATGAACACAACACGATTACAAAAACACGCCAGCAAAAGCGCTAAACACACGGAAAAGACTTCAAAAAAGTAGGTAAGAAGTTTGCACGTCAAAACGTAAACAAACTACAAGACAGACTGGGTTAAAATGGCGGTCGTCTAGGCTCCCAATGTGTCGCCGAAAAATCGGATGCGCAGTAGGTCAAAGCGCATTCTCCTCTATGTATATCGCTGTCAGGGCCGTAGCTAGGGGTTTTCCATGGGGGGGGGGTTAGGTTTAAGGTTAGCTTTTTGAGCATTATCCTCAAATATACAGGGTGAGTTTTTTCGATGACCACTATGGGGATCTCGGAAACTAGCAGAGCTAGAACAAAGGTTAAATGGGGAAAGAATTGCTGTTTTTTGAAAAGAGTGATTTTTTGCTATTTCATCAGATCTCTGTAGCTCCGTTATTTCTGATTATACAGAAAAACTGTAGAGACAAAAATTGTAGATAATTTTGGGCTTGTTTTTTTTTAATGTAAATCATAGTTGGCTGTGTCCTTATTAAATCGGCCATTTTTCGAGCTTTCCAAAGATATAATACTCGGCATAGTCAGGTATTATAAAAAATAAAAGAGAAGGCAAATTTTCTGATTTTTTTAAATTTTCACATAGTCAGCCATGGAATATTTTCATAATTACGTTCTATTTTATAATAAGACATACTTCAAACTTTCAAATATTTTATTTTTAGCTGGTAACAAAATGTAACAAAATAAAACAAAAATTAAAAAACTCAAATTCAAATTATTATTATTTTAAAAGGTCACCTTTTAAAATAAAAAATGTGTTCAAACAATTCCCCAATACTGGCAATTTCTTCTAAAACAGCTGCTCTTAATTGAACAATTGTGTCATACTTTGTTTTGTACTGTTCCCCACAAAAAGAAATCCAAAACAGACAAATCGGGGGATTGGGGCGGCCAGGAAATAGGTCTATTTCTCCCTATCCAAATTTTGATAGAGCTGATCTAGGTAATTTCTTACGGGCAAATAATTATGTGGTAGACCTCCATCATGATAATTTTTGTTTTATTTTGTTGCATGTAAAAATAAAATATTTGAAAGTTTGAAGTATGAATGAATTATAAAATAGAACGTAATTATGAAAATATTCCATGGCTTTCTATGTGAAAATTTAAAAAAAATCAGAAAATTAGCCATAGCTTTTTTATTTTTATAATAACTATGCCTATGATTTACATTTAAAAAACACAAGTTTATGTCATGTCTCAAAAATCACAAACAACATAAAAAATTGTATTGGATTATCTTATTAAGCTCAAAATTATCTACAATTTTTGTTTCAACAGTTTTTCTGTATAATCAGAAATAACGGAGCTACAGACATCTGATAAAATAGCAAAAATCACTCTTTTCAAAATATCTAGTGCCTTTGTTCTAGCTCTGCTAGTTTTGAAGATTCTCATAGTGATCATCGAAAAAAACTCACCCTGTATATTGCCAAACGCAAACGCTTGACCTTGATGGCATGTTACATGGTACAATCATCCAAGCAGTGCAATCGTCCAAGCAGTACAATCGGCCAGTACGATTATTAATTTTTTCCATTTTGGCGGGTGCCGGGTGCCGGGCGTGTTAATTAATTTTATATATACCATCATGGGGGGGGGGTTTGAACCCCTTAACCCCCCCCCTTATATACGGCCCTGATCGCTGTCTCTAATAACTAATTAGTCGAAAAACGTTCTAAAATTACTTTTCTGCATTCTAATCAGTCCTCTGATTCTAATTCAGAACTGGTTCTGAACTATCGTTGGAACAAAGCTATTAAAACGGACTTCCTGAACAGAGATGGAAGAGATTCGATTGGGGTTTCCCGGGTTTTTCCAGAGATATGGAGGTTAGGAGAAGGCACTTAACCTCAGACTAATGAATAAAGGGGACGAATTTGTTTACAAATTTAAGTGAATTGTTGGCAGGCATAGTTGTTTATTACTATCCCCATGTTTACAAATATAGGTCTTTTACTGACCTGCCGACCTACCCCAAACATTTAAGAGTAACAATAACTAGGAATATCATAAATAAAACCGGCAATTTCTTTAGTAGATGCATTGAACGTAAAATTGCCCCCACTTATAAAATTCAGGTGGAACAGTAAAGTAAAACAACCTTTTCGTGGTCAAGAAAGATTATGTAGGTGTTTTATTATTGACAAAATGGTTATATACCCCGATTACTGTAAGAAGTCCCGATTTTGTCAGATGACATTCTCCACAAAATCCTTAGGAATTTTCTGTTATCCATGGGTATAACATTGGTATGTGTCTCAACCAGTTAATGACGTCACTCATTGATTTATGATGTGAAAATTTACCCAAGTGATACAAAAAAAACATAATAAAATAAAAACATTATTGTAATCACGATTATACCTCTACAAATAAAAATAACTATGACTACAACTCATTTTAATAATAATTTCAAACGTCAAGGAAACACTTTTCATTTTGGCTTTTGGCAGCGTCTATGTGCGGACTCAGGCAAATTTAGCTTCGGTGTGTCAAAGTGACAGTGAAGGTTTTCCAGATCGTTCAAACTGGTTCAAACATTTGGCAGTGAAAAATTCGCGGGTTTTCTACGTTTCGTGAGTTTTACCGTTATCTGTGTTGTTCCTGTTCTTGTTACTTTTCGTGTTATTAGTGCAAATGGGCTCGTTACTGACCTGAACTTATGACCCGGTTGCATTCAAGAACGTTATTGATGCCAACTTGGGATATCGAAATTACCAATTGGCAGTCCCAGTAAGGACTTCTTAAAATAATTCGACTATAGTAGAGAACACTCATTACTCTTCGCACTAATCGACAACGTTGCGGTAGTTTGGCAGGGACCAAAGTTAGCGCTTGCTCAAATTGTTTGTTGTCCATTTTGTTTTGGTTTGTGCTTCGGTATTTGCTTAGTTTTACCAGAGAACAAACGCTAAAATCGAGTTTTTCGTGCGGTTCCAAGTTTAAAATATTAAAAAAATGTAAAAAGGTGCATAAAGTGTCTTTCCTCTAAAGTGAAAAAGAGAATATTTCGTTCCATAGGTAGTATTTGTAAATACATTTATCTCTTTCATAAAGTGAGAAGGTTCAGCTTACTGTTTACATCTGTATAAAGATGCTATAATGCGGTGTCCCCTTTATTCATTAGTCTGAGCACTTAACCAAGTTACAAGCCTAATTTTGCCCGACTCTATAAGTCCGGCAAACGAAAGAAGTCCAATGAAAAACTCAGTCTAAGCGCCATCCGTATGTTATTGATGTGGGCATGGGCGGTTAGACTGAGTTTTTCATTGGACTTCTTTCGTTTGCCGGACTGTATGGGTCCGTCATTTTCGAGTACTGACGTCAAAAGATACGCCCAATTCCGGCACCGTCGCGTGACGTTGCCGTTAATTCTCCTTGTTTACGAATGGTTGGAGTGGTTGGGTAAGGGGCACATACATATATAATATATACGGCGCAAAAGAGACAACCGACCTGGGTAACTTTTCAATCAAGGACGGCGGCCATTTGTAACCTTATTTAAGGCGGGAATTTTAAAACACTTAAAATTAAATCCATAAAACCCGGTTTCTCAGGATTTTCTTAGCGTTAAGGTGAACTGTAAGTAAACCCTTAACGACTAACAATGGTCGTACACCACATACCTATATAATATAGGTATGTGTCGTACACTTGACGCTAAGAAGTAGATAGAAACCGAGCCTAAGCATTTCATTGCCCCAAATCTCAGAAAAATAAAAAACATAGAAATGGCATCTGTAGATTGAAATGTTTGTAAGGGGTAGCACTTTTTATACTCTATTATTTATTTACTAGTTAAAGTTTAACAGCGTTGCCAATAATTCATAATGAAAAACTTATT
The DNA here is from genome assembly GCA_963920635.1 of Pseudeuparius sepicola. Taxonomy (NCBI): domain Eukaryota; kingdom Metazoa; phylum Arthropoda; class Insecta; order Coleoptera; family Anthribidae; genus Pseudeuparius; species Pseudeuparius sepicola. The sequence continues at coordinate 21,481,818 of OY987306.1, forward strand.
TCTCTAGTAATAATTAAAATAATCTTCAAGATAATAATAGTTTTTCAACAGTGGTTTCCTTTGTATGTAGGGACCAGGGACATACCCAATCAGTTGCAAATACGTATGCTTTGAAGTAAATAATGGTAGATAATATATGTTATTTATGTATTGATGAGATAAGGTCTGCATGACTAATGGGTGAATCTAGTATTTATAGTTATCTAGACACTTATTAGGCAGTATTTCTATACTACGTGTAGTACTTTAATCTGTGATAAAACTAAGGAAACAATAATTTAGGTAGGTACCTACAATTACCAATACCAATCGCGCAATCTGACAAACGCGCAAATCGTTCAAGAGTGTGCCTCACCTTGTGTTTGACACAACTGGTGCGGTGTCTTTTAGAAGCAATTGTTCGCAATTTTTAAGCGTTTCTTAAGTATTCGTCGGTTTAAAATGCTTATATAGACAATTAAGTTATATGTTATGGGCAAAAAAGTGTATTGTTTGCAAATCAAGCAACTCGCCAAAGGAGGTTACATATCATGCGTAAGTACATAGGCGTACCTAGTTCGGGGCACGGTAAAAGATACCTTTACCACCAGAGGGAAAATAATTCTCAACATGGGTATCAAACGAAAAGGCTCGACGGGTAGAAAACAATAAGGTGAATGACGTCATAATAAATCTAATATGGCGGCCTCCCCAAGACGGCGGATTGCCTAATTCTTCACAACATTATCCTCGACATGGGTATCAAATGAAAGGATTTGAAGAGTAGAAAACGATAAGGTGACTGACGTCATACTAAATCCAATAGGGCGGATGCCCGATGCCCCAAGATGGCAGATTAAATTTCTTTACCACCCTTCTGAGATGGGAATCAAATAGGTAGGTACCTACTAAAAAAGCACAAAATAAAATAAATATTAAAAAACCTTTTTAAAAACAAGCTTTTATTTAAGTAAGCCATTTACTAAAACGGATAAAATAAGTTTAGGTTTTCGTTAAGATAATTCAATGCCAAACTGCGACAAGCTTTTTTAAATCAAAAAGCTTGTCGCGCAAACTGTAAAGAAAATATATTCTTTGGCATGTACTTGTTTATTAATCACTGCCCGATAAAATTAATTGGTACCTATGAACATCTCGCGCGACGAGCTTTTTGATTTAAAAAAGCTTGCCGCAGTGTGGCATTGAATCTTAACGAAAACCCAAACTTATTTTATCCGTTTTAGTTCATGGCTTAAATAAAAGCTTGTTTTTAAAAAGTTTTTATTTTATATTTTTTTATATTGTGTTCGCCGAACAATCCCCAACTAGTAACTGTCAATAACATTGATAAGTTTGAATTTTAGAATTGACGCGTACTAGTTGTACCTGGGTTATACTTCAATTTTTATAAAAAAATTGAGATATAAAGGCAAATATATTTTTTCTTATTTTTATAACTATTTTAAAAAATAAGAGGTACGCCACTGCCTTGTAATCGTTAGCACCAGATCTGTCACCCGAACTGTAAACATTATTTTTTTTATTATGGGAACAAACTTGCCAATACAAAGCCAGTTCTACGTTTTTTATTTTTCTGAGCTCCAAATATGTAAGTATTATGCTTATTAAAATATTATACATATTTTACTCACAGAAGAAAGCAAAACGTAAAAAAGGCAGCTGTATAAATTATACAACTTCAAGGTAGAATTTTTTTTATTAAAGTAAAGTAAAGTAAAGAAGTAATAACTTATTACCTGTAAAATTTAATAGAACTTTCAGGAGGCACCAGTCTTTTGACATTTTTACAATGCTTCACAAAGCAATCCATTGTTCTTGTCTATATAGTCGTAATAATCACAGCAAAACACTTTCTTGTATGTAAGCACTACACTGTCACTAAAAAACGGTTAGTAACAGGCTATTTTCGAAATACCTAGATAACAAAAACTGGTGGGAAAACCGAAAACGAGCAGGGAAAACGAATAAACACAAAACAGCTGTTCCGAGTTCCGATAAATGTAAATATAAAGTTACAAATGGCGGAATCATGCATCCTTTACTATGACCCGCGCACTAGCGTGCGCAGACGGTTAAAAATCAGTATATGTATTATATAGGTATGTGGTAACGGGAGAGGAGGGAGAACGCGTTTTGCCTTACTGCGCATCTTGAGTTTCGTCTACAATCTGCCGGCCATTTTGAAGACACTTTTGACATTTTACTGGCTGGTGCGGAGCAAGGTCTCTAGAAGAAGATCTTGGGTGCGGAGTGCTTAGCTGTTTCTATTTGGATTTTTCGAAGTGATTTTTATTGATTTTAGCGGTATGTCGTGATCTGTGAAGGACTGTAAAAGAATTTTATAGTCCAAGATCCCACTGCAAGATTTCTACGTTCATCTGTTTTTTAATCAAAATACAGTTTTTATTAATAATTATGAATAGAGGAATATGTTTCGCCAGGGTTGCCTATCAAAATATGGCCGCAAGTATTTTTAATTAAAATTAAATTAATTATTTTTTTTTACAATTCCGTTCACTTGTTTTTAAGAAAAAACATAATTCATTTCAAAGAGAAATATGCAAAGATCTTTAAAAGCTTGGGTTGCCATTGCTCACTTGCCCGCAACCTCTTGGCAACCAGGTCTAAAAAGATATATTTTTGTCGAATTTATACGTTCATAACGTATCTTAATGAATCTTATATCAAATTAAAGCTATTTTTTTTCTAAACTCGATGGAATACGGTTGCCTATGTAAAAGTTGCCGCAAATAGGGGTTGCCAACTGTTAAAGGTACACAATAGCGAAAGAGAATTAGCGCACCACACCGTCCATCAGACAAGGTGGCAGTGTGCCAGTTGTGTATGTCGTTTTACAACTATACGCCATTGAATATAAAAAATACGCCCCCTCTAGGCTCAATGCTAAACTAGTCTATGGGCCATGCCAACAATGAACAACAACAAAGAACAACCCAGTGTAGACGCAAGGCTAGCATCGTTCCCATGGTGGCAATGGCCCATATATTAGTTCGCATAGTCCCGTCGGGGCGTTGGCATCTTAAATTCAGTCGCGTATTGCGCATGCTCAACTAAGCGCGCAAGCAATATTAGGAATGACTTGAAAATACTAAATATATATATATATATATATATATTTTTAGTAGTTAACATCGAAAAAAACGGTTTAGTAATTAATAAAAACTATATCTATTACGTTTTAGTGCCCTTTATTCAACCTCCGAATAATCGGAGCTCTCATTTTCATAGGTAAAAATATCAAAACCATCATCTTCATTTTCAGAATATCTGTTTATGGAATCACATAGCACATCCTCAACTTGCATTGGCGTTGCATTAATAATTATTAACAATAGTGGGATACATTTTACCTAAAGTATAAAGAAAGAATTTCAAAATATGACAAACATAGAGTTTAATTAATCCAGTAGGTATAAAAAAATTATCACCTGTTAGAATTATTGGAATAGCTTTGAAAAAAAAAAGAGAAAGATGCATCGTTGTACTCAGGACAACGATTTATTTCGTATCCAGGTCCGTATTTAAAAAATGAAGATGATCCCTTTATCTCAAAAACGAAATGTCACCCCGAAAATCTAAAAATACCATGATGTAGTCCAGAAAAATTTGCAATGAAAAAGTATAATTTATTTTTCAATATTAACGCAAATGGCGCCAGAAAAAATTAAATATAATTTTCAAAAATTCCGTTTTTCTTAAATACCTATCTCAGCGACCCACGAAAATATTTTAACTTTCTCAACGGCATATTGTTAGGCGCTCAAAGGCACAAGTTTGCCTCTATTTGACCGACTTCGTATCTGTTACGGTTTTTGAGATCCCCATGTTGAGCACCGGAACTGAATCACCCTGTATACGTTTCATATCTCTTATTAGCGTTACAACTAGAGCCTACGCAAAATTAATATATTATTTATGTAATAGCTAATGCTAATAATATGAGCAAAACAATTCTCAAGTTCAATGAAAAATTTTAGTTACCGTTTGAGTTTTGCCAAAATCTTCAAATTCTTGATTATATTTTTGTTTTAAACTTGTGACTTTTTTTCGACGAAACAGTAATATTAAAGAACACTTTTTAAATGATGTAACATTGAAGTCAAGCACATTTTTCTTCTCACTACATGACAAAAAACATTTCTTCATTTTTTTAAATTTTTATTTTACTTTAACAAAATAACGTATATTAAAATACAAATATCTCTGTCTAGTTGACGGTTGTAAAACGACGTACACTCATTGACATACATGTCAATGCGTACACTGCGTCCTTGTGAAGGCCGATGTGGTGCGCTAATTCTCTTTCGCTATTGTGTACCTTTAACAGTTGGCAACCCCTATTTGCGGCCACTTTTACACAGGCAACCGTATTCCATCGAGTTTAGAAAAAAATAGCTTTAATTTGATATATGATTCATTAAGATACGTTATGAACGTATAAATTCGACAAAAATATACCTTTTTAGACCTGGCTGCCAAGAGGTTGCAGCCAATAAGTGAGCAATGGCAACCCAAACTTTTAAAGATCTTTGCATATTAATCTTTGAAATGAATTATGGTTTTTCTTAAAAACAAGTGAACGAAATTGTTCGAAAAAAGTAATTAATTTAATTTTAATTAAAAATACTTGCGGCCATATTTTGATAGGCAACCCTGCCGAAACATATTCCTCTATTCATAATTATTGATACAAGTTGTATTTTGACTAAAAAACAGATGAACGTAGAAATCTTGTAGTGGGATCTCGTACTATTACTAGAAAATGACGTGAGGGAATATCTTTTTTCCGGTAAGGATTTTCCAATAGATTGGTTTACTTTTTTCAGTTCTCAGTGCCGTACCTTTCTGTACCAATTACAATTATTACTAAAATAGATAGATTAGGTGGATTAAATTTAAGGTTTTTATTAATATACTTAATAAACTGGGCAAAGTGTCTTCAAAATGGCGCGAGACAAAATTAGCGTTTGATCATTTGTCATCATCCTTATCTCTGTAACAAGTTCTGTGTGTGATATAATTGTGTTTTGTGTTATACCCCGATTACTGTAAGAAGTCCCGATTTTGTCGGATGACATTTCTCCACAGAATCCCTAGGAATTTTCTGTTAACCATGGGTATAACATTGGTATATGCGTCGCAACCAGTTAATGACAAGAGTTCAAACTTTGGGTAGTGGAAATATTCGCGGATTTTGTACGTTTCCTGAGTTTTACCGTTATCTGTGTTGTTTTTGTTCGTGTTATTAGTAGTTATTCATTGTGCAAATGGGCTCGTTACTGACCTGAACTTTTGACCCGGTTGCATTTTTTGCTCCATCGATGCCAACTTAGGATCTCGAAATTACCAATTGACAGTCCCAGTCAAGTCAGGACTTCTTATAATAATTTTACTATACAAACACACATTGAGCAACATAACACACCTAACCTATTATATTTTGTGCATAACACATAAACATGTTCTTTCTGTTCAGTTTCTGTTTCTGTGACATAAACAGTTTCGGGGAGTATAGGTGATGTTTTTATTTTATAATTATTTTAAAAATGTATTGTTTTTTTATCTGAATTGGTGTTGTGGTAAATAATGTAAAGTAAATATCGTTGAGAGGGGTCCCTTATTTTTTTAATTTAATTATAAATTTAAATTGTTCTACAGGTTATAAAAAGATTGGACTACGACCTTGCACATCCAGCAGATTTTTAACGGCCGTTTTGGAATCTATCCATAATGTTCTTTTCTTTTAATAATTTCCACTTTCGTTCTAGGACTATTTGCGGCGTTCCACTTCCCTACAGAATACCCTCTCTACACTTCCCCTATTTACAAACTAATAAATATTATTAATTTTCATATGTTATTAGTTTTCAAATTTTGTTCATTATAGAATTGGTGCCGAGTCCTGAAGCAAAAGTTCAGTCTTCGTTCTGGCAATAAAGTCAAATGAAGTTACAGGTTTATAACATGGTTGCATTCAATGCAGGCCAAATTTTTGTAGGAAGTGGCTATTTATACGTCCGACGGATACAAACGTCAGTATACGTCTTGCGCTCTCATTGGCGGGCTGAGTCACGTGACTTCTTTGGACGTGCATTTAACTCCGTACAAGTCCGAAGCCGAAGTAAACTAATATTTAGATACGTCGGAAGTGCATTTTTCTCAAGCAATAAGGAGCATATGCACTGCTCCTTTTTGGGGGATAGACGCTGCCATCTGAAAAAAGTAGTGGTAATAATTTCCAATGGTGTAACTCACCCCCGATTTTCTTGAAATTTCGGCTAGGTAGGTACCCTGTTTTTCGCCCGATGCGACGTTCGGCGTTGTAACCCACCCCCGATTTTCTTGAAATTTTGGCTACCCCCCGACATTCGGCGCGGAAAATCGGGGGTGGGTTACATCATTGTAAATAATAAAATAACCATTTCATTTTTCATTCCGCAGCGCCCATCGCGGAAAAAATAGGGCATACGCAATATAAAATGAGACAAGATAGGTCTGAATAATCTCGGACATCATCCAATCGACTTAGTAAACAAGCCGATTCATAATCCATCGGACGGTAGAAGTAAGGTTATGTGTCACGTGACTCAATCGACCAATGAGAGCGCAAGACGTATACTGACGTTTGTATCCGTCGGACGTATAAATAGCCACTTCCATTTTTGTATTCCCTGGCTAGATCTGACAGCGCTGTAATCATTGCCCTGGTACAATCATTGCATTCAATATTATATGCTCTCAAATTTGTAATTACTGGCAGCGCTGTACCACAATGTATCAATGTGCATTGAACGGTCTGAATGACAGATAGTGTTAGTTATTGCTGCCCTCGGTCCAGCAGCGATTTCATATTTGCTAGATTTTTTGGTAGCGGTACTTCTATCCTTTTTTATCGAATCTACTGTCTGTTATTCTGGGCATTATTATTATTAGTCATACAGTGACCGGCAGAAAGTTGGAATTTCTCAGAAAATTTTATTCTTGATAAAAGTTGGTGCATCATTTCAAACTCAAAACGCACATATCGAAATTTAAATATCTCTTTTTGGATACCTACGAGGTAGATTAAAAAATGTCAAAATAACTCAAGAGTATAGTACCCTTATTTTTTAAGCCGGTATTACACTTGTCAATTTCTTCGTCAATAAATTGTACAATAAATTGTGCAAGTTAAATTGTAGGTGTAAAACAGAAATTGTCGTCAATTTGCCTTCAATTTCTTTGTCAATTTCTTGGCCAAGAAATTGACGCAAGTTCGAAAATATTGTGGCAAGTTTGGGTATTTCTAGGGATTTTCTGTGTTCGGACCTAAATACCAATTTTAGTGACTTAAATTTTTTTTATGGGAAATGAGATTATGCTCCAGTTCACTCAGTATTCACATTTACTAATTTATAACTAATTGTTTATTCGATTTTTGAGTGTAATTTGAGCATTTCACGGAGTTATTTACTTATTAATGTTTGCATATTTGTACTTTCGTGTTGGTAGTATTGAAAAAAAGTAAAACGTACCACTGTATCTACAATTTCTTGGTCAATTTATTGGCCAAGAAATTGACAAGTGTAATACCAGCTTTAAAATACGGTAAAAAGTTACTTACAAAATTTGTTTGGAATCCAAGGTGGATGTCAGATTTAAAGTCACAGCCACCTAGTAAAAAAAAAAGAAATTTAACTTTTTTTGTATTCTTTTCGACCACCCTGTGTAGGTATTACAAAAAAAAACAAAATACCGCAAGCGCAACTTATCATCGGATAACACATGAGTTTGCTACTAAACTTTAATTTTGTCCGATTAGCATCTAGAAATTTAAATTAATGGAAATCATAGTTTAAAAATATTAAATTTTTGTATCCAACTTTCTGGCGGTCACTGAATACATTAATGAATACTACATGTCTGATATCTAAGACGGCTTAAAACTGCCATCATAAAGCTACTTTTTTTAAGTGTGCTTTAACGTAGCGAAATGTACAGTTTCAACTTAAATTTACAAGTGCAACTGTAAATTTTCAAGTGTAACTGGAACTGTAAATTTAAAATTTACAGTGTTACTTTTACTGTTGCACTTATAAATTTACAGTTGCACCTTTAAATTTACAGTTGCACTTGTAAATTTACAGTTGGAACTGTACATTTACAGTTGGAACTGTAAATTTCGCTATGTTCATACTTAAAAAGTAGCTTTATGATGGCAGTTCTAACCCATCGTAGATATCTTTGGGTGCACTTGAAAATTTTTTTACATTCCAAATAAATTGTTCTTCAAGTCATTTGGAAATTCAGTATCGAGCAATCACTATAAAACGAAAAACTAGAGGTACTTTAGTTCTTACAAAGTTAGACAAAGAACGCAGGCAAATACCTTTGTTAAAATACAATGCCTTAATCACTATGTGCTGGTGAAAAACCTGTCATTAGAAATCCTGACGATATTTTGTTTTGCGGTTCTTTACTGCACACATCGGAGTGACTTTTAGTTGAGCATTAATGTTGGCATAGGGCATAGGATATAGTTTCAGGTGTATTTTTATTTTCGACATTTTCTAATAGTTTTAAGATAAATTTTCTAGCATTTTTTTTGTTTTTTTTAAATTTTGTATCAATAATAGTAGAGGGGCCTATTTGGTTGAACACACATACAAGAAATTATTGTTTTACAAGGACCTATCTCGATTATTATTTAATTATTACAAGACACATTTAATTTAAAAAAATAATATGTTTCGTCATTCCATATATCAATTATATAAGTTATTTTGAAAAAATTATTTAAAATAAGATCTTATTTGCTGTGCTATAGCCAAACAAAGCACCACAGGTGTCTTTAAACTGCTCTCCTGATAAGTTGTAAAAGATGGACCAACACTATATATTAAAGACCTGTGCATAGCGCTGTTTCAAGCGATCGCCACACGATGACACAAATTTACACGGTGGTTTAATGTTAAAACACCATTGTTGCAGAATCTTTTATAAAATAAAATCATGCAGACGTGTCTGTTACAACGAATTTAATATCCAAAATAAAATAAAATATTTGTTTGTTATGTCCCTCTAATTTGACAAGTTCACATGGCATATTTTCATACTTTTTCTTAAGAAAAGCGAGTCTAAAAAGCAAACGAGAGCATTTGGTACCTTTGGGTTTGAAATGAAGTCCATGGCTAGTTGTAGTGTAAGTAAGCATAAAAAGCATTAGATTTTTCAGTTTTTTCTTTATATGGAGGACTATTGGTTCGCTTTTGAGCTATAAATAAAATTTTCTATTTTCATTCTTGCATATGTTACAAAATACTCTTCCAAAATAATATCTAGAATTTTCGCTTCTTCAGCTGGTTGATCAGATCATCCCATAATTCCAAAATAGTGTTTATTCTTCTGCAATTCACCTAATGGTCTGTGCAGTGTGCGTACATACAAAATTCGTTATCGCAAAAAGAAGGCAAATCGTAATAAAGCTGGATATTTAAAATTTGGGACATTTTAAACGTCAGTAACTGACATACAAATAACCACAGAATATAGTGATGGGCAGAATCGAATACTTTTGAGAATCGAGTACTTAGTATGCGAGTACTTTTAAGAATCGAATAAGTATCGATAAAAGTACTTAAACTTTTTTAGAAGAGGAAAAATAAAACCTACGATACATGCGTGGATGCGTCTATCGTGATTCATGACCTAACCTAACTTTTGTGTTTTCTTACTTTTCTTAAGTTTTGTCTTTGTCGTCCACGAGAGTATATTGTGCCGAGAACCCGAGAGTTGAGTACAGGAAAACTAAACACTGGAAAACACAATAAAACAAACCGCAATAATGGTGAACCTCTATGTTTTGTGTTTTCGATACCGTAATCGTTTAATCGCAATACTGAGTACTCGTACTCGGGATTCGTACTCCAGTACTCGAATACTACGAATACTTTAAAGAATCGATACTTTTACTCGATTCTGCCCATCACTAACAGAATTCCCCCCCCTATAACCTATAATAAGTCGCCATTTTTTTTGTCGAGTGGTGCCACCCCAGTCCGTAAACAATGAAATACGACGTCATGCTCGGGTCTTTAATATAGTGTCGGTCCAGGTAAAAGTCAAGATAGGCCCCTTCATACTAACAGCGACGAACTGTACCATTTAAAGTGAGAAAAAAATCCTCAAATTTTGCCTAGGCCAACCTATAGAAAAAATCGTACAATAATGACTTGCCTTAATGCCAATTTCTGAGCTTCTGATTTTGAGACTAGTGCCGATCGAAAAAAGTTTTTTTAAAATGTTTTACATAAAAAAAGTTACAAACTGCTAGAAAATACCAAAAATGGAACAAATCAACCTCCCTGGATTTTTTTGAGAATAATTCCTCTACTTTTCATCCTGTATTTCGTTGCCCTGAGTTTAAATTTTACCCGTCTTTTACAAAAGGAATATTTTATTTGTGTCATGTGATAAAATTATAAATCTAAAATCTTCCTTTGCAGACGACCATGGCTGAAAATTCAAATAATGTTGCCTCGCTCACCAGCACCTTGGAAGAGTTCACGATACTCGATAAATCTAAAGCGGAACGAGAACTTCAGTGTATGATCTGTTCGAGGCTCCTCAACGTGCCGCCAGTTTTCTACAACGACTCACTCGGTAACATGTGCGGGCGATGCTGCGGGGCTGCTCGAGATTCACCCGGAACCACCATGAGACAACACGGACTCGAAATCATCGCACAAAATTTGACATATCCATGCAGCAATAAAAAGTATGGATGCAAATCGGTTTTAACATGGAACAAAGTCGAGGAACACGAAAGGTCTTGTAACTACCAGTGCAGCAACTGTCCTTTTTACTATACTCAGTATTTTAAAAAGAGTTGTAACTGGGCGGGGAATATAAAGCAGTTAAAAGAACACATTGAAAATACTCACAAGGATGCTATCATCGACCCACCCCAATTGACTTTCAGAAACGATAAAGAGAATATTATATTTTTCACGCATATCGGGACTCAGCTAGTGACGATTATAATTAAATATGAAACCGAGGAAAAATACTACTGTTTGCTTTTGTTTAACGGTAACGATGTAGAAAGTCAATGCTACAGATACCAACTTGAATTATCCGACGCTACCAAATTAAATTCGTTGATATTAAGAAAGAATCGACTTGAACCTTTAGGCAACATGATGGAAGCTTTTCATTCTCCTGAAATAATGCTTGAAGTCGACCTGTCGAAAATAAGAGCAATGCTACATAACACCCCGATGATACATGCCAAGTTTGGCATTGTACGCAAACACAAAAAGGAAATAGTACAGATAACCGGTTCTGTGGACAGCGATATTTTGAAGGGTACGGTAGCAAAGGAAAACATTCCTCTTCCCGACGAGGAGATGCTGGTGGAACTGGAGTGCCCCGTTTGTCAGGAATACATGGTGTCGCCGATCTACATATGTCAGACGGGGCACAGTGTATGCAACGACTGCAAGACGAAGGTTTCGAATTGTCCGAGCTGCCGGTGCGTGTACACGGGGGCGAGGAATTTCACATTGGAGAAGTTGACTCTGAGGGTGAAGTATCCGTGCAGGAACAGGGAGATCGGATGCGCCTATGTGTCTACGTCTGACAAGATTAGACAGCACGAGGGTTGTTGCGAGTTGTCCGAGACACATTGCATACTAAGGTATTTGCTTATTTATGTTTTGAGTTTTAAGTGAAATTATTGAGGGTTTTCAAAGTTGATAGTTTGCCTAACAAAAAATATCTGGATAAATTTATTTTATGTGAAATTTGCCCTCTGTGTCTATAAACAAACATAGAAATGGCTTTATGTCCACTATTGTATATTGTGTCCATAATAATGCATGCCTCAACAATAACAATAGTATATTATGCAAGGAGAATTTAATGATGGCTATTTCCGAAGACACGAGTATGAAAATTATGACAAGCCATAGGTGAGTGACGTAGTGTCTCATAGCTATTAAATGTGAGTTACAAACATATTTACAACCAATCAATAATAATCATCGAATTGATAAGTACAATGGAAGTTGCACAGGTACCACTTTCATTGTTGTTTGGGGCAGCCAACTCTAGAGAGAAATAGGTTTCAAATGGCAATAAGTAAGACAAGGACGCCTAATGAACGTGTCAGCTGATTCAGGCAAAGGAGGTATATAGGGATGTTGCATATTTATGGGCGAATTTAATGGGCATGTTCCGTAATTCTCTTTATTGTATGACCTGTATTCCGAAATTCGGGGCTTGCTTGTAGGAATGAGAATTTTTCTATATATGTAAATATTGCACAAAAAAAAGTAGTGAATCGATTAAAAAAATTACATGGCAATTTTATGTACCTGGAAGTAAATTGAGACAAATAAAATACAAATTCCAAAATAAAAGTTTATTTTAAAATAAAGGCGACAAAATATCTAGGATAAGGTATATATTTTCAACTTTAATTACTTATATCTTAACTGATTTATTAATTTTAAAATTCAATTTAATAGGAAAAGCATGTAAGAAGGTAGCTTTTACATATTTTTATATAATTTTTAATGTTTAGGCCGAGGTTTAGGCATCTAACAAAAATAATTACAAATAATTACCTTATTAAAGGGACCAGAACCTCAAGATTAATTCCATCTTTGACTACGAAGAGCTAGGTTCATTAGCACAGTATTTTGCCAGTTTTTCCCTTGATAGAGTTTTTATCATGACTTGGAAAATAAAAAACTGCGCTGCCCAAAATTCTCTATGAAATTGCTCTCAATAAATTGTTGACTACAAATGCAAGTAAATACTTGTAGACAGTACAAAATTTTTCCTTTTTATTGCTGCAATCCACTTGTCTCTAATATCACCTTATCTCTTGGAAAACTGCAAAGTTATTAGCAAAGATTTTTAAGACTTACGAATGAAAAGAAACCCCACTATTCTTATTCTTTCCGCCCCGTTTGGTACATCCAAATACACAACAGGAGTTGATCCTCTTTTTTGTAATTTACAACTTAAACAGAGAGAATATAGCCACATAGCTAAATTAAAATTTCTCTCCGATCTAAAAATAATATTAAACCAAACACCAACTAAGAAAACTTAACACCATTTTATACGAAACTGCCACCACAACACGAACTCAAATAAAATATAAATAATACAATAATTACTCCTATTCGTACTGGGACTTGGGACAGAAGGAAAATTAAAATGACGTTTGACAACGGAACTCCTTTGAAGCACAGGACACAAAAATATAAAGTTAGGACAAACACCTCTTTTGTGTTATGTGGTTTTTTCCGGAATCAGCTGATTTATTTACTATTTCACTTACTCAAGTTTAGCTGCCAGTTTCTCTCTCTACACTCCTTCCATCTACTTGTCAATTCAATGATAATAATAATAAATAGGTACTTTATATAAATAGAAAATTTTGTTTGTTTTTAGTGATTTTATGGATAATATAGTTATTTAGACACACTGCGCAAGGGCACTCTTTAAAAAATAAAAATGTTTATGTTGTGGGCTTTGAACCAGTGACCAACAGTTTAATAGCGAGACCCTTTAACCCAAACGCTAAATTACTATCTATTGTTCTATACCTATACAGCGAGCATGTAAAGGTTGGAATAAATCGGGTAAAATGTTGCACTGTGCAATTAAAAAAACGCTTCGACATAATTTTAAAATGCACATATTTTGACATATTTGTCGTTCTTGTGACGTCATTACTAACCAAGCTATGACGCCATCTATTTTTTTTTAAATGGCAAGTGATGTAGGTGCGCAGAACAGTCTAATTTTCGTTACGTTAATACTGTTACGTGTGTATCCTGAATGTCATCAAGGAGGTAAAGTTAGCTGTCATGAATAAATTTAAAAAGCATATAACTTCTAGGTCCTTTGTATAATTATTATTTTATTCAATAATGTATACAGGAGGTTTCAAAAGTAAGCGTAGGTTAAGGTTGTGTTTCAAAACCTTCTGGGGGCGTAATCCTCTGATAAAAATAAGAAAAAAAGTTTCTATCAATGTGGGTCTGGAAGGTTTAATAATATATGATCATATTGTTAAGTATGGTATAATAAAGCTGTTTTAACTGGTTTCTACTATATTAACCTTTCACAATGCTACAAAACAAATAGCAAAGAACAAAACGAGACCTCCCCTCTGGTAAATCTGCCTCACAAGAACGACAAGGATAAACCTAAAAAGATTAAACTAGGAGTACCCCAGAAGCAACCACATGCTTGTGCGGGGGAGGGGGGCAATTACTATTATTTTGTCTTCGTTGCCATTTGCGTCTAGGTCCGACTTTTTTCCCGATAGAACTAGGATAGTATTCGCTCAAGTACTACGGAAATCCCTAGAAAACCGTAGTAATCCCAGTGAGTGTAGGACAATTAGTAAATCACACGGATAAAGTTATTTAGGAGCGATACCGTGAACCCACATTTGCCCAGCGCTCTTGGCCATAGCGGTGTTTTTCTTTAAAGACATATTGCATGCGCCTGCCTCGAACCGAGGCCGATCGAAGGCAGAAAAACATGCAGTCTAAGAAGTCAGCGCCGGTACGAGCGACGCCACCGCGGCACACCGGTAATAGTATTACTATTATAGTTTTCTTAAAATTGTTATTTTGTAATGGGGTCAATCCCGAATATTAAATAAATAAACAAATATATATGTAATAACCTTGTCTGTTCATTAGACAAGGGTAATAGTATAGAATGTGAATCTTAGAGCAATAAGCACATATCACTAATAGTGCCCCCTGAATTAACTGCGGTTGAATAACTACCTATTCCCAAAAACAATGGTACAAGTGATATGTCTAATAAATCAACTAATAAAATATGGGAGTAGAAAAATTAATATTGACATGTGATAGTAACACATAGGGCTATGAAATAGAAACTAATTTGAAATTTAATAGAAATTTTTTGCATAGAATATACATATTTACACATGTGGTATTTTAAGTTTTTTTAAAGCAGGCTAAGGTGAATTTAAAAGGTCTACCTATGAGACGTTTCTTTGCCACTCTTTTTCTGAGCCGACTTGATTGGACAAGTTGCTTGGTTTGTGAAATACATCAAGCAGAAAAGTATAAACACCACTAATCATAATGGCTGCGTTTACAGTTACCATCCAAGCACTTTGTAGCACACAGAATTGTCTAACTCTTGTGTTGTAGTGCCATGTAATTCTGATTGAAAGTTTTTCGTTTGGATATTGTTTGAAAGTTAAGCTAGATCAAGAAATATGGAGAACATCAGTTAAAAACTAAAAAGTACCTACTTAAATCTCATAAAATCGAAATTATACAATGTATCAGTTTATAGTATATTTCATTACGAGTCTGGAAATAATAATTTTTCCCTGCACTTAACAAATTCACGTGTGAGGCGAAGCCGAACTCGGTCAGAAAGTCATGCAAGCACGGAAAAATCTATTTCATAGGACATAGGATGAAGTGGTGGAAAGTAATTTTAATTCTATTTAATTTGTGTCTTATTTTTACATTATTTATTATTTTTGCAGAAAGAATCATGTTCAGGGTGTCAGTTTTTTGTAGCAGGGTTATAACATTCGATGGAAAATTACATTTTGAAAGGTAAATTTTATAAATAATAAAGGATGTTTTAGTGGCATATCGGGTAAGTGATATTAATTGGAAAAAAAAGGGCTCCAGGCGGGACTCGAACCCATGACTCCTACTGTGGACGTAGGCACTTAACCCACTAAGCTACTGGAGATACGGGTTCCATCGGCTAGGTGTTATTTATTCCAATTGATATTAGTTAGTAGCGGTGAGATGTAGGAGACTTCGGCGTCTTCTACAGCTACTAGAAGGGGTTAGAGGGTGCAGGGTAACCATTCATGATTGTTGGTTATGTGAACTTCCTATTTGTTCATCAAGCCACAATATTCGACATTTAGAGACTCAATGCGAGTATCGAACGTGGAAATTGTAACCTACAATGTTAAGTCAAGAATATTAACAAAGAAAGATTTTTTTAATACCTCTACTTATTGCAAATAATAAAGGATGGTTTTAGTGGCATATTAGGTACCTAAGTGATATCAATTGAAAAAAAATGCACTCCTGCCTGGACTTGAACCCGGGACTCCTACTGTGGCCGTAGGCACTTAACCTACTAAGCTACTGGAGTTACGGGTTCCATCGGCTAGGTGTTATTTATTCCAATTAATATTAGTTAGTAGCGGTGAGATGTAGGAGACTTCGGCATCTTCTACAGCTACTAGAAGGGGTTAGAGGGTGTAGGGTAACCATTCATGATTGTTGATTATGTGAACTTCCTATTTGTTCATCAACCCACAATATTCGACATTTAGCGACTTAATGCGAGTATCGAACGTGGAAATTCTAACCTACAATGTCAAGCCAAGAATATTAACTAAGAAAGATTTTTTTAATACTTGTACTTATTATAAATAATAAATCATTTACCTGATATGCCACTATAACATCCTTTATTATTATTAACTGACTCACCCTGTATATTACACTGGAGGAAAGTGTTATTAGAGAATGCATCAACTTCCTCTCTAAAAACTCTCAATTTTTCAGTCACCTTCTGCCTCTTCACGGGTATAATACAAGAATGACAAATTTGAATGTTCCGGTCTATACTTTCTCTGACGGAGCCTAGCCCCATGTAGGCTTGTGTTAGTTTGTATAATGAACTTCCACCATCATACAGCAGGAGAAATCCCCCAAAAAAATTAAAAGGAAGACTCTTGAGTATGTCTTTCAGATAGAAACATATTCGGTGGCCGAATATCTATAGTTCTCGTCTCTCTCGATATTTATACAGGGTGATTCAGTTTTATTCTGCGACACTTCAACTGGATATAGAAAACCAAAAAATAGCCACACTTTCTTCTATAAACTGTATCATTTTAAGGTCTTATAAGAAAGTTACAGGGTGTCAAAGTTGTAAGAAATATGTGGACTTTATTGAATATTTACCAAACTAGTTGATATATTTAAGTCATATTTGGGACATATTATAGCGGCATGGGTTAGCATAAAACCCGTTAATATCAAACACCTTGAGCAACCAGTGGCGTAGAATAGGGTAATTAATATAATTGTTTTTAGAAAAAAAAGGAACCACCTTGTATAAAAATAAAATGTATTCAATTTCTTATGTAAATTTTAATTGTAAACTAAAACGTTCTCTTAGCATTTTTTTCCTATGTGTCATGGTTTCATAGCAAATTTGATTTTTTCGAGGTATTTCTGAAAAATTAACTTAACAATTCGCTCCATAAGTAAGACTCAAAGTAGAAAAAAATGTGTTTCTTACTTTAAATACAGTAACTTTTCCTTATAAACTTACCCATTCAAGGTTTTACTTTTCAAGATACAGAGCGTAACATTAATTGTATCTTCCTTAAATGTTTTAGACCCTGTATCTTCAAAAGTATAGCCTTAAATATGTAAGTTTATTGGAAAAAGTTACTTTATTTAAAGTAGCAAACACATTATTTCTACTTTACGTGTTACTTATGGAGCAAATTTTTTAAATATTTTTTCAGAAATACCCCGAAATAATACAAAAAATCAAATTTGCCTTGAAACCATGACACACACGAAAAAATACCAAGATGACATTTTTGTTTAAAATTAAAATTTACATAATAAATTGAATACATTTTATTGCTATACAAGGTGGTTCTTTTTTTCTTCTATTCTACGCCGCTGGTTGTTCAAGGTGTTTGATATTAACAGGTTTTATGCAAACCCATACCGTTATAACGTGTACCAAATATGACTTAAATATCTCAACTAGTTTGGTAAATATTCAATAAAGTCCACATATTTCTTACAATTTTAACACCCTGTAACTTTTTTATAAGACCTTAAAATGATATAGTTTATAGAAGAAAGTGCGGTTATTTTTTGGTTTTCTATCACCTGTTGAAGTGTCGCAGAATAAAACTGAATCACCCTGTATATTTGTTCTAATCTATTTATTGTCTTAATTCTTGGTTTTTGTTTGACTATTTTAACAATATCATGTTGTAAGTCGATTATCGTGAGTATTACCTTTATATTGTGACGATTATTTGCTCAATTATGTCAAAAGTTACTATACTATAATATCCTCCCTTGGATTTTAATGCCCGCCGCCCCGTCTGGCATCAAATATGCTACAGGAGGGAATAATACACTTTCCTCCCTGGTGATACAAATAGATGTTTCTTTCTGGAAAACGTTATGGCTTCTGTTACTTCCCGTAAGTTGAAAAACTCAGCAATTTGACTTTTTCGCTTGGTATTATTTTCTCTGGACAACCCTACGATTGCGCCACTTATTCCGTTTCAGGTGCGGCTGGAAGGGCCTGTGTCCCGGCATGTACAACCACCTGCTCGAAAAGCACCCTTCGTCCATCGTCCAGAACAACGAGACGCTCATGCGCGACCTCAAGAACGAGAAGAACACCACGTACCACGTCCTGTACGTCATGGGCGAGCTGTTCCGTCTCAGCATCAAGAACGGGCCGCCCGTCAAGTTCAACCTGCAGCACTTGGGCATGCTCGAGAATGAGCCCAAGTTCAAGTACCAGGTGCAGTTCGTCGACCAGTCGCCGATGGGGCTCAACATGAGCCTGACCAACCCGTGCCAGACGATGCCCGATGCGCTTAGCGAGGGGCTGAAGAATTGCGTCAACATACCGAACGAGATGATAAAGGCGTTTGTAAACGAGAAGAGGTTCCTCTATTTCAAGATTGGCGTTACAAAGATTTAAGCGTTATTTGTTAGCGTAGAAAGTAAGAGTTAGCGTTTGACATCAGTTCTTCGAATTTTAATTGCCGATTTTGGGAATTTTAAAACAAGGGGCTTAAAGGTAAGCGATAGTAGGGCTGCCTGCTACTGCAGTGAATTTAGATAAGTGCACATTTGTAGTAGCGGAACAACGCACACTAAAATCAGTCAAAACGTTTTCTGGATTGAGTGAATACTCAATTAGCTTTTAAAATTTGGAAAAGTGATGTTAAATTCTTAAGGATTATGTATGTTGTTTTAAGTTTTTGTTTTGATAGGATTGAGAATAATATTGGGTGCCAGAAAGAAATACCAGCTAGTATACAGTGTCTTTTTGCAGGCACTGTATAAATTCTGCAGTGATCAAAGTAAATGTCAAATTTTCTTATCTAGTTGGAAATAAATGGCAATAATAAGTTGCCAAAAATGTCGAAATGTTAAAAAAAAACTAAAATCAAGTATGTAAATTACTTTGTTAATTTTTCTATCACGCTGACATTTTAAGGTTAACTTAACAATCATATGATAAACTGGCACAATAGGTGGAGAGCCAGCGATAAAAAAAATATTTGAATTTACTAATCCTTGTTTTTTGACAGTTGATTACAGTAATTATGTACACGACATGTGTCTCAGGTACGCTATCAAAGGTGTCATGATAACCGAGGTAATAAAATGAATTTACTAAGGCCAAAAATCGTTATACAAATTAAATATTGCACATAAATAAAAGTTATGTCTTATAACTTGCAATTCATTCACTAAACTTCAAAATTATTATAAGATACAACGTCCGTCAGTCAGCCACCTGTTCTCAATTTTGCTTGACTGACCACAGTATGTTTGTGTAATCAATTGTCAAAAAACTAGGCTTAGTAAATTCAGATCATTATTTTGATTAGATTCTGGCTCTTGGACTACACGATCCTATCTATTTTAGTATTTCACTTTCACCAGAATATTTCTTTATTTCATGTTTACATTATTTAGCGATTAATTAATTGTGTTTTTTTTTGTTGCAGCTAAAACTATATTTTTCACGGACATTCCAAGTTTAGTCATTTATTGATATTGAAATTTCAATGGCTTTTGACACAAAACTTTAAAAAATGAGACTCATCAAGGATACTAGTATATTTGAATTTGGACAATTTTGATGAATTTGCAAATATACTATTTGAAGTTTGTTAATATTTTTTAAGATAAACCCTAAATAATTTTTCAGAAAACTGCATTAAAATGGCAACTAATATAACATGATAATGGTAAATACTGTTATTTTTCACCATGGTAACTGAATATGAATATATTTAACGAGTTGAAGTCCATGGGCCATTACACCAATTTTTTTAGTTGTTTATCCAATTGTACGGGGTAATATACTGCTCTCAGCTGTAACTACTGATACTTTTTTGGCTCACCATGTGCTTTCCGGAGACAAAATACAATAAAAAAATCCATTGTTAGTCATTTTAATCAGTGATTTTTGAAATCTAGGGTTTTTCGGGTTTTTTTAGTTTCCAAAATAAGTACTTCAAATACGCAGGGTTCTGTTGATAGAGAGCCACTCGAAATATATCTTGATAAATATGCATTTACAGAAAACTTTATTTGAAAGAAAAAATTCCTGTTTGATGGACTATCTGTATGTAAAAACACTTGCGAGATGTATGGCTTACTTTCAGAGATATACCTACTTTATCAGAATTTGTAAAAATGCCATAGTTTAATAGTGCCATAGCACTTAATAAGTAAATATATAATAGCAAGCCGTGGTCTCAAATAATGTACTTTCATGTTTCAGTACTTTTTTTTTAACATACTACATTGCAAATCTGAAATTTCCCACCAGGTATCTGTATCTCCCACATTATTAAATAGACTGTGGATCTCGAATGTGTTTTTACACAAAGCCATCCCATCAAAAAGGCAATTTTTCTTTCAAATAAAGTTCTCCGAATAATGTATTCTTGTATAAATATTTTGTGTCGCCCTCTATCAATAGACAATTGTATATACGAAAAGTTCTATTTTGCAGTGGCAATCAGGAAGGTACTTGTTGCAGGGACTTTCTTTCCACTCTTCTGTTTTAAATTAAAAGACCTGTCAGAATGCATATAGCTAGAGAAAAACACATTATACTGTATTTATGTAAGTGATAATTATATATGTATTATTTTTAATCCGTATATTATATTTGTATTGTTCTGGGTTTTCAAAAATTACTATGTTTAGTCATTGTTTAACTGATTATGATTTAATTTTCATAGTATGTATGCCCGGAAAAACCTACCCATAAGATATTGGGGGATTTTTCATTATTAGTTCAAATAAACGCTTAAATTAAACATACTTTTATTTTCAAAATAACTGCAATTATTATGATTCAATCTGTTTTGGTTTGGGCTCATCGGGTGGCATAGCTCCAACTTCTTCCAATAGTTTCTTCTTATCTGCGAAGTAGTTTTTGTACCATTTAATGTGTTCCTTTTTGGTTTCTACGGTAACATAAGGATTCTTTGACAAACCGACACACACCAGCTCCATGAACTGGCGAATTGGGCCCCTTTGCGGGCACCAGCCTTCTAGGTGTTGTTCGAGAAATATGTGGTCTGCAAAGTAGACTTTCTTCTCTTCTTCGAGACCTGCAATACAGAAAGAATATTTAGAAAAATGATTCTGGGTCGGGAGAACTTGTTATCTTATAGAGCTGGTCCCCATTAGATTATTACTTGACAAGGTATGACAAAAAGAGCCCACTGAAAGCTAAAAATTGTACTATTGAAAACAATAAGAGACAAGACAATACAAAGGAGAAACTAGATTTGCAGTATTTTCACAGAGTTTGTCTAAACGGCAGCATCCTGTCTTCCACCAGTCATGGAAGTCTACAGGAACAATATCTCACAAATGGTTCTTGGTATTCTTACCTTGTTCATTGTCAATTGGAAATTTCCAAAGTTTCCCTTGATCAGTCCACAGAATCATCTCCTGGAAATAGTTTGCAGGTGGTGTGGTGACAGCTAGCTTCAAGTCTCGCTCTTGCAAAGCCTTCCACGTTTCATTTTCTTCACTTTCTTTTAACTTCGAAGAGTCTGTAAATATTCCCAATGGTGGAGACCCGAAGAGGTCTATTTTTTCCATCACCCTAAGAATGGCCGGTTAAGATAAGTTTAAGTGGAAATTATATGTTACTTACAATTCAGGCTGTTTTCGTGGCCTCATCACCGGCTTTCTCACTGGTCTTTGCGCATTGTCTGATATAGTTTGTGTCTTAACTTGTTCCAGAAGTTTCTTAACTTGTGCTGCCCTGGATTGTTCTGTAGATTTAGGTTCTCTATCAATTTTCATGCCTTTTACAATATCACTAAAATTTAACATTGGCATTTACAATTTAATTTATCTACAACTAAGATCAATGAAATTAGTTTAAGCAGTCATAAAATGGTGAAACTGTCCAAAAAAACTGAGATATTTTATTTGCGCACAGACAACTTAAATTTCAAGCCATGGCTTGAGATCATGGCTGGAATATGCGTCCGTGATTTGGTCTCCCTAATACAAAAACCATATTCAAGGTATTGATCACATGGATATGTGGCAATGGTGCAGTGTGTTCAACAGGTTTATGCAGTCTAGTGGTGCTAATAGCTATCGGCCATTTTGGCGAACTTTTCAACACTGGCTCAGTTTATTTTTTGTAACAAATGTTCAACTGGGTGTTCAAACACTTTTATTTGAATTATAATTAGATAAATTCATGAATATATAATTTATGAAAATAAAGTGCTGTCTGACAAGTGAAGATCATTTTTGATAATATTGAACATACTGAATGTTGTGAAGGAGAGCAATCTCTTCTGGGAATGGCAGTTAATAACTTAATTCCTAAATTTTTGCCCTTTGGAAAGCCAAAAGTGAATACAAAGTTGACTGACTGCCTTCAAGCATATAAAACCTAGCTACTTCAAGGTCGATCAAGCACTGCCAATTTGTTTTGTATAACTCAATATCTAGCTGAAGCTATAGATGGGGGTGGCTAGGTTGATGTAGTTTACACGGACTCTTAAACAAACATTTCTATAAGGCATATTGACCTCAGTTGTCATATTTTGGGACGAAATATACGAGCCCTGACTCAGTGAAGTTGGCCCAACCATTCAAAATATCAAAATTTTGAATTTATAGCATGTCAAAGCAGAAGTTCTTGAAAATGAGATATTTTTTGTTTCTTTACAGATTTTAGAGAATGTTTAAAACCATTTTTAGATATATTTAGCGTTCAGTTTGTTGTTTTGTATAATAATTTGATTCTAACAAAATAGATGACGAAAACAGCTTAAGTTATAGTCTATCCAAGTTACAGAGGCAGTAGATATAAACAAAGTCACATGACCGCATTGCAATCAATTACCAGGGTCGGACTAATATATGAGATTCTGCAACAAGTCTGTGCGCGATTCTACCTATGCAGGAAACTCGACTGAGGGAAGAGCCGGCCCTGCATTCCACTCACCGCCTAAACACTTGAGATTTTACGACTTCCAGACCAATAAGAGAATAGGTCACATCACGACCACATGGTGGCCAATTTTTGATTCACTGCCTCTGTAACTTGGATATAGTATAGATAGTCTGTTTCTAGAACTTTAGTAGGCGGCTCTGAAATAAATCACAATATTTGACCGTTGACTGACGTATTTATAGACTTCTCACGGCTATAGTTTTATGTCCTGGAAAACAGATGGCTCTAATGGCTAACAATGTATTCTGCATTGTATTTTATCTCCGGCAAGCGCATAGTGAGCCAAAAATGTGTCAGACGTGACAGTTGTGAGCAGTCTTTAATAATATATCAGTCAACGATTTGACGTTTTAATAAGATTAAACGAAGCATTAGTGACATTTCACAACATATTTGAGCATTCATTGTTGACAAATAAAAATGTCTTGTGGTAAACCTGTTTCTGTAGAAATAAGGAATGTTATAATGGGGAACTTGAACAATTTTTTATTACTTTAATATATTTGCTTATCTATAGAAAGAGCAATACCAAATATCAGCCCTCAAATCGCAATATTTAATTTGCAATAAATAATTAAAGTTGTGACGGCAAGCTATTAATTTGAAACGACACGAAAAGCGCGGGAATGGTTGTGACGTCACAGCGCTCGATCGATCAGAAGGCAGTAGTGACAGCTACACAGAATTAAAGAAGGAAGAATGGAAATTCGTTAAAATAAACAGTTCTGCGACCCATTTCCAGAGGGATCTGATGTAGGTCAAAAATAAGAACCGCCTAAAAGTTTCAATTTAACAAGCACTTCTTTAACTGAATGGTGAGGTCCCGGGTTCAATCGCACAAGAAGTTTTTTTTAATTATCACTTCATTCTATCTCATATATTTATCACTGATTATCATTTTTAGTAATAATTGGACAATGGTTATTATGAAGATTATTACTCACAATCTACTCCATAGTGTATTTAAATTCAAAGCACTTACCTACCTAATATGAAATTGTCAGTAGCAGGAAAAATGTAATACATTGCTCATGTGTAAGCTCTTTTTGGCCTCGGGGGAGAGTTTTAAGACCCAAGGCAACACGAGCATTAAACAACCTCCTCAGCAAAAAAGTGCGCTTACGCATTCGCATTGTAACTAACTATTTAATACAGCACACTCTTTAAACATTATCAACAATATCAAGACTATAATAAGACGGATAGACAAGGATGGGACGTTCTCGTTGATCTTTCTAAACAAAGCTTGTGTGGTGCTGTAGTTTTGATACATGTGCCGCCCATATTAGTTTATCCATGGTGCCGCCGCCCACCAGAGGCGCCACGCCCAACGAGCTACTTGACGTCCCAACTAAGGAGGGTGCGTTACAAGAATGATTTCAATTATGCAGGTTTTAATTGCTTATATTTATTACATAAAAATAAAAAAATGCGTTTTTTGTGAACTGTGTTTCATTTAATGGCAATAAATTACGTTTGAAAGTAATATTTTTCAAATTTAATTTTTGTGCAAGTTCCCCATTCACTCACATTCCTAAGGCAAATCTGCTTCGCGAATTGCAGACATTGTTAATTTATCCCGATATACAGTGCGAAATATTATTAAACTTTACAAAACTACTGGATCCATTGCTTAGAAGCAGAGAAATGGAAGTCGGCCACATTATTCTGATACAAATTTAAGGGGCTCTGAGAAGGATTATTGTCCAAAGTCGTCGGGCTAATTATGGAGAATTGAGAGTTTTATGGAATCAGGCTACAGATAAATGTTTTTCAAGGGCGACTTGTCACAGGGCTGCCCGAAAACTAGGGTTTAAAACTCACAAGGTAAGCCCAAACTGCTTTGGATTTTTCCCGTTTTCAATTTTACGATCTGTAGGCAAAGGAAAAGCCTTTACTAACAAAGAGGCAGAAGAAAAATAAACTTTTGTGGGCAAAAGAGCACAGAGCTTGGTCTCAGCATCAATGGAACTCAATTATATGGAGTTATGAGGCTAGATTTGAAGTTAAGAAGAAAGTTAAGTTTACGTCCTCCGTGATGATTTGGGGCTCCATGTCAGCTAGAGGGGTCGGAAAATTACACTTTGTAGATGGCATCATGAACGCTGAGAAACACATTAACGTCCTTCAAAATAATTTGAAACCAAAAATTGAAGAACTGCGTTTGCAAAATATTGAATGTATCCTCCTACAAGATTGCTCTTGTCATACAGCTAAAAAAGTGAAAGATTGGATGTTAGAAAACAATATTTCGCTTTTAAAATGGACGGCTAGCAGTCCAGATCTTTCTCCGATTGAAACATAGCATGATGTTGACGCAGCTGCTGTTTCCAAGTTGTTTATAAACTTTTTCCGTTCCGTTTAGAACTTTCTGTACGCCTGTGTGTTATCAAGCCAGAAAAATAAAGCATAGAACAATAATCGTCATCGGAGCGAAGTCGTTCGATTTCAATATTCTGATTATATATTATATATCATATATCGTTATTTTGGATAATTAATATTAAAAATATTACACAAAATCAATACCTACAGATGATCAGCTGTTAAACTGGGAAACCATGTGACCTCCCAAGTGACCCTTAAGAAGGCACTTCATTGGCCGGAGGCAACGGAAAACGAAAAAAGATAAATGTTGGTTATCCCAACAGACCTCCAGGAGGTCCGTTGTTATCCCTGACGGAATTTGAGTTTATAATAATTAATCTTCGATGTCCAACTTTTAAACGTCAAATTGCAACGTCAAAGTTTATAAATCGGGCTTAACCAAGAATACTAGGTCTAGTATTCTTGGGGCTTAACCATTCGGCGGGCGCCGAATGTTGGACGAAAATAGAGCCAAAATTTCAAGAAAATCGGGGGTATAATTACCCCTTCTTTTTTCATAACACAGCGCCCATCGCCGAAAAATGAGGGCATACACGCTCGTTATTGCAACGATGCTTGAGAAAAATGCACTTCCGACGTACCTAAATAAGTTTACTTCGGATGTGTATGGACTTAAATATACGTCCAAAGAAGTCACGTGACTCAACTCGCCAATGAGAGCACAAGACGTATATCGACTTTTATATACGTCGGACGTATAAATAGCCACTGCCTAAAATTAAACTCATTTTCGCTTACAACAAAACCTCCGAGAGGATAGCCGGTGTCTGCCATTGTGTACAAACAAGCCACAGCACAAATGTTTAGTTTAG
Organism: Pseudeuparius sepicola; assembly: GCA_963920635.1. NCBI lineage: Eukaryota > Metazoa > Arthropoda > Insecta > Coleoptera > Anthribidae > Pseudeuparius > Pseudeuparius sepicola. Next base: position 21,508,364 of record OY987306.1, read on the forward strand.
CACAAACAAGGTTATATGCAAAAAAACACTGTCGCCAACACTCCGGCCAGTCTTTTCACAAACATAGGTAATTACATACGCACTTTACAAATAAACTGACAAGAGCGACAGGCCACGGGATGACGGGACAGACCCGTGGACCCGCCTTTTTGTCAGTTTTCTCAGTTCCTGGCTATGTAATTTAAGTCATTAATGTGATGATTACGACGGTCTCAACGTAATTGCTTAAGTGTATTTTTTTTAGTGTTTCCCTACTCCTCGTTTGAATATGGCGGCTGGAGTGGAAAAGTAAATGACATCAGTATTAAATGGTTACCTTAGGGTGGAAACAGAAAGTTTATCTTCTTGTGGATTCAGCAACCTCATCAAAAGTTCAGATTCTGTTTGCTTGGGGTCCCCACCAATAGATTTCGACACGTCTTTAGCAGCATTAATAATTTGCATTTCTGTATAAAATAAAATTTACATCTTGAAATAATTGATTTATAACAGTCCCCTCTCATCTTACCTAAAGGTTTGGATTTTTGTATTTCTTCTTTAATACTTTCACCTTTTTTAACTCTCTTGTTAGAAGGTTTTGCCAAGTCCAGTTTTTTCTCTTCTCTAGTAACATTCTCCTAAAAAAAGTTATTGATATAAAAGTTGTATTACTGCTTTTGGATCACCCGATTTTCAGGAAAAAATTTACAGTCAACTGTATTTGTTCATGGGGAGGAGATAAATGATTTCACATGAAATTCAATCATCGCAATTACCATAGAATAAAAATAATAAAGACGTTTATGGAATTGCCATCTTAATTTATAATTTGCTGAAGTACAAAAAAGTATTTGTCCTCTAAATCCTTGGAATACTAAAGCTAAGTTCATACAGTCGTGAATTATGGTAGCGAATATTCACACAATAAAATTGCAAAAGCTGCGAAATTAACCAGAACTTGAACCAAAGTCAACTTTCCCGCCCCCCCAGATTTCAAATTTTGTGAATTCGCGAGAAATTGAAACTTTTCTACGCAGGAATATTGTCAGTTCAAATTAACCAGTCTTTTTCACGATTTGCAATTGTGTGAACTCTTAAGTCGGAACCCAGTAAGCAGATGTTGATCTTGGAGTTGGTCTTGACGGAAACAGTAAATCATTGAGTGAAGGGAGATAAAAAATAGACTTTGGATAAAGAGGGGCAACAGCTGTCAAATCTCAACACATAAGCTGAATTCGAGCGGATGACCGATTTTAACCAGGTTATAAAAAGTTAAGTTAGATTATAAGAAATTGAACATTAAAATAATTTTTGATGATAATAGAAAAATCTGGTGTGTACACAGTGCCTTAAAACTATATAATCTGGCCCTTGATCAAATAAATAAATTTGTAAAATTTACTCAAAATTTAAATTTTATAACCTGGTTCAACCTGGTCATCCGCTCGAATTCGGCTCAACAATCTGAGAACAATGAAAATATAGTCTGGGCACCCTAAGCCGACACGTAAAATCCAAATGAAATTGGCAACTTAGCCCCAAGGAAAATACTAAGCTTCGTCAAAAGCCTAGGTGACCTTGGAATTTATTAGAGCAGGGTCATTCACAAAAGATCTAATTAGGTCGCAGTGAAGAAAGGCCGTAAGGGCAAAAAAAAAACGACCCCTAAGAAATCTACAATCTACAAGCCGACACGTAGGAACCACAGTCTTAGCGCCGCACAATAAGCTGCTTATGGATGGCTGGCGCTTAGACTGAGGTTATTTACATGTCAGCTTAGCTTATGCGAACTGTAAGATTGTTGTTGTATGAACCATGATTGTTGGCAGAGAGATTCCATAGAGGTTTCACTTAACGGTCCAACAACAATATTATCGTTGACTGACGTATTAATAAAGACTGCTCACGGCTGTCATGTTTGACAGTTCTCTGGCTCACCATGCGCTTCCCGGAGACAAAATACAATGCAAAATACATTTTTGACTATAGGCGCCATCTACTTTTCAGAATATGAAGCTATAGCCGTGAGAAGTCTTATTAATACGTCAGTCAACGATATTATTTTCGTTATTCTTTTATAAGGATAAAAGAACATGAAAGCAATATTGGAAAAATGGCTTCTTCCACTTCTATTCTCGTAACTCAATAGGGTTTTTCTGCCAATTTTCAGATTACATTATTTGTTCAGGGTTTTGGTTAGGTTTTTATTAAAATGCACAGTTTGACGAAACACAAAACTTGAAACCTCTCTAAAGCCTTTCTCAAGTGGGTTGGCAAAATTGAATGCTTCAGATGTTGATTTTCGTTACTTGCAAGTACTCGTTACTAATAGTTACTGATATAATTTAATCGTTCATATTATTTGTTACTTTGATTACTCAGAAATGCACCGAATGAATACTATAACTTTATTTAACGGTTCTAGTTTCTTGTAAAAAACTACAATTTTCCAATTTAAACACGTTTCCAACTCGTCAAATACGAAAGTTATCTATTGGTCCAAATCAAAATATAATCAATACAATAACCTTTGTACAATAATTATATCACTATCGTTACTTTTAGCTCAATTGTACGAATGTAGAACTGTGATTCAATTCAATATCGGTACAGCATATTATGTGACAAAGTGCACCGAAATATGGAACCGAAATAATCAAAGTAATCACTTTGCTTTTGAATCGGTATTCATTACTTCAGGTTACTTCGAGTAACGAGTACTCGAGCAGGGCCGCGCCGAGACAGGGGCAAAGCGGGGTACCGCCCCAGGGCGGCCTTGGCCTTCGCACTAAACAGTCGGGCGTCGGCTCGCGTCGGCTCGGCTGGCGTCGGCGTCAAAATAACCTTTTATTTTTATGTTGTTGGTGTTTCGATGGCCTCAGTTTCAGAAAGATTTCAGTTGTTAGAGAATGTAAATAACATATTCACATTTCTTAATCAACTTGACTCTATTCTCAAAACTGACTTTTTAAAGTGCTGTAAAGACCTACACTTGGCACTGACTGATGATTCTCAAAATCTCAGTGATATTGACGGTGTTCAGTTGTTAAATAATGAGATAGAAATACTGAGAGATTCTTAAAACAAAAAGAGTTACCTACTCAAATACACGGTGATAAGTAACCTAATAAAAGTTTTTCCAAACTTAGCAATAGAATAGCTTCAAGAATTTATTTGGCACTGTGCCTATTGCCTGTCTCTGTAGCTGAAGGAGAAAGGTCGTTCAGTAAATTAAAATTGATAAAAAAACTTTTTAAGATCTACCATGAGTCAGGAAAGGTTGGTAAATTTGGCGACTATTTCTATTGAACGTGAAATCTTAGATGAGGTGGATGTCAAACAAATAACAAAAACTTTTTCTGAGTCTAAGGCGAGAAAATGTTCCTTCTTGTAGAATTTAATTGTCCCTGTGTTTTTTATATTTTGTTTGTATAGAGTATATTTTTATTTTCAATTTATCGTTTGTCGATTTTTTCTTTTTCTTTTTATTTCCCATAAAAATTAAAAAATATTACCGCAGGCTTGCACTCATCCTCGTTGTCAACTTAACACCTAAGGGGCACACATTGGGGAAAGATTGGATATCTTGCAAGGGGCGGCGAAATCAATCTTTGCCCCAGATGAAAAATGGCTTGGCGTGGCCCTGTACTCGAGTAATGAACAGTTACTTTTTGAATGCTTATCGTGAGTTGGGATTCCACCATTGCAGATATGGCATTCAAACTCAACCATTTTGAAACTTAGATGAAGGGAGTAGCTAAGATTTTCCAGTAAAGTTACCTCAACCATCTGCTTCAATAAGAGATTCAACTTATTTAATGCAACCTTGCTTTTCGATTCTTTAGGGGTTTTTTGGTCATTGTCCGAACTGCTACCACTACTGCTTGAACTGCTGGAAGAATCATCTTTATTCTGGGTGTTTTTCAAACAATAAATCTGCTTGGAATATGTAGTCGGAATTAAGAAACTAGGCTTCAGTGCTGAGGATGTTCTAAAAATTTCTTTATTAGTACACACCAGTAATTTGACTCATGTAGCAACAAACCTTATTAGTAAAAAAGACTTGTTCATTGCAATTTTATATAATAAATTTAGTTTTTATTTGTTGCTCTTTTTTTTTTCGAAAAATGTACCATCAAGTCTTGCAAAAGTTACGCGTTTTTCTAACCTCAACCGGCTCAACCTCAGTATTTCCACAAAATATAAATAATAATTTCTGTCTAACCAGCGCATATAAAAGAACCAGCAGAAATATTTCCAATGGGCGCGAAAATTCTGCGCACCTGTTCGCGCAGCCGCCATTTGGGAATAGATTCTGTCAAATGGATGCAGTGTGGGGGCGATTGGCCAGTTCTTTTTAGAAGCGGCTAGCGCCCCGCATTCCACTTTGGCTTTCACATTGTGCGCATGCGTTAAATCATCGCTGCCGACTGCCACCATAAGGGGCGTATGCCCCCTTCTTTTTTCATAGGGCTACGGCAGCGCCCATCGCTGTAAAAGGTGGCGCAAGCTTCGCTCGCCGCGCCGGCTCCTCATTTATTACCGAAGAATAAATAGATACTCGTATTTTTCACTGAATATACTACTTCAAAATTTACCGCAATCAAAACAAACACAAATTTGTTAGGTTAAGTGCAATTGAAAATTGAATAGATATGGACATGCGCACAATGTGAAAGCCAAAGTGGAATGCGGGGCGCTAGCCGCCTATGTACTTGTTTGGCTGTATGAGAGATATTGCAGTGCCGTGGAGTGTGCTTTTTTGTAAATTGTGCTGTGTGCAAGTTTCTTTGAATAAAGAATCCCAGGAAGGAGTCAAAGCTGCTTGTGCTTACCTCACACTATATACTTACTTTACTAATACTACACTCTATTCAATCAAAATGCAAGTTGGGCGTAAACATTTACACGATGGAAACACGTGAACAATTTTGAGGACTAATATGGGGCAGGGCCGCATTAAGGACGATCTCTACGAATTTTATAATATAAAATATTAAAATAATATGCCCCAGTATTAAGAACTTTAAACACAAACTTTTATGACACACCTAGTCATTCACTTACCTGCAAATTTCCACAAATCGTAGGTCCAACAATTAATAAGCAGCGAAAGAATTATATCGGAAAAAATTAAAAGTCCACTTGCGACTCAATACACCTCTGTAATAAATAACGACGCGCTGAACTCGCCTGCCGGCCAATAGCAAGCCGATCACGTGCTAGCCATGCAACAACTTTTGTTTATCTTTCACTTCCGTTTAGTTTGAATAGAGTTTATTTTGTATTTCTGAATTGATTTTCCCGACTACGCCTCTGACTTCTATTCCTCCATTATGGCTCAAGGTCATTAAATTTTCCGATGATTTCTCAAGAGAAAGTTAGACTGCTGTTGTTTTATATGCATGCGCTGGTCCAGCTGGTGAGCTGGTCCCAGCAGCGTTGCCAGATTTGGGGATTTTTCCCCAGATCTGGAGAAAATTCGTATTGACTGAGGAAAAAGGAAAACTTGCTATTTATTTAAAAAACTGGGGAATCTTAAATACCTAATATAAAATTAAAGCCTTACGAAATATATTTTCGCATACAGTATACAGTATACCCGGTCAGTAGTTCGATGTGATAACGGATCACATCTATGTTCGTATCTGATACACCTAACCTTTACTATTTTGTGTGATATAACCTAACCAACTTTCTGAACCTTCATATACTCAAATTATTTTAAGAAGTCCTTACTGGGACTGTCAATTGGTAATTTCGATATCCTAAGTTGGTATCTATGCAGCAAAAAATGCAACCGGGTCATAAGTTCAGGTCAGTAACGAGCCCATTTGCACTAATAACACGAAAAGTAACAAGAACAGGAACAACACAGATAACGGTAAAACTCACGAAACGTAGAAAACCCGCGAATTTTTCACTGCCAAATGTTTGAACCAGTTTGAACGATCTGGAAAACCTTCACTGTCACTTTGACACACCGAAGCTAAATTTGCCTGAGTCCGCACATAGACGCTGCCAAAAGCCAAAATGAAAAGTGTTTCCTTGACGTTTGAAATTATTATTAAAATGAGTTGTAGTCATAGTTATTTTTATTTGTAGAGGTATAATCGTGATTACAATAATGTTTTTTTTGTATCACTTGGGTAAATTTTCACATCATAAATCAATGAGTGACGTCATTAACTGGTTGAGACACATACCAATGTTATACCCATGGATAACAGAAAATTCCTAAGGATTTTGTGGAGAATGTCATCTGACAAAATCGGGACTTCTTACAGTAATCGGGGTATATATTTTGTGGTACAGACTACAGACAAAAAACTAAGAACACATAACCTAGTGGGGTGTTTTGTGTTTTTAGTATGTATTACATGTCTAAAATTATACTAAAATATTTTTAAATATTGGAGAATTCACTGGGAGTTGATAAAAATTCCGTTCAGCGTTCAGCCACAGAATAATTAGTTATTCTGTGGTTCAGCTCATGATCCATTGCACAACTAGCTGATGACAGATGACAGAACCAACAGAACTGATGAGACCATTGAACGCAACCACAAAACAAAATAATATACTTACCGTAATTAGGTACTTATATTACATAAATTTCGTGTTTATTCACAAAATAAGCTCAAATTTTGGTATTTCAATTTGGGGGAATCTGACAACTTTTTCATTTTTTTTCTGGGGAAAAACAAATTTATGGCCTGGCAACACTGGGTCCCAGAATTTGACTAAAATTATTCTCTACCTATTTACTTAAAATTTTATTCAAGTAGAATATTGCTCTTCTGTAAATATATAGCATAGCCTTTTTCTCTGCTTCAAAGAACAGAATTTAATATTAATTTCTATCTATTCAAATTTTGGATTCGTGTCCGGAAAACATATTTTGTGCGTAAAACGTAATAAATTCTGTTGATTAGGGGTTATGTTTATTTTCTAAAAAGCAATATCAAAAATTTGAGATATTTTCCTAAAATATAGGTATGTTTACTACACATTCTACTCTTTTAGAAGACGAATGATGCTCAAATAATGATAGACCTGAAACAGCTAGACTTTAAAGATGTTTAAGTCTAAAAAACCAAGGAACCTACGTCAACGTATAAAAACCGCAGACAGTGATGAGGAAGAAAGGATTGAAGAAGTCAGGTAGGCTTTTCAGTTTTTCGTATTATAAATAATGCTGTTCATATATTTTGCAGCTAATTCTGCCATTCGTTTTTTTCTTATTCCAGATCAAAACTTGAAGAGAAAAAAGTCATCCAAAGTTTAAGGAAACGTCCTAATGGTGTAAGCGTTGCCGGGCTAGCCCTCGGTACCAAAATATCCACTGAAGACGAAGTAGGTTAAGTAACTTCAATACTCCAGTTGTAGCCTTTGGCCTTAATTTTTGACAGTTGTTGGGCTTTAAGAAATCATAGTAATTAATTAACTTACAGAAAGATTTCAAAGCCCAAACAGGAGGAATGGTAAATATGCAGGCCCTGAAATCTGGAAAAATGAAGCAAGTTGATGATGCATACGATACAGGAATTGGAACTCAGTTTTCTGTTGAAACAAACAAGCGAGACGAAGATGAGGAAATGATGAAATTTATAGAAGATGAGTTGGGGAAGCGGACAGGAAAGTCGGACAAATCAGAAGAAATTCAACAATCAACAAGTAAAACAACTTATCTTAGTCCTGAGGAAGCAGCCCTGCAGGTAAGTAGATGAAGGATTCCCGTAAATTTTCAATTTCGGAATGTATCTATTCGTCTTTCTTAAATATAAATCAGTGGTGGCTCGATGGTCAAAAAATAGGTAAACAGTTAAAAAAGCGTCAAGAAAAGTAATATGTAAAATAAGTTAAATTCAGGAAAAAAGGTAAAATAAAAATTCAAAGAAAAATACTTAGGTAATACCCGAGGTAATACCTTAATCTTGTAGTTAGAGGTGATTTATGCAGGTTCTGGACCAATACTATATTAAAAACCTGTGCATAACGCTGTTTCATTTCAAGGGATCGCCACTAGCGCCACACGAGGAAAAAATTGACAGAGTGGTTTAATATTAAAAACACCATTGTTGCAGAATCTTTTAGAAAATAAAAACATGCAAATAATATGTCGGTTTATAACAAATTTAATATCCAAAATAAAATAAAATGATTGTTTGTTATGTCTTTTTTATTAAGCGAGTCTAAAAAGCAAGCAAGAATATTTTGGTACCTTTTGGTTTGAAATGAAGTAGGTACATGGCTAGCTGTAGTGTAAGTATATACAAAACGGACAGAACACATTCGATTTTCCAGTGTCTTCTTTATATAATGGACCATTGGTTCGCTTTTTGGTTATAGACCAAATTTTCTACTTTATTTTGCATATGTTACAAAATGCTCTTCCAAAATATAATTTCCAGAATTCTCGCTTCTTCAACTGGTTTGGCAGATCATCACGTAATTCCAAAATAGTGTTTATTCTTCTGCAATTCACGTAATAGTCTATGCATATAATTTTCTTCATGAGCATGGAAATTTCATGTTATCACAGACAAATCTACCTATAAAAGCTGTTAATATGACAGAACTGCGAAATATTGACCGCAAAGGGAATTCCTTACCGTAAAAACAACGTAAATGGTACTAAAGCAGGGTATTTAAAATATGGGACCTTCTAAATGTCAGAAACTGACATACCTATAACCTATAATAAGTCGCCATTTTTTTAGTCGAGTAGCGTCACGTCAGTCCGCAAACAACAATGAAATATGATGTCATGCTCGGGTCTTTAATATAGTGTCAGTCCATGCCAGTTACATTAATTTAATAACAATAATATACAGCAAACGGTTAACCACTGGCCAAAAAAAATTGACAGTATTGTGAAATTGCACACAACGAATTTTGCAGATTGCGAGGATAAGGGAGATTGTTAGAGCATTGTAGGGATTGTGAAAGGAGGATTGGGGCAGAAATTTGTGACAGTAGGTACTGTGAGGAGTGGTTACCCTCTCCATAAAAATTGTTGTGCCAAATTGATACAAGAGAAAACTTTAATATGAATATCATTATCAGCAAGTATAACATTGGGTAGAAGTGTGTTTTTCAGCCCCCATATTGATATTACCAAAATTGCAAGGTCGGACTGAATATTGTTTGTTATTTTTTTTTGTCTGTGGTCCCAATATTTTCTAATATCTTTCTTGTGGGATCATTTAAAAATACTATAATCTACTAATCAGATTGGTGTACCGGAGAATCACAATTTAAACGAATTTTTTTTTTGTTAGCATCACGTCTTTGCAAATATTATTTTTTCACGATGGCATTATAACAAACTTTCTCATATTTATGCTGCTACACTTAAATCTTTTTTATAAACTGATTTTCTAAGTGATAATAATAGTTTGATTAATTTGTTCTTTTTGAGTATGGTTTTCTATTTTAACAGAAAAAAAAACATTGGGGTGCTCAATGAGAAAAAATAGGTTGAGCTATGAGGGTGCTGTTTTTTTACCTATTTTCCTATCGACAATAGATTTATTTGTTTATTTTTCGCCTTAAAAATTAACAAAATTCCCTCCATGGGAAATGTTCTCAACATCACTTTTCCTGAAGTCTTTTGGAATATTTTTAAAATTTCATTCTTTGTTTTCGAGTTGAAAATATTAAAAATTTTAATGCTATTTAGGCCGTACCCGAACACCTGAGAGAATCTTCAACAAAACGGTCAGAGGAAATGTTGTCAAATCAGATGTTGAGCGGTATTCCAGAGGTTGACTTGGGCATCGAAGCCAAAATAAAAAATATTGAAGCTACCGAGGAAGCAAAGTTAAAACTCCTTTGGGAAAAACATAATAAGAAAGATGGTCCATCTCAGTTTGTGCCGACAAATATGGCTGTCAATTTTGTGCAGCATAATAGATGTAAGTTGAAAAATAGAACAAATTTAAAATATTTTGAGAAATTTTTAACTTGAATTTCAGTTAATATTGATGAGGTGCCGAAGAAGAAACCTAAAGTGGATATTCGGCAGGAAAAACCAAAAAAGAAAGATGAAAAAGCTACAGATGACTATCACTATGAAAAGTTCAAGAAACAATTCAGGAGGTAGTAAATTACCAAGGTATTCTTAAATTAATTATCATAAGATTAAGTTAAATTATGATTTATAATTAAATATATTGTTTATATTTTTTGGAAACATAATATAATGTTAAAAATAATACTATACAAATTATGAAACTAGTTTTATTTATACAACCTTTACTTTTTTACAATGTTCGAGATCAGTAATGTATGCTGCACATAAGTTTTATTTACATTCTTAACTATGTAGGTATACAATGACAATTGCTTTATTTGGATGTAAGACTAGACGATGTGAACAATAAACGTGCTATTACAACTAATTTAACTACACAATCTCAAGTGCATCACACCATGTTCTGTACAGAAATCTAATCTCCAAAGTTTTCCAAATTTCAGACAAAAGTTATTTGACTGTTCCTAACTTAGCGGCAATTTTTAGAAAACCTTTGGATGATGTTCTGGAATTTTGAGTCAACATGCGTTTGGATATAATATCTCATAAACCTCATATTTTCACTTTTTTACATGTACAGAGTGGTTCATTATAAATCGACACCCCTTAACTTGTTAGTTTTTGAGGTTAGAAAAAAAAGTTTTTGACAAAAGTTTTAGATACTAATACAAAGTTTTTTTGACGCTATTGGACCGTGTACAGTGTGTTCTAGAAAGCCGTTGCAGACATAACTTATGTTTTTTTAAATGGAACACCCTATCTATTTTCGCATTTTTGAAATCTGCTCGTCAGGGCAATCAAAATGATATTAAACTTTGTGGCATTATCTTTTTCCGTTTTTGAAAAATTCCGTATTCAAATTTTATACTAAATTTATTTAACTCGAATTTGTGGATCTCGTGATAAAGATAGACGATCAATGTAATAACGAAAAATATTTGTTTTAAACAAGAGTGTAACATAGTGAAACTCCAAAATGTTTAGGAGCTTTTACGATATTCCTGAAATTCTTTATTTCGAGAATATAATCAGTAAAATTTGAAAAGGCCCCTAAACATTTTGGAGTTTCATTATATTACTATCTTGTTTAAAACAAATATTTTTTGTTATTACATCGATCATCTGTCTTTCTCACGAGATCCACAAATTCGAGTTAAATAAAATTTAGTATAAAATTTGAAAAGGAATTTTTCAAAAACGGAAAAAGATAATGCCACAAAGTTCCATATCATTTTAATTGCCTAGATGAGCAGATTTCAAAAATGCAAAAATATATAGGGTGTTCCATTTAAAAAAACATAAGTTATGTCCGCCACGGCTTTCTAGAACACACTGTACACGATCCAATAGCGTCACAAAAAAACTTTGTATTAGTATCTAAAACTTTTGTAAAAAACTTTTTTTTTCTTACCTCTAAAACTAGCAAGTTAAGGGGCAAGGGCGTCGCCAGCCGATGGCCCAGGGGGGGGGCGACGGCTGGCGAAAGGGTCAGGGTATGAAACAAAAAATTATTTTGTCTGTGAAAAATTTGTTACGGAACCATGACCATGACTACTATTTCTTATGTAAAAAAGTTTAACGAAAAACTGATATCTATATCTTAAGAAGTCATCACTTCTGCCGAGTGTCCCGCGGCGCTCACTTTTTTTGAATAACCCAGTTATATACATGCACTGAAGATTTATTTGTATTCAATAAGATTTGTTAATATTTAAGAAAGGGGTTATTACCGAATATTCTCTAATAAATATTTTATTAACAGTTAAGAAATCATTTACTAGAAAGCATTTTTTTTTCACCAAAAACATATTTATTAATATATGAAATATAAAAAATGATTTATTAATATTTAATTTATTTATTTATTATGTATCACCTCATTTTCTCAATTTTCTCAAACTATGAATGAATAAAAATATTAAAAAATAATTTAAGCAGAAAGATAATGAATAATAAAGAAAACAATCTTTTAAAATAAGTATTTTTTAAATTTTTTATTACAGACATAATATATTAAAATAAATTGATTTTATGCAACCATATACAGGGTGGACTCAGCGATCGACTATACGATAGGTGCAAAAGACAAAAAATTTTCGAGTTGAAACTTAACCTTTGGGGCTTGATTAGAAACCAATTTGCAACATATTATTATATTTTAAAAATCAAGCAGGCCTTGACAGGGGCAATTTATTCGTTTCCAGTTCAGGTAAACTACATTTTTCTTAAGATATATCGAAACATTTTATTGGAAAAAGTTGTCGAGAACGAAAATTTAAGTCCCCGAACCAAATTTCAAAACAATCGGCAGACTTTAATTTTTTTAAAATTTCAACTTTATTTTTTGGAAAAAAATCAAAGTATGCCAATTGTTTTGAAATTTAGTACAGGGTCTTAAATTTGCATTCTGAAAATTTTTTTCTGATAAAATTTTTCGATAAATGTACTTGATTTGCGCTAAAACCGCAAAAATTGAATAAAATAAAAAAATTAAAATGTGCCGATTGTTTTATAATTTGGTACGGTGATTTGGAATTGCATTCTGAACAACTTTTTTTAATAAAATTTTTCGATATCTCTTGAGGAAAAGGTAGTACAGTGAAACCTCCCACAGGCGGACACCAATGGTTCCAACTTTTTTGTCCGTTTGTGGGAGGTGTCCGCTTATGGGAAAAGCTGACTGAAAGAATTCACCGAAATAATGACAAAGTATGTTTTTACATATATGAATAGTCCAAGAAAATTGTACATGAACAAAAAAAAATGTTATCAGGTAGATATTTTCCGGGTTGGTTGTGGGTAGCATCCTGAGTATAACCCCAAAAAATCACCATCGAAGTCATGTTACGAGTTACGAACCCCGCAATAGGGGTGGTTTTGCAAACATTTTTTTTGCATTTTTTTTCTTATGTGTACATTATTACATTCTCTACAACTTTCCCTTATAAAGTTTTTTTTAACTTCAATACTTCATGAGATAGGTAAAAGATCACCACTAGCTAAAGTGCTTTACAAAGGCGAAAAAATTTCTTTAAAACAAGCTGATTTGCGTGTAATCTTTTGTATAAGTACTTAGGAGTGCACCCCCAGTTAACCCTGAAAAAATCAGCTTGTTTTAAAGAAAATTTTTTTTCACCCTTATAAAGCACTTTAGCTAGTGGTGATCTTTTACCTATAGCTCGTGAAGTATTGAAGTTGAAAAAAAAACTTCATAAAGGAAAGTTGTAGAGAATGTAATAATGTATGTACACATAAGAAAAAAAAATTGCAAAAAATATGTTTGCAAAACCACCCCTATTACGGGGTTCGTAACACGACTTCGATGGTGATTTTTCGGGGTTATACTCAGGACGCTACCCACAACCAACCCTGAAAATATATACCTGATAAGAATTTTTTTCTCCATGTATAATTTTCTTGCACTATATCATTATTCCATCTTTATCCTTTAATATGAATTGTATATTACACCAACTTTATTCCACACACAGGCTGAAAATACAGCTCTGAATATGTTCCCGAATTAAATAAGTAGAGTTTCGCGTCCGCATATGAGAGCCTTTAATCTATTTCTGGGAAAATTACACTGTCCGCGTCCGTCCAATAGAGAGTCCGCTCGTGGGAGAACTCTTTACATGCTAAAACGTATGCCTGTGTTTGGTTCTAGAAAAAATGTCCGCTCAAGAGAGATGTCCGTTCAAGAGAGGTGTCCGCTAGGAGAGGTTTCACTGTATATCTGAACTGAAAATGAATAAATTGCCCCTGTCAAGGCCTGCTTGATTTTTAAAATATAAAAATACTGTCCAAATCACTTTCTAATCAAGCAAGGCTGATCCCCCAAAGCTCAAGTTTCAACTCGATTTTTTTTTGTCTTTTACACGTATTGTATAGTCCATCTGGGTCCACCCTGTATATTGATTAAATATTCAATTGTAAAATAAATAACTATTTGTTTGTCTCGAAGAAACTTCTGAAAAGAGTTTTAATAAATCTAGTTTATTTCTCCCGAATTTCCAAACAAATCCTTCTATCAGTGTGTATGTTTGGATTTTCCTTGTAGTAGGTAAGGTACCTACCTACCCTACTCAATGTAGGTGTAATGTATTCAATATTTAACTTAACATCGTTTCACTCGCATATATGAAAATAATAGAAAGCTAAATTTTGATTTGCTCACAAGCTCAAAGCTCACATTAATTTATATTTTACAAAAACAACTGACATTATTTTACGGAAAATACGAACGCAGTGACTGAGTGACTCACCAAAAAACTTTCTAGATTTTTTGAAGCCTCTAGGGGGGGGGGGCAGCTGCCCCTTCCTGCCCCCCCCTTGGCGACGCCCTTGTTAAGGGGGGTGTCAATTTATAATGAACCACCCTGTACAAAGGATAGAAAAATTATCACATTATTGAAAGTTCTTCCAGTATAGATTTTCTTAGCTTTTGATCTCAAAAATCTTACTAGGATGGCTAGTAATTACTTATGAAACTATCCAAGTTTCAGACAAACTTGTCATATCAGAGCAAGTTCATCTCGCTTCTTTCCAAGAGTTCTCTGAGGGCAGAGATGTAAGTCTGTGCCATTTGGAGTGTTTCAAATTTGCTCAGTTTTTGTTCTGCATCTAATGTAGGTATAACTTGGCGAAGTCTGTCAAAAGCATCATTTAACCTGAAACGAAATTGCAAAAATCAAAATAACTAACCTTCAGGGTATTATTATTTAGTACTATTTATTATTTAATAACCAAGGGAGTTAGAGTAATGTTAATTCCTACCGTGGGCAACAGGTTACGATCCTCTTAGCCCAAAGGACAATAAGTTTCCTGAGGTTATTAATATTAATAACTCCAGTTGTTCATATGTAATTTTATTCCCTACTGTTTATACATATAATTCAATCTAAATTTAAGTAAAAAGAAAATATGTGACGTATGAATGTTATTTAATCATTTAAATGATTTATTTGATGTAAAGTGTACTTGGACATGCGCAAACAGTATGCCATCCTTTTTTTCAGCAGTTTCATAACAAGAACTTGCATACGTCAGCCTGTTGGCAGCCTGTTCAAAAATGTGGAAAAATTAATTATTAAAATACAAGTTCATGTGACAATAGTATTAGTCCTTTGGGTCCACTTTAATGGTATACCTATGGTTTTCCGAGGAATTTTCTATTTTGAACTTCATTATAAAACACATGGCAGCCTGACTAAAACCATATCAAAATGCATATTTTTCGAATAAATGAAAACTCACTTTTCCATATGAAGAACCCAGGATGACTCTCTGATTCATACCTTATTATTGTGAGAATATACGCAACATGATGCCCTTTGAAAGACATACTGAGTAAAATCACGTCCAAAAATCTGTCACTATCTCCCGGTCTATACTTATATCTAAGAACTTCTTAACTCCATAGGTATACCTAGGGAGTTAAGGATATGTTTATGGTTACTGTTGCTAGGACATAAATGACAGTTAATTGTTCAGTAGGGAATAAAAGCCTTTTTAGAAACAACTGATGTCAGGTGTGGGGTTTGGTGTCAGGTGTGGGGTTCAATGGCAATTGTGACGTTTGACGTCTGAAGCCATTGCGATAAAATTTGTAGTTTCTGGCTGCCAGATGTTGAGAAAGCATTTTTTATTCTTAGATATTTTTATGAGGGGGTTGACAAAAAAATACATCATCCGCCATCTTGGAGCAGCAGCCATATTGAATTTAGTGTGATGTCACTAATTTTATCGTTTTCTACTTTTCAAGCCTTTTCATTTGATACCCATATTAAGGGGGTTGACAAAAATACATCATCCGCCATCTTGGAGCGGCGGCCATTTTGAAAGTATTGCATATTGTATTGTCACCGGAACTAAAGGTGTATGCAAAATTTCTGCTCAATAAGGAAGTGGTTCTAATTCAGCTTGCAAGATTCGACCCACACTAACAGGTGAAGTTAAATAAAAGCTTGTAAAAAGCAACAAAGTTTTTTAATCACCCCTGCAGGGCCTGCAGCCTGCACCTGTAGGTACTGTTAGTGGAAGCGATTTGACAACAATTTTTTCATATCATCCTTCACATTTCATGTGCATAAACTGCATCTTGCACAAAACTGTAATTTTTCCGAGAGGCACCCATTTCTTTTAAAACAATATTGAAATATACAGAGTGTCTCACATAAGAGTGAAACAACCCTATAACTTCTTTAATTTTTAACCGACCAGAACGAAATTTTTACCAAAGGTAGATGGCATTGTTGCCTACTTATTTCCAAAAAATTAGTTGCCTACTCCAAAGTCGAAGATACCTGCGATGCCACAATCAAGGCTAAAAATCCGAAAGTCATATTAGGCATTTTTTTTCAAAAAAATTTACTGGAAAAAGTTGTTCAGAATCGATTCAGACCCCTAAATCCAAAATTTTGTCAAAATCAAAAAATATTAATTTAAAAAATTAAATTCCAAAAACAGCAATTTAATAATTTTTTGCGTTTAGAAAAGTGTGCCATGGAAATTTTGAAGGCAAGTTGTTTTCATAAAGTAAATTTTAAAATAAAAGCTACAAAACAAATTTAAAAAATTTAAATTTAAAATTTTTACTTAAATTTTATTTATTTAATATTTTTTGATTTTGATAAAATTTTGGATTTAGGGTTCTGAATCGATTCTGAACAACTTTTTCCAGTAAATTTTTTTGGAAAAAATGCCTAATATGACTTTCGGATTTTTAGCCTCGTTTGTGGCATTGCAGGTGGCTTTGACTTTGGAGTAGGCAACTAATTTTTTGGAAATAAGTAGGCAACAGTGCCATCTACCTTTGGTAAAAATTTCGTGCTGGTCGGTTAAAAATTAAGGAAGTTATAGGGTTGTTTCACTTTTAAGTGAGACACTCTGTATATAAAAAAGTTTAATCAAAAGTGCGTTATACAGTGTTTCTTAAACATGCGGCAAAAATTCAAGGGAATATTCCTTGGGTCAAAATAAAAAAAGTTACTATAAACATAGAGTGTCCGGCAGAAAGTAGGCACCGCACATGGGACTTTTTTTAATTTATATTTATCAGAAAATTTTATTCTTGATAAAAGTTTGCGCGTTCCTGCAAACTCAAAACGCCAGTTTTCAAATTTGATTATCTCATTTGGTATACGGGTGAGGTTCAGAAATATGAAAAAGGCTCAAGAGTAAAGTGAAGTTTCAAGTTTGTGTTCCATAAAACACCTTTTCGGTATTTTTTATGAGTTACCCTGTATAGAAAATAAAACCAGTTTATTTAAAAGCCACTTCCGTTTCAGAGAGCACATAGTACCTAGTTATGGCTCCTGCAAAATAAAAACGAAAAAATTATATTTTTTGTGCAAACCTTGTTTTATTTCCAACTACATAAACAATTCCTAATTTGTATGGCACTCACGTTTATAAATGATTATAACACTCTCTGAAACGGAACTGGCTTATTAAATAAAGTGGTTTTATTTTCTATATCTACGGGTTAAATCACAAAATATGCTGAAAAGGTGCATGCTACCTGTATTTCCATAAGTTTGTAGTGGTACTAGTAATTTTCTCATGTAGCAAGTAGCTAGCCGTTTCTACTTATACTATGGTACTATGGTACACCAAGCAACAAATACAAGCAACGCGCGGTGCGCACAAATCGGCAACATAGCATACCAGAGCGCCGAATTACTGGGGTACTAAGGTTGATTTGCCTTATATTTTAGACTTCGACAAAAAAATCGCATTTTACTTTTTAGTAGGCCTCCCCCTACTGTGTGGTTAAAATTTTTTACATCAGGACTGAACTACCCTGTATATTTAAGTAATCCCACAGGCAGGTTTTATATCCTTATGAAATATTTTAAAATCAGTGGTGTCTCTAGGATTTTATGTTGTTGCTCGACACTAGATTGTAGATTTTTTTGAGGTCCTTTGACTCTTCTAGCCTTTCTTCACTGCGACTTAGGTGAGATTTTTTTGTGAATGACCCTACGCTAATAAATACCAAGGTCACCTTAGTAGTAGTTTCCTTGGGGCCATGTTGTCAATTTCCTTTGGGTTTATATCATTCTTTCGAAGTGTTTGAATCTGCTTTGAATTAAGAAGAGTCACTCGCACAGTATTTATTTGCTCATTATAGTTCCATGCCGCTCGTAGCAGAATCTATGCATAGTCCATTATCTGTCAATCGCCGCAGTGGCGATGTTCGTAGCGTCGCAGAACTATTTAGACTGCATGTTTTTCTCCCTTCGATCGACCTTGGTCCGAATCGAGGTCGACGCAGATGCATAGAAAAACACCGCCTATGGTCAAGAGCGCTGGAGAAATTGTGAATCCACGGTATTGATCCTTAATAGCTTTATCAGTGTGATTTACTAATAATTGTCCTACCGTCACTGTAGGCCAGTAAAATTAGTCAGTGTGCATATTTTAATTCGATTCAGGATGCCATATGGAAAAATCGATATATCTATTAATAACATATTTAGCATTTCAAGGGATCCAATTTTGAAACATTGTTTAAACAATGGTTTAATGTGAAAAAATTGTTTTTTTTTTCTTGGGGTAGTTCAGTGACTATTGCCGATGGGTGTTTCAAATTTTACACACTACTATATAGAACACTAAAAGACGGTTAATTTGAGACCTGGTAGGTTGAAATCGGTTAATAATTTGTTTAAATTATTGCCAAATTTTCATGTATTTGCTACTGCAACATTTGATTTTTTTTATTTGATTTATTGATGTACTTAGTTAATACATTTACATGTTTTTACATTTTTACGTTTACATTTACACTTTACATTTACATTTAACTTGTCACATTTTTGTTACATGCTTTGCATATACCCGAATATACCTTACCATTTACTAAATTATCCCACTTTCAACATAGTGATTCGTCTACACCTAAGCTAAAAAGCTTGTGTGTGATAGACGAATCACAGCGAAAGACTTATTATTATCATTATATGGACCAATTTTATGTGTGTAATTCACTTTTGCATCCCATCTGTCTAAACAAGATAAGACAAGTTGGAACGGACTTAAGAAACATGAAGCGTCACATTATCACAGCAATAAATTTAACAAAATTCTGAATTCCTCTTTATGTTGCTTTAGATGGTAATTTTATTATTAAAGAGACTCATATTATTTATTAATTTAAAGTCTGGAGGCAACTCATTATGGAACTTATAGGAGCAAAGTATAAAATAAATTTTTGCGTGGTTGTCTTTGTCACATTCGGAATGTGCAGGTTCGTTATGCTTCTGGTACAATAAGCATTTTATGAACTTATTCTCAAGTCCTTGCATTTGTACGTAAACATTATTACTGATTTTATATACAAATATTCAGATCCATAACATTACATTAATCAGAAAGCTGTTTAGTGGGGTACCTTTTCTCCCTCTTACAGATAACTTTTAATAGAAAACGTTGACTCAAATTAAGTTCTTCTATATAGTGTAGAAGAATAAGCAGAACTCCATATTATCACCCCATATCGCAGAATTGATTCAGCTAAAGCAATGTACGATATTCTTCAATTCCTGGGAGTAAATGTCACGAATTTTATAGTATTTCGATAGTGCTTGTGGATGAGGCGACCACTTTAGGTTTCTATTAATTATTATTCCGAGATACTTTATATTGTCAGCCACAGATACAAGATCCCACACAACCGCAGTGAGCATTATTTAGTATGTTCGGACATTGAAAGGAGTGAGATTAAATGGTGTTATACGATGGCTGCGCATTGCAAACATAAATCACTAAGATTCAATGGCTTGGAAGGAGCTCCGTACGTCATTTTTAATATCGAGAACTCGCTAAAAGATACAAAAAAGAACGATTAAATGAAAGATCTTGCAAAATATAGCCTTCTAAAAAGTAAATATAATTTTGGATTAACTCCATTATAATTTTCACAACTAGCCACACACAGTAATATAAATCACTTAACAGGATTTTTTTTACGCCACTCAAGCCTACAAAACAATGTGTCAAACATAGTCATTAAATTTTATGGGAGCTTTCTTACTTTTGTTAGTCGACGTCTGCCATGCTATTTGCGAGAAAATGCTTTATGAGTTATTAATCTGTTTCTGATAACTCATTCCTACTAAATATTTATGATTAAATTATTAGAAATTAGAAGGGCCTGTACACCATGGCCTTTTCTACAGGTGACATGAAACCCCACACCTGACACCAATCTGAAGTTTATAGATTTTTTTAGGTTTTTTCCTTTGAATAAAGAATCCCAGAAATGAGTCAAAGCTCTATGTGTATTGTAAAATACGTGAGACGGAAATCGCCATGAATAGTAACCAAGTTTTGACACAATATTTTTATAACTGACACGGTAATAAGTGTCAGTATGCGGTACTTAGATACTTTTTCGAGTTATTATGCTTAGCTGCGCGGCTGTGACTTTGTAAATAATTTCGATACTCTAAGTTATACAGGGTGTTCACCAAATGGGTGTCAAAGTTCTAAAAAAATTGGCCTTTCCGGAGTACCTATACCTTGTATACCTACACAATAGGGCATATATTGGTGATCTTTCCTCGCGAATGGATTAAGCCTTTCCCAAGGTATTATTTTGCATGGTGTAGCCAGCCTAGCCCATATGGGGTGTTTCGTAAAAAATAAAAGTGTATGATAAAAAATTTATACAGGGTAACATAGTCATTGAATTTAATTTGAGCTTTTTTACTTTTGTTAGTCGACCTAGTCATTGAATTTTATTGCAGCTTTTTTACTTTTGTTTTATTTGTTATTAGTCTGTTTCTGAAAACTCATTCCTACTAAATATTTATGATTAAATTATTAGAAGGGCCTATACACCATGTCATCTACAGATGACATCAAACCCCACACCTGACACCAATCTGAAGTTTATAGATTTTTTTAGGTTTTTCCATTGAATGAAGAATCCCAGGAAGGAGTCAAAGCTCTATTCGTATTATAAAATACGTGAGACTGAAATCGCCATGAATAGTAACCATGTTTTGACACAATATTTTTATATCGGACACGGTGGTAAGTGTCAGTATGCGGTACTTAGATACTTTTAGAGTTATTATGCTTAGCTGTGCGGCTTGTGACTTTGTACATAATTCCAATACTCTAAGTTATACAAGTTCACAAAATGGGGCCAAAGTTTTAAAAAAATTGGCCTTTCTGGAGTACCTAACCTTGTATATACAATAGGGCATATGTTGGTGACCTATCCTCGCAAATCGATTAAGCCTTTCCCAAGGTATTATTTTACATAGTGTAGCCAACCTAGCTCATATGGGGTGGTTCGTAAAAAATAAAAGTGTATGATAAAAAATATATACAGGGTGAAGAGGTACCATATCTCAGGAATTAATAGTCCTGGAGCTTTGTGAAAAAATCTTCTTAAGTAATGTCGTCACGAAAAATCGCTGGAAATTATTTTCAAGTTCGTAGGTTCGAGACAGTAAATTTTAAAAATGAGTTTTCTCAAAAAAGTGGCTAAGGTATATCAAAAATAATTTTATTGCACTCTTCAGCAAATTCTGAACAGGATTTTTGCTCTAGCTCTTCAAGTAGAGGTGAATTTGGGATTTTGAAGAGAGCTTTCCTTCTTCTATCAAATGATTGTCCAGTAAGGTTATTTCGAATTTCGTGGTCACCGCTAGAGGGCGCAATTTGAAAAATTTCCCTTTTATTACAATTTTCTCCGAAATTTTAAGTGCAATGATATATTTATTCTGTTATAGGTAATCGAAAATTAGATTAAATTTACAACAAAAAATACCCATGGTTCAAATCGATATCTTCATTAGTTTTGGAGTTATCGCCAAAAGAATAATTATTAACATGCTATTTGAAAGAAGAAGGTAGGTATTTGTTGTCGAAGATTTCCGTGGTCAAGCATGCCATGAAATAAATAAAAATCTGCTTGAGCTTTTCGTAAGTTGCTATTTTTCTCACTTTTTATTCCGTTAAACGTATTTCTAATTTACTAACCTACGTTACCTGTCGTATCGATATGAAATTATCCCGGAAATCTTGTAATACTACCATAGGCAAAGCTTAATCGATTCTCGAAAGAAGTTAAAAAGTTTATACAGGGTCAGGGTAGGTAGGTTTTGATAAACGTCCTATATAACTTCAGAGTATTGAAATGTACTATGGCAGATTCGACGGCACTATCCATTTTATTCTTTAAAAAATGCCTAATATGGTTTTATGATTTTTGGGAGACTTCTTTTAATAACAGTAAGCCATGGAATATGCTTAGGTAACTAAACTCCTGGACAAAATTAACGCAATATCATGAATGTGACACTTATTTGATGCTATTTTTTTCTGAATTTATGATCCGATTTGAATGATTTTTTTTGCATTGTAGGTTCGTTCCTTGGCAATGTTATAGTTTTCGCTGTTTATGATAAAAAGTTCATTTTCGATTTATACCGGGTGTAACAAAAATGTTATGTTTTTTCCGAAAATTCGTATCACCCTGTGGAGTATACTAGCAACCGAAACATATTATAGCAGTTGACATTAGACGGTAGGTCCATCTTTCTTCAACATTTTCTTTTTTGGTTTACTTCATTATCTCTGTTATTAAAGGAGATACACTGTTTTATATCGTAACATGTTTTTATAGACTTTATTATTCAACACAGTCATTGTTGAATGTTTTCAAGTAGGCTATGGAACTTTTCTGACATTTCAAGCGATGTGTCAACAGATGTTGTGTTTTAAAGTTACA
This sequence comes from Pseudeuparius sepicola, assembly GCA_963920635.1. Lineage (NCBI taxonomy): Eukaryota > Metazoa > Arthropoda > Insecta > Coleoptera > Anthribidae > Pseudeuparius > Pseudeuparius sepicola. The sequence continues at coordinate 21,531,133 of OY987306.1, forward strand.
AAGGTCAAATAAAATTCCTCATACCGATAAAAACTGAGGAGGAAACTACCTACTTATTAAACGTTCGTTTCATATGCCCAGTTGCCCGACTATTCTGTCGTTTAAACCAGCCTCATTTAAACGTCTTCTGATTGTTCGAGTCGATATTGTATGATGGCGAGCAGTTCTAAGCTCACTTTTTAGCCTGGTGCTAGTGATATTCCTGTTTCTTAGAGCAGTTTGCCTAATAAAACGCTCATCCCTTGGATCGGTACATCGGTTTCGCCCTTGGCCTGACCTTCGAGAGTAAGATCCTGTCTCGCTAAATCGTTCAACCATATGACTTATAGTCGAACGATGCCTTCCTATCACATTAGCAACATGACACATCGAATAGCCTTCATCCACCAAAGTTAAAGCTCTTACTGCTTCTTCTGCCGATAAATTTTTTGGTCGATTCATTTTTCAATTTTAAAATACTCGTCGGGCAACTGGGCATATGAAACGAACGTTTAATAAGCAGTTTCCGAACAGTTTTTATTTATATTATTTTATTTTTATATTTTATTTATACAGGGTGTCCGGTAAGTATGGGGCTATCTCACAGGAGCAAGTAGGGGACGTCAAAATATTACGATTGAGCTCAACAACTACGGATCAGATCTCAATAGTTACTGAAATACAGGGCGTTGTAACTCTTTTTTTCAAATTGAATTATGGCAATATCTCCCAAACTAATCAAGCTGTTGAACTGAAATTTGGCACTGCTGTGTTTTTGGCGATGGAGAATAAGCTGAAAATGTCAATTTCGCCGTATCTCACAGAGGGCGACACTTGCGCTGTTTTTGGCTCGTGCTTTTACTCGTAACTTTTTTGAGGTTATCTCTTTGGTCCTGCAGGTCTATTATTTTAGTGCATCTTTTTATTCTGCAAGAAAAAAGTACTCTTGTTTCATAACGATTAAATCAACCGTTTGCGTTGAAATCGGCAAAATGTGCCCCAAAACACCTGTTGAGTTCAATATTCGACACTTAAAATTTTCACCTACCACTTTCAAATATTACAGATCAACTGTACATTCAAAATGATGAAAAAAATGCCAAATGAGCAGTGGTCAAAACACCATTGGTTTTCTTGAAACAGCGTGTCAAAATTTTGTCAAATTCAATCCTTTCCATTTTGAAAGCGAATAATTTTTGGTACTTTGTTCATAGGGATTTTTTTTCACTTCAAATGGTACCGTTGATATGAAACACTTGAAAGCGGTAGGTGAAAATTTTATGTTTCGAATATTGAACTCAACAGGTGTTTTGGGGCACGTTTTGGCAATTTCAACGCAAACGGTTGACTTTATCGTTATGAAACAAGAGTACCTTTTTCTTGCAGAGTGAAAAGATGCACTAAAATGATAGACCTGCAGGACCAAAAACATAACCTCAAAAAAGTTACGAGTAAAAGCACGATCCAAAAACAGCGCAAGTGTCGCCCTCTGTGAGATACGGCGAAATTGACATTTTCAGCTTATTCTCCATCGCCAAAAACACAGCAGTGCCAAATTTCAGTTCAACAGCTTGATTAGTTTGGGAGATATTGCCATAATTCAATTTGAAAAAAAGAGTTACAACGCACTGTATCTCAGTAAGTATTGAGATCTGACCCGTAGTGGTAAAGCTCAATCGTAATATTTTGACGTCCCCTACCTGCTCCTGTAAGATTGCCCCATACTTTCCGGACACCCTGTATATTTATATTATTTATTTGACCTTTGTAACTTTAACAACATCTGTTGACACATCGCTTGAAATGTCAGAAAAGTTCCATAGCCTACTTGAAAACATTTAACAATGACTGTGTTGAATAATAAAGTCTATAAAAACATGTTACGATATAAAACAGTGTATCGCCTTTAATAACAGAGATAATGAAGTAAACCAAAAAAGAAAATGTTGAAGAAAGATGGACCTACCGTCTAATGTCAACTGCTATATGTTTTGGTTGCTAGTATACTCCACAGGGTGACACGAATTTTCGGAAAAAACATAACATTACAATGCAACAAAAAAATCATTCAAATCGGATCATAATTTCAGAAAAAAATAGCATCAAATAAGTGGCAAATTTATGATGTTGCGTTAATTTTGTCCAGGAGTTTATTTCACACCGTCTACAGATGGCGCAGAAAACGCTTAGCGAACGCCCTCTTGACATACCCGTTCATCCTCCTCCTCTCCCTCGCGTTGGCCGCCAGCCTGCGGTTCTTCATCAGCGACGGCGACGTCGGCCGGTCCCGCACCGCCTTCTTCCTCTTCCTCGGCTTCCTGCCGTCCGGTTGCGCCAGCCGCGCGCCCTCCTGCTCCGCGCCCGGCTGGCCCTTCCGCAGGGCGAAGAAGTTGAAGTTGCCGTACGACGGGGACCGCTCCTCGGACAACAGCGACGAGGCGGACGTGAACGAGTCGAACGTGTTCACGTCGTAGATGTCGGTGGGCCGGAAGGTGTCCTCCATTTTGATGAAACCTGCCAAGGCCGTTAATGTAAGTTAGTAAATTTCTATGGGAGGTAAATAAAAAATAAGGCGCCAACCAGAGATGGGAAAAATACTTTTGAAGAGTATTTAAATAGTAAATATTAAATACTTCATTATTACAAAAAGTATTTAATTAAAAAATACTATTTTGAGATTTAAAGTATTTAAATATTAAATACTATTTAGTATTTCACTCAATTTAAATACTTTTTGGTTTTAAATACTTATTTCTAGCATTTAAATACCGAATTTAGTATTTAAATACCTACTTCAAAGTATTTTAAATACTCTGAAGTATTTAAATACTTACCGGTATTTAAATACTTACAATTATTTAAAATACTTAAAACCTAAGTACCTATATTGTTTTATGAAAAGAAAAAGTATAGGTATAGGTACCTACCCGGGACTCTTTAAAACAGAACATAAACTTGTGTTTTTTTAAATGTAAATCATAGTTGGCTGTGGCCTTATCAAATCGGCAATTTTTTGAGCTTTCCAAAAATATAATACTCGGCATAGTTATTATAAGAAATAAAATAGCTATGGCTAATTTTCTGCATCTTGCTTTAAAACAATAAAATCTTATGCTTGTGGAATTGACAGTTAATATTAACATAAATATCCTTCGCTTAGTTACCTTATTGTATAGTAAGACATATTTTTAATGAATCCATAGGAACTGGTAGCATGCCATTCATATGGAAATCTGCCATAATGTAAGTTAGTAAATTTCTATGGGAGGTAAATAAAAAACAAGGCGCCAACCAGAGCTGGGAAAAATACTTTTGAAGAGAATTTAAATAGTAAATATTAAATACTTCATTATTACAAAAAGTATTTAATTACAAAATACTATTTTGAGATTTAAAGTATTTAAATATTAAATACTATTTAGTATTTCACTCAATTTAAATACTTTTTGGTTTTAAATACTTATTTCTAGCATTTAAATACCGAATTTAGTATTTAAATACCTACTTCAAAGTATTTTAAATACTCTGAAGTATTTAAATACTTACCGGTATTTAAATACTTTCAATTATTTAAAATACTTAAAACCTAAGTACCTATATTGTTTTATGAAAAGAAAAAGTATAGGTATAGGTACCTACCCGGGACTCTTTAAAACAGAACATAAACTTGTGTTTTTTTAAATGTAAATCATAGTTGGCTGTGGCCTTATCAAATCGGCAATTTTTTGAGCTTTCCAAAAATATAATACTCGGCATAGTTATTATAAGAAATAAAATAGCTATGGCTAATTTTCTGATTTTTTTTTTAAATTTTCACATAGTCAGCCATGGAATATTTTCATAATTACGTTCTATTATAATAAGACATACTTCAAACTTTCAAATATTTTATTTTTAGCTCGTAACAAAATCTCCACCACCTAATTATTTGCCCGTAAGAAATTACCTAGATCAGCTCTATCCAAATAGTTGGATAGGGAGAAGTAGACCTATTTCCTGGCGGCTCCGATCCCCCGATTTGTCTGTTTTGGATTTCTTTTTGTGGGGAACAGTACAAAATAAAGTATGGGCACATTTCACGTTTTTTTCTGATAAGCTCAGTTGATAGCTTTGACTAAAATATACTTATGGATTTTTTTTTCAAATTTTTTTGAAGGCCCGTTTGGCCGAAAAAAAAATAAAAATGTCCACGGAGTGAGGTACTTTTTGTAGGTCCGGCAACGCCGCAAAACGGCCAGGTTCAAATTTAAACAGCCCGCCCACCTTTCTGTCAAATCACAGCTGTGACCTATTTATTGCGTTGGTTTGTTTATGTTGGTTATTCTTTATTCGTTTGGCTAGCCATCGTTTACGTTTTGTTGTGAGTTACTGCTTAATATAATAGTGTTCAGCATGGAAGACGGCTTTGTTTAGTTTTCATAATGAAAAACGAAAAAACTCTCAACACAAAGAACAAATCACCAACTATCGATGAGGTTAACTCCGACGACGTAAGACGTAAACAATCGAAATGACAGTGGTGCGATGTTGCCGGCTATTTTGTCGTCTACCTGGAAGGGTTTATTACTTTAAAATGTCCTATTTAAATTAGGTACATCATAAAACTATAATTAAACTACAATCTGGTTATAGTGGTGTGCTATATAATTAACACACCCCAGTTGTATACTTTTTATTAATAATAAGTGTTAAAAAACAAGTAAATCTATTAAATTTTTTAGCCCGAACTTATGAAACTGACTGGTAAAGGGTCCAGCTGACGTCAGCAGGACCCCGATTTTCAAATTTCAATTGTAATTTTTGGCCTAGTTAAAGATAATAAAAACAAACGGGTGGATTTTTTGGGACTTTGAAGACATAATAATTAGTACATAAAGTAAACGCAAAGAAAACAATTTTTTTTTATGAAATAACCCCATTATTGAATTAAAAGCAGCTGTTTTAGAAGCAATTGCCAGTATTGACAGGCGCTCTCTAAGACAAATTCAGTTTTAAAAAGATGCAATATTTGCATAAATAATAATGGTGGATTGTTTTAACACCTTTTTTTATTTTAAAAAATGACCTTTTAAAATAATAATAACTTGAATTTGAGTTTTTTTAATTTTAGAATTATTTTCTTACATTTTGTTACCAGCTAAAAACAAAATATTAGAAAGTTTGAAGTAAGTCTAATTATAAAATAGAACGTAATTATGAAAATATTCCATGGCTGACTATGTGAAAATTAAAAAAAAATCAGAAAATTAGCCATAGCTCTTTTATTTTTTTATAATAACTATGCCGAGTATTATATCTTTGGAAAGCTCAAAAAATTGCCGAATTTATAACGTCACAGCCAACTATGATTTACGTTTAAAAAAACACAAGTTTATGTCATATCTCAAAAATCACAAACAACATAAAAAATTGGATAAGATTATCTTATTAAGCCCAAAATGATCTACAATTTTTGTCTCTACAGTTTTTCTGTATAATCAGAAATAACGAAGCTACAGAGATCTGATGAAATAGCAAAAATCACTCTTTTCAAAATATCTAGTGAGCCTTGAACTTTTATAAAAATCCAAAAGGGGCATTAGATTGAGCATTCAAAACTGCAATTATTTCCCCATTTAACCTTCGTTCTAGCTCTGCTAGTTTCCGAGATCCCCATAATGGGCATCGAAAAAAACTCACCCTGTAGAATGAGGAACCTGTTAACAAGGTGCAATAGCGACAAATTCTTAAATAAGCAAAATCGGCACTACTGACATACCATACAGATTACTTAAATTCGTGGAAATAATTCCTGGAAATTCAGTTCAACTATAAAATAAATTTCTTTCATTTGACAGTTGCCACATTCTGTAGTTGTATACACAAAATTGTCAAGTCTAATTTTTAGAAATCATGGAAACCATAATTAATTTTTACTAACCATCAAAGTAGGTACCTGTTATATTCTTAGATTCTCCAATAAAATGGCATTCTTGGCAGCACTGAGACCATTAGAATGAGGAAAGAATAGGCCTCACTTTGGAAAGTATAATGCTGGGTCCCCTTAGTTTAAAGAGACCCTGGTACTTACCAAAGGGTAAGGGAGTTTTTATACTGGAGAATTTTTGAAGACCCTCCATTCATTCATTCAATCTTTTATTCACTTTGAAGTTTCAGCACATTTGCCGCTATATTTAGGATCCACGAATATTTTTTGTCGTTATACTGCTAAGTTAGAACAATTAGTAATTATTAATCTAACGCTAATCTAAAAAACGGGACTTTAATTTTGCGAATTCAATGTCAACTGTCAATCTGTCAACGATGCAACTCTGCATCGATTTCTTCGACCAGTGAAGCTTTTATCACAGTTAGGTGCACCTTTGTCGTTTTTTACAAACATGTACAGGGTGTTCAGATTGGATCCGAAACACCCTGTACAATTGTGATGTGCTACATTATTTTGATGATTTTTGTGTGTAGGAAGTGTCCCTATGCACTTGTGAAGTAAATTAATAAAACTTGGGACATTGGGGTTTCAGGGGGTGCTGTAGGTATAAAGCTACGAGATTTTCCATAAATAAATCCATAAATAAATATACAGGGTTATTCAAAAACAAATGCCACCTTAAGCATAGGGGTATTCTACTCGAAAAATAAAGTGACCCGTATTTTTTCTTTTTGCTCAAAGCTCTATATTAAGTGCCCGTAGGGCCCTTAAAATGCTATATCTTTTAAACGGCTTGATAGATTTTAATTATTTTTTTACGCGTTCATAGATCTCACATAGTTATATTATAGTGCAATATTCGCAACCGCCAGGGGGCGCCACTTATGCCCTCCAGTCTCACTTATTATGCCCAGAACTTTTTTTTACATATTTATTTTTTAAATTAATTTAAACTACTTTGTAGAAAACTTAATTCTCTACTGAAAACATAAATTATGTCGTTTGAGATGAGAGATAGTGCCCAAAATTCAAACACAATACATGTAACCAGCCTTGACGCGCAAACTTACCAGCTGACTTTGAAAGCGCCGTTAATAAGGGGTTTTAATACACTTCTGAAAATATTTTTTATTTATTTTTGTCGACATTAGAACTTTTTTAATTTGAGATTCGTTTTAAGATATTTTTTCCACCTGGGGTTAAAATCTTTTACATCCTGACTTAATCACCCTGAAACTGTGGACATATCTAAACATATCTTTGCAGTATTTAAATACCTACTGTATTTTTTAAATGTGGCTGGTCATGCAAACATTAACAATGACTTATTAAATTTTTCTAATAACACCAAATTTAACGATAACGAATCATTTACTTTAAAGCACGTTACTGATGCAGATATATACATCTTGCTTTAAAACAATAAAATCTTATGCTTGTGGAATTGACAGTTAATATTAACATAAATATCCTTCGCTTAGTTACCTTATTGTATAGTAAGACATATTTTTAATGAATCCATAGGAACTGGTAGCATGCCATTCATATGGAAATCTGCCAATATTATCTTTTTTCCAAAAATATCTTGTCCTGCGACATTTAATGACTTAAGACCGATTAGTATTTTGCCGATCATATCAAAACTATTGAAGCGTATTTATAGTATCTAACCAGATAAGTAAATGTCAATGATAAATCAAGATGTACTGTTTTGGTTTTATTAGATCAAAGCTAAGGGTTCGATTTGCTGGCACCCGTTATATTGGGTTTGATGATGGTGCTGTAGGCTGGTTTAGGAGCTATCTTGATGGAAGAACACAACGCGTAAAAATAGACGATTTGCTATCTGAGTTTGAGTTGAGGGAACCCGATGCTCCCCAGGGGAGCATTTTTGGTCCAATTTTATTTATTCTTCGTCTACACCTTCGACTTGCCAGCATTACTAACACATTGTACCCAATTTCCAAATCAGTGACGTCGAAGGTGTTTTTAAATGGAGTTTACAAAACAACCCCAAAACCTAAAAAATCAACTAAGGCGAAAAAAATTCAACGAGATTTTGAGAGACGCGAATAGGAGGGAACATTCTGGTTCGTTCTAAAAGAATATTCGCGAACGTTCCCTAACCCTGTGCACCCAAGTATTCTCATGAGCACAAAAGAGTGCAAAAGTAACGTCCTCTTGAAAATGATAAAAATTCTAGAGCACCAGTGGAACGTGCGGCGACATTTTAGGCATAGCTTATTAAGCTATGTTTTAGGCACGCGTCTGCCAAACCATATTTGCTGCGACAGCGCAGCACTAGCCCTCGACTTTAATATTACTCCTATTATTTATTTTTTTACCTATTATTGTCATCGGAGCTACACTGACAAGACGCAAACAAAAGCGCACTGCGAAACATTCGAAACCGCCATTATATACTATTGATATTTCTTTGCGCATTTTCAGCCATTTTGAGAACTTTGGGACTATTATTCTTGAGCTCAAAAATTTTCAGAAAAATCAGAATTTCCCAGAAAAAAACATTTCGAGCATATTTTTTTATTAACCTCTGAAACGAAATGATCATTTTGCGATAATGAAACACCTATCTGTGCCGTTTATTCTCGTTCTTGCTATAAGTGTTCGAAATATAAATCCTCGAGCACTTTGCATCATCTAATCTATACCTACCTACCTATGTATACTCGTCTGGCAAAACACTATAGCTTTAACTTAGGTACCTACTTTTAAAAAATGGTCAGTATTTCGGAAAAGTATATAGGGTGTCCATTTTAAGTGGCTAACTCAAAATGTCTCTAACTTTTGTCACTTGCGCCTGCGAAAATTAGGATGGAAATAAGAAAAATCAAAATTTTTAAACCGCCTTCACTTTATTTATCGAGATAAAAAAAAGGAAATAATTTGTAACAATTGTCTACATATAAATATGTAGATACTTATTATCAGTTTGGAATTATTGAATTTCTTAAATTTTTGATTCTTTTGGGATGAAAATTAAATTATCTGGAAAAAATTAATAGCGCATTTTTTATGAATCAAAATATCACATTCAATTTACCACACTTGCCAGTTTGTTCTGAATGCAGCATAAAAATTTGGAAAAATAGGTATTAAAAATTAAAAAATTTCTGTTTATATGCGTTCTTGCTAATATTTCTTTCAAGTATGTATAGTATAAAAAGTTTTTAAAACGCTTGCAGTATCGCTAGCGGTTAAAAAAAAATTACGGCAAAAATATTTGCAAAATGAAGCCACATGATCGTAACTCTTCTATTTAAGAGTTTAGTGCTTTTTAGTTGTCCTAATATGTATGTTATATCCGACCTCAAGCATCACCTTGATCATAACCTTGTTTTTACCCTTGATTCTGTTTACTGTTGGATATTATGTTCTCATTCTCTATTGTTCAAGATGCTTACTACACAGATATCATTTTCCATTGTATATTGTTCTAGAATGATTACTAGAACATATCATATTCCTTTTGAGTATTGTTAAAACTTGCTTACTGCAAGAATTGCAGAATTTGATCTTCCCTTTGTCTTTATATTCTTTTCCCATGAGAACCACAACACCTCAGCATAACAGATCTGTATAAATAGGACCTAGTAAAGTAAGAGTGGGAATTCTAGTCTTGTCTGTAGTCTAAGCCGAAACTCTGTAACTCGCGTTACTCGAATAAAAGTTTTTTAAAAAGTCTTCGTCTTCACGTCGCCCGTAACAATTTGGTGTCAGAAGTGGGATCCTCGATAAAAGGGTCTTCAACGAGGGAGGCACTTAGAAGGACAGTCTCCTCGGGGGTCACCACACCACTACGATTGGAGCCAGCTGAAAAGGGTCTTCGACAGGGAGATCCGGAGGCACTAAGAAGGACAGTCTCCTGAGGCCAGCATCCAGCAACAACAGCAGCATCAACGACATCCAGCGAGCATGAAGTTACTTCTATTGTAAGTGAAAACTTGAAGTGAATTTTATTTGTGATTTTTTTTTGAACTTTCTACGTTGCTATTATTGAACTTTCTACGTTATAACGATATTACCTTTTCATTTCAACATGCCGAATAACGAAGCTATAAACTCTAATGTAAACAATGAAGCAAACGCTTCAAATAACGACGAAGTACCATTTAAATTAAGCGAAATATTTTCTATCATCCCTGAATACGATGGGGATCAAATTAATTTAAATACTTTTATCATTGCATGTGATAGGGCCATGCAAATGACTGTTGGCGACCAAGCCATTTTACTTGTTATAAAAATTAAAAATCAATTAAAGGGACGTGCAGCCCAACTCATTAATTCAAGGGACTTGAGTACCTGGAGGGAAATCAAACAATTACTTAACGTTCATTTCGGAGATCCTCGTGATCTAACTTCATTAATTCAAGATTTACAAAGAATGTGTCAATCCCAAAATGAAAATGCTTTGACTTTTGTAGGCAGAGTTCAAACTCACTGCTCAAAAATGTATGCCGCAATAGGAAAACAAAGCCTTCTCACTAGGGAACAAAAAGAATCGCAAGCTACATTAATCGATAGCATGTGTTTAAATACAGTTTTGACAGGTTTAGAACCAAGAATAGGGCAACTAATTCGTGCTAGCAATCCACCCAACATGATGGATGCTATAGCTTTAATTAAGAGAGAATTGCAACTTTCTTATTTTGAAAATCAAAAATTTCAGAGGCAAAATCGTGTACCAGTCTTCAATAATAATGTCAAAAGAACCAGTAATAATTTTCCAAAATTTTGTAATTATTGCAAAAGAAATGGACACACTATCAATGAATGTCGAACTAAAAATCAAAATAATTATTACAGAAATGGTCCAAATCCTTCTAGCTTCTCTAACAATTTCCAAAATAACTCCCAAAGAAATAATTTCTCCCAAAATAGGTTCCATCAAAGACCATCTTTTCCTCAGCAAAATAATTTTCAAACTCCTTCTTTCCAACCTAGGAACCACCCTCAAAACTTCCAACCAAGAAATCAACCTCCTAGAAATTTTTCTAATAATGCTCCAAGAAATAACTTCCCCAGAACTTTTAATAATAATTCAGGTTTCCAGCCTTCTAATCAAAATTTTACTCCTAGATTCCCAAATTCAAATCCAAATAACCAAAATAGAACTCCCCAACAACATTATCTGGGCCAAAGCGAAAATTTTCAATTAACAGCCTCGGACCAGAATCCTATTCCCAACTTCAAGAATCTTGGTATGACCAATACGGACCAAACGTTTGCATAAATACCGTTGACAATAGCAATCTATATTATATTAAAGATAATACCGATAAGTACAAAATTTTAATTGACACAGGAGCTGGTATTTCAATTTTCAAACCAGAGACGGTTCAGCAATTTTTAAATCGATGTCCAGAAAATTTTCAAATTAAAGGTATTTCTGGCCAATCAATTCCTATTACTGAAGCGGTATTTGTTTCTTTTACGGGTCCTCTTTCTCCCATAAAGTTTATATTTGCGATCTAGATATAGGATTCGACGGAATTTTAGGCGCTGACTTTCTAGAAAGGTACGGTGCAATAGTAGATTTTAGGAATAAACAATTAATTACGTACTATAAGGTACACGAATTACTTAAAGACTGAGATGAATTAAACGAGTTAACGAATAATAATGATAATAATAATCGAGTCGTTTATAAAAGACAAGTTAATGTTGACGAAAGGTACGACAGCCTTCATATAAACGCTTATGAACGAAATAATAATAATAATAATGATAATACGGAAAATATAAATAATTTTGAAAGCGAAAATACGAGTTATAATATAAATCAGGTTACGATAGAACCGCGTTGCGAAAAAATATGCAAGTTTCATACGAATAGATATACGAATAAAGAAATGATTTTATGCGCACAACGAGTAGAAAAGGTATACGTGCCAAATGCTATAGTAAAAATAAACGAAGACGGTAATTTTTATACGACAATATTAAACGCTAATGCCATAACAAAGGATATTTGTTTCGAAGAATTTGAATTTGAGCCTTACATTAAAGAAACGAACGCTAGTACTAATATTATTTGCAATTTTAATAAAACGAAAAGCAGAGTAGAAGAAATAAAAGAATCATTAAGGCTAGAATATTTAAACGAAGAAGAAAAAGAATTAATTACTAATTTATGTTTGAATTTTGAAGATATATTTTACTTTGACGGAGATTTCTTAAGTTTTACTAATGAAATAAAACATACTATCGATACAGGCGACGCTAAGCCAATTTTTACTAAATCCTATCGATATCCACAAGTTCACAAGGAAGAAGTAAAAACACAAATTAATAAAATGCTTTCTCAAGGAATAATTAGACCTTCTGTTTCACCATGGTCGTCCCCAGTATGGGTCGTTCCAAAAAAATTAGACGCTTCAGGGAAACAAAAATGGAGAATCGTAATTGATTATCGGAAATTAAATGAATTAACAGTTAATGACAGGTATCCACTGCCTAATATTTCAGATATATTAGATCAGTTGGGTAATTGCCATTATTTTACTACTTTAGATTTGGCTTCTGGTTTTCAACAAATTGAAATGAATCCAGAAGACATTTCGAAAACTGCTTTTTCCGTTGAAAATGGACATTTCGAATATTTACGTATGCCCTTTGGCCTTCGTAATGCGCCCTCAACCTTTCAGAGGGTTATGGATAATATACTAATGGGGATACAAAACGAAAAGTGCTTAGTTTACATGGACGACATTATTATTTATTCTTCCACAATTAATGAACATATCTCTCGTATTACTGAAGTTTTTCAAAGATTAAGAAATTCAAATCTAAAAATACAGCCAGATAAGTGTGAATTCTTACGAAAAGAAGTAATCTATTTAGGACATGTTATTACACCTGAAGGGGTTAAACCAAATCCACAAAAAGTACAAGCTGTTATCGATTTTCCTCAACCTGCCAATACTAAACAAATTAAACAATTTTTGGGTCTTACTGGTTACTACAGGAAGTTTATTCCAAACTTCGCAAAAATGACAAAGCCTTTAACTCGACTTTTAAGAAGAGACGTACCATTTATTTTTGATAAAGATTGTCGTGAATCTTTCGAACAACTTAAAAATGCATTAATAACTTCACCAATTCTAATATATCCTGATTTTGAAAAAGAATTTGTTTTAACTACAGATGCAAGCGCTTTTGCTGTAGGCGCGGTACTTTCGCAAGGACCTGTTGGAAATGATCTTCCCATAGCATACTTTTCAAGAACCTTAAGTCCAGCAGAAATGAAATATAGCGTTATAGAGAAAGAACTTTTGGCAATAATTGCTGCCGTAAAAAACTATAGACCTTATCTTTTCGGACGAAAATTCTTATTGGTTACAGATTATAGACCTTTAACCTGGCTTTTCTCAATAAAAGATCCCGGTAGTCGTTTAGCACGTTGGCGACTTAAATTAGAAGAATATAATTATCAAATAATTTATAAACCTGGAAAAATTAATCGAAATGCCGACGCTTTATCTAGAATCAAAATCAATCATATAAAAGAAGCTGTTTCCTTTCATACTTCCCTAGACGAACCATCTACTTCCCATGATAATCCTCAAGACATTGACCCGCCTATTGACAATAATGAGACTGACGAAATTGCTATAATCTGTAATGAATTTGACAGATTTTTTGATCTATACAAGACGACTTCAATGATCGACTATTCTAAAATCCAATATACAAATAATCAACTTTTAGACAAAACACACAAAGACATTGTACTAATTTTTCAACAAGACAAATTAACAGACCTTCACGAAAAAGTTATTGATGATTTACTTGAGCTAAATCCTGATTTTAACTATAATAAAGCAAATGTTCTTTCCAGTCAGACCGTAGCTAAAAGAAAATATTATATAATTCCTGTTCCTTTTAATTTTGAAACCGCAATACAAGTACTCTTCATATCTCTTTATTACAGTAAAGATATATTCGAAGAAAATAAAACTTATTACATTGAAAACAATCCAGATTTTCCAATTTTAGAAATGTTTAATTTTTTGTTCTCAGATAAAAATTTCCAACTAACAATTTGTCAGAACATTGTGACTATACCAGACGAAGACCAAATACCTATAATAATAGATCAATTTCATTCAGGCAAGACAAACTTACATCGAGGAATAAACGAAACAATTAGACGCATCAAACAAAAATATAATTGGACAGGACTAACTAAAGACGTCGAAACATTTATTCGGCAGTGCGAAATCTGCCAAAAGACAAAAATTTGTAGACAAAACTTGGACAGTCCCTTAGTTATTACCGAAACTCCTAAAACTCCTTTCGAAAGAATAAATATCGACATCCTAGAAATCCCAGTAAAAAAATAATATCCTTACCATAAGAGACGAACTAACAAAATTTACCCAAGCTTATGCACTTCCTAATAAAACAGCGAGATCTGTAGTAGACGCTCTTTTACTCTATTTTCAACATTTTGGAACTCCCTTAAGAATCCATTGCGATGTAGGTAAAGAATTTAATAATCAATTAATGAAAGATCTTTGTAAATTATACAATATAAAATTAACTTTCTCTAGTGTTAGTCATCCGCAATCAAATGGCTCCTTAGAAAGATTTCATGCCACCTTAACTGAAATGATACGCGCATGTAGTACAGAAAATCCTAACGAACACCCATTTCAAATGCTTCCTTACGCTTGTATAGCATATAACAATTCTATAAATAAAACACACGGCTTTACTCCTTACGAATTGCTATTCGGTCACACCTCGTCTCGACCTCCAGAAGTTTTGTATAATCAGCAAGAATTAATCTCTAAGTACGTTCGCGATTTAAACAATAAAATAAAGCATTATTATGAAGTGGCAAGAAAGCGTACGGATATGCGCAAACAAAAGGCGAAACAGCGATTTGATACACACGTTTCGGAGCAGCGACAATTTCGCGTAGGAGAAAAGGTTTATGTCAAGGAGTCCCAAATAAAAAATAAACTAGCTAACAAATTTAATGGACCCTATAAAATTAAAGAAATTTATACGAATTCAGCTTTGCTACATAACCCAATTACTAACCAAACTACAAAAATGAATTTTGATATGCTAAAGAAATGTCACGAATTACAGGAAGAAGAACTAACGGTTAAAGAATTCTTTTATACTCTAGATCGAAAAATCCCTATTGAAAATAATAACGTTTCCATTGAACTGGGCAATTTATTTGATGCCCCTGAAAATATTTCATTAGCTCACTGTGTATCTAAAGATTTAGAAATGAATGCAGGAATTGCAAAAGAATTTAAGAATAAATTTGGACACGTAGATAAACTAAAAAATCAAAATAAGTCAATTGGTGAAATAGCAGTACTTCAACTTCCGACAAGAAATATTTATTATTTAATAACTAAAGAATTTTTCTATTATAAACCAACTTATGCTAATTTATTTAATTGCTTAAAGGAATTACGAACAAATTGTCTCGAGAGCACTGATGAAAAAGATAAAATTATAGCTATACCCAAGTTAGCTTGTGGATTAGACAAATTAGATTGGGACACAGTTCTCCCTATGATCAAATATATTTTCAAAAATACTGATATTAAAATAATTTGTTATATCGAACCAAGTTCCTAATTCTGAAACTTCGTTACAGATTTTCTTTGTTCGCTACCGCTATGGCACAATATACACTGCGACCAATTAATAACACCATAGGCGTGTTCTATCAAGAGCAATCCGGACTCAAAATTTCTAATGACAAGTGGAGTTTATTGGTATATAAAGACATTTCATCTCTAAAAACAACATTCGAAAATAATAATAAAATTTTAGAAAATATGCAATTTATAATTCAACCAAAAGACGTACGAATGGCCGCCTTTCTAAGCGAAGTTAAGTCACATCTCACTTTACTAAATCAACTTTCCGAAAACATTGCGCTCAAATTTGAAGAATTAGCTATTGATGTAAGAAGATATAAAAGAGGTTTAATTAATGGTTTAGGGTCAGTTTGGAAATTTATTACCGGAAATTTAGACGCTTCAGACGGACAGTATTATAACGATTGTATCGACAAAATTAACAGAGACGAACACGAATTAGAAAAATTAATGAAAAAACAAATTTTAGTAACTACTTCAGTTATCAAAAATTTTAATGACTCTATCAACAAATTACAAATTGATGAAATTACTTTTAATAATGACATAAAACAAATCGAAAATTACATTTATAACATTTCTGATAATTTTAATTATTACACTGCAAAATTACAAGTTTTAGAGATGGCCGAAAGACTCCTAGAATCCTATACCTTTATCGAAAGCAATTTAAATGACATTCTAAACTCTATTACTTTTGCAAAGTTACATATTATTCACACGTCAGTTATAACTCCTGAAGACCTGGTTCATCATTTGCAAATAATCGCTCAAACTTTAAACAAAAATAATTTGCCCTTAACTCCTCAACTTCTAAATGTTGCAACTTATCTTGATTTTATAGAACTAAAGGTTTTTCAAACAGAAAATAGACTTGTTTTTATATTAGACATTCCTTTAGTAGAACCTCAATGGTATACTCTTTATAGAATTTATCCTATTCCAATTTTCGGCAATAAAACTGGATTTTATCACATGGTATCCACTGATACTAAATTTGTAGCAAAAAGCGATGACCCAACTCTCTATGTAATTCTCTATGATATAAAAAATTGTAAAGAACTAGCATTTGATTTAATAATGTGCAAAGATTTATATCCTACTCCTATTGACTCACATTCAAGATGTGAAGCTCAATTATTAGAGGTAAAAACCCATTTACCTAATACTTGTGACATAGTCACAATTTCAATTGAAAGTTACAATGTACAATTGATTCAAGAGAATCAATGGTTAATAATTTTAAGTGAAATATTTCCTATAACTATTAAGTGCAAAAATCAAAATCCTTTGACTATAATGCTAGACAAAACTTCAATTTTAACGTTAAAATCTGAATGCATTGCTTATATTGGAAGTACTAAAATTCAAACGAAAAATTTAAATAAATCTAATCAAACCTATAAATTTCACCCAATTAATATACCATTTGAATGTTGCAAAGAAACTCCAAATAAACTAAAATATCCTGACTTAAAACCTTTACAACTAAATAAATTTAATTATGACGATTTAAATGTCGCAAAGCATAAATTAGACGAATATGCAAAGGATCTTGATAATATTATTAACGAACCAACTGTAAATAAGTATACGCCAATATTGACATATCTATCCATTACTTTAATCATACTTTTAATTATTGTGTACTTTTATTTTAAATGTAAAAAGTCTAGGAACATTAAAATAGGCATTATTACTACTAATAACGGAGACGATCCTCCACAACCTCCTGGAACACGAAATCGCGTTTTTCAAAATTTAAGAAAATTTGTTACTGTCAAAAGAAGACCTTCGTATAGATTGGACGAACCTCGCGAAGAAGAAGAAATTGAACTAAATTCTAATACTAAAACATATGCCTAATTTAATGTCAAAATTTGTTAACACAAATTTTTAATATAAGGGGAAAGGTGTTATATCCGACCTCAAGCATCACCTTGATCATAACCTTGTTTTTACCCTTGATTCTGTTTACTGTTGGATATTATGTTCTCATTCTCTATTGTTCAAGATGCTTACTACACAGATATCATTTTCCATTGTATATTGTTCTAGAATGATTACTAGAACATATCATATTCCTTTTGAGTATTGTTAAAACTTGCTTACTGCAAGAATTGCAGAATTTGATCTTCCCTTTGTCTTTATATTCTTTTCCCATGAGAACCACAACACCTCAGCATAACAGATCTGTATAAATAGGACCTAGTAAAGTAAGAGTGGGAATTCTAGTCTTGTCTGTAGTCTAAGCCGAAACTCTGTAACTCGCGTTACTCGAATAAAAGTTTTTTAAAAAGTCTTCGTCTTCACGTCGCCCGTAACATGTATGTGGTTTTTACGTCTACTATAAAATTAAATAGGTATATTTTTTTCCGATGCTTAATAAAATAAGTGCCGATCTTTTTCAACGAAATTTGATACGATGATATTTTAAGTGGTCTTGAATCATATCAGATTGTGTCATGCTTCCAATAAAAACTACCTAATAAAGTTTGCAAAAACCAGCCTATAAAATAAACTGAAATTCATTCAAAATAAAATATTTTATAGTTCAATTTTTGGTAAACTCTATAGATTCCTAACATTCTAGAAAGTTAATAGGTAGGTATCACATTTCCATTCGACTGTACTTACCATGCTGATGGTGGGTAGTGTAGTGATCTTGGTAGAAGTCCTTTGCTGTGTTGAGGTTAATATAGTCGGTTTGATTGTTCGAATTTGTGTAGTGGTAAATGCTTTTCATTAGGTCCATTTTGTAAATCTGCAACTGAGAAACATTAAGTAACTAATATAGGTACAGGTGCACTAAGGTGCAGTCAAATCAAAATGTGAGGAATGATTTCGATAAAAATAACAACAGTCATCAGAACAATCTTACAAAAGCATGGAAGAGCTACTTGCGAACATTTTTTTCTTGTTTACTTCGATTTAATATCTCTGAATTCTGACTTCACATTTCAGAATTCCGAGATGAGATAATTCCATGTTATAAAAACTGTGTTAATATGACAAAACTGGGAAATACTGACCGCAAAGACAATTCGGTAACGTAAAAAGAACGTAAATCGTAATAAAGCTGGATACCTATTTAAAATGGCGTTAGTGTACGAAGACTTATTATAGATTATAGGGGGGGGGGTATTCTGTGGTTATAGGCATAGATAAAGGATTTATATATAGGGAGTTATAGGTATGTCGGTTTCTGATGTTTAGAATGTCCTATATTTTAAATATCCAACTTTATTACGATTTAAGCTCTTTTTACGGCAACGAATTGTCTTTGCGGTCAGTATTTCGTAGTTTTGTCATATTGACACAATTTTTATAGGTGGATTTGTTTGTGATAACATGAAATTGCAATGCACATGAAGAAAATCGTATGCACAGACCATTACGTGAATTGCAGAATAATAAACCTAACCTAACCACACCTAAACATGCCTACAATTTTTGAAAATTATGTTCAGTAATTCGTACTACAATTGTCTTAAATAATACACTTTTAGCTAAACACCACTGAAAACATAACCTTTTATATAATAATATCTGAGAACAAGATAAGACTGTAAAAAACAATGTTAGGTACATTTTTTGCCATTTCTTTAGTAAAGATTATAAAGTGAGTTTGGAGAATTTTTGTTATAAAAGCTAAAAAATTTTAATTTTGAAAAATAAGTTATTCTTACATGGGTACAACGTGACACTATATAAGTCTGTGCTACAACAGAAAGAGCATTTACCCTAAGCAGCAAATTTGGTTAATTTAAAGTAAAGATAAAATACCGATATCGGAACTCAAAACTCAAGGTATAGCTACTACCTAAATGATATTGGCACCACGGACCAATCACAACACATCATAAATGTCCTTCTTTTCAATCATAGGTTCCGTGCGAAAAACGTCTTTTCAAGAGCTAACCGGTGGTACCAACTTTTGGTATATGCCAATTTTGGCACCATGGTACCAATTAATAATAATAATAATAATAGGACTTTATTGCAAGAATACATTACAAAACATGTAGGTATCCTGTACAAAGGCGAAGTCTGGCAACAAGTGCCATTCATACTTGGTACCAGCACCATTAGGTAGCCCTTGAAAAGTTGAGATAGAAATGTGAAATTCATTTCGACCTGTCTCAAACAGTTTCCTTGCTACAACGCAACGGTGCAAAGTACCTACTAAATTTGTAACGTCGAATGTTTCTTTTTACATAATGTTTTGCGAATTTTTAAATTTTAGTGTTCGAGTGATTGATGCTCTCGGTTTCACTCGGGCAACAAATTTACTCTGGGGATTAAAAGACGGGCTTTAGTCCCTTGGTACATAATATACTACCGTTGACTGACGTATTTTTAAAGGCTTCTCACGTCTATAGCTTTATATCCTGGAAAACAGATGGCTCTGATGGCTAACAATGTATTCTGCATTGTATTTTATCTCTGGAAAGCGCATGGTGAGCCAAACATGTGTCAGACGATACTACTTAATGACTGTTGGTCTGCTAATAGACCGGAAGATAGCGACAGATTTGTGGACGTGCCTTTCAAAGGGCATTATGTTGTGTATATTCTCAGTGGCGGATCTAGGCTGGAGTCAAGGGAGGGGCTTCTATTTCCGAAATTTTGTAATAAAATAGGAAACACATTTTTTATCCATTTTATTCATTAAAATACAATACTATTAATACATTAATATTCTTAGTTTCGTTCAGTTCCGTTCCGATGTTCCAGTTCCGCTCTACTCGTAGTAATAGAACAACTGTGAACGTGAACTGTCGATCGGTGAAGGCGGTGACTGGACCCGCGTTCTGTGCCGGGCCCTGTCCCAATCCCATTGCGTTCACCAAATTTTTAAATTTGTACTCTAAAAACTATTTAGCGTACCTTCTTTAGAAACGGAAGCAATATATTTATCAATGATTCAATATTCAATAATAATAGTTACTTTGCGACCTTCACGCCCACATAACCTCAAAATGGCATGTTCCTGTCAATCGGTCCGAAACGAGTTGTCAGCGAGTGAATCAAATCGTACCTGTTGTAAATGATCTAAGCGCTGTAAGCACTGACAGCGCGATTCGGACCACGGCCTTAGAAGACTAGAATAGAAGTTAATAATATTGGAACTGGAACAGGTTTTTTAAGAACATGTATTGCCTGGAACTGGAACAGGTTGTACCTGTTCCAATAAAACGCAGTTCCACACCATCTCTAATTTGCCAGACATATTTTTTAAGTGCCTACCTTACGGTATTAGGCCAAGGGGGGCTATAGCCCCTGTAGCCCCCCCCCCCCCGTAGATCCGCCACTGTATATTCTCACAATAATAAGGTATAAATCTGAGAGTCATCCTGGGTTCTTCATATGGAAAATTGAGTTTTCATTTATTCGAAAAATATGCGTTATGATATGATATGATTTTAGTCAGGCTGCCATACTTATGCGTTTTATAATGAAGTTCAAAATAGAAAATTCGTCAGAAAATCATAGGCATACCGTTAACGTGGACCCAAAGGGCTACTATTGTCACGTGAACTTGTAGTATTTTAATACTTAATTTTTCCACGTTTCTGAACAGGCTGCCAATGATAAGTATGTAAGTTCTTGTCATATAAACTGCTGAAGAAAAGATGGCATACAGTTTACGCATGTCCAAGTACACTTTACATCGAATAAATCGCTTAAATAATTAAATAACATTCAATTTAAACTGACATCCTTTTTTCAGTAGTTTCATAACAAGAACTTGCATACTTCTCGTTGGCAGCCTGTTCAGGAACGTGGCAAAATTAATTATTAAAATACAAGTTCACGTGACAATGGTAGCCCTTTGGGTCCACGCTAACGGTATGCCTATTATGGTTTTCCGACGAATTTTTTATTTTAAACTTTAAACTTTATTATAAAACACATGGCAGCCTGATTAAAATCATATCAAAACGCATATTTTTCGAATAAACAAATACTCACTTTTCCATATTATGAAGAACCTAGGATGACTCTTTGATTCATACCTTATTATTGTGAGAATATACGCAACATAACAACATAATGCCCTTTGAAAGGCATACTGAGTACAATCACGTCCAAAAATCTGTCACTATTTCCCGGTCTATAATCCTGAACTGTCCACCAAATTCTTTATGTTACACGACACCATACTAGTTTGTTCAGGCGACTTTATGATTTCTGGAATTACGTTCAAATTGAAAGTTTTTCAAAGTAAATAATAAAAAAATGTTACTTTTTTACCATAATCCGATCAACTTTTAAACATTGTAAAATATGCATGTATACTATTTTACTATTTGACAAGATAATCTTATAAATAATCCAAGAGTTTTGTGAAATTTAGTCTTTAAAAATTGGTTCTACCGGTGACCCAAACTCGACATCCAGTCTTATTTTTAGGAAATCGGTGGAACTATGGAATAGTATGAGCTATTATACGAAGAAATTTTTGAAATCGATGTTTACCGTCACAATGATACTGAATATACAGGGTGAATCAGTTAGTAGCAGGACCTTTAACAGGTGATAGATCTTCAAAAAATAACCGCACTTTTTCGTATAAACTATATCTTTTAGAAAAGTTACAGGGTGTTAAAGTTGGTTGGTTGGTTAAACTAGTTGAGATATTTAAGTCACATTTGGTATATGTTATAACGGCATGGGTTAGCATAAAACCTGTTAATATCGAACAACTTGAACAACCAGTGGCAGAGAAGTGGGTAATTGGTAAAATTATTTTTAGAAAAAAAAAATCACCTTATATTGTAATAAAAGGTATTGAATTTTTTATGTAGATTTTATTTGCAGACAAAAATGTCCTTTTGGTATTTGTTCGCATGTGCTATAGTTTAATGGCAAATTTCCTATTTTTGTATTATTTTAGAGTATTTCGGAAAAATTAACTGAAAAATTTGCCCCATAAGTAAGACTCAAAATGAAAAAAACGTGTTTCTTACTTTAAATAAAGTAACTTTTTCCAATAAACTAACCCATTCAAGGTTTTACTTTTCAAGATACAGAGCGTAACATTAATTGTATCTTCCTTAAATGTTTTAGACCTTGTAACTTCAAAAGTAAAGCCTTAAATAGGCAAGTTTATTGGAAAAAGTTTCTAAAGAAGCAAACATTACCCCTACTTTAAGTGTTACTTATGGAGCACATTTTTTAGATAATCTTTCAGAAATACCCCGAAATAATACAAAAAAAATGAAATTTGCCATTAAACTATAATACATGCGAACAAATACCAAGAGCACATTTTTGTCTGCAATTAAAAGCTACATAAAAAACTTCAATATCTTTTATTACAATACAAGGTGATTCATTTTTTTTTCTAAAAATATTTTTAGCAATTACATACTTCTCCGCCACTGGTTGTGCAAGATGTTCGATATTAACAGGTTTTATGCTAACCCGTGCCGTTATAACGTATACCAAATATGACTTAAATGGAGCAAATTTTGTAGATAATCTTTCAGAAATACCCCGAAATAATACAAAAAAATGAAATTTGCCCTTAAACTATAATATACATGCGAACACATACCAAGAGCACATTTTTGTCTGCAATTAAAATCTACATAAAAAACTTCAATACCTTTTATTACAATATAAGGTGATTCTTTTTTTTTCTAAAAATAATTTTAGCAATTAAAGTCTATCCAAGTTACAGAGGCAGAGGACAGTGGATCAAAACATTGGCCACCACGTGACCTATTCTCTTATTGGTCTGGCCGTCATAAAATATCAAGTGTTTACGCGGCGAGCAGAATGCAGGGCCGGCTCTTCCCTCAGTAGAGTTTTCTGCATATTTTAGATCGGATCGCGAGCAGTATATTCTGTAAATTTATTTTGCTACTTAATTTAAGGAAATTTATAAAGATCCACGAAAGGCAGAAACACACATTTTAGAACTTCTAAAAGAATTAGTTGAGAATTACATGCCACTTGGAATCTCATATGACTTTGTTTATATCTACTGACGCTGTAACTTGGATAGACTATAGGTACCTACTTCTTCGTCACTGGTTGTTCAAGGTGTTTTATATGATCAGGTTTTATGCTAACCCATGCCGTTATAACGTATACCAAATATGACTTAAATGGAGCAAATTTTTTAGATAATCTTTCATAAATACCCCGAAATAATACAAAAAAATGAAATTTGCCATTAAACTATAATACATGCGAACAAATACCAAGAGCACATGTTACGGGTTTAAAAAAAATTGGCCTAAATAAATAATTGAATAATTAATAATGTTAGATCAGGGCCAAAGATGACCACCCTGTATACGACAACCCGAACAAAATTTATTTTATAGTGCGCCGTTTAAGGCCAGATAAGTGAAAACGGCCCACTGGCCAGCTGGGTCGGCGTGGGGAGTGGGTTCATATGGGGTTGGTGGTTGCAGAATTAAATAAATGACAGATATTAAACAAAATGCATTAACTATTTAATGTAAAGTTGTACAAGGCATAGTACGTGTTGGTGTGGCACCTATGGTTGACGTACGTCGCTATATAGAGACGTTATGTAATGAAAAATATCTTAGGTATGTAACGGTAGGGTTAACCAAATTTACCTAGACAAGACAAAATAAATGTAGGTCTGTACATAAATGAATGAATGGTTGAATACCTTTCTCACGTGAGTGCGGTTTACATAATAAGCATTCGAGATGCTAACCTTGTCTTGTGTTTGATAACCAAATCTTTGTAAACCCTTGTTATGAGTACCGTAGTGCACAGGGGATCACATGTAAAATATAAATTAAATTAAATCACAAAAAAAAAGGTTCACTTGGTGCAATAAAAGTGATTAAGGACTAGAAAAGGTCATGAAATGTCATGACTAGCGATTAGATATATATATATATATATATATATATATATAAAACTTAGCTGGACTTCGGCTACGAGATCCTTGGCCAGTCGTCGCATAGGGCACCCTCCCGGAGAGCCTTACTTCCGCAGCTCGTTATCTCGTGATTGCGTAAGAGCTCGGCGGCGGTCCAAGGTGGTTAGCGGACAGTTGCAGCAGCAGTCCCGTCCAGACGGGCTCTCTGAGTAAGAGAGGCGAGAGAGAAAGTTGGAGAGGAGTTCAGAAACTTGAAGAACTCGAAAGAAGCCCTGGAACAAATGATTACGCAACACCGCGACCAAGGTATGGAATGAAATTTCTTACGTAGATGAAAGGTGGCTTCGTGGTGACTCAATCCCTAAGGTCCTGGAGTACCAGCAGGGAATAAGTGACGATTTACAGGTTCTGGAAATTTAAGGCAACGTGGTTTCGGTGTTCAAAAAAAAATGGAGTGCAACTTACCAGTACCAGCGGCAGTTAGCGCACAAAAATCCGGCAAAGCCGACAACCTTGTCCCATACACACACAAAATACGACAAAATTAGAGACAAAATAGTTACGCCACTTCTTAAAAAAATACTGCACTGCAAAGCCGCAATTCGGCAAATATAAAAAAAGGCCTGCGCCACCGCTGGGTACCAAACGTGCAATGGTTTCAGGAAATGGGGAAGGAGCCCCTCCCACGGAACTACGTCAGTTACCACGTCACCGGAAATCCAGTCAAAAGTACAACTGTTAGAGCCACCAAAAGACGAAAGAAAATAAAGCACACTGAAAACAACCTACTGAACTTGGCAATCCTATGTTCCTAAGCCCTATGAGCACTATAACCACCCCAACACATCCAAAACAACCGCAGTCTGAAATTCAAAAATATTCCGGTACTTCCGTTGGCTCACGCGCAGGAATCAATCAGCGACTGCAGCGCCGTGCCGATGAAGAGCAGGAGGTACGGCAGGAACCAACAGTGTCAACCAGCAGCCGAACATGGCTATTGACAAAAACAATACGCGACGGCCGACTTTTGCATATTTTTCGGCCAAGAAAGCCATATCACCTGTCGGAGACAAGCCCACGCGGTTCCACCTTATAAAAACCGTAAGTACTCAGTGTGATTTCGCGTAGTGGGCCCGTATAGTACCCATATTAAATGTTTCGACCTAGCTACAGAATGTAAACAAAGATTCGAAGATTCCTAATCGTATTTGTGTCTTATTTGTAAGAATCCAACCAGCCGATATTTACTGCAACCTGCAGGGACCGCAACCCAAGTAATGCACAACCAAGCCTGTACCAAAACACCCAAATGAAATACACCCTCGGAGATCAAGAACGTGTTAACCCCCCTGTCCAGTCCAACAACACAACATGATTTTTTTTTAGAAAAGTTCCGGGAGCTACAAAGACTTACAGGTACTTTAACCTATAAGTAAGTTTACTTGAAATTTACTAACATTTTTCTTTTCAGATTCCATTTGGAAAAGTTATAATGTGACAGTTAGCATAGCAAAACAGAGGGCAAGGATTAATTATTAAAATTAACCGTAGACACAACCTACGGCATAGAGAAACATTAATAATGAAGAAATCTCTGAGAGTAAGAAATAATAGTGTTAATTGAATATTTATAGGCAATTAAATATTATCTAAATATTTTGCAGATCAATAATTATAAGCAATGTAGACTAGATTGATTTTAAATTAATAAAATAATAAAGTAAACTTGTCCCTTCAATTATTTCTTTCTTAATAACTAATGATTTAACATTGTGCTAAAAACAAATTAATATAAAATTAACTTGCCAAAACTCAATAGCGGCGCATTCGCCATTTTTCTAAAATAACTGAAGAAATGTCACAAATTTTTTTGTTTTCAATTAAAATCTACATAAAAAACTTCAATGCCTTTTATTACAATACAAGGTGATTGATTTTTTTTTCTAAAAATAATTTTTGCAATTACCTATTTCTCCGCCATTGGTTGTGCAAGATGTTCGATATTAACAGGTTTTATGCTAACCCATGCCGTTATAACGTATACCAAAACCAAATATGACTTAAATATCTCAACTAGTTTGGTAAATATTCAATAAAGTCCACATGTTTTTTCGAACTTTAACACCCTGTACCTTTTCTATGAAGCGTTAGAAAGATATGGTTTATACGAAAAAGTGCGGATAAATTTTTGTTTGTAATTTTTTTGAACCTATAGTATCACCTTGCATATTTTTGCTTTTTTTTTTAAATCTATGCTTCTTTTTGTTTATAACGATGTTTGCTCCAAGAGTTTGGAAGATATTATGAGCAATTAAATTTTTAAAATTTTCGTAACTATATAAGTGTCCATGGAAAAACAACCTTAAGAAAGCGCTACGTGCAAAATTTGTTACCAGATTAATATAACTGTAATAAATAGCTTTTTGTTTATAAAACTTTATATATTATAATAAATAGGCATTATTTAGCTATAGGTATACCTATACCTGGTTTACGTAATTTTCTTAAAAGTAGGTATACATAATCTCTTTTGAAAAATATTTGTCGAATCGCGATTGGCTTAGACATGAAAGGCAAAAGAAAACAAACATGGGTTTTCTTTGACAATTGATATGAAGCGATAGTTAGGTAGGTACGTTTATTCCTTCTTATAGTCGAATAATGATATTTAAAGGCTCATTACTCGAGTGAAGGAATATGGCTAGTTCTATTTTCGATATGGTTTTAATCGCTGTAATCACGGAGAAGTGTAGATTTGGAAAAAGCAAAAATGTACAGGGTGTTAATGCGGTAAAAACACATCTAGCCTCTGTAACTTTTTTATTTGGCATTCAACTATTTTTATGATTATAGATTTGGGAGACTTAGGAAAAATTACATCGAAATACATTTTTTCGGGTAAAAACTATGAAAGAATAAAGGAATTGGGGGGCATCATCCTGTACCTTGTATAAGAATGGCGAATTAATAAGTAGAAAAACGTGGACTCTGTTTCACATTAAATTAGCCGTACACAAAAACCGTCAAGATCCGTAGCAACAAACCTTTTCGAACTAAAAAAACAACATCGCGAAAAACACCAATAGCCACATCATCACTTCCCCATTGCGGGCCGATCACTTTCACCCCGTCCGCGACCATCCACCCTCCCGGATCGATGACCGACGCGGAAATAACCAGCCACTTCCGAAGAAGGAGGCACGCGCCGGTCGGGGATGGATGGTACCTGCCTACAGCCGGTCGCGTGCCGACCGACAGCCGGAGGACGGGGACCTCCCCCGGACAGGGACGGACTTAGAGCGGGTTTAGAAATGGTCGATGAAAAAACACTGTAAGTGGCATTTTTTAGATTTTGGACCGGGAGATAGTGACAGATTTTTGGACGTGATTTTACTCAGTATGCCTTGCAAAGGGCATTATGTGGCACCTATTCTCGCAATAATAAGGTAGGAATCAGAGAGTCATCCTGGGTTCTTCATGTGAAAAACTGAGTTTTCAATTATTCGAAAAATATGCGTTTTGATATGATTTTATACAGGCTGCCATGTGTTTTATAATGAAGTTCAAAATAGAAAATTCCTCGGAAAACCATAGGCATACCGTTAGGGTGGGTCCAAAGGGCTATTATTGCCATCATACGTGATCTTGTATTTGTGATCTTGTATTTTAATAATTAATTTTTCCATGTTTCTGAACAAGCTGCCAATGAGAAGTATGCAAGTTCTGGTTATGAAACTGCTGAAGGAAAGATGGCATACCGTTTGCGCATGTCCAAGTACACTTTACATCGAATAACACGATTAAATGATTAAATAACATTCAATTTAAACAGTACTTGGACATGCGCGAAAGGTATGCCATCCTTTTTTCAGCATTTTCATAATAAGAACTTGCATACTTCTCATTGGCAGCCTGTTCAGAAACGTGGAAAAATTAATTATTAAAATACAAGATCACGTGGCAATAATAGCCCTTTGGACCCACCCTAACGGTATGCCTATGGTTTTCCGATTTTCTATTTTAAACTTCATTATAAAACACAAGGCAGCCTGTATAAAATCATATCAAAACGCATATTTTTCGAATAATTGAAAACTCAGTTTTTCACATGAAGAACCCAGGATGACTCTCTCTGATTCATACCTTATTATTGTGAGAATATGTGCCACATAATGCCCTTTGCAAGGCATACTGAGTAAAATCACGTCCAAAAATCTGTCACTATCTCCCGGTCTATTTTCACTGTTTTTCATTTCTGGGGTCTAGGTACGGGATATTTTTTGATAGAAATATGTATAAAAATATCAAATTTCGCTTTATTTCCCCCAAATTTGTGATGTGTCATCCCATTGTATCTGAAATAAAATTAATAGTAAAAAATATTTTTAAAAACAAGCTTTTATTTAAATGCTCTGAAAAGAAGAAAATAAACTTTATAATAAATCAAACCAAGGCAAACCCATAATTGTGTTACATTATAAAATTGTATATGATATAAAAGCTTGTCGCGAGATTTTCGTGTAAAAATTTCTTTTATAGAAAAATATATTTTCTAGTTAGAATTACTTTCAAGATATATATATATATATTCTGGCGACAAGCTTTTATATCATATACAATTTTATAATGTAACAAAATTATGGGTTTGCCTTGGTTTGATTTATTATAAAGTTTATTTTCTTCTTTTCAGAGCATTTAAATAAAAGCTTGTTTTTAAAGATATTTTTTACTATTAATTTTATTTTCAACTTTTTAGTTCTACTCTTCAAGCCCTTTTATTTAATGCCCATATTAAGGGAAAAGAAAATGTAATCCGCCGTGTTGGAGCGGCGGCCATATTGAATTTAGTGTGATGTCACTAACTCTATCGTTTTCTACTCTTCAAGCCCTTTCATTTGATACCCATATTAAGGGGGTTGACAAAAAAATACATTATCCGCCATCTTAGAGGGGCAGCCATATTGAATTTAGTGTGATGTCACTAACTTTATCGTTTTCTACTCTTCAAGCCCTTTTATTTGATACCCATATTAAGGGGCTGACAAAAAATACATCATCCGCCATCTTGTGGCGACGGCCATTTTAAAAGTATTACAATATTGAGTATTGTATATTGTATTGTCACCGAAACTAAAGGTGTATGGAAAATTTCAGCTCAATCGGATGTCAGGAAGTGGTTCTAATTCAGCTGCAAGATTTGACCTAAACATACATACATAAGTACATAATATGTGGTACATAGTTCACCATAATCACCATACATTGCAAGTTAAATAAAAGCTTGTAAAAATGGACGTTTCCAGCAGTAACATCAATGTAAAGTTTATTACTATTCCAATAATTTTTATAATTTACATTGCAAAAGCACTTACAATTTTGGTTTTCCATTGGTTCGCAACTTACAATATTTGGGCATGGATAAATAACAATAATTCTTATTAAAATTTAATACCATTACATTTAATGTAGTGGTATTTACAATGCTTTTACACGAAGTTTTATAGAGATACGATGCGTTTACAATTTGAAAGAGAATATACTTATTATACATTATACTTACATCAAAATAAGTAGGTAGGTATATTTTTCCATTTTTACCTTTTCTGCAATTTATTGTTTTAAATTGTTTGGAATCAGATGTCTTCTAACTTCTAATTATTAATATTATACACTGTTTACCGAAAATTCTGTCTAGTTTTCGTCACGACGTTTTAAATACACTATTTCATCCCGTTTCGCAGTTTATTATCAGGCGTTTTAATCTGCAACCCCATGTACAAGCTGATGGTATAATATATTGCCTACTCGATACAAAACTTGTTATTTCGAAACAATAATATTAAACAGTATAAAACGGTGGGTATGCGCCTAGTGCCAGAGTATTTTTTACTATCGTTATTAAATAATTGAATAATTCGAGGTACACCTATAGGTATCTACAGAGAGCAGGCGAAGGTTGGAACAAATTCAATAAAATCTCTATGGGCAAAGGGAAAAAATCGCTTGGACACGTCAACCTTAGTTTTGTAATGCACAATGCGTCATTATTTGACATCATCGGGGTAATGACGTCATCCTCCTTTTTTAAATTGTAAGCCCCACTTTTGATAGCGCCATTTGAAAGAGCTCATTTTTCTATATGTATACAGAACGACGATTTTTGGTATAGGCTACATAACATTTTTTTCTGAGAAAAAATATCTCGTTTATTTTTTACAATTTATTTACTTTCTTATGTATTTGTCAGAAAATGGTAGGCACTTTAACTGTTCTTGCTACAATTGAATAAATTGACAAATACATAAGAAAGTAAATATATTGTAAAAAATAAACGAAATATTTTATTCTCAAAAATATTTTTATGTTAACCTATAATACACCAATCATCGTTCTGTATATAGAAAATTGAGCTCCTTAAAATGGCGCTATCAAAAGTGAGGATTATAATTTTAAAAAATGACGACGACGTCATTATCTGCGACACCCGTGACGTCACATGACGCAATTATATGTCAAAATTTGCGCATTACAAAATTAAGGTTGACGTGTCCGAGTGATTTTTTTCCCTTGCCCATAGAGATTTTATCGAATTTGTTCCAACCTTCGCGTGCTCACTGTATATTAGAACAAATCATATATATGGTTGCTAAGTTGTCTGTAAATGTAAATAGTACAACGATACTTGCTTCCATCCACAATAATCGACCAATAATCGATTGCTTTCAACCGACTAAAATGATTATAGCCCTGGTGACATTGAAGGGCATAACCAAGGGCATAATCTTAACGTAACCGCGGTAATCCTACCGGTTATTCGCTCTAATTCGGCGTTTTGGGGACAAATAGCATTAATGAAACATCTCTGTTTTACCTACTTAATAATAGGTATATAATATTAAACGTCTGTCTGAAATTTAGTAGAAAATTTAAAATCTAATGCATAATCCAAAAAAAGGAAAAGATAATGCTATATACTATAAAGTTTTATATAGCATCTTAAATGCATAGTGATGACCATAATTATGTAATCACATTGTATTATTATATTATACCTACACCTAATAATAATAATTCTGTAAACGGAGCATTTGCTATAGAACGCTTGCGCAGGGCTTTCTTTTTGAACCATATAATAATTGTTCCATTCCATTTTGAATAGTAACTGTTCCTGCTATAGTTGACGGATAGATGGCGCGTTTGTGTACAAAATTTAATTGATCCTATATACATGGTGTAACTTAAGTAGGTTAAAATATTTCAGGGGGTGATCCTCAGCCAATTCTAATAAAAAAAGTTCATATAAACATGTGTACAAAATTTCTTCGTTTTCGATAGGTATACGAGGTGTTAAAATTGTCTAATCTTTTCCCCATAACTCTTGTATTTTTATTTTGAGTTAAAAGTAGTTATATTGCTTTGAAACCTCCAAAATTTTGTGTATAATTGAGAACACGATCTTGATCTTTTCCCTATGCTTTTTAAAATACCTGACATTTTTTAAAACACGATAAAATAAATCTAAAAAATAAAATTTTCCACGAGGCGGCGAAAGATGCAAAAAGAAGTCAAGAGACACTTTTTGCTCAGAATTAAATGCTCCATCCAAAACTGCTACTCAACAGTTTCCTATAAGGTCTTATTAACTTTTTTTTAAATTTGTCTTAGGACTTAAGTACCTACCCATTTCTCCGGCACAAGTTCAATCTATAGAGCTTGCAAATAACATACATTTAAAAGGATCTTAGTAAAGTGTGATACATACCAAATTTGGTTTAAAAAGCTCTACAAATAAAGAAGTTATGGGAAAAAGACGATTTTTTTGAGAATTTTATATTGACAACGAAGAACTTTTGGACACTTACTTATATGAACTTTTTTTCTTAGAATTGGCTGAGGATCACCATCGTACAATATTTTAACGTATTACTTAAGTTACACCCTGTACATATGGGAATGTTGGAAACTGTAGCATCTCGAATGTATATGGTCAATTTGAATAAATTTTTGTCATATCTACATTTTGGATGATTTTCGAATGATTAATAGTTGTGATATTTTTTCTCGGAAAAATGGAAATTTTATTTCTCACTTTTTTAAAAAATGAAATAGACGTTCTCCAGGGGTTCAATTTTATCTCTGGGTAAAATTTGGGCACTAATAGAAGAATCAAGCCTAGTAAGACCATTCGTCTAGACTAGTGATATCCGGGAAGTTTTCCTATTGATATATAAATTTATATTTAGGCGGAGGGTTTAAAAATGCTAATTATATAACCCCGTCTAGAATTAACCTTGTAGATTGATTAAACTAAAGGTCTTTAACCCCGCACCTTCATGTCCGAAACGAATAAATTCCCCGGCACCTGCTGCAACAGCCCATTCCTCCTTATCTAACGAACGATTTTAAAAACTCTTTTGAAAATAGCCAGTGCTGACCCAATTCTAACTGCTCCTTCCCAATTATATGCACTTACTTATAGAGAATAAAATGTGCAAATTGCCGCTATTGCACCTGCGGCCATCCGCAACAACAATATAATTATGTATTGTAGAAGAGAATTCATTAAATAGTTCTTTTTGCGGTTCTATGGGGAGATATCGACGGTGCGGCAGGTGACGAACCTCTAGTCTTTTATGTTCGAGCTGTGTGGCTGCGGTTGAGGTGTTATTATTATTACGTAATAAGCAGCTATATATATATTGCCATTATATAGCGTGATGCAACGCTGGAAGTTTTTTTTATGAAATTTATTAGACGAGTATATACCTACCTTATTAGCTAGGCACCTATATGAGATGCGTTCGGGGTGTTTTAGAAGAATAAGATAGGTATTTCTAAAGACACTTGAAACAGCATAAAAAACTCTAATTGGCGTCATAAAAAAGGATACCTATAGGACATAAGCGTCACGCAGTTTTCAAACAGATACATATTCTACAAGCAATCAGCGAGCATGCCAGTCACTTGTTTTTTTGACTTAACAGCAGAAATCACCCGTATAAAATTCAAAGGTTTTTTATGCTGTTCCAAGTGACATTAGAAATACTATACCTACCTGATTTTCAGATGCGTGACCTATATACTGAAATAAAAGGACAATTTCTACGGGGGATCTTAGTGGCAAAATAGAGCTTGAGAATAAATTGATCGAGAAAAATTTCCGACACGGGTGGTTTTTGTTGAGAACATTAATTTCATGAATACGATTCCTTTCTTGTAGATGTGTATATCTCCAAAACGATTCATTTTGAACGAGTTTACAGTTTTCGGATAATCGCGAAGGTGACAGCTTTGACTGGGACCTCCGAGTAAACAAACAACATGAAGCTTGGACATCCAAGGCAGGCGCGGTTTTTCCACCTTTTTAACACTGTTTTGTTTTGTGAATGTGTGTGATAAGTTTAAACAGGGGTCTAATATAAATAGTTTGGCACTGTAAAAGTTATTTAAATTCATTTATACAATACCGCAACCTAATTTTCAACTGCATAATTTAGAACAGTGCAAAACAGACCACTTTTGACAAGTTGGTGTATGTAACGATTTATCGCATTGCTATAATCCCCAAGGACATTTATCGCTAGCGAAGGCATACATGATTGGTTGCTCTTTAAGAAAGGAGCTTTCATATTTGATAGAAGTGGTATGAGGGAAATAATCGTGGTAAAATAAAGTAGGTATTTTCAAATAATGAGTTTACTTAATTGCTAATTATTTTAAATTAAGGATAGACAGAAAAAATACAATTTATGTAGGTAGTATAATAGTATTACAGATTAATTAATTTAGTAATAATATTAGCCATAATTTCTATGAATTCAGCTGAGAACATAAATAAACTGAATTCCACTGATATCAAACAAATTGATATATTGTGCGTGGTTAAATCCAAGTATTTATAGTAAATACAACACACTGTATACAAAGTTGTCATTAATGTATTAGGCATAACATATTAAATGTGGAAGATTAGCAGTGGCTGTGGGTGGAGATAAGTTGATATACAGGGTGAGTTTTTTCGATGCCCACTATGGGGATCTCGGAAACTAGCAGAGCTAGAACAAAAGTTAAATGGGGAAAGAATTGCAGTTTTGAATGCTCAATCTAATGCCTCTTTTGGATTTTTAAAAAAGTTCATGGCTCACTCGATATTTTGAAAAGAGTGATTTTTTGCTATTTCATCAGATCTCTGTAGCTCCGTTATTTCTGATTATACAGAAAAACTGTAGGGACAAAAATAGTAGATTATTTTGGGCTTAATAAGATAATCTTATCCATTTTTTTGTTGTTTGTTATTTTTGAGATATGATATAAACTTGTGTTTTTTAAATGTAAATCATAGGTGGCTGTGACCTTATTAAATCGGCCATTTTTTGAGCTTTCCAAAGATATAATACTCGGCATAGTTATTATAAAAAATAAAAGAGCTATGGCTAATTTCTGATTTTTTTTTAATCTTCACATAGTCAGCCATGGAATATTTTCATAATAATTATGTTCTATTTTATAATAAGACATACTTCAAATTTTCAAATATTTTATTTTTAGCTGGTAACAAAATGTAACAAAATAAAACAAAAATTATCATTCTGGAGCTCCACCACATTATTTGCCCTTAAGAAATTACCAAGATCAGCTCTATCCAAATAGTTGGATAGGGAGAAATAGACCTATTTCCTGGCAGCCCCGATCCACCGATTTGTCTGTTTTGGATTTCTTTTTGTGGGGAACACTACAAAATAAAGTATGAGATAATTGCTGAATCAAGAGCAGCTGTTTTAGAAGCAATTGTCAGTATCGACAGGCGCTCTCTAAGAAAGGCGACAAATTCAGTTTTAAAAAGATGCAATATTTGCATAAATAATAATGGTGTATTGTTTGAACACTTTTTTTATTTTAAAAGGTGACCCTGTAAAATAATAATAATTTTAATTTGAGCTTTTTAATTTTTGTTTTATTTTGTTACATTTTGTTACCAGCTAAAAACAAAATATTAGAAAGTTTGAAGTATGTCTAATTATAAAATAGAACGTAATTATGAAAATATTCCATAGCTGACTATGTGAGAATTAAAAAAAAAACAACAGAAAATTAGCCATGCTCTTTTATTTTTTATAATAACTATGCCCAGTATTATATTTTTGGAAAGCTCAAAAAATGGAAGATTTGATAAGGCCACAGCAAACTATGACACAAGTTTATGTCATATCTCAAAAACCACAAACAACATAAAAAATTGGATCAGATTATCTCATTAAGCCCAAAATTATCTAAATTTGTGTCTCTACAGTTTTTCTGTATAATCAGAAATAACGAAGCTACAGAGATCTGATGAAATAGCAAAAATCACTCTTCTCAAAATATCTAGTGAGCCATGAACTTTTTTAAAAATCCAAAAGGGGCATTACCTTGAGCATTCCAAACTGCAATTATTTTCCCATTTAACCTTTGTTCTAGCTCTGCTAGTTTCCGAGATCCCCATAGTGGGCAGCGAAAAAAACTCACTATGTATATGTGTTTTAGTTCAGGTAAGTATGCAGTTTGAGTGAGGTAAGTACCCAATCAAATAAGTAGATTGTAGGTTAAGTATTTGAAGTAGATTGTAGGTTAAGTATTTGAAGTATATTGTTGAGTATCTGTTTATCAATTGCTTGCAACCATATCCTTGTTTTTTTTTCTTAAACAAGTTTAGTACCTATATTAATAATTGATCTTATATGTTTGGGCGATTAGCAGTATACGCGAGGGCTAATATAATCAAGGGAACATTGTGCCAATTGTTTAGAACTTTTGTGGTTATGATTTGTTTACATTCTTTATACTTGGTAGGATATTTATGTGATATACATATACCTATGTTTTAGTTTATTTCTATTTTTAAATTGCAGGTTATAGAATAATAAAGGAAGAATAATTATTTTAGGTCAAAGACTTTACATTCTTGGAATAATAAAATACTGGGATACATTCTGCCTTTTCCAAGCATGCGATACTTAAGAATGACTTTTGCAGTACTTGGAGATACAAGTTCTCCAATAAGTGTATTCCAAATTTAAGGGCAAATTCAGTTTCAATGAAGTATAATAAATAAAAAAATCAACACGATGTCTTTTTTACTCTTTTTTTTTCTTAATGGTGCAGCGCCCTATCTACGGCTCTGGTGAGGTGAGGTGAACTTGTGGCTCAGGCAGGACAAACATTCTGCCAGGCAGCTCCCCCCTGACTACGGCCCTGGGTCAACTTAAAAAGCTTGACGTAGTACATAAAAAATATTTTATGATTCAAAGAAATTTCCAAAATATGAAAAAAGATCAGATATTAGCCAGTCAGTGCGCAATAATTGCCGAGGGTC
Source organism: Pseudeuparius sepicola (assembly GCA_963920635.1). Taxonomy (NCBI): domain Eukaryota; kingdom Metazoa; phylum Arthropoda; class Insecta; order Coleoptera; family Anthribidae; genus Pseudeuparius; species Pseudeuparius sepicola. The sequence continues at coordinate 21,567,930 of OY987306.1, forward strand.
GCACAGCGGACAGTACATCTACGATACCACCCTCGAGAATTTTTAAAATATGGAAGGTCCGGGGGGGGGCCGAGGCCCCCGCCCCCCCCCCATTGAGTGCGCCACTGACTAATACGATTCTCTATACTAACATATTGAATTCTGTTGCTCAAGTAAGATTACATTAGATTTAATGCAACGCCCCTCGCGCCAAGGTTCTCCAACACTGCGGCCAACATATTATGACTAACAGTGTCGAAGGCCTTGGCCTGGACCGACACTATTTAAAGACCCGAGCATGACGTCATATTTCATTGTTGTTTGCGGACTGGGGTGGCGCTACTCGACGAAAAAAATGGCGACTTATTATAGGTTATACGGTTATTCTGTGGTTACGATTTACCTTCTTTTTACGTTATTGCAATTATTATTAATATGAGCAGAGAAGCTGCTCCAATCATGAAGTTAAAGAAGCGAATGCAAAGAAAAAGACATGGAAACATTTAAATTACTTGTAGGTATATCTCTTCTCAGAACCATACCTTCATGAATTGAAAATCATCTACTTAGGAAGTTTGGCGGTTGATTTTAGAACAAACTATCTATACAAGTGCATACACTGACCATATATATTTTATACATTAGGTAGGTAGGTACTTGCTGCTTACTGAACACTAAAATTTGTACAAAGAATAGTTGAAATAGGTAAATCCTTCATACGGAAAAAATCCAGCCACCACTTTCTTCAGACTGTTCAGACTTGGACTTTCTATTTGCAAATACAGGGTGGTCCAACTTTTAGTGGCAAAACTTTATGAATCTATAGAAAACGTCAAAATAAATAGTTTTTTTTCATATAAACATTCTTTTCCTAAAAAAGAAAACTATTCTTGACTTTTTTTGAAAAATTAAGTTTTGTGCGTTTTAATTTATTAACAGAAGAAAATCGAAGTAGGTCTAGGATTTCAACATTTTGCACACCTACTAAGTTTTTAATTCTGAACAACTTTCCTTAATAATATTTTGCCGTAAAACCTACATAAAGGCCACTTTATTTTTTTTAATTCCCAGGACACAAGATTTTCCGAACCTAGAAACTTTTTTGTAGCTTTTAGGATCAAATGTTATTAAGAAAAGTTGTTCGGAATTAAAAATTCAGTAGGTGTGCAAAACGTCGAAAGCCTAGAGCTACTTTGGTTTTCTTCCGATAAATGAATTAAAACGCACAAAATAGTTATTTTTATTACAACTAGCTAAAATGAAGTTTTTCAGGACGAATCATGGCTGTTTCCGGATCAGGCATTTGGTACATTTGACAAACACTATTTTTTGTCATACGCTCCCAAAATTTTGTTTTACGTTTTTTACAGTTCTTCAGAACGCTTAAATTTGCAAATTTTCCATCACAATGTTCGAAAAAGTTGGCTTAGAAATTGATATCGTAGCAACAAGATTGTTTAATTGATAATTTTGTCATGTCATTAATTCATTTAGGGACTATACACTGTGTCCCGGATAAGAATGAACAGCATGGGGATATTGAAAACGGTGAGAGATAGGGCAACGGTTAAATGGGGAAAAAGTTGCGCCATTTCGAGGTCAATAAAATGGCACAAACAGATTTCTAATATCTTTTTTCGTTTTTGAGTTATTTTGAAAAAAGTAAAATTTTGCGTTTTCGATTTTATTTTTTTTTCTGAAGTTGCTATCACAGATAGAGAAAAAAGAAAAGCACTTTCTAATGGCACTTTTTAACGGGCCTTAAGATGGCGTTTTTAGATTTGTTCTACAACGTTTCGTTTTTGAGAAACCATCTTCAACTTAATTTTTTTAAATACGGACCTGGATTTTTTTTTTGCAGATTTTGAAAGCACTTTTCATTGCAAATACCATGATGTGTGACAAGAAATATTTTTAAAATGTTTTGAGAGAATTATACTGAAAATTCCTTTTTTCCATTAATTTTTTTCTAATGCGGCCCTGTATTTAATAATAAGAAGCCTAAATATTAATCAGTATTGTCAACAATTTAACTTACAACTTATCTCTCATTGGAGAACTAAAAAAGGACGGCACATACGATAATAAAAAATAAATAAAAATCCTCCACCTAGAAGGCTTTGAAACAACGAAACCAATCCCTTGTCATTTGTCATAACTCCCACTGTATCATTTAGTTAACAATTTATTTCACTACAAATGGAGGGTGCTTTTTCAAATGACGACAAATTTAACATGTCAGCATGTTATATCTTGTGTCACAGAAATAGTGTAGAGGCCGAACGAATGTATTTTTGCAATTAATAAATGGCAAAAGTTATTGACTACGTTGGCTTAAAGCTTTCTTCTCGCAATTAGGAAAAGCGAAGAATTTACTCCATAACACAATGCGACACTGTTTGCTGTACAGTTGGCGTCAGACGAAACCGAACGACGTAAAGCCATTTTCTAGATACTTTTGGGGTAATAATACCCAAAATCCATTCAATAAACAAGGGATTCAAGCTCAGACCGAGGGAAGAAGCGTCCGACGAACGCAACGTTGCCAAATGTTAGAACAGAATCCAAATATTCCAAGGAAATGAATTTTTAGCGTTCGGAAAACACTTTACCAGACGCAGGGCCGTAAAATTTAAAAATATTAAGTTTTCAAAGTAAAAATAAACTGTAAGTTAAATTGTTGTCAATACTGATTAATATTTAGACTCCTTATTATTAAATACAGGGCCGCATTAGACGAAAATGAATGGAAAAAATGAATTTTCAGTATAATTGTCTCAAAACAGTTTAAAAATAAAGTTGAAGATGGTTTCTCAAAAACGAAACGTTGTAGAACAAATCTAAAAACGCCATCTTAAGGCCCGCTAAAAAGTGCCATAAGAAAGCGTTTTTATTTTTTCTCTATCTGTGATAACAACTTCAGAAAAAAATAAAATCGAAAACGCAAAATTTTACTTTTTTCAAAATAACTCAAAAACGAAAAAAGATATTAGAAATCTGTTTGTGCCATTTTATTGACCTCAAAATTGCGCAACTTTTTCCCCATTTAACCGTTGCCCTATCTCTCACCGTTTGCAATATCCCCATGCTGTTCATTCTTATCCGGGACACAGTGTATAGGCCGAAAAAGAAGTATTTTACGGACTTAAATGAGTCCGTAAAATAGCTATTTTTGGGAGCGTATGTCGAAAATAGGTTTTTCTTAGAATTGTTTGGGAAATTTAGTAAAGGCAAAAAAGGTTACTTTTCCAGTGGCGTACCATTTTTTTATTAAAAAATATGATAGTTGACCCCAAATTATTTTTAATTTATAATATTTAATGAGTGTCTAAACTGTAACAAATACGTTTGCCTTGACTGTCTTCCTTTAGGAAGAAAACTTGAAAAAAAAAAAACTTTGAACCGTTAGGGTTTTTCGAATATTGAAGTAAACAGGTGTTTTGGGGCACGTTTTCAACGCAAACGGTTGATTTGGGCGTTATGGAACAAGAGTACCTTTTTGTTGCAGAATGAAAAGGTGCGCTAAAATGACAAACCTGCAGGACCAAAAAGATAACCTCACAAAAGTTACGAGTAAAAGCACGATCCAAAAACCGCGCAAGTGGCGCCCTCTGTGAGATTCGTAGAAATTGTCATTTTCAGCTTATTCTCCATTCCCAAAAACATAGCAGTGCCAAATTTCAGGTCAGCAGCTTGATTATTTTGGTAGATATAGCCATAATTCAATTTAAAAATAAGAACTTGAACGCACTGTATCTCTCAAACAAACAACATTTATTTAAGCAAAGTTGGACTCAATCGCAATATTTTGGTCTCCCCTACCCCCAGTTTCGGGATTTCCCATTCCCAATGAATCACCCTGTAGATTCCTGAAGTTTTGCAACCACTCTGTATATAAATAAAATATTTTTAGACCTCGATTAAAACTCTTAACTTGTCCAGATTTTAACTTGACGACAGTTCCTAAATTAGATTTTTTGATAAAGGTAGGAACATTATAACAAAATTTAACTTGGTTCACTTCAGAGTTTAAAGGTGACCTCTTATACAAAACCGAAAGCTTTGCTAGAAGTTCCGCTTTGTTTAATTATCAATTTTTAAATATTCCATCAGTGTTTGATTTTATCACCTGAAGGTTAATTATTCCGGTGTGTCTTATATTGTAGGAGTATAACCACTGTGACAGGCAAAATTCCGGCATTAATCATGTTGTCTTTAACTACAAATTTCGCGGGATACGCACTACAAGCCGAGAGGAATTTGTCGGTAACAGTTAACCAATAAATTTTTCAAAATACGTCCGTTCCTCGCTGTAAATCTAAATTAACTGTTCCAAGTATTTTATGGGCGATTCCTTCGGGTGGAATAACCGTCCTATTAAACAGGGACATTTTAACCACGCGCGATGTTTTTATTATTCCAATATGTCACGGAGAAGATAAACACATCAATGGAAATTCGGGATGACTGTGATACAATTCGAATTTTTATCGCTTTTATACAAATGGATTGTGAATTAATCGGACGATAAAGAATGGGACGGTCGAATGTCGAATATATAAAAGCTTTAATAATAAAAATGTTTTTCCCAAACGAACAAATTACTCTTCTGTTTTCTAGGTATACATACAAGGTGTTCCAAAAATGAGAAGTTGCCTCTTCATTTTTGGAAATTTGCAGATTTTCAAGGAATTATCTGACGGTATGGCAACGCTGTGGTAGGAAGCCATAGCTTCAATAATAAAAGGACTTTGAGACCAGTGGTTCTCAAACTGTCTGTAAAATTCGGGAAAATTTTTGAAAGGCCATAATTTTTTTTTTCTGCACATTAAAAAATTTGTTCATGGGCCTTCTTTTGGGTTCGAAACCTACCGCCAGTTAAAATTTATGTACTAATCAAAGATACATTCTGTATAATTGAAATGAGACATAGAGGATTACAAAAAGATGTAAAATATAATGAAATCTTCTTCTCAAAATAACTTTTTCTATATATAATCTTGGGAATCTTGTGTAGGAAGAAATGAAGCTAAAATAAATTGTTGTGTCCGTACCTATTACAACCAATAAAATTACTAACAGGTGCTCTTTATACCTATTGTCGATGAAGCGGTTGTCGACATTCATAATATTTATTATCAGAGCGTCTTACCGCTTTAGCTAAAGCTAAATTTAGATAATTTTATACTCAACTGTTCGAAATTAATTGATTTCGATCATCTTCGAATGTAGCCGCGCATGGGCGCCCGCAGGGGGGGGGGGAGCTAGGGGGGCAGTTGCCCCCCCCCCGGAAAATCATTGTTTTCCTTCACCCGGAAAGGTCTAAAATTAATTAGCAGCCCCAAACCGTTTTCCGAATGCTCAAAATTTGTTTGTAATTACTGAATGTAATATAAAGCACGAATCCAACAGTCAGATAGCAGAATGAAGGGACGCATGGAGTCAGCACTACAGTATACGCATGTCTAAAAAGGTAAGTTTGAAAGCCCTGTATTGTAAAAACGGCTGGAGCAAATATATGACATATATGTATACATCGTTCAAACCGGAATGAAGCGTATATAGATTCAAAAAATCCACTAATATATGGGGTGATTCAATAAATAAATATGTTTTGTTGATGTCTAAAAAATGTTCATTTTAATTCTTTTTCTGATCAATGCATTGAGATCGCGAGAAAATTTCTTACAACTTTCATATTTATAATTTTTTTCTAGGTCGAAAATTTAAAAATTAAGGTGTTGGGTAATCTTTAAATAATAATAATAATAATAATAATAATAAAACTTTATTTACCAAAAACTAAAATAGACAAAAAACAGAGAAAATATTAGTAAATAAAGTGATTACGTCGATAAGCACAGGCAGTGCTTGTTTCGACTGCATAATTTTCACCTACAATATAACATACCAAACGAAATAAATACATATTAAAACTCAAACACATTAAAATTTAAAAAACATTAAAATTTAAAGCACATCAAAATATTAAAATACATCCAGACTGAAAACACATTAAAAACTTAAAATTCTAAATACCTACAATGCTGTAAAGTAATTAATTAAATTTGTTCAATCACATTTATTATTTGCATTCTATCGGTGGAAAGTAAAAATATCTTTACCCGCTTCTTAAATCTGTACTTGTTCAAATCTTCTTTGAGATAATTGGGCATGCTGTTGTAGATTCTTACAGAGATATATGCGAAAGTTCTTTGCGATATTGACTTTGTTACTTTTGGTAGTATTAACAAGTCTTTTTGTCGCGTTGTATAGTTATGTTTCGGTAGATTTTTATTTATTTGTTTTTCAAAACAAAATTTTGTTATCACACTGAAGTAGTACAGTTGTCTCAAGTCTAAAATTTTGGATTCATTGTACAAAAGATCCGATGGGTATCTATAGTCTTTCAGAAGAATCAGTTTTAAAAATCTCTTTTGAATAACTTCTAATGGGCCAAGGTGAACCCGGAGTGCGCCCCCCCAAGCTGTAATGCCATAACGGAGATGGCTTTCTACAAGAGCAGTGTATAATAATTTCATTGTATCAATAGGCAACATTTTATTGATGTATTTAAAAGAGTACAGTACTAGTTGCAATTTTTTGATGACATATTTAATGTGGACATCCCATCTGAGGTAAGTATCTAGATAAACACCTAAATATTTTATTTCTAATACTTGGTTTATGTTAAAAGTATTATGGCTGTCAAAATGTATTCTTAGCTGTTGGAAAGTGCAAGTACCGAGTCTATTGCAACTGAAAGGTAGAAAATAGGTTTTGTCCAAATTAATTGTGAGGAGTTTGTAATCAAACCATTTTTTTATGACAGCAAAATCGCTTTCAACTATTTGTTTAAGATTAGCCCACGTATCCATTTCGTAGAAAATTGCAGTATCATCTGCATAGCCAATCAGTTCTCCAGAGATATTGATGGAAAAGATTTGATTTATATATAAGTTAAAAAGAGTAGGCCCTAGAACTGTACCCTGTGGAATTCCATAATTTAATGTTCGTTCTTCGCTTAGCTTATCGCCAATTTTCACTTGCTGAGTTCTATGCTTTAAATAGCTTGTAAGTAAGCGCAGACAATTTCCCCTAAAACCAGCATTCTCGAGTGTTTCCAGTAACAAAACATGACTTACCGTATCGAAAGCTTTGGCTAGGTCAATAAATAAACACAAACATGGTTTTGTTCTTTCTAGTGCACTGTGTATTTTTTCTGTTAGGGCTAATATTGCATCTTCTGTGGATGTATTTTCTTTAAATCCGTACTGCTTGTGTGAAATTAGTTCATGTTTTTTGACAAATGCCAGTATTCTCGTTTTTAAAAGTTTTTCGACGATTTTTGATAAAGAAGTGATTAATGATATCGGTCTATAATTTGTTAATATTGTATTGTCTCCTTTTTTGTATATCGGGGTAACAATCGCCTTTTTCAAACAGTTTGGCCAAGTTCCAGTGTTAAAGCAATTATTTATTATATGTTTTAATGGGCTTACAATACATTTTGACAGGCACTTTATTACTTCCGATTTTATTCCATCGGAACCAACTGATTTACCGTTTTTAAGTTCTTTTATAACAATTTTTATTTCCCTTTCATCTACAGGTAATAAAACAATCGAGTTCATCGTACTATGTCGCACTGGCTTATAATTTGGATCACCTTTAATGTTGCTAGCTAATTTCTTACCCATCTCAATAAAACTCTGGTTAAACTGGTTTGCTATTGTTGTTTTATCTGTTATAAGTTCGTTTTTGCTGTTCTTTATTGATTCAATATTGGTAGGTTTGTTTTTTTTATCTCTCAAGTTGTTTACCATTTGCCATAAGCGTTTACTGTCATTAGATTTATTTTTTATTTGTTTCGCATAAAACTGTTTTTTGGTTTTGTTTAGTAGATTTGTTAATTTGTTTCTGAACAATATGTATTCTTGTTTGAGCCTGTTATTGTTAGGATCTTTTTTAATTTGTTTGTGCATTTGGTTTTTTTTATTTATTGATGTAAGAAGTCCGTTAGTTAACCATGGGGCAAATTTAGTATTTTTCCGTAATATTTTTTTAGTTTCTAAGCATTTGTTAATATTTCGGGTAAGTATGTCAACAAAAATATTCATTGAAGTATCTGGGTCGCTCTCCGAGTACACGTCATGCCAACTCAACTGGTCAACGATGTCTTTCAGTTTATCGTAATTCAAATATTGGGAGATTGCCGATTTTCCATGATTTTTTACTTTATCTAAGACAACTTGTAATACAGTCGTGTAATGGTCTGTTATATCACTTTGCAATATTAGTGGGAGTAACATATCCATTATTGGTACCTTAGATTTTAGAAAAATATGATCTATACAACTTGTCTGATGAGTAGGTTCGTTTATGGTGGAAATGTAACCGGATTCATATAACGTATTTAAATATTCTAAAGATTCTTTATTTTGTTGCAGGATATCTATATTCAGATCTCCCACGAATATAGCAAGGTGATCAGAATTATCTTGATGTGTTTCTAGATGATTTTGCAAATCCTCTATAAAATTCTTTGCGTTATTAGCAGGTGATCTATATACAGCGTTAATGGATATAGAGGTATTTTTTAAATTCATTTTTATTTTAAGAATTTTTATACCATTTACATTTATTATTTGCTGTTCGAATTTATAAGTCTCTTTTACGTAAACCAGCACACCATCATTCTGATTAAGATCACCCTCGTTATAAATCATAATATATCCGGGAATATTAAAAATTCTATAATCCAACAATTTCCAAGTCTCGGAAAGAACCATGCAGTCAAATTCAGTATCAAGTTTATGTAGCATAATTTTGAATTCATCAATATTTTTGTTAACGCTTCTTATGTTATTATGAATAATTTTGAAGTTGTTGGAGTTTTTATTTACATTGAGAATGTGTGCACAGTCCCGCTCAGAGTCCAAGACATATGTTTTTACCGAATCAGTCTGAAAATTTCTTATGTAAGGATCCATTACGCCCAGTATTGGGAAAACAAAACCTCTTCAATAACCAATACCTGGCAAAATGAAACCATTAATTAAATCTACCAAATATATAAACGCCAAAATACTTAATATACACTTCAATACACTTAGTTCACTACTTATACTTTTATATTACTTACAGATGTATATCTACTTTTTTGTTGTTGAATTAGCTCTTTGTTTATGTTGAAATCTAGTATTTATTAATTTTAGTTGATTGTTCAAATTTTTAGGAGTAGTTTTAGGTCCCACTTTAATGTCTTTGTCACTACAGGTGTTTTGGTTAGAATGGGCAGCAGTGGTAGGTGTGGGCGGGCTACTGTTAGGTTTCTTTGTTTCTTGGGCGTCAGAGTCTTCAAGTTCTAAAAGATCTTCATAATCATACACTTCTCCGTCTGCATATAGTCGACCGTTTCTTATATAGCAATTATTCTTCCCAGATTTTAATGCTAGTAGTTGGTGCTTCCGTAGTAGTTTTGATTCTTTTATATATATATATAATACCTCTGTATATTGTATATTGTAGTGCTGACGCAATGCGTCCCTTTATTTCGCTATCTGACTGTTGTATTCGCGCTCTATATTACATCCATTAAATATATAAAAAAATTGAGTTTAGGGATGCTAATAATTAATCAAAATGAATACTTAGTGTCCCCATTATAATTTTAAAAGAAATAGCTCGTGGCATATGGGACAAAATGCTTTGGTAATTGGCAACACCAAACTAGTTTCCAATATCTAATGGAAATTATGTATGGGTCTTTCGGAGGTGTGCAGACCACGACAGGTACCTGTTTCGGGCTTGTTGGCCTTCATCAGGCAGACGTAGCGCACCTCACCGAAAAACCCAGATTACGTTGGCTAAGTGGAATAGGAAATAGTATAATGCGGTGAGCATTTACCATCCAACGCCATCTAGCTGGTACTGCCAAAACTAAAGCAATTTGAGTGTGTATATATCGACCGGTCGATCTACATATAAAAATAACTCGGCAAAGCGGCGCGGCGCGGTTGAAAAACCAGAAGAAGCATACATACGGGGAGCCAAAAAACTCGTTTGATTCATCACCGAGTATCTTCTAATATATAGAACTCAACAAGGATCGAATCGTGAGTTTCAATCCTCGTGTGCTTACGTCTATAGCCAAACGATGATTAAACAAAATGAATATTTAGTGTCCCCATTTTAATTTTAAAAGAAATGGCTCGTGGCATATCGGACAAAATGCTTTGGTAATTGGCAACACCAAACTAGTTTCCAATATCTAATGGAAATTATGTATGGGTCTTTCGGAGGTGTGCAGACCACGACAGGTACCTGTTTCGGGCTTGTTGGCGCTCATCAGGCAGATATCACATTGCTTTGGTTTTGGCAGTACCAGCTAGATGGCGTTGGATGGTAAATGCTCACCGCATTATACTAGAGGCCAACAAATATAGCTTTGTGACAGGGGCGTGGTCGCCGTTGCGCGAACTTCGGCCGGCGGCGTGGCCTATCATTCAGGCCAGTGGTGGAGCGAATTTAGGAAAAATTAAATAGGTTGCACTTTTACAAGTACCAAATATATCGCGTTCAAAAGAACAGAAATCCTCAGTTGCAATCCTTGGAATGCATTAGCGTTTTTAATTCAAATATTTCAAGAAGTTGCTAGAAACTATATTGGCTAATAGGTATATGGCTAGTAGGTATATGCGTAATTACATTAGGAATGTTTTTTCTTACAGTGAATATTATACCATTTCTTATAACCGATTTATACAGTTGCTATAAAGGCACTATATTTATTTAATTTATTTTCATTAAAAGATTGAACTGAACTGGAAAAATAGTTTATTCATAAATACTATAATATAGAACAAACCAATCTGAATTATACCCCGATTGCTGTACGAAGTCCGGATTTTGTCAGATGACAAATCTTCACAAAATCGCTAGGAGTTTTCTGTTGTCCATGGGTATAAACATTGGCATATTATCTACCTATGCGTCGCAACCAGTTAATAACGTCACTCATTGATTTATGGTGGTAAAAGTTTCCCAAATGATACTAAAAGGGCAAAATTAAATAAAAACCATATTGCAATCACGATTATACCGCTACAAATTACAACAATAATTATGACTACAACTCATTTTAAAACGTCATGTAAACACTTTTCATTTTGGTATTTTAGGCAAATTTAGCTTCGGTGTGTCAAAATGGCAGCGAAGGTTTCACGGATCGTTCAAACTGGTTCAAACATTCGGCAGTGAAAATATTCGCGGGTTTTGTACGTTTTGTGAGTTTTACCATTATCTGTGTTGTTCTTGATACTTTTCGTGATATTAGTATAGTTATTCATTGTGCAAACGGACTCGTTACTGACCTGAACTTATGACCCGGCTGCATTTTTTGCTGGATTAATGCCAACTTAGGATGTCGGAATTACCAATTGACAGCCCTAGTAGGGATTTCTTTAAAAAATTTCACTCTATCAGACTACTGAATATGATATACCCCTAGACTATTGAATCAAGCAAATGATCCTTTTCAATTTGGGTATTTTCATACGCTTGGACATGCCTGCAGATTTTAGACCACTCCTGCGGGTTAGATTTTCAACCCCGCTCAAACTATGAAATACTTTTTCCTTTATTTCAATTTTTTCGGAGCTATCACGATCGCAAAAACAATTATAACAAAAGAAAAAAGCTTTTATCAGTACTGCAAGATTAAATGTATAATCACGAAACACCAACCCAAGACGCAATAAAAATACTAAGTAATACTATGGTTCTCTTGATGCGCCACTGGTATGGTCGTCTGACTTCCTGGCAAAGCCGTTGCTAGGCGACGCCCGTAAACAAATTTTCTGCGCATCCTAAAGGCGGGGTGGCCATTGTCCCTTTCCTATTTTTGTACCACTCTATTTCCTATTCCACTTGCCAACGTAATCTGGGTTTTTCGGTGAGGTGCGCTACGTCTGCCTGATGAGGGCCAACAAGCCCGAAACAGGTACCTGTCGTGGTCTGCACACCTCCGAAAGACCCATACATAATTTCCATTAGATATTGGAAACTAGTTTGGTGTTGCCAATTACTACAATTAATTAATTTTTCTAATTATACCTAAATTTGTATTTTTAGAAAATTAAAACGTGTTTGAAATAAACAAAAATAATAAAGTTTGAATTTGTCTCCCCCCTAGATTTTTTTCTGCGGGCGCCTATGTAGCGGCGATATTATCATTTCATCACAATAAAAATTTAATTATGTATTATGTATGGATATAATCTAGATGGAAATGTTCTCGTACGATCTCACCATATTTCGGATCTTGCATCTTCGAGTGATGTACGACTTTCCTTCAATATTCATTAGCAATATGATTCAACTTACCTTCAGCAATGTTGCATTTGCAATCAACAATACCCATCAGGTATTACATCGCCTTCTTGTGTCTAAATCTAATTTAGAAAAGTACAAATTGTAAATTAGATACATTGAAAATAATGCCGCTAAGTTAGCTAATAAGAAGTCCACAAGATGCAAGAATAATTAATTGGCACATTCCGGAATGTTCCCCAAGGCAATGCAGGAACCTTATCAAACAAATATATCTTTATTTAATTTTTAGTTATACCCACAATTGGCTTATTTCTCGAGGTGACAGATTAAAGTGCATTAACTGTTAAGCATATGCAATTAGGTAGAATTTTATTTGTTATACGTAGTTTTTTTAAACGAATGTAATTGACCAAATTAAACTTAGCGCACAAATCAATAAATCATGAATCTAAATATTGGTACAGTGTGTCCACGGATGGAGTTGACAAGAGGAGAAACATTTTTATTATTGGATTTTCAACGAAAACTAATTGTTTATATAAAATCTCTGCTTGCCGAGAAATTGAGAGTAGGTACCTTGTAAAAATCTTAGATGAGATATACTGTTAATAAAATGTTTATAAAGGAAAGTTGTTTATAATCCAAAATAAAGCTTTGCAATTTGAAGCCTGAATTTAGAATTTTATGTTTGTATTTCTTAATTTTAATTTTTGAAAGTCCAAGATAAAAATCAGTCTTGTTAAACAAACAATAAAAACTAAATAACAATTATTAATTAATGTACCATTGTGGATAAAATAGAAAATTATTTTTCACACCCTCCTACAACCTTCTCACATTTCTCCATCCAGTTTCAGAAAGTCAAATTGAAAATTTAAATTTCAAATTTTATATTGACGAAACATAATCTCATCAAGATGTTTAAAATCGATTGCAGAATTTTAACACACACAAGACAAAAAAACAGAAAATAATTTTTTAAATAATGAAAAAATTAATAGCACGTTATTAAAACGGACTAAAAATTATATAATATCTCCTAGTCCCATGTAGATTTATAACCCCATACAGACTCGAAAAACGTGTAGCGCATGCAATAGATAAGGAGTAAGGAGTGTAGAGATAGCTGTGATTGGGAAAACTCACACAACATATCATTTGCAGTCCAATAAAATTGTTAGTGACTTAAGTGAACTATTTATTCATGCATCAATTACCTGTTGCATGCGTCTCACGTTTTTCGAATCTGTAGGTATGCGGTTATAAATTTGCATGGAGCTAGGAGAAATTATTTTATACTTTTTAATACATTTTAAAAACGTGGTATATCAATTGTTTTCATTTAAAAATCATATATACTCTTATTTTCTCAACAAGTAGAACTTTTAGAGAATAAAAAAAAACTGCTCTTGTCAACTCCATCCGTTGACACACTGCATAGTATATCTAATTACGCGTTAACTGTATTACTTAACTGTCAACATACAATTTTTCTGTCTTGGGAAAAAGTACCTTTTTTTCCTGCTGATGCTGAGATAAAAAAACATTCGAGATGAACACACTTTATATTCTCTCTGGTATGAAAAATAGGTGCGTGAAAATAAAAAAACGCGCGCACACACACACACACATTTCACACTAAAATACTCACAAAAAATAATCTTGTGTAACTTACTAGTGAGGAGGTGCTGGGGATATTCCAAGGACGAGCGAAGACATTTCCTAATTGGTTACATAAATACCTATTGTTACACCAAAGCCTATGCTCCCTTGGAACAACTTTCTTTTGCCATTCTGATTCGTTCGCTTGGTGTAAAGTCACCGTTAAAATAAAACGCATGTCCTAATAAAAAAATGCTCTTCCATCATTGCTTATTCTTATTGGACATTCTATAAATCATTAAGTCTTAATTATTCAGATTGATGCCTCAACACATAAGTATAACAAATGCAAACATTTAAAATACGTTCTCACAGATAAATTCATTGTTCATAACAATAAGACCTATTAAGACACAATAAGCTAATTACTTAATAGCAATTTTATTAATTTAAATATCTAAATATAATTTGTTTTCTGATTTTATCTCTCGATTGAGTGTCGAGTGTTCATTCTCGTTCTCTCGCTTAATACTCATCTATGCATGTTGCGCACAATAATAATAATAATAATAATAATAATAATAATAATAATACAAGTACCTCGGGATGAAGCAAGCTCAAAGGATAGATCATCGAACAATGAAGACCGATTTAACTAATGAATTCATCAAGAGAGTAAGACAAGTAGTGCGAACTGATCTTAACAGCAGGAATTTGTTTAAGGCCCTAAACACGTATGCGTGCTCTGTACTAAGCTATTCCTTCGGAATAGTGAATTGGACCAACACGGACATCAACAACTTGCAACGAAAAGTTAGGACACTACTGACAAAAGCTCATAAACATCATCCCCGTAGCGCCGTAGAAAGAACAACCCTGCCACGTCAACAAGGAGGAAGAGGATTGGCAGACCTCAGCAAGCAATTGGACCAACAAATACTAAATCTGCGTAATTATTTCCACAGACAGGCCAACAGCTCCACACTACATAAAGCTATATGCGGAGCAGACGTCTCAACACCGCTACGTCTGACGGAACACGAGCATCACAATCACCACCGAACCGACAACGATAAACTACAGAGGTGGTTAGAGAAGCCGCTGCACGGGAGGCATCCTAATGAGGTTAACCAGGAACATGTCGACAAGTTAGCGTCGTACTATTGGCTGACCTCGGGACGAATGTTCCCAGAGACAGAAGGCTTCTTACTGGCCATACAAGATCAGGTTATACCAACTCGCAACTACCTAAAATTCATTGTAGGAGATGCATCGGTAGTGGATGACAGATGCAGATACGGGTGCCCAACTTCAGAAACAATCCAGCACATAACAGGAGGATGTCAGATGTTTGCATCAACGGAATATAAGGAACGACACGATTCGGTTGCCAAGATCTTGCACCAGGAACTGGCGGAAAAGCTGCTGCTTGTGCAGACAGAGAGGGTCCCATATTACAACTACACACCTGAGCCTGTTCTTGAGAACAGAAACTACAAGATGTACTGGGATCGTACAGTTCTGACTGATCAACGAGTTGCCCATAACAGACCGGACCTTATAATAGTTGATAAAATTTCTAGGAAGACAACTCTGATTGATGTGGCCATCCCGAACAACAACAACCTGCGTGTGAAGCAAGTCGAGAAGATCGCGAAGTACAGAGACTTAGAAGAACGAATTAGAAGGCAATGGGAAATGGAAAACGTCAAGACGATTCCAATTATCGTGTCAACAACTGGTGTTATACCAAAAAGTTTTCTGAGAAACATAAAAGAGCTGGGTCTAACTGATAGTCTTTACAGGTCCATGCAGAAAGCGGTACTACTTGCGACAGCCCGAACCGTCAGGAAATTCATGGGGAATGCAGGAACGTCCGACAACATCAATGTCACCTAAGGCCCGATAACATGGCAAGGGTCTCGTCCGAGCCAGATCCTTATGGTATCCGGGATACCCGGGATCTGAGTGAATGTTCCCCGTAGAGGGAGTGCGAATGCCTTTTGGCTAAGTCGAGATAATAATAACCAACAACAACACGAACATCTACAACATGGGAGCCAAACGAGAACTAGGGTTCCACCCACCGAAGGTGCTGCGCGGGAACTTCAGCCAGCGTTCACAGAGGCGGGATTACAACGACGACGCATGAAATGGACTGTGTCCATGAATGAATCGATTATGCGTATTTTTTACAGGGTGACAAACTTAAGAGATGATCGGCTACCGACAACAACTGCATGCCGAGTTCTGCAGGGAGTTTCCGCACACGCAAGTGTCTGAACAAAGAGTGTCAGATCAGTATCGAACTATTCTAAGAAATAACCGAATTCCAGAAACGCGACTTAACGCTATCAAACGGGAAGTTGAGCTAGAGATCCACAGCGAACACATAGACATAGATGATAACAACAACAATGGGGAACTTCAAGCGCCTGGACAACAACTAGAAGCCGAAACGGTAGAACCAACAACCGAGAGTCTGGAATCGGTTAACGAAGAACATTTTGAAGGCTTAAACGCACATATGAGACAGGCAGTATTGCGATACGAAGGCACAGACCCACTGAGCAGGCCACCGCTACCAAGATTAAATTCTTCCAGGAAACTTGCGATCGTGCTCGATCTTATGAACACACGAATTTTACCAAACTATGTTTCAGTGACACCAACATTAGAACGTATGCACATGTTAATCTACTGTGCCGCAACGGCAGTCACCACTGTAATGGGTGCCAAGATCCGAACGGCCCAAGAGTTGAATCGTGCAAGACCAGAACCACGAATGGCTCAATGGGAAATGCGACTAAATCGGAAGATCGAGAGTCTCCGTAAAGACATAGGACAAGTGACGGAATATATCAGAGGAGTTAGAACTAGAAGGATCCAGAGGGCGGTGCAGGCAATAATGAGCCGCACCCAAATGCATTCTCGGCATGACCCCGCGAACATCACTGCTCAACAATGTCTTGACACATTAAAACAAAAACTTTCTGTTTTCGCAGGGCGTCTGAGGAGATACAAGGCTAGTAACAACAGGAAACGAGACAACAAACTCTTTGAACGATCAGAAAAGGGTTTCTACCGTGCTTTTAATTCTAGCGCCGATGCCACAAATGCGAGTTACCCTAGCAGAGAACAGGTCGACGGTTTCTGGAGAAATCAACTTGCCACACCAGGTCCATACAATGTCCGTGCAAGCTGGATCAGCGAAGAACGCGAGATGGGCCGGAACTATAGCCAGATGCAACACGAGCAATTCACAACCGCTGAGGTCTCCGATGTCATCAAGAATTCCCACAACTGGAAGGCACCAGGTCCAGATCATCTCCAAAATTATTGGATTAAGAAGTTGTGGTGCACGCATGAACAAATAACTACCTTAATTAATGAAGTCTTGCTCGATCCTCTGAAAATGCCATTGTTTCTTACACAGGGTGCAACCTACCTGTTACCAAAAGACCAGCGGAATACGGATAACCCTGCCAAGTACCGCCCAATAACCTGCTTGCCTACGCTGTACAAGATAATCACATCTTGCCTTACGCAGCGAATATATGCTCACTGCGAGCGGAACAACATCATTGCAATGCAGCAGAAGGGCTGCTCGAAGGGCGCAATGGGATGCAAAGAGCAACTCATCATAGACTCTGTCATCTGCAACCAGGCTCATTCCAAGCAACGAAACCTCCACATGGCTTATGTGGACTACAAAAAACATTTGATTCCGTACCTCACGACTGGCTCACAGGTATCTTAAAGCTGTATAAAATAGATCATCATACAGTTTCCTTTTTAGAACACGTTATGACAACCTGGCGCACTAAGATACAACTCAGAACCGCAAACAGTAACATCGAGACCGACACAATCAACATCCGAAGAGGGATTTTCCAAGGAGATTCACTCAGTCCACTGTGGTTCTGCATGGCGATGAACCCTCTATCACATCGGTTGAACTCTACAAAATATGGCTTCGCTATCAAAAGCAACAACGCAGAAGCGATCAAGTTGAATCACCTATTATATATGGATGATTTAAAACTGATCGCCGCAACCAAAAACCAACTAACGCAAATGCTTAAAATTGTAGAGGAGTTCTCCAGGGACATCGGAATGCTGTTTGGACTGGACAAGTGCCGCACCCTTAATATCATCCGGGGAAAGCTCGAACAAAGCGCACACGAGATGCAGGACGGCCAGGAGATCGAAGCAATGAGCATGGGAGATACATACAAGTATCTCGGGATGAAACAAGCTCAAAGGATAGACCATCGAACAATGAAGACTGATTTAACGAATGAATTCATCAAGAGAGTAAGACAAGTAGTGCGAACTGATCTTAACAGCAGGAATTTGTTTAAGGCCCTGAACACGTATGCGTGCTCTGTACTCAGCTATTCGTTCGGAATAGTGAATTGGACCAACACGGACATCAACAACCTGCAACGAAAAGTTAGGACACTACTGACAAAAGCTCATAAACATCATCCCCGTAGCGCCGTAGAAAGAACAACTCTGCCACGTCAACTAGGAGGAAGAGGATTGGCAGATCTCAGCAAGCAATTGGACCAACAAATATTAAATCTGCGTAATTATTTCTACAGGCAGGCCAACAGCTCCACACTACATAGGGCTATATGCGGAGCAGACGTCTCAACACCGCTACGTCTGACGGAACACGAGCGTCAAAATCACCACCGAACCGACAACGATAAACTACAGAGGTGGTTGGGGAAGCCGCTGCACGGGAGGCATCCTAATGAGGTTAACCAGGAACATGTCGACAAGTTAGCGTCGAACTATTGGCTGACCTCGGGACGAATGTTCCCCGAGACGGAAGGCTTCCTACTGGCCATACAAGATCAGGTTATACCAACTCGCAACTACCTAAAATTCATTGTAGGAGATGCATCGGTAGTGGATGACAGATGCAGATACGGGTGCCCAACTTCAGAAACAATCCAGCACATAACAGGAGGATGTCAGATGTTCGCATCAACGGAATATAAGGAACGACAAGTTTGCCAAGATCTTGCACCGGGAACTGGCGGAAAAGCTGCTGCTTGTGCAGACAGAGAGGGTCCCATATTACAACTACACACCTGAGCCTGTTCTTGAGAACAGCAACTACAAGATGTACTGGGATCGTACAGTTCTGACTGATCAACGAGTTGCCCATAACAGACCGGACCTTATAATAGTTGATAAAATTTCTAGGAAGACAACTCTGATTGATGTGGCCATCCCGAACAACAACAACCTGCGTGTGAAGCAAGTCGAGAAGATCGCGAAGTACAGAGACTTAGAAGAGCGAATTAGAAGGCAATGGGAAATGGAGAACGTCCAGACGATTCCAATCATCATGTCAACAACTGGTGTTATACCAAAAAGTTTGCTGAGAAACATCAAGGAGCTGAATCTAACTGATAGTCTTTACAGGTCCATGCAGAAAGCGGTACTACTTGCGACAGCCCGAACCGTCAGGAAATTCATGGGGAATGCAGGATCGTCCAAAAACATCAATGTCACCTAAGGCCCGATAACATGGCAAGGGTCTCGTCCGAGCCAGATCCTTTTGGTATCCGGGATGCCCGGGATCTGAGTGAATGTTCCCCGTAGAGGGAGTGCGAATGCCTTTTGGCTAAGTCGAGATAATAATAATAATAAATATTAATAGTAATTCCCACCTTTACGTTATCCTTCATCTCCATAAAAATAACGTGTAAATTTTTGTTAAACTGGTAAGTGCTGGCTGTCAAAAGAAAATTAAACAATTACTTTTTATTTCAAAATTAGAGCTCTGCTTGGTCAGTAAATATTTTTTATCTAAACTCTATTAAAACTAAACGCAAGTGAAACATAAACACAAGTTGTTGCATGGCTACAGAGTGATACGCACGTGATCGGCTTGCTATTGGCCAGCCGGCAATAAAGTCTGGCCCGGCGGGCGAGTGCAGCGAGTCGGTGTTTCTTACAGAGGTGTATTGAGTTGCAAGTGGACCTTTATTTTTTCCGATACAATTATTTTGCTGGTTATTAATTGTTGGAGCTACGATTTGTGTTTATCTTAGGGTTTTAGGGGGGGGGGGGCATGGGGGCCATGGCCCCCCCTAACAAAATAAAATAATAATAATAAATAAAAAATAGATACGAATAATATTAATAATATCCTAATATTATCTAACCTACAGTGTCCACGGATTGAGTTCACATAAAGTGTAAGTAACAAAAAAAATCTAGAGATCAGCGCTCCTTGATTTGAAACTAATTTGTGACATAATTTTACTTTCGAAAAATCACCTTGGAAATTATGAAAGAACTAATTTTCCACATCAGTAAACTGCCCTTTTTGGCAAAACGGCAAAATTTTATTAAGGAAACTTGTTCAGAATGAAAAACTGAGTAGGTTTACGAAATTTCGAAAGTCTAGGGCTGTACTTTGCTTTTTTGGCATTTTTCCGACTTTTTTTTAGAAAAGTGCATTTTGTGTAAGTTTTCACATATAAATGTTATTAAGAAAACTTGTTATCAATGAAAAACTGGATAGGTGTGAAAAATTCCAACAGCCTAGGTCTACTTTGATTTTTGTGAGTTAATTTTTTAGTTAGTAGATAAAATAACGAGTTTTGCAGCCAGAAAGGTATATATTAACTTCTTTTTATAATACCAAGCTTTCGGTCTACTTCGTGACCTTCATCAGGGCTAGAAAATTGTTTAAATTATTAGAAAATATTGAGAAAAGGTTGAAATTTTTACTCACAATTATGTTGAAGTTTTTTACCAATATTAAAACCAGATAGATTTTAGGTTTAAAAGGGCCAGAAAAAGGTTTTTACATAATTTCGTGTGAAAATTTATACCGTCAATTTTGTTTGTAATTGTTTTTTGTTAATAAGGTAATTTAGTTTCAAAAAACAAAAGATAAATTTATAATAAGAAAAAATGTTTTTTAGGTTATCATCAAAAAGTGTCAGAAAACTTGGTGTGATACAAGGTTAGAAATAACCTTAGTTGATATAAGGTTATGTTACAACATTCTGGAAATCCAAATTTTTATATATATATATATATTTTTTTTTATTTATCATTTTACTCCTAAATTGACAATACATGGATTGTATAGGATCCGTCACATTAAACACTTACATAATAACAAATACATATGGAAACATATTACCGACATTCGCATTTAAGACAGAATGCACAGACAAAAAGGCGTTACAAATTAGTCAAAAACTGTACAATTAATGTGGTTCTAGGTAACTACCATTAAAAAATTCATTCATGTCGTAATGACACTTCTCGATCAGAAACCCCCTGAGTGATCTTGCGAACTCGCTTTTCTTGCAGTGTTTGATTTTATCGGGTAATTTGTTAAAAATTTCGAGGCCAATTGTATTAGGAAGTTTTTTGCCTATGTTTAATCTTCTGTATGGTACCCTAAGACTATCGTTTTGACGGGTGTGGTAGGAGTGGACGTCACTGTTTCTCTCGAAATCTCTCAGATTGCAAAATACAAAACAGCTAATGTCGAATATAAATATTCCGGTCAGCGTCAAGAGTCCCATCCCCCGGAACAGCTTCCTACAGGATGCCGACGGATGAGCTCCCAGCATGCACCTGACAATCCGTTTCTGGCAAGTGAAAACAGCGTCAGCTGTACTTGACATATAATTATTATAAGATGTAAGAGTTACAATGAAATATTAATAGATGTATTGTTATTAGAATTATTTAAAGATAAAATAAAACAGTATATGGAACTTAAATCTTTGATGTCTGTTTTTTTATTAATAGACTTGTTATCATTATTAATTTCAACCATTTCAAGAAATAACCTTTTATTAAGATTTTTTTCCCTATGTAATATTGAAACATTGTCAAATTTAAAATGATGACCTGTTATAAAAGCATGTTCACTTAAAGCAGTAGTAGTTTTTTGTAATTTGACATCACTTTTATGTCCTGAAATTCTATTTTTTAAATTTTGTGATGTTTGACCAATATATGAATTATTACAGTTGTTACAAGGTATTGAATAAACAACATTAGATTGGTTATTTATAGGTGTCTTATCTTTTAATTTTGTGTATAAACTTCCAATCGATTTAACATTTTTTAGAGCTATTTTAACATTTTCATTTTTAAAAATTTTAGTTATTTTAGGGGTAAGTTCTTTAATAAATTTAAATTTAATAAAATAGCTCTAAAAAATGTTAAATCGATTGGAAGTTTATACACAAAATTAAAAGATAAGACACCTATAAATAACCAATCTAATGTTGTTTATTCAATACCTTGTAACAACTGTAATAATTCATATATTGGTCAAACATCACAAAATTTAAAAAATAGAATTTCAGGACATAAAAGTGATGTCAAATTACAAAAAACTACTACTGCTTTAAGTGAACATGCTTTTATAACAGGTCATCATTTTAAATTTGACAATGTTTCAATATAACATAGGGAAAAAAATCTTAATAAAAGGTTATTTCTTGAAATGGTTGAAATTAATAATGATAACAAGTCTATTAATAAAAAAACAGACATCAAAGATTTAAGTTCCATATACTGTTTTATTTTATCTTTAAATAATTCTAATAACAATACATCTATTAATATTTCATTGTAACTCTTACATCTTATAATAATTATATATAAAAATTTGGATTTCCAGAATGTTGTAACATAACCTTATATCAACTAAGGTTATTTCTAACCTTGTATCACACCAAGTTTTCTGACACTTTTTGATGATAACCTAAAAAACATTTTTTCTTATTATAAATTTATCTTTTGTTTTTTGAAACTAAATTACCTTATTAACAAAAAACAATTACAAACAAAATTGACGGTATAAATTTTCACACGAAATTATGTAAAAACCTTTTTCTGGCCCTTTTAAACCTAAAATCTATCTGGTTTTAATATTGGTAAAAAACTTCAACATAATTGTGAGTAAAAATTTCAACCTTTTCTCAATATTTTCTAATAATTTAAATAATTTTCTAGCCCTGATGAAGGTCACGAAGTAGACCGAAAGTTTGGTATTATAAAAAGAAGTTAATATATACCTTTCTGGATGCAAAACTCGTTATTTTATCTACTAAGTAAAACTACACAGCCGTAAACTAGCTATTTATTAATTTTTTAGCAGAAAAAAATCAAAGTCGACTTAGGCTTTTGAAATTCTTCACATCTATCCAGTTTTTCATTGTCAACATGTTTTCTTAATAACATTTTGATGTAAAAACTACACAAAATGCACTTTTCTAAAAAAGTGTGAAAAATGCCAAAAAATCAAAGTATAGGCCTAGACTTTCGAAATTTCGCAAACCTACTCAGCTTTTCATTCTAAACAAGTTTCCTTAATAACATTTTGCTGTAAAACCTACAAAAAGGGCACTTTACTGAGGTGGAAAATTAGTGTCTTCATAATTTCCAAGGCATACGTGATTTTTCGAAAGTAAAATTATGTCACAAATTAGTTTAAAACCAAGCAGGGCTGATCCCCGGAAGCTCAAATTTCAACTCGAAAATTTGTTGTTATTTACACCTTATGTTAACTCGATCTGTGGATACACTGCGTAGGTACATGCAAAAAATTTTATTTACATAATTTTTATTTAAAATATATATATTTTTTAATTTTTGTTATTTTTGTAAGGAATATTTTTTTGTGATATCGCCTTATTGAAATTTTATTGTTATAGTAGGTACAGTTGGCGTCAGACGAAACCGAACGACGTAAAGCCATTTTCTAGATACTTTTGGGGTAATAGTACCCAACATCCATTCAATAAACAAGATATTCAAGCTCTGACCTAGGGAAGAAGCGTCCGACGAACGCGACGTTGCCAAATGTTAGAACAGAATCCAAATATTCCAAGGAAATGAATTTTTAGCGTTCAGTTTCGTCTGACACCAACCGTACTTAGAAACCGCTTAAACGAGAACATATCCAGGTATGGCCCCCCCCTTCGCAAATGGATATGACCGCGCCTGCGATAAACAACGCATTAAGGGGGGCCTCGCCATTGTATGTTTGGTTGCCTGTATCAATGTATTTTTATTTCCAACTAGCTGGAAAAAGTAGCGAATTTCAAAGGATTACAAAAAACACGGGTATTTTTAAAATATCCATAGATACTAATTACACCAGTTTAAAAGTTATGGGCGAGAATTTTTTTTGAATTTCAAACTTTATGCCGGCATAAATTCGTCTATTTTGTCTCTTGATCCGGAATTTTACCTTCGTTAAGATGGGCAGAGGTTTCCGAATATGCTCGGAACGAAAACCCGGTAGTAAACATTGTAATTATCCAGTCTTGTTGTAAATAAAAAACATAGGCAAAATACCCTTAAATTATGCAGCGGGAATACCAAAAGTGTAGCTATTGTTTATCAGATGGCGCGAAAAACAGACGATCGATGAACGGTTGACGCTGTTGTTACAGGTCCAGTTTAATAATTACATATATTATGTTCATATGATCAATTTTACGTTTTGGCGATATAATATTTAAGCAACTAAGCTGTCTGATTACTTTTTTATGTTTTTGTATTACTTCCATATAATTATATACAATGAATTGCGGTCAATTGCGAATTTTTAATATTAAAATAATATAAAACTTCAAAAGGTATATTCGGGAGACCCCCGTAGCTCAAAGACTCCGATTTGTGATTTTAACCCCTCTCTTTTTAGCAATGGTTCATCGATTTTTAGCTTGAAAGGTACACGGCGGCACTAAAAACTGCTTTAGTTGACTTTGCATTATTTATACGTATGTCGCCGTTATGTATTTTTCGTGAGGAAAACACAATCGTTACCATATAAACTGACATTAGGGGAGGATTCATATGTCTATGTCTCTATATTCCATTTTAATAAATGCAGCTATTATAAATATCTCAAAAACGAAAGTCGCAAAAAATCACATAAAAGTTGAAGCATATGGGGTGCAATGTAAGACGCACGTTTTCACTTGTAGGCAGACGACGTTTTCAAGGTCACTTGAATGTCAACTGTGTTTTTTACTGTTAAAGGCATATCTTTAGTTAAAGAATGTTATTCGGCACGTTTTCTGTAGGTATAGTATTGCTGGATTAAAAGTTCTACAAAATTATGTTTAGTTTTTTCAATGAAATGAAACATGGTCTTTTATGTGTACATAAGGTGTTTCTTCGTTTGCATTAACACTACATTCAAACACACATTTTAAATAACGCAATAATTAAGATAAATACATATCTCGAAAATAAAAAAAGAAAACGATATATTGATGCGAAAGAACATCTTCTGTACCTATATGTTAAACATCTACAGTGTGACCTCCGTTAAGGAGTTACCACCCTGGTAAAATATCTTTATTTGTTTACCGATTTTGATAGACTTTTTTTTGTTGGGTTCAAAAAGCACATTAAACAATGTGTGTAACTTTACTTTTGGGCTGTAATCACGGCCACCTGTCAACACATTGGCTCAATTTCAAAAAGTACTATTATTTGTTTAATAATATTTTTATTAGGTACAGGGTGTCCGCCTGAAGGTGATAGGAACATTCACTTTAACCATTCCGTATTTTTTGAGACAAATTAATGATTTAAAAACCAGTTTGTTGAAGTTTTTTCCAAACAATGTAATGTCGTTTGGAAAAAAACAATCGAACGTCAAACAAAAGTTATAACCAAAAAACCTTTTTGGAAAAAATGAAGATGGTGCAAAATGTATCTTTTTATTAATTTAAACATATTTTTTTTATTAACGGATAATAATAGAACACATATGCAGTTAACTTTGGGGTTACCTTTCGATTAAAAACGAGGAAAAATAACCGACTCAAACGTGGTCACGTGACTTTCGCTATCTGTCAAAAATTATATTTAAAAAATAAAATCCCTAACGTTTAACTTGAAAAAGTCGTTTCTATTTTAATGTTACATAAGCGCCTATTTCCTATTTATAAAATTTCTTAAAATTTTAAAAAGTCATTACTTCGTAAAAACTATTTTATATCACTAGCTATACAACATAATATACGAGTATCATTCTATAATTTTGTTACTTTTTATTATTACTAAAAAATATCGATAAGAATATGTCTTTTTCAAAAGAAAATTATATTAACGCTTTAAAATTCTGTTTGACACAAAGTTGATGTACCGGCAAGCATTTAGGTAGTACCATAGAAGAATCTACTACGTAAATTCTTCTATGGTAGTACCTATAAATTTATTTACATTACATTTTCCATTACTCTAAATGTATGCCAAAATAATACATATATTAAGATATCAGCAAATAGTAGGTATTTCACGTATCTAACAAAATTCACAACTTTACATCAACTTTGGATCAAATACAACAGAATTTTAATTTCTTTCGGTTTATCAATATTAAGTACTTAATGAAAAGTTAATAGAATGATAAAAGATAAAACTATAGTGACATAAATTCTAAATGTCAGTTAGGGTAAGTATTGTGATCATTCATGCGGTTTTGAGGGAGAATTATTATGTCATGACAGTAGATTTGACAGCCGGTAGGTAGTCCTCTTACTTAATATTTTACTCAACAATATTCTTAATAACAATGAAAAAATATAGAAAAATAAAGGAGCGTAAATATTCATATTATTATTTTGTGTTTAACAATTCAGAGTTTCAATCCCAAAATACGCCAGGATGGGAGCCATGTGCTGTTATTTGTATAAAAAAGGGGGTCGGTCCGCCTGCCTCCCCCTAGACCCCTGGTTCCGACCAACGACCTTGCCGGGCAACAAAACAACTTATAAGGAACGGAAACTTATTTTAGCAAGGCGAAACATTACTTTTTATTCTCGCTCTGTACCAATGGCCGCTCTCCAACTCCAGCGCCATCTTACAGACACTTGCGCAATTTTTGCGCTCCAGTAGTATTTCTGTTTTAGCAACATTTATCCTAGTTAAGAACACGGTCAAATGAAAGTCGTCGCGAGGTGATGACGTTTTATTTCCGTCCTTAACCACGCATGGATGTTGCGCCTTAATATCCATTGTAAACACAATCGCCTGGAAAGCAAAACGCCCAGTAAGCATAACACACTGAACACAGTTGTAAAGTTGTAAAGCAATTACGCACTCATGGGTTACGCATTCGCCACTACGAGGTCTACGAGGCTCAGTGCGTAAATTTTCCATTCGTGCGTAATATGCAATTTACAACTCTCGCTATGTAAAATGCCTACTATATTTTGGGCATCCTTGCTATCATTATTGAAAAGAAAACCTTATTCTACAAACGTCATCCAAAGTAGATATTCAGCCCGTTATGATACATAATGGAAAAACCCCGCGGCTCAAGCACTATTGCTTTTTTATATAGGTATGTACAGTGTACAGGGTGTCCCAAAGCAGCCAGTAAAAATTTGACTTGTGGGTTTCTTGTAGGACCACTCCAGCTTGCTTTTGGACCAAAAAAACTAGTTTTTAGAACCATACCTGTTTCTCTTTATACAGGGTGAGTCTGAAATAACTGGCATCCTTTTTTTTTGGGTAAGAGAGATGGTCATTCTGAACAACTTTTCTTAATAAATTTTTTTCCTATCGCCGAAATTTTTCTTTATTTTTTTTTTAATTTTCCAACATTTATTTCATACACAGCGGATAGAATAGCGTAAACTCGGTCTCAAAATACTATACTAGTTGATGATTTACCATTTTCTACTCGGTTGTTGGCAGGACGCCAGTGCCGTGTTTTAATAGAGGGGGGAGAATTATAAAAAAATCTCGGCGCTAGGAAAAAAATTTGATTTGTTAAGAAAAGTGTTTCAGAATGGCC
This sequence comes from Pseudeuparius sepicola, assembly GCA_963920635.1. Classification (NCBI taxonomy): domain Eukaryota; kingdom Metazoa; phylum Arthropoda; class Insecta; order Coleoptera; family Anthribidae; genus Pseudeuparius; species Pseudeuparius sepicola. The sequence continues at coordinate 21,595,675 of OY987306.1, forward strand.
ATCTCTATATTACCCAAAAAATGATGCCAGTTATTTCAGACTCACCCTGTATATGAAAAGAGCACGTTTTTCTGAAAAACTTTCGTAAATAAAATTTTTTTATATCTTGTGTCATTAAACAGTTATATGTGTATTGTAATGTATGTAAAAATATGAAAAAGATGCTATGGTATCTATTTTTTTAATGAAAATCAAGTTAGCCAGTTAGCTGCCAGTTGTCATGTCATACATTGTAAAAAAATTCTAAATGATAAGTTTGGAAACAAATGAATTGAAATAAATGGTCCCATAAAATGGACAGGAAAGTCGCCATCAGATTTAACACCATTAGATTTCCATTTATGGGGATTTCTGAAAACATTTGTTTACAAAACTCCATCTCGGAATATTGATCTTTAACTAGAAAAAATAGAAAATGTCTGTCGGCAAAGATCACCAGATGTATTAAGAAAGGTTACTAAGACAGAAATTAGACGCCGTCTAGACTTATGTTTATTAAAAGAAGGTAATCACATTGAAAATTATTTATAAGTAAGAACCTACCTAGCATTTATTTTTTTATTGTTGGTTTTTTTTTTCGCTAAAATTGTTAGGTTTTTAAATATAATACATAATAAGTGTTTAGAATAACAGTTTTTCTTAAAAAGGCGTTCATACAGTTATATTTCTATAACTAAATATAAATTTTCAATACTTTTTTTATAATACATCTCTCCGAGCATCTGTCAATTGTTTCTGTCAAAAATATACCTTCATAAGTCATGGCTAACTCGATTTTATTAACCATGGCATCTCTTTTTCATATTTTTACAAATAATACCTATTTTACGCATATAACTTTTTAATGAAACAAGATATAAAAAAAATATTTTCGAAAGTTTATCAGAAAAACGTGCTCTTTCCAAATATAAAGAGATGCAAGTATAGTCCTGGGAAAAATATATTCGATGACGTCATAACCTATATTTCCCAAATTCCTAAAAACTGATAGATAGATAGATTTTATTAAACACCGTTGGTATATAAGTATATACATAGTGCACGTCAAATTAAAACAATACACATATAGGAAAAAAAAAACAATTTCCCAGTACACAATTAGATAGACAAGTAGTCATTTACACTATAATATACATTATCTAGTAACATATTAGACACTGTTCGCTTAAATACAACAAAACTTTGTATTAACCTGAATGGCAGTGGTAACCCATTATAAATTTTAATGAAAGAATAATTTGGTGATTTTGTATAGAAAGCACCTTTGTGGGAGGGAATCATTAAAACATCAGAATTGCGCGTGTCATAATCGTGGTGTTGGTTCAGCTGTCCAAACCTACCCCTGTTTTTATGTACATACAATAAGCATTTTAAAATAAATATGAACGGAACAGTTAGGATTCGTTTCTCCTTAAAAGCCCTTTTACACGATTCTCTAGACGGTATGTTAAACATCAATCGAAAAAGCCTTTTTTGACAGATAAAAACTCTTTGTGAATGTGCACTGAATCCCCACAAAACTATATTATTAGCTATATAGCTGTATCCTAAGGCATAATACAGATTCATTATCTCCCTGGTTCCTATTAATGCTTTCATTTTTAATATGGCAAAGTAAGCGCAGTTTAATTTGGAGCAAACATACTTCACATGCTCAGCCCAATCTAACTTATCATTAATTCTAATACCTAGGAACTTAGTATTTTCTGTTAGTTGAACTGCTACTTGATTCCCTCCTGCAATCAGTCGTTTCTGAACATGAAAATTCATATAAACCGTTTTACCTGCGTTCAGCACCAATTGATTTCTCTGATACCAAGATTCTATTCTATCCATAGTTTTTTCTAGTAGCACTGCCAGAGCCTCAGGCGTCTGTGCAGACAAAGTCACAGTAGTGTCATCGGCAAACAAAGTCACTTTAGCGTTTGATATATATGAGGGAAGGTCATTCACATACAGTGTGAACAAAAGTGGACCCAGCGACATTTTACGGTTTTCTGATAGTGTATCCTGATACTTTACATACATTTGCCTGCCTCTCATATATGATATTAGCCAGTCGAGTGCGTGTCCCCGTATGCCAATACTATATAGTTTATCCATGAGGAAGTCAGGATTTACTGTGTCGAAAGCACAGGAGAAGTCAAGAAAAATAGCCAGTACATAGTTTTTCGATCTATCTCTTCATGGACAAAGTTCAATAGATCATAAGAGGCATCCTCTATAGACCTTCTTCTCCTAAACCCATACTTGCTTGGAGTAATTAAAATGTACTTCTCTAAGTAATCTATGATGATACTTGCAACTATTTTCTCAAATACCTTCGATATGATATTTAAGAGTGAGATTTGTCTGTAGTTAGTAACATTATTTCGTGAATCCTTCTTATGTACTGGTATTACGCATGCCACCTTTAAGGCGACTGGAAAGATACCGCTCTCTATCGATCTATTCAAGATAAGCGATAAGGGTTCACTTACATAGTCAGCAACCGATTTAAGCAGTTTGGCACATATCTCATCCAGGCCTGTTGATTTTTTATTTTTTTAATTGTAAATTTCCTTTTTTATTATATCCGGCTCAATAAATGGCATGTGCATCGTTTGAGCGACCGTAGAGGATCTGGTACAAGGTAATGACAGGTTTTGTCCAAAATGGGCGGTTAACTTATTCTCTGTGGCAGTACTAAAGTGTTCTAGAAAAGTCGCAGCAACCTCCCTGGGCTCCCTACATTGTTTATACTCAATTTAATATTATTTCTATTTATGTTATTTCTACCCAGTTCGTAATTAATAATATGCCATGATTCTCGGCATTTGTTAGGCGCATTTTTTTATTCTGTTTGAGTAATATTGAGATTTAGCATTAGTTATGGCTGCCTTATACTGGCTATGCAAATGGTTGTAGCGCATTTTTATATCTGGATCATTCAGGGTACAAGCCATCCAAAAAAGTTGTTCAAGTCGTTTACGCTGCAATTTCAGCGTTTCCGTATATATACCATAAATTTTTTGTAGGCCTCTTGCCCTTTTTGGATCGAGTTATTAACGTACAGTTTGCATCAAGGCAAAACCTTATAATTTCTGCGAATTCACTATAGAGACTATCTACATCCAAATGCTCTTGCAGAGCCGTTGTCCAGTCTATATTTTTTATGTTATTAGTAAAATTGTTTACATTACAATCCGTTTTTTGTCTGTAGGTTATTTTGCGGTAGTCAGTATTACTTATAATATTAAAAGTCTCAGAAAACTTTAAATTAAAAATCTCTGCAAAATGGTCAGAGATGTGAGGATTCATGATATAGCTACTGTAGTTTTTTTTTGGAAGATTTGTAATGAAATAATCTAATTTACTCTCAGAGGTATGACCAAGACGATTTGTGAAGATTCTAGTGCTTTCAGTTGAAGTAACATGCATTGAAAATGAGTCCAGTATATCGCACAAACTGCTCCTCTCTACAGATTGTTTACTATAGTCTATGTTTATATCACCACAGATAATTACATGTCGCGTCCTTTTGTCGACCTTCTTTAGTATGTCTACAATATTACTGAAAAAAAAAACCGCAGGGCTTTCCTTGCATGTACGATAGACAACTGTCTTTTTGGCCCAAAAGCAAGCTTAAGTGGTCCTACAAGAAACCCAAAAGTCAAATTTTTACTGGCTGTTTTTGTTTGCCTATAATAACCCTGGGACATCAAGTATGGGACACCCTGGACATACTTAAAACAGTTGCAGAAAAAATATTGCATGCAACTAGGGTGCAAATTGCCTTTAGCACAACCGAATGATATTTTAACGAGTTCTTCGGCCTCCCTAAAATATTGTCATTCTCGTGCGGTAATGCAGGTAATTTTTTATATCCCAATTACATAAATTAGGTACTACATATTATGAATTCGTCCGCTGTCATAACTTCAGGATCATGTTGCTACTAAATAGCTTATAGACCGTCAGACAGTGACAGATTTTCCTTACTGATTTTCTCATTTATGCCTTGGAGAGTGTTGTAAGGTAAATCGATGCTTAGTCGGAAAATAGTAATTTTAAGTTTGGCCCCCGGGGAAAACATATGGAAAATTCGATTTTTCAAAACAGAAAAAAAAGGTACTAATTCTCACTTATGCCATGTTCACCGTATGATTTCTTATACTATTCCGACCTCGAAAACTCAAAGACATAAGTGTAGCGTGTGGAAAAAGGGTTGAATTAAGGGTTTGGCAGATCACTCAAAAAATGATTTGGTTTACTGACTCCGTCAGTTAAATGCCGTTCGAAATGATGAAAACTTATATCCTCACTAGGCCAAAAATTGATTGGCAGAAGTGACGTGTGGGGAAAAATGCACTTTTGGGTCGGAAAATAACTCGGAAAAATTGTTTTTTTCGTCAACTGATTTCTGCACTTATGCCTCTCAAACTATAGAAAGTTTTATTGCAATTCATTTTATCCCTGTTCTGTGTTTACACTGTACTGGGACGTCCTGCGAAAACATTCCCGACCTGATTGCGTTAGACGACGACAACACAGAAGATGCCGAAAACTTTTCCGATCAGATACAGGACGATGAGGACCAAACAGACAACGTCGAGTTTGCCGATTCTGTCTTTGAATTTATGTCCGAGGATGATGACAATGAAGGCGAGTCAGCTTTACAATGTCGCAAGAGACTCAAATTGAAATAAACTCCGATATCGACCGTGGATTAGGCCTCTTGGGGATACCACATTAAAAAAACGCACCGATCAACTCTACCTCAAGGGCGGTGTGGAAACGAGTTGATTATGACATTTTATTGTTTCATGTATGCACAAAATTAATAAATGTGGCGGCGTAGATATTAACAATTAGAAAATACCCATATCGGAGTATGTAGCGGCGCGCTTCAAAAAATCATATATTTTATTATATACGACCAAATGTATCAAATCAGGCATCTGCTCACTCGGAAAACATCACTCTTTCAGAAAAAAAAATATTACAGCATTGTTTAATAGCGATATTCATCTTAATCCGCGATGATACTATCAGGGGACCTATGTCTACCATCCCACCAAATTTTATTTCTTTCCGACCTTTTGCGAATAGAAACCCTTTTTTATACCCATTGCTTGGCCTAAATAGCTTCAGCGTTAAGAAGTGCCTCTACGATGTCTCTATAGCTTTGGCGATGTCTCCGCTATTAATCGAACTACAAGCCATTGTCAAAGATCATAGTATTGATCATTGCCCGAGGCCTACGATAAAGACAGGCCATGGCGGACAAAAATCACGTGACCATCTCAGTCCGACGTTACATGTCATTTGTCACATAACTGAAAGCGGCAGCTTGGGTTTTGAGAAGTTTTAAATGTTTAAAGTGTTTTTAAACGTCTTAGTTTATAAGGATGTAAGATTAGAGAGTGTAAATGTAACAATTACAAGAAAAGGTGATAATGTTAACTTTGAGTGTTTGCCCATTATCACCTTCTCTTGTCTTAGTTTATATTTTAGAAACAAGTTTGTGTCTAGTGCTCGTGTGTCCTGGCGGAGGGGAACCGCCCAGGTGTTATTATGGCCTCTGGGTGGCAGCCGTTCCGTCCAGGAGTATTGGTGCCGCTCGTGCCGACGCGTGAGCGCTGTAAGGGGAATTCTCCCCCCGGAATGGACGGTGGAGCCTGAGACACAGACGGGTGAACTGCTTACGGGAGGTCCGCGAGTTCAGACGGTCCGGGTGGCTGGAAGCCGTTGCCGTTGACCAGGTTCGGGTTTGTGTATTTTGTATTCACCATTCACCTTGTGCGAAATAAATCAGTGTTGTAACGTACTCGAGGATTTTCGTTGCCGACCCACGCCCTGATACGGTTCCTATTCGGCCTTTCACGCTGCCGATCAACTGGTACCTCGTCAATATTTACAGTGTACTGAAGTGAGTTTTCATTTTTATTTCGTAAAAAATATCCTAAATAGTAAATATTGGGTCTTTTTATATTATATTATTTATACATATTTCAAAAGCCAGGAAGAAAATGTCACCATAACAACATTTGCTTTGCCTCGGGATGTAAATTTGCGGCAAAAATGGATTCGTCAAATTCCAACTGAGATTTAATTTCTAAAAAAAACCCTTAAGTATGAGTTGCTAACACATTTTCAAGAAAGTGAAACAATTAAAGTGGACAAATGTGTTTTGGTAGGAAAATACCTATAGAGAATATCACCTAAGCTAAAGGAAGGCGCTGTCCCAACAATTTTTGAGAATGTGCCAAAATATTTGAGTGCAGTGCCGTTTAACTCTCAGCCCAAAACAGCCTAGGCAGGTTGAAAATATTGAAAAAAAAAACAATTAGAGAAAGCCTGGATGCACAAAACCAATAATGTAATAGATGAAAGAAAACTCGCCAAATTGTTACGAAATTTGTTTTTCTTGAAATCGGCAATGAAGTGTCCCAAAATCGTCATTAAAAGCTCAGAAATCGGCAGTGAAGTAACCCATTATTGTACGATTTTTTCAAGTAGGCCTTGGCGAGATGTAAACATCAAACGTCAGACGCGGAACCATCGCCCGTCAAAAGTGACCAAATATTCAAAACCCGGCCAATATAGGCTCATTTAACTTTTCGTACACATTGGGAAATTGTTACCTATAGCACCGCAATCTTTCAGTATAAATATTTTAGTAGGTTTGAATATCAATAGATTTGTTATGCAGCACAATAGGCAGCAGTTTGGATTTTCTGTCAGAAAGTGCCGGGTCTCGTCATACTTGACCTATACTAAAATCGAGCAACTCTTACGCCTGGCGTAAACAAGAGCACGTGCGTTGAAATATTCGCCAGGGCCGCACTGAGGCACGACCTTTATTTGATTTTAGTTTTACAATTGTTTATATCAAAATATTTCGGAAAATAATTATTGGCTTAATTGAAATGGTTCAAAACATCGATAAAATTATTTGTGGCAGTGTCTAAATTGCTGAAAACAACAAGATAAAACCGCATAACAACACTTTTGCGATCGAGTACGTCCCTGTTGCCGATTCGGGTGAAATTTTATAGCCTACGACCAATCGCGCAACGTCATTGAACACGTGGTTTTATTTACGCCAGGCGTACGGATTGCTCGATTTTAGTATAGGTAGAGTGATCGTCAAAGTCAAGCAACGCCGCGCGTAGTCGGTTCATGGACGAGTGATCTCTTATGATTAGGTATTTTTCGCCTAATAAAACATTTTTTTTTTCGATTTCAAAAAAATATATATATTATGTACCTCGGCACTGAAGTTCTTTTTATGACTCATGTGGTTTACTTGCCTCGGCCAGGGGCCTCGGGAACTAAATCCCACATGAGTCATAAAAAGTTGAACTTCAGTGCCTTGGTACATATAAATAACTATTTTTTACTTATCTCCAAAAATGCCTTTTATTATATAGGACTAAGTTGGTCACGTGACTGCGCGATTATGCGTTAGCGCCATGGCGTGTCTTTATCGTTGGCCTCGATCTTTGCCATTATTCTCGAATTGAAGAAAAATTGAAGAGTCTTCTGTGACGTTCAAACAAATGACAACAATTGAAAAAATTACAGGCACCATAGAAGTTGTGTCGAACAAAGAGGACGGGAGGTGGATGCATGGTCGGTGTTTTTCTAGCCCTATGCGGACAACCAATTTGGGTCACCCTGTACAGATTACAACATGATTGTGAATAAAATAATAGAAGGATGGCTAATCCAAACAATGACCTGTGTAATTTCGCATATTAGGGTACTCAAAACTATAGATAACTACATTGTGCATAAAGTCCAGGTGTTTTCAGTGATATAATGTTAAGAGCCCCACATACATACACAGAGGAAAGCCCGCACAATTAAGTCATTGCTCGTACTCACTTCATCTCACTCATTGTGCATAATCAAGAAAATATTTATAAGTAAGAATCTACAAAAAAATATTCGCACATTTATCTGTTGCAGAATCAAAAGAATGAAGGGCGCAACGACTTTTGTAGCCCCGCATACAGAATAAAATTAACATAATTGAATGCACATTTCAAAGATTTGGCCACGCACGTGGTACCTACAGTTAAGTCTTGAGTCTTCCCTCTGTGTGTGCGGGCCGCCTTAAAATAAAATTCAATGGGCGAGATAAGCAAGGTACAATTCATATTATATTATCTGCACTCGAAATATGATACCATTCCTCTATTTATAGCTTTCAGATTCCCTGTAGTATATTCAAACCTAGCCATGCATACTTTCAACTTAATATCATATTTAATAACTGCAATTCTTGGCTTTCTTTTATGTGTTCTCTTATACTTAAAATCAAAATACAACTACTGGGTATCGAGAGGTGTATACAACATCGAACCACACCTCATATATGGCAACTTCAAGAAGTTCTTTAAGGGACAAAAAAACATTGGCGATGTAAGTCTGGATATATACGCTGAATTGAAATCCAAAGCATTAAGATTTGGTGGTGCTTACCTTGTAACTTCGCCTGTTTTGATACCATTAGACCCCAGTATCATCAAAAGTATCATACAAACTGATTTCGACCATTTTACAAGCCATGGCACCTATATAAATGAAGAAATAGATCCACTCACTGGACATTTGTTCAATCTTGACGGTGCAAAATGGAGGACGATGAGGGCAAAGCTAACACCCACTTTTACATCTGGTAAGATGAAGATGATGTTTGAAACTTTGGTGACTTGTACAGAAGGGTTAAAAGAGTTGATAGATGAGCAAACTAAACATGGAGAGGAGGTGGAAATGTCTGAAATATTAGCTAGGTTCACCACCAATGTCATAGGATCCTGTGCTTTTGGTTTAGAATGCAACAGCATGAAAGATCCTAACTCTGACTTTAGAAAATACGGAAAACGGTCGTTTCTAAGAGCAAATTCCAGTTTTATCAAAACGTTAGCTAGGAAGTTGCTTCCAACGCCGTTGACAAACTATTTTAGGTTAAAACTAACCCAACCGGACGTTGAAAAATTCTTCATGGACATTGTCAGAGAGACAGTACAGTACAGGGAAAAAAATAACCTGCACAGAAAGGATTTTATGCACCTGCTCATACAACTGAAGAACAGAGGTACCGTTTCTGATGACGAAAAGATTACTGGTAATGAAAGAAAAGAAAATACCATAACGATGAATGAGTTGACAGCACAATGTTTTGTATTTTTTGCTGCTGGTTTCGACACTTCTTCGACAGCTATGAGTTATGCTTTATATGAACTTGCAACCAACCAAGAGATTCAAGAGAAGCTTAGAGAAGAAATTACAGAAATTTCGAAAAAATTTGAAGGCAAACTCACTTATGAAATGATCAAAAACATGGCATATCTTGATAGAGTAGTTCAAGGTAAAGTAAGAAAAATGTTCCAACAAACTTTTTATTTTTATTTCTAGAAACCCTTAGAATGTATCCACCAGTTCCTATATTGCCTAGAGTGTGCAATAAAGAATACAAAATACCAGGAAGCGATGTAACTATTACGCCAAAAGTTTTGGTGCATATTCCAGTTTTCGGTTTGCACAGAGACCCAGATTATTATCCAGATCCTGAAATATTTGATCCAGACAGGTTTACAGAAGAAAACAAAGCGAAGAGGCCACAATGTACATTTCTGCCTTTTGGGGAAGGACCGAGGATATGTATTGGTAAGTGTATAAAGAAGTTTACTTTTACAATCACTTTAAGAAAATTTGTTGTAGGTTTGAGATTTGGATTGATGCAGACAAAAGTTGGACTGGTGTCAATACTAAAGAATTATAAAGTGACTCTGAGCAATAAGACGAAGATACCTTTTACATTTGAACCTCGTAAAAATATTATATCAGTTCAGGGTGGCATATGGTTAAATGTATCTAAAATTTGACAGGAACAAAAAGCATATAGTTAATTTTTAAACCGGTTTATCCGGAAATTTGGATTTAAAAAAAATATACATTATACAGTGTGTTCACTTGAAAGCTAGTCACCCTTAATGTTTTTTCAATGAACATTACATTTTATATAATGGCAATTTACTCACTCCTCTATCTCACACCACTTTCAATTTTAAAATCTTAAATACCATACCATTGTGTTACCTAATTTTAAACGTAATTTTGTCAGAAATGCAGGACCATTTAATTTTTGAAATCTGTTGAAAAATACGGAAAAACGACGAGTTTCAGTTCCTATACTTTGTTTTAAACAACGGAAATACACATTCTCAATTGACTATCTAAAAGGCAGAATAACTCAAATGTAGAAGATTAATGAGACAAAATTTTGCAAAAATGAAATCAGAATTTGCAAATAGAATTTATTATTGTCTTGGGACTAATGATCCCTTCAAACATCTTATAAAATAAAGGAGTTACCAACAACAAGATTATTAAGTTGTTTAGGACAATGTATTGAAACTTGTCTTTATGCCGTATTTTTTATTTTTTAAAACAAAATAATAATATTAAAATGAGCAATATATATAGATCAACCATCTGAACGTTTGTCCCAGGTCTATATATGTTCTTGTCTAACTAGTCCTGCACAATTTTGTTGGTACGATTATCTAAATCTATGTACTTCTTTGCAAGTTCTGGTGTGTCACATCTTTCTTCTATGATGTCATAGTAATTAATTTCTGTGACAGTGACTAGGTAAAAAATAATTGGTTATGCGGGTGTGAAGAAACAAAACAAGCAAGTTGTTTTGTTATGTATGTGTTTTGTTCGGCGGTGAAGAAATTTGGTCAAAAAAGGGGACCAACCATGTTGTGCACATTTAGGATAAAATGCAGCTAAATTCAGCATATTATCCTGATACACTGCTTAAACATAATGAGCAGAAAATTCGAAAATCGGTACCTACGTCTTAAATCAAATAATTAACTGTGTTCGTTTTTGTGGGGCTTTCGAATTGGCATTAAGAGGACACAATGAGGCAGAGGCTTCCGAAAATAAGGGCATTTTTCGAGAATTGGTGAACTTTAGTGCGAATATACTTTTTTAATAACATTTACTCAAACATTTATGACAACCGAGGTGAACTTTTAAAATTGTGTCTCAGTTTGTGTTATTTCTCTGGCTATTTATTCAAAAACAAATTGCTTCAATTCAAAAACTTGTATAAATGTAACTTTAATAGTCTACATTTTGTGATGGTGTTTGATCTACATTTTTCCGAAGCGTCAGATGCCCATGGAAATAAATGCTACTGGAAAACTTTGGTAAGTTTTCCTGTATTAGTTAAAGCAAAGTCTAGAGATAGTATTCTCTAGACTTTGGTTAAAGGCTGTGTGAGCAGCCAATTTTCTGGCAGCAAAAAATTTCAAGGTTTATTTGTTGATTAATGTTTCTTCATTTTCCAGTTTAATCTGCTTAGAAGGTTTTATGAAAACAAATCTATAGAAATAAGGAGGGTCGAGAAAAATTTTTTGCTGCCCGAAAATCGGCAGCTTACTTTACACCGGTTTAGTTATAGGCACATTAAAATGTCTTCTGATATTTGGCCCCACTTGTTTAATTTTACAACACTTAAACACCCTTTAAAAATGTTCATATATTATAATCTTACAAAATTTCTAAATGGATGTAGCACGGGCGTAGCCAGGATTTAGTTTTGGGGGGGGGGGGGGTTTAGTTTGAGAAGTAAATAAAACAACAAAAATATACTTACATGAAATTTAATATCTATATATTCATCCGAAAAACTACGACATATTTATAAAGTTCTTAACTTTAAATGAAATGGATAAATCAATTTCATTCCTCTGCGCTAAATCTAAAAGCATTAAAGAAGAAATCTTCGGCTTTTTCTTTTAAATATATCCACTACTTCATCTGCATGAATTTCTGTTCCATAGTGAATGTTCATTAACCATTAAGTCTGTTTTCACTTGTAGTGTTTCGTAAATAGTTTTTCAGTCTCCTTAGGCTCGAGAAAGACCTTTCTGGGGTAGCAGTGGATACAGGAATGGTAGCCAAGATTTGTAGTAATGTGTAAATATTAGGATAAAGGTTTTTATCGCACATATCTAGGCATTCCAAACTAGATTTCGGGGTAGGCAGTCTTCTTATCAGCATGCAAGGTAGCTGAAGCTTTGATAGCTAAATCCAAATTTGTTTCTTTATTAGAAACCCCTTGACCTTGACTACACCACTTTTTCCAGTAGTCCATACCTTTAGGTTTATCACCCTTCCTTTTTTTCCCCTCCATTTTTCGACAGTAATAATGATTCACGTATCTATCCTTAACAAGGTCATCGAATAACAGGGCACTAAAATTACTCACTTACACGGTACACTTAATTCTCTTCACTATTCGTTCAACACTTTTCACTTTTATTCGCTTCGAGTTCGCATGGAACAATACTGCCGTAAGCGCGGTCACGCGCCGCGGCGCCGCTTATATAGCAGCCCAGTAGCCGTCCAGAAACTTCCACGAACTTCCACAAAGTTCCGCTCATTTCGACCGAGGGGCGTGGCGAGAATCGAGAAACAACGCAAAGTGTCCCTACAATACAAAATAGTTCGGCTGCAACTGCGTCTGCCTTTCGTCAAAAGATGGCGCTAGGCGCTACTATTACTACATATATTCAAACGTAATAATAATTTAACTCTTCACTCCTCGTATTTTTTCGGTATAATATTAGGTAATATTTTGCTTATTTCGGGGGGGGGGGGGTTTGAACCCCCGAAACCCCCCCCTTGGCTACGTCCGTGATATATCAGGAGGAAAACCAGACCACCCCTCACGTAAAATTCAGGCAGTGCTTAGTGCCCCGTATGGAGCTATAAATTTATTTACCAAGCCATTTTATAATCTATGCCTTTGTACCTATCTGCTTGGAAATGCTAATTTTAATGCGCGATATTTATATCTGTAATTTATTATAAACATTAACCATAAACCATGTTATTCGATGGTTTATTTTGCTTTCCATTTCGTGATTCAAATGCGGAATAACATCGTTTCTATGACAGCCATAAAAATAATAATAATAACTGATTTCTGACTGCTCCGCATAAATTCATAGATTGTGGGGTACTTCAATCACAACACGACGTTGTTTTGTTGTTTTTGGAACTACTCGCTTTTACCACCTGCGTTGAAATACCAGGCGAGTCAGATTAGACTAGTCGTTTATGCATTACCAACCTATTATTCACAGGAACATCAGTTTAATTCCTCAGGACAAAGAAGATTAAGAATGTTCGATTTCTGGGTTTAAAAAATTTAACAAAATTTAAAATAAACACTTTCTATGCTTTCTTCTGGATTGTTGTAATAAGTAATGAGCCTTTAAGGCTCGGAATAATAAACAGATTACCTACCTATTGGCTTGTATAACTTTGGGAAAAGGTAGATAAAAGAATATAAAAAACGGAAATCCATGTTTATATTCTCTATGCTAATGCAGGTTGTCCTCGGATTGACTGCGGTCTGTATATGATACCTACATTTGTATTTTTTAGAATGAAGTAGGCCTTGGTAGGAGCCAAAAACTTATTTTTAGTTTAAGTGTTAGTTTCTGTAAAAGATATAGAAAAAATTCATTAGGAAAAGTTAGTCATAATATAAAATTATAGGCATCCCTGTAACATCAAACAAATCGAAAAGATAGGAAAGATTTGGGAAGCAACAAATGAAGTCCAGGCAGGAGCCAACAGCACATTTGCAGCTTCAGTCAGCACATCCCCAATTCGGGGCTTGTACTAACATCGCCACGGAGGCTGCAAATAGTAACCCTAAATAAATTTTACACATTCGCTGCAAGTGCATCTATGGCAAATTTTCAACTAGAAAGACACGTAAATTTTGTATTTTTTAAATTTAATAAAAGTATCATATACCAATAAAACTAATTTTCATTCATAAAATGCACATATTTTGTTTAGCATGATATATCATTTTAACAAAAGGTTCCTATTACAAATTATAACATTAAAACATTTTATTAAACATTAAACATTAAACATTAAAATGTAAACTAGAGAGAGAAAGTCGAGGTAGTATACTCCTTAAAATCATCCTGTATATCTAAATGCACATTTCAAACTCAAAGCACAATATATATATTTTTTCATACTTAGTTGTTTGTGTATTTCAATTTCTTTATGAAAAATCAATCAAAAATACTACTTCCATCGATAAGTAGAAAATACGAACGCCTAGAAAGGCCACTCATTTGTTTTATTTCAAATTCCGACTATAATTTTGGGAATTCCGACTTTTTTCTCGGAATTCCGACTTTTTCTCGGAATTCGGACTTTTTTCTCGGAACATGAAACCTACATAAAGGGCACTTTACTGGTGCGAAAAATTAGTTTTTCAAAATTTCCAAGACACATGATTTTTCGAATCTAGGAACCCTTTTTGTAATATAAACTGAGTGCAAAATTTCAAAAACCTAAACCTACTTTGATTTTCTTCTGCTAAAAAAATTAAAACGTACGAAAATGAATTTTTCAAAAACGGTACATTTTTGGATAGAAAGTCAAGAATTGGTTGTGAAATTTAGTGGAAGCAAAAAAATATTATACTTTTCTAGTCGCGTATCATTTTTTTTATTAAAAAATATGAAGGTTAACCCCCGCGTCTCCGGCACTGGTGGAAGTAGAGAGATCAAATTATTTTTAATTTATAGCACTTAATATACGTCTAAACTGTGCCAAATATGTCTGCCATTGTTGTCCGTTCTTTAGGAGAAATAAAAGAAAACTTAAAAAAAAAACATTTGAACTTTGACTGCGTATAAAGAAAACTGCTACGATTTCGATAGATGTTTATATGAAAAAAAATCCTTTTTTGGAATTTTCTAGTAGTTCTTAAAGTGTTGCTGATAAAGTTTGGACCATCCTGTATTTATTTTTTTCGCCTCGGAAACCTGAATGCCAACTGATTAAAAGACAACTTCTTCCAGCAAAATTCATAAATGAACGTTAACTCAAAAAATAACTTCAACAACTTTGTTTTCTGAGCTTTCAGAGAATAAATCTTCCTCCTTTCTCAAAGATAATGTCACAAAGAAATTTTCGACAATATCAGTATATGGACACAAATTCAACCAAGAACGCAAAATTGAAGGTGTTTCGAAATTTTGTAACATGGCTTGAGTAGAGAAAAAAGTCGGAATTCCGAGATTAAAATCGGAATTCCTAGAAAAAAGTCGGAATTCCGAGGAAAAAGTCGGAATTGCGAGATTAAAGTAGGAAAGTGAAATAAAAAAATGGTATGGCCTTTCTACGCTTTCGTAGGCCATTTGTGGTCCACGCCAGCTTGTCTAAGAGATAATTTTCACCATATTTGTAATTTTGATTGATTTATTTTCTTTGTAGGTTAAAAGCCTTTTCTGAACAAGATATCGAAAATGTTATTAGAAAAGTTGCTTAGAATTAAAAAGTATGGCCCTCTACTGATTTTCAAAGCAATTAATTAGCCTACTTTTATTTTATCAGTTTTATTTTCTGTACCTATGTAGAAACTTAGCAAATTATAGAAACAAAATTTATAAAAATTGCAATAAAAGTAACTTGATTGCAAATGATAAAGATAGTTGTTCAACCTTGGAGCGAATATTATAACTTTGAATCTGAGTTTGTTCCGGATAAATCCTGGCGTAATCGAAACTTCTCGTTCCTAGAAGTTCCTAGAAGTTTCGCTGGAAGAAACTCAAATAGAAGTTTCTATATAGATATACCTATTGCTAGATTCGGGATGAAGCGTCGATATCGAAAATGCAATAACATACAGGGTGTTTCCATTAAAAAAATTTTTGTATAGGTACCTACATATATTTCAGAAACGCAAGGCGCTACAATTTATAATAACCCTACAATAAAAAAGGTATATAGGGGGTGAATCTTTCGTGCGAGACGCCTTTCGCTGCGGTGCCGCCCACTGATAAACCGGATCTTCTGCGAATGCTTTGCGGAATTGTATTTTCTTCAATTTAATATGGCCTCTATATCTAGAAAATAATAACCGATCCCAGCATTTATTGACGAATGTATCTTGCCACATTATACGGTGGTAATTTATGTACTGATTATATTACTTTATGGTTTTAATGCGACGAGAAATAAAAATGAATTAAGGGGACATACATTTATTATATTATCGGAAGACGATTGACACTGTTAAATTTTTTATGTGTCTGTTGACATGGTGCAATAAAAAAATGCGAACCCAATCGTAAAACCACTAAAAATCCGTTACTTGGTAAAGTAATCCTTTAATGCTTTGATAGTTTACGCATTAAGTTTACTCCGCATGTTTAGATTAATAAGAAGTCCATTATTTTTTAAACCAATGGAATTTTGAAACGGCAGATGGGTGCAACGAGAGGCACATCAGTCTGGCAGAGATGGTACCATGGTACGAAAAATTTTTCGTACTTGGTAGTATCTAGTGATTATTTTCAAGTTTCTGTATAGATCTAAATTACACATTACATTCAACACATTACTTCAATTTAAATTTGTAAATGTAACTTTCTCGTACAGTTCTTATCAAACAATTTACAACAAAATCTAGAAGGTTTATAGAGCAACATATTTCTAAGAACATAAGCAAAAGAATTAGGGTGTTTCATTAAGGGTGAAGAGGTACCATATCTCAGGAATTAGGCAATAGTCCTGGAGATTTGGGAAAAAAATTTTCTTAAGTAATGTGGTCACGAAAAATCTCTAGAATTTATTTTTAAGTTCGTAGGTCGGCCGCTAGGGGGCGTATTCGCAACAGTAAATTTGAAAAATGAGATTTCCCAAAAAAAATGACTAATAAAGGTATATCAAATAGTTATTTATGTACCAAGGCACTGAAGTTCAACTTTTTATGAGTCATGTGGAATTTAGTTGCCGAGGCATGTGGCCGAGACAAATAAACCACATGAATCATAAAAAAAACTTCAGTGCCGAGGTACATATTATATTATTTTTTGACTTTGACGATTGCTCAACCTAGGTCAAGTATAACGGGACACGGCACTTTCTGATAGAAAATCAAAACTGCTGCCTGTTGTGCAGCCTCCATGTAAAATAGATTAATATTCAAATCTACTAAAATATTTATACTGAACGATTGCGCTGCTATAGGCTATAGGTAACAATTTCGCAAAGTTAAATGGGATTTATTGGCCGGGTTTTGAATATTTGGTCACTTTTGACGGGCGATGGCTCCACGTCTGACGTTTGATGTTTACATCTCGCCAAGTCATACTTATTGAAAAAATTGTACAATAATGGGCTACTTCAATGCCGATTTCTAAGCTTTTAATGGCGATTTTGAGACACTTTACTGCCGATTTCAAGAAAAATAATTTTATTGCACTCTTCAGCAAATTATGAACAATTTTCGTTAGGGATTTTTTGCTCTAGCTCTTAAAATAGAGGTGAAACGGGCGGATAAACCTTGATTTGAAAAAATGCTGCTAACTCCGGTTTGGCTTAACCAAATTGGTCGAATTTGGGCTTGTTGAAGAGAGCGTTCCTTCTTCTATCAAATGATTGACCAGGAAGATCTTTTTGAATGTCTTGGTCACCGCTAGATGGCGCAATTTGAAAAATTTCCCTTTTGTTACAATTTCCCTTCTATTACAATTACAAGTAGATTAAATTCACAACAAAAAATATCTTCATTAGTTTCGGAGTTATCGCCAAAAGAATGATTATTGAATGAAGAAGGTAGGTATTTGTTGTTAAAGATTTCCGTATTCAAGCATTCCAAAAGCTCAAGCAGATTTTTATTTATTTCATGGCAAGCTTGACCACGGAAATCTTTGACAACAAATACCTTTTTCTTTCATATAACACGTTAATAATAATTATTTTTTTGGCGATAACTCCGAAACTAAGGAAAATATTGATTTGGTATTTTTTGTTGTAAATTTAATCTACTTTTTGATTATAATAGAATAAAATATGTCATTGCCTTTATAATTTAGGAGAAAATTGCAATAAATGGGAAATTTTTCAAATTGCGCCCTCTAGCGGTGACCACGAAATTCGAAATGACCTTACTAGACAATCATTTGATAGAAGAAGGAAAGTTCTCTTCAACAAGCCCAAATTCGACCAATTCGGTTAAGCCAAACCGGAGTTAGCAGCATTTTTTCAAGTCAAGGTTTATCCGGCCGTTTCACCTCTAATTGAAGAGCTAGAGAAAAAAATTCTTAACGAAAATAAATTGTTTAGAATTTGCCGAATAGTGCAATAAAATTATTTTTGATAAACCTTTATTAGTCATTTTTTTGAAAAAACTTATTTTTCAAATTTACTGTTGCGAAAACGCCCCCTAGCTGCCGACCTACGAACTTAAAAATAATTTCCAGCGATTTTTCGTGACCACATTACTTAAGAAGATTTTTTCCAAAGCTCCAGGACTATTAATTCCTGAGATATGGTACCTCTTCACCATTAATGAATCACCCTGTATAGTTTTTAGACAAATAACATTTTAGGGTAAGGTTGTTTTTTATTTTACCTATAGGTACGAGGTACGACAACTAGGTACTGTAAAGGATAAACAACGCAGTAGCGACGACGTATACGTAAGTCATCGCAATAAACACAAATTCTTTAGAACCTGAGTTTTAAATCTGTAGAAAGGTAATTGAGGAAACTTATGTATAATGAAAACTGGGTAGGAGTGAAAAATTTCAAAAGCATAAGCCTACTTTGATCTGGTAGGTATGCGTTTTAAATTTTTTAGGAGAAAAAAAATAAAAGTTGGCCTAGGATTTTGAAATTTTTCACACCTACCCAGTTTTTTATCATGTATTAAGTTTCTTTAATAACATTTTGACGTGAAAGGTACAGAAAGGGCACTTTTCTGGGAAACGTGGGTAAAAGACTAAACAATCCAAGTAAAGAGACCAAAATTTGAGAAAGGTGCCTAATTTGAGATAGCTTCTTATATTCACGGATATGTAGCGCCATCTACAGATATAGCGTAGGCTAACTAAATAAAATAAACTACTGTGTAGTGTTAAAGTGGTCGTTGAGCGCTTCAGTTCGTTTGTTTCTGTACAAAAGCACGTTTGGTGTGATTTGACATTTGACTACTAAAGTTTTTTTGACAGTGTCAATAAACCGGCATTTACAGTCAAGGTAAGGTGTAAAAAATGTATGTCTTGTACTGGACCAAGGTCCAGTACAACCAGGGGCGGATTAAAGCTATGTTGGGCCCTAGGCTAAATTTATTTAAGGACCCCTTGACCCGTCGTAATAAAAAAATTATGTAGAATTTAGGTAAAATTTTAAGTTTCGGTAGTTTTTTATCAACAATTTTATTTATTTTAGAAAAGGACATATTGAAAAAATATTAATTTAACATTTAACTTTATGTCCTAAGAACAGAGTAAATACATAGGTACTTATTATTAATTAAAACCTTTTTTCCTGGCTTTTATAACTTGCACAGCTTGTCATAATTTTTTTGTTTCTATAATATTAAGGATTCAGATTTTTGTTCTCAACAAATACTTCTAAAACAAAGGAAAAAATATTATCGGGAATTATGTATCTACCTAAAGCGAGACCTAAAGAGCAAAAAAAAATTGAAAAAGCTAAAAAAAAAAAACAAAACAAAAAATACATATACCTAGAGAACAAAAACCAAAAACAGGAAGCAAGCAAATCCCTAAGCTTAATTTTTCAAATTTCAGCAGAAAAAGTTCAACCTACCTTTAACTTTTCGATAATTCACACGCATTTTGACATTCAGAATCAATATCAGTGGTAGGTATTAGTATTAATGCCTTTTTTGAAAAAAACATTTATTTTTGGAACATTTTGCAAAACTTCGGCTTGCTTTGAAGCCTTTAATTTTGCAATTTTTCTTTTTTTTTTGCTCCACTTGGAACCGAGCTCGTCTGAGGAACACCACTTATGGTTTTATTATTTTTAATTGCTTTGTTGTTACTGATGTGAGTGGACTAAATAGAGTACCCAACAGCCTAGATGAAAAAATAAGTAGTGACGTTTTCTTTCTTTGAAATTTGCAATAATTGCAAAATGCAAAATGTAAAACCTTTTCCAATTCCGAATTCCGATCAAAACATCGAAATAAGAAAGGGCCCCCTAAAGCCTTGGGCCCCTAGGCTATAGCCCTATAGGATAATCCGCCACTGGGACCAACACTATATTAAAGTGTTGGTCCAGCTTAGTAGTTAGTATAGGAGGTATGAGAACTTTAACTCAGTTGTTAGCCGAGCCACTCAGTTTGTTTTTTCCTGTCAAAGGCTCATCTTGTGAAAGGGTCATTTTCCCCACCACCAAACTGAGCCAATATGCTTGATAGTGAGTGTCCTCGCGAGGATGTGCTTGAAGGGTGAAGGGGGAGGTAAAAAATCTCACTTTAGCTCACATTCTCATTTGTAAAAGGAACTGCCACCAACTGAGATAAAGTGAGAATTCTTAAGAAAAGTGGCAAAAGGAACGTGGCTAATGTCTCATTGAACTTTGCATTTGCTAAAGTGGCTTTTAAATTCAAGGTATCGAAAAATTTTATAAGAAAAAGTTGTTTAGAATTAAAAGTTATCCCCGTGCACCAAATTTTGAGAAAATCAGCATACTTATTTTTTTTATTTTTTTCTTTAGCGCGTTAGAAACTGAAAAAAGTGGGAAAAACAAAGTATGCCGATCTTTCCAAAATTTGGTACCCGAGCGTAATTTTTAATTGGGAACAACTTTTCTTGATGAAAATTTTCGCTATATTTAAAGGAAAAGGCACTTCACCTACAATGAAAATAAATAAATGGTCGCTGTAGACGCCATCTTGATTTTTCAAAACCGAAAATACGATAGAAATTAATTTCCAGTCAAGCAGGTCAGAACCTCAAACGATCAAATTTGAACTCGAAAATTTTTTGTCTTTTACACCTATTATGGCTCACTTATCCTGGGACACCCTGTATATAGGAGTTTGTTAAAAACGTAATCTAATCCAGAAACCTTCTAGTTTATGAATCTTTTCAGTTGGAAAAGGTGGCAGTTGATATATATCGAATCTTTTATAAATAAGTGGGACATATGAGAAAAATAATATCCTATAACCACACGATCATAAACTACATTGTTCCGCGATTTTTACGTTAGGACACGCTAATTCGATTTGCATAAGCAATTGAAATTTTAATTTTAACCGTCTTTTTCCGAGACGATGCACACATACCTAGATCAGCTGGATCCAGTCTACCTACAAGTAAAGACGACCATACATATTCATCATATCTCTCTCGAAGATCTAATCAGGTCCGAGATCTCCGACTAATTACGGCATGTGTGTGTCCCTGTAAGTCGTTAAATTACTGTCCGACGTTGCCACTACTCATACCCAACACGTTTTTTTATTACTTCATTAGTTTTTTACTTTATTTTGAAAATAAAGAATGTGTAAAAATAAAATAGCTTGAAAATAATTTTTTAATTAAGCAGGAAACGTCAGAAAATGACTTTGCGAAAGTTATGGGAAGGATAATTCTTTAGTTTACCTACGAAAAAATTTAAAATATAAGTGTAAAGTAATGACAGCAATATCAAGAAAATTTTTACCTACTAGTTGTTTAGTGATCTGGCTTGACATGGTTTCTCATGTTCAACATTTTCGTCATTTTCTGGTAGGTGAATTCCAATTTTCAGAAAATAGACGAATTAGTTATTTGCAATTAGAAAATACTTTATAATGCTTTTCAGGATAAAGTTCTAGATATACAGAAATTTGTTTAGGGCTGGGTCCATAATATATTAATGTCTCTCTGTTATACAGTGACCGGCAGAAAGTTGGACACAAATGGAAAACTTTTTTATTATTAATTTATCAGAAACTTTTATTCTTGATAAACGTTGGTGCATCATTTCAAACTCAAAACTCACATATCAAAATATAAATATATCTTTTTGGATACGAGGTAGATTCAAAAATGTCAAAATAACTCAAGAGTAAAGTACCCTTATTTTTTAAAATACGGTAAAAAGTTACTTAAAAAAGTTGTTTCGAATCAAAGGTGGATGTCAGATTTAAAGTCACAGCCACCTAGTCAAAAAAGAAATTTAACTTTTTTGTATTTTTTTCGACCACCCTGTGTATTACAAAAAAAAACAAAATAGGTAGGTACCGCAAGCGCAACTTATCATCGGATAACACATGAATTTGCTACTAAACTTTAATTTTGTTCGATTGGCAGCTAGAAATTTAAATTAATCGAAATCAGAGTTTAAAAATATTAAATTTTTGTGTCCAACTTTCTGCCGGTCACTGTATTACAGCAACATTCATAATATTTTTATCACAATGCTGATTGATGCTCCATAGATGTAGTATTACTGTGAGGATTAATAGAGGTAAAATATAAATATGTAAATCAAAATGATTAGACAATACTTATTTGTGTACCAAGGCAGTGAATTTCAACTTTTATAACGTATGTGGAATTTAGTTATTAAAAAAATAAAATAAACCACATGAAAAGGAACTTCAGTGCCGAGGTACAAAGGTATTATATTTTTTAAACAGCAAAAAAAAAAGTTGTATTAAAGCCAAAATAATTAAAAAAGGTCACCCATCCACGAACCGACCGCGCGCAACGTTGCTTTGCCTCTATATTGCTCTATCTAGGTCGAGAACGACGCGATACGGCGCAACTTGCCTACAGGAGGGAGTCATCTGGTTACTTTCCTTGTAGTCTGCATAGAGAATATTCTTGCTGTTCAAAAGGACTAAAATAGGTACTTATACTGCGATTTTATAGGTAACAATTCCCCAATGAAGCTGAAAAGTTAGATGGAATTTTATTATCCGGGTTTTGAATATGTGACCACGTTTGACTGGCGACGGGTCCATGTGACGTTTGATTTTTACATCTCGCCAAGGCCAATTGATAGAAAAAAATCGTACAATAATGAATTACTTTACAGCCGATTTCTGAGCTTTTAATGGCGATTTTGAGGCTCTTTAATGCCGATTTAAAAAAAAGTAATATTTTGTGAGCGTTCAATGGTTTTCGTTTTACAAGATACATTGAAAATAATCTTATCACTGAAAAAATATAGGTATTTTCTACTTTTTAGAGCAGTTTGGTTGAAATAAAAACAATGTTTTTTCAAAAAGTTTGTTTTTATTTTCTTCTTTTCTTTTTTCTCAATATTCCGGAGTTTAAACCCTTAAGCACAACGCCTTCTTTATCTACGATCGTGTCTGATTTTTAATATTTTGGGGCAGTGGCGCAATCAGAAATTATAGTCGGGGGGGATGGTTGACAAAGTTCATTTTTCATTGTTAAGAATTGCGCCGCAGCCGAAAATTTTCAAATTTTCAAGGTCAAACATTTTTAATGAACTAAAAAAAAATTAAGTAACCTAATATTAGCAAAAAATATTAGGCAACTGATTGTAGTTTTTCTTTGTTAACTGTGGAACTATAATAATAATAATAATAATTTAACTATGCAGTAACTGTAAGAAGTAGGTAGATACTCTTTTTTTCTTTTACATAAAAGCCCGGGAGAGAATTCCTTGAGTGGTGTGGAAGTAAAAATATAAGTTAGTGCCTATAAATTTATTGCCACATCCTACAAATTAACATGTCCTCTCAAAGGGCCAAATGTTAGAACATATAGGTAGATATCTTCCTATAGAAATTTATTTCCTTGTGAATTCATAATGATTATTGATTTTTGAAAGCAGGAATTAAAATGAGGTGTTAGCTTATTAAAATGCGCCGCATGCAAATTTTTTTAGAAATTTTAAGGACAGAAAATTTAACTGAGGCGTAGAACATTGTAAAGTTACATCAGCATGATATGTTTCTTCTTCTTTTTTTCTCAATGGGAGTAGAAAACAGAAGGCCAGGCGCATATAATTCAGGTCAGATTAGTTTTAAGTTCGGCGCAGGTTTGGTTAGGTTTTAAGGCCCGCGGCACGAAGCGCGTGTGCGTGTGACTTGTGTTTCTGTTCTGTGCCGACTGCCGACTGTCGGCCAGACAGCTAATCTTTCATTAAATGTCAACTACTAATGTGTACCACCGATATCCGAGATCCTCAATATCGTAAATTTGATAAATCTTAACATAAATCTAATGATACAGTTTAAACAAAATACAAATCATTCGGTCTTGTTTTTATCTAGCATTGTTTAGCGCTTTTTCGCTTGGTTGGTACGAGCCCGGGGGGGGGGGGCTGCAGCCCGGCAGCCCCCCCCCCCTCGTTGCGCCACTGTTTTGGGGCATTTTAGATAATGAAAGATTACTCTGTATACTAATATCTACTACGCAAAATCAATAATGAAGGACCAAAGTACCTATAAATAATGCTTGAAATGTTTAAGTTTATTTTGTGTATGTAGATGCACCGTTCAATAATTATTTTTCATTAATTCAGCTTTTTGTTGGAATTTAAAATAAATTTTTTTAGTTTGTAATAACAAACATATGACAAAGCTTAGGTCTAGCATCTTCTATGCCACAAAAATATCTCTCTTGATTTTTGGCTGCAGATAGAAATCCAAATCATTAAACTTTTGGGGGTCTATTTAAAAAATACGTTAATAACATGAAACTTGGGTCAATCTGGCAATGTCGCTTCAGTAGAGGGGCCCAAGTGCGGACCTCGCGGTTCACCTCCGTCCTGGCAAGGGGTGCGTCGCGCACGCTCCTATCCACGTGCCGAAGGCGCCTGTCGCTTGAGGAATGCCGCAACAAATAATATATTATATACATACATTCGGCCGGTGGCAGATGCGGTGACCAGGAGCGGACCGAGGAGGATTTTAGTGCAAAGGGGGAGGCATTAAACGGTATATTCAATATGAAAAATCAAGTGGTGTTAGCATTTATTCTACGAGGTAGTAATTATCATTCTACCAACACAAGTCAGGTAGTAGTGTAGTGAGTTCGAGATGGTAGTAGTCGACCCAAAGTAGGTGTAGGTACAGGGTGGCCCATCCAAGCGGAAAAAGTGTGCTACGTGGAGACAGGTTAACATAAAATCGTCATTCAAAAAATGAGGTTGTAGTAAAAATTAAGAGGAATTCGAGGGTGTACCCTAGTTTTGTATACGGGGGTCGGTAAAAAAGTTATCGCGAAAAAACATTTTTTGCAAAATAAAAAAAATAATTTTTTACCTACACATCCATTAGAGAATCTTTAAGTAGTATTCCGGAATATTCCGGAATAATATAACTTCCGGTTATAGCGGAAATGAAAGTGGTTTTCTCTATTTTACAACTTACACATTTCTGTTGACCATCACAGGATTCCTTTTTTAATTCTGAATCCAACGATATATAATTTGACCTATTTATCTCCAACCGTTTCCGAGATATTTATCAGAGAATCTCCATCAAACTATAGATACATGGTCTCATGGTTTCGTTCCTCTGCGCTAAATCTAAAACCATTAAAGAAGAAATCTTCGGCTTTTTCTTTTAAATATATCCACTACTTCATCTGCATGAATTTCTGTTCCATAGAGTGAATGTTCATTAGAGCCAAACCATTAAGTCTGTTTTCACTTGTAGTGTTTCGTAAATAGTTTTTCAGTCTCCTTAGGCTCGAGAAAGACCTTTCTGGGGTAGCAGTGGATACATGAATAGTAGCCAAGATTTGTAGTAATGTGTAAATATTAGGATAAAGGTTTTTATCGCACATATCTAGGCATTCCAAACTAGATTTTGGGGTAGGCAAGTTCGGCTGCAACTGCGTCTGCCTCTCGTCAAAAGATGGCGCTAGGCGCTACTATTACTACATATATTCAAACGTAATAATAATTTAACTCTTCACTCCTCGTATTTTTAGGTAATATTTTGCTTATTTCGGGGGGGGGGGGGGGGTTTGAACCCCCGAAACCCCCCCCTTGGCTACGCCCGTGTTACTCAAGAGTAAAGTACCCTTATTTTTAGAACTACAGCAGAATGGCACTAAGAAAAGTTTGAAATCCCAAGACAATGTTAAAAATGAATTCACAGCCACCTACTCAAAAGAAAGAAAAAATCCACACTTTCGCATTTTTTATTCATCATAATTTTTTATTCTTACATAATGTTAGATATGTATTTTGAGGCACATCTTTGAGCATGACAGTACGATACCAATGATTTTTATTTACGTTCAACTAGCATCTTAAAAACACTTAATAACTGGAAGTTCTGCAAAGTTTGTCGTTTTTTGTGTCCACGTAAAATACTCCTACAATTTCAAACATAACATAGAAACTAATAATCTGTGGAACATAAAAATATCTTAATACAGCAACAATTTAAGAGTTAGTTATTAAATGATAATTCAACAATAAAAATATCACAACAAAACCAAACTTCTATGCTGGGTATAATTAGCCCCAATGGGGAAGTCACTAAAAATACCCGAAATACCAAACACTTACCGGTATTTTTTTTTAAATACCGTCCAAACTTCCACACTTCCCGGTATTTTTTTGAAATATCATCTAAACTTCCGCACTTCCCATACACTTCCCGGTATTTTTTTTGAAATACCATTCGAATTTCCGCACTTCCTGGCATTTTATTCAAGAAGCAAAAAATAAAAACAATATTGACTTTTTGTATGTGCTTCTCCTATAAAGGAAGAGTGGAGGGGGAGGGTAAAGAAATAATTTATTTACGAGGTAATTTTCGACTTACCTACCTACCACAAATACATATACCTAAGAAAAATGTGATGTCGTGGAAGGTTCTTCCAATTGACTAATTCTAATCAATTATTCACTAGGTGCCTTTTGAATTTGGAATTTTGGATGGAAAAAAATCGGAAAAAATTTAGGAAATTTAAAAATAAAATCTCTCAATTCAGTTCAATTTCTAAAATAAGGTAGGTATTTAGACAAAAACATCTGCTGAACAAAGTATATTTATAATACATAAGTATAGTATTAAGTAATAGACACCTACCTACTCCATAATTCGGACAAATTAAATAGAAAATTCGGCCTTCCCGGAATTTTTCTGATCTATCAACTTTTTTCGATTGTACATAGTACTACTACTACGGACAATATCCATAGAGATAATTATCACACCTGTAGAGAAACTGCAGCTATTTTAATGAAAGGCATCCTGATAAAAAGTTGGGTATTCCACTGTGTCCAAGCTAATCAACATTTTTAAACAAACTGGATATGTATTTTACCTGGACACAAAAAACTACAAACTTTGCACAACTTTCAGTTATTAAAGTGTGTTTTTTTTTCTTTTGACTAGGTGGCTGTGAATTCATATTTGACATTGTCTTGGGATTCCAAACAACTTTTTTTAGTGCCATTCTGCTGTTGTTCTAAAAATAAGGGTACTTTACTCTCGAGGAATTTTTCATATTTTTCAAACTCTCCTGTATACGAATAGAAATTTCAAAATTTTTGCGAGTGGATTTTGAGTTTAAGCGCAAACACCAACTTTTATCAAACTTCAAATAAAGAAAATTCCCATTTGTGTCCAACTTTCTGGCAGACACTGTATATACAGGGTGAGTCACATCTAAAGGCAGAGCCGAAAACACAAGGTAGAATTCGCTAAAATAAGCACATATGCTTAATAAGCATTGGCTCAAAAACGCTTGGTTCTCCATATACAGAGTGTTGAAACTTTTCCAAATATTTTTTAATTTTTTTCTAGCCCGTTTAGGAATTATTTTATACATATTATGGGTTGTCATTTTGTGCAATAATTTGGCCCTGTTCAGATGAGCAGCGGCGTAGATACAAATAATTTTATTTTAAATGCCAGCATAATCACCTTGACACTAGTTTAAAAAATCCGAAATTACGAAGAAACTGTACCAGAAATAAAAAAAATACCAAGAGGCACTTTTTGTTTCAAATTAAATGGGCTATCCACAATTTTTGGTTTTGCACAGGGCCGTACTACTTTTTTTCTACAATTATTTCCAGTAACTATTTGTACCTACGCCGCTGGTGATCGGAACGGGGTCAAATTATTCCACAAAATGGCAACCGTCCAGTATATAATGTGTACAAAATTTGGTTGGAATTCCTAAATGGGATCGAAAGAAATTAAAAAAATATGTTATTTTTGGAAAATTTTCAACACGCTGTATATGGAGAACCAAACTTTTTTGGGCTAATGTTTATTAAGCATATGTGCTTATTTTAGCGAGTTCTACCTTGTGTTTTCGGCTCTGCCTTCAGATGTGATTTGTTTCCATGGATCCATGGCCAACTGTGTGAAATAATTTGTAAAGGGCTAATTATACGCAGCATAGAAGTTTGGTTTTGTTGTGATATTTTTCTTGTTGAATTATCATTAAATAAATAACTCTTCAATTGTTGCTGTATTAAGATATTTTTATGTTCCACAGATTAGTTTCCAAGTTATGTTTGAAATTGTAGGAGTATTTTACCTGGACACAAAAAAACGACAAACTTTGCAGAACTTTCAGTTATTAAGTGTTTTAAGATGCTAGTTGAACGTAAATAAAAATCATTGGTATCGTACTGTCATGCTCAAAGATGTGCCTCAAAATACATATCTAACATTATGTATGAATAAAAAATTATAGGTAGGTGGCTGTGAATTCATATTTGAAATTGTCTTGGGATTCCAAACAACTTTTCTTTGTGCCATTCTGCTGTAGTTCTAAAAATAAGGGTACTTTACTCTTGAGTAAGTTTCATATTTTTCAACCTCCCCTGTATACGAATAGAAATTTCGAGAAAAAGTCGAAATTTCGAAAAGCAATGTCGAAATTTCGAGAAAAAAGTCGAAATTTAGTAAAACTTCGAGAAAAAAGGTCGAAATTTTAAAAAAATCACCGCTGTGGCCCTTCTACGCCTTCGTAACAATTTATGATAAAATAGCAGTTTTCCAAAAAGTTTTCGCTCTATTTTCTCAAAGAACTCATCAAATGACTTCCTATGGTAAAAACGCAATTTGTTCTGATTGTTTTAAATGCTATGATTAACTTGCAAAATTGAAAATACATACTGCAATTTTTACAACAATAACTATCGCAAAGTTAAGAAACAACATAAACCTAGGTTTTTTTTTATTGGAATACGGTATATATTTTTACATTGTTCTCTTACCGTTTTTGAAATATTTTATTCAAACATATATTAAACTTCGAGATAAATTTATTTCATTTGAATTTGTGGATTTACTTAGTAGTAAAGACAGGTGATCGATTCGATGAGAAATGTTTGTTTATACCAAATGAATGCCATATTAAGAGTCTAAAGTAAGAAAGCTGTTTGTTGTTTTACTGAAATTTTCACAAAAAATTTTAAGGCACAAAAGTCGATAATAATTTTATAGGTTGGCTCTAGTATAGATAGGCCTGTTCTCACAAGCACAAGCAGGTCCGAACTAAGTCGGAGCCAATCAGCAGGAATCAAAACAATCAGAACAGTCTGATAATTTAAAATCAGTCAATCAGATTCGCGACTAGTTTCTGATTTCGGTGAGAACAAACTCATATCAACACAGTCGATGAGTATCTATAGGTTAGGGGCTATCACCTCGGCTATCGCACAGTACCTTTCGTCCTCACATCTGCATATTCGCTTGTCGTTTTAATCCATCTGACTCACTATGAAATTTTACTTTACATAGCAACACCATTTTTGCACTAGCGGTCGGTAGAATCACTTATATAACTATTATACGCGCCACGCGGTCGGGTCACACGTCACAAGCTGATAAGCTCCGTCGCGCAACACATTCGACAAACAACTGATGCCATGGTTTCGATTGCCTAAGATTTTACACCCATAACTGATGAAATACCTTCCCCCTCTCATCTACCTAACACGAACTTGTGTTAATACGTTCAATTTAACACCGCTTAAGGCTAAGGGACACCGAATGGTGTTAAGGAACACCGCGTGGTGTGAACAAACACGAAGCCGTGTTAGAAATATCAAAAAATTACACCCCTAAGTGTTAAAATTACCGAATTTGTTTTAGTGTGAATTTTACCAAATAAGGTTTGGTTAAGATATTTGGAATCCGACAATTTTCGTCTCAATTTTTCACCAAATTTCTTTCACCACTTACACACGAAGAGGATTTACACCGATTTTTTTTACTGTGTATAATGTCAACTCCTCACTCTTCTACTCTTTGTCGAAAAAGAAGTGATTTGAATTTTAGAAAAGCAATATTTACTTATACCCTTAAGAAAGATGGTCACTTGATTGTGTTTCGTAGAAAATTGTATTATCTGGTAGAATATATACTAAGTGTACCATTAGTTTCAATGTACAACATTATTCAGTGTCGTCTAACCACCAGCGTGGTGTTTCATTAAAGTAAACAAAGAAACGAATGTTTCTGTATAGCTCTAGACGTTATGCTATGTTACAGTTAAATTAATTTACAACTGCTAATTAAAGTTTAACTGCGGGATTAGATCTGGACTCTACTATAATACCACAGTCCATGGAACATTTCTTAAATACCATAACAATAGGCATTCTCAGCATTGCTCGTGCGTGGGGCATTTCCTCGTTGTGTTGTTTGCTGAAATATGCATACCAAAATAGTTACAGGTAGTTATAGGAACGTGTACAAACATATTTAAAATAACATAATATTGTAATAACAATGTAGGCGTGAAAATTTATACAGTGCTGTATACCGTTAAGGGATTTTTCAGTAAAGCATACTACACGGCCTGCATGGCACGAGGTAGGAGTATTAATTTATAACTCTGATGGTTTTGCAAATAACATACAAACTTCTGCAGGTATCGCCGTAATTGCACACCTTCTTGCTTCTGGCTGGACCACCCGTTTACTGTGAAACGGTATACAGTCTGGTAGATTTGTATATTATGTTACACAAAATAGTCGAATTCGCCCACGAATGTGGGCTATTCTGATCATATGTAAAACAACTACAACATGCAGGCAGATAATAAAGGTTTAGTAGATTCCCCTGGCATTTTTATTTTTTCAGATCATCCTAGTTTTCAAATATCTACTCCTAAAATAGAATCCAGAATTTGAACGTGCTTTGTTTTGCAAGCGTAGATGTCTACATTTTCAACTCAACAGTTCAAGCTAAATATTCTTTATGCGATTTCATTTGATTCTGATATGTGTAATCACAACTTACCAATCAATTTCATACCAGGAATGTGTTTGGTATGTCAGATCTCTAACCATGTTGGCATCTGTAGTGTCTGGTAATATACAGGGTGTTCCAGCGGAAACGTAACAGGCTCTATAACGGCCGGTAAAATTCTTTCTTGGAAAAACGCAAAAATAATTCAACTTTGTTTGGCAGGGGGACATCTTTTGGCATAAAATTGATAGATCTATTTACAACCCCCTGAACAGATGTTGAACCCCTTAAAAAAAGGGAAATGGGTTCATGTCGCACACCTTTGGAAACGTCTCTCAATTATCTATACACCTGCATCAGATTTTCGAAAATCGATCGACTTTTCAAAAAGATACACCGAGTAAAATGCAAAACATTCATTTTCAATTATTGCTTGGTATTGTTGAACAATTAAGCCGAAAGTGGTGGTTGGGGGCCCTAAGTTATAGAAAGCATGTCCAGCAACATTATTTTAACCAAAATTTGTTAAACGGGGAGGACATTGAAAGTTTATTGTAATAAATGCTCAAAATGTTGCCCATTCACTTTCATGCAATAATAAAGATTTTGTTCAAAACGCTGCCGAACATTGTGCAACACTTTAGGGGTGATTTGTCGACATTCGTTTATAATACGGAGACGCAGACCTTCTATTGTTTAACAATACCAGGAAATAATTGAAAATGGGTTCAACCCCTGCTCAGGGGGTTGCAGATAGATCTATCAATTTTATGCCAAAAGATGTACCCCTGCCAAACAAAATTGACCAATTTTTGCGTTTTTCCAAGAAAAAATTTTCCCGGCCGTTATAGAGCCTGTTACGTTTCCGCTGGAACACCCTGTTTACTCCCGTGTTTATGTGAAATCACAATCTTTGAATAAAAACCCGTGCACCTGGGTTGCGTAACGGAAACGGTAGGAGTAAGCAAACGATCTCTCGTTTGCTGAGCTAAAGCACGTGTATGGAAACTGTGTGTTTTACTTCCGATCCTCCAAAATCCACAACGTTATGAGAAAGGTGAATTCTATACAGCTTCTCTTCTGATAGCTGCGTCCGAGCGTTGACACGACCCACCAGGTGTACGGCCGATTACAGCTTCCAAGCAACCGGTCAAATCACAGCTATAATAACAAGAACACTAGGTACACTTTTCGTCAGATGAAACCGAACGACGTAAAACCATTTTCTTGAGACTTTTGGAGTAATAATACCCAAAATTCATTCGTCAGACCGAGGGACGAAGCGACCGACCAACGCTACATTGCCAAATGTCAGAACAGAATCCAAATATCCCAAGGAAATGGATTTTTAGCGTTCGGTTTCGTCTGACGCCAACTGTACTCGCGGCTACGTTTTTTCGCCTTTCGGCACACCCCAAAAATAATTCCGCCGACGCCCTGACTGGACGCCGCGAACCTTCGCTTCAGAGTTTCGACCTCTCGCACTTCGCGTTTTTGCAGCGGCCTCACTGAGCACTGAGTTCTTCGTAGTAAGACAAACGCCCAATATTACTTAGAGCTAGAACACGACACGGCTAGGAAATGATGGTATGATGGACGCCGCGAAATGAGTGCGATGCGTTGTCCGCTGTGCCGTGCCCGTCGCGACAAGTGCGACTGTGCTGAGATGCCTGTACTATTCGGTTTGTTTACCAGAAAGATACATTTTACTCAGTGGCGGATTAAGAAGTTTGCCTAGGCATTTTCAATAATTGCCGCCCCAAACTTGGTAATATTAATAATATATATGTATAACAATAATAATAACAATTGTACATGATATTATAAAAGCTTGTCGCGAGAATATATATAGGTACCGGGTGTCCCAGGTTTTTTGATCAAGACGGATATTTTGTAGAAAAACTCATTGTAAAGCGGGTTACTCGTATAAACATAATAGGTATAAAGTTATTAGTTTCTAAGATACGGGCGTTTAGTTCTCTTTTTGAAATAGAATTATGGCAATACCTTTCAAAATAATCAAGCTGCTGTACTGAAATTTGGTACTTCTGTGTATTTGGGGATGGAGAATAAGCTGAAAAAATGCAAGACCAAAAATATAACCACAAAAAAAAAAACGAGTAAAAGCAAAATCAAAAAACAGCGCAAGTAACGCCCTCTGTGAGATACGTAGAAATTGACATGTTCAGGTTATTCTCCATCCAGTGCCAAGTTTCAGTTCAGCAGCTTGATTATTTTGGGAGATATTCATAATTCAATTTCAAAAAGATAACTACAACTCTGAAACAAAGAACTTTAGGCCCTATGTTTATATGAGCAACCACCTTACAATGAGTTTTGCACATAATGTCAAAGTCCTGATCAAAAAACTGGGACACTCCTTATATCTTAAAAGTAATTCTAAAGTAGAAAATGTACTTTTCTATAAAAGAAATTTATACGCGAAAAGCTCGCGAGAATATATATATTTTGACAAAAGTAGTTATTCTAAATAAAACTGGTATTTTTCTATAAAAAAAATTACACACGAAAATCTCGCGACAAGCTTTTCATATACAATAATTGTTGTATAATGTAACAAAATTATGGGTTTGCTTTGGTTTGATTTATTTCAAATATTATTTTCTTATTTTCAGAGCATTTAAATAAAAGTTTGTTTTTAATAATATATTTTACTATTAATTGCATCATTAATGCAGCTGTGGCCATATTGAGTTTAGTGTGATGTCACTAACTTTATCGTTTTCTACTCTTCAAGTCCTTTCATTTAATACCCATATTAAGGGGGTTGACAAAAAATACATCATTCGCCATCTTGAAGCGACGGCCATATTGAATTTAGTGTGATGTCACTAACTTTATCGTTTTCTCTTCTTCAAGCCCTTTCATTTTGATACCCATTTAAGGTGGTTGACAAAAAATACATCATCCACCATCTTGGAGTGGCGGCCATTTTGAAAGTATTACAGTATTGAGTATTGCATATTGTATTGTCACCAGACCTAACGGTGTATGCAAATTTTCAACTCAATTGGTTGTCAGGAAGTCGGTTTAATTCAGCTTGTGAAATTTGACCTAAAGAAACAAACTAACGTACAACATTGCAAGCTAAATAAAAGCTTATAAAAAGATTAGGCGCATGGCGGACCAATAGATTTTAAAAATATTTATTATATAATAATAATTCTCACCCTCGCAATACTCCAAACTAGGAGTACCCCAGAAGCAACCACATAATTTAGTACAAAATATAATATTATATAATTTATATATTTATTTAACTTGTAATTTAATACAAAACTGTGAAAGGTTAACAATAATATAATATTATTTATTTAATTGTTTTACTGGTTTACAAAAATAAAAAATATATTGGCTATACCGGGTGGTCACTTTTTAACTGCTCATCATGGGGATTTTCTAAAATACTAAAATACATACAGTTTGATAAATTGCTGCCCCGTAAAATTTGCCGCCCCAGGCCCGGGCCTTGTTGGCCTTAGTGTTAATCCGGCCCTGATTATACTGAGACATACTGCTATTTTGTCAACGAAATTACAATGCTGTAAACAAATGGTAATTTATTTGTTCTGTATATTTGAATTATTTGGATCCAACTATCCGAAAAATTGACCTACTTATAATCAACAAGTTAACATCAAAATGTACTGTTTTCCTGTAATTATGTTATATTGATATTTAATAAATATCATTATAAAAAATTGTATTTTTGGCTGAAAACAGTTCCATAATTTTTCTATACCTACTTATTATAAACGTGCTTCCTTGATATCTACTAAATTCTGTATGTTGCTATATAATAATAATAATAATAATAATAATAATTCTCACCCTCACAATACTCCAAACTAGGAGTACCCAGAAGCAACCACATGCTTGTGCGGGGGAGGGGTACAATTACTATTATTTTGCCTTCGTTGCCATTTGCGGCTAGGGCCAACTTTTTTCCAGATAGAACTAGGATAGCATTCGCTCAAGTACTACGGTAAACCCTAGAAAACCGTAGTAATCCCAGTGAGTGTAGGACAATTAGTAAATCACACGGATAAAGCTATTTAGGACCAATACCGTGAACCTACATTTGTCCAGCGCTCTTGGCCATAGCGGTGTTTTTCTTTAAAGACGCATATATGCATGCGCCTGCCTCGAACCAAGGTCGGTCGAAGGCAGAAAAACATGCAGTCTAAAAAGTCAGAGCCGGTACCAGCGACGCCACCGCGGCCGTATAACAAATCACACACAAATAAACCATATGTTTGCAACGAAGCAAACTTATTCCTGATAGACCGTCAGATAGTGACAGATTTAGGTGCCCCATTTTTGCATACAAGCCTCGAAGATGGTTGAAAAGTACATCAATGTTGAGTAGAATTAAGGGAAATTTACGAGTGGCTCCTGGGGATAATAAAAAATTCACTCATTTATGACGCTACGAATCTTCCACCTTGCAAATCTGAGTTGGTCCCATATTTATTGCGAGCACTCTACGTTACGACAATTTGGAAGAATGCTTGTATGAAGAATCCAACATTTTTACTTGCGGAAGACTGTGGGTGGACGAAAGTTGATAGTTGATGGCGAATATAACTTCGTTTGGTTTTAAGGAGACCAACTCCCACCGCCTGGTCAGTGATGCCATTGACAAAGATCTCGGTGACAGTGAAAATGTTTCAGGTGTATATGCCTGTAGACATGTATATTCAAGCAGTGGTTCTAGTTATTCGCGTTTGGTTTTACAGAAGAAGTTGCAGAAAGTGAAGAAGGCGAGGTAGATTGGGATGAAGATGATATACGATTTTATGTAATTAGAATTTCTATTTGTTCTGCGAACAACACAATCTTTATATTTTGACACACAAGTCTGTTTGCACACTCTTTTATTCCTTTACCATTCAGGCATCAAAATACTTCTTCACAATCAATAAATAATAATCTTATGATAGACGATAAGATAATTTACAAAATCTTCTACATACCCGTATTCTTATTCTGATTTTGATCAGGTAGGATGCTCCTACCACAATTTTGGTTTGGGCATTCATAATTTTTCATTTTGGGGATGTATTTAAGAAGGATTTAATTTCTCGTCTTTTCAAATTTTTAATAATATGGAACTTGGACTCTCTAAAAATCTGACCGGAAGTTTATACTGTGTAGCGAAGTCGCTTTTTGCACAAGAAAAAAAACTTCAGTGGTCTAAAACACGTTGACTTATGCCATAGAAGAATCGTAGTAGATTCTTCTATGCTTATGCCATGTGTATATTTATTAAGCACAGCCAACTTGCCCACCACGCCATGTGCATATTATTATATATTATTCACAGGCAGCGCTTTATATAGTCGATTTTAGGCGAATAACCATTAATAACCGGTAAATACCAAACACGTTTACGCGATTCGGTTATTGTTGGTTATAATAGCTCTCTGATGTCACAAAGAAGCCCTTCATAGGTTTTGCCAATTTGTTGATAGTTTGAATTTTTCAAACTTATAAATATATTTGCTGATATAGACAAGTGTAGTGATTTCATATTTTACATTTTTACATAAATTAAAACAGGAGCAAAATATCTCTTTTGTGTAAACGTTGAAATAACAAGTCTGCTGTTAAATGTAATTTTATTAGATACTTTTAAAAATTCATTTTTTGTAACAAATTTAAACAAAACCGAACGAAATTAATTACTATGACATCATAGAAAAAAGATTTGACACACCAGAACTTGCAAAGAAGTACATAGATTTAGATAATCGTACCAACAAAATTGTGCAGAAAATAGACTTGGGACAAACGTTCAGACGGCTGCTCTATATATATTGCTCATTTTTTTATTATTATTTTGTTTTAAAAATAAAAAACACACTGCATAAAGACAAGTTTTATCAGTACATTGTCCTAAACAATTCAATAATCTTGTTGTTTGTATCTCCTTTATTTTATAAGATGTTTGAAGGGATCATTAGTCCCAAGACAATAATAAAGTCTATTTGCAAATTCTGATTTCTCTTTTGCAAAATTTTGCCTAATTAATCTTCTACATTTTGAGTTATTCTGCCTTTTAGATAGTCAATATCTGCAGAATTTGTATTTTCCGTTGTTTAAAACTAAGTAGGTACTGAAACTCGTCGTTATGCCGTTTTGCCGTATTTTTCTTATTTTTTAACACATTTAAAAAAAATTGAGGGTGGTGTAAGATAGAGGAGTGTGTAAATTGCCATTACATAAAATGTAATGTTCATTGAAAAAACATTAAGGGTGACTAGCTTTCAAGTGAACACACTGTATAATGTATATTTTTTTTAAATCCAAATTTCCGGATAAACCGGTTTAAAAATTAACTATATGCTTTTTGTTCCTGTCAAATTTTAGATACATTTAACCATATGCCACCCTGAACTGATATAATATTTTTACGAGGTTCAAATGTAAAAGGTATCTTCGTCTTATTGCTCAGAGTCACTTTATAATTCTTTAGTATTGACACCAGTCCAACTTTTGTCTGCATCAATCCAAATCTCAAACCTACAACAAATTTTCTTAAAGTGATTGTAAAAGTAAACTTCTTTATACACTTACCAATACATATCCTCGGTCCTTCCCCAAAAGGCAGAAATGTACATTGTGGCCTCTTCGCTTTGTTTTCTTCTGTAAACCTGTCTGGATCAAATATTTCAGGATCTGGATAATAATCTGGGTCTCTGTGCAAACCGAAAACTGGAATATGCACCAAAACTTTTGGCGTAATAGTTACATCGCTTCCTGGTATTTTGTATTCTTTATTGCACACTCTAGGCAATATAGGAACTGGTGGATACATTCTAAGGGTTTCTAGAAATAAAAATAAAAAGTTTGTTGGAACATTTTTCTTACTTTACCTTGAACTACTCTATCAAGATATGCCATGTTTTTGATCATTTCATAAGTGAGTTTGCCTTCAAATTTTTTCGAAATTTCTGTAATTTCTTCTCTAAGCTTCTCTTGAATCTCTTGGTTGGTTGCAAGTTCATATAAAGCATAACTCATAGCTGTCGAAGAAGTGTCGAAACCAGCAGCAAAAAATACAAAACATTGTGCTGTCAACTCATTCATCGTTATGGTATTTTCTTTTCTTTCATTACCAGTAATCTTTTCGTCATCAGAAACGGTACCTCTGTTCTTCAGTTGTATGAGCAGGTGCATAAAATCCTTTCTGTGCAGGTTATTTTTTTCCCTGTACTGTACTGTCTCTCTGACAATGTCCATGAAGAATTTTTCAACGTCCGGTTGGGTTAGTTTTAACCTAAAATAGTTTGTCAACGGCGTTGGAAGCAACTTCCTAGCTAACGTTTTGATAAAACTGGAATTTGCTCTTAGAAACGACCGTTTTCCGTATTTTCTAAAGTCAGAGTTAGGATCTTTCATGCTGTTGCAGTCTAAACCAAAAGCACAGGATCCTATGACATCGGTGGTGAACCTAGCTAATATTTCAGACATTTCCACCTCCTCTCCATGTTTAGTTTGCTCATCTATCAACTCTTTTAACCCTTCTGTACAAGTCACCAAAGTTTCAAACATCATCTTCATCTTACCAGATGTAAAAGTGGGTGTTAGCTTTGCCCTCATCGTCCTCCATTTTGCACCGTCAAGATTGAACAAATGTCCAGTGAGTGGATCTATTTCTTCATTTATATAGGTGCCATGGCTTGTAAAATGGTCGAAATCAGTTTGTATGATACTTTTGATGATACTGGGGTCTAATGGTATCAAAACAGGCGAAGTTACAAGGTAAGCACCACCAAATCTTAATGCTTTGGATTTCAATTCAGCGTATATATCCAGACTTACATCGCCAATGTTTTTTTGTCCCTTAAAGAACTTCTTGATATCTGTCACCGTTCTTGGGTTACATGGCGTTATTCAAAAATGTGCTTTTTCGAAAAGTGGCCGTAACTTTTTTCTGGTTGAAAACTTTGTGCTTCTGTAAAAACATTCCTAAAGCACTTTTGTTGCTACTACAATTTTCAAGTCAATGGTTTAAGAGTTACCTATGAAAAAATATATTTTTTAAATGAAACACCCTGTATATTTTCGCATTTTTTAATAGAGCAAAAAATTACCATTGTAAAATAAATAGGACTTAATGATTTACTTAAGTAGTAATCAATTACTAATGGCTTTTATGATTTCATTGGAAGGGCGCCCTTTCAACAAGTAGGCTTTGGACGATGAGGCAATGAAACAATCGTGGAAAAATGTTTACTCTATGTTATCTCTTATTTTCAGTTAAGCTGTTTAGGCAGTGCAAAGATTTTTTTATTTTAGTGTAATTTATAAACTTTATAACATACCTACAATCAAATTTGAAAGTTATGATAATGGGATAGTCTGTTTTGTTTTATACAATCCGGGAAAAATGCCTATATCTCTGTTTAACTCGTATCTTTTCGGCCGATCCTTTTCAAAATGCCCACTATTAATCAAATTGTGTCGCAATCTTGCAAAAATGTCCTTGAAAGGATGTCTTCTCTCTGGATACCGCTCGTAGTATAAATTGCTCGTTGCATCTGCATTTCCCCGGATTGTATAAAAGAGGCTATCCTATCATATCCCATTTTTCATAACTTTCTAATTTCATTGTATGTTAGGTATAAAGTTTATAAATTACACAAAATAGAAAAATCCTCGGAAAATCTTTACACTGCCAACTGAAAATTTGAGAGGTAACAGTAAACATTTTGTCACGGTTGTTTCATTGTCTCACCGTCCAAAGCCTACCCGAAAGGGCCCGCAGGAAAGCATAAAAGCAACTAATAAAAGCTATTAGTAATTGATAAACTACTTAAGTAAATCATTAAGTGTTATATAATTTTTGGAATGGTAATTTTTTTCTGCATTTAAAAATTTTTTTCATCGGTAACTCTTTAACCATTGACCCGAAAAAGATGTAGTAGCAGCATTGGTTTCTACGTAAAAAGTGCTTTAGGAATGGTTTTACAGAAACACAACATTTTCAACCCGAAAAAAGTTACGACCACTTTTCCAAAACGCACATTTTCGAATAACGCCCTGTAACTCAAGAACAGTGACAGAGATATCGATTTGCGGTTTTCGCCATTAAGTTTATCATAAAAAATGAGCCGCAGACACCGATATCAGTTTTCGTCTATCTCCATCAAAAACATGAGTTTCCCTTTAAAAGTGTCCAATTTGGCCCACCCTCTACAGGGTGACCCAAATTGGTTGTCCGCATTGGGCTAGAAAAAAACGACCACGCATCGCGTCCTCTTTTTTCGACACAACTTCGATGGTGCCTGTAATTTTTTCAATTGTTGTCATTTTTTTGGACGTCACAGACGACTTTTCAAATTTTCTTCAATACGATAATAATGGCGAAGATAAATATCCCAACTAACATTTTAAGTTATAATTATTTATCTTAAGTCCAAATAGTTGTATTAGGGTTATAAAATTGTAGCTTAGGGTAGACAAAATAACTATGGGTCTTATAGTAGTTGTTAGGATGTTATTTACTCGAATCGTGAAAGTAATTGTTCTATATAAAAGTCTTATAACAGGCATAACATGGTTACTTTAACGTCAACATTATATAGTCTTTCAAAGGTTATTATAAGGTTGTAAAGAGGTCTCCGTCATTGAGAATACAACAACGTTTAAGACTTTAGAAATATAGTTGTACGACGGTTGTAAAGAAAATAATTTGACCACATTAAAACTTTGTGGAGCGATAGTCGTATAAAGACGATTTAAATATATTATAAGACATCAGTAAGTGGAAGTCATAGATGTTGTAGAACAGTTTTAAGCAAGATCTTAATACGACATAGAAATGAGAACATGACGGTAAGAAAGTAGTGCACATGCGCATTAATATTAATTTCAACCTCAATATGACCCCAGTAAGTGGTAATTTTAATAAAATACCTTTATACGACTTTCGTAGGGTCATTAGTAAAAGTGAGACGTAATTTATTGTATCATAATATGTATCATATTATGATGTGCCATATATCATACAGTAAATGTAAAGCAGTAATAAATATCTACAGTATAAGCATAATATCAGCATCTGTTAAAAATTATTATGAGTTTTACAAAAGACTGGGCAAATACAAATGCTCAGGAAGTTATAGACGAGCAGTTACAAAAATTTGGAATTAAATTAGTTTTGTCATACAAATCTTTATTTTTTTATACTACTACTACTAGCACTACTATACGAACTTGACGAGGCACCTACCCTGGACCGCAGAAATTTCTAAAGACAGCCCTCCACGCGCATGCGCATATAAATACTTATTCTGTAATTTTGATTTTAGTTTTAGCCGCTTTATAACCTCTTAATAGTCGTTTGACAGTTTTAGAACTATTTATGACCTCTTAGTAGTTTCACTGAAGTTTTACAACTACTAAGTCATATAAGCACCTTCGGCCATGTTTGCCATCAGAAATTCAGTTAAATAGGACATTCATGTTTGTCTTACGAAAGTGGCAAAACTTCGAATTTAATTTGTGGGCACAAATCATAGAAATTTGAGTGGAAAACATGTATTTTCGACATATCGAACGATCCTGTACAACTGTAACACTTTATATTTTAATTTAAAGCACGTTCATATTTTACATTTTTCTTTCATTTCCTTTAATTTTCATTATTTTAAAGGCGCGTTGTAAATTTTCGAGCTATATTTATAATTTTCACAGTAAATAAAAATTCGCAATAGATTCCGTTGAGTACAATCGTCAAAAACCGAGATGCTTTATTGCATAATATCACCAACGTATAATTTCGTTTTTACCACTTACGGCCGAGACAGAATGAAATGTCTTCGTATTACAAGCAAACACTGCACAATATAACACTACGCTCCATATTTACGACCAATTGGCAATATGAAGGTATTAATAGAGATCTTCACAACTTTAGAGCTACTTCTTTATGAAGTTAAGGTATCTTTGAATTTACACGACCTAATGGACTTATAAAAGTCATATCCAATCAAGTCAGATAAAAGTTGTATGAAAAGTCATGAAAACCCGTTTCCAACCGTCCATATTCAGTCATAAAGCAGCAGGGACGGATGGGCTCAATGAGACCGGCCCGGGAAAATTTCGTGTCAAGCGGCCCACTTCACTTGGCACTTCGTGTGTAGAAGTTGCACCATTGTATCTTAAAATATTAACTACTTGACAAGACAACCATTGCCACAATAATCATTGTCAAGTTGTTAAGACTGTATTAAATACTAAGATACGATGGTGATGGTGCAAGAGGCCACTAAACTTTAAATGGGGACTTAACTATTAAAAACAACAAACAAATAGGAAAACAGGTATAAAAACTAAAAACATACAGTGCTATTCATATAAAGTTTGTACCAAATAGAAAAAAATTGTATTATTCTATTTTTTTTAAAATCTCATTTCGGGATATGTTGGTGCACGTTTTGTTTACACTATTGCGCCTAAAGAGGGTCGTGACGTCACAGCTCATGCCTGTCAAATTTGACATTTAAAATAAAAAATTGGGAAAAAATCAGGTTTGCCTTGTAAACATCGGAAAAAGTTATTAAGAAAATGTGTTTGTATTGCATTACAGTACTGTGCCCCTATGCAAATTTTCAGAAGGATATCAGAAAATTCGTGTTTCTTACTTGATATTCCTGGACCTGGAATTGAAACTGCGAACCCATAAAATTCGATATAAAACTGTAGCTTATAATTTTGTTTCACTGAATTTCAAAATATGGATGTATTTTATGTAAAAATATTACTACACTGACCCAGGGCAAAAACTTATCTTAAAATGAAAGAGTCTTTGCACACAATAGCCATTTTAAAAAATCTCATATTCTCCTTAACTTATTTATTTGTATTGTTATAATTTAGTAAGAGAGCAACCACTAAATAAGTGTCTTCGGTTATTTGCGGGAAAAAAATATCGAGTAGCGATTTGAAGATAAATAATTAAGAAAAACGAACATCGTGATATCCTTCTGAAAATTTGCATAGGGGCACAATAATGCAATACAAACACATTTTCTTAATAACTTTTTCCGATATTTTCAAGGCAAACCTGATTTTTCCCATTTTTTTTATTTTAAATTTCAAATTTGTCAGTCATGACCCTGTTTAAGCGCAATAGTGTAAACCAAACATGCAACTACATATCCCAAAGTCAGATTTTCAAAAAATGGAATAATTCAAATTTTTCCCATTTGGTGCAAACTTTATGAATAGCACTTTCATCAACAAAACATGGAAATCTTAAAATAATAATATATTATTCAGCACATCAAGCTTTTTCTAAATAATGTACTGGAATCTGTTACTTCATTTATAATATCTTCGTTATCTATTTGATTGAGTAGGGATCTTTCGATATTCATACGCATAAAAGATTCAAGCCTCTCGTCAGATAACCTATTTCTTAGCCTATTCTTAATATATTCGAGAATTGAAAACGATCTTTCACATTAGGTCGGCAGGGACGCGGGCGACGCGACGTAGCCAACTGATACACTTGCGTAAAATGATACCTTTTTCAGCGTTGTCAAATTGCACGGACAATAATTAAATGAATTAAATATAAAAAGTAGGTGAACACAAAAGATTATTTGGTAATATATTTTTACCAATTTTGTAGTCACTTTTCGCCAACCGGCCGGCCGGCCCACCGGCAAATGTCCCGGTCTCCCGCCTGTCCTATCCGTCCCTGTAAAGGAGTTGTAAAAAGGACGATACGTCTATAGACAAGTTGTATTATTGGCCGCAACAACGTCTTCACGTGTTTTATGCAACTTTAAATGTTACTTGGGATTATGATCTTTGACAATAGTCTGTAGTTCGCTTAATAGCGGAGACATCGCCAAAGCTATAGAGACCTCGTAGAGGCACTTCAACGCTGAATCCATTGGCGTAGTAAAATTTTTTTACCTCTTCAAACTTATTTTAAATTTTCACATTTTTTTTATCTGTACATTATTCAGAAATGCGAAAAGGTA
Source organism: Pseudeuparius sepicola (assembly GCA_963920635.1). Taxonomy (NCBI): domain Eukaryota; kingdom Metazoa; phylum Arthropoda; class Insecta; order Coleoptera; family Anthribidae; genus Pseudeuparius; species Pseudeuparius sepicola. The sequence goes on from OY987306.1 coordinate 21,639,724, forward strand.
ATAAACCAGTTGATTCAATTGAATTATATTTTATGGACTTTTTCGATATCATTTGAGCAAAAATCCAACTAACTCTTGAAAAATCACAAAAATCAAAGTAGTTCGATTATTTTTAAATTTTACAAATTTTCTTAAGTACATTTTTTTATATTTTTTGCAGAAAAGGAACTAAACCAAAAAATAAGCTTATGGTCGGTCGGTCAAGCCCAGGGACACTTTAAAATAAGGGGACCCAGCATTTCACATAGGAAAAGTGAAGCCTTGAGGGGAAGTTTGTTTTCTGTACCTATACTCCAAGGAGACCGCATAAGTGGGCGCAGGTACAAGGTTATGTTATATGTCAGTGTCCAACTGCCATCAGGTTTTATGTGATAGATAGTGCCACAGATTCTTAAGGAGACAAAAAATTTCTCATCATAATTTACAATTTTTAAGTTTTCTAACTTTCAGATACTCAGATGTGATAATTAAAGAATTTCAACTATAAAATAAATTTGTTTCATTTGACAGTTGCCATATTCTGTAATTGGAGACACAACATTGTCAAGTCTAATTTTTAGAAATCATGGAAACCATTATTAATTTTTACTAACAATCTCCAATAAAATGGCATACTTGGCATCACTGATACCATTAGAATGATGAAAGAATAGGCCTCACTTTGGAAAGTATAATGCTGGGTCCCCTTATTTTAAAGAGTCCCTGGTCAAGCCGTACTCAAGCTCTGATCACTAAAAGTGTGGCTCAAATTACTTTCTAACAAAGCAGTCTTGGATCCCCAAACGTCGAATTTCAACTCTTAAATTTTTTATCATTGACACCTTTAATAGTTCAGTCAAATCGTGGACACCCTATATGTATACGGGTAGTAGTATGACATTTCTCCTTGGTTATTCGCCTAAATTACTTTTGAGTTAACCATACACATTTAGGCGAGAAAACCAAGGACAACCGCGGTTAAAACCAGACGATCGCCTAAAATCGGCTTAAGTATATGTCAGGGCTGTCAGGCCGCGTATCTCTAAATATATGCACACGTGACGTTCATTTCTTATGGAGAATCTGTGGCGTGGGATTAACACCATATAAGTTGGTCTGCGGTGATATCTTACTATTTACGTTTTTTGTTACACATTTTCTGTGGTAACTAACTAAATACAGGAAAATAAATGTAGTACAATATTCCCTTTTCAAGTTATAGTTTCTTATACACGTTTTACGCAAAAGTAAAAAATCGGGGCAACAAAAAATGGTTTTTCTGGTAACAAAAAAATGGGTTTTCTACATAGATTGGCACAAAAACATACTATATATATACAAACAAAAAGATTATTTTAATTTTGATTTGTGTTTTAATTTTGATTTGTAAAAAACATTCCATACAAATGGCCGGACTTTCCGGACAAGCTGGACACACGTAGATAACTTGCTTACTGTGGGCTATAGCGTATTTTCTGTCATGGCCCTTTTGCGTGCTTTTTATAACAAAACTTACATCGTACTCTTTTTTCCGATGGCTGCATTTTATGATCTGCATTGTTTTCTTCTGGGTTCGGTTGTTTATAACTCTCCAATAATAGCATACAAAGTTTTTCTCTAAAAGTTGTAATCTGGATAGATGAATTATTAACAACTTTGTACAGGGTTATTTTTTTAAAATTCCGAATTTTGAATTTATTTTAAAAATATATGCAAAAACATACTGAAATGTTTAAAATATGCGTCTTATGTGAAATTTTCTCAAGTTTTTTACGGTGCTATCAGAATCTGCGTATCTGGTCCCGTATACAGGGTGTACTACAAACTTGCATTTTTTTAAATGGAACACCCTGTATTTTATTGCACTACGTAATAGCACTTAAAAAGAGATTCTCATATATATATATATACTGTGTGTCCACGGATTGATGTCGGAATAGGTGTAAATGACAAAAAAATTTCGAGTTCAAATTTGACCATTTGGGGTTCAGCCCTGCTTGGATAGAAACTAATTTGTGCCATATTAGTAGTTTCGAAAAATCAAGTAGGCCTTGACAGGAACGATTTATTTATTTTCTGTGTAGGTTAAGTGCCTTTTCTGAACAAGATATCGAAAAATGTTATTAGAAAAAGTTGCTTAGAATTCAAAATTATGTCCCTGTGCAGATTTTCAAAATAATTGGCCTACTTTGATTTTAATCCATTTCATTTAGGTAGTTGAACTTTTATATTGCCGAACACACATTTTCAATCAAGTTGGCATGTTTTTATTATTTTTTTTAAACTGTTCAGTGCAGTTTGGTAGTTATATCCTGTGGGTTTTAGCGTATTAATAAAAAACTGCCAGTAGGACTGAAATTTACAAGATACCAAAATTGCATTTAATTCCTCCGGTGACAGAGATCCCACCAAACGGTAACAATACCTTATTTTAGCAATAAAACGACCTGTCACCGTCTTGTCAACTAAAACATCTACCTACATTTTCAAAAAAAGCAAAGAAAGTTTTCACCTCGATAAAACAATATGTTAACACTTCAGCAGAAAATTTATGTTATTCAGTGTTATGGAATTGGTAACCGTTCATTCCCTGAAGTTATTCGAAGATTTAACGAAAAATATCCTGAAATCCCCTTAGTTGACAGAACAGCGTCAAGGATAGTTCATAAGTTTCTCGCGACTGGAAGTGTGCTTAACCAGAAAAAAACGAAAAAACGTTATGATGAGGATGATGCGGCTACCTTGCTTGTTTACAATTCGGTAGAAGAGGACGCAAAGAAACCTTTAAGATCCAGAGCTGACCATTTGGGTATAGTCGCAGATTCAAAAAATTTGCAAAATTAATAAAATTCGCGCATATAAACCAACGTTTGTTCACACTTTGGAAGACGGTGATGAAGCCAAACGACTTGAATTTTGTCTCAAACTAGGTGAAAGAATTATGCATGACCAAAGTTTTTACAGAAATATTATCTTCTCGGACGAGTCAACGTTTACGACCAACGGTGTCCCGTCATCACAAAATTGTAGATTTTGGAGTCAAACAAACCCGAATTTTAGAATCGCAAACAAAAGTCAGTACTTTAAAAAAGTGAATGTCTGGTGTGCTCTTTCATATCATTACGGTGTGATTGGCCCATATTTTATTGAGGGTAGGCTCAATCAACATAAGTATTTAGATATCTTAAATTGGTTTATCACACAAATCCCGCAAGGACAGCAACATTTATATTTCCAACAAGACGGATGCCCATCGCACTCTACAATACTTATTTCTAATTGGCTAAACAGGAATTTTTAAAACCTCTGGATTGGGCGCTCTACCCGTGAGCTAGAATTCAATGAGGATGGGCCCATGGCCACCTAGGTCGCCAGACTTAACGGTAATGGACTTTTACTTCTGGGGTCGCATCAAACAGAGGGTTTATGAGCAACCACTGCAAAACAATGAAGAAGTGCTTAAGAATAAGATTAGAGTGACCATAAATACGATACCTTTAGAAGAAGTTCAGCGCAGCTTCGGCGAATTCCGAAGAAGACTTGAGTTGTGCGCTGACAAAGGCGGTGATTTGATAGAATAACATAGTGTTTATTTTATATTGATTTTTTTTTTCATTAGGGGTTAGATAGTGTTTGCTTTGCTTATTGTTTTAATGTCAAATCTTAGCAAATTCTAGCAATGGAGTTTAAAAAAAATAATAAAAACATGCCAACTTGACTGAAAATGTGTGTTCGGCAATATAAAAGTTCAACTACCTAAATGAAATGGATTAAAATCAAAGTAGGCCAATTATTTTGAAAATCTGCACAGGGACATAATTTTGAATTCTAAGCAACTTTTTCTAATAACATTTTTCGATATCTTGTTCAGAAAAGGCACTTAACCTACACAGAAAATAAATAAATCGTTCCTGTCAAGGCCTACTTGATTTTTCGAAACTACTAATATGGCACAAATTAGTTTCTATCCAAGCAGGGCTGAACCCCAAATGGTCAAATTTGAACTCGAAATTTTTTTGTCATTTACACCTATTCCGACATCAATCCGTGGACACACTGTATATTAAATTTCAAAAATCGAGCAGTGTGCCATGAAAATTATATATAAGTATAGCGTAATTTTTGTTTTTATTAAGAACTCATAAACATATCTACAACTTCTGAACTGTCATCTCTATCTTAAAAAAAAACTTAAAACTACTACAAAAACTGTTCAAACGATTCCCCATTTCGTTCTATGCAAAGGTTTATCCTTTTTTCTAAATTACTCCATAATTTGGCAAATATATGGGGTTTATTATTTAGTTTATTTATTTCTTCATGTATTCTCACTTTTAAGGTCTCGAGGTTCCGTGATTTATTCTTGTAGACCTCATTTTTTTAGGCTACCCCACAAGAAAAAGTCAAGTGGTGATAAGTCGGGACTGCGAGGTGGCCAAGCTATTACACCATATCGTCCAATCCACACTGGATACTTTTCGTTCAAATAGTTCCTAATTTCGACAGTTGAATGACATGGCGCACCATCCTGTTGCCAAACAATTGAATCGATAATTCCAGGGGGCAATTCCGTTATACGTTGCTCAATATCATTTTCCAAAATATGTTTATATTTCTGAGAAGTAAGTCCACCATTGAAAAATATTGGTCCAATTATTTTATTATTTAAAATTCCACACCAGACACCAATGTATGTTCTACCTTGATTCTGTACCGGAATAATCTTTCGGGGATTTTCACTGCTCCAAAAATGGGAATTTTTTCGGTTGAATATTCCAGAGGTAGTGAAAGTATTTTCTTTAAATACTCTGGATCTCTTCTTAAATACCCTCTCATAACATTGCAAAAATGAAGCCTTTTTTCATAGTCGTTATTGGAAATTTCTTGAACTTTTGTGAATTTGAATGGTCTATATTTATGTTTTTTTAAAGTCTGCTGAATAAAACTGTAGGAATAATTTAAATCTCTTACTGCATCGCCTATTGATTTCTTCCCATCTTCTTCAAAATATAATAAAACCTGCAGCTGAGCATCTTCTTGTCCTCTCCTTTCTTTCAAGCAAGTTTTCGAAAATAACTTTCATCAGGACAATGTCTTTGCGGGTGTTTCCTGGCATACAATCTTCTCGCTCGAGTTGCACTACGTTGGGCTAATATGTAGACTTCATAAATATTGTTTCGTTCCTCCACTGAATATACCATTTTTTCAACTAACAATGAGTCAAAATAATGTAAAACCAGTAGAAAACTAAATTTTGTGACACTCAATGACGTCTAGGTTTTGACGTCATTGGTGACACTAATATGATCATTACAATATTAATTTACGAAAATGACAGGCAGACTTATTCTTTGTTTTCATTTTCCATGGCACACTGTTCGATTTTTGAAATTTAATAATATCCTAAAATCATAATAAAAATGTGAATATTATTAAAACTGTAAAACATAAATATATACATGTATATATATATTTGAGAATCTCTTTTTAAGTGCTATTACATAGTGCAATAAAATACAGGGTGTTCCATTTAAAAAAATGCAAGTTTGTATTACACCCTGTATACGGAACCAGATACGCAGATTCTGATAGCACCATAAAAAACTTGGGAAAATTTCACATAAGGCGCATATTTTAAACATTTTAATATATTTTTGCATATATTTTTAAAATAAATTCAAAATTCGGAATTTTAAAAAAATGACCCTGTACAAATGCCAAGCATTTGCCAGCGATGTTTCTGTCAATACCTCTGCAGCTATCTTACGAAACCATTTTACTGACCTGCACAATAAAGTAAAATATGGAGACATTTGGTCAGACACATCTATGAATGTTCCTCCTTTTTCTTCTGGCATGCCATCTGTTTTCTCCAATCCGCAATAAACTTTTATATGATATGTGTAGCCACCCTTTATGCACAATTTAAAAACTTTAAAGCTAAACTTGTGCCTCTTTCCTTTCACATATTGTTTGAAAGATATTCGACCACGGAACGGTACCATGCTTTTATCACTACAAACATTTTCTGCAGGAACCATACAAACTTTAAAATTTTTATTTATAATGTCGATGAGTGGTTGTATTTTATAAAGTCTGTCTGCAGGAGGATATTCTTCATTGTTTGAAAATGCCACATTCCCAATAGTATTTCAAAACGATTTCTTGCACAGTTAAAAATCGGATTGAAGTATGTTACTTTTTTTTGGATGTTAATATATTTGTGTCAAAAAGTGACATACATTGTTACTTAAATTAACGCACGAGCAATATGTCGAATCGTCTAGATACGTCAATGTGTAAAACTGTAACATTTTAACTCGCACAAATGTTAAAAATATTACTGAATATGTACAATGTGTTGATGTAACTATCTTCTGTATTAAGTTTAACATTTATTATTTAACTTATTTCGATATGTTTTGAATAACAGAATACGTGCATTTAGTACTTTCATGCATGTAGAGTTAACATATTAAGTTATTCATTTTGCAACGCAATATAAACTTCAGTGTCATTTCGACTCATAAAAATGTAAGTCTCTACGCAGTATTTGTTAAAATCGAATGATTGGACTGTTGTTTTCGCTTCCCGGCTATCACACTTGGTCAAGTCGTTTTCATCTCAGTCAGTCCAGAATTGCGTCGCGTGCCAGGTGCCAATTCCTATCGATTAATAACGTGTGTTGCTGTGTAGTAATAGTACGGTAATAGTGTGTGTACAAAAAATCCACGTAAGTGATATTTCAAATTCCTACACATATAATAATAATAATAATAATTCTCACCCTCACAATACTCCAAACTAGGAGTACCCCAGAAGCAACCACATGCTTGTGCGGGGGAGGGGGGCAATTACTATTATTTTGTCTTGACGATATTATTATATATAAGTACCCACTTCCAGGGTTTTTATATGTAGGTATTATGTTAACCAGGGGTGGCTCTTTAATTATGAATTTGCCGCACCTAACAATGCCCTTATTTCTCATTTTTATGTTGTTCCGCCTAGATCTTTAGATTTTATACCTACATTTGAGTAATTCTTAATTTTACCTGTTATTAAATTGTTTTGAATAAATTTAAAAAGTTGCCTTTTGTATATTGGTATACCTATAGTGATCATAGTTATTAGAAGATAATTTGATACTTATTTTATATAGTATAGATGTATCTTCTATTATTATTATTAATCTGCCTAATCCTAATATGTAACCATTTTCTTTTGAAATAAAAAAAACACAAATCAAAATTGTTGTATTCATTTTGCAAGTATCACCCATTTACTTCACATAGTTGCTAGTTGCTAAAAAGATGTTATTGCCCGAGATTTATAAAACAAGTTATAGTCATGCAGTGTTGTTCCAGTCCTTTGTAGTGCAAGACACAGTAAAAGTATAAAGTTTATTAAAAGGTAAGTATCGAGAAAGGTATTATTACGAGACACTTATTATATTTAGACATATATATATATATATATATATATATATAATATAATATATAGTGTGTCCACATTAAGTACCTACTTACCACCCCTGTAAAATCTTTATTTGTTGACCGATTTTGATAAACTTTTTTTTGTTAGGTATACATTAACAATGCGTATATTAAACATTTGTTCTAATGTTAAAAAACAATAGGTAATATCTAGAAATAAAAAAAAAATACTTTTTTCTTATATGATTACAACCCAAGAATAAATGCGCATATTAAACATTTGTTCTAATGTTAAAAAACAATAGGTAATATCTAGAAATAAAAAAAAATAATACTTTTTTCTTATATGATTACAACCCAAGAATAAAGTTACCTACTCATTGAATGCGCATTTTGAATACCTATACCTATAAAAAACTTTTATCAAAATCGATCAATAAATAAAAATTTTACAAGGGTGGTAAGTCCTTAATGTGGACACACTGTATATAATAATGTAATTATTACGTAATATATTTATTTACTATTAATCTTATGTTAAAAGTACTATTTATATGTGTATTTTTAACTTTAGAGCAAATGTTAATTTCACTATAGCTATATGTTACAACTACGTAGATCATGTTAAAAACTACTGTCGTTTTTCCTCTATTTAACATATGCCTAGATGTTACTTCAACTCACGCTTTTGTTAATATAAATAATGACAAATGTCTAATTAACATTACCTGACTTGTTAATTTTAATATGAAAAGTTTCAATATGACACACTACCATCGTAGATACAACAAAACTTTAATGTCAATTTAACTTTTATTTTCACAAATCTGTATGTATAAGTTGACATACAATAATACTTCAAAATGATATAACACTTTCAGTTAATCATTTTCTACACAACGCATAACGTAAAATTTGACAGACACGTACATCAGCCATTTTACATATTTTTGTGTGTGGACCAGATGGAACATCAAAAAAATGTTAAATTTAACATATTATTTTCAACTGTGTGGTATCAGTGTCGAAATTTGGTTTGCATAAAGGGCAGATCGACTCCAGTAATCTTTCAAGGTAGGTTTTCGATCCAGTCCCATCCAAATAATTATTCCCAGAAACATTTTCATTTCGGCTGCATTCGTAGGCACCCAGCTATTGAGTCTTGATTTTCTTCCTATACTGTTATCAACAATTTTCTCGACAATCTTCTGGTCGGCATAGATATTAGTTCGTTGCACCATTAACTCAAAAACTTCTTCAGTCACAATTTTTAAGAAACAATCTAATTCGTTAAGACCTCTAAGTTCTTTTTCAATATCTACAGGTATACCGAAAGGTACATCAAACGCAAAATCTTTAAATTTTCTTTCAATGGGTCTCCCGCAGGCTACGTTCGGTATATATCATCAATATTCATGGTATCGGAGGGATAACTTGAATCTGAGCTACTGCTACTTACTGTCTTCGAAGCTAAAGGAACGGCTTGTCTAATATCAACTTTCTGTTTCTTTCTCGGTACTTGTTGCCCTGACTCTGAATCACTACTTTAACTTTCTTGCACATATTCCGGTTCGCTATCGGAGTCGGCGACGAACGGTCCTTCGTCACTCAATCACTCATGTCCCAGTTATGCAACCATTCTTCAATTAGTGCTTCTAACCTTCTTTCCTCTTCTTCACTTGCGAGCGACATGACCACTACTAATAACTGCCGAGAGAAACAACAATACACCGATTTTTCACGTGTTAAGAGTAAACGTCGCTTCAAACAAACGTATAAATAGCGCGCACTCTAACTTGGCGCAATCGATGAAGGTCGTCAACAGTATTGACGACAGGGCCGTATACTTTACCTGTTCACAAGGCGTGAATATAATATAGCAGTGGCATAACTACGGAAGAGTAGGCCCGTGTTCAAAATTTCAAGTGGGCCCCTGTGTTTTATTGTATGTTTGAAAGTGCGGTGTAACAATGACAAACATTGTACAGTATGTCCCATTTTCGGTCGATTTTTACCATTTCAACAAGTTAGCGTATAATGGATATAGGGGGGGGGTGCCTGAAAATGGTAAATTTTGAAAATCACCTTGTGTTTAAAAAAACTAAGGAGGCCGCATGAAAATTCTGTATATGAGCCTTTCTTTTTATGAAAAAGTAGGTCAGTGTCCCGAAAACCGCAACTCCCTATTTCTAAAAATAACCGAGATACCTCGCAAAGTATCGCAAATGGGACACCCTGTAGGTGTATAGAGAATAACCCAACTTATACTTTGTATTGACCAACACTTAAAAATAATGCACATTGCTCACTACAGGTCGAAAAACGACACTTTATAGGTCTAAATGTTGAATCGCCATGTACGTTCTGTACAGGGTGATCGAAACTAGACGCCTCAGGCCTACTGCAGGAACACAAAAACTGAAAATAAAATTTCGAACAGGGGCTTTTAAATGGAATGGAATGAAAAACATGGAATTTTTCTATTCACTAGGATCGGTTTTCCGAAATCTAGCCAGCCATGAAAACAATTTCGATAGTCAGAAATTATTGAAGAGTAGATATGTTAGGGCGCCTTGTGCACCATTAAATTTGTCAGACTGGAGTATTTTTTAAATTTTTGAATTGTGCTTGTTACTGACTTGTTTGCTTTTATAGTTTGTTACAAAAAATGTTTTTTAATATTCCAGTTGAAAAAATTTTAGGGTGCACAAGGCAACCTAACATTCTCTTCAATAATTTCTGACTATCAATTGTAAATTTTGAACAAAAAAAGATACAGAAAATCTTTTCCTATAAAAGTTGTGAGAATGTTAAGGACTTTCAATATTTAGGAAAAAATGGTAAGTTTATGAGGGAAAATATTGATGACGTCACAGCGGCCATTTCCCCAAACAACAAAAAAGCAAATTTTCGGTCATAATTGGGCCTTATAGTAGAACCCCTGTTCGAAGTTTTATTTCCAATTTTCGTGTTCCCGCAATAGGCTTGGGGCGTCGAGTTTGGATCATCCTGTAGGTACATTTACTCTTAAGTTATTATACATTTTTTGTACTACCCCTGCATTTTTATTGCTGCGAAATTTCAATGACCCTCTATGTACCTAACCGATTAGAGATTCTGACTCGTCGGTTATTACGCAGCACTACATCAATCGGCTCGCATCGGAAAAACCGAAATTTATGCGCCCTGCGTGAATCTTGGTGGCGGTGGGCCCCTAGCAGCTCTGGGCCCGTGTTCACCGCACACTCTGAACACCCTGTAGTTACGCCACTGGAATATAGGTATACACAAGGCGTAAATTTGAAATGATTTAATCAGGCGCCATGAGCATATATTTTGTTGACGCCTCTATTACATATTACAAGTATAAATATGTATTGACTCTTAAACTACTTTTCTCTCAAAACGTAAAATTTTCAATGAAACTACTTCGGCGCAGCGGACCCGATCACGAATTTCGCTTCGGCAGTCAACGTCGATAATAAATAAGTTTCATACCCGGATGATTTTAACTTAAATAATGCACTTTGATAGGCAGCTTTAACCCCTTCTGGCACCCACTTTCCACCCACCCATTTTTTTTACATATTTAGAACATCATCAACTTTGATATTTCAAAGTGCTAGGCTGATGCTAATGTTGTAATTTTAATGTTTTTCCTCATCCTTACAAATTCTAAGGATGCTACAACCCAAGGAGGTTTGCCAGATTCTGCATTCTATTGTTCTTACGTTGCAAGGGTCCCTTGCCAAGGGATCAATTGTAAAAGTTCTAGCCTGATCTTGAATACATAATAAAGAAAACGTTGCTGGCTATCGGGCTACTGGTTTTGATCGGAAAGAATGCGAATTATGCAAAAGAAAAATTAATAATGTCAATGTTTACCCAGTGTCAAATAAGAGCGGCCTAATAGACAACAACTGACAAGCACTTTTACGGCAGGGTGAGAGCGCGACAAGTAAGGCGTAGGTCCCGGATTCAAGTCCCACACAAAGCCCAACTTTTTTATTTCTTATTATTATCGCTGCGTTCTGCCTCTTATATTTATCACAGATTATAATTTTTATATAGTAACTTATCAATGCTCGGCTAAAAACGTGCACGTGTCGCGGTCCTTAAACAACCTCCTCGGACAAAAAGGTGCACTTACGCATCTTGAAATGTAAATAACTATTTAAGAATTTGGATTTGCCACCTCCATAATATTTCGAGAGGCGTACATAATATGTCTCAATTTTCGCTATTATCTCAAATCATTTTGAATATTCTGAATTCCTTTTTTATAATTAAATCACAAATTGACAGATCGTTTTATTTGTATTGTATGGAGCATCTAGCCGGCGTCGTCCATATAGTTTAGCAAAGTCCATAGCCCGTTTTTCATAAAAGAAAATTTAGCTTGAAATGTTGATTTCTGAAAATGCAGGTACTCTTTAAAATAAGGTGACCCAGTATGTCACAGTCTATAGCATAGGACAAGTGAAGCCTTGAGGGGAAGTTTGTTTTCTGTCGACTCCAAGGAGATTACAAGGGGGCTTGTACAAGGTTATGTTATATGTCAGTCTCCAACTGCCATCGGATTTTATGTGACATGTCAGTGCCATAGATTCTAAAGGGGGAAATATATTTCACATCATAATTCACATCAACTTTCAAATTTGAATTGCCTTAAACTAACAGAGCAAAATTGACTTTGAATATTTACCTATGGTTATCTCGTTATGAAATAATGAATTGAGTTCTAAATATGATCTAAAAATCTTAGAAAGTTAAGTACCCTTATTATAGTTCTAATAACAAGAAATATTCATAATCTTTGAACTGATTTACCTTCTCTTCCAGATACTCAGATGTGTCAGTTAAAAGGTAATGCACCTTTTTTAAGTGCCTTTGGCCTGAAGATTTATTAAAAATATCGCTGGCATGAAAATAATAAGAGCAAATTAACACCCTCTTGGAAATTTAATTTGTTTATTAAAAAAGTATATAATGTTTATTAAAAATTGACTCAGTTTCCGTCATCCTATAGAAGGGTAATCTTGGGCTCATTTTTTGTCGAGACTTATATTTTATGAATCTGTTTAGAGCAGATCAAATTTTTATTACTTTCACCTTCAAAATGGCGGCTGAAAAAGTGGGACTTTTTGGGTTATGGTTTTTTGTTAATATCTTTGCAATAAATAAAGATATCCCTATGCCACTTCGACATATTAATAGCTGGTATTTTTACACGAACTAAAAAAATACATTGTTCTACCTCAAACAGGAGCTGAGATACCTATAGTACATACATAATTATATACTCGTATATATTAATTCGTAATTTGTTTATTTATAAATATTAAAAGTTAAAATCGTTATCATAGTTAGTTCAATATTTGAACTTTATAATGTCATCGAGTTTGAGAAAATGACAGTTTGAGAAAATGACAAAAATTGTAAAATATAATCATTAAAGCAATGTAATTAAATATTTCTTTACAATTTATTTTTGTTTTTAAGAGGGGGTTGCCGACAGCGGAAGTGACGTTAGATTTCGTATTTTTTTTAAGTTGTATAGCCAGTGGCGGATTACCCTATAGGCAGAGTAGGCTATAGCCTAGGGGCCCAAGGCTTTAGGGGGCCCGTTCTTATTTCGATGTTTTGATCGGAATTCGGAATTGGAAAAGGTTTTACATTTTGCATTTTTCAATTGCAAATTTCAGACAAAGAAAACACCACTCCTTATTTTTTCATCTAGGCTGTTGGCTACTCTATTTAGTCCACTCGCATCAGTAACAACAAAGCAATTAAAAATAATAAAACGATGAGTGGTGAGTGGTGTTCCTCAGACGAGCTCTGTTCCAAGTGGAGCAAAAAAAAAGAAAAATTGCAAAATTAAAGGCTTCAAGGCAAGCCGAAGTTTAGCAAAATATTCCAAAAATAAATGTTTTTTCAAAAAACGCATTGATACTAATACCTACAACTGATATTGATTCTGAATGTCAAAAAGCGTGTGAATTATCGAAAAGTTGAAGGTAGGTTGAAATTTTTCTGCTGAAATTTGAAAAATTAAGCTTAGGGGATTTGCTTGCTTCCTGTTTTTGGTTTTTGTTCTCTAGGTATATGCATTTTTTGTTGTTTTTTTTTAGCTTTTTCTGATTTTTTTGCTCTTTAGGTCTCGCCTTTAGGTAGATACATAATTCCCGATATTATTTTTCTTTTGTTTTAGAAGTATTGGTTGAGAACAAAAATCTGAATCCTTAATAACATAGAAACAAAAAAAAATATGGCAAGCTTTGCAAGTATAAAAGCCAGGAAAAAAGGTTTTAATTAATAATAAAGTACCTATGTATCTAATCTGTTCTTAGTACATAAAGTTAAATGTTAAATTAATATTTGTTTCGATATGTCCTTTTCTAAAATAAATAAAATTGTTAATAAAAAACTATCGGAATTTTAGGTAAAATTTTACTTAATTTTTTTATTACGACGGGTCAAGGGGTCCTTAAATAAATTTAGCCTAGGGCCCAACATAGCTCTGATCCGCCCCTGTGTATAGCATAAAATCTAATAACATTTTACCTGGCAAAAATTTAGTACAAACATCTCTGTCTTCATTTTAATCATAAGATCTTACAAGCAATGTTTTGTTTTATAGGTTATGAAAACCTTGGGAAAAATAATAATTCCATTGCATATGCTTTTAAGATCTTATGATTAAAATAAAGACAGAGATTTAGATTTTATGCTATACAACTTAAAAAAATACCAAATCTAACGTCACTTTCGCTGTCGGCAACCCCCTCTTAAAATTAAATAAAAATCATAAAACATCTATCTCTATCTTTATTTAGGAAATTTTTAAGTTTAATACCGATTTTACAGTAAAAATTATAGAATAAAAAATTGATTATTTTTGGAAACTCACCTGTTTTTTTTTAAATACCTAATGCAATTTTTTATTTGCAACAATAACTGTTTATAACAAATTAATGTATAATATTGACAAAAATGTTTATTTCATCATGCATGCAACACCGGAGTAAAAAAATTACGTCGAAATTGGCCCCTAATTAACAGAGAAACAGCGAATTTTTCATTGAGATGAAATTTGAAGTATATAGCCAAGATTAACTTTCTGGACGCGCAGCAGTGATGATTCATCTCTCTCTCTCTCTCTCTAGCTATCTATCTCTCCTCGCCGCTCAGCGACTACTGTCAATTTGACATCAAATTTGACACTTAAAAACACGGTCATTTTCTCAAACTCAATAACATGAAAAAGTTCAAATATTGAACTATGATAACGATTTCAACTCTTAATATTTATAAATAAACAAATTACGAATTAATTTATACGAGTATGTATGTACTATAGTTATCTCAGCTCCTGTTTGAGGTAGAGCAATGTATTTTTTAGTCCGTGAAAAACATAACCCAAAAGTCCCATTTTTTTTCCAAATTAGAAAATAATGAAAATTTGATCTACTCTAAACAGATTCATAAAATATAAGTCTGAACAAAAAAGATGAGCTCAAGATGACCCTTCTAGGGTGACGGCAACTGGGCCAATTGTTAATAAACATTATACCCTTTTTTAAAAAACAAATTAAATTTCTCGTAAACTAATTAATATTTTGTAACGAAATTTTCAGGGTAACTTAAGGGTCATAGAAGGCTTATGTTCTGAACGTTTCAAGTGCACAGATGCTTTTCCCATAGAATGAAAAATACATGAACATTTTTGAAAATTTGATCAGTTTTTTGCAATTATTTAAACAAATTATTGGCCGATTCCAACTTACCAGGTCCCAAATTAACCGCCTTGTAGTATTCTAGCAGTATACAAGATTTAAAACACCCATCGGCAACAGTCTCTGGACTCTCTGAACTACCTAAAAAAAAAACGATTCTTTCACGATTTTTTCACATTAAACCATTGTTTAAACAATGTTGCGCCACTTCAAAATTGGATCCCTTCAATGCTAAATATGTTATCAATAAATATATCGATTTTTCTATATGGCATCCTGAATCGAATTACAACATATAGGTATAAAATGAAAGTCGTATTTCGTACATTTTAAAATATTAAGCAGGTAGCTTCAATCAGGTCTTCAGTTTATTAACTATACAGTTTCTACACAGTTTTTTTAAAGATTTTATCTACGAGTCTATTTTAGGTTTGTGAGATAGGTACGCTTGAGAGAAATAAAATTACAAAAATTTTATAAGGACTAATGAACACCGAGAAAAACTACATGGTTAGAATTACTAGACCTAATCTTGTTAGTCCATCCCGAAAACTGTGAAAGTTCAAGTATACACATTACAAATTGATTGAGGAACCTTTTAACAAATTGCAATAGCGACAAATTGTAAATAAGTCTTTAAAGTTTATTTTACGGCCTGATTAAACGTACTTTCCTGGCTAGAAACACGCCGAAAAAAACTATACCTATTACTTTGGTGTTTAAGTTGGTCTTTTTATGACAAAACTAAGGAAATAATCGAACTTAAAACCCTCTTGCATCTTGCTCGCAGATGGTTTTCTTAGCCCTGATGAAGATTCAAACTTGAAACGAAACGTTGGCGTTGATTTGAATATTACAGTAACCTAATAAAATGTCCAACTAAGCTGAACACAACTTTCAATATAGGCGAAAGTTATTATTTAACATTAATTAACAATTTTAACATATTTTATTTTCTCATGTTTTCTCATCATTAGATATTAAAAAGTAGAGGCGTACAATGCGCCGTAGCCGAATTTTTTTTTGAAATTTTGTTTAGAAATAGTTTAAATATGGGGTATATAGGAAATTACAAAATTATATCATCACTATGTCTTTTTTCCTCTTCCTTTTCTCAATGGAGAGGGGGGAAGTTTGTCTATGGCCGTGTCTTATAATCTTTTAACAAAAAATATTTTGAGAAAATTCTTGCTATCTGGTGTTGAGTTTATCGCCCTATTTTGGATCCATTGTTTAGAAAGATGTATTTTTGGGAATAAAAAATACCGACGTTCTCGTAGAAATTTGTTTGCGCCTTTTCTGCAATTTGCTCTTGAACTTGAACAAACCATATAACTGCATAACACTCCATATTAAAAATGATGTAGTATATCAGATAGGTACGCTTGAGAGAAATAAAATTACAAAAATTTTATAAGGACTAATGAACACCGAGAAAAACTACATGGTTAGAATTACTAGACCTAATCTTGTTAGTCCATCCCGAAAACTCTGAAAGTTCAAGTATACACATTACAAATTGATTGAGGAA
This sequence comes from Pseudeuparius sepicola, assembly GCA_963920635.1. Lineage (NCBI taxonomy): Eukaryota > Metazoa > Arthropoda > Insecta > Coleoptera > Anthribidae > Pseudeuparius > Pseudeuparius sepicola. The sequence continues at coordinate 21,656,406 of OY987306.1, forward strand.
CCTTTTAACAAATTGCAATAGCGACAAATTCTAAATAAGTCTTTAAAGTTTATTTTACGGCCTGATTAAACGTACTTTCCTGGCTAGAAACACGCCACTGAAAATTGCTGTAACCAATATTCTACAACTACATCGGTTCTTACCTGTGGAAAGCTAAGTGGGGGTGCTCATAATTCAGCTTTTTGCAAAATCGATACTGACTTACCATACTTACCTACTACTTAAATTCGTAGAAATAATTACTGAAAAGCAATCTCAACTATAAAATAAATTTGTTTCATTTGGCACTTGCCACATTCTCCACTTGTTGGCACAAAATTGTCAAGTCTAATTTTTAGAAATCATGGAAACCATTATTAATTTTTACTAACAATCAAGGTACCTGTTATATTCATAGATTCTCTAATAAAATGGCATACTTGGCATCACTATTATACCATCAGAATGTGGAAAGAATAGGCCTCACTTTGGTAAGTATAATCCTGGGTTCCCTTACTTTAAAGAGTCCCTGTGAAAATGCATCAGGTTCATAACTATATAGATTTTGGGCTCATAACAGATAAAATGTGAAAGGTGCAATTATTGTTTATCAGTTTGAGTCTGTATATTGTATAAAGAGTGTATTTTTCAATAGACGTGGAAAACGCTGCCTGAATAATAAGACAAAAATATATTGTTTATTGTTCTTTACGTTTCGATTTTAGCGACAAAAGTTTCTCGGTATTGTTGTGTGCTTTTCATTTAAAAATGAAGATAAGTTGTTGTTATAGGCACTATGAACAGTATATTCTTTTTTAAAATCGGACAAATAGCTTTCGGATGTTAAGTCATCATCAGGGTCACATACGAAGTAGGTAGGTATATAAACAAATTCAGGATTACCATTGTTACTTAATCGTAAATTAGAAAAACGTGTTAGGTATATCGTAGGTAGATATATAGATACCTGTAAATCGTTTCGTAAAACATTGTGTTTTACATCTCAGATCAAATACATGTAAAAATTGTTAACCAATATCTAAATGTAAAGTATACCTACACAAGATCACCTTGTAGAAGATTGTTAAAAATTATTTAAACGAGCGAATGTTATATATGCTCTCATTTGGTTGCTTCTGAAAATAAAATTTAGGAAATTAGATCTTTATTAGACCCTTCTTACTCTTACTATTTACCGAGGACAGAAAATAATATTAACAATATGTAATCTTTTCGAAATCAGTTTCCAAAATACACTGATACATATGTATCATATGTATATGTATATTAACATATATTGCAACTCTCTGCAATTACTAAATATCTAAACTTTTTTAAGGATATCCCGGTTTTCATATTTTATGTGATATTTCTCTTGGACGCAATATACCTTCAAAAATGATGTCCCGCACCCAACAGATAAAAATCTTAGTGTTCGGCGAAAATATTTCGGCGGCAGTTCTCAATCGACAAACAACTTAATCAGGAATAAACCTGGTCTTGTCGGGCTATAAATTGTGTCGAACGGAATATTCTAAATATTCCTGGCTATCGGATTTGGAGATTAAAAGAGGTGGCAGCTTGAGCATTCGACAATATAAGTAAGCCTCTACGTAAATGAAAAAAGAAATAACGTGACAAATATCAAGTCACTGTATATAGGAGAATATACAGGATCCGCCACTTAAAACTCCCTATAGACCCCTAACTGAAATTATAAATAACAATTCCTAAAATTACATCCGGGATATTCAAATTATAAAAAATCAGCTAGATTAGGATTCCCTGGAAAAAACTATACCTATTACTTTGGTGTTTAAGTTGGTCTTTTTATGACAAAACTAAGGAAATAATCGAACTTAAAACCCTCTTGCATCTTGCTCGCAGATGGTTTTCTTAGCCCTGATGAAGATTCAAACTTGAAACGAAACGTTGGCGTTGATTTGAATATTACAGTAACCTAATAAAATGTCCAACTAAGCTGAACACAACTTTCAATATAGGCGAAAGTTATTATTTAACATTAATTAACAATTTTAACATATTTTATTTTCTCATGTTTTCTCATCATTAGATATTAAAAAGTAGAGGCGTACAATGCGCCGTAGCCGAATTTTTTTTTGAAATTTTGTTTAGAAATAGTTTAAATATGGGGCATATAGGAAATTACAAAATCATATCATCACTATGTCTTTTTTCCTCTTCCTTTTCTCAATGGAGAGGGGGGAAGTTTGTCTATGGCCGTGTCTTATAATCTTTTAACAAAAAATATTTTGAGAAAATTCTTGCTATCTGGTGTTGAATTTATCGCCCTATTTTGGATCCATTGTTTAGAAAGATGTATTTTTGGGAATAAAAAATACCGACGTTCTCGTAGAAATTTGTTTGCGCCTTTTCTGCAATTTGCTCTTGAACTTGAACAAACCATATAACTGCATAACACTCCATATTAAAAATGATGTAGTATATCAAACTCTGAAATTTTAGGCCAAATGGTTAGCACCCGTCCAAGTCCACCAGACGATGTAAGTGTATGCGAAACTTCAAATGTCAAATGTGCGCGTGGACTTATCTTCTCAGGCTATGGTATTGTGATCTACTGTACCTACTGGCAGCTCTAAAGGTGTCGTCTGGCGTTCAATGTGTAAGAATATATTCACACTGAGAATTAAGTAGAAAAGGGATAGGTATAAATGCGAGTTGCCAGTTGACACTACTTTCTAATATCACAATCAAAGCGGTTCAACCAATCGCGGTGGCCGGAACATACCTACTTCACCCCACCACCTCCCACTATTTAATTCTCTGATTTACTTTTTCGTACAACAACAAGCGAGTTTTTCCACCGTCTTTTGCACTTGCATTTTAAAAAATTTCATTAATTTTACGGTATAGAAACATTGCGCAGTCCTTTAGAATGTTTTTCCATGGTATACAATTTTAAATATTAGGAGTTAAGTATGTATAATGTATTTGATTTTAAACAATTTCCGTGCAAAAACATTGTGTGGCTTTCTTAATATTTGTTTGATATAACATACCTACGCATGAAAAAAATAAGTGTCTGTAGTAAATTGTAAAACAGGAAATGATGGAAAAATGAACTTCTTTTAGTCCACAATAAGTATTCACTTTCCAATTGTAAACGTATCGCGTCTCAATCAAACTTAAAACTTCGTTTAAGAACATTAATTGCAAATGCCATTAGGTAACTTAAAAAACTTGTGATTTTTCCGGGCAAAAATATTGTTGGTAGCGTTATAATATTTTAACAGTCGAACTAATGGAGAATTGTAACTGTGTTTAGAACGTAATTTATAAAAACTATTGGAATTGTAATTAACTTGACTAGTTTTTTACCACTGAAATCCTCCATTTTGTCAGATACAATGGGATGACATATCAAAAATTTTGAGGAAATAATGCGAAGTTGAATAGTTTTGTATTTTTATCAAAAAATATAACGTAACTAGAAATAAAAATGATGTCAATAAAAATAAAAATATCAACTGCGAAAACAAAAACAATGCAATTTATTTGATCAGTTTTGCGAAAATAATCTGCATGCAGATTTATGTTTTTATTTTCTACTTTGTAAAAAAAATGAAACTCCAAATTTTGTTTCATTTGTAAAAAAGGGGCCGAAGGCAGACTATTAAAAATGACTCGCGCCCAGGGCCCGAAGTTTGGCTAAACCAGGGACTCTTTAAAATAACCCAGGGACCCTTTAAAGTGAGGGGACCCAGCATGTCACAGTCTATCACATAGGAAAAGTGAAGCCTTGAGGGGAAGTTTGTTTTCTGTATACTCCAAGGAGACCACATAAGTGGGCTGGTACAAGGTTATGTTATATGTCAGTGTCCAACTGCCATCAGGTTTTATGTGACATGCCAGTGCCATAGATTCCAAAGGAGGCAAAATATTTTCCATCATACTTCACAATTTTTAAGTTTTCTAACTTCCAGATAGTCAATTAAAGGCAATGGGTAATGCGGCCGCCTGTAGTAGTCCCAATAATTGCAACCAGATTTTTCTTGTCTCACCTTTAGTAATCCTACAATTCCCATTACGTGGACATTAGGTACGTATAAGTAGGTAGTTGGAAACAAATCGTATTTCGAAAATTTTAAATTATTAAGCAGGTAGCTTCAGTCGGGTCGTTTTTTAAACAGTTTTTATCTACAACTATAAGTTTATTTTACGTTTGCGAGGTATCTTGGGAGAGAAATAAAATTACAAAAAAAAGTTCAGGACCTAATCTTATTAGTCCATCCCGAAATCTGTGAAAGTTCTTTGGGCAGATACATGCAACAAGGGAAGAAAGTTCAAGTACGTACCTATATTATACCTACATATTACAAATAGTTTGACGAACCTGGTAACAATGTGCAATAGCGACAAATTCTCAAATAAGCAAAATCGGCACTGACTTACCATACTTATATTACTTAAATTCCTAGAAATAATTTCAGGAAACCAAATTCAAATATAAAATGAATTTGATTCATTTGGCACTTGCCATATTCTGTGTTTGTTGACAGAACATTGTCAAGTCAAATTTTTAGAAATCATGGAAACCATTAGATATTAATGTTTACTAACAATCAAACTACCTGTTATATTCATAGATTCTCCAATAAAATGGCATACTTGGCATCATTGAGACCATTAGAATGGGGAAAGAAACGGCCTCACTTTGGAAAGTATAATGCTGGGTCCCCTTACTTTAAAGGGTCCCTGGGCTAAACCGGCACTGATACCTATACGGCAAAAATAAGCATATCCAGAGAAACAGACTGATCGAAACGTTTCATTGTAAGATAATTTGGACAATAGGTGTAGGCCTGACGAGAGCAGTCTACCCGCGTCCACAGCCGACCAGTGCATCGATATATCGTTCCCCATCGTTACCGATTCGACCCCAGGTGATCATCATTACCCCATATCCGTGTCGCCCATTATAAGCCCACTAGAATCAATTACTCCCCGGTCCGTAAACAAAAACCCGGTAGGCCTGTCGGCCCCGCCGAAACGGCCCTTTCGCCATTCACGCCACCGGACCCGCCATATGTCGAGGGCGCGCGCGCGCGCCAGAGCCCACTGAGACGCGCGGCGGCGTCTCGCCGCTTCACGGCCGGTCGGCCGCCGGCTTTTTTCGTGGCCGATAGACACGCTTCGATTGTTTAATGCATGGCCGCCCTGATTAATGGAATTTAAATGGGGAAGTGTGCCGGCGCGACGAGCGGCCGTTTCAGTTGGGGACGGTCACGCGCAGTGGCGCAACCAGAAATTATTGTCGGGGGGGGGGGGGGGGGGCTGGTTGACAAAGTTCATTTTTCATTCTTAAGAATTGCGCCGCAGGCGGAAATTTTCAAAATGAATGAAATGAATGAAAAAAAAAAGTCACATAATATTAGCAACAAATTTTAGGTAGTTTCTTCTTTGTTAACTGTAGAACCATAAAAATAATAATTTAACTATGCACTATAACTGTAAGAACTAAACTAAAAAAAAAACTAAATTTAAGTTAGTACCTATAAATTAACATGTCCTCTCAAAGGCAGTAGCGGACATAAACTTCAGCGGGCCCCCCTGCAAGGTTTGAGTTCAGGCCCCCCTACAATTATTTTTTTCAATATTTTTTTAAACTAATATAGCGAAATAAAAACAACTTTTCAGAAATACACTTTTATTTCATTTCAGTGAGTGAATCGCCTGCGTTTATGTTTAAAAAACATATCGACTAAATGTGACAAATCAATCTTATTAGCTATATCATGTTCTATACTTATTACAGCCAATGAACTTAATCGTTCTTCTGACATTGTTGAGCGTAAATATGTTTTTATTAATTTTAACTTCGAAAATGATCTTTCTGCAGTCGCTGTTGTTACAGGTAAAGTTAGATATAGCTGTAATACTGTGCATACGTCTGGGATATGGCTACACAAAAATTGATTATTTATAAAAATCAAATTCACCAATTCCTTTAGAGAACAGATTTTATCTAGTTCAGTATGCAATAACGTTTTTAATTGAATAAGCTGTTCCCCTAGGTCGGCAGAAAGATCATCTTCATATTTTTCCACTAATAAATTTGCAGCTGAGACAATTTCATTGTTATCATATTTAAGTAAATTTACCGGACTTAAAACTTTAAATAAACTAATCGTATTTTTGAAACTTTCATATCGCCTGCCAATTTGATTGATTTATCCAATGACCGATTATAAATACAAATTTCGAATTTTTTTATATTATTAGTTATTGGTTCATCTGCTGCCAATTCATCAAACAGACGCTTTTTTTTCCTGGTTCTTTCTGTTTGTAATATGGGGTCTATACCCCATTGTTTAGCTAATTCAGCAGATTCGTCAAAAATTTGTTTAAAGTCTTGTCGCATCAGCACCAAATCATTATTTAATTTTTCTATAAGCTTGTAAATAGCTTCTATATCCACATCGTCTTTCTGCATAATTTTTGATAATAAATTTGTTTTCTGGAGTAAAATATATTGAAAGTTCAAACATAAAATAAAATCAAAGTTTTCAATTTTATTTTTCAAAGATAATGCTTCATTTCTTTCAGGCATTTTTTTACTTAAAACAGTAATGTTTGTAAGACATTTCAAAACAGATAAAAAATTTTGTTTAATTGAAAACAAACTATCATATCTCGATGACCACCGAGTGGGACAAAGTTTTTTTAGAGTATATTGAATGGTTTCATTCTTTAAATTTTGCCACCTAGGGAGACTCTCACTAAAAAAGACATACAACAATTGAATTATATCATAAAATTTTTGAATCTCTAAAATATTTTCTATGCTATCATTAATAACTAAATTTAAAGTGTGGACTGCGCAATGGATATAATCTGCATTTTTTTGTTTTTGACGAATCAGTGCTTGTAAGCCAGAGTATTTACCTAAAAAATGTTTAAAATGCATTCATTGTTAGAAAACAACTAGGTATCCGATATTCGAATTCTGCCAGCAAAGACAAAAAAAAATATAATACTATAATTATTTTTCTACTCCTTTTAAATAAAAATATTTACAATAAACAAACTCGCCTAACAACCATACGAGTGACGCAAATTTAAATTTATGAATTGTGATTGGATGAAAAACTATTGAATAAGGTATATTTTCCAACTGTAAGCAATGAATCATGAGAATTATTATTTTATGAAAATTTTTGAATTATATTAGGTTTGTTTAACCGGAGTGGAAAAAAAGTTTAAGCAACAAAAATAAGCGAACAAAAAATATTACGGACTGTCATGCAACCAAAGATCAGTCATCTAATTTTGTATATATTATATTTCTCATTCGCTTACCGCTCATATTTGCAGCGCCATCGTACCCTTGGCCTCTGCATTTTAACAAGTTTAAATTATTTTTCTCAAGAAATGATATTATTTGATTTTCGAAATCCTTGGCAGTTTGGTGACCCATTTCTATAAATCCCAAAAACGATTCTTCAATACCTACTTCATTTTTTTTATATTAGTGTATCTGATAATTATACTTAGTTGGTCTTTTTTACTTAAATCTTGTGTTGTATCTAATATTATTGAATAAAATGGAGATTTGTTTATTTCTTCGATAATATTCCGACAGGTTTCTGATGCTATTAAATTAATTAATTCGTTTTGAATCGTTTTACTCAAATAATGATTTCTCTGATTTTTTATATTCTGGTCACGGAAGTTCTTTAAATGTGTTTCTAGAATGGGATCATACCGGGCTAATAATTTGATTATGTTTAAAAAATTCCCACTATTTTCATCGTCATTAATTTTTTCTCTGTGTCCGCGAAAAGACAAATTACAAAACGCTAATGTTTTTATTACATCTATTATCCTCGTTAATATTTGTTTCCAGATTTTTATATTATCATTTAGATGTATATCGATGGTATCATCTTTTTTCCATGCCGAATATACTTTACAAGCCTCTAAATGACACTTTGATGTTTCATGTTTTTTTACTTTTTTGGTTAAACCTTGCCAATCATCAATTGTTCCCTTTGTCCAACTGGAAGTATAATATTGACTTTTTCTATCAGCGAAAAGCCAACATGGCTCACAATATACACCATTTAGTATAATTGAATAGCACAACCAAAATCTACAAAAAAAGCAATGGATAAAAATTAATAATAAAAATATGAAAAAGATGAACTAAAAAAAGAACTAAATTATAGGTACCTACCCAATAAATTATTTTACCTTACCTTTCAAATATTTGTCCTGTTTTAGATCGAGAATAATAATATTCCTTCGAAAACGAACGATTTAGAGCATTTTTAGGAAACGGGCCTTGTGGTCGGCATGACGGAGAGCCGACAATTTTTAGTTTTGTTTCACTGTTTAATTCACCGTCATCAAAACAGCCCCGGTCAGTATTAAATTCAAGTTCACCACCTTCTTCGACTTCTACACATTCTAAATTTGAGTTCACAGTCACAATATTTGTATCACTGTTTGTATTTTCATTTTCTGAGTCCATATGAGCATCTAAATCTCTATTAGTCTTGTTCACATTGCTACCTAATTGTGTCAAATTATCCTCTACAATATCATCCTCCGTTAGTTCGTTAACTAAATTCTCTTGGGTGGCCTTTGACGAACTAGGAAAGAATTCGCCGATTTTCCTACATTTCTGTTTCTCTTCTTCTCGTTTTAAATTTTTTTTACGTTTTTGCGAACCACTAGCGTGTTTATACATTTTTCTTGGTAAAAATGGTATAATAGAATATACCTAACAAGTAAATCAGTTTGCAGGATACAGTCAACAACAACAATAAGAGCACAACTGTACATACAATCGCAAATGAATAGTACTGAACCGAAAAGAAATACGGGGAATAATACGCAACGAACTACGCACTAACCTCAATCGGCTCAATCTAGTCTGAAAACCACAAAACATCAAAGGTTAGGTCTGAAAACACAAAGCATAACTGACAACTAGAAAACACAATCCGAAAAAGCGCAAGCGCGAAACCAAATGACATTTTTCTTCTTCCTCTTTTCGTATTTGCGGCAATTTGAATCTGTGCCCTTCGCCCATAGAGTCTCGGGTCGAGTTGGACTTCGGGCAGATTCGGGCCCGAGACTGGGCCCCCAAACTGCCCGGGCCCCCCGCATTGCGGGCCCTGCGGGCCCGCTATATCCGCCCCTGCTCAAAGGGTCAAATGTAGAATATATATAGAGGTAGGTATCTTCCTATAGAAATTTATTTCCTTGTGGATTCATAATTATTATTCATTTTTAAAAGCAGGAATTAAGATAGGCGCATATAATTCAGGGCAGATTAGTTTTAAGTTCGGCGCAGGTTTGGTTAGGTTTTAAGGTCCGCGGCGCGAAGGCGCGAAGCGCGTGTGACTTGTGTTTCTGTTCTGTGCCAACTGCCGGCCAGGCAACTAATCTTTCATTAAGGCAGTGACTATAGAAAGGTTTCTATAGTCACTGATTAAGGCTCAATGTACAGCACATATGTGGTGAGTCAACATTATGACCCACAAAATGGCTTTTTTCGATTTGTATCGAGTAACACGCACAATTTTAAACTTTTGGTCAATACAAATTTTAATCTAAGTAATTACTCTCATTTTGAGACAAACATAATTTCAAAATATTTATCATAATGGACGTTATTAGCATTTGCGCAAAAAGCCTAATAACGGCCATTGTGATAAATATTTTTATAATTTTTGTCTCAAAATGTTTAGTTGTTACCTTTGCTTGAGCTTTAGCGTTAAACAATGCTAAATAAAAACAAGACCGAATGCTTTGTATTTTGTTTAACCTGTATTTTTTAAGTTTATGTTATGATTTATCAAATATACGAAATTGAGGATACCGGATATCGGTGTTACACATTAATTAGTAGTGGATAGTTGAGACTCAATGTACAGCACGTGCGTGGCGATTCAACATTTTGACCCATAAAATGGCTTTTTTCGATCTGTAGCGAGTAACACGCACAATTTTAAACTTTTGGTCAATACAAATTTTAATCTAAGTAATTACTCACATTTTGAGACAAAAATTATTTAAAAATATTTATCACAATGGCCGTTATTAGGCTTTTTGCGCAAATGCTAGTAACGTCTTCGCTACAAATGTTACGAGTCGTAGTGAACAAAAAAATTAACAAGAATATGTTTTGCTTGGAATTTCTTTTCCCTAATTTAAACGGTTTGACCTTGAATATTTGAAAAATTTTCGCGTACCACAATGATTCGATTTATTACTATTTTTTAATTTCTGACTACCTCCCAACCAAAAAGTTTAGCTTTTTGGGCAAAAGTAAAAATTAAGAGAAAAGATAAGGCGTTTTTAAACTTCCATTTGTTTCCCTTTGGAGGAAGTAAGAGACAAATATCCAGCTGATTCATCGGAATGAGAGTCCCCTGAATTTTAAAACGAGGCCTTTCTTATAGAAATACCTTTATTGTATTTCATTCTATTTTCGTTGTGTTTTTTAATCATCAGGGTGATAACTGTTCGTTTTTTGTTATGTACTTTTCTTTTATATTTATAAATATAAAAAAATTAAATAACATTTTGGGGGGAGGTTGTATACCTTGGGCACCCAGCCAAATTTTGAGAAGTCGGCGCCTATGCGTGGGGGCTATGCCCCAATCCAGGACTCGCAGGAGTTTTGGCTTGAAATTTGTGCAGCCAGCGAGACACTCGACTTTTCGTATACCCCGATTACTGTAAGAAGTCCCGATTTTGTCAGATGACATTCTCCACAAAATTCCTAGGAATTTTCTGTTAACCATGGGTATAACACTGGTATATGTGTCTCAACCAGTTAATGACGTCACTCATTCATTTATGATTTGAAAAGTTACCCAAGTGATACGAAAAAAGAACATAATAAAAATAAAAACCCTATTGCAATCATGATTATACCGCTACAAATAAAAATAACTATGATTACAATTCATTTTAATAATAATTTTAAACGTCATGGAAACACTTTCATTTTGGTATTTTTGTATAATCAGCTACTTGCGGCTGCGTCTATGGGGCGTACTCAGGCAAATTTTATTTCGGTGTTGTGAAGTGACCGTGAAGGTTTTCCGGATCCTACAAAAGGGTTCAAACTTTGGGCAGTGAAAATATTCGCGGGTTTTGTACGTTTCGTGAGTTGTACCGTTATCTGTGTTGTTCTTGTTCGTGTTATTAGTAGTTATTCATTGTGCAAATGGGCTCGTTACTGACCTGGACTTATGACCCGGTTGCATTTTTTGCTGCATTGATGCCAACTTAGGATGGCGAAATTAGCAATTGACAGTCCCAGTAAGGACTTCTTAAAATAATTTAACTATAAAATATCAGGCACTCTTCAATTTCCGTGTAGGGCACACTTTATTTCCGAGTGCAATAGAAGTTATTCAAGTTATTCAAGGTCAAATGTCACAGAAATCACAGCAAATATTTTGCTCTCTGTGTGTCTTATGACTTTCTTAGTTATTATAGAAAATAAAGATTAAAAAATGCTCTTCAAAAATGTTACACAGGGTGAGTCATTAGTAATGGCACATATAGTGCAACCGCATATATTTTGGGCCAAAATATTACGATTGAGGCTAATATGCCTTATAGAAATGTTGTTTGTTTAAGAGATACAGGGCGTCGAAGTTCATTTTTTGAAATAGAATTATGGCTACGTCTCCCAAACTAATCAAGCTGCTGAACTGAAATTTGGCACTGCCATGTTTTCGGGGATGAAGAATAAGCTGAAAATATTAATTTCGCCGTATCTCACAGAACAGGGCGCCACTTGCGCTGTTTTTGGATCGTGTTTTGAATCCTTTTTAACTTTTTTGGTTATCTTTTTGGCCCCGCAGGTCCGTCATTTTAGCGCATCTTTTAATTCTGCAACAAACAGGTACTGTTTCATAACTCCCAAATCAACCGTTTGCGTTTAAATTGCCAAAACGTGCCCCAAAACACCTGTTGACTTCAATATTCGAAAAATAAAATTTTCACCTACTACTTTCAAATGTTACAGATACAACTGTACATTGGAAATAAAGAAAAAAATGCCAAATAAACATTGGTCGAAACACATTTGTTTTCTTGAAATAGGGTGTTTAAATTTTGTAGAGTTTGAATCCGTTCCATTTTGAAAATAAACATTTTTTGGGACTATTGTTCATATGGGTTTTTTTCTCGCTTTAAATGGTACAGTTGTTGTGCAATATTTGAAAGCAACAGGTGAATATTTTATTTTTCGAATCTTGAAGTCGGCAGGTGTTTTGGGGCACGTTTTGGCAATTTCGACGCAAACGCTTGATTTGATGGTTATAAAACAAGAGTACCTTTTTGTTGCAGAATGAAAAGATGCAAAAAAATGATGGACCTGCGGGACCAAAAAGATAACCTCAACAAACTTACGAGTAAAAGCACTATCCAAAAATAGACCAAATAGCGCCCTCTGTAAGATACGTAGAAATTGACATTTTCAGTTTATTATCCATCCTCAAAAACATGGCAGAGCCAAATTTCAGTTCAGCAGCTTATAATTATTTCGGGAGATGTAGCCACAATTCAATTTCAAAAAAATGAACTTTAACGCCCTTTATCTCTTAAACAAACAACATTTCTATAAGGCATATTAGCCTCACTCGTAATATTTTGGCCCAAAATATATGCGGTTGCACTATGTTCCATTACATATTTTACGTAAAACCAACCGTTTTCACACTGTACTCCAAGAAATCACAGGGTAGCGGTGCATCCGATTTCACACCACCTCAGAGGTGGGCTGCAAGACGTGTAGGCCTAATCCATGATTTTGCTTGTTTTAGTGACTTCTATAGCTCAGCCTCTTTCTGACTCTCTGTCCACGTCTTCGTCCTCTGCCATGTCCAAGTTCTCGTTTTTTGTCCCCTCCTCCAGGTTCTCGTCGTCTGTCTCCTCAAATGACACTTCCTTCTCTTCTCTCTTGTGATTACTTTCTTCCCCAACATTTTCTTTTTCTTTTGTTATATTTTGTGCCAGGAGGTCAACGGGATCAAACTCATTTCTTCATCCTGAATATTTTCTTCGGTAGGGCTATCGACATTTGCGTTGAGACATGATTGACTCTCACGATGACCACAAAGTATTGAACAGGATAGTCTAACCTTCTGATACCATTTAAATTGTTTCTACTGTACAGGGTGTTCCCGTATATTTTGACCCTGCCCTAGAGCCTTTATGTTTAGAAAAAAATTGCTTAAATGAAAGTTGTTGGGTAACAAGGTGTATTGTCCCAAAAATAATGCATTGACAAGAATGCTCTTGTGTAAGCTGACATGTTTTTCCATGGAAACCTTGATTAAGTATAAATATGGTAGATATTTATTTGCAATTTGGAATATCATGTGAATGCTTATAGCAAACATATAACATATTTATATCGTTAGAATCTGAAAAATGCGCGCAATTCAAAAATCCACAAATATACAGGGTGTTCCATTGAAAAAAGTAAGTTTATATTTTTCATAAATTTGCGATGCTCATTTGTTTTATCTAGTAACAGATCCTAGCGGTTCAGAAAAACCCTACAACTTTCATTTAAGTAATTTTACTTCGATTAATTAACTCGAAAAATAAAGGCTCTAGGGGTGGGTCAAAATATACGGGAACACCCTGTACAAAATCCCTGCTTAAAACTTCTTCAAATTGATGCAACTCATATAGTGCCTCCGGAATATTTTAAAAACTTTTATTTTTCCTTTGTTAAGAAGTGAAGAGGTTGTGTTACAGCCAGTAATAGCATAAATATAGTTCTGTTGTGTTGTGATATCCCAAGTGCGTTGTCTCTAACATTAAAACGTCGGCGTCGGCCCTAGCTTGTTTCACAGCTATGTTGATAGATTGTAGTTTTATTTGAGCGATTGCATAGGAACTTTTCTTGGCTGAGTGTCACTTGCATCACCTCGTCAAAAATGACCTCTACCGAGCCAAAATTCAAGCAGTTCGTCGAAGTTGTTCCATTGCTTTTATATTCTTGCTATTGTCACTGTATCCATCAAAGTCAACCATTATGTTAGAGCCGAAATGTTTTTGTAGATAATCAACATAGACTACGTTTATCTCGTGACAACTCGATCGGATTGAAATGGATCTGATTGAGTTATGTCAAATCTTTTATAATTCTACGTTTACATCATCAGTATTGAATCCTACGGTTTTCAATCCTCTCTAGGAACATTAAGTTATTATACTTATTCCACAGAAGGTTGGTGCACATTCTGGCCAACTTCTATTTGGAAATAGCGGCTTGACTTGAAATTTTAAATATGATTGAATTTCAATCTGTAGGGTTTACGCCGTCTATTTGTGTCCGCTCCAGTGAATTCAAACCTCTCTCAATCGGATCGAACGCGTCGAGATAAACGTAGTCAGTTATTTTGATAATACAATGAAAGGTATTGGCTTTTTGCCATATTTCACGGTGCAGCAGGAAACCACCATCAATTACGTGCAACGTTATCAGCAGGTATTTGATCACACCGAGGTTCGAAGCATATTATTTATAGATCATTGATTTAGCAGTTTTATTGCATCATAAAAGAGTGCCGCGTCATTCTTACTTGACTTAATTTTTGACAGGCAAATTGTCAGAAAACTGTTTTGTCGAGACATAATACTTAATGAACCGTTGGTCGTATGGAAAATATTTATACAGTGTGTCCCACTTAAGGACTGACCACCCCTGTAAAATTTTTATTTATGGCTCGATTTCCTTAAACTTTTTTTTGTTGGATAGAGCTTCAAAAATGGCATTAAATGAATAATTCAAGTACCTCGTGCCTTAAATTCATGGCCCACTGAGACGGTGTTTTAGTGCTGAAATTTCGAAAAGTACTATTAGGGATTTTTTTAGAGGAAAATAAATGCCGGATTCTTATTCAGCGTTGTTCGAAACCCAAGCGTACCAATTTGAATTACCATATCTCTACAGGATGTTTCAAAATTTTTAGTGTCCCATTTAATTAGTGACCACCCCTGTAAAATTTTTATTTTTAGCACGATTTCATAAACTTTTTTTTTGTTGGATAGAGCTTCAATAATGGCATTAGATGCATAATTCAGGTGCCTCGTGCGTTACATTCATGGCCCACTGAGACGAAGTTTTAGTGCTGAAATTTCGAGAAGTACTAGTAGGGACTTTTTTAGAGAAAAATTAATGCTAGATTTTTATTCAACGTGGTTGGAAACCCAAACGTACCAATTTGCATTAGAAAATGGAGGACTAATTGAAATGATTGAAATTTGAGTTTATGTTATGTTGTGCTGTTTATTCATGTATTTGATGATATTAAATTAAATAAAAAATTTGTTCGCTAATAAATTTTTGAAAGAATATGAGTTCCTCATGAATATTTTAGTGACCAACTTACCAAATATTAAGAAAATTAATTAATTTTTTTGGAACACCCTGTGGAGCTATGGTAATGCAAATTGGTACGTTTGGGTTTCCAACAACGCTGAACAAAAAACCGGCATTAATTTTCCTCTAAAAAATCCCTAATGGTACTTACATACACACTGCATACCTAATTCTTAAACTATTTGCAGTTGTTATTCTCTTTTTAAATACAACTCGTAGTATGCCTAATAATAGATAATAACTTTCGTTAATTTATCACTGATTATAATTCCAATGCTAAGAAAATACCACTCCTGCTGGGAAATCCTGATATTTTCAGCTTTGGGATTATAATTATTCGTAAAATTATTAACGAAAGGTATAATCGATAATAGGCACACAACTTGTTATATTACCTCTGATAATTCCACTACCTAAACTCTATTCAAACTTGGCTTTGTTCAAACTAAATGCAAGTGGCGCGTAAACATTTACATGATTGAAGCCCGTGAAAAATTCTGAGGGCTAATACGAGGCAGGGCCGCGTTAAGAACGATCTCTAGGAATTTTATAATATAAAATATTAAAATATATGCCCCAGTATTAAGAACTTTAAAAACAAACTTTTATGGCACACCTAGACTTCTTGAAAATGTAATCGTAGCTCCAGCGATTAATAAACAGCGAAATATTTATATCGGAAAAAATAAAGGTCCGCTTGCAACTCAATAAACCTCTGCAAGAATCACCGACTAGCTGCACTCGCCCGTCGGATAAAACTTTATTGCCGTCTAGCCAATAGCAAGCCGATCACGTGCGTATCACGCTCTAGCCATGCAACAACTTGTGTTTATGTTTTACTTGCGTTTAGTTTAAATAGAGTGTAGTGGTATTACTGCTGAAATCATCACCCGATTGGTTAATATTTCACAAATTATGTCATTTCATCCGTTCATATTGGCAGGCGTTGAATTCTCCAAACAAATCCATCGATATATTCGATAAGGTACCAGCGCGTGAACCTCAAGTATTAGCGGCGTCTTCGGGCGCCCGCATCGATCGCCCTCACACCAGAAAATTCTGCTGGCTGCTGCTCTAACCGTTTATTGCTCATAAAGCCGTAAATAAACCTAATGGCAGGCCGCAATTTAACGCATTCCCTCGCAATTATCGGAGAGAGCTCCCCGTTTATCGGGCTCCTGGTTTTCCTCATAAAATGCCCTCGTATAAATATATTGCGGCGGACGGGAGTGTATTGATTGTCCCTCGACCGATTTGCATGGACGGCGAACAATATTGGTTGGGAGGTTACTGCGATCTTCAAATGAGAGGTCATTAAATTTGCAACCGTAGAGTGAAATGTCTTAGATATTTTTTAATTGGGCATTCTAAACAGGTACCGTAAATCGAATATGTGTTAAATCCCATAGGTATACTGCTGTAGGCCAGCCTAAGAGGGGCCAAAAGTAGTAATACATTTTCGTCAGAAGAATACAGTGAATGCACACGAAATCAAAGCGCTGCTAAAAATGTTATTAATAATGTAACATAAAAATCTCGGTCTTCAAAATATTTTTCAATACCTAGATATATTTTCTTAAATAACTCATCAAAATGTCTTCCCATGGTAAAAATGTCCAGATAGCTCAATTTGTTCGCATTGAAAAAAGCTACTATCATTAACGTGCAAAATTTAAAACACTGCGGTCTTCAGGTTTACACGAAAATTAAGAGTTATTTTTAAGTTGCTGTGTGAAAATTTAAGTAGGTAATCGATAAAAAAAACAAAATTCTTACAAATTATAATTTAAACAAAGCACCTCTAACTCCAATATCAGATATGCAAACGTGAACGAGGTTTAAATATGTATAAGTAGTGTCAGATCAACTATGGTATACTATTACGGCAGTAAAATATTCAAATTCAAGAAGTTAACTTCTTTTTAACAAACCAAACTTTCGATCGATAATGTACCTTCGTCAGGGTAGAAATTTAATTATATTACGATAAATTTTTAATAATAATTATTGACAATATGCTTTAACTTATCTATTAACTGAAGTTATGTAATATTATCATTTGTATTTTGGGAATCTTCGAGTGCTTTGAGCATAAGTGTAATACTATTTAAAAAAATTAGAATTCTTGTTGCCGATAGAAATTATTCACACGTTTTTGAAAAGCAAAACAAATTCAACCATATCAACAGGTTCGAAAACAAAAAAATATATATTAAAATTATATAAATAGGTAGGATTTGTTTAATATTTAAGGTTATTTTAAGGATTTTTTTATATATTTCAGGTTATATGTCAAAGTTAAATGAAAACTTGGTCTACAGGGTGGCCTATTTTAAATGGAAGCACGCCCGTAATTTTTTTATTTGTCATCCGATTTTAGCCGTTTTTTTCCCCGAAGATAGGTCGCAAAAAACTCTACTTTGGTGCAAAATTTTAGGTTTTAGTCTCAATTTTCAAGGCTACTGCGAATTTTTTTCTAGTAAAAAAATGACGAAAACCATTTAGCGATTTTTTTATTTAAAATCTGACACCACAGCGTTAATCAGGGCACCCTAGAACCCCCGTATATTAAATTTAAACAAAAAATATACAGCGAGTTCCATTGTGCAAGGTGTCAAAGTTGAGCAAAATAAGAATTTTTAAGGCATCTGGCAAGTCAAGTGTGCCATGGAATCCCGTCAAAACAGATGAATGATTAACAGGACTACTCAATGTGTTGGTGTGCAAAGATTCAAAAACGTTTAGCGTCTTTTTCTCTGGGCCATCGCAAAATGCTGAATTTTTTTATTAAACTTTTTACTTGCCATGGAGTGCTCTGGAATCATTGAAAAAATAAACACAAAAGTAATTTATTTCTTTACAAAATGCCAACCAACAAATAAGAACAAATTAAATTGTTGGACCTCCATCAATAAAGTTACTGTATTTTCTATGTGCGTTTCCTGTTGTGGCACACCAGCCACCTTAACTCATATAATATGGACTTACTGACCGGCAGGGTTCTGTATTTTTAGACATAGTTCATTTATAGTGTCTGGGGCGGTTTTGATATACTCGAATTTTGACCCGAAAAAAATCATTATTTTGAGATGGAACAAAGAAACACACCCTTTATATTTTCTATTGGATCTTTACACACCAACACTTTGAGAGGTCCTGTTGACCATTCTACTGTTTTAAGGAGATTCCATGGCACGCTTGACTTGCCAGATGCCTTTCAGTGTAGATTTTGTGTTCAAATTTAGTATGTGGGAATTTTAGGGTGTCCTGATTGACACTGAGGTGTCAGATTTTAAATAAAAAAATCGCTAAATGGTTTTCGTCGTTTTTTACTGAAAAAAAAATCGTAGTAGGCCTTGAAAATTGAAATTAAGACCTGAAATTTTGCACTGAAGTAAAGTTTTTTGTGACCTATCTGTAGAAAAAAAAACGGCTTAAATCGCATGAAAAATAAAAATTTTACAGGGTACTTCCATTTCATATGAGTCACCCTGTATACAATGTGTTCAAATACATAAGTATAGATAAGTTATGGCTCAAGTTAAGTGTATTTTAATTACTGTTGTTATTAGGTGTCAATACACATACCAAATTTGAACAAAAAATATACAAGTTGTTCCGTTGTTCCATTTATTTAAAGGCATCTGGCGAGTCAAGTATGCCACGGAATTACTTTGTATTTGATATTGATGATAGTTTCATAAAATTATGGGCTGCTTTCCATTTGCGTGCATTATTTATTTGACACTAGCTTTACATTTGGGAAATAATTATCTGCAAATAAATACCAATATTTCAAATTACGTGTAAGTCAAAATTAACTACCTTTTCATTTTTAACATTCTTGTAATCTATATAATATAATATATAAATGAATCCCTATTTCCCTTGGTCACGCCATAACTTGAGAACGGCTTTACCGATTCCATTTATATATTTTTAATAAGTCTTCTAAAGCCTTATAGAAGGTTTTTACGGAAAGAAAAATTAAGAAAATTGCGCAGAAAATTGGAAAATTTCAGAAGACATATAAAAAATTAAATCCTATTTCCCTTGGTCACGCCATAACTTATTGAGAACGGCTTTACCGATTCCATTTATATTTCTTTAATAAGTCTTCTAAAGCCTTATAGAAGGTTTTTTCGGAAAGGAAAATTAAGAAAATTGCGCAGAAAATTGGAAAATTTCAGAAATCTTAAAAAAATATTAATGAAGTAGTTCTCAAGTTATGGTAGTGACAGACAGACGTTGTCCTGTCTTAAGTATGAATATTCAAAACATAGTGTTTATTGTAATGCTTTTTGATACACAAAATTCTTAGTTTTATTTTCTGACGCATAAATAAATAATAATGTTGAAGATTTTCCGACGCGGGAGCAGGCGACATACAATTGGCCATGTGAAAAACATGGATTTTCAAGATTGATGCCACAAACACTTAACGACTGCCCTTGGGATTTATTTATCGACATTGCAAATGCAAGCCGCACTGGAAATTGGAATCGTTTAAACTCAAATGGCATGTCATCGTTGGGAATCCCGGGTCAAGAATGGTCAGGACAACGTTTGTCGGGTCATTTATTGTTCCGCAACAATAAATCGATAAATAAATCCCAAGGGCAGTCGTTAAGTGTTTGTGGCATCAATCTTAAAAATCCATGTTTTTCGCATGGCCAATAATTGTATGGCATGGAGCCTGCTCCCGCGTCGGAAAATCTTCAACATTATTTGTCTATGCGCCAGAAAACAAAATTAAGAATTTTGTATATCAAAAAGCATTACAATAAGAACTATGTTTTTGTTTTCTTTTTATTTATTCCAGTTTAAATTGAATATTCATAGTTAAGACAGGACAACGTCTGTCGGGTCAGCTAGTATTGGCCAAGAACGCGTTTCATGCTACGTCACTGGATGGTAATAACTATTATTTATTTTTATTAATGTGCGAATTCACGACGAGATATTTCCATGAGATTTTTTTTAATATGAAAGTATACAAACATTGTCGAGATACTGTTTCCACTTTGATATTTGTGTATTATTTCGTTCTTTGAGATTTTTAATAAATTAGTGACAGGGTTCCTGTTGTCTGTGACCGTTGAAATCTCATTCTATTTTCCTCTAATATCACCCACTTCAAACCGGAACACCTCCATAAACTTGTATTTTTTATTTTTTCTCTTCCGATTTTGATTGAGTATTCTTTAAACGATAGGTTGTAAAGCACTTTGGGCTTTGGAGATGTTGTTCAGCGCCTCTTTTGGCGTTTTGCCCGGGCGCCAGGAGTGGTTTTCTTTTAGGTCCAGAGATGGTTGAGTCAGGGAAGTGTGCAGGGGATGAAATTAAGCACCAAATAATAAATACCCCGTATATTGATTACCCTAAACAATAAAATAAACTAAAATTGATTATTTACAAAGAAAATTAAATTGGTCTTCTTCCTTGGCTCCGGCCCCGTCGTTTCTGAAAGAGTACAGAGGATATTAGTATTTAGAAACCCTAGGTACACTTAGGAGCTATCAAATGTAGCAAACAGGCAGGGCAAGCGGTAGAGAACGAGCGTGGCACGTAAGCGAAACGGCACCGGTGCGGCAGCTACAGAATTTTCTAAATGGCCTAGACGGTCAGTCGCCCCGGGATATAATAGGTCCGGCATCAACTCCCGGCACTATTCCATTCCACGGTGCTATCTTTCCGGTCTTAGGATAATTTCCAAATTTCCAGCATTATCTCCATCTCCTGGCAATATCCCACGGTTGTATCAGCGAATGTTGCTATCAAATGTAGCAAACAGGCAGGGCAAGCGGTAGAGAACGAGCGTGGCACGTAAGCGAAACGGCACGGTGGCAGCTACAGGATTTTCTAAATGGCCTAGACGGTCAGTCGCCCCGAGATATAATAGGTCCGGCATCAACTCCCGACACTATTCCATTCCACGGTGCTGTCTTTCCGGTCTTAGGATAATTTCCAGCTTTCCAGCATTATCTCCATCTCCTGGCAATATCCCACGGTTGTATCAGCGAATGTTATTGCTCGGTTCTACGGTTCGGTTTTCGGTCTTTGAATAGCCCCAGCAGACGCTCCTGGCACTATTCATTCAATCAACAGAGAACAGAATCGGCAGTTTCTAAGCACAGCGATATATATATCTAGTCTGCTTACTCAATTGGTATCGCCAGACTAAGACACCTGATGGAATAAACGGCCACAGTTTTATCAGCCGAGGACTGGGACCCGGCGGTGAGATACCGGCTCCCAGCGCCATCTATCGGCGGCCCGGGCGGACACATCTGAACTAGCGGCCGCCGATTAGATGCGTCCGTGGTGCCCTCGGTCGGCGGCTCGGGCGGACGTAGCGATGACGCGATGCGACGATAGAGGAGTAGGACTTCGCGGTGAGATGTAGGCGGAAAATCAGGGAGAAAAGCGAGCCGACTTTGTTAGAGACTGTGATTGATGAAGAAAGAAGAACAGCGTGGTAACCTCGTTACAAGGTAATCAAAAGTGTAGCTATTATATACTTTGGGGCAAAACGGCACATTTTATTTTGAAAAACCAAGGCCTACTACGACATATTTTTGGGGTCAAAATTGGACAAATCATATTAGGCATGTTTTTATAAAAATTCTGACCACGTCACTGGATTGGGCATTTCTTAAAAGTGGTTTGTACTAAATTTTGTTAAATTGTGGAAATCAATGAAAATCGCGATTGAACTGAAGTCTATCCAAGTTACAGCGGCAGTAGATGTAAACAAAGTCACATGACCGCCTTGCGATCGATTACCAGGGTTGGACTAATATGAGATTCCAAGTGGCTTGTAATTCTGAACTAATTATTTTAGAAGTTCTAAAATTTGTGTTTTTACCTTTCGAGGATCTTTATAAATTCCCTTAAATTAAGTAGCAAAATAAATTTACAGAATATACACTGCTCGCGATCCGATCTAAAATATGCAGGAAACTCGACTGAGGGAAGAGCTGACCCTGCATTCTGCTCGCCGCGTAAACACTTGATATTTTATGACGGCCAGACCAATAAGAGAATAGGTCACGTGGGGGCCAATGTTTTGATCCACTGCCTCTGTAACTTGGATAGACTTTAGGTACATAATTACTTGCCTACTCGCTTAAATCAAGTTGCATGGGGATTTAAAACAATAATTGAAACTGTAACTTGCTTTAAAACAAATAAAAATTCAATACAGATAGGTACCTATAGGTATCTAAATACAAAGAAAACTAAAGTAAAAATGAAATTTAATTTTTTTTCTACTAATCCACTATATAGTAGGTACCGTAAATTTTTCACACCTCATAATTTTTATACCTATTAGGGTTTCTGTACTTATAGGTATACCTGTTAACATTACCATTATTTGTAATAAAGTACATAAGTTACGGTCTAGTTGTTTTTAATCCACATGCAACTTTATTTAAGCGAGTAGGCAATAGGCATAGTTGGTTTACTCGCGATTTTCATTGGTTTCTAGAATTTTTATTGTACGATGTTTTTTAACAAAATGTGGTACAACCCTCTTAAGGGATGCTCAATCCAGTGGTATAGTCAGAATTTGTATAAAAATATAAATAATATGGTTTGTCTAATTTTGACCCAAAAAATATGTCATAGTAGGCCTTAGTTTAAAAATAAAATGTACCGTTTTGACCAAAAGTGCAGTTCTGATGATCTATCGTTAAAAAAAGAGTCAATCAAAATCGGATGATAAATAGGTAAACATTTTATGGGTATGGGGTATTCCAGTTTAAAATGGATCGCACTGGGTATTATGTCATAGTTGAAACTGTGTGTGTGTGTTATTTCTAGCTGTGTTTTTTCGAATAATTTGAAAAAGTTAAGAGCCTGTTTTGGGGTTCTCTGGTTCTCGTAGCGAGAATTGATTGTTGTTGAACATTAACATTTTTTCCAGTGCAACAAGTCATCGACAATATTGTCGAATAATTTTTGGCATATAGCTGTTTGTTCATATAGAGCTATGTTGTAAATGTGGGAAGCCCTCATTTATGTGTTTACCCAAGCGTAAAATTACTTTCCTTTTTCTGCTCAAAAACTGCTTCTTAAATACACGCAATTCTAGTTATTCTATTAGTTCATGGTGGCGGGCGAAGCACTGAGGATATTAATCATGGGACAAAAACCTAATAATTTTAAATAGTTAATGATTTTAAATTGGATAACCAGCAGAAAGTGTGCACTTATTGTAATAGATTATACGCCTTATTAAACGCGTGATTACAAATTAGAGATAAATTTAAAAGACACAATCATGACACCAGTCAGTGGCGCAGCGCAGTTAATTGAAAATACTTATTAGGTACAGAAATAAAAACAAATAAATAACGTATTATACGGAAATAAAATCAAATAAAATATTAACCTTGTAGATTCCATTACCAGTTTAAGTTTGTTTTTACATGGTGTTTAAATAAGTAGTTCGGCTATGACAGTTCTAGGCCACATTCCCCATAAGATCGAAACGTGGTCAAAACGCGTCCAAATTTTCCGACGCAGCGACTTCGCGAGGTTCCCCCGACTGAACCCTGCGCCGAGGGGTGCCGAAGATGGCCGAGCGGTACACGATCGAGTCGCGCATCCGCCAGGTCATTATCAAACCACCAGGCCTCGCCGAAAAGCGTATAAGCGACTTGAAAAGCGATTCGAAAAATGTCTAAATGGCTCTAAAAGCGTCACGAAACATCTCGAGACGCTTGCTACCAGAGTTCTGGAGCGGAAGCGACAACACATTTGACCACGTTTCTGCATTATGGGGATTAATATGGGAAAATTGGCCTAGAACTGTTAGAGCCTAATTACTTAAATATTCTCAAAAATGTTAAGTTTTATTTTTTATTTTTTCAATAGTTGAAGAAAAGAAATTTGATGCAAAGCATGCATTGATTAATTGTCACAAAATGTGATAATACCAAGTTTTGATTTTTAGTTTACTACACATTTTTTGAAATAAAAAACAAACAAAATTATTTCGTTTGAAAAAAAAAAATTACTATTTGGCCATAACTGACTAAAACGTTAAAGTAATTAATGAAAACAATAACTACGTCTGCGGCCAACTACTTATATTCAAAAGATAGAACCAACAGAAACAACTACTCCGAGGGCTAATACCCCTACCGGCATTGAACTACACCATTGATTCTCGATTTTCGTTGGGAATAAACATTGCATAGATTAAAGTTTTCTCCTTTACCAACGTTGGTAAAGGATACTCGTGGAATTACAGCACTCGCCGCTGCGCGGCTCGTGCGCAACTTCTCCACTCATACGTAATAAGCTGTTTACAACTCTCGCTATGTAATATACTATTGTTTAATAAAAAATTCATTTGAAGAATATAATTAAGGGTTGGAAAATAATAAATAAAAAGTTAAAATCGTTGAAAATTGAAACATACCATATCTCGAAAAGCTACTTTCATAACAAACGCGACTGGATGTTTTATTTTGCAAAAAATATAAAATTATTTTTTGAAACTGTAAATGTTTTCAATAAATTATTATTAAAATGATATAGGTAATTATGGAAAATTTTCTCTTCTATTGTACAACTCGTTATGGAATTCTTTAATTTTTTGATAAATAACGGTATAACATATAGTGGGCGCGCGATAACCTGATACTCGAAAACCTCATCAGTCTAAACGCTGCACAATAAGCAAGGAATGCATCGCTCGGGTGTCAAGTGTCAGATTAGCGTGCGCCCGCTATATTACTTTATTGGTGGCGTTTCTTACAATCTTGCTTATAAAACACCTTGTAGAATAACGAATCAACTAATCTTTTGTATAGGTTATATTATTAGTTTTAGTTAAGTATATTATATTACATTATATTATATTATATTATATTATATTATATTATATTATATTATATTATATTATATTATATTATATTATATTATATTATATTATATTATATTATGTTATGTTATGTTATGTTATGTTATGTTATGTTATGTTATGTTATGTTATGTTATGTTATGTTATGTTATGTTATGTTATGTTATGTTATGTTATGTTATGTTATGTTATGTTATGTTATGTTATGTTATGTTATGTTATGTTATGTTATGTTATGTTATGTTATGTTATGTTATGTTATGTTATGTTATGTTATGTTATGTTATGTTATGTTATGTTATGTTATGTTATGTTATGTTATGTTATGTTATGTTATGTTATGTTATGTTATGTTATGTTATGTTATGTTATGTTATGTTATGTTATGTTATGTTATGTTATGTTATGTTATGTTATGTTATGTTATGTTATGTTATGTTATGTTATGTTATGTTATGTTATGTTATGTTATGTTATGTTATGTTATGTTATGTTATGTTATGTTATGTTATGTTATGTTATGTTATGTTATGTTATGTTATGTTATGTTATGTTATGTTATGTTATGTTATGTTATGTTATGTTATGTTATGTTATGTTATGTTATGTTATGTTATGTTATGTTATGTTATGTTATGTTATGTTATGTTATGTTATGTTATGTTATGTTATGTTATGTTATGTTATGTTATGTTATGTTATGTTATGTTATGTTATGTTATGTTATGTTATGTTATGTTATGTTATGTTATGTTATGTTATGTTATGTTATGTTATGTTATGTTATGTTATGTTATGTTATGTTATGTTATGTTATGTTATGTTATGTTATGTTATATTATATTATATTATATTATATTATATTATATTATATTATATTATATTATATTATATTATATTATATTATATTATATTATATTATAATTTGTTATATCTATGCAGGGATACCGGGTAGGTATACCTATATGTTGCTATGGTGTCAGTACATCACAGATGGTTGTTCTCAGTTGGAGTATTCTAATAAACCTATAGGAAACGTATCTACGACTGTACACTAATTTAAGAAGCACTACAAGAATGTTAAGTTATTTGGCAAGCGGACTCGGTAACGAAAAGGCGATTTCAATGCTCGAAACGCCACTGAAGCGCAAATTAGTATCTATTAATGGGAGTACACATATTTTCTCAGAGGACGGGCATTAGAAAATTGCCCCTGCATCGACAGTAAGTGGCTTCTACAGGATGTTTTCTAATGTACTTAAAGTAATTCCGCCGGAATCCGAGTGAGAGTATTTTACGTTTTCGTAAACATTTTGCTGGTTGAGAACAAGAGCGTAAAGTGCTGGTATACTTGGCGGGATACCGCTGGTATGCTGCCAGATAAGGACTCTTTCTATATGCACGCGTGTCAACAGTTTATACTAAGTATAAGTATACTTGCTATACCTATATACAGGGTGGTCCATTTTACATTGAAGCACCCCTTAAAATAGTTCATCCTATTTTAGCCATTTTTTTATTAAAGATAGTTACGATAACGGAATCGAAAAAAAGATTTTTAAAACAATTTGTTCTGATAGATACAGGACCGCGATTCGTGCTACAGATTAGATAAACTGAAGAACAATAATAGGAGCTTAAATGGGTCATTCTCCAGAAGTGGTCAAATTAATAATGTCCTTCTGATTTTACTCTTCACTCCTTCACGAAATTATTATTATTTTTTATTGGGTGTAAAGAAAATTACCAATATTGACACAGGCTTAATGAAATTCAGTTATGTGTAATTTTTTTCCAATGGAAAATTTGGAACACTGACACCGAAATCTCAGCTCCGTGCCTGTCCATACTTACATTTTAATATGATTTATTTGCCGCTGTATTTGATTTTTCATTATTATCCATTACTTATGCTGAGATGGGTGCAACTTAGTTACAATATATTTTAAATATATTATTTATTATATTTTGTTCAGATTTTGTGTAATGCAAAGTTTGTCCTCGAGAGGACCCCTCAGCTCCGTGGATGTGGATAGAAATTGTGGAATATTGCTTATATTTCTTAAAATATTCCTCATATCAAAAACATGTTTTAATGAAAGTGTTAGGGGAAATTATTTCCCGTTTAGTGATATCAAGCAATCTTTCGTAGCACAAAAAATGTGGTTGCCATGGTAACCGATTTAATTTTTGTAAATGGCACCATATACTTTTTTTGGTGAAAATTGATACATTGGAACTTTCTGAATACGATACAATACAATTTTAATGGGATCGCATAAGAAAAAAATACAAAAAAATTAAGTTTTCTATTATGCTATTGACAATATTTAACAAAATAATTACATCAAGTTGCCAAAATCAGAACAATGCGAAACTGTCACTAGCTGTGTAACTGTGTATATTGTTACACTAAACCTACTTTTTTACTCAATTTTCTGTGTACTTAAGTACTTAGTATGTTAACCTGTATTCTTTCCGTTTCACTTAATTCAAGCGCCATTATAACTTACTTAAGTACACAGAAAATTGAGTAAAAAAGTACGTTTACTGTAACAATGCACACAATTACAAGCAACTGACAGCTAGTGACAGTTTCCCATTGTTCTTATTTTGGTATGACTAACTTAATGTTAATAATTATTTTGATAAACATTGTCAATAGCATAATAAAAAACTTATTTTTTTGTATTTTTTTCTTATGCGACCCCATTAAAATTTTATTGTTCCGTATTCAGAAAGTTCCAATGTATCAATTTTCACCAAAAAACGTACCTATATGGTGCCATTTAAAAAAATCAAGTCGGTTACCATGGCAACCACATTTTTGTGCTACGAAAGATTGCTTGATATCACTAAACAGGAAATAATTTCCCCTAACACTTTTATTAAAACAAGTTTTTCATATGAGGAATATTTTAAGAAATATAAGCAATATTCCAGAATTTCTATCCACACTATATAAACTTAGGTAAACTGGCTCATAGATGGTGCCAGCTTCGCTACATACAGCAGCTTGCTTTTAGTACATCAGGTGATGAATATAGAGTGCAGTGCTCTTGTGCAGTTGTGACAGTTTTTGGGTAAAAAGGTATATTTTTTTGCAAAAGCCATCATCAACAACCATGCCTTATCAAATCCGTGACCTCGCTAATTAATTAATGACAGTTATTATTCACTAACATCGTTAGTATTTAGTAGTTAAACAAAGCCCAATTCTGTGTTCCAAGTTACAAGAAATATGGTTTAAAAACGGTCGCTAAAAATAGCGGGATATATAAAAATTCTCAACTCCGTCGTTCTCAGCTCCGTTACTGTTCATTGCCACGGAGCTGATAATTGATCACAGAGTTGATATATTTGGCTCAACATGTTAGACCTAAGTGAAAATCACAGGGATTATTTTTCTGTGTGTGAAGCTTAAAAAAACTGACACTAAAAAATGCATTTCCAGTTCATCACGGTAAAATCAAATTCTGTTTTTTTTTAATATCAGCTCTGTGATGACTTCTCAGCTCCATGGCATTAAAAAATAAAAAAATTGATTTGCATGCTTCTTATCATGCAAATCAATTTTTGTTAATGTAGTCGAAATACACAGGGTGTACTTATTTTTGTAGCAACATTTATTTGTGTTTGTTTGGAAGTTACACATAGTTATTTTAGGTAAAATGCTAATTTTATCAGCTCCGTGATACGGCTGTCAACTCTGTGGTATTCAGAAATAAAAAGCATGTTTTTTTATGACATTACATATCTGGGAGGTGGGAAAATGTTATTTTTCGTTTAATTTTGACTCTCTAATAATAATAATAATAATAATAATAATAAGGCAACAGCAACAGCCAACAGACAGGCCAACAGCTCCACACTACATAAAGCTATATGCGGAGCAGACGTCTCAACACCGCTACGTCTGACGGAACACGAGCATCACAATCACCACCGAACTGACAACGATAAACTACAGAGGTGGTTAGAGAAGCCGCTGCACGGGAGGCATCCTAATGAGGTTAACCAGGAACATGTCGACAAGTTAGCGTCGTACTATTGGCTGACCTCGGGACGGATGTTCCCAGAGACGGAAGGCTTCTTACTGGCCATACAAGATCAGGTTATACCAACTCGCAACTACCTAAAATTCATTGTAGGAGATGCATCGGTAGTGGATGACAGATGCAGATACGGGTGCCCAACTTCAGAAACAATCCAGCACATAACAGGAGGATGTCAGATGTTTGCATCAACGGAATATAAGGAACGACACGATTCGGTTGCCAAGATCTTGCACCAGGAACTGGCGGAAAAGCTGCTGCTTGTGCAGACAGAGAGGGTCCCATATTACAACTACACACCTGAGCCTGTTCTTGAGAACAGAAACTACAAGATGTACTGGGATCGTACAGTTCTGACTGATCAACGAGTTGCCCATAACAGACCGGACCTTATAATAGTTGATAAAATTTCTAGGAAGACAACTCTGATTGATGTGGCCATCCCGAACAACAACAACCTGCGTGTGAAGCAAGTCGAGAAGATCGCGAAGTACAGAGACTTAGAAGAACGAATTAGAAGGCAATGGGAAATGGAGAACGTCCAGACGATTCCAATCATCATGTCAACAACTGGTGTTATACCAAAAAGTTTGCTGAGAAACATCAAGGAGCTGAATCTAACTGATAGTCTTTACAGGTCCATGCAGAAAGCGGTACTACTTGCGACAGCCCGAACCGTCAGGAAATTCATGGGGAATGCAGGATCGTCCAACAACATCAATGTCACCTAAGGCCCGATTACATGGCAAGGGTCTCGTCCGAGCCAGATCCTTTTGGTATCCGGGATGCCCGGGATCTGAGTGAATGTTCCCCGTAGAGGGAGTGCGAATGCCTTTTGGCTAAGTCGAGATAATAATAATAATGCGCAGGGGGGTCTAACTTGTGAGAGAGGCAGACCCACGGGTGTGACGATCCCGCGCTCCCCAGTTACGCAGGGATGGGTCTGACCTGTGAGAGAGGCAGATTCACGGGTGTGACGATCCCGCGATTTCCAGTTACGCATGGAGAGGTTTGGCCTGTGACAGGGGCAGACCTACGGGTGTGACAATCCCGCGATCTCCAGTTGCGCAGGGAGGGGTCTAGCTGGTGACGGGGGCTGATCCTCGGGTGTGACAATCCCGCGACTCTCGGTTACACAGGGATGGATCTAGCCTGTGAGAGAGGCGGATCTTCGGGTGTAACGATCCCGTGTTTCCCAGTTAACGCAAGGAGGGGTTTGACCTGTGAGAGGGGCAGATCCTCGGGAGTAACGATCCCGCGTTATCCTAGTTGACCCGTATGGGTAGCGGGTTAGAATACTCCTATCGTGGCTCCGCGAGTCGTAAAAGGCGACCGAGGGCCGTCACTCCCACGTTACGGGAGGAACCCATGGAATGGAGATTAATAGGAGTTTTGTCATAGGGCCGCTGCCTGGGGATCGCCAGGGCATGTCTGGAGCCGGCGCTGGACATGACAGCGAGCGGGACGTCGGTGACAGGGCGCTGATGAGGCGGGCCCCTGTTGCACAAACAGCTACAGCCCAACAACAACACGAACATCTACAACATGGGAGCCAAACGAGAACTAGGGTTCCACCCACCGAAGGTGCTGCGCGGGAACTTCAGCCAGCGTTCACAGAGGCGGGATTACAACGACGACGCATGAAATGGACTGTGTCCATGAATGAATCGATTATGCGTATTTTTTACAGGGTGACAAACTTAGGACAAGAGATGATCGGCTACCGACAACAACTGCATGCCGAGTTCTGCAGGGAGTTTCCACACATGCAAGTGTCTGAACAAAGAGTGTCAGATCAGTATCGAACTATTCTAAGAAATAACCGAATTCCAGAAACGCGACTTAACGCTATCAAACGGGAAGTTGAGCTAGAGATCCACGGCGAACACATAGACATAGATGATAACAACAACAATGGGGAACTTCAAGCGCCTGGACAACAACTAGAAGCCGAAACGGTAGAACCAACAACCGAGAGTCTGGAATCGGTTAACGAAGAACATTTTGAAGGCTTAAACGCACATATGAGACAGGCAGTATTGCGATACGAAGGCACAGACCCACTGAGCAGGCCACCGCTACCAAGATTAAATTCTTCCAGGAAACTTGCGATCGTGCTCGATCTTATGAACACACGAATTTTACCAAACTATGTTTCAGTGAGACCAACATTAGAACGTATGCACATGTTAATCTACTGTGCCGCAACGGCAGTCACCACTGTAATGGGTGCCAAGATCCGAACGGCCCAAGAGTTGAATCGTGCAAGACCAGAACCACGAATGGCTCAATGGGAAATGCGACTAAATCGGAAGATCGAGAGTCTCCGTAAAGACATAGGACAAGTGACGGAATATATCAGAGGAGTTAGAACTAGAAGGATCCAGAGGGCGGTGCAGGCAATAATGAGCCGCACCCAAATGCATTCTCGGCATGACCCCGCGAACATCACTGCTCAACAATGTCTTGACACATTAAAACAAAAACTTTCTGTTTTCGCAGGGCGTCTGAGGAGATACAAGGCTAGTAACAACAGGAAACGAGACAACAAACTCTTTGAACGATCAGAAAAGGGTTTCTACCGTGCTTTTAATTCTAGCGCCGATGCCACAAATGCGAGTTACCCTAGCAGAGAACAGGTCGACGGTTTCTGGAGAAATCAACTTGCCACACCAGGTCCATACAATGTCAGTGCAAGCTGGATCAGCGAAGAACGCGAGATGGGCCGGAACTATAGCCAGATGCAACACGAGCAATTCACAACCGCTGAGGTCTCCGATGTCATCAAGAATTCCCACAACTGGAAGGCACCAGGTCCAGATCATCTCCAAAATTATTGGATTAAGAAGTTGTG
Organism: Pseudeuparius sepicola; assembly: GCA_963920635.1. Lineage (NCBI taxonomy): Eukaryota > Metazoa > Arthropoda > Insecta > Coleoptera > Anthribidae > Pseudeuparius > Pseudeuparius sepicola. The sequence goes on from OY987306.1 coordinate 21,688,580, forward strand.
GTGCACGCATGAACAGATAACTACCTTAATTAATGAAGTCTTGCTCGATCCTCTGAAAATGCCATTGTTTCTTACACAGGGTGCAACCTACCTGTTACCAAAAGACCAGAGGAATACGGATAACCCTGCCAAGTACCGCCCAATAACCTGCTTGCCTACGCTGTACAAGATAATCACATCTTGCCTTACGCAGCGAATATATGCTCACTGCGAGCGGAACAACATCATTGCAACGCAGCAGAAGGGCTGCTCGAAGGGCGCAATGGGATGCAAAGAGCAACTCATCATAGACTCTGTCATCTGCAACCAGGCTCATTCCACGCAACGAAACCTCCACATGGCTTATGTGGACTACAAAAAAGCATTTGATTCCGTACCTCACGACTGGCTCACAGGTATCTTAAAGCTGTATAAAATAGATCATCATACAGTTTCCTTTTTAGAACACGTTATGACAACCTGGCGCACTAAGATACAACTCAGAACCGCAGACAGTAACATCGAGACCGACACAATCAACATCCGAAGAGGGATTTTCCAAGGAGATTCACTCAGTCCGCTGTGGTTCTGCATGGCGATGAACCCTCTATCACATCGGTTGAACTCTACAAAATATGGCTTCGCTATCAAAAGCAACAACGCAGAAGCGATCAAGTTGAATCACCTATTATATATGGATGATTTAAAACTGATCGCAGCAACCAAAAACCAACTAACGCAAATGCTTAAAATTGTAGAGGAGTTCTCCAGGGACATCGGAATGCTGTTTGGACTGGACAAGTGCCGCACCCTTAATATCATCCGGGGAAAGCTCGAACAAAGCGCACACGAGATGCAGGACGGCCAGGAGATGGAAGCAGTGAGCAAGGGAGATACATACAAGTGTCTCGGGAGGAAAAAAGCTCAAAGGATAGACCATCGAACAATGAAGACTGATTTAACGAATGAATTCATCAAGAGAGTAAGACAAGTAGTGCGAACTGATCTTAACAGCAGGAATTTGTTTAAGGCCCTGAACACGTATGCGTGCTCTGTACTCAGCTATTCGTTCGGAATAGTGAATTGGACCAACACGGACATCAACAACCTGCAACGAAAAGTTAGGACACTACTGACAAAAGCTCATAAACATCATCCCCGTAGCGCCGTAGAAAGAACAACTCTGCCACGTCAACTAGGAGGAAGAGGATTGGCAGATCTCAGCAAGCAATTGGACCAACAAATATTAAATCTGCGTAATTATTTCTACAGGCAGGCCAACAGCTCCACACTACATAGGGCTATATGCGGAGCAGACGTCTCAACACCGCTACGTCTGACGGAACACGAGCGTCAAAATCACCACCGAACCGACAACGATAAACTACAGAGGTGGTTGGGGAAGCCGCTGCACGGGAGGCATCCTAATGAGGTTAACCAGGAACATGTCGACAAGTTAGCGTCGAACTATTGGCTGACCTCGGGACGAATGTTCCCCGAGACGGAAGGCTTCCTACTGGCCATACAAGATCAGGTTATACCAACTCGCAACTACCTAAAATTCATTGTAGGAGATGCATCGGTAGTGGATGACAGATGCAGATACGGGTGCCCAACTTCAGAAACAATCCAGTACATAACAGGAGGATGTCAGATGTTCGCATCAACGGAATATAAGGAACGACACGATTCGGTTGCCAAGATCTTGCACCAGGAACTGGCGGAAAAGCTGCTGCTTGCGCAGGCAGAGAGGGTCCCATATTACAACTACACACTTGAGCCTGTTCTTGAGAACAGCAACTACAAGATGTACTGGGATCGTACAGTTCTGACAGATCAACGAGTTGCCCATAACAGACCGGACCTTATAATAGTTGATAAAATTTCTAGGCAGACAACTCTGATTGATGTGGCCATCCCGAACAACAACAACCTGCGTGTGAAGCAAGTCGAGAAGATCGCGAAGTACAGAGATTTAGAAGAACGAATTAGAAGACAATGGGAAATGGAGAACGTCCAGACGATTCCAATCATCTTGTCAACAACTGGTGTTATACCAAAAAGTTTGCTGAGAAACATCAAGGAGCTGGGTCTAACTGATAGTCTTTACAGGTCCATGCAGAAAGCGGTCCTACTTGCGACAGCCCGAACCGTCAGGAAATTCATGGGGAACGCAGGATCATCCAACAACATCAATGTCACCTAAGGCCCGATAACATGGCAAGGGTCTCGTCCGAGCCAGATCCTTTTGGTATCCGGGATACCCGGGATCTGAGTGAATGTTCCCCGTAGAGGGAGTGCGAATGCCTTTTGGCTAAGTCGAGATAATAATAATCATCATCATCCCCGTAGCGCCGTAGAAAGAACTACTCTGCCACGTCAACTAGGAGGAAGAGGATTGGCAGACCTCAGCAAGCAATTGGACCAACAAATAATAAATCTGCGCAATTATTTCCAGAGACAGGCCAACAGCTCCACACTACATAAAGCTATATGCGGAGCAGACGTCTCAACACCGCTACGTCTGACGGAACACGAGCATCAAAATCACCACCGAACCGACAACGATACACTACAGAGGTGGTTGGAGAAGCCGCTGCACGGGAGGCATCCTGATGAGGTTAACCAGGAACATGTTGACAAGTTAGCGTCGAACTACTGGCTGACCTTGGGAAGAATGTTCCCCGAGACGGAAGGCTTCTTACTGGCCATACAAGATCAGGTTATACCAACTCGCAACTACCTAAAATTCATTGTAGGAGATGCATCGGTAGTGGATGACAGATGCAGATACGGGTGCCCAACTTCAGAAACAATCCAGCACATAACAGGAGGATGTCAGATGTTTGCATCAACGGAATATAAGGAACGACACGACTCGGTTGCCAAGATCTTGCACCAGGAACTGGCGGAAAAACTTCTGCTTGTGCAGGCAGAGAGGATCCCATATTACAGCTACACACCGGAGCCTGTTCTTGAGAACAGCAACTACAAGATGTACTGGGATCGTACAGTTCTGACAGATCAACGAGTTGCCCATAACAGACCGGACCTTATAATAGTTGATAAAATTTCTAGGAAGACAACTCTGATTGATGTGGCCATCCCGAACAACAACAACCTGCGTGTGAAGCAAGTCGAGAAGATCGCGAAGTACAGAGACTTAGAAGAACGAATTAGAAGGCAATGGGAAATGGACAACGTTCAGACGATTCCAATCATCGTGTCAACAACTGGTGTCATACCAAAAAGTTTGCTGAGAAACATCAAAGAGCTGGGTCTAACTGATAATCTTTACAGGTCCATGCAGAAAGCGGTACTACTTGCGACAGCCCGAACCGTCAGGAAATTCATGGGGAATGCAGGATCGTCCAAGAACATCAATGTCACCTAAGGCCCGATAACATGGCAAGGGTCTCGTCCGAGCCAGATCCTTTTGGTATCCGGGATGCCCGGGATCTGAGTGAATGTTCCCCGTAGAGGGAGTGCGAATGCCTTTTGGCTAAGTCGAGATAATAATAATAAGATGTTCGCATCAACGGAATATAAGGAACGACACGATTCGGTTGCCAAGATCTTGCACCAGGAACTGGCGGAAAAACTTCTGCTTGTGCAGGCAGAGAGGATCCCATATTACAGCTACATACCGGAGCCTGTTCTTGAGAACAGCAACTACAAGATGTACTGGGATCGTACAGTTCTGACAGATCAACGAGTCGCCCATAACAGACCGGACCTTATAATAGTTGATAAAATTTCTAGGAAGACAACTCTGATTGATGTGGCCATCCCGAACAACAACAACCTGCGTGTGAAGCAAGTCGAGAAGATCGCGAAGTACAGAGACTTAGAAGAACGAATTAGAAGGCAATGGGAAATGGACAACGTTCAGACGATTCCAATCATCGTGTCAACAACTGGTGTCATACCAAAAAGTTTGCTGAGAAACATCAAAGAGCTGGGTCTAACTGATAATCTTTACAGGTCCATGCAGAAAGCGGTACTACTTGCGACAGCCCGAACCGTCAGGAGGTTCATGGGGAGTGCAGGAGCGTCCAACAACATCAATGTCACCTAAGGCCCGATAACATGGCAAGGGTCTCGTCCGAGCCAGATCCTTATGGTATCCGGGATACCCGGGATCTGAGTGAATGTTCCCCAGAGAGGGAGTGCGAATGCCTTTTGGCTAAGTCGATATAATAATAATAAAAATAAAGGTTATCATGTAACATTTGTATTTGTCCAATTGTGTCCTCGAAGTATGAACACTTCTGGAGAATGACCCAAATATACATATAGGTATATAAAATAAAAATTTAGCCGACACGTGTCGAGCGTCAACTCTGTTTCACTCATAGGGCCGTAACTAGATAGGTCACAAAAACTATACTCTGGTGCCAAATTTCAAAAACTGACTACCTACGTCATTGGATTCGGGACCATCTGAAATGGATTTTTACCAAATTTCGTTATAAATAACAATTATTAAAAATACTGTGATATAGGTACTTACCTATTCAATATTGATAATTTTTGACTTTCCCCGAAAAAGGTTCATTTTTAGTAGGATTGACACCAATTTTTATTTCTACTGTTTAAATTAAACAGTAGGTAGTTAGTAGTTATTCAAAACATTTCGCCACAGTCCAGTCCAGAGAATTCCAAATTTAGTGATGTAGGGGATTTACATTATGGAGCTACAGATTACATATTTATCATTTAATTTGAAAAACTTATTAGTATTTTTTAATTAATTACTTAATTATTTTATTTATTGTATTAATTATTTAATTAACTTATTTATTTATTATTACATTATTTATTTATGTATTTAAATATATAAATTATTTTGTCTAATAAAACGTCTTTTCTTCCCGATTTTTAAAAAATATGTGTCCCCCGGAACTGAAGTTCTTTTTTATAACTCGTGTGTTTTATTTGCCTCGCCTTAGAGGCCTCGGCAACTAAATTCCACATTCGTTATAAAAAGTTGAACTTCTGTGCCTTGGTACATGGTACATGCCTCGGTCTTTACATAATAATGATAATGTTTTAATGGGGTTGCATAAGAAAAAACATAGTTAAAAATAACCCAAACAAAAATAAATTCAATGATTCTTAATAAGTGATAAGTTAGCAATGAAATTAAATTAGAATGTCCATATCTAGGCCCCATTCTGTCTGCAAAAATACAAAGAAAACACGGCCCACACGTTTTGCACTTCATCACTTTCTTGGTTCCGGTTCCTCAGTTTACCGCAGCTTCTGAATCCAAAGATTTTTGAATTTCCTACCCCACATTTAATCTTTGTCCTAATATTTCCTAAAATTTCTCTACAATGCGATTTCAAAATAATGATTTAAGTATTTGAAATTCAAATTGATGGGTGTTTCGGTTACGGCTTCTTCACTTAATATATCGATACCATTTACCAAATCCAGGTGTTTACATAAATTACTATAACACACAGAATGTCTTGTGTTACCGCAACCGTAGTCCGTAGACACAAATAGTTGCATGCGCATCTAATTTGTATTCAGTATCCAGATCAAGATAAAATAAATTACTGAAATTTAATTAATACCTAAGCTTAGGTCGGTACAACTTAGAAAGGCCCAATAAATAATTAGGTAAGCCGAAACTTATATGTAGAAAATATGTATATATGCATAATTCGAGAACCAAGAAACCCAATAGCCTTATAAGTATATAATGTTTTATTAGAAGTTTACAGCTGCATTGCAAAAGCTATGTGGAGATCCTTTAATAATACAGAATAATCACTGTAAGAGAATAAAGAAACTACCCATTAAATCGACCATTATTCAGTGAAACGTGAGAGTATACATGTTGAGGGTATATTGACTTAGCGAATTTTATTGGGCATTAGAAAACGCGTTAACCAAAATTGATGATTATATTCAATTCGGAATAATAGAACCCATTAAGTGCAGAACTGGCCATAAATAAATATATGTGGGTACCGTACGATCGGCCATATAACGTGGTCAGTGTATGACTGGTATAAAGATACCAGATACCCAAGTCTTATAAAGGTCTTATGTTGTGTGGTGGTTTAAGAATGCATGACAATTTTCCAACTAAGTTAGGTTCGGTTCCAGTGGCGTAACTACAGGGTGTTCAGAGTGTGCGGTGAACACGGGCCCAGAGCTGCTAGGGGCCCACCGTCACCAAGATTCATGCAGGGAGCATAAATTTCGGTTTTTCCGATGCGAGCCGATTGATGTGGTGCTGCATAATAACCGACGAGTCAGAATCTCTTATCGGTTACATAGAGGGCCATTGAAATTTTGCAACAATAAAAATGCAAGGGTAGTACAAAAAATGTATAATAACTTAAGAGTAAATGTACCTACAGGATGATCCAAACTCGACGCCCCAGACATACTGCGAGAACACGAAAATTGGAAATAAAATTCCGAACAGGGGTTCTTAAATGGGACATACTATAAGGCCCAATTATGACCGAAAATTTGTTTTTTTGTTGTGTGGGGAAAAGGCCGCTGTGACGTCGTCAATATTTTCCCCCAGAAACATATAATTTTTTTCCTAAATATAAAAAATATAAAAGTCCTTATCATTCTCAACAACTTTTATAGGAAAAGATTTTTTTTTTGTTAAAAATTTACAATTGATAGTAAAAAATTATTAAAAGAATGTTAGGTTGTGTCATTCCAATCGAACAAATTTAATGGTGCACAAGGCACCCTAGCATACTTTTATAATTTCTGACTATCGTAATTGTTTTCATGGCTAGCTAGATTTCGGAAAACCGATCCTAGTGAATAGAAAAAATTCCATGTTTTTCATTCCATTCCATTTAAGAGTCCCTGTTCGAAATTTTATTTTCAGTTTTCGTGTTCCCGCAGTAGGCCTTGGGCGTCGAGTTTCGATCACCCTGTACAGAACGTACATGGTGATTCAACATTTAGACCTACAATTTAGACCTACAAAATGGCGTTTTTTAACTGTTGGTCAATACAAAGTTTAAGTTGGATTATTCTCTATGTACTTTTGCGAGGTATCTCGGTAATTTTTAGAAATAGGGAGTTGCGGTTTTCCTGACACTGACCTACTTTTTCATAAAAAGAAAGGCTCGTATACAGAATTTTCATGCGGACTCCTTAGTTTTTTAAATAAAAGGTAATTTTATATCCGTTATACGCTAACTTGTTGAATGGATGGTAAAAATCGACCGTTATAGATTTTTTCATGTGGAATTCAGTGGCGTACACGGTTTTTTTCTAGGAGGTAAGAGTTTCAAAATATAAATATAACTTGCAAAAGTATCGAAAATGGGACATCTTGTACAATGTTTGTCATTGTTACACCACTTTCAAACATAAAAAGAATCACGGGGTCCACCTGAAATTTTGAACACGGGCCTACTCTTCCTTAGTTACGCCACTGTTCGGTTCGGTCAAATCTTAAGATTAAACGAACTTCCCTGAGTGAAGTTCAATTTTGATCATATGTAAACAATTGAATTATATTTGTCCCAGCCCATTGTATGCAACAAAACTATATGAATGTACGTTAAAGAGACTGATCACACGCAGAACATACCTACAATAGATAGGTAGGACATAATATAGGCCGAGAACGGGATAAGTAAACATTATTTGTTTTCAACGATAAGGGTAAAAACTTACAGTCTCAGCTCCATAAACACAGTTTCTTTAATCAGCAGTACATACAGTGTGTCCCACTTAAGGACTGACCACCCCTGTAAAATTTTTATTTATGGCTCGATTTCCACAAACTTTTTTTGTCGGATAGAGCTTCAAAAATGGCATCAAACACATAAATCAGGTGCCTCGTGCGTTAAAGTCATGGCCGACTGAGACGGTGTTTTAGTGCTGAAATTTCGAGAAGTACTATTACGGATTTTTTAGAGGAAAATTAATGCCAGATTCTTATTCATCATTGTTCGAAACCCAAACGTACCTACCAATTTGCTTTGCCGTAGCTCTACAGGGAGTTTCAAAATTTTTATTGCCACACTTAAGGGCTGACCCCCCTCGAAAAATTTTTATTTATAGCTTGATTTTCATAAACTTTTTGTTGGGTAGAGCTTTAAAAATGGCAATAATTCAGGTGCCTCGTGCGAGTCGTGCGTTAAATTCATGGCCCACTGAGACTGTGTTTTAGTGCTGAAATTTCGAGAAGTACTATTAGGGATTTTTTAGAGGAAAATTAATGCCGGTTTCTTGTTCAGCGTTGTTGGAAACCCAAACGTACCAATTTGAATTACCATAGCTCCACAGGGTGTTCCAAAAAAAATTAAAAGAAAAAGTAAGGCCGTATTCTTATATGCAGTGAGAAGTTTCAAACAAAAACGTACTAATTTGTAATTAATTTTCTTAATTTCTGGTAAGTTGGTCACTAAAATATTCATGAGGAACTCATATTCTTTCAAAAATTTATTAGCGAATAAATTTTTTATTTAATTTAATATCATAAAATACATGAATAAACAACACAACATAACATATAAACTCATTTGAATAAAAATCTAGCATTAATTTTTCTCTAAAAAAGTCCCTAATAGTACTTCTCAAAATTTCAGCACTAAAACTTCGTCTCAGTGGGCCATGATGTAACGCACGAGGCACCTGAATTATGCATTTAATGCCATTATTGAAGCTCTATCCAACAAAAAAAAAGTTTATGAAATCGTGCTAACAATAAAAATTTTACAGGGGTGGTCTCTAATTAAGTGGGACACTAAAAATTTTGATACACCCTGTAGAGCTATGGGAATGCAAATTGGTACGTTTGGGTTTCGAACAACGCTGAATAAGAATCCGGCATTGATTTTCCTCTAAAAAAATCCCTAATAGTACTTTTCGAAATTTCAGCACTAAAACACCGTCTCAGTGGGCCATGAATTTAAGGCACGAGGTACCGGAATTATACATTTAATGCCATTTTTGAAGCTTTATCCGACAAAAAAAGTTTATGGAAATCGAACCATAAATAAAAATTTTACAGGGGTGGTCAGTCCTTAAGTGGGACACACTGTATATTATCTTTCAACCCTCCTGGGTGGTCATCTTCAGCAGTGTAACATTACAGAAAATTTAAAGCTAGAAAAATATTTTAAATTAGGTAACTAGGAAACTTACATGCAGTAATAAAGTTATACAATAAAATTGAATATAGGTGCTTATACCTTTCTAGACATAGTCAAATAATTCAAAATATTTTTCTATAGCTTTAAATTTTCTGTAATGTTACACTGCTGAAGATGACCCCCCAGGAGGGTTGAAACATAATGTACAGTTGATATTAAAAAAGCTGTGTTTGTGGAGCTGAGACTGTAAGTTTTTACCCTTATCGTTGTATTCTCCTACTCCACTTCAAGATATGGACAATTTCCTCAAGTTATTACTTGTTTTGCTTTGAATACGGGGCTTCTTAGTACGGAAAAATGGGTATACTATAAGTGTAGCTCCTATTAGAAGACTACCGGGGCCTGAGAGGCAAGGGGTGGTATGGGTCGAACGTGGAGCTTCATTCCAACTACTAATGCTTTGCCGGGTACATAAGATCGTTGTAAGATTGCAAAGTTATGCGAATTAGCTAACCAAACAGCTAACTAAACATATGTAGATGGTCTTCTTATCGGGCCTATGCTATACAATATACCTACTCCTACTAAGTTATAGTTTGTTCAGCGAATGTTCGGTCCTGCGTCACAACTCCCGTCCTTGTCTTACTCATGACTATACGACGGATATAGGTCGTATATTCACGAGCCAGGTAAGGACGGGAGTTGTGACGTAGGGCCGAACATTCGCTGAACAAACTGTAATTAATTTATGAGACGAGGCCTGAATATAATTCTGGAAGAATAATAATTGCTCGATTTGCCAATCAAAAATAGGCGCATCTACCAAAGCGCATGGATGCACTTGCTGTGAGTTTCTGACGCTGTCTCAATTTTTCTACGTACATACTTATAGAACAAAAACAGATTATCAAGCAAGCGCTTCCTTCGCTCGGTAAGGGCGACTGCATGCAGTGAATATAATATTTAGTTACTGGAAAAAACGGCAATGGCCGTTAAAATTGACAGTCGATATTTCGTGAGATACTCGGTCTGCATATAGAGGGTGTCCCAGTTCTAAATGTCATACATAAAACGGCTGGTAGTAAACTTCAGTTTAAGCAGAAAAGTTCATATGGACATACTATGTCCAAAAACACTTAAGAAGGCAGATACAGGGTATGGGAAAAAGTAATAAAAAGCAGGTTTTCCTGAATATTTTGGAAACGACAAATACTAATGAAGGGCAAAGGCGCTGAGCAAAATATAGATTTACCTACGCTATACAGGGTGTCCGGTAAGTATGGGGCTATCTCACAGGAGCAAGTAGGGGACGTCAAAATATTACGATTGAGCTCAACAACTACGGATCAGATCTCAATAGTTACTGAAATACAGGGCGTTGTAACTCTTTTTTTCAAATTGAATTATGGCAATATCTCCCAAACTAATCAAGCTGTTGAACTGAAATTTGGCACTGCTGTGTTTTTGGCGATGGAGAATAAGCTGAAAATGTCAATTTCGCCGTATCTCACAGAGGGCGCCACTTGCGCTGTTTTTGGCTCGTGCTTTTACTCGTAACTTTTTTGAGGTTATCTCTTTGGTCCTGCAGGTCTATTATTTTAGTGCATCTTTTTATTCTGCAAGAAAAAAGTACTCTTGTTTCATAACGATTAAATCAACCGTTTGCGTTGAAATCGGCAAAATGTGCCCCAAAACACCTGTTGAGTTCAATATTCGACACTTAAAATTTTCACCTACCACTTTCAAATATTACAGATCAACTGTACATTCAAAATGATGAAAAAAATGCCAAATGAGCAGTGGTCAAAACACCATTGGTTTTCTTGAAACAGCGTGTCAAAATTTTGTCAAATTCAATCCTTTCCATTTTGAAAGCGAATAATTTTTGGTACTTTGTTCATAGGGATTTTTTTTCACTTCAAATGGTACCGTTGATATGAAACACTTGAAAGCGGTAGGTGAAAATTTTATGTTTCGAATATTGAACTCAACAGGTGTTTTGGGGCACGTTTTGGCAATTTCAACGCAAACGGTTGACTTTATCGTTATGAAACAAGAGTACCTTTTTCTTGCAGAGTGAAAAGATGCACTAAAATGATAGACCTGCAGGACCAAAAACATAACCTCAAAAAAGTTACGAGTAAAAGCACGATCCAAAAACAGCGCAAGTGTCGCCCTCTGTGAGATACGGCGAAATTGACATTTTCAGCTTATTCTCCATCGCCAAAAACACAGCAGTGCCAAATTTCAGTTCAACAGCTTGATTAGTTTGGGAGATATTGCCATAATTCAATTTGAAAAAAAGAGTTACAACGCCCTGTATCTCAGTAAGTATTGAGATCTGACCCGTAGTGGTAAAGCTCAATCGTAATATTTTGACGTCCCCTACCTGCTCCTGTAAGATTGCCCCATACTTTCCGGACACCCTGTATAATACAAGAGCCGGCTGCATGATTTCAACTCTCATAAGCTTATAGAATAAGATATTGTGTAAAATGTAGATAGTATATTTCTTTACTTGAAACGAGTAGGTTGACTCAATTTATATGGGCCCGATCATTGTTATTAAAAGAAGTTGCGGTCAATTTTTAGGCAAATATACTCTCATGTGATTATGGAACAAAATAGGTACCATCGGAAAGAAGGTCCATGGAGCAACAATAAAAAAAAGGTTCCCTTGGTCCTTTAGATATAGGCGTATTTTCGGGGCCCCGAAAATCCTCCGCTGTTAAATACGGCGCGAAAGACGGGGACAAGTCTGGACCTCGGGGACGCGAGTTGTGTGCGAAGTCCAGCTATACAGCCAGTGCCATATAACGGTTTATGCACAGAAAAATATATTTTCAAACGCGTTTTTCGGGAGATCTGACTGTACGGCGAGATGGCTGGAGAACGGGTCAACATATTTAAAGAAACTTTTTCAGGTAAATTATTTCTCGTTTTCGAGTTATTAAGGATTTTCGGCGAAAAAAACGACCAACACAGGTGGGACGCATCTTTTTTCGTGATTGGCCGGCATTTCCCGTCATCTAAAAGTCCGTAAACTGTCAGAAATTGCCCTTTTTCGCCGAGCTACAGCTAAGTTATTTCGGCTCGGGCCTCTGGGGGTCGGAATTTTTAAAGCTTCCCTCAAGTCTTCAGGTGAGGTACAGATGTTTCCGGTGCCCCCGAAAAATTAAAAATTGAGAAAAAAACACGCAATTTTTAAGAGCGGTTCCTCAGGATTTCCCGCCAATTTCGGTAATTCTACAGCCGTCCCGTTTCCCGAAACTTGGAAATCGGGAGTCGGAAAATTTGGTTAAATATCGGATTTTCGAGGTTTCTTTTGGTACTGGAGGAAACTACAAGACCCAATTAAGAAATTTACCATCTTCTTCGATTTCTAGAACGGCACTTTTCGAATTTGTCAAAAGACTTTTGCGAAAAAGTAGTAAAGATGTTCGTGGGACGGGTTGTACCTTGTACTTATTAAAACATTAAAAATTATCCACAACTTCTTTAAATAACAATGATCGGGCAGATATTATCTGAGACAACCTTCTCGCTTCAAGTAAAGAAATATCAAAGTCTAAGAGAATATACTCTCTACATTTTACATAACATCTTATTCTATAAGCTTATATATGCGAGTTGAAATCATGCGGCCGGCTCTTGGACAAACCTTTTGAATAGCTTTATTTGTGTGATCATTATAGACTGTCGTTACTGATTTTCTCATTTATGCCTTGGAGATGGTTGAAAGGTAAATCGATGCTGAGTCTGAAAATAGTAATCTTAAGTTTGGCCCCCGGGGAAATCATATGGAAAATTCGATTTTTCAAAACAGAAAAAAAAAGATACTAATTCTCACTTATGCCATGTTCACCGTATGATTTCTTATACTACTCCGACCTCGAAAACCCAAAGGCATAAGTGTATATATACTTACATACTTATCATTGGCAGCCTGTTCAGAAAAGTAAAAAAATTAAGTATTAAAATACAAGTTCACGTAACACTATAGTAGCCCTTTGGGTCATATCAAAATGTATATTTTTCGAATAAATGAAAACTCACTTTTCCATATGAAGAGCCCAGGATGACTCTCTGATTCATACCTTATTATTGTGAGAATATACGAAATATAATACGCTTTGAAAGGCATACTGAGTAAAATCAATTCCAAAAATCTATCACTATCTCCCGGACTATAATGATTTAGCGACATACGTAATGACAGTTGGCATGACAGGATGTCAACTGCCGATCAGAAAACCAAGTATGTGTTAGATGAAATGTGGATATATGTATATGGTTAGATGCTTAGGTGGGCGGTTGACGTTGCCACATACGCGAATATTTCCACATTATTGAAGCCTGAATAATTATAGTATGTTTTAACCAAAGGTCACGTGACAGAGATGAAGGATGTTTCCAGCGTGTGCAGCGTAAACAGACATCATTTTGCTATATCCAGAGGAGTCAATATACGGAACATATCCGTATCTAATAAAAAAAGTCTTTGTTTTTTGGTGCAATTGCGTTGGTTAAAGCTCAAAGCGTTGACTGACGTATTAATAAGACTTCTCACGGTTATAGTTTCATGTCCTGGAAAGTAGATGGCGCCTATGGTCGACAATGTATTTTGCATTGTATTTTGTCTCCGGGAAGCGCATGGTGAGCCAAAGAACTGTCAAACATGACAGCCGTGAGCAGTCTTTATGAATACGTCAGTCAACGCTCAAAGGTTGTAATAAGTAATATATTTATATTCATAGGCAAGCTGAAGTTATTTGAATAGAAAAGTACAATTTGTCCTTGTTTCACGAATTATTGTAAACGGGCACCGGCATCGTTGCAGTTCCGTTTCTCCTGAAAGGCACAAAGTTGCCACGTTTGGCATTCTGGACAATAAAATGACGAAACTCTAGATTTCAGCTAGAACAAAATTGTGCAACTTCGCCTTTAATTATTACAAATAAATAAGGGTTAAAAGCCGTTGTTTCATTTATTACCTGTTATGTTGGTGCATCTCAGGGACTCTTTAAAATAAGGGGACCCAGCATGTCACAGTCTATCACATAGGAAGCCTTGTTTTCTGTATTCTCCAAGGAGACCACATAAGTGGGCTGGTACAAGGCTATGTTATATGTCAGTGACCAACTGCCATCAAGTTTTATGTGACATGCCAGTGCCATAGATTCCAAAGGAGGCAAAATATTTCCCATCATAATTCACAATTTTTAAGTTTTCTAACTTCCAGGTAGTCAGTTAAAGGTAATGCGGCCGCCTGTAGTAGTCCCAATAATTGCAACCAGATTTTTCTTGTCTCACCTTTAGTAATCGTACAATTCCCATTACGTGGGCATTACGTATAAGTAAGTTCAAAACAAAAATGGTATTTCCTAAATATTAAATTATTAAGCAGGTAGCTTCAGTCAGGTCTTTTTTTAAACAGTTTTTATCTACAACTATAAGTTTATTTTACGTTTGTGAGGTACCTTGGGAGAGAAATAAAATTACAAAAATGAGCACCGCGAAAAACTACATGATTAGGACTAAGTACAAGACCTAATCTTATTAGTCCATCCCGAAATCTGTGAAAGTTCTTTGGGTAGATACATTCAACAAGGGAAGAAAGTTCAAGTACGTACCTATTATACCTACATATTACAAATGGTTTGAGGAACCTGGTAACAAGGTGCAATAGCGACAAATTCTCAAATAAGCAAAATCAGCACTGACTTACCATACTTATAATACTTAAATTCCTGGAAATAATTGCAGGAAACCAAATTCAAATATAAAATAAATTTGATTCATTTGGCACTTGCCATATTCTGTGTTTGTTGACAGAACATTGTCAAGTCTAATTTAAAGAAATCATATTAATTTTTACTAACAATCAAAGTACCTGTTATATTCATAGATTCTCCAATGAAATGGCATAGTTGGCATCATTGAGACCATTAGAATGGGGAAAGAAACGGCCTCACTTTGGAAAGTATAATGCTGGGTCCCCTTACTTTAAAGGGTCCGTGGTGCATCTACTGTAAACCGAGTACAATTTTAGAACAATTAAAAATATTGTCAAGTACCTACCTACTCTATTACAGACCTGAATGCTTTTGGGGTACTTAGGCATCTTTTAGTGTGGCGTATTTTGCACCTATGCTGTGTGCTTGGGCCTCCGGCCTCCTAACCTTTGGGCCGGCTCTGCCTGTCATCATTTACTGTGCGCCTCAAATAACAGAAGCTAATGTCGGTATCCGCGTTTACAGTTCAAGCGATAAAATAAACAAAGGGCCTCCCGTAAACCTTCGGGAGGTGAGTCGTAAAACGTTATTAAAGTGTGCGTTTAAGTATCTGTTTTCTTGTCGAGGCGGCGATTATAATTAATGTAATGACTTTTCTAAAAGCCTTCTTCTATCTTCACTGGCATATCCCGAGTGATTTATTGAATTTTGCCGCGGATAGTCGCGAAGATAGGTTCCCTTCCTATTCCTATAGCGGATATTTATGTAATGGAGCCCCGACGGTTTCTTGCGGAATGAAGTCGTTGTTTGTTTGCTGCTTTTAAAAGTATGATGGATTACACAGCGGAAACACTTCTTTCGATTTCGATTATAAGTGTGTATATAGCTTTGAATTAAAATTCCTGTTGTTCTAGTAGTAGTAGCAGCAGCTATACCACGGGATATAGAGAGAATAAAACTGGTCAATAAACTTGAGGTTAACTTCGAATTCCAATCTCATTAACTTCATTATTATTGAAGTAACGACCGACCTTAGTATATCTAGGTATTTCTGAATATTTGGATATGGTTGGATGGTAAGGTTTAAAGGAGACCATTTTTATATCTTGAAAATGAGTTCATTTGAAGACGAAATGTTGAAGTTTTGATTTTTGATCTCAATAAGGACCCTATATCTCTAATGCTATTAAACCAATTGTCCTAAAAATTGATATAAGTATACGCAATGAAATGCAATCAATGCCTCTACGTTTGTTGAGTCCGATCTATGTGATTTTTCGTTTGAAATCACTTGTACAAATTTCTCGCCTTGGAAAGCAGAATTTTTTCTACATTTACACATATACTCCTCATATTTCATTAAATGTCTCTAAAGTTGAGATTATACCTATATTATTTCTATTGTCAGACTATATTATTTCTATTTTCAACACATATCTACAGGGTATCCAACATTAAAACTGTACAAATCCGTAAAATCTTTATTTTTTTGAGATAATCGCCTTAACTTTTTTTTGTTTGAAATGCCTTCAAAAAACCGCTTCTTTTGATCTTACTATCATTGTGAAGATGCAAATCTAGGGCTGGCTACGACAAAAACCATTTAGCGATTTTTTTATTTAAAATTTGAGACCACAGCGTTAATCAAAAGACCCAAAAAAACCATATACAAATTTTTAACAAAAAATATACAGAGAGTTTCATTCTGCAGGGTGTGAAATTTGGGCAATATAGGAATTTTAAAGGCATCTGGCGAGTCAAGTTTGCGAGTCACGACCACTCAGAATGTCGGCGTGTAAAGATTTAGTACAACAATATACAGGTTATTTTTCTCTGGGACATCTCAAAATGCTTAAATTTTATACGGTTCAAGAGCGCTCTGAAATCATTGAAAACATTTTAATAAACACAAGAGAAATTTATTCCTGTACAAAATGCCAACCAACAAATAAAAACAATTTAAATTATTGGACCTTTTTTGACAAAGTTACTGTCTAAGATGATACATTTTCTGTTGTTTCCTGTTGTGGCACACCAGCAACATTAACTGTTTTGGACTTACTGACTGGCAGGCTTCTGTATATTTTAGACTGGTTTATAGTATCTGGGGTGGTTTTGATATAATCGATTTTTCACCCGTAATACTACGGGTAAGTTCTAAATTTAAGTACTTTGATACGGCACAGATAAGAACACCTTGTATATTTTGTTTTGGACCTTTGCATACCAACATTTTGAGTGGTCCTGGTTGACTTTTCAACTGTTTTGAGGGCATTTCATGGTACACTTGACATGGCAGATGCCTTTAAAATTCCTATTTTTTCCCTGCAGAATGGAAATCCCTGTATATATTTTGTTCAAATATTGTATATGGGGGTTTTGTGGTGTTCTGATTAACGCTGTGGGGTCAGATTTTAAATGAAAGATCGCTAAATGGTTTTTGAAAATGGTAGAAAAATGTCAACAGAAGTGACTGAAGGCTTTTCAAACAAAAATGGGATTATCTCCAAAAATCAAGATTTTTCGAATTTGTACAGTTTTAAAGTTGGACACCCTCTAGATACTAAAATCTTAACTCACGTTTTACCCTTTAAATATCGAAAATATCGTTTGCAATTCCAAACTTGACAACGTACGTAACAAGAACAAGAAAAAGTCATGTCCGAAGGAGAAGATAGATAGTGCTTTTGAGGAAGACATACCCAAGATACACTTACCCACGGTATGTCACTAACACAACTGACTGATCATCAGTCCAGCTCGACAGTGCTTTGAAATAGGCCAAAAATGCCGGGATGTGCAGTCAGCGTATCAAATCAAATGTGTTTTTTTATCAACAGAATATTCATTCATTTATCTAGTAATAAATTCTACATATTTTTAACAACATTTATTTAAAAGAAATAAGCAAAAACCCATAAAAAAGTATCTATTGCTGTGTTAAACATATGGAACAATTTAAATTCTGATTCGCAACTGACGTCACAAGATGCGCAATGACATACCGTGGGTAAGTCTATCGTGGACATACCCACTAAATTACGGCTCAAAGCATGTTTGGATACAGCAGAAAATTAATAACTCCACAAAGAATTTTGCCGAATTTTTTGTTTTGTCTTTAGGCTTTTTGATGTCTTCCCATTGCGGATTCACTACCCATTGACATGAAGAAATATCTAGTAGAACGTCTCTGGAGGTTTGTTCAATAGCAAATTGTGTCTTGCTTTGGAAGCAAGTGCAGGTAAGTTTTAATTATTTGGGGTAAGTTTTAATTATTTAAAGTTCTAATAGTTCCAAGCAGACTTTGATTCTGATAACTTATCGGAAATGTGTATACGTATTTCTATTTATTTCGGTTTCTTCATAAAACATTTCTAGGCCTATAAACGAATATATCTATTTTTACAAATTTTTCCATTCATCTACCGTCTACATACCTGGAACTGGATCCACATTACCGGATTTTAATAAATATGTTTTGGCCTAAATTAAGTGGTATTTCCAAATAAGCCGGATCATATCGGACAGAACACGCATCAACACTCTATTAGAAAAACCTACAACCCATTTCAAAGTACCATAACCACTCATCGTTTCGCGGCGCTGATTGACGTTTCCGCAGAAAGAAACTCTATATAACATCTTCATAGTCTCCGCAAAAGATGATTGCCCACAATTCGAGCTGACGTGCGACATAATTATGCTCTCCTGCGTCCCGGTGAAGTGGGTGGGTGCCTACAAAATCAACCTAATGAGCATTGTGCTCCCTTGACGGGAAAATTCATTGGATTAAACGGCCGAGTGAACATCCTCTTTGTCTAGGGCAAAATGGGAGCCGCGAAATGGGGAGTAAGCACAAACCCGTAATTATTATAACGAGAAAAATGTCATTGTTGGGATGTATGCCAAATCACGCAAGTCATTCGTGCAGTACCCACTTCTACCGGACGCGATGCAAAAATTTGATTCATAGGCGAAGATATTTTAAAATATCGCGATTGAAGCGTCGAGCAGATGATATGGTGGTTGGAACAGATGACGTCTGTTGATTTATTGGGAAAAGCGTACTTATGTCCCATAGCTTAAAAGCATATTTAAACTTAATGTTTTCTATTTTGTTGTAACAAAGTCATAGTGCATTAAAAGTTTAATTCAAAGTACCTATTAGTATACGAAAGATTTAGTGCATTACATGCGTAAGCTCTGTTTGGGCCTTGGAAGTGCAAGGTGTTCAGATTTATTTTTAACCCATTTACTTTTTTATTTTTTGACATAGAAAAAAATGTTAAATGAAGAAGTTGTGGATAGAAATATGTATACTTTTTACACATTATCTGAAAAATTATGCTGGGTGTGTGTGTGTTTTTCGAAATGGAACACGCCATATATTAAATGCTCATCTTGAAGTGCTCAAAAAGGGCTTCTCAACAATAATATATGACATTAGGTATATTCTTCTGGCAGTTTTTTTAAATATTAATTATTGTTTTAATTTATTTTTCAGTATAGCATTCCCAGTTGGCCATGCATGAAACCAAACATGCACTGTGACCTTAACTACCAGATAACGCTTCTTGTTGCCTGTTTTGTAGTTTGTGACATATATGTCATAGAATAGAAATATACATCGTTCGAATCTGAAAAATGCGTAGGTTTCAAAAATGGAAAAATAGAAAGGGGTTCTATTTAAAAAAACACAAAAATAGCTTTGTTCCAACAACACTATAAAAAGTCGATGTAAACTTATCGTTTGCAAACTGGTAAAGTTTTACATACTTTTATAGGTAGGTAATTCTTATTTTACAAGACTATAGAGGTAAAATTGAGCAAAAAATGTAAATAAAATGAAAAATACATTATTTTACCATAAATTATGTAATTTAATGTAAATTTACAATATATTACGAACAATGGAACTATTAGAACTTTAAATAATTAAAACTTACCCCAAATAATTAAAACTGACCTGCACTTGCTTCCAAAGCAAGACACAATTTGCTATTGAACAAACCTCCAGAGACGTTCTACTAGATATTTCTTCATGTCAATGGGTAGTGAATCCGCAATGGGAAGACATCAAAAAGCCTAAAGACAAAACAAAAAATTCGGCAAAATTCTTTGTGGAGTTATTAATTTTCTGCTGTATCCAAAAATGCTTTGAGCCGTAATTTAGTGGGTATGTCCACGGGCGTTGCCAAGGGGGGGGTTTCGGGGGTTCAAACCTTCCCCCCCCCCCCGAAATAAGCAAAATATTACCTAATATTATACCGAAAAAATACGAGGAGTGAAGAGTTAAATTATTATTACGTTTGAATATATGTAGTAATAGTAGCGCCTAGCGCCATCTTTTGACGAGAGGCAGACGCAGTTGCAGCCGAACTATTTTGTATTGTAGGGACACTTTGCGTTGTTTCTCGATTATTCGCCACGCCCCACAGTGCGCTGTTATTCGATGACCTTGTTAAGGATAGATACGTGAATCATTATTACTGTCGAAAAATGGAGGGGAAAAAAAGGAAGGGTGATAAACTTAAAGGTATGGACTACTGGAAAAAGTGGTGTAGTCAAGGTCAAGGGGTTTCTAATAAAGAAACAAATTTGGATTTAGCTATCAATGCTTCAGCTACCTTGCATGCTGATAAGAAGACTGCCTACCCCGAAATCTAGTTTGGAATGCCTAGATATGTGCGATAAAAACCTTTATCCTAATATTTACACATTACTACAAATCTTGGCTACCATTCCTGTATCCACTGCTACCCCAGAAAGGTCTTTCTCGAGCCTAAGGAGACTGAAAAACTATTTACGAAACACTACAAGTGAAAACAGACTTAATGGTTTGGCTCTAATGAACATTCACTATGGAACAGAAAATCATGCAGATGAAGTAGTGGATATATTTAAAAGAAAAAGCCTAAGATTTCTTCTTTAATGGTTTTAGATTTAGCGCAGAGGAACGAAATTAATTTATCCATTTCATTTAAAGTTAAGAACTTTATAAATATGTCGTAGTTTTTCGGATGAATATATAGATATTAAATTTCATGTAAGTATATTTTTGTTGTTTTATTTAGGTACTTCTCAAACTAAACCCCCCCCCCAAAACTAAATCCTGGCTACGCCCGTGGGTATGTCCACGATAGACTTACCCACGGTATGTCATTACATGCATTTGCATGTAATAATAACTCGAAGCATGCGCATGGCGAGGCTTCTAGAAGCCTGACGCCTTCCTCCATTGGGCCTATTCATAGAGTACCGTGTCCCTGTCGTATGTCGTATTTCGGAATACTGCATAGTGCATCGACGAATTTACAGCGCAAAATAATTATTGTAGTGCAGAGCGGCGCAGCACGCCGGCCATTTCACAGGACGCCGGAGGGAACAGCTAGTTGCACTACTGTGCATCAGAGACAACAGACAGACGTGCGGAGTCAGGTCCTGCCCGTCGCCATATTTTCAACACGCCACGCTTGAACCCGCTTGCCTTTTCGGATTCCTTATACCTACTATACCTAACCAATTATTGTTAACAGTAAGTACCTATATAACTGAAATGAATTTAAAATGTCAATTTTGTTTTAACAATAATAGAGTTGATTAGTTGATATTTTGGTTATATAAACTTTTAGGTATTTTGTTAGAAGGTGTAGGTCACTGTCTTCATTTTGTGACTTTATCATAATATTTTGTGGCATTTTGCCTAATATGTCTCTGATCTCTCAGGAATCAGGTAAATTAAGAGAAATATCTTTTAAGTTTGTTACTGTTTTCTTTACAAATATGATTAAATAGTTTGTAGCAGAGGGTATTTTTTTTTATTATTTTTGTATAATATAACCGGGCTACTAAATTAAAAAGTTGTTTAGAATGAAATAGGAGCAAATTTGAAATTTGAGGTGAATTCTCAAATAATCAATTTTTTATGAAAAATAAATTTTATGAGTTTTTAAATGATTAGGTACTTTTCTAAATAGTCCTTATAGACAGCGACCTAACGGCCAGGCTTTCACTTTGTCGGCAAGAATCGAACCATTATTCGGTAAAATTTCGGCAGTATTAAAATATAATACAGGGTATTTCCTAAACATATGCTGCACAAATTTAAGGGGATATTCCTTAGGTCAAAATAAGGAAAAAGTTCCTATAAAAATATGCCCAAAAAAGCTTAATTTTAGAAATACATTTTGTCAAATAATTGTTTTTATCTAAGAAACGTTTAGGCCGAATTTATTAAAATTTTTACAGTTTTTTATGGGTGTATTTTTGACAAAAATAATAACGCCCAGTATATTTTTGCAATTTTCCTAATTGCTTTCAGTAATAAAGCAATTAGATATAATAAAAATACAACTTTTTGTCTCTTATTTTTTCGTATATTTCTTCGTTCTGGAGAAAAAAAAAACGGACCATTGCAAGTCCCCAAGTTTGAATTTTATTTATTTTTCTCGAAAATGAAGCTACATACGAAAAAATCAAGGAACAAAAACAATTCCTAGATAGTAATAAAAAACACGTTTCTTACAAAACTTTAACATCCTGTATTTCGGAAATAAAGCTATTCTGGGCATTTTTTTATAGAAATATTTTTTAGTTGTTTAGGAAACACCCTGTATAGCCAGCTATCGGTGTAATTGACGTGTAACTTTACGACAACGAATATTTAAAAAAACGACAGGTAATAAGTAACTTTACCATAATTGAAAGATAAAATATTCATACTCCCATTAGTAATATTACAAATATTTAATAAAATTACTTACTTTCCTAGGTAATTTCTTGGACGATAAATCGTAAATACACATTTGTATTCATGTAATTTTAGCTTTAAATACTAAATTAACATTAAAAAGCTACTCTATTTTACGGTTCAATTTAAGTGAAACTGCATGCACTTTAATGTAAATTTTAGACAAATGCTGTGAATTCTTGAAAGTAAACCTGCTGCACGTAAATATACATACTTGATGGAGGATAATTAAGTGCATTTACACGGTACGTATATTATTTAAATTTAAATATTCGAGGTAAATTTACATCTCCTTAGTAAATATACATAAAAATACAGGGCATTAAAATTACCCATTTAAATATATGTAAATATTTTTTACTGTGAATAGTTCTGAACCAATTCTAGCGAATCAGAAGCTAAAGAAAAAATACTCGTACATTGAAATATATTTGGTGTGTAGATTTACAACGTGAATTATAGAGAACAAGCAGCATAGTCGCCTTATTAGATTTTGAAGAATAGATAAAATAATATAAAATAATGGTCTCGACAGGTGGGTTATGTAAGGAAGTGTAGGTAAGTATGACAGGTGCGGTGTCCGGCCGAGGCTTCCGCAAAACAGGCTGTACTCGATAATGATTTGTGATTTGTGATGCCACCTCCAACAATAGAATAAAATACGGTATGAAATTGTGTCAAAAAAATCTGCGGGATGCACGGTTGCGAATAATTTAAAATTCCTGAATTAAAAAATATTATAGAGTTCTAGACTCTGTATAGTAATATACAAGAAGGGAAAGCACTTTTTAAAAGATAGCAAGAGTTTTCAGCTTTTTACATAAATGTTTTAATAGTTTCAAAACACCAGGAAATTTGGCAGGCATATCCATTTTCAGTCATCAACGAAGTTTTCATTGAAATAGAGTAGCACACAACTGCCATAAAGGTTAGTTTAATGGTTTTAGGTAAATGCATTGAATAAGGAATTCGTACTTAATCAATGGTAAATGGAACAATTGAAAAATCTCGCTCCGCAGTTTGGCTAAATACACTCCATCCATAATATCCTTAGTTTTCAAGGTAAAACAGGTAGCTGGCCTATTAACCAGATAGAAGTGTAGCAAAGAAGTTATTAAATGCGTTTTTCTTTATAATAGAATTAATTTCTTACCAAAGATCCATCGATTCAGCTGTTAAGTAATGATTGGGATATGTAACATTAAAAGATAAAATAGCATTCAGTTCCTTTTTGAAGAAATATTAAAACCGGCGAACGATTATACATTCCTCTGCCGGTTGAAAGTCTATACAAACTCGCAGATCAAAATGCATGAAGTATAAAAAATAAGTGGAAGAAATATAAAATTCAGTAATTCGATTAGTATAATGATTATCTCCCTGAAACTACTTGTATTCAATAAGGTAACCCCTTTCTTAAAGAACCAACCAATCATAGGCCCTACTGCCACTACCATCGATAAATGCTGTTGGGAATTTATCAATTCGTTGCTTGGCAACAGCAGATCTGCTCAATACACACACCGACTTGTCAAGATTGATCTGTTTTCTAAATTATGCTGCTGAAAATTATATTGCGGTATTATCGAGCATTGAAAAAATGAATTTACATAACTATTATATTGCTAAACTGTTTATATTAGACGATATTAGACCTGTGTTTAAATTTATGAAACATATTATTCGGAAAATAAACCAGTGTTAAAAGGTGAAAACATCGTGACATCCAAGAGAATTGTTTGTAATAGCTACTCGTGATCTTGCTAGGCACAATAGAGCTTTCGAAAAAAATTTCAATACAATTTTGGGTGCTTGTGATTTTATATACGATTAAGAGTTATTTATCGACTCATCGTCCCTTAACAACCTCCCGATATCTACACCAACTTATCAACTATTTAGGAAGAAAGTGCCGCATCGGGAATTTGTAAATCTCTGGAAGCCATCGTAATAAAAAGGAAAGCAGTGACAATAATTACGGCTGTTCTGCCCTACTAACTTCAATATCTCATACACGGTTTCTGAAGTACACGCCTAATAATAAGACCACAACAATCGATCGTATCTGAGGAACGCAGGCCCACTTGATGCTGTTTTGAGAGCACGGTTCCCCAACTAAAGTGGTCTTCAAAATACTAAATGGTATTGCATACATATTGGGCTTCGTCAAATTTACAAGCTCAAATATACCGACACGTAAAATATAGACCCGTTAAAATTATGTTTTATACACAGCGATGCCTGGATCAAGGGTATTGTGCCTTGCATTTTAAAAGGTTCTAGACAAAATTAGACTCTTAAAACTGGCCCATAAATCGCTAATAATAATAATAACACTGAAATATAAAAACTAAACTTAGTTATTTTGTTTTGAGAAAGAGGATCAATTCTTTAGGCGACGACATACCAAAAACATTCTAGCTCACTTCTGGATTTGTTAAGGATTAATCCAAGATTTGAGAAATCCGTGGGCCCCGTCCGAGAGCCAAACATCCGCTCGAGGCGTCCAGCCGTCCAGCTTTTTCAGCGTTGCACCGCTTCATTAAGCAAATTGTTTGTTTTAAATAACGCGTTTAAAATGTATTGGATTATTGAAGCTTTCTTTTTAAGCACTAATGCGCGTGATTTATTTCGTGGTTGGCGAGCGACAATCTAATTAATAAATCACAATAATTATTGTAGGAAGATATACTTGCCTATAGGTTTTAGCATCCGAGTATCGTATAGATGCAAATAAATATATTGATTGATACATAGGTATTAAATATCTTTAGTATCGACAAAGATCATGATAGTATCGAGTTAAAATCAAAAATAATTATTGATCTCTGTTAGCCTCCTTACTGAAAATCAAACACAGGATGAGTATGTTCAAAAATGCTACGCAGTCCATGAATTTACGTTGTTTAATGTTTACTCATAACAACGTAAAAGTTTTAAAAATCGGTAGGACTTTTGAGAACTGCTGACAGGGAATGTTGTCAAAAATGAATCCATCGTTTATCCCGATGTTTCATGCGTTGAAATCGATCGACGTGATGTAAAATTTAGCAGATCTTCATACTGGATTGCTTATCCCATTCATTGGTCTTGAAGACCATTGAAACCGGTTGTTCACTGAATAATGTGATGAGTTGGCATATTTTCGAACGGTGTTTTTGAGGTTATATTCTGTTGTTAATTTTTGAGTCTGTATCTTAATATTTGATACAATTCTGAAAAACCATTGTAGATTACTGAGAAAATGGTATTTATTTAAACAAAACAGCAAACTTAGAATAGAGCACTACTTATAGCGGATATCACGAATGGATCTCTGCGTCACAATGGCCGCAACAATGTAATTTCCACTGTCGACCATTGTGACGCAGGAATCATTATTTGTGATATTCACTGTTATTTTTTTATTTTATTTACGACTAATGCATAATATAGTGCTTGTGGTTTTTGCATTATAATTATATTACTTATAATTATAATATTTAAATGTGTCCGTGTCAAACGCGTAGTGTTTGTGTAATTGTATTGAGATGGATGAAAACGAAGAGTCTTTTACTTATACACCTCCAGAAATTGTACAATGTTGAGTTTGTCAATAATTTAAAAGTTGTGATTGTTAACCCTTGAGAAGAACCAAAATATTTTAAACTCGGAATTCTAAGTTCAAACTCGAAATTTCGAGTTCAATTTTGAGTTCAAACTCAAGCTTTTATTTAACTTGCAATGCATGTATGTAGATATGTTATTTGTTTAGGTAAAATTTTGCAAGCTGAATTAGAACCACTTTTTGACATCCGGTTGAGCTGAAATTTTGCACACACCTTTACCTAATTCTGGTGACAATATAATATGCAATACTCAATATTTACTTTCAAAATTGCCGCCGCTCCAAGATGGCGGATGATGTATTTTTTGGTCAACCCCTTTAGTATGGATATCAAATGAAAGGGCTTGAAGAGTAGAAAACGAGAAAGTTAGTGACATCACACTAAATTCAAGATGGTCGCCGCTCCAAGATGGCAGATTACATTTTCTTTTCAAGTCTCTTAATATAGGTATCAAATGAAATTGCTTGAAGAGTAGAAAACGATAAATTTAGTGCCATCACACTAAATTCAGTATACAATTTGTTTCATGTGACCCCACAAGAAAAAACTAATGGATTTAATTACGGTGACCCAGGCGCGGTCATATCCATTTGCGAAGGTGGGGGGGGCATACCTGGATATGTTCTCCTTTAAGCGGTTTCTAAGTAGTTACCTACTATAACAATAAAACTTCAATAAGGCGATATCACTACAAAATATTCCTTACAAAAATAACAAAAATTTTAAAAAATATATTTTAAATAAAAATTATGTAAAAAAATTTTTTTGCATGTACAGGGTGTCCCATTTTGGGTGTTTTTGGGTGTTTTTCTCAAAAATCTCGGTTATTATTAAAGCTAGAGGGTTGCGGTTCTCACGTCACTGTACTACTTTTTTGAGATGAATTTGGTGGACCAATCAGATTTTAGATAAGTTTTATAGTTTCCGCGCATTGGCGCAGGACTGAAATTTTCGATTTTTTGGAAACCTCTCTCCTGGCTACAACTTTTAGGTATATATCGACAAATTTAATCAACTATTTTTATAGATTTTTTTGGCATAGAATCGGATGGAATAATTAGTTTTTTGGTAGCGTTAATAGTTTTTGAGATATGAACCAAAGTTATATTTTTTTTTAAATGGAAACCATACTTCATATCTCAAAAACTATTAACGCTACCAAGAAACTAATTATTCCATTCGATTCTACGCCAAAAAATCTATAAAAGTAGTTGATTAAATTTGTCGATATATATAAGTTGTAGCCAGGAGAGAGGTTTCCAAAAAATTGAAAATTTCAGTCCTGCGCCAATGCGCGGAAACTATAAAACTTATCTAAAATCTGATTGGTCCACGAAATTCCTCTCAAAAAAGTAGTACAGTGACGTGAAAACCGCAACCCTCTAGCTTTAATAATAACCGAGATTTTTGAGAAAAACACCCAAAATGGGCCACCCTGTACCTATAGGGTATCCACAGATTGAGTTAAGATAAGGTGTAAATAACAACCAATTTTCGAGTTGAAATTTGAGCTTCTGGGGATCAGCCCTGCTTGGTTTTAAACTAATTTGTGACATTAATTTTACTTTCGAAAAATCACGTATGCCTTGGAAATTATGAAGACACTAATAATTTTCCACCTCAGTAAAGTGCCCTTTTTGTAGGTTTTACGGCAAAACGTTATTAAGGAGACTTGTTCAGAATGAAAAGCTGAGTAGGTTTGCGAAATTTCGAAAGTGTAGGCCTATACTTTGATTTTTAGGCATTTTTCACACTTTTGTGCATTTTTTTTTCTGCTAAAAAATTAACTCACAAAAATCAAAGGAGACCTAGGCTGTTGGAATTTTTCACACCTATCCAGTTTTTCATTGATAACAAGTTTTCTTAATAACATTTTGATGTGAAAACTACACAAAATGCACTTTTCTAAAAAAAAAGTCGGGAAAATGCTAAAAAAAGCAAAGAATAGCATTAGACTTTCGAAATTTCGCAATCCTAATCAGTTTTTCATTCTGATCAAGTTTCTTTAATAAAATTTTGCCGTAAAACCTACAAAAAGGGCACTTTACTGATGTGGAAAATTAGTTTTTTCATAATTTCCAAGGTGATTTTTCGAAAGTAAAATTATGTCACAAATTAGTTTAAAACCAAGGAGCGCTGATCTCTAGGTTTTTTTTGTTATTTACACTTTATGTGAACTCAATCCGTGGACAATGTAGGTTAGATAATATTAGGATATTAGTAATATTATTCGTATATATTTTGTATTTATTATTATTTTTTCATTTTGTTAGGGGGGGGGCCCATGGCCCCCGCCTAAGACCGCGCCTGCGGTGACCTTGGTGGCTTGTCCGATCCATTGATCATGAGAGTTAAAAAAATCGCTATAACCCGTCGATTTTTATTTGGAGGAGGACCACTTTGATGCACATGTGATATCGAAGTCACCCCTGTGTGCGCCAGCAACCACAATTCTAGAATTTCAAATGGAAATATTGTGATACTTGGTATATTGCGTAAAGGGTTTGGTAGTCTTCGCGAAATTTTTAATGAATCTTCTATCATATCCTAGTAATCCTAAAAATGACTTAATCCTTTCGACGCTTTGGGGTATTGGGGATATCTTAATAGCTTCTCCACAGTAAAAAATCCGGTGTTATAAATTTGACACGAAAAGTGGTCTATATAAGTCCACACCATATCTAGTAAATTTTACGCCTTATTTTCTGGTCAATCTCACCAAATGTTCTGGTGTCAATAAGAAATACTTATGCTGGTGTGAATATTTAACACGGCGTTGTGTAAGATTAACACCGTGTTGTGTAACTTTTACACGCAATTTGGTCAAAATAGTGTAATTTATTTTATTTGTTATCTATTTTAAAGAAATTTCAAATGTTATTGGCAAGTACAAATTAAGGAAATGTGTTATTTGTAAAAATAAAATAAAACTAAAAGATAAAGAAGAAATAATAAACAGTAAAAAGTTAAGAAAATGCTTTATTTCAGTTCCAAAATATATGAGCGATTCCTTACAAATAGATATAAAAATATCAACATTTTCTTTCTTAAGGCTATAAATAAATATTCATTCTCACAGCCAAAAATATTTGCTTATAAAAAATTTATATAAGTATATAATATCGTACGAATTTGTAAGAAAAGTGGGCCTAACCACAAACACAAGAAATGCTTTATGTTAGGAGGTTATTTATACTTATACTGCAAAAGAGCATTTTCTTACAAATTCGTACGATATTTTGATGCGTACAAATTCTCATACAATGTACTTAAGTAACTGTTGCCTTACGGAACTGTCCGTGTGAGACAAAAACAAACTTCAAACGTTGTGACACAGCGATTTAGTTAGATAGGCTTGTTCCCACAAGCACAAGCTGGTCTCAACTAGGGGAGAGTCGGGTAATATCGGACACATTTCGAAAAATTGAAATAATTTTTATAAAAAAAAGATATATTAACATATTTTTGCTTAAAATAAACTATACACTTTGCAGAATAGAATACATAATAAAATTAAACAAATAAACTTAAAAAAAACTCCACTCGTTAAAAACAAAAGTGGGCCTCTTTTTGTAATTTTCTGAAAACGTCGGGTAGTACCGGACACGAATTAATTCCCCTTACAAATGCCGCATTTATAATAAACCTGATGTTTTTCTGCCCCAGAACAATTTTTATGGGTCCAACCATGGCACTAGATGCATTGTATCTGATTTGCGACGAAGTCGTCACCACAGATAATCCACTCCGTTGCTTCTTGTTGCTGTTCAGAGCACATTATCTTTGCTATATTTTTTGTCCTTTACATTTTTATTTTTTTCAATGTAATCCTCTAGTTGGTCAATTTTTCTTTTTCCATTTGTGTGCTTGGGCATTTTTTAAAGTTAATATGAAAATAAGAATGTTCAGTTAAAATTTCAGTGTGTCCGATATCACCCGAAATATGTGTGTCCGATACTACCCGAACAGCACCGTTGGAAAAAAGTGGCCAACTTATTTTTTACGACCCTCCGATAATTTCCATAAAACCATTTTTATATTCCAAAATAACCAACAAATGTTATATAATATAAACATTTTAAAAGAACTTAACGTTTATATAAAATATAGACTGGTAAATTTTATGTCCGGGAAATTTGTTTTGGGCAAAAAAATAAAAAATAAAGCACACGACGTGTACCGTTCAAAGCTCGGCCTCATACTGAACATATATGTATCTACGGCAATTCTAATAAAGCATTTTCTAAAAAATTCGGAACGCCATCTATTATTAGGGAAATTGAGAAGATGCTGTTGTCCGATACTACCCACTGTCCGATATTACCCGACTCTCCTCTAAATCAGAGCCAATCAGCAGGCATCAAAACAATCAGAACAGTCAGATAATTTAAAATCCGTCAATAAGATACGCTACTGGTTTCTGATTTCGATGAGAACAAACTCATATCAACACAGTTGATGAGTATAGGTTAGGGGCTATCACACAGTACCTTTCGTCGTCACATCTGCATATTCGCCTGTCGTTTTAATCCATCTGACTTCACTATGAAATTTTACTTTACATAACAACACCATTTTTGCACAGCGGTCGATAGAATCACTTTTATACCTATTACATGCGCCACGCGGTCGGGTCACACGTCAGAGAAACTGATAAGCTCCGTCGCGCAACACGTTCGACAAACGATTGTTGCCATAGCTTCGATTTCCTAAGATTTTACAACCGTGACTGGCGAAATGCCTTCCTCCTCTCATCACCCTAACACGAAATTGTGTTAATACGTTCAATTTAACACCGCTTAATGCTAAGGGACACCGAATGGTGTTAAGCAACACCGCGTTGTGTGAACAAACACGAAGCCGTGTTAGAAATATAAAAAATTACACCCCAAAGTGTTCAAATTAACGAATTTGTTGTAGTGTGAATTTTACCAAACGAGATTTGGTTAAGATATTTGGAATCCACCAATTTTCGTGTCAATTTTTCACCAAATTTCTTTCACTACTTACACGAAGAGGATTTACACCGATTTTATTTACTGTGTATCTTTTTGGGATTTGGTTTTACACCAAACGGAGTTACAATGTGTCCTAAAAATTCAACTTCTTTCCTTAAAAAATCAGA
Organism: Pseudeuparius sepicola; assembly: GCA_963920635.1. Lineage (NCBI taxonomy): Eukaryota > Metazoa > Arthropoda > Insecta > Coleoptera > Anthribidae > Pseudeuparius > Pseudeuparius sepicola. Next base: position 21,719,875 of record OY987306.1, read on the forward strand.
TTTGTCTAATTATATTTTAAATCTAGCCTTTCTCAGTGTATTTTTTCCGAATTCAGCAAAATCTTACTCGATTTTTGCCATCGGTTAAGATTTACAGAAGTTATAAGCAAATAATTAATTTACTTATAAATATTTCTTTTCTTCAATCGTTCTCAAAATTATCTTCTCGTCAGTGTTTCACTCGGCTACTCTGGGTCTACTCTGTAGTAACACCATAGTTTTTTTTTAAGTTTGAAAAACTCTCCGGAAAAGATATGGTATACCTTGTTCTTCGTTCGAAATCAATTGGACATTAAAGTGCTGGGTTAACATTCCCTATAAAAAGTTGAATTTCAGTGCCTTGCTTGGTACACAAATAACTATTGTCCCATAAGCCACTAGACTATTTTTCGTTAGGTATATCTCAATCAAGGCCTTCTATAGTAAATCCTGTCAGAGCTCCAGTTGTCTTGTAACGTTCCTGGCCCCATCCGAAGCTTATTTACAGCGCGACGCCTTGGGGGTAAGCGAACATAATAACGCGCCAGCTCGTTGTCTACACCTGTCAGGTGGAATTGGTCACCTACTGATTTTGTTTCTCGTTTTGCTGGTACGGTTCCATTACGCGGACGCTTGCGTTCATTATTCGGACCGTAAATTTTTATTAGCCAAACAATAAATAACCGATTAACTAGGCAAGCGCCTATTCTAGCGAAATGCCGCTTTCAGATGCTAATTAGTGTAGGAATGACCGATCTTGCGTCGACCCCGGGATTTTACTGTTCGAATGAACAGTTATAGAAAGCCGAGAGGCGAATTCGTGTGGCAGGTAGCTTATGAAAATTTTGGAAAATGGTAGAAATGTTTGTGAGGTAGGAAAATCGGAAGTCTTCGAACGTAGAAGCAGTAGTCAGTAGTCTTGTTTAAAAATTACAAGTAGGTAATAGCCATGGAAGGTTGAGCCTAATGTACCATTGTCAATATAGTACAGTAAAATAGTAATAATAATAAGTGCCCGCCAAAAAGTCTGCACCATATGGGAAAAATTTTTAGTAAACAACTTACGGAAAATTTGTTTGCGGCATCAGGTTTTGCTTGCTCTAGAACCAAAATTGACATAATCAAATGTTGTGACGTAGTCTTTTTTATATGTCAAATTTGACATAAATGAAAAAAATGTCCGAAAAATGGGCTTATTTAACCGAGTTTCGAAAAAAGTCATAAGAAAAATATGTTTCTTTCGCAATTTTATACCCCTGTGCAAAATTTCAAGAGCCTACTACGATTTTCATATTTTGCCCTTTCTTGCCCTTTTCCATATTTGTTAATCCATAAAAGTCGATCCTATGTAATTTAAAACATTCATTGACTAAATACATATTGCATAATACATAGTTTACGGTCTAAATATACTTCTTTTCCTTTTTTTTGCAAAAAAATTAAAATGAGGGCTTGTTGAAGAAGCACGCTTGGTGCAAAACTGATCTCATTTTTACAGATAAACACATAAATTCGATTTACAAACTTCTTTCCAAAGTAAATGGTTGTAAAAACATACAAATATTTCTGTCGTGCTGATTTGATCAGAAATATCTAGAAAATTTAAAATATTATGTCCAATAATATCCAACACAGGGCAAAATATGAAAATCGTTGTAGGCTCTTGAAATTTTGCATAGGGGTATAAAATTGCGAAAGAAACATATTTTTCTTACGACTTTTTTCGAAATTCGGTTAAATAAGCCAATTTTTCGGACATTTTTTTCATTAATGTCAAATTTGACATATAAAAGAGACTACGTCACAACATTTGATTATGTCAATTTTGGTTCTAGAGCAAGCAAAACCTGATGCCGCAAACAAATTTTCCGTAAGTTATTTACTAAAAATTTTTCCCATATGGTGCAGACTTTTTGGCGGGCACTGTACAGTGTGGATAGAAATTGTGGAATATTTCTTAAAATATTCCTCATATCAAAAACAAGTTTTTATAAAAGTGTTAGGGGAAATTATTTCCCGTTTAGTGATATCAAGCAATCTTTCGTAGCACAAAAAATGTGGTTGCCATGGTAACCGATTTAATTTTTTTAAATGGCACCATATACTTTTTTTGGTGAAAATTGATACATTGGAACTTTCTGAATACGATACAATTTTAATGGGGTCGCATAAGAAAAAAATACAAAAAAATTAAGTTTTCTATTATGCTATTGACGATGTTTATCAAAATAATTATTAACATCAAGTTAGCCATGCCAAAGAAACTGTCACTGTGTAACTGTGTACATTGTTATAGTAAACGTACTTTTTTACTAAATTTTCTGTGTACTTAAGTACTTAGTATGTTAACCTGTATTCTTTCCGTTTCACTTAATTCAAGCGCCTTTATAACTTACTAGGTACTTGAGTACACAGAAAATTGAGTAAAAAAGTACGTTTACTGTAACAATGCACACAATTACAAGAAACTGACAGCTAGTGACAGTTTCCCATTGTTCTGATTTTGGCATGGCTAACTTGATGTTAATAATCATTTTGATAAACATTGTCAATAGCATAATAGAAAACTTTTTTTTTTGTATTTTTTTCTTATGCGACCCCATTAAAATTGTATTGTATCGTATTCAGAAAGTTCCAATGTATCAATTTTCACCAAAAAACGTATATGGTGCCATTTAAAAAAATCAAGTCGGTTACCATGGCAACCACATTTTTTGTGCTACGAAAGATTGCTTGATATCACTAAACGGGAAATAATTTCCCCTAACACTTTTATTAAAACAAGTTTTTCATATGAGGAATATTTTAAGAAATATAAGCAATATTCCACAATTTCTATCCACACTGTATTACGATTTAGCTCGCAACAACTACCAGTCAAATCTTAATAGTTACTGATATACAGGGTCATTTAGTCATGATTTAAAAAAATGTAACCACACAAGTGAGGAGATCTACTAAAAGGAAAATGCCAACGAATTTTTTTTCTCGAAGTTTAAAACGTGGGGCAAATGAACCTTCAATGTCAACCGTCAAGGTTGGCACTGGAGAGCTATTTCAATCATTTTTTTGTGAAAGGTGAAACTGGAGAAATTAAAAATACCTTCTTTTCACCTGCAAGCGTTATAACACATCAAACATCGTAAGAAAATGTTGTATTCACATAATAAGCACCAGTATTTGCTTAAAGTCTTTTCGCGAATTTCCGCACACACATTTGTAGATATCACAATTTTTAAATTGCACGAGAATATTGCTACGGGCAACGTGGAACGACGCCTACCGCCATTCATATTTTGCACGTTAAAACAGCCTGACAGTGATTATTATGACATGACTGTTTAGTTAACTGACTGGCCGGCCACTAGACGCTGGCGACGTTGGTTGTCAATGCACTAGGCGCATCAGAGGCGCCAATAATTCAATTATTACAGATTACTTATACGGGACGGCAAGTTCAGACATCGCCGGATAGATGGCGATGGCTCACTCATCTCGGAAAGTAGGAGGATTGTTTTTGTGAATAGTTATTAAACCTCAGCTAATTCATATCAGTAAAATTATTTCAAGGTATTCTTAAAAAAATAAGTCTCAATTTGTTTTAGTCCTCCGTTAAAGTTTCGTTGATGTGAACTAATTGCGGTTGCATAACTATTCCCAGGACAAAAGCAATGGTCGGGTGGTGGCGGTAGCATGCGGTAGGAAGGAACAGTACCGACTGTGGCACTCTAGCGTCTGTGGCGACTAGGCGACTCAGGCGTGGCGTGTAGTGAGTTCCGCGATTTGAGAAGCCATACACTTGTACCTATTGAAGTTCAAAATAAACAATGATAGAGTGTTTTAATGACAACGTGCATCCGTTGTGGGAAACTAAGAGCTCTCTATACTCCTACACACTCACCAATTACTGTTGATTGACATTGAAAAATCAAAAAGGTAATAAATTCACTTAGACTATGCATACATTTTTTGAAATAGGTATATTGGAAAAGGTACCTACAAAAAAAGTAAATTTACGATATGTTGTGCAATTGGCAACTCCGCGCCCCGGAGTAGGAGCCTCAACACGCGAGCTTAACAGCTGATCTGGTGAACGCCGTTAACAAGGAATTTTAATTTTTTTCTTTTTTTTGTTGACTTTTGAATTTTTTGAATTTCCTGTGGTTGAAATTTTTTCATTATGACTGAATTGTCCTGTATATGGCATTGAAGTTCTTTTTTTTTTTAATTGAATTATGGCTACAATATATTATGTCCCAAAATACCTAATCGCTGAACTGAAATGTGATATTGCTATATTTTTGGGGATGGAGAATAGGCTGAAGATGTCAATGTCTACGTATCTCGCAGAGGGCGCCATTTACATTGTTTTTTTTATGGTGCTTTTTACTCGTTACTTTTCTGAAGTTATTATTTTGGTCTTGCAGATTGTATATTTGTTTCATAACTATACAGGGTGTTCCTTAATGACATGCTAATACTTAAGGGGGTTATTCTTGGGCCCATTTTAAGAAAAAAACTTAATATTAACGTATGTCGTATAAACGTCCTAACTTTTGAGTTCATTTTTTTCTCAGTTTAAATGGTACAGTTGATCTGTAACATTTGAAAGCAGTAGGTGAAAATTTTATGTTTCGAATGTTGAAGTTAACAGGTGTTTCGGGGCACGTTTTGCCAATTTCAACGCAAACGGTTGATTTTATAGTTATGAAACAAGAGTACCTTTTTGTTGCAGAATGAAAAGATGCCTTAAAATAATGGACCTGCAGGACCAAAAAGATAACCTCAAAAAAGTTACGCGTAAAAGCGTGATCAAAAAGCCGCGCAAGTGGCGCCCTCTGTGAGATACGGTGAAATTGACATTTTCAGCTTATTCTCCATCCCCAAAACACAGTAGTGCCAAATTTCAGTTCAGCAGCTTGATTATTTCGGAAGATGTAGCCAAAATTCAATTTCAAAAAATGAACTCAAAAGTTAGGACGTTTACGACATACGTTCATATGAAGGTTTTTTCTTAAAATGGGCCCAAGAATAACCCCCTTAAGTATTCGCATGTCATTAAGGAACACCCTGTATAATCAACCGTTTGTGTTAAATTGGCAAAATGTGTCCAAAAACACTTACTATAAAATTCGAAAAATGATTTTTTTTACCTACCCATGCACTTTGAAATAATTTGACATTTCAATTTCAACTAAATCTGCCGCTAAAAAGATCATTAACGACTTATGATAAAAATAGCTTGCATGCATAGTTACGAATCACAAATGTTATGTGTGTCAGTTAAATAGCTTCGCATCTACAAAAAGAACTACAATCCGTTTTTGAAAATACACTATAAATCAGTATTTAGATAAAAGAGATAACTGTCCAAGAACTCTTAATAATCTGACAGTATTCAACTTATATGGACAGTTAAAATTATTAGCATTGAAAATTATAGTTACATACTCTTAAGAAACGAATAGCAATTAATTACAATAATATAATTAATTACTACTAAAAAACTATCCTGTGTTCTACGAACTTCTTAAGATTATATTCTGTACCTAAGTCTTTTGTTGCAGAATCATTGACATCTAAAACAGTTATCTTTAAAAATAGCACTAGCCGTAAAACATCTACATGATGACAATAAGAATAGTTGTATACAATATTTAACCGATTGTACCTAACAGGTAATCTGATAAAACATTCATTTTCTTGTTTCATCCCATACGACAGATGTATGGAACACGCTCGACAAAATTAAAGGAATTAATTTTTGCAGTTCTCGAAACAAATCAATTTGGTTAAAAAAACATATTTTGATGTTATATTAATTGGTAAACTTTGTAGTGGTAAAACCGTCTTCACAAAAATGTTACCGATGCAAAAATGCAACGGAATACCACAATCAAATTCTCAAAATCACAAGCTCTGAAAATTTTATGGATAATTTTTTTTCGAAAGCGCTACCTATTTATTATCAGGAAAAATTTCCGGCACATGTGGTTTTTGTTGAGAATATTTCACGGATTCGATTCCTTTATTAATTTCTGGTATATTTGCATCTCCAAAACCATCCAGTTTGAACGAGTTTACTGTTTTTAAATAATCGCGAAAGTGACAGCTTTAACTGAGACGTCCGACGGTTGGACGTCCAAGGCAGGCGAGATTTTTTCACGTTTTTGATATTGGTTTTTTTTCTGAATGTGTCATAAATTTAAAGTGGCGTATTTAGGGGGGAGGAGCCAGCCCCCACAATCATTTCGAAATTTGAAAATATTCACTGCAGCAATAAATCCGAAGATTTTGAGATTTTCTCAGAATAATTTTATAAGTAAGTTTCGTTAAAATTTCCAATAATAAAGAAATGTAAAAATTGTTACAAAAATTGTCCTCATTCCTATTAAAATACAAATGAAATTTATACTAGAAGACGTTAAACTTGATGACAATGACGATGGAACAGATAGGGGAGAGTGGGGCAAATTGACGATAGTAAGAAAAAAACCCTCCTAAAATTGAAAAATTAAACTTATTGGTAACTTTATTTTACTCAAACATTGTCGCAGACATTAAGTTTTCATAATTATAAAAAATTTAACAAAAAAAAAAGAATCTAGCTCACGTTATACAAAAATAAACAAAATCTTGCAAATTCTTCAATTTGCCCCACCTATGGGGCAAGTTGACGATCCTATTGGGGCAAGTTGACGTGTATCAACATAAGTCACACAAAAACACACCATGTCCTTCATAACTTGTGCATGCTTCGTGCTCCCATGAGTCGCACCTGGAGCACTGGATCCAATCTTCGGAAGGAGGGTCACTGTAAGTTTCACTACATCCTGGACATAATATATTTTCATGTATTTTTGTATTTATTAAAGCCTTAGTCCGTTCAAAAACAACTTTTTTGACAGACTCAACCTCTAAAGTTCTTCCAGATTTTTGAGCTTTTTCTTTCTCTTTTTCCTCAATTTCAATTTTATTGGGAGTAGACGTTATGACTTTGGCTTTTTGTCGCTTTTTATTATTTCAATTATTTGGGCGGTTAATTTTTGGTAAAGGTCTAATTTCAGTAATTGCCTTTGAAGTTGAAGGCTGCGGAAATTCTGTAAGATTTTCAAAAGTACCTTTTTATGTAAATGGTTTTGTTGAAAGCATAAGTGCACCACCCCTGCTGGAAGTTGTCGGAAATGCCTGAGGTCTTGGTTGCTCTTCTTCATTTTTCTTAAGAAGATTGCTTAAAGGCTGATTATCTTGGTCATCAAACTCATAAGATCTTATTTGACGATGGAGCACATTTTGTGGAGTTTCTGGAAGGAATGGACGCTCACTTGTAGAGGCAGGAGCAAAATCACAATCATCAAAGATGGTTGGGTTAAAAGGTTCTATTCCACATTTCTTAAAACTTTTAACTGCCGTTCCAACTGTAGCTGCCTTCATATAAGCCTCTCCAAAAAGCTTCGCTATTTCCTTATCAGAAATAGTCTTACCAGGATTGTTGACTAAAAAGTTATCACAGGCTTGATTGTAGAAAGTTTTCACAGGACCAAAAAAACCCACATCTAAGGGTTGCAACCTGTGCGTTGTATGTGGCGGTAGTCCAACCATAACAATGCCGTTATCTCGACATAAGTTTATTGCTGCCAAAGAACAGTGGGATGAGTGGTTGTCCACTATCAACAAAACAGGACTTTCTTTTGATGGATGAGTAATACTTAATAAAATGCTTTAAATAGATAACAAATGTTTCCGCATTCATCCACCCTGTTTGTTGTGCGATACCATCACTATTTGGTGGACTACCCGCCAATAACTCGGGGCGCATCCTTACCCGAGGGAATATAAAAAACGGTGGAACGAAAGAACCTTGCGCATTCATTGAGCATACCACTGTAGTGTTCTTTCCCCGTTCGCCACTGGCAACTTTAGCGACCCTTCTATTTCCTGTTGGTGTTAAAACTTTTGGTTGGTTTGTTGGGACCATGAAAACTCCAGATTCATCAGCATTGTAAGATCTCTAAGTATGTTGAAAAATATTTCAACTTCTATTTTATTAAAACCCATCAAACGCCCTAGAGACGTAGATTCAGGCTTCCTCAAACTTATTTTATTACGTTTCACAAATGAAATTAACCAGTCTTTTCCGGCCATGCATTTTACAGCATTAAATTGATGTGGGATATTATTACCTTCTGCATATTGAAAAGCCAATTTTCTGCACTCAACTGAAGTTAGGCCAAAAGCTCTATCACTTAAATCCTTGAGATACTTTGCGAATTCAGACTCTTGTTGTCGGTTGAATGTCACCTTAAATCTGCCATCACTAGTCGGCAAAGACACATTTTGCGTTAGTTTTTTTACATATCTTCGTAAAGTGGGTTCAGGGATTTCGAAAACAGCACTGGCATTATTTACTGACATGTTCTCATGACGCACAGCATGGAGAGCCGCCGTTATCTGATCTTCTGACCAAGATCGTCTCTCTGTCTTCTTTTTATATGTTCTCACCATCTAGAAATTCAAAAAATGCGAATGCTAGCCTAACATTATCTAATGCTGAACTGGTGGGGCAAAATGACTTACGAAGGGGCAACTTGACGAAGCTCGTCATTTTGCCCCCGTCAATTTGCCCCAATCATAACCTTAAAATATTTTTTGCAATATTACGAAAACAAAATATGCCAGTATTAAAATACTGAATCCTAAATATGTCCATTGCAAACACTAACTCGTTTTTATAGTTAGAACAAATCACTTACCTTATGTCTCGGTAAAATCTGTTATTTTCTAGAGCACGAATCTTCTAACGACGCACGCTGTTTAGGTTTCTGAAACGCATTAGCTCCCGATTGAGTAGTAGCGGCATCTTCTCGCGTATATTACAACTAAGCACCTAGTGTGTTTTAATATTACTACAGGCGTAATTCTACAAATACTTACAGGAATCTTTAGAATTGGTTGTTCGTCATTTTGCCCCGTACGTCATTTTGCCCCACTCTGCCCTACACACTTACACACTTTATGGAAGAAGGACAAAAAATCAACTAAAGAGTGATAAGTAGAATTTGTTGAAAGACGTAAGGTTGTATGCCACTTATTAATAATTCTGTACAAAATTATTCTAAAAAAGAAGCCGATAAAGGAAAATAATCAAAAACGATGTTATATTTTGAATAATTTTGGTATTGCAGATTGTTAACTCATTTCAACTCATTTAGGAAATGGACTTGAACGCTTGCATCCTTTGATCAAAATTATAAAATAGTAAAATAGTTCTTATAAAGGTTTCGTCCCTCAGAGATATTCAGAGGGCATTATTTAAACCAGAAAATATTTTTGTTTTTAAAGATTGTTGGGCCTATATGAAGAACTTATGATTAACCTTTCTAGATATAGTTGGTCTATAATTATTTTTTTCACTCATAAGCGAAGGTGCCTACATATCTTCCTCGACCCCTACAAACAAAAGTGTATACGCCGCTGAGGTGGAGCCCAAACACTCTCGCATTGATTAATTGATTGGTAACGGTAATGCACAAACTACTTAATCATTATAATTGTTACAAGTTGGCTAGAATTTATACACTTACCGGACTCTAATCATTAGCCTGTAGGTATTAATTTAGTCAATACCATTCCATCTTCTGTGCGCTATGGGAAAATTACAAGGATTTTTTAAACTCTAAACAATAAAGATACAACTATAAATGTATGGCGATAAAAAATATTTTTTGTTAATGTGTGTTATTTCCTGATGACTTTTGTAGACACGTCATAATATATGATATCATTAATTTTTTTGTGTAAAAAATCTTATTAGGTATATAAATCTCAATTGCTTCCACCAGTATAACCTTTCAATATTAGTTAGGTATTTGTAGCGAGGAACACATATTATTTTTTTAAATCAGGAAGAAGTTTTATTATGCAAAATAATTTAAAGAGACGATTTAAAAAGAATGATATTTTCTTGCTAAATTCCTGTTGTTTGTCAGTTTTGCCAGAGAAAATGTTCAGACTTAAAATCGCTAAGTTCTACTTTATTTGCCATTTTTGCAAAAGATCAACACTGAACCTGAATATACAGGGTGATTCAGTGTTATTCTGCGGCACTTCAACAGGTGATAGAAAACTAAAAAATAACTGCAATTTCTTCTATAAACTATATCATTTTAAGGCATTATAATAAAGTTACAGGGTGTTAAAATTGCAAGAAATATGTGGAATTTATTGAATATTTTCCAAACTAGTTGAGATATTTAAGTCATATTTGGTACACGTTATAACGGCATGGGTTAGCATAAAACCTGTTAATATCAAACACCTTGAACAACCAGTGGCGTAGAAGTGGGTAATTACTATAATTGTTTTTAGAAAAAAAGATAGAACCACCTTGTATAGCAATAAAATTTATTCAATTTCTTATGTAAATTTTAATTGTAAACAAAAACGTTCTCTTAGCATTTTTTCATATGTGTCATGGTTTCAAAGTAAATTTTATTTTTCCGTATTAATTCGGGGTACTTCTGAAAAATTAAGTAAAAACTTCGCTCCATAAGTAACACTCAAAGTGGAAAAAAAGTGTTTTTTACCTTAAATACAGTAACTTTTCCCAATAAACTTACCCATTCAAGGTTTTACTTTTCAAGATACAGAGCGTAACATTAATTATTGTATCTTCCTTAAATGTTTTAGACCCTGTATCTTCAAAAGTATAGCCTTAAATAGGTAAGTTTATTGGGAAAAGTTACTTTATTTCAAGTAGCAAACACATTATTTCTTTAAATGTTACTTATGGAGCACATTTTTTAGATAATTTTTCAGAAATACCCCGAAATAATACAAAAAATCAAATTTACCACGAAACCATGACACATACGGAAAATTACCAAGAGGGCATTTTTGTTTAGAATTAAAATTTACATAAGAAATTGAATACATTTTATTGCTATACAAGGTGGTCCTTTTTTTTCTAAAAACAATTATACAAATTACCCACTTCTACGCCACTGGTTCTTCAAGGTGTGTGATATTAACAGGTTTTATGCTAACCTATGCCGTTAGAGCGTGTACCAAATATGATTTAAATATCTCAACTAGTTTGGTAAATATTCACTTTTTAATAAGGCCTTAAAATGATATAGTTTATAAAAGAAAATGCCGATTTTAGTTTCTATTGGGACAACATGGATGATGATAGGTGGTTAAAATATATCGATGGGTGTACCAGTTCCCTGTTCAATAATAATAATTGCATCCAGCAATAAGGATAGATATTTATGTGGATTATTAAGCTGGGAAATTATAGAAACCAATTAAGTTTCAATTATTGGTCTAATTAGTATCTCGAAGAAGTGGTAACGCACGGGAGCTGCTTATATAGACATCTCCATACAATATGATTTAATAAAGAATTTATTGTACGATTGCTATCGCGATCTGATATAATTTAGTGTTTGTGGTTTGTCTGTTCCCATGGCATATACACTGGTTTTTATAAGACGGCAAATCCTTTGACAACGTTATTCATTCTTCAAATTTATATGCTGGCAGATGATATTGTCTTATTTCTTCAAATAGTGATGTAATTAATCATAGGAAGATTATACGTGCAGAATTGGTCATATTACTGTGTGTGTAGTCTAGTAGATAATATACACGTTCATTAAACCACACTATTTCTACATTTATTTGACACACACAATATTCCAAAATTGAATTCATTTATTATGCCAGCAAACAAAGAGTTGAAGAAAAGGCAGCCATAAATAGGTACCGAAAAATGTGTTGATCAAGATAGCTAATGCTAATCTCGATTGCAGTCTACTGCTCATACTATAAAAAGATTACGCTGTATAGATACCTCACAATAACGTACCTATACTTGACAAAACACGTAATAAATGAAACAACGGATTTTAACCCTTATTTATTTATGATACCTAATTAAAGACGAAGTTGCACAATTTTGTTCAGGTTGAAATCTACAGTTTCGTCATTCTGTTGTCTAGAACGCCAAACGTGGCAACTCTGTGACCCTCAGGAGAAACGGAACTGCAACGTTGCCGGTGCCCGGTTACAATAATTCGTGGAACAAGGGCAAATTGTACTTTTCTATTCAAATATCTCCAGCTTGCCTATGAATATCTTTTACTTAGTGTATTGCAACCTTTGAGCTTTAACTAACACGATTGCACAAAAAAATTGTCACATAAAGACTTTTTTATTAGGAATATGTTCCGTATATCGACTCCTCTATTGCAAAATGGCGTTTGTTTATGCTGCACACGCTGGAAACTATATCCGTAATCTCTGTCACGTGACACTTTGGTTCAAATATCTGTATACGGAACATACAGGGTGGTTCACTTTTATGTGGTAGGACTTTAACATTAGATAGAAAAAGATAATCTAAAATGAAAATTTTATATCAACATATATCGGGGAAAGCTTAGTTTCCGAGATACAGGGCGTTGAAGTGTTGGAAAAAATATGAAGTATTTTTTTACACTGTCCGAACCAGTGGAGATATTTAAACCAAATTTGATGTGTAGTACCACCTTTTTGACTACGATATTTAGTGATAATATGAAGGTCCTGAAATAACGAGTGGTGGAGTTATGGGTTTTCACTATCACTAAATTTAAAAAGTAATTAGTACGGACCTGTCTCACATCAACGTAGAGAATTGAAAGAACTTTACGAAAAAAAAATTTACGTTGATGTACTAATTACTTTTTTGGGTTGTGGGGGGAATGGTTTGGAGCCAGACAAGCCACCCCAAACTATTCAAATGGGGATGAAATAAGCCCCGGAATTGGGTCAATGGCAGCCGATGTCTAGCCCGTAAAAATATATATGTGTGAGATTTATTATAGTTTGTTTTTCATATCTATTATTATACAGGGTGAGTCAGAATGTATAGTAAATACTTTAAAGGGGTGTTCGGCAGGTGGTTTTAAGGGGGGCCTTTCACATAAAATTTTTCGATTTGGGCTTTCCCTGCCAAGTTATTCGGGTCTACAGGATGACCCAAAAGTATTTTTTTTATTTATATTTCAATAATGGCGCTACTTAAAAATTTAAAATTTGGCATGTGTTATCTACTTACTGGAAGACGCCTTAGGGTAGTTTATTCATTTACACAGTGTCCTAAAAAAGGGTAAATACTAACAACCCCTATTAATTTTTTTGCTCAAACTTTTTTGAGGTTATCTTTTTGGTCTTGCAGGTCCATCATTTCAGTGTACCTTGTCATTTTGCAACAAAAGTGTACTCTTGTTTTATAACGATAAATTCAACCGTTTGCGCTGAAATTGACAAAACATGACCCAAAACACCTATTAGGTAACTTCAACATTCGAGACATAAAATTTTTACCTACCGGTTTCAAACGTTACAGATCGACTGTACATTCAAAATAAGGAAAAAAATATCAATTGGACATTGGTCAAAACAGCATTGGTTTTCTTGAAATAGGGTGTTCAAATTATGTTAAATTCAATCCTTTCCATTTTGAAAGCTAACAAGTTTTGGTACATTGTTCATACGAATTTTTTTCTCAGCTAAATGGTACAGTGGATGTGTAACGTTTGAAAGAGGCAGGTAAAAATTTTATGTTTCGAATGTTGAAGTTAACAGGTGTTTTGGGGCACGTTTTGCCAATTTCAACGCAAATGGTTGATTTTATCGTTATGAAACAAGAGTACACTTTTGTTGTAAAATGAAAAGATACACTGAAATGATGGACCTGCAAGACCAAAAAGATAACCTCAAAAATTTGAGCAAAAAAATTATAGGGGTTGTTAGTTTTTACCCTTTTTTAGGACACTGTGTAAATGAATAAACTACCCTAAGGCGTCTTCCAGTAAGTAGATAACACATACAAAATTTCAAATTTTTAAGTAGCGCCGTTATTGAGATATAAATAAAAAAATCTTTTGGGTCACCATGTAGACCCGAATAATTTGGCAAGGAAAGCCCAAATCGAAAAATTTTATTTGAAAGACCCCTCTTAAAACCACCTGCCGAACACCCCTTTAAAGTATTTACTATACATTCTGACTCACCCTGTATATTGTTTGCGTAGTTATCGTGTTGTTAGTTGTGTAATGTTGTAAGGTATCATGGACCCTAAAAGGGTAATCTGTAATTTGCCGAAATTGGATGCTTTTTCTTGATAGCACAATTTTTTTCTAATAATCCGATGTTCGCGCCTGCCGAAATTCATGGGATAAAACTACAAAGGTTTATATCTATGTTGTAGTAATAGTAAAGTATTATGAGTTATTAATAAAGGGGGAACCTGGGACTACGGACCATCTTGAAGGCGCGTTTATAATAAGGCGCCATAGTGCTTAGAAGTACTGAGCCCGAATCCCCACTTTAGGCCCAACCTAGCCAAAACAAATTGCAGAAAAACGATTGAATATTTACGAAAAAAAAAAAACACTTCTTGACTAAATGTGATTTCACGGGGCATCCTGAGTCTGGGAGTTTGAAGTTATTTTCCTTTTAACTTTCACCGCATAATAAGGTTATGTCTCAGAACACTTCAATTGAAGCACCATGTTGCCAAATTGCCTTTATAAAACACTTGTGAAATCATAATTGCTTTCCCGCCAAATTTCGAAGAAAGTCTAAAAACATGCTAATTACGTAAATATACATATATTTTTAAAATAATCGTAGGGTCTTAGGGTGCCCAAGAATTGTTTTATCAAGTTTGTAAAATTTCGTCAAGTATCCTATTTTGCAACGAGGTTGATCTTCTTACGAAAAAAGTAGCTATGCTAGCAGCTAATAGCCTTAGCTAGTAATTTGAAGCACTTACAAAAGGCTTCAAACTATGTTTTCGCCAACGAGCTTTTCAACCTAATGTAGCCCAAATTGCCCATGTTTTGGTACCTATATCTATTATGTCGGTATAGGGAAATTTCGGTGTGTGAAGTGAATGGTGACTAATTGATCCCATCTGCAGCAGCACCTTACACTTGTTCCGCTACCATGATGTACGTCCTTTTTTAAATTAGACTTGATGATGGCTAATAACACACAAGCCTACAGGGCAGCGGAATCCAACAAAGCGCAACTCGAATTTGCTTTGGCGCTTAGCACATAGGCGGCATATGTGAGGCCCGATGATTTTTCTAATTCTCGCTCGGTTATTGGGTGTCTTTGATTTAATATTTTATTAGTTTCTCTTAGAGCTCGTTAGGGACGCTTAACTGCCTCCGCAAATGGATTGTTTGATCATTAATTATTTATAGTTTGGTCGCGGCCCGACACAATAGCGATTTGTTGACAGTGGGCAAATCAACACCGCTTCAAGTTTGGATTCTCGTGGCGCTCTTCGGAAAGATTTAAATAAATTGTTTTTTGCGGATACTAATTTGCATTTACCAGGTGTTGATTTTTTGAACGTACGAACAGCAAGTTTAACATACTTTATGGAAAGAAATGAAAGTATATACAGGATGTCCAATTATTGTACTCGGCAGTAAAGTGTCTCAAAATCGCTTGACGCCCAGAACTAATCATAATCTAAGCACTCCATTAAATTATTCCGAAAATGTCGCGAGATTGTCAGAAATTGCCCCTTTTTGTCGAGCCGTAGCGAACTTATTTCGACTCTGGGCTCGGAGACTGGCGTCGTTAGACCATCCCCCGAGTCTTCAGGTGAGGTTCCGATGCTTCCGGCGCCCCCAAACAAAGAAAAACATGCGATATCTAAGTGTGATTCTGAAGGAACTATAACCGGGAATCACCGGGTGTATAGTTGGTTGATGGTTGACTTTCTGTATTTGTTTGTATCATGTTTTTAGGGTAGTATGGATATATTTAATCTTGGAGTCAAAATAAAGATAATTTTAACAATGGGGCACCACGTCTATAGGTTCTGACGTCATTGGCACTAGCCCATTATTGTATGATTTTGTCAATAAATAGGCCTTGACGAGATGTAAACCTCAAACGACAGACGTGGAGCCATCGCCTGTCAAAAGTGACCAAATATTCAAAACCCGGCCAATAAAGGACCATTTCACTTTTCGTACACATTGCGAAATTGTTACCTATATATAGCAGTGCAATCCTTCAGTATAAATATTTTAGTAGGTTTGAATATCAATCTATTTTTCATGGAGGCTGCACAACAGGCAGCAGTTTGGAGTTTCTGTTGGGAAGCGCCGTGCCTCATCGTACTTGACCTAGGTAGTAGCATAAATAACTATTATTGTAGGACTCGATGTAAGTGTTCAGATTAAGTTTAGATAAAAATAACTACATAATAATAACGGGTCGTTTAACTTTAGATCTACACTCTTTTTAAAATATGTTATGCGTGTATTTAAAAAAAATTTTAAACTACAATTTCATCTAAAAATTCTTGAAAAGTTTTGAATCTGCTAATACACCAATTTTTTTTAGTTATTTGTCTGATCGTTTGGGGTAAGAAGGCACCACAGTATTTAAAAAAAATTAGCACAGAATTTCCCCGAAAAAAAATTTAATGCAAAAGTTTCCGTTAATATCAGGAAAAACATGTGGCACGCGCATTAGCTCCCTCTTCGCCGCTGCCAAAAGCCAAGCCTTGGTTAAAGTCAAATAGCAAAACCAATTGCTCATTATAAAATAAACATAATTTCACTTATTAGCTTACATTGCGACAAATCCTTTCTCAAAATATAAGTAAAAAAGTGTTTTGTGCTATTGTGATTTGTTGTATTGATACCAGCGAGAAATTATTTCGGCATGCGTTTCGGCGAAATCAATGACCGGCAAATATTTTCTATTATTGTAAGGATCATTTTGATGTGACAAACACTTCTACTCTTGGCTTTTTTCGATAATATAAAGCTCAGCTTTTAGTTTTTGCTTTGTTATAATTTCCAATTCATGTGATTCCAATTTTTGTTGATAAACAAACGCACATACCGTGTCGAATTCGACATAAGTAATAGCACAGACCTATATTATAGGTCTGTGGTAATAGATATAACTTATTCGAACATGGCTTCACATAACAAATCCGTATAAGCCAGCTAATAACGTCACGACGAAACAAATAATGTACACCTTGAAATATTTTGTCGTTTTTGTTCAGGTATCTCGTTCGACGTTTATGTCAGCTCTTGTGGTCAAATGTGACGCAACGGGAGAATAAGATTGATAAAGCGACGTTGCTTGACGCCCGCAGCGACTGCCGGCAACTGATGCAAACACGAGGCATTTTATCAGGGTGGTCCACAAAGTTTAATTGAAAAAGTGGTAAATTTTAGTTTTCTTTCTTTCTTTCTTTCTTTCTTTCTTTCTTTCTTTCTTTCTTTCTTTCTTTCTTTCTTTCTTTCTTTCTTTCTTTCTTTCTTTCTTTCTTTATTTATTTATTTATTTATTTATTTAATTATTTATTTATATAAATAGCCAACAGGCAAGTGCCTAATTACAGGATAAGTCACAACTTTAAAAGATAAACAAGCAAGTACAGTAATTAATGCATTAATAGGTATGTGTACTCAAAAGTGGATGTATCAACATGTTCATAATATGATAATGTGATTTATACAAACAAAAATAAGTATTTGTATTTTCAATAATGTGTTGGTGAAGAAAATGTCTTTTAACAAAAACTTTCAAACAGTGAAGTGAAAGTAGTCAAGGTTCTCGGCTTGATTATACCGTTTGCGCACATTCTGTAAATAGGGGGGTTCTGTATTGCAATTTTCCTAGGTGTAGGCAGATAAAATAGACAACTTTGACGTGTTGTTATTGCTGGCACATAAAATTTTATCATTTGGAGCAACATAGGGCCAGTCAATTAAGTTGTTTAGAATTTTGTATATCTAGTATGGTTTTAGAAAAATAATTTCTCCGGATACTCACCGGTGCCGTTCGAGTAATTCATTATTCGGAAACCTCTGTTCGGGATAGAACCCTTTTTGTTTAAATGTAAGATATTTTAAGAATTTTCTTTGTATGTTTTCAATGGAACTGATGTGCACTTCAAATAGAGGTGACCACACGGCAGAGGAATACTCCAACCCTGATCTGACAAGTGTGTAGTTGAGAACTTTGATAGTATCTAAATCCTTGAAATCACGCGTGCAGCGAATGAATCCATATGCCTTAGAAGCCCTGGAACTCACATTTTCAATGTGTTTCACAAAGGAAACTTTACTGACAAATGTAATGCCTTATCTCTGGTAAGGTCACATTTTCAGTGTGATAATCGTGCTTTATATACCTAGGTAATTAGATTTGTTGCTGAATGACATAACGTTACATTTAGACACGTTCAGAATAAGTTGATTTTTTATGCACCAAGCGTGCACCCCCTCTAAATTTCGCTGCAATAATTTGAGATGGTCCGCATATTGTATAGGTGGTCTACGTTCAATTCCGCTTCTAGGTCGTTCACAAAGATAGTAAACAACAGGGGCCCTAAGACGCATCCCCGTGGAACTCCAAATGTTGCAGAATATTCAATGGACTTGTGTCCGCATATGAGAAAAAATACTGTTTGCGATCATGCAAGTACGAACAAAAAAATTCTACCAAATCACCCGAAAAACCGATTCGATGCCACGTGGAAAGAAGCGTATATGTTGGTCTAGGCGGTCAAATGCCTTTGTCATGTCACAGTGTAAATAACATCAGTCTGCGTCTTCGCATCGATGGACTCGGCTATGCTTTGCGTCAAACTGTCAAATTTGTACATGTGGACCGGAGTTTCATAAAGCCATGCTGATTAGGAGAAAGAAGTTAGCAGACTTGCGGATAGATTTCGTTGTAGATGACAACTTCCAGTATTTTTGAAAAATTACAGATTATGGATATTGGTCGATAATTTTCAATCGCAGCTCTGTTTGAGTTTTTAAAAACCGGACGCAGGTATTTTAGTTTGAGGCCAAATGACCGAAATAGTATTTGAGCTTAAGCATTTATTAAATAATTCACATAGGAATTTCGTTAAAACAGTTCAACAATCTTTTATTACAAATACCGGAATAATGTCAGGACCCGCGGTCATTTTTGTGTCATTAATGTGCCACTTGTGTGACACCAAAACAGAAAATAATCTAGTACCTACCCTGTAGCATGTGAAGCAATATTACTTATTGGCAACATTTGTAGATTTAAAATGAAAGTAGTGGATAAAAGCATAATTTTATAATTGTCTGTAGGCATGTAGTTGTAGGTACCTACACTATTTAACAAAGAAAAAATATTTCTATAATATAAAACAACTTTATTAAGCCGATTTTGAGGAAGGTATATTTTGCTTAATGTTACATCACTTCCAAAATTTTTTTTAGATTTCCGCTGAAATTTAATGAAGAAATAGAATCGTAATGTACCGTGTCCTCAAAATATACTTGCATTATTTTATTTTTTTAATATTAAGGCTATATGCTACCTATTTGTAATATTTCACACATTGCTGTAACTAATAGTGTGTCGTGTGTCGTTCTGTTTAGGAAACGAAAATGCCGTAAGTTTCACGCATCCAGATTTTCAAATTCTATTCTCACCGCCAAGAGATCTTATTTGACGCATTCTACACATAATTTGCACTTAAAAACAGTTCCAAATGCATACAACACGGAAAGGCCAGTGCAGCAGTTGTTAATTACTGATGGCCATATGTTCGGTGGATACCCCACCATGAATACTGCATATAATAGACCAAAGTAAAGTCCGTTAACCGCACACTCTATTTTAATCGCCGCGCTTTTTATTCAAATTCAATTCCAATTTAGCTCCTATTTAAAGGCCAGCAAGTGGCGATTCCCTGTAATTTTAAGACGTTGAACATCTCAACGTACGAGTCTATTTATTCAACTGGCGCATCTTTACAGCCCCCGATTGCATGAAATTAGAGATTGGCAGAGGTGCTATATACAGAAGATTTCTCGCCTTTATTGTTATCGCTTTATTTCGTGGATGTGGTGGAGTGTGGGATGTCATAAGTATTGAGAGAAATGTATGCTATGCTATGTAATACATTTTCTTTCTTAACTTCAAAGGTAATAATACTTAGTCTTCATTTTGTTTGATTATCTTCTATATTTAGTAACAATATTTTCAGATGACCTAACACTACGATGACACATACGCATACGCATATAGAGATGTTAGTAGCTTATTCGACTTTTTTGGACATTTTCGGGAGTTTTTACTTGACAAAAGTTCAGAATTTCCAGCTGTGCATTTTTCTGTTGTGTTTCAAATAGGTACGGCTGCACCAGACAACTGCAAAGTTGCCGAAAGCGAAAACATCAGTTTTTAAGGAAAAAAATATTTTTTCGTTGTAGGAAATTATTATTTTTTTTAAGTGATGTATACCCCGATTACATTAAGAAGTCCCGATTTTGTCAGATGACATTCTCCACATAATCCCTAGGAATTTTCTGTTAACCATGGGTATAACATTGGTATATGTTGCGTCTCAACCAGTCAATGATGTCGCTCATTGATTTATGATGTGAAAAATTACCCAAGTGATACGAAAAAAAGAACATAATAAAATAAAAACCCTATTGCAATCACGATTATACCGCTACAAATAAAAATAACTATGACTACAACTCATTTTAATAATAATTTCAAACGTCTTGGAAACACTTTCATTTTGGTATAATCAGCTACTTGCCGCTTCGTCTATGGTGCGTACCTATGAATAAAGAACCCCAGGAAGGAGCAAATTTGGGCTTTACGCTGGACCGGTCCAGTCTCTGGATATGGCGGCATGCCGTTTCCGGTTTACAAAAGTACTTACCGATGGAATGTTATCCCCACAACATTTTGTTCTGATAGTCACGGAATAGCCGCAGGCTGCACAGCTAACCATAATAGATCTCCAAAAAGTACTTATAGAAGAACTACACAAATATCTAATAGCACAAACTACCGTGACAACTGTCAAATATAAAAATATTTTGTCAAATTTCAGTCTCCATACAGGGCGATTTCCGTCTCACGTATTTTATAATGCCCATAGAGCTTTGGCTCCTTCCTGGGGTTCTTTATTCATTGGTGAGTACTCAGGCAAATTTTATTTCGGTGTAATGAAAGTGAAATTGAAGGTTTTCCGGATCGTTCAAAAGGGTTCAAACTTTGGGCAGTGAAAATATTCGCGGGTTTTGTACGTTTCGTGACTTTTACCGTTATCTGTGTTGTTCTTGTTCGTGTTATTAGTAGTTATTCATTGTGCAAATGGGCTCGTTAATGACCTGGACTTATGTCCCGGTTGCTGCATTGATGCCAACTTAGGATGGCGAAATTACAAATTGACAGTCTCAGTAAGGACTTTTTAAAATAATTTGACTATAAAGTGTTGCAAAAATGTGAAATTTTAAGTAATTTAAATCGATTAATACACAGTAAAAAATCCGGTGTTAAATTTGACACGAAAAGTGGTCTATATAAGTCCACACCATATCTGGTTAATTTTACACCTTCTTTTTTGGTAAATTTCACCATATGTTCTGGTGAAAATAAGAACTATGCTGGTGTGAATATTTAACACGGCGTTGTGTAAGATTAACACCGTGTTGTGTAACTTTAACACGCAATTTGTTCAAAATGGTGTAATTTAATTTATTTGGTATTCCCATTTTCTTCTTCTTTCTCTCTTATAATTTTACATATACTTTATTTTAAAGAAATTTCAAATGTCATTGATAAGTTCAAATTAAGGAAATGTGTTATTTGTAAATATAAAATAAAACTAAAAGATAAAGAAGCTGTATATGAACCAGGCATATACTATGTGCTTGGTCTTCAATTTAAATTATATTTGTAGGAAATAATAAACAGCGATAAGTAAAGGAAAGACTTTATTTCAGTTCCAAAATATATGAACGATGCCTTACAAATAGGTACATAAAAATATCAACACTTTCTTTCTTAAAGCTTTAAATAAATATTCATTCTCACAGCCGAAAATATTTGGTTAATATAAAAATTTATATATATTATAACAGTCATAAGAAAAGTGTATACCTAACCACAAACACAAGAAATGCTTTATGTTATAGGACGCGACCAAACTATATTTCGTACAAATTCTCATACAATGTACTTAAGTAACTGTCGTCTTACAGAATTGTCTGTGTGAGACAAAAAGAAACTTCAAACGTTGCGACACAGCGATTTAGTTGGATAGGCCTGTTCTCACAAGCACAAGCAGGTCCCAACTAAGTCGGAGCCAATCAGCAGGCATCAAAACAATCAGAACAGTCAGGTAACTTAAAATCCTTCAATTATATTCACGATTGGTTCCTTATTCCGGTGAGAACAAACTCATATTAACACAGTCGATGAGTATAGGTTATAGGGGCTATCACCTCTTCTATCACACAGTACCTTTCGTCGTCGCATCTGCATATTCGCCTGTCGTTTTAATCCATCTGACTTCACTTTGAAATTTTATTTCACATAACAACACCATTTTTGCACTATCGGCCTGTAGAATCACTTTTATACCTATTATACGAGCCACGCGGTCGGGTCACACGTCACACGAACTGATAAGCTCCGTCGCGCAACACGTTCGAGAAACAACTGATGCGATGGCTTCGATTGCCTAAGATTTTACACCCATAACTGGTGAAAAGACTTCCCCCTCTCCTCTATTTAACACGAACTTGTGTTAATACGTTCAATTTAACACCGGTTAGTGTTAAGGAACACCGAATGGTGTTAAAGAACACCGCTTGATGTGAACAAACACGAAGCCGTGTTAAAAACATAAAAAAATTACACCCCTTAGTGTTAAAATTAACGAATTTGTTGTAGTGTGAATTTCACCAAATGAGGTTTGGTTAAGATATTTGGAATCCACGAATTTTCGTGTCAATTTTTCACCAAATTTCTTTCACCACTTACACGAAGAGGATTTAAACCGATTTTTTTACTGTGTATCTTTAAAAGTGCAGTAACGTTTTTTTGCATTTTAGAAAAATAAAATTATTACAGATAGGTTTTGAGTGATCCTAAACAAGAATCTGCAGTCAGATTTTCTCCAAAAATTAGTGCATTTCGAAATTTGAGCCCATAAAAGTGGTCTTAGTTGGCCATAATTACACCCTAAGAATACAGTTATCCATGCATTTTGAATACAGTTTGACTACTTACCTAACAAAAAAGATTTCAAAGTCGATCAACAAATAAAGATTTTCCAAGGGTGGTAAGTCCTTAACGTGGAAACACTGAATACAGGATGATCCATTGGGAATGGGAAATCCCCAAACCGGATGAGATATAGGGGACTAAAAGATGACTATTGAGGACAATAATGCCGTATTATACAAATTTATCTATCAAAATAATCAAACTGTTGAACTGAAATTTAGCACCGACGTGTTTTTCTGGGACGGAAAATCAGCTAAAGCTTTTGATACGGTCAGCCATCCCGGTTTGTTGGAAACTCTCGAGGGTTATGCATTTAGACTTGCTAAAGAGCTACTTATGTGGTCGAGAGCAAACTGTCAGAATATTAAACGAAACTATATAGTGCTTTTCAACAGGTTCAATATGGAGTCCCATACAGGAGACAGTTCTAGGCCCAGTTCTATTCTGCATATACTTGAATTATATTTTTAAACTTTCTATAGATGCAAAGATTATTAGTTACGCAGATGATACAGCATTTTTTTCCGTGCAGAATCCTGGGAGGAATTGAAATAAAAAATATCAGTTTCCTTTGACATTGTTCTCGATTACTTCAGTACCAAACTCCTAACTGTAAATATGAATAAAACGAACTACTTAACATTTGGCTCCTACTCCAATTCCATGCCAACATTTTGCAAAATTAAAATCAACAGAAGTACAGATGTTGTTATCAATGCAATAAAAGAAAGTGAAATACTTGGGCATCACTATAGATAGAACTTTACAGGTTAGTGGGTCTATGGATCGAGTGATGGATTTAAAGATTGTTTTCCAATTTCGCCGTTTCGTAAAATTTATTTACTTCCTCAGGGCTCCTACAATATTACTTTGCTAAAATGACTGTGATTTTTATGTTTACATTTGTGATATATATTATTTAAAAATTAATTAAATAAACTGTAATATTGTAGGAGCCCTGAGAAAGTAAATAAATTTTACGAAACGTCGGCGAAATTGGAAAACAATCTTTAAATCCATCACTCGATCCATAGACCCACTAACCTGTAAAGTTCTATCAGTAATTGAGGATCGCTAAAATCAGCAACAGTAGTACATCATCACTATAGACTCTCACCTAAAATGGGATAAACATATAAATAATTTAGTGAAAATTTTGAGAAGTATGCTGGATAAATTTAAATACCTGAAAAAGTTTTTCGACATAAAGTTTCTTAAGACATTATATTATTCTCTGGCACAGAGCCACATTAATTATGGAATTGTTGGATGGAGTTGGGGGAGTGTGGCCAACTGTAAAACTTAGAAATAACTGAAAAATGGTTACTTAAAATTATATATGGCAAAGGCTACGCATACTCATCTGACCTTTTATACAAAAGGAGTATTATTTTAGATCCGAGGCAATTATTCTGTCAGACTATGTTGTTGAGATTGTTTAAAAATAAAAATTCTTTGGAATCAGTAAATCATGCACAAAACACAAGAAAGAATGAAAGATCACTAAAAGTGACTAAAATGACAACGACAATAGGGCAAAGGTGCCAGGTATTTATTACACCTAGGTTGTTTAATTACTTACCTGATTACATCCGGCACTCGAAGTCATATAATCATCTTCCATAAAAACGTCGGAACATGGTTACTAGAGTCTCCTAGACATCACATCCACCGACTTATTGACTTAAAAAATAGTTGTATTTATTAGTCCGATTAATCTGTAGATAACAAAAAATACTAATAGAAAAAAACAATAACGAATGAATTAATGAAAATGTATCTACTTACCCTTGATTTGGAACTTTTCTCTCATGCCTTCCAACTTAATTTTTCCACTCAGTGTCTCCTGTCGTGTTACTATATTGCTGTAATACTTAACTCAGTTATTGGCCATAAGGATGTAAGATTAGCGAGTGTAAATGTAATAATTACAAGAAAAGGTGATAATGGGCAAACACTCAAAGTACTGATGATTGCGAAATAGCATGAAACACGTGTATGCGGTTACTAGTTTTTTCTTTTTGTTAACTTTGAGTGTTTGCCCATTATCACATTTTCAGTTATTGGCCTTAGTACGTGTTTTATCTAGCCTTTAATAAGTTTTAGCTAATATAGGAACTGTTTTCCTTAACTTCACCGCACAAGGTTTATAACCTTTGGTGTCCTCTCAATGTTTATTTGAATTTCTGTAATCTGTTGTTATTGTCATTGTTATATTGTTATGTATTTCAAATAAACATTATTATTATTAAAAAAAATTGGTATTGTTCTTTTTAAGGGGTGTATTCAAAAAAGTAATGGAGCTTGATCACTAAAATGCGCCTCGCAGGCGAAATTTTGTAGAAATATTATCAATGTATATAACAATGTTACCTATATACATTATTACACGGCAATTTTCCACTTTATAAGCGCCAATTTTGTATATTCTGGCGTTTGGGACATTTTTAATATGAATGCCTAGAAGTTGTCATTTTTGTCCAAAAATCCAGGGTGGGGGGCTGCCCCCTTGCCCTTATGTAACTATGCCCATGGGTGAAGATGTCAATTTCTACTTATTTCGCAGAGGGCACCATTTGTGCTATTTTTGGATCGTGGTTTTACTAGCAACTTTTTTGAGGTTATCTTTTGGTCTTGCAGGTTCATCATGTGATTTTTTTCATAAAAGGCGTTGAAATTGACAAAATGAATTTCTCATTCAGAATGAATCACCCTGTATATATTATTTTTAAATGTTTGCTGGCATTAAATGATATCGACCAACCAAAACAGCACTGTTTCGGTCTGTCAGATCTTTTTGAGCCTAATTATTAGATTTAAACTCATAAAGTATATGTCCACGCGCGGTTAGAGCGAATAAGAGGGGAAACTTTTTTTATTATATACTTCTTTGAAAACACCTTATTTTCATCTGTTTTAGCAATAATGAAAGATGGGGTTTTTCGGGCTAGCGCACGCAAACAGCGCATGGAAAAACTTTCCTGAATAAAAATACCGAATATATGGCTTTAAAATAGAAATATACAGCAACGTAAACTAAATTTAAAAAACTCGATATGCTCTCTGATGTTCAACAGGTACCTATTTTGTATTTTAAGTCGTAAGTGTTTCAACATTTAGATACATTTCTGTAATATTTTTGACATAATTTTTTGAAATAATTTGAGAGTAACCATGGAAACGCATCATACATACCAAACACTATATTGTCTGCATTGTTCATTTTTTGTCAATTAAATTTATTATAATATGCCGATAAAATGTTTTATGTTTCCGTTTTCAAAGAAGTATAATAAAAAAATATCGTTCATTACACGTCCAGAAATAGATTTTTCCGTGCTTGCATGACTTCCTGTGTTCGGCTGCGCCTCACACGGGAATTTGTCACGCGCGCACGGAAAAATCTTTATTTCCAGACTCGTAATGAAATATACTATTATTTCACATTTTGTGGAAAAAAGCACACCCGATAAAAAGTTTTACTTGCGTTCAAAATTAGGTTGCCACGAACAAACTTAACATTTCATGTAAGAGGTAAGTATCCAGAGTAAGAAAAATTAGAAAAATGTCATAATTATCTTTATTTTTAATCTTTCCAAAAAGTGTGACTAGGGAAAGTTTTGTACCCAAATCAGCCCACTTTTATTATTTCCAAAGTGTAGGTATGTGAATAAAAGAGAAAAATGAGGTTGCCATTAAGACCCTTAAGATTAATTTAATCCTAACCGTTATTTAACTTTACTTCACATAGTATGTGTGTTTTCTGCGTAAAATGTAAAGTAAACAAGTTTTTCCTTTTATTTATTTTAAGTGTGGACATACTGTAGGTTTACAGTGGTTCGACATGCTTAGTCATTCCCAAAAAATTTTAAATGTCTTTTGTATTTTCTGGAGAATATTTTCAAAATTCAGCATGCAAAATGCCTGTCGTACTTTTTTATAAGATTGGTTTTCCTGTAATAACGTTCCTGGGCTAAGAACACCAAGGATTTTCTGCGACACTTCTATCTACACCAACCATACGTTCAGATGACCTGACACTATACGATAACAAACTCGCATCTCTAAAGGTGTCGTCTGACCTGGACCAACACTATAATATTAATATAGTGTCGGTCCAGGTCTGACGAACAGTGTGTAAGAATATATCCATAATAATAAATCGAATAAGCATAAGAGAGATGGGTATAAAGGAAACGTTGCCACTACTACCTAACGCAGTCGAAACGGTTCAACCCATCACGGTGAATGGGCACTAACCGCAAGTAAGTTCTACCTACTATCGATTAGGTGGGAACCCTCAGGGTAGGCGTGGCATCGCCACCTCTACTATCCAGTTTGCCCGTGCTTCACCCCACCACCTCTCGCCACTTCTTTCCCTGAGTATAATATTTTATTATAATCTCATCTCATTTGCTATTCGCTCATGCCTCTCCCTACCCTGGTTGTAGAATTTTATATTGCTCTCCACTAGTATAGCAACGTCGCATTTATACGAGTACATATCCCTTTTCTACTCACTTGATTTCTCGTTATGGATATATTACACATTGTTCGCCAGAAGACACCTTTATACCTGCCAGATCAGTAGCTTGTCCGACTTGTACAACTTTTTGGATATTTTCTTAAATTGGGTAGTAGGTAATGTAAACTTTGTGGCATCCTGCCTCTTAATAAGCCCAATTCCAATTTTATCTAAATATACACTTTACATTTAATTGGGTAATTAATTTGCACACCTAAGGTACCAGTTTGGTACAAAGCAGAAATTATTGCATTCAATGATATCATTCCATTAAATTCGCTTAAATCGGAATATTCACGCATGTTACTAAGTAATTTGAATTAAACTTGCGTTTATAACTTTATCTAGAAATTATCTTTAACATGTAGTTAACTGGAAGAATATTTAGAGGCACTACTGATATAGTTATAATCTTCGTTTGGCATTACTGCAACCTAAATTGACTCAGAGAAAATATAGTGTCGTTTGCTTTCCGATATAGATTCAATATATTGGGTGTTTCAAAATTACTTCAAAATATTTTAGGGGGTGATTCTCTCGCGAAAATTAGGGGGGTTTTTCATATAAATTTAAAAAACATTTTTTTATTCATTGCTCCGCTCTGAAACAAAACGAAAAGGATAAAATTCGGTGGAAAACTTATACTAATAAAACGACAAATAGTGACATTTTTAAAACTTGAAATGTAGCTGCAAGGGGATGTACAAACCAACCCCCAACTTAGCTTATATCAGAACTATTAAATCGGTCAAAATTTCATAAACGGAAATTTTGATCCAGAGAGAAGCGAACAAAAACTTTTTCGTTTCTTGCAATTTTGCGAAACAACGATTGCTTTCTCCCAAAAAATTAAATTGTGTTGCCGTGCATTTCAAAGCAATTTTCATTTATTATTTCAAGTCTTACTAGACTACTGGCTAGTGTCAGTGTCAAATACTAATCACTTGTTGGCATATTGTTACTGTGTGTTTTTAATGAGAACAGATTAGAAGCAGTATTTTAAATTTAGATCAAGAAAGGATCTACCGATATTTGGTTAAGATGGAAGATTTTACAAATGCTCCAAATGACAGATACCTTATGCATTTTGTATGTGGTCTTGCTAATGGAAACGCATTAGCAGCTCAGCAGCGCCTTTACGCGGAATTGTATCCGCGAATAAGGGAACTTAACGAGTTCCCTTATCATAGTTCATTCGCACTAATTTATTGATTTTACGAGAAAATGGAAATTTTTTGAAGAAAACTACTGA
Organism: Pseudeuparius sepicola; assembly: GCA_963920635.1. Taxonomy (NCBI): domain Eukaryota; kingdom Metazoa; phylum Arthropoda; class Insecta; order Coleoptera; family Anthribidae; genus Pseudeuparius; species Pseudeuparius sepicola. Next base: position 21,748,758 of record OY987306.1, read on the forward strand.
TTGCAGACGACCTCGGGAAGTAAAAATTGCACCGTTAGAGGAGGCTGTTCTTAATCGAATAGAAGAATGTCTTGAAAAAAGTAGGAAAATCATGTGAATATTATGATCTTTGATTAAATGTAAGCCATTCCACGCTATTTAGAATTTTAAAAGAGCAGCACTTGGATGCGAATCACCTTCAATCTGCCCAAGCGCTTTAACCCAGAGACTATTTATCTCTTGTAGCCTTTTATCAGTGGACACTTCAAATGATCGCCAATAAATACCGCCTTTTATATCACACATTATGTTTACGGATGAGGCTAATAATAATAATAATATCTAATAATAATACCAAAAGTGTTTCCCAACATTATTCCATTTTTTTGAAACCACTGATCGTTTGTTTATTTGGGACTGCTCAAGCGCCTCAGCCAATCAAAATTGCCGATTTTACTTCGGCGCCAAAACAGTTAGGGACTTTGTTCCGATAAGCAACATTATTCCGTTGGCAGCACTACTTCATCGATCCGTTTACATATTTTAATGGCGGCTGTTGTTGTAATTTTGTATTTGTTAATATTTTTAGCAAAAATCGTACTATTTTTAGTGCTGTGAAAGTGAATTTTAGGCTTATGGGCTAATTAAAAATGGATTAAAACTGTGCGGTGTGTATCTATAAAGAGCTGCAGAACCGCAAACAACGGCATCCTTTAGAGAGGTCTAAAGGTATTTTTAGTAAGGTATACAAAAAATGTGCATGGAAATTTACATGAAAGTTATTTATTTTCATATTTTGAAAAGACACGATTAATAAAATGACATATTACAAGCTTTTATTTAACTTGCCCTGTTAGTAGGTAGGTATGTGTGGGTCGAATCTTGCAAGCTGAATTATAACCACTTCCTGACATCCGATTGAGCTGACATTTTGCATACACCTTTAGTTACGGTGACAATACAATATGTAATACTCAATATTGTAATACTTTCAAAATGGCCGCCGCTCCAAGATGGCGGATGATGTATTTTTGTCAACCCCCTTAATATGGGTATCAAATGAAAGGGTTTGAAAATCAGAAAACGATAAAGTTAGTAACATCACACTAAATTCAATATGGCCGCCGCTCCAAGATGGCGGATTACATTTTCTTTTCAACCCTCTTAATATGCGTATCAAATGAAAGGGCTTGACGAGTAGAAAACGATAATGGTAGAGACATCACACTAAATTCAATATGGCCGCCGCTCCAAGATGGCGGATTACCTATTTCAACGGCTCGATGGCGATGGGTTGATGGGTAGAAAACAATAAGGTGAATGACTTCATACGAAATCCAATATGGCGGCCGCCCCAAGATGGCGGACTAAATTTCTTTACCCCCCTCCTGACATGGGAATCAAATAGGTTCTAAAAAGCACAAAATAAAATTGAAAATAAAAAAAACCTTTTTAAAAACAAGCTTTTATTTAGGCCATGTACTAAAACGAATAAAATAAGTTTAGGTTTTCGTTAATATATTTCAATTCCAAATTGCGACAAGTTTTTGCAAATCAAAAAGCTTGTCGCGCGAATTGTAAAGAAAAAATGCATACTTTGGCAAATAGGTACCTACTTGCTTATCAACCAATCACTGTCCAATAAAATTAATTGGTACCTACTTTCGTCAATATTTCGCGCGACAAGCTTTTCGATTTGCCAAAACTTGTCGCAATTTGGAACTGAATTATCTTAACGAAAACCGAAACTTATTTTATTCGTTTTAGTACATGGCTTAAATAAAAGCTTGTTTTTAAAAAGGTTTTTTTTATTTTCAATTTTATTGTAAAATTTTAAACCAACCAATAGCATATTTTTGCGGATATTTTTGTTGGCAAATTTTAATTTATTAATTACTCATTTTTACCATTATTTTTAGGTGTTCAGATCATCTCGCAGTAAACGATATGTGTGTAAGTCCAAGAGGCATTTTATTTTTCAATGTATGATAAAGTATTATTGTTTTGTATGATTTTTATTTTTATTTTAATTTGTAGTCTCCTAAAACGCACACACCCGTGGTCTTGGGGACTTAAACAGAAAATTGCTGTTTATCAATTACAAATGGAGGTTAAGTTTTTTATTATTCTTCATAACAAAGAATTCTACTTTGTGGAGATATGGCATTACTTATCGATTAAGGAAATCTCGTGACTGAATGTATTAAGATGATAAAAGATGAAGCTTTTGGGCTTGCAGTCAAGTTGGTCTTTAAATAAATTATTTGTTAATTGCCAAGCTTTCGGAATTGCATTACTTATCAATGGATTTTTGGTCGGAGGATACTAGTGTAGATATCTACTAGACTTGAAATAATAAATGAAAACTTGCTTTGAAATGCACGGCAACACAATTTTTTTTTTTGGGAGAAACCAAAGTCACGCAAGAGAGAAAAAAGTTTGTAAACATTAGCTTCCTTTTGGATAAAAATTTTTGTTTATGGAATTTTGACCGGTTTAAAAGTTCTGATACAGGCTAAATTAGAGGATGCTTTGTACACCCCCTTGCAAAAATGTCATAATTTGTCGTTTCATTAGTACAAGTTGTCCACCAAATTGCATCCTTTTGGTTTTTTTCTTTCAGAGCGGAGCAAATAAATAAGTCATGTTGTAACATCAAATTTAGAGTGGTGCAACTTGGAGGGGGAATTTTTCCGAGTAAAAATTTATATGAAAGACCCCCTTAATTTTCGCTTGAATTTTTTAGAAGTTACTCTGTTTTTTTTCGCGAAGGATGTTTAGCCCTATATACGATAATTTAGTATCGAAAATCAGACTTGTGGCAACATAGCTCTCCAGTGCCCACCTTGATGGTTTACATTAAAGCAGAAGCGTCGATTGACCCGGGTACTACGCCACGTTTTAAACTTCCAGAAAAGATTTTTTTTCGCATTTTCATTTTTATTAGACCTCCACCACTGTGTAGTTAAAATTTTTTACATCATGACTAAATCACCCTATATATCAGTGGAATCGGAAAAATTATTAGATTTCAAAAATGCACAAATATACAAAGCGTTTTGATTAAAAAATTGTAAGCTTGGTTCTACGCCACGGATATGTATCTACAACTTTTTTTTTATAAAACTTGTTGCTTCAAAAATTAAAAAATAGGGGTTGAGATTTACACTCAACACTCAACCTCTCTGTAAATTAACATACATACTCCTAAACTGATAGCTCTTCCCGGTCCTAATTTCAGGTCGTTGCCATTATTGCACTCATCCACATCAGATGCAGCAACTTTTAATGGTATCGATTTATAATACAATTTCATAATTTTTCCCTTAACAACTGTTACCCGGAAGTGCCACGATTGTTCTATAACTCGAATCATGATTGCTGGCGCCAACAATACGTGAAGTTTAAGATACTTACTGAGCAACAAAAGGAATTGTCGATGCTGCACATCTTTTGTTACGTGAAAGGGGGAAATATTGGTGTTTTGTGTCAAGTTAATTGATTTGATTCGTAAGGGTTAAATGATCTAACGGATGCTTATAATTTTGCAATCGAATTATATTGAGGATGCCTTACCGGAAAAATGTAATAGGTACCTATAGTAATGCTCTAGGCAGATTTAGGTAAAATTATTTAGAAAAATTTCCGGCACGAGTGGTATCTGTCGAGATTATTTCACGAATATGATTTAATAATTTCTGTATTAATTTTTTCTATGTTTACATTTTCAAAACGACTCATTTTGAATGAGTTTATTGACAGCTTCGAACGTAGCATTCAAGTAAACAAACATGACGCATGGATATCCAAGGCAAATGCGATTATACCTACACCCTGTCAGAGTTGGTTTATTTTCTGAATGTGTGTTATAAATTTAAACGGAGACCGAGGTCTAATAAGAACAATTTAGCAGTGTAAAAGTTATATAAATTTATTGATACAATGCTTAATAATACCGCAACAAAATTTATAAGCTGCATAATTTAGAACAGTGTAAAACACCAATTTTAAGAAGTACGGGTTTGTATCGAACAGATTCGCGGTTGCTAAGCAACGAAGTGGTAATTGCACTAGTGGTATGACCGCGATAATTTGCACTAGTGCAATTATCGCTAGCAGAGGCATATGATTGGTTGGATTTTTATGGAAGGAGTTATTTTTTTGGATGCAAGCAGTATGAGGGAAATAATCGCACTAATTTTTACCAATTTTCGGAAGCCTCTGCCTCATTGTGTCCTCTTAGTGCCAATTCGAAAGCCCCACAAAAACGAACACAGTTAATTATTTGAAAGATGATAAAATTTCACATCCCCAATAGATTTTTATAAAAAGAAAGTTAGCGGCTATATGGGTCTATAATTTTCGGCAACTGGTAATATCATACCAACATCCAAGTTCTAATGGATGTGCCAGTGCTTTCATATTTGAATCGTTCGGGAAGGTAGACTACGACAGCTGTTTCCCCTTATTAGGTTCATCAAGGCAGCCATTACCTCCCCGAACAACTGAAACCAAAACGGTAGCAGTTATAATAGTATAACTTGCACTTGGAGGTGAGGAACCAACCAGAGGTGCCATCTAGTATCAAGCTGATAGTACCAGAGCCTAAATTTCACAAAACATAGTAAACACCAACAAGTACAAGTTAGGTTGGTGTTGAAAACTACAAAATAAATGTGAAGAAGAAGCTACACAGGAAACAGGTTCCTTGGCCATTCACCACTTATCTTCCAAATTTGTGGAAATCAACAAGGATCTGGCCGGAAGCCCTATCCTTGTGAAACTTGCATCTTATAGCCGAAGAAATATTAAAAAGATGATAAAATTTCACGTCCCCAATAGATTTTTACAAAAAGAAAGTTAGCTGCTTTATGGGCCTATAATTTTCGGCAACTGGTAATATCATACCAACATCCAAGTTCTAATGGATGTGCCAGTGCTTTCATATTTGAATAGTTTTGTTAATTATTTTATTTAAAACGTACCGATTTTTCTGCTCATTATGTTTAAGCAGTGAGTGTATCGGGATGTTATTCATGTGTACCTTTCGATTTTTCGTGTGTCTTCATTTTTTCCCAAATGTGAACAACATCGTTGGTTCCCTTTTTTGGACCAAGTCTCTTCACCGCCGAACAAAATACGTACAAAACAAAACAACTTGTTTGTTTCTTCACACCCGCACCACCAATTACTTTTTAAGTAGACACTTTTGTTGAATTTACGTGATCGCGTTTTTTGTCCTGCCGTTTGACTTTTCTCTATAAATAAATCGGGTAACGGCTTACCCAATTCTTTAATTTGCAGTTTTTGCTCAAATTCCATTGACGAAAACGAATTTGTTAATAAAAAACTTATACTGTTCATTTTGAAAACGTTAAAATTTATAAACATTATGCGGATTTAACTCAATGATCATTCCCAATTATTGTCGATCCCACTTCCACATACGCCGGACCGCTTTCGGTATCTCTACAATGCTGTCCAAATGGAAGGTGGCTCAGGTTATATTAGTATGCAGAGCTCCCGGACAGCTCTTTCCTGCGCGCCGCGCAAAATGTTTAATATGAATTTGTGTAAACTATGGTCGATGACGGGGCATAATAACTTAAACCAATTTGTTTTCTGCGCTTTCGGAGAATAAATCTTCCTCCTTTCACAAAGATCATGCCACGTTAAAGTGAAATGACAGATTAATAAATATCATGTTAAAATGTCATAACAACAGAAACCTATAACTAACTATACACAAAATTAAAAAAAAAACCGTAATTCGCAATGTAAACAAACGGCATACCCCAGAAACCATTTTATATTTTTTAGGTTAGAGCTTTGAATTGAACAGGTTTATTGGACAAAAACTGAAAAGTCGAGGCTGTGACGCCGAAACGAAACGTTTTGGCCATATGTTTGATATCAATCTGGAAGACCTCTCTGCGTGGGACATTCCTGGTAATTAGATCTTCTAAGAACGGGAATAGATTTATGAGCAGAAATACATTCCGATCCGTAATTGTATATTCTCTTCGGCGGCGAACAAGCTATCTCGCATTTTCGGTAATTTTTCTCGGATCTCCAATAATTAATGAGTGTAATTATTATAATTACATAATTAATAAAGTACCACTCGAATTCCAGGAATGTCTGCTCGAGTCCTCGCAGATATCCAGTAACTATGTTTATAACTTGTTATTGTAAAACGCGACGACGACGCGGTGCAGCCGTTACCATTACATGTTTATCCTTCATAAAATGAGTTTGTTATGAAGGTCCCGTCCAAGCCACTTAATATAATACTAATTGCCGTAGTTAAATGAAAGTAGTTACTTAGTCGGCTGATTGGTTTCTTTCTGACAACCACGTGAACTATCGAATTAGCTCTTTACGATCGTTCTTTCAAGCCAGTGAGGAGGTGTTTAATTATGATTGACAGGTAAAAGATAATTCAAAACGAGATGCTAATACTGCATTCTTAGGAACTCATTGATATACCTGCCAGAATGGATTTTATTGCCCTTGCCAGTGTTTCTCAAGATTAAACACGAATCGAAAATGGAAGAAAACGCCATTTTTTCTGAAATGATTAGTTTTTAGTTAAAACAGTGATTATAGTATTGAGAAGATATTCGACCGCTCTGTATTCAAGCGACTAAGCTGTAAGCTAGCGCCACCTCGAGTTAAGGGCTGTCAATGAAAAAAAAAACCGTTTTTAAAAACAATGTTAATGACGAGCAGCGGACAAGAAGTGTCTGTTGAAATTACATGGGTTACATTTATAAATTCAGGTAAGCATACTCAGCGTAATGTTATCTTTAGCTCATGTACATAATACAGGGATGTTACTCCTTCACCCTTAGAGGGGCATATATAAACTTTTTAAGTTTCTATGACCTAGATAATTAATTTTGAAAAACTAGGTCTTATATACTTGCATATTGTAACGAAAAATGCCTCTAAAGTTATTATATTAGCTTTCAAGCAAGTTCTACAGCCCCTACCAGAGAGTCTGAAGAAGATGGTCGAAGAAGCCGCTGCTTACTTAACAATGGAGCAGCAGTGCAAACTGCGAAAACTGATTGAAGAAAATCGTGATGTGTTTGCTACTTCTGAATGTGATTTTGGAAGGACAGGTTTAGTACAGCACAGAATAAATACTGGTAATAGCCCTCCGATCAAACAGGCTCCTCGAAGGATACCCCTTGCTAAGCAAGAAGAGGTCTCAGCTATGATGAAGGAAATGGAACAACAGAGAATCATTGAACCGTCACAGAGCCCATGGACTTCTCCAGTTGTCCTAGTGAAGAAGAAGGATGGTTCTATGAGGTTCTGCGTAGACTATCGACAGTTAAATGACGTCACCAAGAAGGACAGCGAGGCCAACGATAAAGACAGGCCACGGCGCTAACGCATAATCGCGTAGTTACGTGACCAACTTAGTTCTATATAATGAAAGGCATTTTTGGAGACAAGTAGAAAAAACAAATTTCGTAACAATTTGGCAAGTTTTATTTCATCTATTACATTATTGGATTTGTGCATCCAAGCTTTCTCTAATTGTTTTTTCAAAATTTTCAACCTGCCTCAGCTGTTTTAGGCTGAGAGTTAAATGGCACTGCACTCACAATATTTTGGCACATTCTCAAAAATTGTTGGGACAGCACCTTCCTTTAGCTTAGGTGATATTCTTTATAGGCATTTTCCTCCCGCAACACATTTGTCCACTTTAATTATTGTTTCACTTTCTTGAAAATGTTAGCCACACATACTTAAGGGTTTTTTAGAAATTAGTTGGGATTTTACGAATCCATTTTTGGCGGAAATTTTCATCCCGAGGCAAAACAAAAAATGTTTGTTATGGCGACACTTTCTTCCTGGCTTTTGTAATATGTATAAATATAATATAAACAGACCCAATATTTGGTATTTAGGTTATTTTTTACGAAATAAAAATGAAAACTAACCTCATAGGTATACTCTAAATATTGACGAGGTCTCAGTTGATCGGCAGCGTGAAAGATCATATCAGGGCGTAAGTCGACAACGAAAATCCTCGAGTACGTTACAACACTGATTTATTTCGCACATGGTGAATGGTGAATACAATAAATATACACAAACCCGAACGTGGTCAACGGGAACGGCTTCCAGCCACCCGGACCGTCTGAACTCGCGGATCTCCCGTAAGCAGTCCACCCCTCTGTGTCTCCGGCTCCACTGTCCAATACTAATACTGTCCCATGTCCATAATAGTCCATTCCGGGTTCCCTATTCTGTGGTTCGGGGGAGAATTCCCCTTATTACAGCGCTTACGCGTCGCGTCGCGTCGCGTCGGTGCGAGCGGCACCAGTACTCTTGGACGGCACGACTCCCACCCAGACACCCAGAGGCCATAATAACACCTGGGCGGTTCCCCTCCGCCAGGACACACGCGCACTAGACACAAACTTGTTTCTAAAATATAAACTAAGACGTTTAAAAACACTTTAAACATTGAACACTTCTCAAAACCCAAGCTGCCGCTTTCAGTTATGTGACAAATGACATGTAACGTCTGACTAAGATGGTCACGTGATTTTTGTGCGCCAGGGCCTGTCTTTATAGTAGGCCTTGGAAGGACAGCTACCCTCTACCCAGGATAGATGACACTTTAGACGCTCTATCTGGTTCTAAATGGTTTTCCACGTTGGACTTGAAGAGTGGGTACTGGCAAGTCGAAATGCACACTCAAGATAAGGAGAAAACTGCATTTTCTACTGGTACAGGTTTACGGCAATTTAATGTTATGCCATTTGGCCTCTGTAATGCACCAGGAACCTTTGAGAGGCTCATGGAGTCTGTGCTAAGAGATATGACATGGAAAACCTGTCTAGTATATCTGGATGATGTCATTATTTTGGGAAGAACATTTGAAGATCACTTGAAGAATGTCCGAGAGGTATTCCAGAAGTTACGAGAAGCTAACCTAAAACTAAGCCCAAAAAAATGCTGTTTCTTCAAGAAGGAAGTTAGATATTTGGGGCATGTAATTTCAGAGTTAAAACAGACTCAGAAAAGATAGAGACAATTGAAAAATGGCCGCGACCGAAAGATAAACATGAACTGAGGAGCTTCCTGGGTCTGTGCACTTATTACAGGAGATTCGTCCTAAGCTTTGCACACATAGCCAGGCCGTTGCATAGGCTCACAGATCACAGATTATATGTGGACCTCAGATTGTGAAGAAGCATTTCAGACCTTGAAGAAGGCATTAAGTTCTTCACAGATTTTGACGTTTCCCGTTCCTGGAAAGACATTCATCGTAGATACAGATGCCAGCAACTTTGGTATTGGAGCAGTGCTGTCCCAGGAGCAAGAAAGGCAAGAAAAAGTTATTGCCTACTTCAGTAAAACTCTGTCAAAGCCAGAGAGAAACTACTGCGTGACAAGAAGGGAACTGTCAAGGCCGTTGAACATTTCCACAAGTATTTATATGGCCAACCTTTCATATTAAGAACAGATCATGCATCACTAAAATGGCTATTCCAGTTCAAGAACCCAGAAGGACAAGTGGCAAGATGGCTTCAAAGGCTGCAGGAATATGACTTCAAAGTGGAACACCGCAAAGGGGACAACCATAAGAAAGCTGATGCATTGGCAAGAAGACCCTGTAATGAAGACTGTCATTACTGTAGTCGACAGGAATTAAGAGAAAACCCGGACCTAATTCTATGTAAACCAACTACTGTCCGTGGACCTGAAAATTGGGATTCGGAAGTCATCGCCAGAGAGCAAAGCGAAGATCCCATATTCGGTATAATATTTGACCTAAAATTAAGACGTATACCCAAACCTGAATGGAAAGATATTTCGGACAAATCACCAGAGTTGAAGGCATACTGGGCACAATGGAACTCGCTAGTAATTAAAGATGGTGTACTAAACAGAGTTTGGGAAAGTCCAGATGGAAAAGAAAAGCTATTTCTGACAGTACTTCCCAAGAAGAGAGTGTCGGAGGTCCTGAAAGCATTGCACGAAGGCGTTGGAGGTGGATACTTTGGCATTAGTAAGACCTTGAATAAAGTTAGAGAGAGGTTTTACTGGGTAAACTCTAGGGAAGATGTCGAAGAGTGGTGCCGCCGGTGTGAAGAATGTGCTTCGGCGAAGGGACCAAAAACTAGGAACAGGGGTAAAATGATGCAATACCTGGTCGGACCTCCTTTTGAAAGGATTGCCATCGACGTAGCGGGACCGTTCCAAACCAGAGAATCTGGCAACCGTTATGTGTTAGTCGTCATGGACTACTTCAGCAAATGGCCAGAAGTTTATCCAATCCTCAACCAAGAGGCCACCGCAGTCGCAAAGGTCCTGTTCCAAAATTGGGTATGTCGTTTTGGTGTACCAAGAGAACTACACTCTGATCAGGGCCGCAATTTTGAGTCGGAGGTATTCCAAAATGTCTGCCGCTTGCTAGGGATTTACAAAACAAGAACAACACCCCTGTACCCCCAGTCTGATGGTATGGTAGAACGGTTCAATAAGATTTTAGAAACATACCTGAAGATGGTAGTGAATCAGAAACAAAGTAATTGGGACACATGCATACCACTTTTTCTATTGTCCTACCGTTCCGCTGTGCATGAAGCGACAGGAAAGTCTCCAGCTAAGATTATTTTCGGAGACAATCTAAGACTCCCTATCGACATCATAACCGGCCGACCAGATAATCTAGAATCTACTGATGACTACTTGAGTCACCGGAGAGAGCGTCTCCATTTGGTTCATGAAGAAGTTCTCCAGAAGTTGCATCTAGAAAGTGACAGGATGAAGATCCGTTACGATCTGAAAGCAACCAGTGTTGAAGTTAATGTGGATGACAAAGTGTGGTTATACAATCCTAAGCGAACAAAAGGTCGGTCTCCGAAACTCGATAGAAGTTGGGAAGGACCATACATCGTCGTGAACAAGATGATGTTGTTTATCATATAAGACGTAGCCCAACAGCAAAGATGAAGATAGTAAATATCGTCAGGTTGTCTCCATACCATGAGAAGATGGTCATATAACTTGATCGGGACGATCAAATGTTAGAGGGGGGCAGTGTAACGAAAAATGCCTCTATAGTTGTTATATTAGCTTTCAATGAATATGTCTGCGCGGTTTTCTAACCTACTCAAAGATTTAGCAGATAAATTTTAAGTTTGGGTATTCTACTTACAGTTTTATATTTTTTTGTAATTAATTTAGAGGCATTTTCCGTCATATCTTTGTTGGACTGAGGCCCTCAGGGCCCCATTTTCCTTTAGATTCATTGTTGTCCCTGTAAAGCCCTGTAAAGCCCTGTAAAGCCAGGAATATTCTAGAGTATTCTCCAGTCTTCCTTTTGAGTATGTAAGCCCTGGGAATTGGGCCTGAAGAGAAGTGAAAGGTTAGAAAGCGATTTTGTGCGAATTTTGGAGCAGAAAGAATATTCTTGGACAGTGACAGTAATCTGACAAGTTTATTTGTGATTTTTGAAGGCTAAACAATAAAGTTGGTAACCAAGGCAACGAGTTTGGTCTGTGATTGTTGAGGTACAGTACAATATTTTAATATCTGATACAGTGATAGGTGTCAGTATGTGGTATTTAGAGACTTTTTCGAGTTATTATGCTTAGCTGTGCAGCTTGTGGCACTTCCCTGACCGCCAAAACTAAAATGTTTGAGAATTATAATCCATCGGTAAGTAATTTTGTAATTTAAATTAACTTTTGGTCCATGCAAAGGGGCATAGGCGTTTGTGAAGGTACCTTCATCTTCATAATTGGAAATTTAAAATTAGAATTGCTGTATTATCAAGGATTCCTAAACTTAAGAGACATAAATAAGTGCCTTATAATTTTTCGCCTGTATTTTAGGTACCGATTTCACGATAATTGAGGATTTATGCCTTGATTAGTTTGTCGAAACAACTCAAAGGTGAGCGCCACTGTGAAAACGGAAACGGCATCCCGCCATATGCAGACTGTCCCGGTCGAGCGTAATTTGCTCCTTCCTGGGGTACTTTATTCAAAGATTTCATCATTATAAAACAAAACTTTACATTTACGACAGAATGAAAAGGTGCACCAAAATGATGCGAACCTGCGCAAGACCAAAAAGACCTCACAATGTTACGAGTAAAGGCACGATCCAAATACAGGGCAAATGGCGCCCCCTGTGAGATACGCATAAATTCACTTCTTCAACTTATTTCCCATTCCCAAAAACAGTGCCAAACAGTTCAGCAGCTTGATTACTTTGGGAGATATATATTATATACAGTGTGGTCATTTAAGTGCGCAACATATGGGATTTTTTTTATTAATTGCACAACGAAAATACAAATATTCCCAAAAGGCGCACTTAGAATGGTTCCAAGTCAAACAGCATACAGGGTAGGTCAAAAAATATAAAAATTGTACAAGAGTAAAGTAGGGGAGAGTCTGGAACAGTGGCCATACAGGTACAGTGGCCACATCGTTCTAGTTTTCTTATTAAACAAGTAGGTGCTGCTATCTCGTACAGAATGGACCAATGAAAGGCCAACTACAGATAGGTGTAAACTGTTATTTGATTGTGAAGGTTTCTGCATAAAGAAAACCTTACCTAACAATTGGACAGTGCAAGTAAATTTTAAGGTGTAGCTAAAATTAGTGCTTACCGGTACAGGAATAGACTTAAATACGAAATGGTGCTGGTAGCTTATACCGAAAACACGTATAAGTATTTACTGATATAATAAGTTTTTGACTTTTTGAAGACACCCTTGTTGTTTCTTATTTTTATCGAAAACATGTGAATGATGGTACAGTGGCCATACTAAATGTAGGTACAGTGGCCACAAATACGCGAGGGATGGCCACTGTACCATCATGTATTTTCGAGTTAGGAAAAAGATGGTGATGAACTTATCGTAAACGATATAGCAAATATTAGTATATCTAAACTCCTTTGTTCTTGTAAAATTTGCGACAAAGAAAACCTTAAATATCATGTAGGATGCGTTTTAAAAATTTCTAGAAACACTAATTCCATGAGGCGCCATGACTGTTTCACCTATCCCGATTGCCGATTCGGCTGTAGTACCAGACGATGATGTTTTACTTCATTTGTGCCAACCTGAAAAAGTTGGGGGCACTAACAGAACTGCTAATCTATTTTCATTTATAATGTCTCCTAATCTTTCTTTGACGTTAAAATGTTTCTAGAGATAAATTTAAGTTACCTTTTTTCTAGCATATAATATGTGTCATTTTGTTAAAATTTTCTTTAAAATAAATCATTCTTGCATAAGTCTATTTGTTTACATCAATACAACAGCACTGTTTGTACAGTGGCCACTTTGTTTTACATTTTTAAAAGTCAAATTTTTCCATTTCAGTATTATTTTTTAGTTGATTGAATTTTAAATCGTAACGGCAAATATAGTGTTTATCCGTTAATGGTATCAGGTTTAATCAAAAAGGATCAGTTACTTTTTGGATACAAGTTTTATAAAAAGATGGCCACTGTTCCAGACTCTCCCCCCTTATTTAAAAAAATTCAGCAAAATGTTATTAAGAAAGTTGTCTAGAATTGAAAGTTAGGTATGCCTAATAACCAAAACATGGCCTCCTATGAAAAATAAATATATATTTTTTGAAAAACATTAATAATTTCCTAAAAAAAAATTTTGATTTAATATTCACCCTAAACAATTTCATAAATCAATCAAAATTATATCAATTTCGCATAACTTTGTTCAAATTCAAGCATGCCTATTTGTCAAATTAACTTAGATTTTTATTTTTTTAGGAAATCACAAACTTCATGTTTGTTGCAACGATATTAAACAAAACATTAGTAATGATAATGTGAATAATAAAACACTCTCATTTAAGGTGCAAAATTTTTATTTTAAATGTCTATTATGAAACTGGAAATTAATTGAATAATTTTTTTCTTTGGAGGCTATGTTTTGGTATTTACGCATAGCTTTTAATTGTAAACAACTTTTCTAAATAACCTTTTGCTGAATTTTTTGAAATAAGGGTACTTTACTCTTGTGCATTTTTTATATTTTCTGACCTAGGTACCCTGTATGCTGTTTAACTTGCAACCATTCTAAGTGCACCTAATATGATTATTGAACATGCATCAACTTTCGGCAATGTCTGTATTTTGGTTGTGCAATTAATAAAAAAGTCCCATATGTTGCACACTTAAATGACCACACTGTAGGTATAGCCACAATTCAAAAAGAGAACTTTAACGACCCGTATTTGGAAAACAAAAGAATATAGTGCCGTACTCGATAGGATAAAATGATTTTTTAGTGAGATCTGTCCGATTTTTAAGTATGTTCCATTCATTACGGGACGCATTTAAACATTCCGGTATAAGATTCGGCACCTAGGAAAATTTCATTGGTCCACGTGAATTCGGATCGCCAATGAATGCGGAGTGCCGAAATTTGTGCCGGAATGTTTAAATGCTTACGGGACGCCCTGTATACCGTACGCATAAAAAGGCGAAGTCTTTCGACGAGGCACGTGCCATACGCGCCTAAACGAATCGCGAACGTTGGCCTACGTCGAATACCGTCCGACTCGGTCGGTTGTTGGCAAATTGTGTTCGCCCATCAATTTCTCAGCTAATTCGAAGCATATAGGCGTGCTCGTTTCGAGAGCCGTAGCTCATTTCGACGTGTGGCTGGACAATCGGTCGGGCGTTCGCGGTGTGTCAAAGCGTGGTGGCGCAGGTAGACCGCACGCGCTCCGCTGCTCGTCGCGAATGGTTTCATTCATTCGGCGGAAAGAGAATGCTAACTGGAAGTTTTTGATTTATGTAAACGGGCATTCCGTGAAAAGACGTGGGTTAATGAATATATAAATCACTGATATAACAATGTGTAGCTAAGAGTACGCGTTTAAGGCGGTTTTGGCTGTATAACGTGGCAAAACTTACCTAATAAATATGATTTTCTTTTAATGAAATGGAAATCGAAATATTCAGTAATACTGAAGAAAGATATTTTTTCTTGAAATCGGCATTAAAAGCTCAGAAAATCGTCATAAAAAGCTCATAAATCGGCACTGAAGTAGCCCATTATTGTACGATTTTTTCAATAAGTAGGCCTTGGCGAGATATAAACATCAAACGTCAGACGCGGAGCCATCGCCCGTCAAAAGTGACCACAAAACCCGGCCACAAAAGGCCAATTTAACTTTTAAATATCAACAGATTTGTTATAGAGGCTGCACAACAAGCAGCAGTTTGGTTTCTCTGTTCGAAGGCCCCGTACGTCATTATACTTGACCTAGGTAGGGCTATCGTCAAAGTCAAGCAACGCCGCGCGTAGTCGGTTCATGGACAGGTGATCCCTTATTATTATTTTACTTGCCTAATAAAACATTTTTTCCGATTTAAAAAAAATATATATAATATGTATCTCGGCACTGAAGTTCTTTTTATGACTCATGTGGAATTTAGTTGCCGAGGCCTCTGGCAACTTCAGTGCCTTGGTACATAAATAACTATTAAAAAACAGTCTATGCGCACTCGTATACAGGGCGAGTCATTAGCAGTGGCACATAGTGCAACCGCATATATTTTGGGCCAAAATATTACACGCTTGAGGCTAATATGCCTTATAGAAATGTTGAATTCCATTTTTTGAAATTGAATTATGGCTACATCTCCCGAAATAATCAAGCTGCTGAACTGAAATTTGGCACTGCTATATTTTTGGGGATGCAGAATAAGCTGAAAATGTCAATTTCTACGTATCTCACAGAGGGCGCCACTTGGTCTGTTTTTGGATCGTGCTTTTACTCGTGACTTTTTTGGGGTTATCTTTTTGGTGTAGCAGGTCCACCATTTTAGTGCATCTCTTTATTCTGCAACAAAAAGGTACTCTTGTTTCATAACGATGAAATCGACCGTTTGCGGTGAAATTGTCAAAATGTGCGCCAAAACACCTGTTGACTTCAATATTCGAAAAATAAAATTTTCACCTACTGCTTTTAAATATTGAACATTTAAAGCGAGAAAAAACCCATATGAACAATATCCCAAAAAATGTTCACTTTCAAAATGGAACAGATTGAAACACAACAAAATTTGGACACCCTATTTTTAGACCAATATTCATTTGGCATTTTTTTTCACTTTCAATGTACAGTTGATCTGTAACATTTGAAAGCAGTAGGTGAAAATTTTCTTTTTAGGATATTGAAGTCAACAGGTGTTTTGGGGCACGTTTTGGCAATTTCAACGCAAACGGTTGATTTGATCGTTATGAAACAAGAGTACCTATTTGTTGCAGAATATAGAGATGCACTAAAATGATGGACCTGCAACACCAAAAAGATAACCTCAAAAAAGTTACGAGTAAAAGCACGATCCAAAAACAGTGCATGTGGCTACCTCTGTGAGATACGTAGAAATTGACATTTTTAGCTTATTCTCCATCCTCAAAAACACAATAGTGCCAAATTTCAGTTTAGCAGCTTGATTATTTAGGGAGATGTAGCCATAATTCAATTTCAAAAAATGAACTTCAACGCCCTGTATCTCTTAAACAAACAACATTTTTGTAAGGCATATTGGCCTCAATCGTAATATTTTGGCCAAAAATACATGCGGTTGCACTATGTGCCATTATTAATGACTCACCCCGTATAACCCAGTTTACAAGAGTGCGCATTTGAGATAAGAGTACGCAACTATACACAATGGTCACATGTGAATTTTCTCCCACATATGCTGTGCAATTTTCATGCCACCACTCTTTACAATCGTGGCATTAAATACAATCTTCACTTTTACAAATTTCTACAATCAGGACAATACATTTCTTCATTTTCATTTCCTTTGCTAGGTTTAGTACTTTCGAAATTTCCTTTAGTCTTCTTTTCTTACAAATCTTTCTTTGCTTTTCTTGTATCTTCATTTTTCCTTTATCAGTAACATTTGGCTCATTGACAATCTTTCGTTTAACTGATATATTTTTGTTTTTCAATTTGTCTTCTAGCATTCTAGCATGTCCTTAAATGGAGTGCTAGTGTGAGTTTCGGACTTCTGGATATGTTTCCTTCTGTGCTTGTGCTCCTCTACTTCTAACTTTGGAAGAGGTTTTAAATCTTCTGGCTTAAAGGAGGTAGTTTAATTGGAAGAGTTTATTTTATCTGGAGTTGTTAGCCCTAATGCAACGGTTTTCTCGTGAGCTGGACGGTTTTCTAAGTCAGGTGCTTCTAATACACAAATAGTTTCCTACTATATAGTTTCCTTGAGCTTTTTCTTTTGTAAGTGGTCATTTCACCCTAAAAATAATGAACTAGTACCTACGCATTGCGCACTCTTGTATATGTATTTTAAAATGCTCGCTGTTGTATTCCCGTCACTTGATTTAGATTTTTAGTTATAAGTATTAAATTTTTGTAATAACATATCAAGAAAAAGTCAAGACAAACACAAATATCCCACACAACTATTTAAAGCCCAGGTTACTTAATTCCTTTTCTATACAAGGTTTTTAATAAGGGGTGTAGTGTATGCCTCCTGTATATGCTTAATAATTCAATAAAGAAGCATTCGCCGGTATCGGGTTTACGTAATCCCAATGTGCGAGAGATAATATTAGTCAGTACCTTTGGGTCAGGCGATCGAACCGGATAGCGGTCCGTGGGTATAAAGAAATGGTGTGTTTCACTCTGTCTGCTAGATAGACCCTATATTACAAATAGTACAAGGGGCAAACATGTTAGATCAACAGGAACGGATTTTCAATTAACAGCTTCTTCCCTATTCGCTGTCGACGACCATCGATGAATTTATGTTGTTTTGTGAGACTTACGGAGAGTAACTAGATTTCTGTGCGTTAGATGGCGCAAGTCAATATTTCTGTGAGATATCCTTGGTGCGTTCTCTTGTTTACTATACGCACTCTTATAAGCCTTTACCCTACAACAGTTAGTTTCCAAATAGTATAATTTTTTCTAGTCTCAAATTAGATTTCCAACAAATGCAGTCCCCTTTATTGTCCCAAATTTGCCATACGGTTTGTCGAAAAATATACCCACACCAGGAATATTACTTATGTGTAGGTAGATATATATTTTTTGTGCTTTTGTTGTTGTCTGGATTGTAAACAAAAACAAACAGAAAAGGCCGATCGCTATTAGCCGCGCTAGACTGCCGTTGCGGCGTTGCCACATGTCAGGTCATGGCTTGAAGTTTAAGTCGGTTGTTCATTCTGTAGTGTGAAATGTTTCGATATAAAAATTGTCTGAACAGTTTTAGCCGGTTTTTCTTAATTTTGACGAATTTAACTTTACTATTTGAATGGTTATGATCAAATCTAGGTTTAAAGTGGCAAAATGAATAATGGCGCTGGTAGGTACTTGCAATTACCTGCCAATAACGACACTTTTTCTTATTCCGTGTTGTTCGAGTAAACAAGTTTATATTAAAAAATAATTAAGGTAGTTACTTTTGCAAGATCATAGGAAGTTATATTACTTCTGATGATGATCACATGTAAACAGGCAGAACGATTAGGTAACAAACCCATAACGAACCGAAATATGCCTACCAAGATAGACAGACGAACTCATCAGCATTATAAGAGCACGATATTGTTTCGGTAACGAGCGACTTTTGTGAGGAAGCGACGTCTTAATTTCGGCAGCTCTTTTGACGGTAATGAGCCGTGTGAAATGTTTTCGAATTCGGGATCGCCCATTAATCTAGCCTAGTTTCGGCAAGAGGAATCCCACAACTTCTCTTTTAATGCAAAATTAATTATTGGCTGCTTTGCGCCATGAAAAATATCCCAATCAAGGCGAATGCGCGATGCACGTTTCAAATAGAAATTGTTTTGTAAGTATAGTTTAAAATAAACAAGGTTGTGGGAATACGGAATATAGTAATGACCTGACCCCAACAAGAATAGAGTTTAGAAATTATTTATTACGACCGAAAAATAAATTCTTATTTATATGTACGGGGTTAACACTGTTAACGTGATAAAACAGATTTACTCTGTAATTTTAAAGATAAATTGAAAGTTGGAAAACTAAGGAATTCGTAACTTAATATACAGGGTGTTGCTAAAAAGTTATTTAAAAAAATACCTTTTTCCAAAAAATTGTAAAGTTGGATTTTAACATGGAATATTAGTGTTTTTGTGTGTGGAATAGGTATTAGTGTTTTTGTGGTTATTTTTAATGGAACACCCCGTATACTATAGCATTATCTTGATGTGCTCAAAAAAGGCTTTCGACAATATATAATACTTGATACTTGGTATATTGCTCTGGCAATTTTTTTAGATATGAATTATTTTAATTTATTTTTCAGTTTGCCATGAAACAAAACAATGCACATTTTACTGTCTGATAACTCTTCTTGTTGTCCCGATTGATTGATGACCCGATTTTTAAAGAACTTTTTTCAGCCCATAGTAATCAAAGAGCTCTACATATAATTTTTTAAAATAGTTATATTCCATGGACTACTGTTATTAAAAGAAGTCCCCCAAAAATCACAAAACCATATTAGGCATTTTTGAAGAATAAAATGGATACTGCCATCGAATTGGCTATTGTTCAAAACTATTGGTTCGAAATTTAAATACTCTAAGTTATACACCAAATGGAGGAAAAGTTTAAAACAAAATTGTTTGATGCCATTTTTACCATATAATAATTAGTAGATTTCTGGAATGTCAACATACAGGGTGGACCTAGATGGACTATACGATAGGTGTAAAAGACAAACAAATTTCGAGTTGAAACTTGAGCTTTGGGGAATCAGCCTTACTTGATTAGAATACCTTTTCCTCGAGAGATATTGAAAAATTTTATTAAAAAAAGTTGTTCAGAATGCAATGCCAAATCACCGTACCAAATTATAAAACAATCGGCACATTTTGATTTCTTTTTATTTTTAAATTTTTGCGGTTTTAGCGCAAATCAAGTACATTTATCGAAAAATTTTATCAGAAAAAAGTTTTCAGAATGCAAATTTAATACCCTGTACTAAATTTCAAAACAACCGGCATACTTTGTTTTTTTTTCCAAAAAATAAAGTTGAAATTTAAAAAAAAAATCAAAGTCTGCCGATTGTTGTAAAATCGGGTAAGGGGACTTAAATTTTCATTCTCGACAACTTTTTCCAATAAAATGTTTCGATATCTCTTAAGGAAAATGTAGTTTACCTGAACTGGAAACGAATAAATTGCCCCTGTCAAGTCCTGCTTGATTTTTAAAATATAATATGGTGCAAATTAGTTTCTAATCAAGCAAGGCTGATCCCCCAAAGGTCAAGTTTCAACTAGAATTTTTTTTTTGTCTTTTACACCTATCGCATAGTCGATCTGGGTTCAGCCTGTATATATCTACGGTGTAACAAATATAAGTATGAGTAGTATCTTGAAAACACCCTGTATGAAGTCATCTCTGATAATCTCATTAGACTTTTGAGTTTACCAGTTTTGCTAGGGCGAAAAATACCAAAATTAACAGGGATAAAATCTTACGTGAATATCCCTGTAGAGGATTCACATAAAACGGTAGTTATATAAACGGATCTTGATTATCTCGATGAAAGTATTTATGGAACTGGATAAGATCGTCATCAACAGTTCTGATTTCATCTACCGGTACACCGACATTAAATAAAGGAGTTCTTCGAACATTATTAATATAATCAGCTTTATTTTCGCAAACAAATTAACATAAGAATGTTAAATTTCGGCATATAATTTTCTGCGAAGTCATCGACTTTTTCGCTTTCGGTGATCTTGTATCTCTGATGGCGCATAAAGTTCATAGTAAAAGCATAATTAGCTTCTGCGCAATAATTATGAACGAAAGCATCAACAGGTCCATATCATCTTTAATTTCCGAATGATTTTAATGAAATTTTGATTAGGTATTACAAAATATTTTGAGCAACATCGTCAACATCTGGGCAAGAGAACGAAATGTGACCAAGTAGGTGTTACACACGATATTTTTTGTGCTATCGCATTTCATAATTCATAATAATCAAAAAGTCTTACGCCGTAACCTAAAAAATTCCAAAATGGCTACCGGGGTATAAACACGCTGTTTGATTATATTGGGAAATGCCGATTTTTCGAGAGTTTTGTGCAGTTTTAAGGATATTTTTAAAAAGTTATTAGCATTTCCTTTATTTTCAAGAATTAAATCAATATATTGGCCAAAATTTTATCAATTCATTTTTCGAAACCGCTATTTTACCTAGAAAGATCACTTGTATAAGGTCTCTTTATTTTCTGGAAAAATCTCTTGAGCTAAAGCTAAAAGCTCGAGGGATTAGATCAAGACCAATTTGTATGAATGCTTAAAAAGTCATAAAATAACACTTTAGAATAAATTTATATAATAATATATTAAACGACATTGCGTTTGAATGTTCAAGGCAACAAGGCAAGCGCGATTTTTTCACCTTTTAACACTTGGTATATATTTTCTGAATGTATGTCATAAATTTAAACTGATGTCTGACATAAACAGTTTAGCAATGGAAAAGTTATGTAATTTATACAATGCCTGTACTACTCCAACATATTTAGCTGTCTGATTTAGAACAGTGAGAAACATATACATATACCTACCAATTTTGGCAAATTGGTAGGTATATGTACAGTGGCTTTATAAAAGACAGTGGCGGCAGCCATGGTTCGATTTTTGATTGGTTCCGCCATGTTTCGTCAAATTCTGTCATAATAGATCGACTTATTGTATCGATTTCATAATGACGGCGTCATTCTACAGATCCGTCATTCGTGTTGTCCCTTAATTATGGACGTACGCTTTGTTTATGTGTTTATTATCATATTTCTGCGCTTTATCTGCGTTTTTCTTTGAGAAAAGTAAAGTAAGGTGACCACAACGTAGATGGTTGTCATGCAAGAAATGTATAAAAGCGAGGGAAGGTTGCAAGAAGATGATGGTTATCCAGAAGAAGAATACAATGAAGAAGTTGGAAAAAGCTGTACAGAAGGTCAAAAGAAGACTGATTAGCAGGAGGAAGATCATGAAGAAATGAAAATAATGGAGCTGAGGGACCGTAGAAAATTGCAAAACCAGCAAAATTTTAAAACTTTGTTATGAAAGCTGTTACAAATGTTTTAAAAATTAGTGGTCCTAATAACTATGAAAAAGCTGTAAAGACCGGTGATCGAAGCTATACTGGTTAGCTGTAATGGATAAAGAAATGAAATCACATGATTAAAACAAAAATTAGTTTTACAGAGACTTCCAGAAGACAAGAAAGCATTAGGTAGAGTGTCTTGTAAATGGATATACAAGAAGAGGATAATTCCGGACGGATCAATAGAAAAATACTAGGCGAGGTTGGTAATGAAAGGTTGTTCACAAAGAAAAGGTAAGGACTACGACCAAACGTTTAGCCCTGTAGTCAAATCTGGAATGATAATAAAATTAATATTAAGCATATAGGTATAGCTGCTGGTGAAACCAGTTTTGTAGACTCCAAACAAGTTTTTATGGTCTCAAACAAGCACAGTGGAGCAAATTGCATTTTCATGAAAGCTTTACTTATTTAAACCAAAAACATTTTGAGAGGCTGTTACTCCTGTAAAACAATGGGCTTAAGAAAAATCATCCAAAGGGTTGTTGAAGATTGCAATATCACTTTTCATTTTTCTTATGAATAATTTGTTATTGTATCCATGAAAATAAGTAAATAAAAGGTGTCAAAAACCAAAAATAAAAGCAGTTATTCTTTGAGTTTACCAAGTGCTTTAGGACTTCAACAGCTCTGAAGAAAATTGTTAATTCTAAAGTTTTCTGTATGTACATAATAACACCAATAAACACCAATTATAAATTGAACATAGGTACCTACGTTTGGAGTTGTTTTATTATAATGTAGTTATCATTATTTTATTTCCTAAGCTAAAAGTACCATATTTATATTGTGTTTTCCCTATTTTATATTTTTAAAATTTTCTGTTTATTGCTATCTGCTCATTTCTAAACTTTTCAAAATACAAACACATGCTCAAAATTTGTTCGTCTATTCTAGACATGTCCAGTGAGAACCATTAAATATTAGCAGTATAGTCACTGATATTAGTAATTAATCATAAAATATAAACGAAATGGAACTGGTAGGTACGTTTTACCGTTTATTTCTCAAAAAATGGGCAATAAATTGATTTTTCTTGAAATCGGCATTAAAATGTCCCAAAATCGTCATTAAAAGCACAGAAATCGTACAATAATGTAGCCCATTATTGTACGATTTCTTCAATAAGTAGGCCTTGGCGAGATGTAAACATCAAACGTCAGACGCGGAGAAATCGCCCGTGAAAAGTGACCAAATATTCAAAACCCGGCCGATAAAGGCTCATTTAACTTTTCGTACACATTGCGAAATTGTTTCCTATAAAAGCGCAATCCTTCAGTATACATATTTTAGTAAATTTGCGAATATCAATAGATTTGTTGTGTAGGCTGCACAAGAAGCAGCAGTTTGGTTTTTCTGTCAGAAGGTGCCGTGTCTCATCATACTTGTCCTAGGTAGAGCGATCGTCAAAGTCAAGCAATGCCGCGCGTAGTCGGTTCATGGACGGGTGATCCCTTAATATTATTTTCTTGCCTAATAAAACATTTTTTTTCCGATTTAAAAAAATATATAATATGTACCTCGGCACTGAAGTTCTTTTTATGACTCATGTGGTTTATTTGCCTCGGCCAGAGGCCTCAGCAACTAAACTCCACATGAGTCATAAAAAGTTGAACTTCAGTGCCTTGATACATAAATAACTATTATTTAATATAACTATAATAGTCATATCGATAAAAAAAATCGATACTGGATCTGGATTCACAATAGGTATCGATATATTTTTTAAATAGTCCCACCTCTAATTTGACAAAACATGGCGGCCGTGTCGCCACTGGCCACTGTCTTGTATAAAGGCACTGTAGGTATATGTATTGAGCAGATACTCGGTAGCCAAGCATTTATGTCTTTAAGTTTAGGAATCCTTGATAATACATCAATTCTAATTTTAAATTTCCAATTATGAAGATGTAGGTACCTACACAAACGAGTATGCCACTTTCGTGCATGGCCTCAAAAGTTAATTTAAATTACAAAATTACTTACCAATGGATTATTATCTTTAAACATTTTAGTTTTGGCGGCCAGGGAAGTGCCACAAGCCGCACAGTTAAGCATAATAACTCGAAAAAGTGTCTAAATATCACATAGTGACACCTATATCAGCGTGTCAGATATCAAAATATTGTGTCAAAACTTGGTTACTAGTCAGGGCGATTTGCGTCTCACGTATTTTATAATAAACATAGAGCTTTGACTCCTTTGACCTTCGTAACTGGTGCATGTCTTATGTCACCATGATGAATAAATAAATGTGTACTTAATCCAATATTCTGAAAGGAGATCTCTATAAATATCATTCCATTCTAGACAGAATATCTCACCTTCTTCGCTTGAAGTTGATAAATTGCCAATTTTCTCAAAAAAACGGTACAGTTTAGCTAAATAACACTTTTTTATCTTTTCATTTGTTTTCCACCAAACGAAGTAGTCGAGTTTCTGTTTTGTTCTGGTTTTTTTGAACACAGAAAACTGAAAACAGAACTCGAATAAATTTGAAACACTGTTTTCACCAAGTAGACAAAATATTGTCGTTTTTGTTTTCAGCCTTTTCCAGCAAACGAACAGTTTTCAAAATGTTGTAATGGTATAATTCAGTATAATAATTATTTTATTGTCTATGCTACTTTTATCATTCCTTTTACTATTTTATCGTTATTTTTTATAGAAAGTTGCATGAAACTATTTATACATGTTACGCGGACCGAGCGGCAAATAACTTTTTAAAAATTATTTTTTCACATTCTTTTTATTTAATAATAATTACAAAAATTTATGACTTTTTACAATCGGACTGAATTTGGAAATTGTTGGAAAACAGAGATTAGGCTTGCACCTGAATTAAACTTCTGTACTAATGGGAAACGCCAGAAGCTCGTGATTTTTCTAGAAGTTCTTAGAGCGGATGTGGAGTCTGGGTAATATAAGAAGTTGAAGTTTGCAGAAATTTAAGAAGCGTGAAAACATATTTGTTTAAGACGTAGTTTCTGTGATTAGTTGGCGTATTTTCTGATAAAACATACATATTATTAATTAAAATAATTGTATAAAAATATTATATTTACTATCGCACTATTGATTTTGTTAACTATATACAGTTAGGTATAGGTATCTACAAAGCTACAAAGAAACTAAAAACGCGACTTGTTTCCACTAGACGGACTTGGCTCGTAAACAAGTCGAAACTCTTTGATCTTATTCTGAACGGGACACCAAAAACAAAACAGCAATTTCGCAAAAACCCCGAGTCTTCAAAAATTTGTACAAAGTTGCAGTTTTGTCTTTTTCGACAAGAGTTTCTGTTGTGTTTTTGTTTTCTCCGTTTGGTGGAAAACCGACATTAGATTGTATTGCCTTCTCCTCTTTTTCTTTAGTTTAACTTTTGTTATGTGTAGCATTCGTCATTTTGATATTTCATCAAGCAAACATATGTTTCTGATATTTTATAGAGACTTACCCTATAAGCAGTGTGAAACTTCTTATTTTATGAAAAGCTAATATGCCGACCCACGCTTATATACCTATATACATTATGCAACCTTTTGTTTTTATAATAAAAAGGATATACTACAACTAGACATCTAGTGCATTTTTTGGGAAAATTTTATAAAAGAAAGGTCATCCTTATTTTTATATGGATACAGGAAAGTTTTTCAAAATTTAAAATTTAGTAGAGGAAAGTCGCCTAATATGGGGTACATTTTTGTAACCCCCTAAAAGTTAAGTGTTTTTAAAAAAATCGACGTAACTTTTAACTTCATCCCTTACGCAATCTGATTGTCTACTTGAAACTATAATTAAAGTTCTAACTTTTTAGTTTTTTGCTTTTAAACTTTTTTAGGCAACTACCCCATATTAGGAAACACTATCCCTAATATGGGGTACTTCTATTTCCTAATATGGCGTACCTAAGAAATGATTAAAATTGGTGTTTAAATAAAATACCATTAAAGAAACACGGTGGGTTGGGTAAGTATGTCTTTTCTTTGGGTGTTATTTTAAAAACAAAACAAAAATTATCAAAAAATAGTTCTTTAAAACAATTATAAAACTATTTAAATTTTCAATTCGTACAAAAGTAAATATTTTTTTCTCCGTTTCCATAGCCTGATTGACGATTGAATTTTCCATGTCAATGTAAAACAGGTTTCAGACCAAGACTACCATCAACAATATCTTCTGCTGCTCCGTTCATTTTTACATCTTTCCAACGTTGTCTGAGGCACTCCATGTGTTTGGGAACTTTTAAAGTATCCCATTCTTTTTTCCCTACAAGCTGATGTAGCAGCAATCATATTTTTTGGATTGTTGGGCATCTGAAATTAAAAAGGAAAGCCACATTAAACTAAATGCAGCTTATTAATGGGGTACCCCAAATTAGGATTCCCTATAGGCCTAAGGCAGTAGTAAAAATAAAACAGTAGATTTTAAAAAATAAGCAAATATAAAGGGTGTTTTTTTAGAGGCGGAGAACTTTAAATTGAAATAAAACATAAAAAAATGTTTTTAATATCCATGAAATTATCTTTATTTGAAAGATAATTCTTTGGCATTAATGTTTGAATACGATTTCGGGCATCTGGCCTCCGCGGCTGGCGCGTACATGGCATAATCTGGAGGTCCAATTTTCACACACTCTTAGCTGTAAATCAGGTTGTATTTCGGCAATAAATCGTCGAATATTGGCTTTCCAGTGCTGAGTTGTTTCTGGTTTATCGGCATAGACTTTACATAACTCCAAAGAAAATAATCTAATGGCGTCAAATCGCACGAAGGTGGTCAGTTAAGGAGGTCAATTTCGTGAAATTAATCGTAGGTCAAAAGTTTCTGTCAGTAAATTAATTTTATCGCTCGCTGTGTGGCATGTGGCCTCGTCCTGCTGAAACCACATGTCTGCAACATTACTGCCTTCCAATTGAGGCACGAAAAAGTTAGTGATCATGTCTCTGTACCGCTTGCAATTATCGTAATATGCGTATTATCGTTTAGGTTTAGAGTAAACGTATTGCGAAAACGATCCATAGTTTCTTGATTTAATCGCTTGGAAGGACGATTATGCCCAATGTGTTTCTCGAATTCAACCATTTTTTTCAAAATAATTTTGAACAATTTGCAAACGTTGCTCCGGCGTCAGTCTATTCATCATAAATTGCCAAACCAAACTGATTAAAAAAAAAAAACAAGAACTGTCAAATCGGCTGTCGCAGGAAACAGTGTTGCCAATTTAAAGTTCTCCGCCTCTAAAAAAAAACACCCTTTATATATAAAGGAACCATTCTAAGCCAAAACTAGAGCATACTACACGTTTTGAACAACAAGCAATAATTTAACTTACCTTTTTTGTAGCCAAATTCACACGATTTTGTAGAAGCTGAAAATTTTCAATACACTCACTAATTTTGTTGGTCATGTTGAATTTGAACTGTAGCTCTCTGCATCGTGAGATGTTTACTAGTTACATGTCACTTCTAGAAGCTTAGTATAGTCCCCACCAAATAGATGGCAGCCCCTTAGATCCTGAGAAATTAAGGGACTATCCCCATATTAGGTGACCTTCCTCTATTAAAGAGGTAAATTGCATCATGGGGGCTGCTAGGTTCTCTCCTTAATTGAAAATATCAGGGATAAATATAAACAATAACAAAATTTGACAAAAATAAATACATAGACCACGTATGTTTGCAATGGCAAAAGAGAGGACATAATGGCCAGGAGGGAGGTGAGTATCTTTTTTGAGATGCGGGGTGGTCTATTTATACACTGAAAAAAATTGATAATAAAAGTTATTAAAAAAATTATATTAATTAATGTAAATTTTAATACTCTATAGGACCAACATCTGGTATAATAGTAGTTACAATAATTTTGCTTTACCATTTTTAATAAAATATATTATCTTTTCTTTTATATATTAAAGGATGCCTATATATTTGATATTATACGTTTCTCATGTATTTTACTATCCTATTTACTAACGTATATAATTTTTTTATGTTAAAATATATTAAACAGTTATTATACTATTTAATACTGTTTACTAACAATACCATTAAGGTTTAAAATAAATAATAGTAAAAGAGGGATATAGATATTATGTCTTTTAATATACTTTATTATAATCTCCCGTAACTTTTATTACATTTTCGAGTAGTCTCTATTAGCCGGTTTAATAAGAAATATAATTCATTATAATACAGTCTACAAAGTTTAGTTAACATTTTTGTTGAAATAGATGTAGATATTTTATATGGTGTATTACATAATGATAATAAAAATTAATATTGTACCGAATCTCAACAATCACAGACCAAGCTCGTTGCCTTGGTTACCAACTTTATTGTTTAGCCTTTTCAAAAATCACAAATGAACTTGTCAGATTACTGTCACTGTCCAAGAATATTCTTTTCCGAAAATCGATCAGAAATATTGACATTTTTGATAACATTTTTGAAAGAAAAAGTCAATATTTCCTTGCACTTAGTCGTTGCCAGGCAACGGAAAGTAACTGTTAGGAAATATTTATTTTTGTACTGTAAGGAAATATTATTTCCTTACAGTTATTTATAAACTAAAAAAATGATTGAGAACAAGTTTTTCGAAAATAATTTTATTTTTAAGAATTTCAATACATTATAAAATACATTTCAAAATTATATATTTACAGTTATTTGACAATTAGTACAAGTATTGAACACTGGAAGAACATGAGAACTAGTGGGTTTATTTTGCTGAATATTTTCCACACTAATAATTTTATTTGTTTGACAATAATTAATATTGGGCATTGGGGGAACATTACAACTAGTAAGGTTATTTTGTTGATTATTTTCCTCTGCGAAAATTTTATTTGCCACCTGTACCTTATTAGTAAAAGGCTCTTCTATATATCCCTCAGCGACGTTTGATGATTTCCATCCGCCCAGCTTCTTTAAACTAGTAATATCTCCACCAGAGTCAACCAACATCGTGGCAGAAGACCGACGAAAACAGTGGCCGGTATATTCGGTCGGATTTGGCAAATTCAAATAAGTAGCCACTACTTTAGGCATTTTTCTAAATTGGTGTATTCCTACTACCTGTCTACATCCTTTTCCGCTTTGGTACTTAAAGAAAAATCGGTTGTTATTCATGTTTCCTGGTCTTAAAGCCACATACATGCGGTAAACATTTAAGTACATTTGATTTACTACAAATGATCTTGATGTATTCGTTTTAGAGTCTGGTATGCCAACTAAAAGCTTAGATTGTAGGTCTTCTACATCTTGTAAGGTCATTTTAACTAACTCGTCCATTCTACAAGCTCCAGAAATACCAAATATTACAGCAACCTACAACAATAAATAAATATGTAAATAATCCGAATAAAAATTGAAGTTTTGTGACCTACCTTAATCATTAAATATTCTTTATCTGAAGCTTCCTGGATAAATTTGTTGATTTGTTCTTTAGTTAAAATCTTGGATTTTTTTGGCCTATAGCCTTCTGCCTGCCGTTTCAATAATGAACGAAGTTTTGGATATTTAGATATATCCACATCATGTCTAATTGCAAGGGTTGCCTTCAACATTGAATAGTTCGCCCACAAAGTAGAAGATTTCATCTTGGAACCAAGCTCCAAGAAGTATGCCATTACAACATTTTCTGAGAATGAACTTGCATTTTTATTCTTACGATATTCCATAAAACGATTGTATGCATAGTTATATTTTTCTCTGGATTTTGTTGGCAACAAATCCAAGGAGGCAGTATTTACTGCTTCCGTGAGTTCTGGGGGGGTTCCAGAAATGGAACAGTCATCATCACTCATCACTTTATACTTTTACTTTTGCTTTTTAGAACGTTCGAAAACGCGGAAAACACTATGGGAAAACTCCAAAAATAAACTTTTCATGCGTCAAGTTTGACAATTCAATATTACTTTGTTTCCATAGTTACAAAACAAATATTTCATGGCATCCTTTATTTGTGAATAAAATTAATAATGCTTATTTCAAAATTTTAACAAGTTGATTGTAATAATTTATGTTCTTTGAGTAATTTTCGATTTTCGGAAAAATAGTATGTATACCTCGTAGGAAAAGCCACATTCCCCGACTCCGTATTTCCAGTCTCGGCTTACGCCTCGACAGGCAATCTTTACGGTCGTCCGGGAATGTTCAGCTTTTCCTACTAGGTACACAATGTACTATTCTGCTCCAAAATTCGCACAAAATCGCTTTCTAACCTTTCAACTTTCCTTGGCCCAATTCCCAGGGCTTATATACTCAAAAGGAAGACTGGAGAATACTCTAGAATATTCCTGGCCAATGATAGTTCACAAATCATAAAGTTCTAGCAAACTTTCTAGAATGTTATGGAAGCTTTACATGGAAAACCATGAAAACTAAAGGAAAATGGGGCCCTGGGGGCCTCAGGCCAACAAAGATGTGACGGAAAATGCCTCTAAATTAATTACAAAAATTATAAAACTGTAAGTAGAATCCCCAAACTTAAAATTTATCTGCTAAATCTTTCAGTAGGTTAGAAAACCGTGCAGACATATTCATTGAAAGCTGATATAACAAACTTTAGAGGCATTTTTCGTTACAATATTCATGGTATAATTTTTTGTCAAAAAAAATAATTTGAAAAATTCGTTGGTGTTACTGAAGGACGATGTAATATTACAAGGTGATCAACTTAGGTCATTTTTAAGAAAAAATGGTTCATTAAATATGTGGTTAAAGATTCGCTATCTGAAATAAATTATTCTGGGTCATATTATTGCCACTTATATACCTTTAATTTTAATTCAGAATGTTGGGGCAACTAATTTATTTTCAGGCGAGTGATTTCCCAGATTTTTCGTGTTAGTTACCAAAGGAAACCAAATTTACTTCCTATTAGACCTATATATTCAGCATCACAAAAAACTTAAGCGCTTGAACATTTTAAGTACGAAGGTAAATATATCTTGCAAAAGTATCTTGCTTATAGTTTTCTTACCTCATTTACGTGGATTGCACATTTTTTTCCGAATTTTGTGTCGCATTTTTGCATTATTTCGTATGCAGGGAACAAGAAACAAAACACAATATTGATTACATACACCGTGTATTAAAACTTACATTTAAAACACAATTGCACGCCATACATGGAAATACAAAACTTCCTGTAGTAAAGCCCAATATCAATTGGCATAAGTTTTCCTTATCACGATCAATGCAACTAATAAAAACAATTCCAGATAAATACACCAAAATGATGCGCGCCACCTCGCGAAACTGTCGCTATGAAATCCACGGATAAACTGTATTGTATTCCGTCTTCGCGGAAGGTCAACGCAGCGCCGTATTTGATATTATTTCAGGTTGTAAGAAGTAACACCAAAGATAATTAAGTTAAACACCAGACTTCGTAAAAATGCATATTTTATTAACCAGACATAATAGCACATATAAAGTGCGTATTTTAAAATTGTTTTTAAAAGCAAACGTATTTTAAAACGTACCATAAAATTATATTATTTAGTTCCCGTACACTATTTTATGTTATTAAATATTACTTTTTTATACTGGCTTTTTGTTTATTAGAATTTTCTTTACGGGTTAAAGTATTGTCAATATATTTCTTTTAGTGTAAAAAAATAATAATTGATACAAGGCTGTGTTAATAAAATTAATAAAATTTATAATATGTGATATTACTTATTTTTTAAAACAAATTCTAATAAATCTATTTTTTTCCGTGTAGTTAAAATATATTAATGGAAATTCGTAATAATAATAATATTATTGGATAAATAAAATGAGGTCTGGAGAGATTTGATTTATTATTCCTTTATTTTTTCCCTGCATGTTTGGCCATGCATGGCGCATGCCCTGGGAGCCCTGGGGGTTACTGATTGGATCTAAATTGCATTGTAATAATATGTAGGTATTAAATTAGTGAAATATTCTACGCTCCTCAAGCAACTTTACAAGTACCTATCGAGAAGATATCATATAGCGTGCGCGCCTTTTTTCCTATGTCCTCTGCATCTCCATTCCGGTTGTAGCCGCGTGCCACGATAGAGCACAGTTCCCAGTAATTCATATCGTTCCCCTCTCTCCTCCAAAGAGATTTATGCGAATCACATCTCGCCAAAGCAATAAAAGGACAAAATAAAGCAGTATAGCAATCCTGAAATCCTAATGCCCGCAAAATCCGAGAGCCGAAGCACATATCAATTAGCAAAAAAAACACCGTGTCCGTAATTCGCTTATAAGTCAGATAATCACGCTGGCGGTTACCAACAAGCGCTACAGCCTGTTTTTTTACGATCTTTTTTTCGGGAAAATTGCCGTCCGCGTAAGGAACGGCAATTAACATTCTGGAAACGCTTTTTAATTGTGCAGTTTTTAGCATTCTAGTGGAATTTTATTGAAGAGTTCTGCTTTTTGCCAGCGCGTTAGAGGCCGTTCAGCCTACGTGTCGTGGTCCGAGCCGTTTTTGAAACAAATCGCACAAATCGTTTGCTTTTTGCCGATACAGGAAGAAATGTCGCAGAGCGAAAAACTGTGTCTTCAGGGAAACAGAGATTGATAGGTTGAACATGAGAGGAACATCAGTGCAACTTTCTTTCTGCACAATTGAACACAAGCGGACTGGTCATTTACAGGAAATCATACAGAAATAAAAAACAACAAATTGCATCATGTACAGTAAGAATCATTATTTAGCTCCATATTCTATAGCCGTAATCTTTTGCACCAATAACGACCAATAACTTATTAGAATAGACTGCCGATAGTACACTTGTTGGCAAAGCCACAATCTAAAACTAGGCTTCTGAACAATGTTAGATTCAGATTTAAAATTTCAATTCGGTTTCTGCTAACCTAAGCAGTTTTCTGTATACCTACCCACCAACAGTCAGGACTTTTTAGGGTACAATTTACCAATCGTCTTAATTATTGTATTTTAACCGTAAAAAGTAGTGAAATTTGGTTATAGGTACGTGAAACAGTTTGATGATATTTCAACTTAGTATTATTTTCGCATCAATTTATGACTGAAAAATTTAATGTAAATAAATCGATATTAACGGTATACATCAAGTTTGCAATAAACATAATAGAATTTTAAATCGTTAATATTATTTTCTTTTGAAAAACACATATTCTTATTGATATTTTTTAGCAATAAAAAGTGAATAGAATGATAAAGCAGTACGATATAAAACAGTTTTTGTGCATTTTCAAGTTTTTAAAATTTTTAGAGTGTTCAAAATTATTAAAAAATTGCAAAAACTAAATCTTTTAATAAAGCGTTGAAATTCGATACACTTAATATATGTAAAAGTGACAAGAAACATATTTTTCAAGTAAATCTTTTTGACATTTTAAATTTCAATAACCAATTTTTAGCGATTTTATTTTTTAAATGTAATTTTTGACAGATAGTGACAATTTGCTAATGTACAATAGCAAAATAATGCGTTGTTCTTGACCTTAATTACATATTTCGAAATCTAATAACAATAAAATAAAAATTCACATATTTGTTTTGATTTTTTATTGTGTATGCTATACAGGGTGTTTCATTAAGGGTGAAGAGATACCATATATCTCAGGAATTAATAGTTCTGGAGCTTTTGGAAAAAATCTTCTTAAGTAATGTGGTCACGAAAAATCGCTGGAAATTATTTTTAAGTTCGTAGGTCGGCCGCTAGGGGGCGTATTCAAAACAGTAAATTTGAAAAATGAGTTTTCTCAAAAAAAAAAGACTAATAAAGGTATATCAATAATAATTTTATTGCACTCTTCAGCAAACTGTGAACAATTTTCGTTAAGAATTTTTTGCTCTAGCTCTTCAAATATAGGTGATAAATCTTGACGATTTGGGCTTGTTGAAGAGAGCGTTCCTTCTTCTATCAAATGATTGTCCAGTAAGGTCATTTCGAATTTCGTGGTCGCACCGCTAGAGGGCATAATAATTTGAAAAATTTCCCTTTTATTACAATTTTCTCCGAAATTTTAAATGCAATGACTCATTTATTCTGTTATAATCGAAAAATAGATAAAATTTACAACAAAAAATACCCCCAAGGTTCAAATCGACATCTTCATTAGTTTCGGAGTTATCGCCAAAAGAATAATTATTAACATATTATTTCAAAGAAGAAGGTAAGTATTTGTTATCAAAGATTTCCGTGATCAAGTATTCCATGAAATAAATAAAAATCGGCTGGGGTTTTTCGTAAATTGCTATTTTTCTCACTTTTTATTCCGTTAAACGTATTTCTAATAATTTACTTACCTTACCTCTCGTATCTCGTATCGATATGAAATTATCTCGGAAATCATCTAGTAAGCCATGAAACAAAATTGTTTGGTACCTACCTGACAGCGTATTCACGTTCCGCATGTTCAAAACATTGAAAATATACGGCAGGCATATCGTAAGCCTCTGCATTCGTATAAGGCATATTTTTTAATAAATGCAACACACACTTTTAACTCAATTTACAAAAATCAAGATTTGACACAATACTTATTAAAGCTTGATTCATGTGACATTTACTTTTTTGCTTCCCTAGAAACCAAACGATATTGTTTCATGGCTTACTAGATAATTTCCGAGATAATTTCATATCAATACGACAGGTGTAAGTTAGAAATACGTTTAACGGAATAAAAAGTGAGAGAAATAGCAATTTTCGAAAAACTCAAGCAGATTTTTATTTATTTCATGGAATACTTGACCACGGAAATCTTTGATAACAAATAGTTACCTTCTTCTTTCAAATAATATGTTAGAGTAAGATCGGGGAATATGGAATACCATTTTTATTTCTTTAGAAAAGACATATTTATTAACAAAATAATTTATTCATTTTTAAGTATATTATACGCTCATGTCTATTGCTTATATATCGCAATAAGTAGTTTTGATCAGTAATGTCGTAAAATAGGTAAAATTGGTAACTTAAGAAAATGACACATTTTTCAAGTAAATTAAAAGCGGGGGGTAATATGGAATAGTGGTGTCGGATCTAAAAAAAAAAAACAAAAATATTCCCAAAACTACTGCACATTTATTTTATTTTCTAAAAATATGTTAGATAATCTATTGAAAAATCACAAAATATATTATTTTTCTTGAAATCGGCATTAAAATGTCCCAAAATCGTCATTAAAAGCACAGAAATCGTACAATAATGTAGCCCATTATTGTACGATTTTTTCAATAAGTAGGCCTTGGCGAGATGTAAACATCAAACGTCAGACGCGGAGAAATCGCCCGTCAAAAGTGACCAAATATTCAAAACCCGGCCGATAAAGGCTCATTTAACTTTTCGTACACATTGCGAAATTGTTTCCTATAGAAGCACAATCCTTCAGTATACATATTTTAGTAAATTTGAATACCAATAGATTTGTTGCGTAGGCTGCACAAGAAGCAGCAGTTTGGTTTTTCTGTCAGAAGGTGCCGTACGTCCTTATACTTGTCCTAGGTCGAGCCGAACGCTTCTTAATGCCACCCTCGAGGCTGGGGCCGTTGTCCTACACACTGACGAACCTACACATTACCCGGATAATGGATATGCACCATCTACTCTTGATTTAGCAATTAATAAAAATAATGATAACATAACCCACCCTATATCCATTTCAGATTTATCGTCGGATCATAATCCGGTTCTTTTTCAAATATCACCACCCATTGAAAGCCGGCGGCGGAAAATCGTCCAAACTTATAAAGATGCTAATTGGCATCTTTTCAGGCAAAATATAAATAATTCCTTAACTCTTACACCCAATATCAACTCTCCGGATGACATAGAAAGACAAATTGAAATTCTTACTAATCATATTAGTGCAGCTAATAATGCTATAACCAGGGATATTATAATTGATCCGCTAAAAGACTATCTCCCGCCGGATATACATAGACTTATCACTAATAAAAATGCAATCAGGAAAAGATGGCAGCGGACCCGTAATCCCGATGATAGGAGGGATCTCCTGGTAGCACAAACAACACTTAAAAATGCAATTAAAGATTACAAAAATAGAACTTGGAGGCACACTTAAAATTCTCTGATAATTCCATATACAAAGTTGTTAAGAGGCTGAAGCGCAAATCTGCGGCTCCTTCTACTCTCATTGATAATCAAGGTATTGAGCATTCCGACCCCGGTGGGAAGGCGCAAGCTTTCGCACAGGGATTCTCGGATGCCTTTGTCCTTCCGCCGGACAATCTAGA
Organism: Pseudeuparius sepicola; assembly: GCA_963920635.1. Taxonomy (NCBI): domain Eukaryota; kingdom Metazoa; phylum Arthropoda; class Insecta; order Coleoptera; family Anthribidae; genus Pseudeuparius; species Pseudeuparius sepicola. The sequence continues at coordinate 21,785,124 of OY987306.1, forward strand.
ACACCATCATCAGGTACTACGCACTTATGAGAATATACAAGGTACGTATGACGCACACACCCCTCTTCCTTTCGACTACTCCCCTCGGGACATCAAGTTGCTAATAAAGTACGCACCTAATAACAGCGCCCCCGGTGAGGATGGACTTGGCTACAAGCTGTTAAAAAACCTTCCCATGAAAGCTGTGGTCCAACTATTCTACATAATCAGAGCCATTTTTACGTACAACTATTGGCCTAAAGCCTGGAAAAATAGCGTAGTCAAGGCCGTCCCCAAACCGGGGAAAAATATTGAATACACCCAAAACTATAGGTCAATAAGCCTTTTATCTACAATGTCAAAAGTTGCTGAGAGACTCCTGTTGCATACGCTCCGAGCTGAGCGACGCTTCCAAATAAATCATGAAAAATTTGGTTTTCAACCTGCTCACAACACAACTCAGCAGCTAGCGCGCATTGTTTGTGACACGGCGGTAGCCTTCAACAAGGATCAGTCCACAGTTCTTACGCAATGCGATGTTGAGAAAGCTTTCGACCGAGTATGGCATCAGGGATTAGTCGTTAAACTTAGGAATGATGATCTTCTGAGGGGGGTAATCAAACTACTTGATTCCTACCTAACCGGTAGGACTTTTGAGGTTGATGTTGACGGCGCCAAGTCACAAAAAATTTCGGTCCCGGCCGGCGTTCCGCAAGGGTCAGTGTTGGGTCCAGTACTTTACAATTTTTATCTTAAAGATATCCCAAAAATCCCTAACGTGAAGCTGGCCCAATATGCTGATGACACGGCGGTCTACGTGCAGTCGCACTCTGCACAGGCAGCTAATAGCCTTACCAAAAATTACGTCCATCAACTCAAGAATTATACCTGTAAAAACAAAATCACGCTTAATAAAGCCAAAACCGAACAGATTGTACTCTCTAAAAGATTTTCACAGATCAAAATAATCACGCCGTTGCAGGTGGACGGCCATGTTGTCACAGCGCGGGACACCACTAAATATCTTGGACTCAAATTGGACAGGCGCCTCAACTTTGAGGAACACCTCAGGTATGCCAAGTGCAAAGCTATGGCTACGCACAAGGCATTATACTCCTTATTTCGGCGTGGTAGCCCGCTTTCTAAAAAAAAATAAAATTATTTTGTACAAGACAATGATCAGACCTGTCTTAACTTATGCGTGTCCTGTGTGGACCATCGCCAGTAAGGAGTCTATTGCCAAACTTGGGATATATGAGAGGCGGTTTCTAAGAGCTGCCACAGGACTTGAGTTACGTACTCGTAATGCCGATCTATATACTGCAGCTGGGCTGCAGCCTCTTGATGACTTTGTCAGAGAACAAGCCAATAAGTTCTATGGTATGACACTATTTTCTGAAAACCCTCTAGTACGCGAGATAACCAGGGTAAAGGCTGATAACCTTGCACAATATGGTATTTCGAGAATGAAGCATAAGATTCCATACCAGTGTACCCCACACTATTAAAATTCTGAACGATGCACTAAGCCTCAAATTAATGATACGTCCAATGTCGGATATATGTGTTTGATATCAACTATCTAGAAAGGGTTTTTCTGTCCCCCTGGGGCTTTTCCCTTAAGTAATCTAAACTATTCCATTTCACATACCTACCTTCAGCCTAAGTTCAAAACTAGAGAACAATTCGCTGTGCGAGTTCGTGCCTGACCCTATCTGTCAGATGTGCCCCTAGTGGGCGGGAGCTACTACTATACCAGAAGACCTTACCTTTGTAAATATTGTATGTATGTGTAAATAAAAATTGTTCGAATCCGAATCCGAATCCTAGGTCGAGCGATCGGTAAAGTCAAGCAACGCCGCGCGTAGTCGGTTCGTGGACGGGTGATCCCTTATTATTATTTTCTTGCCTAATAAAACATTTTTTTTTTCGATTTCAAAAAAAATATAATATGTACCTCGGCACTGAAGTTCTTTTTATGACTCATGTGGTTTATTTGCCTCGGCCAGAGGCCTCAGCAACTAAACTCCACATGAGTCATAAAAAGTTGAACTTCAGTACCTTGGTACATAAATAACTATTTTAGTAACTAGGTATATTAAAGTCGGGTTAAATGGAATATATTCTTGGCGATATTCCATATTACCCTCCCGATGCACCTTAGGAAAAACCAGTTGTCAACAATTAAGGGAAAGCATATTGTTGCTGCTTTAACATTAGTTACATCAACACATGTCACTTGCCACTTACCTTGTTGTTAAAAGTTGTTATTTTGATGAAAATACCCGTGTTTCACACTCAGATCCGACACTGTTCGAAAACTTTGATAACCTCAAAAACCAAATAACTGATGCCGTGCAGTATAGAAGCGCGCAGGGCTTTGATATGAGTGGAACAACAGTGTACTAAGAAATGTAAATTTGGATACCCATCATTAGATGGCGCGATGGTTTCTAAAATTTAGGTGTATTCCATATTACCCGACTATTCCGCATATTCCCCGATTTTACTCTAATAATTAGTCTTTTGGCGATAACTCCGAAACTAATGAAGATATCGATTTGAACATTGGGTATTTTTTGTTGTAAATTTAATCTACTTTTTGATTATAATAGAATAAATATGTCATTGCATTTAAAATTTCGGAGAAAATTGTAATAGAAGGGAAATTTTTCAAATTGCGCCTCTAGCGGTGACCACGAAATTCGAGATGACCTTACTGGACAATCATTTGACAGAAGAAGGAACGCTCTCTTCAACAAGCCCAAATTCGATCAATTCGGTTAAGCCAAACCAAAGTTACAGGTATTTTTTAAAGTCAAGGTTTATCCGCCCGTTTCAACTCTATTTGAAAAGCTATAGCAAAAAATCCTGTTCAGAATTTGCTGAAGAGTGCAATAATAGTTATTTATGTATCAAGGCACTGAAGTTCAACTTTTTATGACTCATGTGGAATTTAGTTGCCGAGGCCTCTGGCCGAGGCAAATAAGCCACATGAGTCATAAAAAGAACTTCAGTGCCGAGGTAGGTACATATTATATTTTTTTTTGAAATCGGAAAAAAATGTTTTATTAGGCACGAAAATAATAATAAGGGATCACCCGTCCATGAACCGACTACGCGCAGCGTTGCTTGACTTTGACGATCGCTCTACCTAGGTCAAGTAAGACAAGACACGGCACCTTCGTACAGAAAAACCAAACTGCTGCTTCTTGTGCAGCCTCCACAACAAAGCTATTGATATTCAAACCTACTAAAATATGTATACTCAAGGATTGCGCTTCTATAGGAAACAATTTCGCAATGTGTACGAAAAGTTAAATGGGCCTTTATCGGCCGGGTTTTGAATATTTGGTCACTTTTGACGGGCGATTTCTCCGCGTCTGACGTTTGATGTTTACATCTCGCCAAGGCCTACTTATTGAAAAAATCGTACAATAATGTAGCCCATTATTGTACGATTTCTGTGCTTTTAATGACGATTTTGGGACACTTTACTGCCGATTTCAAGAAAAATTATTTTTTTATATACCTTTATTGGTCTTTTTTTTTGAGAAAAAAACCTTTTTTAAATTTACTGTTTCGAATACGCCCCCTAGCGGCTGACCTACGAACTTAAAAATAATTTCCAGAGATTTTTCGTGACCACATTACTTTAGAAGATTTTTTTCCCAAAGCTCCAGGACTATTAATTCCTGAGATAATATGATACCTCTTTACCCTTAATGAAACACCCTGTATATGCTGAATAATAACAATGGAATTTGTTATTATTGGTCTAGTTAAACAGAGTGTTTCAAAATTAATGGGCCATATATTCATATACCTACTTTGGGCTAAAATACTATAGTTCAAGAGCCGGCCGCATGATTTCAACTCTTATTAGATTATAGAAGTTATGTAAAATGTAGAGAGTATATTTCTTTACTTGAAGCGAGTAGGTTGCCTCAGATAATATGGGCCCGATCATTGTTATTCAAAGAAGTTGTGGTTAATTTTAAATTTTTTAATAAGTACAACCCGTCCCACGAACATATTTACTAATAGGTACATTTTCGCAAAAGTTGATAAATTCGAAAAGTTCCATTCTAAAAATCGAAGGAGATGGTAAATTTCTTAATTGGGTCTTATACTTTCCCCTATACAGTACCGAAAGAAACCTAGAAAATCCGATTCCCGACTCCCGATTTTCAAGTTTCGAGAAACGAAACGGCTGTAGAATGAGCGCAATTGACGGGAAATCCTGAGGAACTACTCTTAGAAATTGCGTGTTCTTTCCCATTTTCTTATTTTTCGGGGGCACCGGAAGCATCTGCACTTCACCTGAAGACTTGAGGGAAGCCCCGACCCGAAATTACTTAGCTGTAGCTCGGCGAAAAAGGGCAATTTCTGACAGATTTCGGACTTTGGCTTTTAGGTGACGGGAAATGCCGACCAATCACGCGTATCAACGCATCAAACGGTATAATATGGCCTGACTAAGGGACCCTTTTTTATTGTTGCTCCATGGGCCTTCTTTCCTATTTTGTTCTATAATCATGTGAGAGTAGTTTTGCCTAAAAATTAAACACAACTTCTTTAAATAACAATGATCGGGCCCATATTAATTGAGGTAACCTACTCGCTTCAAGTAAAGAAATATACTGTCTAAATTTTACATAACATCTTATTCTATAATCTTATGAGAGTTTTGAAATCATGCGGCCGGCTCTCATACTATACTACGATTGAGCTTAATATCAAATCTCAATGGTTACTGAGGGCGCTAAAGTTAATTTTTTGAAAATGAATTTTGGGTAGGTACATCTCCCAAAATAATCCAGCTTCTGAACTGAAGTTTTTCCAGAGTTATGTTTTTGGGGATGTAGATGTAGAATAAGCTAAAGATGTCAATTTCTACGTGTAAGTATATAACTATTTTGAGGTTATCTTTTTAGTCTTGCAGGTCCATCATTTTAGTGCATATCTTTTCATTCTGCAACAAAAAGGTATCTACTCTCGTTTCATAACAATAAAATCAACCTTTTGCGTTGAAATTGGCAAAGCGTGCCCCAAAACACCTGTTAACTCCAATCACAGGATTGAATTGACAAAATTCTCTATTTCAACAAAACCAATGGTGTTTTGACCAACATCCATTTGAAATTTTTTCTTCACTTTGAATGTACATTTGAGAGCGGAAGGCGAAAATTTTATGTCTCGAATGTTGGAGTCAACAGGTGTTTCGTTGCACGTTTTGTCGCAATTTCAACGCAAAAGGTTGATTTTGTCGTTATGAAACAAGAGTACTTTTGTTGCAGAATGAGAAGATGCACTAACATGATAGACCTGCAAGAATAAAAAGATAACCTCAAAAAAATTACGAGTAAAAACACGATCCAAAAAGATCTTCAGCTTACTCCCCATTCCGAAGAACCAAACAGTGCCAAATTTCAGTTCAGCAGCTTGATTATTTTGGGAGACGTAGCCATAATTCAATTTTAAAAAATGAATTTTAGCGCTTTGTATCTCAGTAACCATTAAGATTTGAACTATAGTTGCTCTATGACCCATTAATTTTGAAACACCCTGTATATAGGTAGGCTGGGGGTCCTAAATATAAAAAGTTAATTACATACCTTTGGAAGAATACATTGCACAAAACTCAAGTAGAAGCTTTTGCTCAATTTTTTCACCTGGACCATAATGAGGTTATTAAGTTAAACCTACGGAAAAGGGCATTAAAGTCATATGTTCTAATAATCTGGTCTTTTACCTGTTTTTAATTGGCTACTCGGACCTCCCCCAGGATGATTCTTCATAAACCACGTCGAAATATATTACCTGGCGACAGGGGGAAGCAACCCAGCCCCTAACAGGGAGCCGGACTACAAACAATACAAGCCATTTATACCGAACCAAAATACCTATAAATACAGCAACTGTTGTTCTCGGACCTTATAGTTATTTAACTGTCTTTGTCGAGTTGATGATACTCCGGCCATATGTTGTTTTCGACGTTTTGTTGTGGGTTCGTTCAGTACTACCGGGTAGTGAGAGGCTGTTACAGGGGAGGGCTGGTTTAATATTAACGACTTTAGGATCGGTTAAAACATGCATGTGGAAATAACTATTGTATTAAAAAATAGGCAAAGGGGAGGTAGAATTCGGGTCGAAAGCTTGTGAACTACTAACGAATGTTGTTATAATAATTTATAAGTTTTTTTATCTTCAATAAACGTTTTTTCTTGAAATCGGCAGTGAAGCGTCCCAAAAAGCACAGAAATGGTACAATAATGGGCTACATTATTGTACGATTTTTTCAGTAAGTAGGCCTTGGAGAGATGTAAACATCAAACGTCAGACGCGGAGAAATCGCCCGTCAAAAGTGACAAAATATTCAAAACCCGGCCTATAAAGGCCCATTTAACTTTTCGTACATATTGCGAAATTGTTTCCTATAGAAGCGCAATCCTTCAGTATACATATTTTAGTAGGTTTGAATATCAATAGATTTGTTGTGGAGGCTGCACAAGAAGCGGCAGTTTGGTTTTTCTGTACGAAGGTGCCGTGTCTTGTCTTAACTTAACCTAGGTAGAGCGATCGTCAAAGTCAAGCAACGCCGCGCGTAGTCGGTTCATGGACGGGTGATCCCTTATTATTATTGTCTTGCCTAATAAAACATTTTTTTTCAGATTTCAAAAATATATATAATATGTACCTCGGCACTGAAGTTCTTTTTATGACTCATGTGGTTTATTTGCCTCGGCCAGAGGCCTCGGCAACTAAATTCCACATGGGTCATAAAAAGTTGAACTTCAGTGCCTTGGTACATAAATAACTATTTCTATTAAAGTCGACTGTAGTCTAACGTTCACTGAAAACCAAATATTTCACTCAATCAACCTCTCTATTATACAGGGTGTTTCTAAATTATGGTGCCAACGTATCGTGACATGTAGAAAATGTCATTTTGAAAAACAGTTTATTATAAACATGGGTCCGAAAATACATGATAAGAAAGTTGCAGGGTGATAAATGTATAGTTTGAAAAACATCTTTATCGCAATAACTTCTACATCAGAAGTTATGCAATTTAAATGGAACTTGGTGCAGTTCTTTAGTAACTGAAGTGCAACAATTTTGTGTAAAAACAATTTATTCCCATCGACCAGAGGCGGAGGGGCTTTGTACTCATAACTTTTTTGAGGTTATCTTTTTGGTCTCGCAGGTTCATCATTTTAGTGCATATTTTTATTTTGCAACAAAAGGGTACTCTTGTTTCATAACGATAAAATGAACCATTTGCGTTGAAATCGCAAAATGTGCCCCAAAAAACCTGTCAACTCCAAAATCCAAATATGAAATGTCAACTACCGTTTACAAAATAATTGTACCATTTAAAGTGACAAAAAATTCCCTATAAACTATGTATCAAAAATTTTTCGCTTTCAAAATGGAACGGATTGAACTCGACAAAATTTTGATATCCATATTTCAGGAAAACTAGTGATGTTTCACTCAATATCCATTAGGCATTTTTTCTTAATTTTGAACGTACAATTCATCTGTAAAACATTTAATGCGGTAGGCGATAATTTTATTTTTCGAATTTTGGAGTTAACGGGTGTTTTGGGGCACATTTTGCCGATTTCATTGTTATGAAACAAGAGTACAATTTTGTTGCAAAATAAAAAGGTACACTAAAATGATGAACCTGCGAGACCAAAAAGATAATCTCAAAAAAGTTATGAGTATAAAACCCATCTAGTTTTGACACAAAATTGTTGCACTTCAGTTACTATACTAAAGGACTGCACCAAATTTTATTTAAATTGCATAACTTCTGTAGAAGTTTAGAAACACCTTGTATACCTACCTATAAAGGTCTCTAGTATAAGAGGAATAGGTATACTGTTAACTAAATTAAAATACCTATACCTCAACTTAGTATCGAATCCGCAGAATTGTAAGACATTATACAATTTATCTGTTTTTATTTGTTTGTTTTTCTTTGAAGTTTGAAAGTTGGTGTGCCAGGATTTTTTGCATACGGGTTTAACGATGCTTGTGACTCTCTGTCTCCTTTATTAATTTATATGGTGAATTATGATGAGTTTTTAAACTATTAATATTTTCTAACTTTTCAGTAAATAAACTTGAAGTTTTACGTCTCTAGAGTAGGTACCTATACTCCAGGGAATTTTATATCCAAATCTTATCAGGTGTCAGTCTATGGTTCTGTACACAGCGTATATTTTCCGTGGTTCTGTATCTTTGCGGGCATTCACTGCATCTTGGCTAAAGCTCGACGGTACCTTCATATTTTATTGTTACCGGAACTGAATAAGTGTGCAAAGTTTCAAATCGCTACGACAAATTATTGGAAGTGGGTAAAAATGTATTTTCTACTTAGATTAACTTTCTCAACGGCATAGATATTGTTAGGCGCCCAAACAGTGGCGTCGCGTCGGGGGGGCCAGGGGGGCACGGGCCCCCCTAGATTTTTTAGGTGGGAATTTTATAATACTACCTAAGGTAAAAATGGAAATAATTCACAGCAATCACTTAATTAATTACATGAGCGTTGATGGTGCCTAGTTTTGGCCTCATGGGCAAATTCAATCTTTTTAGAGAAAGAAAGTTAGCGGCTTTATGGGACTTTAAATTTTGGCAACTGGTAATATCATACCAACATCCAAGTTCTAATGGATGTGCCGGTGTTTTCATATTTGAATCGTTCGTGAAGGTAGACTACGACAGCTGTTTCCCCTTATTAGGTTCATCAAGGCAGCCATAACCTTCCCGAACGACTCAAACCGAAATGGTAGCACTATAATAGTGCTACCGTTTCAGTTATTCACTATGGCCGCCGCTCCACGATGGCGGATTACATTTTCTCTTCAACCCCCTTAATATGGGTATCAAATGAAAGGGCTTGAAGAGTAGAAAACGATAAAGTTAGTGACATCATAGTAAATTCATTATGTCGGCCGCCCGAAGATGGCGGATTACCTATTTCTGCACAACCTACTTGACATGGGTATGAAATGAAAGGGTTTGACGAGTACAAAAAAAAAGGTAAGTGACGTCATACTAAATCCAATATAGCGGATGTCCCAAGATCGTTGACTAAATTTCTTTACCGCCCTCCTGATATGTACTAAAACGAATAAAGTAATATAAAATAAGTCTAGGTTTCAATGCCAAATTGCGACAAGTTTTTGTAAATCAAAAAACATGTCGCTCGAGATGTTCATAAAAGTAGGTACCAATTATATTTTATTGGACAGTGATTGGTTGATAAGCAAGTACCTATTTGCCAAAGTATGCATTTTTTTCTTTACAATTCGCGCGACAAGCTTTTCAATTTGCAAAAACTTGTCGCAATTTGGAATTGAATTATCTTAACGAAAACCTAAACTTATTTTATTAGTACTAGTACCCACATGGCTTAAATAAAAGCTTGTTTTTAAAAAGTTTTTTTACATTTTATTTTTTCTAGATGTTATTTATTTTGTATTTGTATTGATGATAGGACAGTACATACAAGTTGTTTTATTTTGGAAGTGTTTTTTGACAGTGACAGTACAGGTTTTTTTTTATTTCGGAAGTATTTTTTCTTTGTTTTTGTTTCATGTATTATTTGTCTCGTTGGTTTATTAAAAATATGAAAATAAAAGAGTAATTGTTTTCTTTTCCCATTTTTGTTTTAGGTAAACTAAAATTGCGATAAAAATATTGAAATGTTGTTCATTGTCTTGAGAAAAAAATTTAAGATGCCCCCCCTGCTTCTGAAGTCACGCGACGCCACTGCGCCCAAAGGCGCAAGTTTGCCTCCATTTGACCAACTTCGTATCTGGTATGATTTCTGAGATCCCCGTGTTGAGCACTGGAAGTGAATCACCCTGTATAACTGATCAATTTTTTTTAGAACTACCACCGCGATTTTCTCGCTTATTTTGCGCCCTGCAAAAAAATGTAAAGAAACAAAAATGTGGAAATTTTGGACAGCTAAGTGGTGCTGCAAAAGAAATCGGCATCCATGGCCAACTTGACGCGCAATATCAAAAACACCTCAAATCGAGCAAAAGAATAATTATTAATAGCCGTATAGCATGTTTATTTTAAGAGATAGAGGAAAACTTTCATATTGAAAATTGATGGCACTAAGAAGCTTTATGCAACTCTGTACTCAGATAGTTTCAGAAAATTACACAGGGTCTTTGGCTCTCTTGAGGCTATGAATTGTTTTTGTTTATTTCTTATTAAGCGATTTTCTCGGTTGTTTTGGGCCGCACAGAAAATAGGTATAAGAGAATAAAATATGGAAATTTTGGTCAGCCAGGTGAAGTTAAAAAAGAAATGGGCCTCCATGCTCAATTTTTCGCGCTGTGCTAAAAAAACTTCAAATCTATAAAAATTTTCATGCCCATATAATTGTTTAATGTGTAATTTGTTGTAACTATCTGACGACCTGGATGGATAAAGCTTCTCAATGCCATCAATTTTCAATATAAAAGTATTCCTATGTCTCTTAAAATAAACATTCCTCGGCTATTAATAGTTTTGCTCAATTTGAGGTTTTTTATATTGCGCGACATGTTGGCCATGGATGCGATTTCTTTAACATCATTTCAATTTTTCTATTAGGGGGGGGGGGGCGCCAATTTTATTTCGCATGCGGGCGGTCAACTGTCTTGCGGGGGTCTTGGCTGTCGCCCATATTTTCATGCAATGATTAATTATTAATAGAACCGGGCTTCGAAAAACCAAAGGCTTAAGTGTTGCAGGTGGTTAAAGGGTTGAAATAAGGGCGTAATCTTGTAAGGAAAAAATCGAGATTTTGACCAATTTTTCCACACAAGCCCATCTTAAGTATGAAAACTAAGGAATGATAGTGCTGAATGCTGTTATGACAAGGTCAGAGCAGACAGATCATACATAAGAACTATAATATATTATGTACAGGGTGTTCCCGTATATTTTGACCCACCCCTAGAGCCTATATTTTTCGAGTTAGAAAAAAATTACTTAAATGAAAGTTGTAGGTTTTTTTCTGAACCGCTAGGATCTGTTACAAGATAAAACAAATGAGCGTCGCAAATTTATGAAAAAATATACACTTACTTTTTTTTAACGAAACACCCTGTATATTTGTGGATTTTTGAATTGCACGCATTTTTCCGATTCCAACAATATAAATATGTTATATATTTGCTCTAAGCATTCGCATGATAGTCCAAATTGCAGATAAATACGATCTTTATATTTAATCAAGGTTGCCATGGAAAAACATTTCAACTTAGGCAAGGGCATTCCTGTCAATCCATTATTTTTGGAACAATACACCTTCGTACCCTACAACTTTCATTTCAGTAATTTTTTTATAACTCGAAAAATAGAGGCTCTAGGGGTGGGTCAAAATATACGGGAACACCCTGTACAGTGCCCGCCAAAAAGTCACCATATGGGAAAAATTTTTAGTAAATAACTTATGGAAAATTTGTTTGCGGCATCAGGTTTTGCTTGCTCTAGAACCAAAATTGACATAATCAAATGTTGTGACGTAGTCTTGTTTGCATGTCAAATTTGACATTAATGAAAAAAATGTCCGAAAAATGGGCTTATTTAACCGAATTTCGAAAAAAGTCATAAGAAAAATATGTTTATTTCGCAATTTTATACCCCGTGCAAAATTTCAAGAGCCTAGGTACTCCGATTTTCATATTTGCCCTTTGTTGCCCTTTTCCGTATTTGTTAATCCATAAAAGTCGATCCTATGTAATTTAAAACACTCATTGACTGAATACATACTGCACAATACCGTTGAATGATTATTCCCTCACTCAACGACAATACTTAGTTTGCGGTCTAAAATAATATCCTTCTTTTCCCTTTGTTGCAAAAAAATTTAAATGAGGGCTTGTTGAAGAAGCACGCTTGGTGCAAAACTGATCTCATTTTTACAGATAAACAGATAAATTCGATTTACAAATTTCTTTATATAGTACCTAAATGGTTGTTAAAAACACACAAATATTTCTGTCATGCTGATCTGATCAGAAATATCTAGAAAATTTAAAATATGATGTCCAATAATATCCAACAAAGGGCAAAATATGAAAATCATAGTAGCCTCTTGAAATTTTGCATAGGGGTATAAAATTGCGAAAGAAACATATTTTTCTTATGACTTTTTTCGAAATTCGGTTAAATAAGCCCATTTTCGGACATTTTTTCATTAATGTCAAATTTGACATATAAAAGAGACTAGGTACGTCACAACATTTGATTATGTCAATTTTGGTTCTAGAGCAAGCAAAACCTGATGCCGCAAACAAATTTTCCGTTAAGTTATTTATTAAAAAAAATTCCCATATGGTGCAGACTTTTTGGCGGGCACTGTATAATGTATAATATCGTTGACTGAAGATAATTCTCATCCAAAGATAATAATAATTAAGCTACGATAAGACAACACGCTCAAATATCGTGCTTCCGTCATCGCCAGCGCCAAGCCAACTAAAACTTTCATCGTCTCCGATAGCCGTGATCGTCTAGTGGTTAGGACCCTACGTTGTGGCCGTAGTAACCCAGGTTCGAATCCTGGTCACGGCAATGTGCAAACATTGTCACGGCGGAGGCTTTTTTTTAAATCTTGTTTGCTTGCTACATAATGTGACGACATTTTTGATTCAGAAATTGCATTTAAAGTTTTAAGCAGTGCCGTTTTACTAAACTGAAACTGTTTGTCCATTAGGCAATCTCCCGTTTACGATAGGTATTATCCAAACTACAAGCACATACTTAAATTCATACTACAAAATTATAGTAATAAAGATTTACTTCTCGTAAAATTTATAGCACGAAACATTTAGATTTTAGGATTCTAGTTGGCCTGTTTTAATTAAAGGTCGTAAGTAATCTTCAAAGAGCTGAAATAGTGAGGAAGGTACAGGGTGTCTCAATTTAGAAGTGGAAAATTTGAAGACTTATGAAATACCGGAGGTCAAGTCAAAATAAATATGGTCCAATGTACCTCATACACAGTAAAAAATTTGCCCGTTGTAAAGCATGAAAAATTGATGGTAAACTTTTCTCGTGTAAATTTATACACCAAATTTCGTTAAAATGTATTATTTTTACCAACTTACTTTTGGTAAATCTATTTTTTCCACAGAAAATGCATTCTGATGTAAAAAATACACGAGCGGGTGTTGAAAATACACGGTGTGTGTTTCTAAAAACACATATCTTAAAGTGTGATTTTAGAGCTAATCATGGATGCTATTTTTAACACCGGTCCTGTCTTTTTAATACCACTCGTGTGTTCGTGTGTTTTTATACACCGCCCGTGTTGTTATCAAGGTCAAAATAACGGAATATTTGGATTTTCTCCTCCCTTAGTCAGTCTCTTGTTGCACTTCTGCGCGACGTGTTCTGTCTATAGGCCCGAAAGAAAATTATAGTTCAAATCAAATCTGAATCCAAAACCTTATCAATATCCGTTATGTAACATTTCTGGGACTTGTCCGGATGTGCTGATGTGCTAACTAAAATATTATTCACTATTTTTCGATTTTTACAGATCGAGTGTTTCAAATAATGTTAGTCGTGTATTTAATAACTGCCTGTAGATTTTTAAAAAATTGTTTAATAAATAAATTTTTAAAGTGACTTTCTATAAAAATCCTACCTCCTATAGTATTGACTAGCCCAAAAAGCACCTATACCCCGATTACTGTAAAAAGTCCCGATTATGTCAGATGACATTCTCCACAAAATCCCTAGGAATTTTCTGTTAACCATGGGTATATCATTGGCATATGCGTCGCAACCAGTTAATGACGTCACTTATTGATTTATGATGTGAAAAGTTACCCAAGCGATATGAAAAAAAGAACATAATAAAATAAAAACCCTAATGCAATCACGATTATACCGCTACAAATAAAAATAACTAGGACTACAACTCATTTTAATAATAATTTCAAACGTCATGGAAACACTTCCATTTTAGTATTTTGGTAAAATCTGCTACTTGCTGCTGCGTCTATGGGGCGTACTCAGGCAAATTTTATTTCTGTGTTGTGAAAGTGACAGTGAAGGTTTTCCGGATCGTTCAAAAAGGTTCAAACTTTAGGCAGTGAAAATATTCGCAGGTTTTGTACGTTTCGTGAGTTTTACCGTTATCTGTGTTGTTCTTGTTCGTGTTATTAGCAGTTATTCATTGTGCAAATGGGCTCGTTACTGACCTGGCCTGAAGACCCGGTTGCATTTTTTTCTGCATTGATGCCAACTTAGGATGGAGAAATTACCAATTGACAGTCCCAGTGAGGACTTCTTAAAATAATTTTACTATACTACACCAAGGTAGGTGTACTTCTTTTCCAAGTTTCGATTTTTAATTGTGTACAGGGTGTTTAGTAAATATAAGGCAAAAATTCAAGGGTTGTTCGATGGGTTATTTTAAGAATATTTTCCCATTTCATGGACGCTTTTGTTTCGAAGATATACAAGGCTATTCCTAAAGTTTTTTCCACAATAACAATATTTTGAATGTTAGCTATCGACTTTAAACAAATGAGTCAATGCATTGCAATATATTTTATTAGAATAATAGTTTTAAAAATAATAATTAAAAAAAAATGTTTTGTCGGAAAACCTTCATCGTTGTGTATCGCCGAAACAAAGCTGCTGTCCTAAAATCGTCAATGGAACAAAATATATTTAAAATAACCCAGGGAATAACCCCTTGAATTTTTGCCATATTTGTAGTAAACACCATGTATATGGGTAAAAAAGCCGTATTATGAAACACCAGATGTCGTAAAATTTGTACACGGAAAATGGTAAATTTTACACTAAAGGCGTGTAATGTGCTACACACGCCCGTGTAAATATTCGTGTAAAAATTCAAATTGTACCAAAACGAAAGTGGTTAATTTAACCAGAATCCGTGTGGACTTAATGTGACCACTTTTATCTAGTGTTTTAATTTTACCACAATTTTATTACTATGTACGAATTTTGAAAGATTTCATAGTTGATCGCATAGCCTTTACTTACGATTTATTACATTATGAATTCTAATACAGTGTGTCCGCGGTTGCTAGTGAATACTCCAGAAATATATGAAAAACTGAGGAAAATTCAGAGTTTTATTTATTTATTTTTTTAGATTGAGTCTGGGATTGAGCTAATAAAGGGAAGATGTCTCGCAGATATTTCGATTGGGTGATTATTCCATGACCAGCTATGGTTTTTAAATGGTCAATAATTTTCACCATATTAGGAATTTGTTTATTAAAAATATGACCCCCATGGTGTCATTTGGCATTGCGTCAAACTTCTGTATACCTACCAAATTAAAAAAAAACAATCGGTCAAGCAGTTTATCGCATCAGATGTCAAGTGTGCCTTGAAACATGGCCAAAACAAATGAAAACGCGTTGAAAATTTAAAGATTTTATCGATTGACCGTTTGCAACAAAAATTATACAGTGCGGGAAGCACGGCAAAATAATTGGAAAATCAAGGTAGCTACGAAAAACAACGCACAAAAAGTTTACGTAGATTTAGCGATAGGTTTGGGATGTGGCGACAAGGCATTATGTTTTTATTGTATTATATTTTTCTTATTTTTACATTTCTTATTTCGGCTGGCAGTCGTGGTATTTTCAGTTTTAGAATTATAATTCGTAAAATTAACGAAATGCGTTATCAATAATAGTCACACCACCCTGAAAATGTGTTCTTGTATTGTACTATTATTGTGCCTAGCTGTGCCCATTATTATAATGATATCAGGATATTCGTTTTTTCTTAGTAGATATTCCTGGCATTGAAATTGGAACAATAAAATTCAATACAAAACTGAACCTTATGATGTTGTTTCACTGCATCCCAAAATACTAATTCCACTGGCCCAGGGACTTAGCTTAAAATTAAAGAGTCTTTGCACCAATATTGCATTGTTATACAACCATTCATATCTTATGTTTCTCCTTAACTTTGCGTTTAAATTTATTTGTACTGTTATGACAGCGTCCAGAGATATACTAATTCTCTAGACTTTGGTTATATGATTTAGTAAGAGAGTACCGAGCACCGATTTAAACATAAATAATTACGAAAAGCAAACATCCTGATATATTTCTGAAAATTTACATAGAGGCACAAGGCACAATAACACAATACGAACACATTTTCTTAATAACTCTTTCTAATTTTAAATGTCAAATTTCACATGCATGCGGGCTGTGACGTCGCGATCGTCTGCATGTGCAATAGTGTACGCAAAACATGCAACACCATAGCCCGAAATTCATCTAATAATAAAAAATTATCCCATTTGGTGCCAACTTTATGAATGATACTCGTATAAAGCCTCTTCATAGATTTCTCGAGCGAAGTGAACACACTGTATGTTTTCATGTAGAAGTCAATTAAATACAATGAAAGGAAATATTTAACATCTTTTCAATTTGTCAAAAAATGAACCTTTTCATTTTTTTTTAAATCACCCAATATAGAGATTATACTTTAATGAGATTTTAGAGACGAAAAAATTGCGAATTATTGTAAAACTTTATTAAGTTATTAATGTTTTTATAATATGAATCGTATTTATGATCTCTTAGATTGAATATGACAACATTTAAAATTTGATTGGGACCGGGAAGTTAGTGACAGATATATAGATAAGAAGATTATCGATTGAAAACTCTACGCGATTTTGACGATATCTTGAATAGATTGCCCGTTCTCGTTATCGCTATTTTTTGTTTATTTAATTTCTGCTTTAGCCCCATTCCCTATTCTATATTTAAAGTTTTAAGTCCGCATTTAAATAAGTATGCCGGAGTTTATAAAACAGATTTTGAATAGGTATATAAGTAACTAGGTATAGCTTGATACAGAAATATAAGATTTAACAGCAGATATAGTATAAATGAACTCACCTGGAACAGCATAAAAACGCTTGGGCGGCGTTTGCTTTGTCAAACAAGACCGAGTCATAGGAGGCAGATGCTCCATGGATCTCTGAAACGCCAACCACTCAATTCGATACTCTCGCTTTCCTGTTGGCTGCCTCCTTGACTAGGTCGACGTCGACCGAATAAAAACCTTTGAATTTTATACGGGTGATTTCAGCTGATAATTCTGGTATTTTTGTCAGTAGCAGAGCGTGGTAAATGCTATGAAATAGATCGCGCCCCGTATGTCGCTGTGTTCCAAGTGAGTTTATTTATACTTTACCTCCTTATACTTTGCCTCAAAGATAATTTTGATACATGACAGTGTTGCCAGATGAAGTTTTCAAGAAGCAGTAAAATTCGGCTCAAAAAGCTGTAGAAAACTGTAGAAAACAAATGTGTTAATTTGAATGTCCAACCCAGATTATACCTAATATTTTAAACTATAAAAGCCTTTAATTTAAAAAATCCTATGTAGAGCTTAGCCTGGGGGAATTCCCGAATTTAACCGAGTTACTGAAAATTACCGAGTGATTTCGGTAGGTAGTAATTTAAAAGCGGTATTTTATCGAGGTAGCAAAAGTGGAGAACGGTCTATGGCTCTCTATAAAGCGGTAGCAATTAATACCGCTTTAACTTTAGCGGTAGATAGGTTAGTAAGTTTTTGATGATGCTGAATTGGGCAGCTCATTTTCTGGAATTCATTTTCTATTTTATTTCTAGCTCAAACCAGATTGAAGAGTTCATTAATAAATTATAATAATAAAACATAACAGTCAAATTCCAATTATTAAAGGAAAATGTAATATTTCGAAAATTATTAAAAGGAAATAGGGTATACGATTTTGCACAACACTTCATTTTCACGGTATAAGTTCACAACGGCACATTATCAATGAAAGATTCAGGTTACATTTAGGTACATCACGGAAAGGGGAATTATTTTTTCTATTTAAATAAAAATCGTTGTAGGTATTTTATTGTGTTCTGTATTTCCGCTTACGGCTTAAAACGTAATAAACATAAACCAAGAAGAAACGTCTGATTACCTTGAAACAATAAAATAATAATTCTTAGTGTTCTTTTCACCTTTACATACCGTTAAATTGCTAAATTTGATTAGTACACCGTCCACAATGTATATACACAAATTCGCAAAAGGATAATTTCGGAATTTTACGCTGTACAACAGAATTTGTGGTGTAGTTAAAGGTGTCGCTAATGTAATCTACATACTACATTAAACGTTAGTGCCTTCGAGCAGTGCTGTATTAAGTAAATTTTAAGCCTCCTTTTACAAGCCAATTATGTGCTCCAATAAGTAGGAAGTAGGTATAGATAGTATCTAGACCACAGGCAGACTATACAACATACCAACGAATGAACAACCATAGAGCAAAATAGGCTCTAAAATGTACCACCAAATCTTAAAAAAGTGTAATTGTAATTTCAGGGCAATTATTGTTGATGGAGACAGGAAAATATGGACAAGGGATGCTATAGGAATGTCACTAATATCAAAGGAAACCTAACCCAGAATAGGGAAAATAAAAATAACAATCAAACTTATTTAGCAAGTCCAAATATTCAATATACAATATATTGTACATACCTACAACTATTATAGAATAATTTAAATTTTTAATTTTTAACAAAATATTATTTTTAGCCTACCTTAAATTTATTTACACATTTAAACATAAAGTTATCCTTTTTCGTGAATCATATTATGTTGGTACAATAAATTCAATCCATTAACTTGCATCTTCATCTCAGACATAAGTTTTTTATTAGGAGCAAAAATATACAACACTAGTTATACCTATTCGCATGGAGTCCTTTTACAACTCGTCAATTTTAGAAAGGGCGCATAAATAAACACTAAATTTTCGTCTCTTCTCGCAAACGGTTTGGTTATGATGCCCGCTTTTTTCCACAAACAGATAGCATGCTTTAACATAATATCTCACATATTTTATTTATCCCAATTCACTTTACAGATTTTAAATAAAAGTGCGCGAATTTATTTCATATGGGTCCGAGTCGATGTGCCTTAATTTTTTTCAAAAAGTGGAATATATTAAGTGTTTCCTCATATTTTTGGCTATTCCTCTGCGATCGCACGCGGACGTAGTTTTTCGGTAGACCATGTCGGAAAATAACATGCTTCCACGTATGTTTTTTCACTTCGTGTTTATACAGCAACCTGACATTAATTCTGGTAGCCTTTATAATACTGACGTGCTCTTTTGCGAGAATACGAGCACAACTCAAAAATTGACAATTTTAAGATTATTCCGTTAAAATACCAGGAAATGTATAAATAACAAAACTCTGACGATAATTTTAATGAATAAAAACAGAACAAAAACATATTTTCTAAAATAAATAAATACAGGCTGTCCGGAAATAAATGCACCAACTTGAAAAATTAAAAATAAAAATGGAAATATGACGAAAAGTTCATATGAATTGGGTCCGCAGATGTTTGGTTTTCGAGATGCAGGGTGTTGAAATTGAAATTTTATTTTCGATTTTTTTAAGTAACTTTTTCAGATGACAAAATTTTCTTACAAAATTTGGTAGCCGGTTTTTTTTTTGGGAAGAGAAGTCATAATTTGGAATTATTTTTGGTGCAATCCGTAGAGGGCGCATTATTAATTTAATTTATCCTCTTCCCACACGTTTTCTAAGCAAAAAAGGTATACTTGGTGGATAACGCCAAAGGTGACCGTTTTCGAGAAGTTTTCAAATTTCTGCATCGATGCAGGTGCATATCGACACCCATATTATGCAATTAAATTCGAAATAAAATTTAAATAAACAAGCACATTTATTTTTTGACAGTTTTATTAATTTGATTTTTTTTGCAAGAAAATTTTGTCGTCTCAAAAAGTTACTTAAAAAAAATCGAAAATAAAATTTTAATTTCAACACCCTGCATCTCGAAAACCAAACATCTGCAGACCCATGTTCATATAAACTTTTCGTCATATTTTCCATTTTTCTTTTTTTAATTATTACCGGACACAATGTATAACATAAAAATAATTCTTCTTAGAACCAGTAAAATCTATATCACAAAATCAAGTATTCTTTTTTGGTCTTGAGCTCGTCAAATATCTCCTCTGGAGATATGCATGGGTTTTTCAGGATACACATAAAGGAGTGTTAACCCATTCAGTCGGTTTTCGCTAATATTGTTTCTAATATTTTAAAATTTTCAGTTTTGAAAACGTTCTTTCTGGCACACTGTAATTGTGCAAAATATGTTTAGTAGGTTGTTTTGCCTAATTTACGGTTACGTGCTGCAACCAACGCAGTGTGTGCATAATATACGGCGGCGCGTTCTCAAATCTACTGCACAGGTTTTAATTTCGAGAAGACAAGATGAAACAAATAACAAATTGTAGATATTTGATGTTCACTGCATTTTCAGATTAGGCCAGGAGTATATAATTTTTGGTATTATTATTTTTGATATTACAAATCTCGTTTATCTCGACAGCTCTGCGGGGGGGGGGCAATTGCACCTTTGCCCCCCTCCCCAAATACGCCACTGCATAGGAGGTTAAGTGTTACCCGTTCTTTTTCACAAATAAAGACTTATCTTCTGTTATTTGCCTATAACACTTTTTTTGTTTAAAATAAAGGCGCATTTTGAGTTGTTTCTCAAGTAACGGCACAACTAAAAAAAGTCCCTAATAACAAATGTTTTTCTGAAAATAAAGAAGCTCAATATATAAAAATAATAAACTTAATTATATATTAGAATGCACAGTAGTAAATTTGGCAGTTGCAGCCTTTAAAAAAGAACTTTAATTTTCAATTAAAAGAATAACAAATTTTAAACCTGATGATTATCTAAATTTGTTGTTTTTCGAGTTGTGCCTCTATTGGTCCAGGTTAGAGAAACGTAGTTATCGAGATGGCTCACAAAACGCTTAAGTGGCCCATTCAAAGTATTTCGGCTAATTTTTGTAAGAAAAAATGGGTGATCAGTGCAATCCATGGCTATTATGGACATATGGACGCCTTCTTTATGGCATCAGCAAAGTTGGGGTCCACCGCCTCCTCTGAAAATTATGGTGAAAAGCCATACAAACTTATTCTTAAGCTGCCGTTACTTTTTTATATTTTGACCTACAAAAAAATATTAAGATGTGTTTTCAAAAAAGGGGGTGGATCGAAAAAATTCCGAGAAAGCCAAAATTTTAATGTTGTTACTCTTGGTTACAAATCGATTTATTAATGTATTTATAAATGTATTTTTTCTGTATAAATAAGACATTATTTAACATTAAGCTTCTCTACTAAACTATATCTATATCTAGGTTTATGACGTTTTTATTTATGTTCAAATTAACAACTCATTACTTATTATCATCACTTGAGTGGAAGAATGCTTTCGGCAAAAAATTCAAAATGTCGAAATCTAAAAATTTGGCAAAAAAATTGCGGGTTAAATGTGCGTTTTTAAGTTTTTTGCCATTATCTCGAAAAGTATCACTTTTCCGACAAAAATACACACATCGAAAAATCTAAGGGACAAGGACAAACATTATGAAATAAAGTACAATTCCCTGCCATATTTTTTATAGTATAGTTGTACTTATACGTGTACTCACTTATATGTGTCAAAATTCACAAAATAATTAATAAATTCTTCAAATGTACATAGTTTCCAAAAAAATATGGATGTTTTTGCAACACATAATTAATTTGGAAGGCACTCGAATAGTTTGGTCAGATGAAACACAATATTTTGCACCAAAAGTCTTCGTCGGAGCATATCTCATAAGTGCCCGATGGGATTAAAGTCAGAGGATTAAGAAGGGCAAGGTAAGTAAAACATTAATTTCATTGTCCTGCAGAAATTCGCACACGACTCTTGGCACATGGGGACGCGCATCATTGTCGTACTATAGTATAGTAAATTTTGGTCCAATTCTCTCAGCACCTTGGAGCATCAATAGATCGAAGAATAATGTTTTGATCATTGGCATTCAGATAACGCTCCAACCAAACGAGATTAGTTCTTTCGCCGATGTTGATACCGGCCCATACCATATGATCGTACCTGCTCTTTGAAAGATGTGAACTGCTTGAACAGCTGCAAGGCGTTCTTAACTTCCCAGGATGCCTCCACATGCGATGCCTTCTTGAATCTGGCCGAAGTCCAAATTGGGACTCATCATAAAATAAAATTGGAGTATATTCCTGCCGCTGTCAATTTAAATCTTCTTGTACCCACTGTAACCAGCGATTGTGCAATCTTCTCCTGATAATTCTGGAACTCTTATATAGGCCGGAGGGCATTAATGTGATCTTCGTGGAGCCTGTTTCGGACGGTTTGGTCACAAACCCGTATTGTGAGTATTATGTAGCCGAATAAACAATTTGGACGCAGTGATGCTGCGCTCTCGCAAGTCTCGCAAGGCTAGCAATCTTAGAAATGTATCCTGTATTGGGAAGTTAGCCTTGGTCCGTCGCAAGACAAGGCCCAACAGCTGAAAGCGACGAGGCATGGTCACAAGGGCTTTTGGTGCATTTAGATAGGTATATATCTACCGGTAATATTTTCATAATTGACAATTATTTCTTATTTGCGTGCCTAGAGACAACTAAATTCGAATGAATAAAACCATAAAACTTACTGATTTTAAGGTGGTTACGTTTAAGCATGTAAAGTTGTTAGGTATAACAGTCCAAACCAAAACAACTCTTACCCTGGAAGACTGTGTAGGAACAAAATCTCTTTTGATGGCCTTAACCCATTTTTCCCTTTAAATGGGGTCTTTAGGGAGAAAAAGCGGTCACTTTAGGACCGCCTTTGTAGTTTCCGTTGCAGTTGGGAACGGAACACGTCCATGACATGATTTAAATAAGCTCAAAACTATAGACACAATCTAAAACCTATAAACTAAAATTGAATTTTAATCACTTTATTCTGAATCACTTTATTCTGAACCACTGCTGTTTTACCACCTTATTAATAAAACTCCACGTCCTATATTACTATAAAAGACACAGTACAACCACAGACCTATATAGCTTCGCTAAGCTATATAGGTCTGTGGTACAACACACAATAAACACAACAGACCTTCTTAAAAACAGGAAAATCGCCCGACAAGTAAACGTAAACACTACGAAAAGCTACCTCCTTCTGATGACGTAGTGACGTTATTCGCGTCGCCAGCTGGCGGGCCGTTCTCTGACGTCTCCTGTTTTTTGGTTATCTTATCCATAAACGATTAATAAAACTCTTGGATGTGTTATGTCAATAGTACGTAACATCGTTTCACGTTCCAGATGATGTCTCTGTATCATAAAATGTTTAAAATCAAACCCAAACTTGCCCAGCACTGAATGAAAATGCCAATTAAATTAAGGTTTTTTTTTTAATTTAAAAAAAAATCTGCAATGGTTTTTTTAATGTAAAAAAACGAACACGTTATGCATTATCAATTGCTATATCAGATGCTAGAACTGCTCATAGTCTACTAATTTCTTTTAATAATTTAAATACGAAATAATTAAGAAAATATATGCGCATTTTTGTATTTACCTTAGATTAGAATAGAATTATGTGGTGGACCTCCATCATGATAATTTTTGTTTTATTTTGTTACATGTTGTTACCAGCTAAAAATAAAATATTTGAAAGTTTGAAGTATGTCTAATTATAAAATAGAACGTAATTATGAAAATATTCCATGGTTTTCTATGTGAAAATTTAAAAAAAAAATCAGAAAATTAGCCATAGCTTTTTTATTTTTTATAATAACTATGCCGAGTATTATATCTTTGGAAAGCTCAAAAAATGACCGATTTGATAAGGCCACAACCAACTATGATTTACATTTAAAAAACACAAGTTTATGTCATATCTCAAAAATCACAAACAACATAAAAATTGGATCGGATTATCTTATTAAATACAAAATTATCTACAATTTTTGTTTCAACAATTTTTCTGTATAATCAGAAATAACGGAGCTACAGAGATGTGACGAAATAGCAAAAAATCACTCTTCAAAATATCTAGTGAGCCATGAACTTTTTTAAAAATCCAAAAGGGGCATTACATTGAGCATTTAAAACCGCAATTCTTTTCCCATTTAACCTTTGTTCTAGCTCTGCTAGTTTCCGAGATCCTCATAGTGATCATCGAAAAAAAACCTCACCCTGTATATTGCCAAACGCAAACGCTTGACCTTGATGGCATGTCACATGTTACAATCATCCAAGCAGTACAATCGTCCAAGCAGTACAATCGGCCAGCACGATTATTAATTTTTCCATTTTGGCGGGCGCTGGGCGTGTTAATTAATTTTATATATATACCATCATGGGGGGGGGGGTTGAACCCCCTAAACCCCCCCCTTATATACGGCCCTGTCTTTGGATGTGTGTACATAGCAATATTTCTTATAAAATTCTACACGAAAAAAATCATCACACTTTTTTTCGTAGGATCAATCATTTTCGAGTTAAAGTTGCCGAAAGATACAATGTCTGTATTTTTTGAACAAATGCGTACTCTTTCCAAACCATATTAGAGGTAGAAGGTCAGCTTTTTTATAGTAGGCGTATCCACATATATCTGACACTAAAGCAAACCTTTGCATAAATCATTCGTTCTCCTTCATCAGATCTAATTCCGTGTCAACTTCATCGTCCTCTTCATAAACAGCTTCGTCGATGGGCTGATCAGTTGATGGTATCCCATCTTCAACTTTAGGTTTGTTTTAGTCAGGGATTCTTTAAAATAAGGGGACCCAGCATGTCACAGTCTATCACATAGGAAAAGTGAAGCCTTGAGGGGAAGTTTGTTTTCTGTATACTCCAAGGAGACCACATAAGTGGGCTGGTACAAGGCTATGTTATTTGTCAGTGTCCAACTGCCATCAGGTTTTATGTGACATGCCAGTGCCATAGATTCCAAAGGAGGCAAACTATTTCCCATCATAGTTCACAATTTTTAAGTTTTCTAACTTCCAGATAGTCAACTAAAGGTAATGCGGCCGCCTGTAGTAGTCCCAATAATTGCAACCAGATTTTTCTTGTCTCACCTTTAGTAATCCTAAAATTCCCATTACGTATGGGCATTACGTATAAGTAGGTAGTTCGAAACAAATCGTATTTCGAAAATTTTAAATTATTAAGCATGTAGCTTCAGTCAGGTCTTTTTTAAACAGTTTTTATCTACAACTATAAGTTTATTTTACGTTTGTGAGATACCTTGGGAGAGAAATAAAATTACAAAAATTTTATAATGAGCACCGATAAAAACTACATGATTAGTATTGATTAGAACTAAGTACAAGACCTAATCTTATTAGTCCATCCCGAAATCTGTGAAAGTTCTTTGGGTAGATACATTCAACAAGGGAAGAAAGTTCAAGTACGTACCTATTATACCTACATTACAAATGGTATGAGGAACCTGGTAACAAGGTGCAATAGCGACAAATTCTCAAATAAGCAAAATCGGCACTGACTTACCATATACTTATATTACTTAAATTCCTGGAAATAATTGCAGGAAACCAAATTCAAATATAAAATAAATTTCATTCATTTGGCACTTGCCATATTCTGTGTTTGTTGACAAAACATTGTCAAGTCTAATTTTTAGAAATCATGGGAACCATTATTAATTTTTACTAACAATCAAAGTACCTGTTATATTCATAGATTCTCCAATAAAATGTCATACTTGGCATCATTGAGACCATTAGAATAAGGAAAGAAACGGCCTCACTTTGGAAAGTATAATGCTGGATGCCCTTACTTTAAAGGGTTCCTGGTTTTAGCAGAACTTAAAACCGTTTTAAATCAGTTTGAAACTGTCAGAAGCATGCGCGGATTCGTTTTGAAACGTCAAAGTGAAACTGCGCTTGCTCCTCATAGTTTCAAACTGGTTTGAAATTCTGCCGAAACAGATCAGCTTTCCCGAAATTTTTTCCGATTTTGGCCTCAAATTTGTCTTTATTTACCGAGCTAAAATTTCGGTAGCATATTCTGTAGAGATCCTCCAATATTTCCGCAGTCAGGCTCTGTGCACGATATGTATATTCATGGAAATATTGAAATGACGTGGCGGGTTGCATTGCCCCCATTTGGCGAACACGTCGCCGACCCATTTTTATGGCCGTTGCTATGGCGGCCGTTTGCGAATTCTGCTAATTCGATCGCCAGATCCAGCAGATAAAAATATGAAATGTCCCGTGTTCCCGTACAGCGCTTGCTGCTGATTTGAATAAGATCGCAATTATGGTACATTAAATGGTCGCATCGACTGACGGTCAATTTTTTTCTTCTTGGTACTAAACTAGACTTGTGCCGAGGTTCGGACGATTGTGCCAATATAATTGGACAGGTTTATCAAAAAATATCCACTACTAGTTAAAAGAACTAGTTCCATAGGTATAACGTTTTTTCTTGTAAGTAGCTAGATGAAATTTAATTCCTGCGGTTCCCAAAAATATAGTCCATCAACACCAGTTCAATTTATTTACTTCTAGACCGGGGGATAGTGACAGATTTTTGGACGTGAATTTACTCAGTACCTATGCCAATAGTATGAGAGCCGGCGGCATTATTTCGACCCTCATAGGATTTTAGAATAAGATGTTATGTAAAATGTATACAGTAATTTCTTTATCTACTTGAAGCAACTAGGTTGCCTCAAATAATATGTGCAGTTTTATGACAAGAACTTACATACTTATCATTGGCAGCCTGTTCAGAAACGTGGAAAAAAATAAGTATTAAACACAAGATCACGTGACAATAGTAGCCCTTTGGGACCACGGACCACGTTAAGAGGGGGTTGCCGACAGCGAAAGTGACGTTAGATTTCGTATTTTTTTAACTTGTATAGCATAAAATCTAATAACATTTTACCTGGCAAAAATTTAGTACAAACATCTCTATGTCTTCATTTTAATCATAAGATCTTAAAAGCATATGCACTGGAATTATTATTTTTCCCAAGGTTTTCGCATTACCTATAAAACAAAACACTGCTTGTAATATCTAAAAATGGTCTTCCGAGGAATTTTCTATTTCGAACTACATTATAAAACACATGGCAGCCTGAATAATATCATATCAAAACGTAGGTATATTTTTCGAATAAATGAAAACTCAGTTTTCCATATGAAGAAGCCAGGATGAGTCTCAGATTTATACCTTATTATTGTGAGAATATACGCAACATAATGCCCTTTGAAAGGCATACTGCGAGTAAAATCTATATACCTATAGCAACCTATACCGCGCAAGAGAGACGTCCGACCTAGGGAATAATGTGGCGGCCATTTTTAACCCTAAATGCTAACTGAGGCGGGAAATTTGAAATAATTTATACGGGTGGGTTCCATAAATAATGTAATGTCTTGGTTGTCGTTTTGTGTAAAATGGAAATTATTTTAGTTCAAAATCCAACATAGGTCCAAGATTTTTGGTGGTTTTGGTTTTGTTGGTAGAGAAATTATACAACTTAATCAAAACGATATATTTTAATCATCATAAACAGAACTAATTTAATTATTATTGTACATTATACCTTATACAATAGCTACATTATACTCCCCTAAATAAT
Source organism: Pseudeuparius sepicola (assembly GCA_963920635.1). Lineage (NCBI taxonomy): Eukaryota > Metazoa > Arthropoda > Insecta > Coleoptera > Anthribidae > Pseudeuparius > Pseudeuparius sepicola. The sequence goes on from OY987306.1 coordinate 21,812,679, forward strand.
TACTTATGAAAAACATGAAAATATTTTTTTATTTCCTAACATTTCCATACAATATTACTTGGGATAATTATTTCTTTTAATACTTTTAATAATAATAATAACCTATTTTCCAGGAACATATACCTATTTCTGAATTGTTAGGCGGCTAGTTTTATTTGTTAGAACTTTTCCTTTTTGTTTGTTTAAAAAATACAAGCAAAAGAAAACTTGGTAACTTAAACTTCTACCACTTTAATCTTTGCTTCAAAAATGCCAGTGAAGTGCTTTCTAATAATGCTCTTCTTTAATAAGCTTCAATATTTTTGCTGGTGGTGATCTGCAGCTAACAGGTTTACTTGCTGCTGCCTGCTGCTGTTTGCATTTCTTCGGTTAATTCTATTTGCTCCAGAAATGCAGCTCTCTTCGTCGTATCGAAAATTATAATAATGTCTCCATTTTCCTCATCTCTATGAGTTACCTACCGGAACCGGAATGAATTTTGACGCCCCTGCTTCTTAGGTTAGGATGGCAGATCGCCACTTTTCGCGTTCTTTCGTGTTGCATTATAAAATCCTGTTCATCAAAATGAATTGAACACGCATACATATTTTAGAGTCCTTCAGGAGAAGCCACTTTCTAAATTTAGTTTTTTCTCTTGAAAACCTAAAAATCAGGAAGAAATCAGATAATATCAATGAAAAAACAATTTATTTGGCAAAAAATTATACCTATTTACTTACCTATGGAATGTAATTTCACAATCTGGATGTACATACCTAAAAGTCTCTTATTCGCATTTTTACAATGCTTTACCAAGTCATTTTTGATCTTGTAAATATGAAAACGAAAAGCTATTAACCGTACAAAATATAAAGAAGAAATCGCGATTAAAAACTAAATCGCATCTCTCAAAAAGGCAAGTCACGCTGACTTTTCTGATTTTACCGGCGCCGTCAAAAAGTATAATGCAATTTCATTCATACAGTATAAAAAAATTTAAACAAGGTATAAAGTAGCCACCATTCAAACTTTCAATATAGGGTTAAAAATGGCAGCGAATTTCATCTCTTTTCGTTCCCTGCGCCTTGCCGTGCCCAATAGGGCCAAAAGCGGTATATGGTAATATACAGGTATATGGTAAAATCGCGTCCAAACATCTGTCACTATCTCCCGGTATACTATAATAGGTATATTTGTGTGAGAATTCAACGCCTGCCAATATGAACCAATGAAATGATATGATTTTTGAAATATATATGAAATATTAATCAATCAGGTGATGATTTCAGCGATTATTTCCCTCATACTGCTTACATCCAATAAGGTAGCTCCATCCATAAAAATCCAACCAATGATATGCCTCTGCTAGCGATAATTTGCACTAGTGCAATTACCGGTAATTGCACTTGCAAATTATCACTTCGTTGCTTAGCAACCGCGAATCTGTTGGATACAAACACGTACCTACTTCTTAAAGTTTGCGTGTTTCACACTGTTCTAAATTATGCAGCTTATAAATTATGTTGCGGTACTATTAAGCATGAGTATCAATGAATTTATATAACTTTTACTAAATTTTTGTTATTGGATCTCCGTCTCCGTTTAAATTTATGACACATTCAGAAAATGAACCAACGCTGACAGGGTGTAGGTATAATCGCATTTGCCTTGGATATCCAAGCGTCATCTTTGTTTACTCGAACGCTACAGTCGAAGCTGGCGCTAAACTCGTTCAAAATTAATCGTTTGGGAAATGTAAACATAGAAAAAATCGATACAGAAATTATTAAATCGTATTCGTGAAATAATCTCGACAAATACCACTCGTGCCGGAAATTTTTCTAGATAATTTTATTCTCAAGCCCTCTTTTGCCCATTAGCAAAACCACTCGTACAAACTGGGCTTTTATTTTCTGATAAAATCCCGAGAGCGAAGCTCGATTTATACTCGTGATCTTCTAGGCAAAATAGCGCTTTCGAGAAAATTATCGATAAAATTTCCGGCACTAGTGATATTACATACGAGAATTCAACGCCTGCCAATATGAACCAATGAAATGAAATGATTTTTGAAATATTAACCAATCAGGTGATGATTTCAGCGATAATACCACTAGTGGTAATTTCGCTGAAATCCTACTCTCTTAGTTTCGTCCTAGTTACGCTAAACCAATATTGTGGCGGCTAAAACTGATAACCCGATAACTTCTTCACATTACCAAATTTAATATGGGACTAGAATATATGTTTTCAGTTAACACATTGATCTTTAAATATCTATTAGCACAAAAAACATATTCAGAACCGAAAGTTCAATCTAAATGACAGCTAGCTGTCAAACTAACTATTTGCAGTTGTTAAATTCTCTTTTTAAATACAACTCGTGGTATGCCTAATAATAGATAATACCTTTCCTTAATTTATCACTCATTATAATCCCAATACTAAGAAAATACCACTCCTGCTGCGCAGTCGTGGTATTTTCAGCTTTGGGATTATAATTCGTAAAATTATCGATAACAGGCAGACCACTTGTTATATTACCCCTGAAAATATCCACGATTTTCTGTCCTTGGTCCTTGTCCTTACAAATATAATGGAACCTAAAACAAAAGTTTGTTCGTTTTGTTTCTTTGTTTGACCCCAAAAGGAAAAAAAATCCAATTCCACAAAAACTAACAAGCTACAAGCTACATAAATATTGTAGGCGCACTGAGAGATTACGTCCGCGGGGAAGCGGGGAGCGCGGAGAACGATTTGGCGCTATTGGCCGACTGCAACAGTGCAAAAAATGCACCGCGCTTTCGTATTCGCAATTAAAAATAGAACCAAGGCGAGGTTCAGAGGACTGATTATCCCACGGGCGTTGCCAAGGGGGGGGGTTTCGGGGGTTCAAACCCCCCCCCCCCCCGAAATAAGCAAAATATTACCTAATATTATACCGAAAAAATACGAGGAGTGAAGAGTTAAATTATTATTACGTTTGAATATATTATGTAGTAATAGTAGCGCCTAGCGCCATCTTTTGACGAGAGGCAGACGCAGTTGCAGCCGAACTATTTTGTATTGTAGGGACACTTTGCGTTGTTTCTCGATTATTCGCCACGCCCCTAGGTCGAAGTGAGTGGAACTTTGTGGAAGTTCGTGGAAGTTTCTGGACGTCTACTGGGCTGCTATATAAGCGGCGCCGCGGCGCGTGACCGCGCTTACGGCAGTATTGTTCCATGCGAACTCGAAGCGAATAAAAGTGAAAAGTGGTAAACGAATAGTGAAGAGAATTAAGTGTACCGTGTAAGTGAGTAATTTTAGTGCACTGTTATTCGATGACCTTGTTAAGGATAGATACGTGAATCATTATTACTGTCGAAAAATGGAGGGGAAAAAAAGGAAGGGTGATAAACCTAAAGGTATAGACTACTGGAAAAAGTGGTGTAGTCAAGGTCAAGGGGTTTCTAATAAAGAAACAAATTTGGATTTAGCTATCAAAGCTTCAGCTACCTTGCATGCTGATAAGAAGACTGCCTACCCCGAAATCTAGTTTGGAATGCCTAGATATGTGCGATAAAAACCTTTATCCTAATATTTACACATTACTACAAATCTTGGCTACCATTCCTGTATCCACTGCTACCCCAGAAAGGTCTTTCTCGAGCCTAAGGAGACTGAAAAACTATTTACGAAACACTACAAGTGAAAACAGACTTAATGGTTAATGAACATTCACTATGGAACAGAAATTCATGGATATATTTAAAAGAAAAAGCCGAAGATTTCTTCTTTAATGGTTTTAGATTTAGCGCAGAGAAACGAAATTAATTTATCCATTTCATTTAAAGTTAAGAACTTTATAAATATGTCGTAGTTTTTTGGATGAATATATAGATATTAAATTTCATGTAAGTATATTTTTGTTGTTTTATTTAGTTCTCAAACTAAACCTCCCCCAAAACTAAATCCTGGCTACGCCCGTGGATTATCCCTAGGCGTGCGCGTCGAAATTAATAATACTAAGAAGTTTTCTAAACTATAAATTTCGACGCGCACGCCTAGGTTTTATTTTTAATTGCGAATACGAAAGCGCGGTGCATTTTTTGCACTGTTGCAGTCGGCCAATAGCTCCAAATCGTTCTCCGCGCTCCCCGCTTCCCCGCGGAGGCAATCTCTCAGTGCGCCTACAATAAGTCCGTGAATTTTAAGAGCAAAAAGCGCATATACATTGGTATAGGCACCAAAATGCGTCATCGTTTACTAAATACCGATTTGAATCTACTGCCGAACTTATCGCTTTTTCTGAGCAGCAACTTGAATTTATTTCCGACAGGCATGTGCCCAATTACAGAATATGTCACAACTTTAAAAGAAAAACAAGCAAGTAAAGTAAACATTAGTAGGTATGTACACTCAAAATTGGATGCAACCACATGTTTATAATGTGAGAATGTGAATTATTCAAACAAAAATAAGGAATTGTCTTTTCAATAATCTATTAGTGGAGAAAATGTCTTTTAACATCAACTTTCAAACAGTTAATGTAGTCAAGATTTTCGGCTTGGTTATACCGTTTGCACATTCTGTAAATAGGGGAGTTCTGTAGAGCCATTGCTTTGATTGTTTTGATTGACCAAAATACAGTAGTTTCAATTTGAAAACATACATTTTTTATGGCAAAATTAATGCGCTATTCAAAAATGATGTTCTTTTTGAGCGTGCCCTGGTTATGACAACAAAACACTGGTACCTTCATTTGTGCATTTTAGACCTGCCTACCATGCATCAAATTTTAAGTTAATATCATTTGTCATTACCGCGATATTACTAAAAAGCCGTTTAAAAAATAAACTTTTTTATTAAGCACTTCCAATTTTTTGCTCAAAATCAAATTTTTTACCGTTTATTTTAAATTTGTGTTTTCCAACTGTGACACCGGGACTTGTATAATGAGTTTAAATTTCTTCTTTATAATGTGTGTTATCTTCGTCTTTGACAAAATGAAATCTGGGATCCTTCACGTCTACCAACTTTCGTTCACATTTCGATATTTTCAACCTACGGTCGCTTATTCCGAATTTATGATATTTGTGTAATAATCGAGGTACCTATTTGAAGTCTATGTATTTGTCTATCAAAATTTAAGAAAATTCGAAACCTAACTACCTAACACATGTCGATATATTACATATTTCCATGATTGTAATTTGTTTAAACTCTTAATTTCTGCATTAATGCAGGGCCTCTATACAGGGTAAGTCTTTGACCCGTACAAGAATATTAACCCACTATGGTAAAGTGGAACCCCTGGAGCACGCCTCTGAACTTTAACTCAAAAGTATTAAATGATATATTTTTTTAAATGCTATTTGCCATAAGTAACTGATATTATTTTAAATATTTTAAAATAAGATTATGAATTATATTGTAAAGTGTAGTAATATTACTTTAAATTAGGATGGTGGATGGAACTGCGTACATACGAGGACACTTTGATTTCTTGACGAAATCTTGCTTCTATTAGGGAACTTTTGGTAGGTATAATGTATTTCAATATAAAATATAACAGTGTGTAGATATGCGAAATTTCAGACTGTTTAGGTACATTAATTTTTATTGGCAAGAACTATTACTGCTGGACTGTTTTTTAACCGGTTTTATACATTAAATATATTCGGTAGAAAAATTCCCACGAAGATATTTGATAATAATATATACCTAATATGTTAACGTACCATTTATTTAATATTTTTTATGTCCAACTATCGCAGTGTGTATAAGCTTTGACCACCTCGTATCTAATCAATGTGGAAATTGATAGAAAAGACACGCTGCGATAATATAAACAATGAAAACTTTAATTGAGCATGGGCAATATCAGTCGAAATGTGAATAATAATTCATTGTCGATATCGACTTGCCGCCCTGTATTGACCTTACGTCACTGAAATAAAAAATCATGGATGCTTATGCACATATCGTGTTTACATTAATATTAAAATCAATATGGAATAAATTATTCGGAAAGCTATTAATCAAATCTCAAGCACTCTACAGTCTACAAGTTATTTAACTTCTCAGGCATTCGTCAAGTTGACTGTTAATTTGATTTAAATGAAAAAAATGCTGAAAAGTCGGTGGCTTTGCTGAATATATTTATGTATGAACCTCGACGATTACCAATGGTACACGCTTACATACTTTGGCGAGTTATGTGATGAAGTATTTGCTAAAAAATGAGCATCGGCAAAATATACTGCCATATTTATCTTGCCAACAATTTTAGGTATGGATAGTTCATATGATTATTTATTCAATCCAACTCGAATGATTGATATTTGCACTGAATAAAAAAAAACAACGCTTTTAAAAATTAGTAATTCCGTTGATGCTAATATCTAATATTGCTAACAATCACATCCACAGGATAAATTTTGAAATAACATGTTTCAAATTTATAATCAAGTTTAAAGTTGAAACAAAATTGTAACAAAATATCTTTGTATAAGAGAAGGACAGTTTGACTCTTTGGCGGGAGTAAGTAAATATAAGTTCCGTTTGCATACTTATTCCTGTTTCTTTCTTTTTTATTATATATTTACACCACACGCCTGTAAAATGAAAAATGAAATAAATTAATAGCAAAAAAATATTTTTAAAAACATTTTTTTTTAAATGCTCTGAAATGAAGATAATAAACTTTGAAATAAATCAAACCAAGGCAAACCCATAATTTTGTTGCATTATAATAATAATAATTCTCACCCTCACAATACTCCAAACTAGGAGTACCCCAGAAGCAACCACATGCTTGTGCGGGGGAGGGGGGCAATTACTATTATTTTGTCTTCGTTGCCATTTGCGGCTAGGGCCGACTTTTTTCCGATAGAACTAGGATAGCATTCGCTCGAGTACTACGGAAAACCCTAGAAAACCGTAGTAATCCCAGTGACAATTAGTAAATCACATGGATAAAGCTATTTAGGAGCAATATGTGAACCCACATTTTTATCCAGCGCTCTTGGTCATAGCGGTGTTTTTCTTTAAAGACAATGTGCATGCACCTGCCTCGAACCAAGGTCGATCGAAGGCAGAAAAACATGCAGACTAAAAAGTCAGCGCCGGTACGAGAGACGCCACCGCGGCCTTATAGAATTGTATATGATATAAAAGCTTGTCGCCAGATTTTCGCGTGTAATTTTTTTTAATACTTTATTTGCCCTTTCATTTGATACCCATATTAAGAGGGTTGACAAGAAATACATCATCCGCCATCATGTGGCGACGGCCATTTTGGAAGTATCTATTACAGTATTGAGTATTGCATATTGTATTGTCACCAGAACTTAATAATCCAAGAGCCGGCAGCATGATTTCAACTCTCATAACTCATAAGCTTATAGAATAAGATGTTATGTAAAATGTAGAGAGTATATTTCTTTACTTGAAGAAAGTATAGGTTGCCTCAGATAATATAGGCCCGATCATTGTCATTTAAAGAAGTTGTGGATAATTTTTAATTTTTTCAATAGGTACAACCACAAACAAACAAAAAAAGTTTAGGAGATTATCTCCAAAAATGAAGATTTTACTGATTTGTACAGTCATAAAGTTGGACACCCTGTATATAAATTTAGCGTAAAATTTGAAAACGGAATATTTCACAAACTGAAAAGATAATAATACAAAGTTTTACATCATTTTAATCGTCGTGAGCAGAAAGTTTCAAAAACCCATAGGGTGTTTTAATTAAAAACAATGAATTTTGTATGTCACGGTTTTGTGGAACACCCTGTATAAAATTTGGTATCACCGTATAAAATACAATTCGGTATGCACGAGTTTTAATAGAAATATTTTATTCAATCTCGAAAAAGAGGAAAGTTGCAATTTTCGGTGGAACGCACAGATAAAACTGGGAATAACATTGCATGTAGAAACTATTTTTTCACTCAACACGATTAGATACCTAGCCATCGTCCGTCTATCACGAGAATCACAGATTCAATTTAAATAAGTTTACCCGGTATAATATTTAAATATTCCTAGTAGATTTTCTGTGATTGAACTTAGCATCCAGATGAGAATAAACGAATCACGAATTTCGAATCGAAACACCGATCGCCGATGTCGCCGCTCTGGGACTCGAAATCGCCGTATTCCATGTATTTGATTACTTTCGTCCAAATTTAGGGAAAGTTGCTAGTATCCGACAACGCCGGCATAGGCTAGCGGCTACGAATCGTGCGACATCTGTGAGGCAAAAGCGTAACGTTCCACCGAAGTGCTATGATTATGCAGGTTACTACTATGGACTCGGTTTCAGAACATTCGGAGTTCTTTTGGGTCTTGAATTTAATACATGTAAGTGACCTTCTGTTCGTAGTATATTTTCTGTGGTACCCGTCCCACGAACATTTACTAATTTTTCGCAAAAGTCTTTTGACAAATTCGAAAAGTGCAGTTCTAATAATCGAAGAAGATGGTAAATTTTTTAATTGGGTCTTGTATTTTCCTCCAGTACCTACCAAAAGAAACCTCGAAAATCCGATATTTAACCAAATTTCCCGACTCCCGATTTCCAAGTTTTGAGAAACGGGACGGCTGTAGAATTAGCGAAATTGACGGGAAATCCTGATGAACCGCTCTTATAAATTGCGTGTTTTTTCTCATTTTTTGATTTTTCGGGGGCCCCGTAAGCATCTGCACTTCACCTGAAGACTGGGGGAACCTTTAAAAATTCCGATCCTAGAGCCCTGAGCCGAAATAACTTAGCTGTAGCTCGGCGAAAATGGGCAATTTTTACAGTTTACCATTGAGTAAAGGAATAAATTATTCCTTTACTCAATGAGTTTACGGACTTTGGCTTTTAGGTGATGGGAAATGCCGGCCATCACTTAAAAAAGATGCGTCCCACCTGTGTTGGTGGTTTTTTCGCCGAAAATCCTTAGTAACTCGAAAACGAGAAATAGATTACCTGAAAAACTTTCTTTAAATATGTTGACCCATTCTCCGGCCATCTCGCCGTACTGTCAAATCTCCCGAAAAAAGCGTTTGAAAAAATTTTCTCCTGTGCATCAAGCGGTATATGGCACTGGCTGTATAGCGGGACTTGCCCCCGTCTTTCGCGTTTCGCGCCGTATTTAACAGCGGAGGATTTTCGGGGCCCCGAAAATATGTCCATCGGATTTCTAAAGGACCAAGGGACCCTTTTTTTTACTGTTGCTCCACGGGCCTTCTTTCCGATGGTATACCTATTTTGTTCTATAATCACACGAGAGTAGATTTGCCTATAAAAATTGACCGCAACTTCTTTAAATAACAATGATCGGGCCCATATAAATTGAGGCAACCTACTCGCTTCAAGTAAAGAAATATACATTTTACATAACATCTTACTCTATATGAGAGTTGAAATCATGCAGCCGGCTCTCGTACTATAAAGGTGTATGCAAAAATTCAGCTCAATCGGATGTCAAGTAGTGCTTATAATTCAGCTTGCAAGGTTTGATCTTGCAAGTAAAATAAAAGCTTGAAAAATAATTCAAATCACCCGCCGAGTGTAACAGAATAAACATTTGACGGCATTGTCACGTGTATGTCCCATCACCCCTATATCTTTTTAATTTATTGTGATGGAAGAAAAATTTGTAATAAAACTTATATGGAATTTTATACAATTTCTGGGGGATAGTAAAAAAAGTTTTGATATAGGGCTGTTTCGCAAATGCGTGGCAAAGCAAACTTGGGTTTTCAAAATGGAACACCCAATATATTTTTGAAATTTTGAAATCTACTTTTATCTTTTCGTAAAACTTTTTTCTATCTAAACAAATTAAAGATATACAGTGTCCTCCAAAAAGTTCGCACCATATATGGGGGGAAAATTTTTAATTAATGTTTTATTTTGAAATTTAATTTTGTGGTTACGTTTTTGCTTGAAAAAAGATGAACAATGACCCACTCAAACGTGGTGCTGTGACTTTCGTTATCTGTCAAAAATGACATTTAAAAAAATATATCGCCAAAAATGGGTTTATTTGTTAAAGTATCAAAAACTTCTACTTGAAAAAGTTGTTTCTTTTCAATTTTACGAAAGTGTAACAAATTCGAACGCTGTAATAAAAGATTTGTTTTTTTGCCAATTTTTAATATTTATGAAATTTCTGAAAATTTCAAAAACTTCGTAGAAACTATTTTATATCACTAGATTAATTATTCGAATAACTTTGTATTACTAATTACCGATAAGAATAGGTACATTTCAAAAGAAAATCATGATAACGCTTTAAAATTCTGTTGTTTGCTACAAAATTCATGTACCGTCCAGAATTTAAGGTATAAATTTAGTTACATTATGTCTTACAGTTCTAAATTGATGCCAAAATAATAACAAATTAAATTACCATCAAACTATTTTACGTATCTCTAAACAAAATTCTTGACTTTTATAGAACAAATAATAATTATTACCTTTCTAAGTTTAATTTCACATTAATAGATATTGATGAGTAGTAGGCCATGGAGAGAATTGAAGCAATTGTTTTTATTTGACAGTTTAATACTCTTGAAACGGAGAATGGTAAAAATGTTGACTGTCAAATAAAAACAATTGCTTCAATTATCTCCATGGCTTACTCATCATCATCAATATCGAATAATGGGAAATAAAATTAAACTTAAAGGTAATAATTATTTTGTTCCATAAAAGTCTCGAAGTTTGCTTAGATACGTAAAATAGTTTGATGATATTTTAATTCATTATTACTTTGGCATCAATTTAGAACTGGAAAATGTAATGTAACTAAATTTATACCCTAAAGGCTAGACGGTAGGTACATCAACTTTGCAGCAAACAATAGAATTTTAAAGCGTTAATATAATTTTCTTTTGAAAACTACCTATTATTATAAAATATAATATATTATAATATAAAAAGTTAATATAGAATGATAAAGCTAGTGATATAAAAAGTTACAATTTTCAGAAATTTCATAATTATGTATTAAAAATAGACAAAAAACTAAATCTTATATATATTATGCTATTTTTTCCCACCACAAGAAATAGTTTATTTCTCGAACCTTATGTTATAATGAACCTTATAAAATGATGTCACTATTGGACTTGTGGGGTTTTTTGCTATACTTGCAGAGCATATAAAAGATAAAACAACCAGCAGTATAACTTATTCTTGAGAAATCATCCGCAAATTCAATGACCTTGAGCCATATTGGTGGAATAGAAGTCAGAGATGTAGTCGGGAAAATCAATTCAGAAATACAGAGTGGTATATAGTGTGTGGTGAGCACAAGCAGCTTTTACTCCTTCCTGGGATTCTTTATTTAAAGATACCTACTAGCAAAAAGCACAATTTACAAAAAAGCACACTCCACGGCACTGTAATATCTCCCATACAGCCAAAAAGGAACTGCCCAATCGCCCCGACACTGCATCAATTTGACAGAATCTATTCCCACATGGCGGCTGCGCGAACAGGTGAATTTTCCCGCCATGGAGAGTGATACTGCTGGTTGTTTTATATACTCTGATACTTGGTTGTATAAATCAATAGTTTAGCAAATATGCTTTTACATAATGAAAGAATATTCAGTATCAGCGATGTAAGACCAAGGATGTAAGACTCGCAGGAGAACTTCCTCAGTTCCCACACACTGCCTACGCTATATTTTAGGTTTCATAATTTTTACCTTTGTGAACAGAGCTTCATATAAATAATTGCTATCCCTCAAGTGTAATCAGTTGTTATTAGAAGCCGGGATACAACTACGCAGGGGGGATAAACGAAACACCTTACTTTGCCGGCCAACCGACCGATATCGTAATTAATCTGGACGTCGGACGTGCTAATGGACGGCTGTCGACGAATTTAATGAAGACGTTTTCCCCCCGGGAGCGTGTGCGTTCATTATGATACAGTTTACTGATTTTTAATTAAACCACTTTGCAGATCATAAAGTCATAGCGCAAAGCGCAAGGGAGCCGGGATGAGCCCGCACGGCGCACGCTTATCGGCGCGATACGCATCGTAAATATTGCGGGGAGACGGTATATAGAGGAGCTGAGGAAAGGCGACAGTCAATTCGTCACAGTTCTTTGTACCTATATGTTGCGATCTGAGAAAAGTGCTCGCCGGAAACCTACCTCACCATCGATTGTATTTGGAGCGTGTGTATTGGAGCGTGTTGTCTTCGTAGCATCGTAGCGTATACAGGGTCTATCTATCTATCTATCTATCTATCTATCTATCTATCTATCTATCTATCTATCTATCTATCTATCTATCTATCTATCTATCTATCTATCTATCTATCTATCTATCTATCTATCTATCTATCTATCTATCTATCTATCTATCTATCTATCTATCTATCTATCTATCTATCTATCTATCTATCTATCTATCTATCTATCTATCTATCTATCTATCTATCTATCTATCTATCTATCTATCTATCTATCTATCTATCTATCTATCTATCTATCTATCTATCTATCTATCTATCTATCTATCTATCTATCTATCTATCTATCTATCTATCTATCTATCTATCTATCTATCTATCTATCTATCTATCTATCTATCTATCTATCTATCTATCTATCTATCTATCTATCTATCTATCTATCTATCTATCTATCTATCTATCTATCTATCTATCTATCTATCTATCTATCTATCTATCTATCTATCTATCTATCTATCTATCTATCTATCTATCTATCTATCTATCTATCTATCTATCTATCTATCTATCTATCTATCTATCTATCTATCTATCTATCTATCTATCTATCTATCTATCTATCTATCTATCTATCTATCTATCTATCTATCTATCTATCTATCTATCTATCTATCTATCTATCTATCTATCTATCTATCTATCTATCTATCTATCTATCTATCTATCTATCTATCTATCTATCTATCTATCTATCTATCTATCTATCTATCTATCTATCTATCTATCTATCTATCTATCTATCTATCTATCTATCTATCTATCTATCTATCTATCTATCTATCTATCTATCTATCTATCTATCTATCTATCTATCTATCTATCTATCTATCTATCTATCTATCTATCTATCTATCTATCTATCTATCTATCTATCTATCTATCTATCTATCTATCTATCTATCTATCTATCTATCTATCTATCTATCTATCTATCTATCTATCTATCTATCTATCTATCTATCTATCTATCTATCTATCTATCTATCTATCTATCTATCTATCTATCTATCTATCTATCTATCTATCTATCTATCTATCTATCTATCTATCTATCTATCTATCTATCTATCTATCTATCTATCTATCTATCTATCTATCTATCTATCTATCTATCTATCTATCTATCTATCTATCTATCTATCTATCTATCTATCTATCTATCTATCTATCTATCTATCTATCTATCTATCTATCTATCTATCTATCTATCTATCTATCTATCTATCTATATATCTATCTATCTATCTATCTATCTATCTATCTATCTATCTATCTATCTATCTATCTATCTATCTATCTATCTATCTATCTATCTATCTATCTATCTATCTATCTATCTATCTATCTATCTATCTATCTATCTATCTATCATCTATCTATCTATCTATCTATCTATCTATCTATCTATCTATCTATCTATCTATCTATCTATCTATCTATCTATCTATCTATCTATCTATCTATCTATCTATCTATCTATCTATCTATCTATCTATCTATCTATCTATCTATCTATCTATCTATCTATCTATCTATCTATCTATCTATCTATCTATCTATCTATCTTGTGCAGTGGGTGGCCGCCATAGATCGGCCTGGCACGTAGGCCACAGTGGGCCCGTTGTGCCCCCACAGGCCAGCGTCACACGGCAGCCAGCATGCCGGCCCTCTTGATGAAGGCCCTCAGCTCACCCACCTTGACACTATATACATCCCCCGCGCTCAGCTTAGCTGAGCCGAAGGACTCAAATCTGACCCTGTCAAATGCAGGGCACTCAGTGACCACGTGGTACGGGGTCTTCTCATCCTCCAGACACCATCTGCACTCAGGCTGCCCTCCCACTCCTATAAGGTGCAGATGGCGGCAGTGTCCGGTGAGGACCCTTACCACTCCCCTTAACTCCGACCTTGGCAGACGCAGAAGACAGGGCGGTCGACGGCCCACGAATCATGAGCCTAGTCTGCCTCATCCCCGGAGGCCGGCGCCACTCCTCAACGAACCTGCCCTGCAGCCATTCGTGCAGGGCTCCAATTGCGACCCGTGGCGCAATCCCCAATATTGGTTCTGGCCCCACTGGTCTTCCCATGGATCCCTCTCTAGCCAGTAGGTCCGCAGTCTCGTTCCCAGCTGTGCCCGCGTGACCAGGCACCCACGACAGAACAACCCTGTTCCCTACGGCCATCAGCGTTAGCAAACTCGTTCTGCAGTCCTCTACCAATGGGGACTAGGTACGGTTTGCTCTCAGCGCCTGTAAAGCCGCTTTACTGTCAGAGCAGAAGGTCAGCTTCCGGCCCTTAACTCTGAGCCTCTGCCCTCATCATGATGGCGCACATCTCCGCCTGGAACACGGTGGTGTGCTCCCGGAGGGAGGTAGTCAACCTCCTAGCCAGCTCCTGACAAAAGGCACCGGCCCCCGTCCCCTTCCCCATCTTGGATCCGTCTGTGAACCAGACGAGCCCGCCTTGGGGGTTGCTGTTCCCCTCGGCCCACTCCTCCCTGTCTGGAAAGACAAAGCGGAGCCGGCCATGGCTCCGCTTTGTCTACAGGGTCTCATATCAAAAAGTATTTCAATCTGTTAACCACATATTCGTTGCGTTAAAATAATGCGACTTTCTTTAGTTATGTCATTTCTCGTTTAACAGCCTACTCGTATACTTGTAATGAAAATTATCACGATTTTTCGTTCCAGAATATTTTTATTTCAGTTTCATATTTAAATTATTGAATAACCCCTGTATTTATCGATTTCTATGTTTGTAAGAAAAAAACTATATAATATATAACTATATACAGTGCCCGTCAAAAGGTTGGAACCATATGGGATTTATTTTTTATTTTTGAGCTAAGATGAAACTACTCTGGGGCGATCATCCCTGCTTCCAAAAAGATTCGAAATGACATCATTAAACGTCGTGACGTCATTTGACATACCTGTCAAAAATGGCATTTAATTAAATAAATAGCCAAAATACGCTTTATTTGTGATTTTATCGAAAATACTTATTTGAAAAATTTGCTTGGAAATTTATTTTACCCTTATTTGCCAAAAAATTCTGACAATGATAAATTTCTGATTTTTTGAAACTTTTTGGCGGGCACTGTATAAGTAGCTTGCTTTGCCAGTTATAAAATGAAAACCACTAAAAACCATTATATTTAGTGTTTTTTTATAATTTCTTATATTTGCCGGAAAACTTTTTGTTGGACAACTTCAGATTCGTGTTCAGCACCCCAAAAAACATAAAATTAACCATTAAAAACAATTACACCAAAACTTTCCACTTTAAACTACCAGTTGACTGAACTATCTATTTTGCAATGAAATGCTGTAAACAATGGAGTACGTGGCGTCACTCAAAAGATGTTGGCTCCGTTTACTTTTTGTTCTTACTCCCTCTATCCTTGATTATTTCTCTGAGTACCATGCGATGTTCAAGTCCAGTTGGTCAGTGTCCGCGATTCCGTAACGCACTTGGCGCGAAAAAGACGTCCCAGGTACTTTTAAACAGAACTAGTAAATGGTAAATGGCAAATGGCGAATGGATATCTCGAGGCGTGCGACACCGGACAAGTTAGGCCCGTAAAGTGCTTCATGATTTAAGATAATGCTCTTTGGGAAGACCACGTTTCCAGTTTTGCCCGTATAGAAGACGTGTGTGTCTACGCAGAACTATAAATTATATTTTTTATTATACTTGTTTGAAAACAACTAATTTTGATCTGTAAATATTAGGACTGTTCGTGAGCGTCACAACCCCCTAGCCCGTATAAGCAATCTGTTATGATACGGTAATAAGCTTTCTGGCGAGTGGCGTATAATAAAACTGCGACTCCATGATGAGATATTTCCATAAGATTGGACCGGTGGTAATTTTCTCGTTTTCTCGATTCTACTTATACTATCGCACACCAAGCAACAAGGCATACAAGAGTATGAACTGTGAGTGGAGTCCGGCGGCAGCAGCTATTACGGCCCACAGCGCGAAACGGTGTTCTTCCCCCTGTCTTCGACTCGGCATTATTGGCGATTGCGCCACGCCGCGCGCCGTCCCCCCGAGCCGCTCCACCGGGTCGTTCACCCGAAAAGCTGTCGGCAACGAGTGGGCTGGTTATTGGTACCCCGTAAATGCGCATACATAGCATACCAAAGCGCCGAGTTACTGGGGTACTAAGGTCGATTTTCCCCATATTTTAGACTTTGGCAAAACAAATTCGCAGTTTCCTTTTTAGTAGTCCTCTCCCACTGTGTGGTTACATTTTTTTTTACATCATGACTGAATCACCCTGTTTGGCTTTAAAATAGAAATTATACGACAAAGTAAACTTTATACGGGTCGAAAATCGAGTATATCGTATATCAAAACCACCTCAGACATTATAAACGAACTAAGTCTAAAAAATACAGAAACCTGCCAGTCACTAAGTCCATATGAGTTAAGGTGACTGGTGTGCCACAACAGGAAACGCACAGAAAATGTATGTATCATCTTAGACAGCGACCTTGTTGAGAAAGGTCCAATAATTTAAATTGTTTTTATTTCTTGGTTGGCATTAAAAAAATTACTTTTGTGTTTATTAATATTTTTTCGATAATTCCAGAGAATTTTTGATCCGTATAAACTTTCATAAAAATTCAGCATTTTGAGATGGTCCAGAGAAAAATACCCTGTATATTTTTGTATTGAATCTTTGCACACTTTTAGTGGTTCTGTTGACCAGCCAACTGTTTTGAAGTAATTCCATACACACATCAGATGCCTTTAAATATCATATTTTGCTCAACTTTGGCGCCCTGCAGAATGAAACTACCTGTATATTTTTTGTTTAAATTTTGTATCTGGGAGTTTTGGTGTATCCTGATCAGTGGCGTATTCAGGGGGGGGGCAAAGGAGGCAATTGCCCCCCCCCCCTCAGAGCTGTCGAGATAAACGAGATTTGTAATATTAAAATTAATAATACCAAAAATTATATAGGCACTCCTGGCCTAATCTGAAAATGCAGTGAACATCAAACATCTACAATTTGTTATTTGTTTCATCTTGTCTTCTCGAAATTAAAACCTGTGCAGTAGATTTGAGAATGCGCCGCCGTATATTATGCACATACTCAGTCTGTCGCAGCGCGTAACCGTAAATTAGGCAAAACAACCTACTAAACATATTTTACACAATTACATTGTGCCAGAAAAAACATTTTCAAAACTGAAAATTTTAAAAATTTAAATTAGAAACAATATTAACGAAAACCGATTGAATGGGTTAACACTCCATTATGTGTACCCTGAAATACCCATATCTCAAGACCAAAAAAGATACTTGATTTTGTTATATAGATTTTACTGGTTCGAAGAAGAATTATTTTTATGTTATACAGTGTGTCCGGTAATAACTTAAAAAATTAAAAAGAAAAATGGAAAATATGACGAAAAGTTCATGTTTGGGTTTTGAGATGCAGGGTTGTTTAAATTGAAATTTTATTTTTGATTTTTTTAAGTAACTTTTTGAGACGACAAAATTTTCTTGCAAAAAAAACAGCAACAAGTTAATTAAACTGTCAAAAAATAAATGTGCTTGTTTATTTAAATTTTATTTTGAATTTAATTGCATACGAGTGTCGATATGCATCTGCATCGATGCAGAAATTTGAAAATTTCTCGAAAACGGTCACCTTTGGCGTTGTTCACCAAGTATACCTTTTTTGCTTAGAAAACATGTGTGAAGATGATACATTCACAAAATGTCGTAAAAGTTTACTGTCAAAAAAGTTACGGCAAATTAAATTAAATGATGATAGCGTACGCAGCGCCCTCTACGGATTGCTCCAAAAATAATACCAAATTATGACTTCTCTTCCAAAAAAAAACCGGCTACTAAATTTTGTCGTCTAAAAAAGTTACTTAAAAAATCGAAAAAATTTTTTTATTTCAACACCCTGCATCTCAATAACCAAACAACTGCGGACCCATGTTCATATGAACTCGTCATATTTTCCGTTTTCCTTTTTAATTTTTCAAGTTGGTACATTTATTTCCGGACACCATGTATTTATTTATTTTAGAAAATATGTTTTGGTTCTGTTTTTATTCATTAAAATTATCGACACAGACCTTAATCCTGGATACGCCACTAATCCTGATTAACGCTGTGTTGTCAGATTTTAAATAAAAAGATGCTTAATATGGGTTTTCGCAAAACGCACCCCTTTAAAAAATTAATTATTTATTGTATTAGTAAGGTATTATGTTCGAATACAGAAATGCACTATAAAAACGTATGCGTTATTCCATTCAAACATATAATAAAAGAAAAACTTTCGGTTCCTAATTTAAAAAAAAATCACTTGATCGGGTGTCTGAATGTGAGCTTAGTCGGCTATGCAGGTGGTCCGCATATGAAAATAATTAAAAGCAAATGACTTTTTTATTGTTTTTCTTGTTGGAGCTATCAAAAAATTTCCTGAGAATTAAAAATTATGCTCACACGACAAGTTATTGTTTTAAAGGAATAAGTACCCTTTGTATCTCGAAAAAAAGCTTCCCAGGAAAAAGTAGGTACCTATATAGATAGTGAACAAAACTCCCTTTATATATCTTAATAAGATGAAGAATAAAAACTGTATCTCCCCGCTTACTATACAGCCACCCGCAACCTGTTTATAGTGGATTTTATAGTGGATATGGCCAAAGAATTTTACGGCAGCCACTTTAATTACAGAAACAGCAAATAAATTAGATATCCAACCAAGCTTGGGCACTCAAACATTCCAAATATTATACCAAGTTTATAGACACGCGTAGGCTTTACCTTAGATTAACATTAATTTGCAAATAAAAATCTTCATTTAGATAATAATTATAGATTTACATTTATCAATACTCCAATTCCGTATTCGAATTCTAAATTAGTTTTAGTCACGAAACCCTCAGGCTTCGAACCTCGAGGTTCAACATGGTTCAATTGAAAATTCCACTTCGGAAGCCAAATTCCCCAATCTTCTCTCTGGAAATAAAGCATGATGGTAAGTAATTTATTACAAAATGACAGCGATATCATTTTCGTCAATAGGTAGGTATATATTATATCTTTGAGGATGCTCTAACAATTATTGTAAAATTGTTAAATACCTAACTTCGCATTGCGATCGTTGCGACATCCGCTCACTCCGCTTCGCTTCGTGAAATGACCAGGCGTTTTGTCAGTTTTTGTCCGCTTAAGAAGTTAGAATTTTAGAAGAAAAATATCCAGAAAATTAAAGCGGCTAATTAATTGACTCTTTAAACTCTTTTGTTTGAGTTTGCTGCATTACAATTTACAGCACTAGTATAAATGAGTGTAAAAAAGTAGTGTTTTGCAATGGCCACACACGATGATAAAGTAAATATGCTACTTATTTATGGAGAAGCCCAGAAAAATGCTAGAAGAGCTCCAAATATTTATCGACAAAGGTATCCTGACAGGTATGCACCTAGCTACAAAATGTTTTTGCGACTAGAGCAAAAGCTAAGAAATAGTAAAGATGCATTGAATATCAGAAAAGGCAAAACTATAAGAATAGGGTCCAGAAGTGATGAAAATATACCTAGCATTTGTGTTAAATTATTTTGAGAATGCGCACCAAAAAAAATTCGATAAACAATGCAACGCGTTATTTAAATATTTTTTTTCTACTCCTATGCTAGTAACATACCTATTAAGTGACGGTTTAGGTTACAAGTAAGTTCATTGTTACGAACACTGACACGTAATAATTGTTGCCTGTCAGATAATCAGAAGTATAGTTTATCTATTATAATAGTTTTTCTTTCGTCGAAGAAAAATTATAATACAAAACTCGAGTTGTAAGCTTATTACATATTCCTGGAATTACAGCACTCGCCGCTGCTCGGCTCTTGCGCAACTTTTCCACTCATACGTAAGAAGCTGTTTACAACTCTCGCTATGTAATATACTATTTTCTACTCCTATGCTAGTAACATACCTATTAAATGACGGTTTAGGTTACAAGTAAGTTCATTGTTACGAACACTGACACGTAATCATTGTTGCCTGTCAGATAATCAGAAGTATAGTTTATCTATTATAATAGTTTTTCTTTCGTCGAAGAAAAATTATAATACAAAACTCGAGTTGTAAGCCTATTACATATTCGTGGAATTAAAGCACTCGCCGCTGCTCGGCTCTTGCGCAACTTTTCCACTCATACGTAAGAAGCTGTTTACAACTCTCGCTATGTAATATACTATTTTCTACTCCTATGCTAGTAACATACCTATTAAGTGACGGTTTAGGTTACAAGTAAGTTCATTGTTACGAACACTGACACGTAATGACTGACATGTAATGACTGACACGTAATAAAAAAATAGGTATCTGTTCTTAATTAAAACGCAATTATCACGGGTGCCTTGTTAGCGCGGCATCCTCGTCACCATAGCAACTAACCAACATACTAATTGTTGCCAGTCAGATAATCAGAAGTATAGTTTATCTATTATAATAGTTTTTCTTTCGTAGAAGAAAAATTATAATACAAAACTCGAGTTGTAAGCTTATTACATACTCGTGGAATTACAGCACTCATGCGCAACTTTTCCACTCATACGTAATAAGCTGTTTACAACTCCCGCTATGTAATATACTATTATTCGACTATTCAAAGAATTTTAATAGAAAGTAAATATCATGACTTTAAATTACATTACTTTTAACAATTACAGCACATCAACGTCGAAAAAGATTAACTTTTATTGCTGAGATAGCCATTGAAGCAGAAAACAACAATAGCATTTTTAAACATATATTTTGTGGATGAAAGTAGATTTATAAGCAATGACATTCCAAATAGAAAAAACTATCACCACTGGGGCAATGAGAATCCACACATTGTTCACACCCTATAGGAAACCAAAGCCATTTTGGCGTAAACCTATGGTGTGGTATAATAATTAATGAAAGTTTGGTTGGACCATACTTTTTCGAAGGCATTCTCAGTAGTGAAATGTATTTAAATTTTTTAATTGAAAAGTTGGAAAAATTATTAGAAAATGTGCATCCTTATTTTATAGGTATAATGTGGTACCAACAAAATAGAGCACCTGTGCACAATGCAAGAATTCTAGAACACTTTTTCAACAATAATTTGAATAGATGGATTGGCACAAACGGGACAATAAGGTATAGTTACAGATTTTTAATTTGGTCTACAATGGGCCTGTTTCGAACTTTTTTATTTTTGATTATGAATCTTAATAGTAAATAAAACACGAAAATATTTTTTTTCCGATTTATCTCTGCCGGGAAATGCCCTAAAAACGTTTTTGAAATTCACGGGCCCAAAAAGCTGATTGGCTACTGTTTTGCGACGTTGACACGATTTACGGCAATATCGATATGTTTCTATTTGAGATTTGTGAAGACCGAAGAAGAAGAAAATTTACCTAACTTATATTTTGTGGCAAAAGCCAAATAGACATAACACATGAATGACCTCAATATCAGGGGGCGGCGTGGCGGTGAACAAGTGGGTGGGTCTTTCATGGTTCCCCACGCTTTGGCTACCCATAGTGGCTAGATTTCTCGAAAAGAGCAGTGGCCATAAAAAAAATAAAAAAAAATCTCAATATCAATTAATTTAATAATGTACCAAAATCGCAATATTTTTCCCTTTTTTCCGCACCATTATTATTTATGCAAATATTGCATTATTTTAAAACTGAATTTGTCGCCTTTCTTAGAGAGCGCCTATCAATACTGGCAATTGCTTCTAAAACAGCTGCTCTTAATTCATCAATTGTCTCATACTTTATTTTGTACTGTTCCCCAAAAAAGAAATCCAAAACAGACAAATCGGGGGAACTTGATAAAACAATTCCTGGACACTTGCATAAGACCCTACGATTATTTAAAAAATATATATTTACGTAATTAGCAAGTTATTAGACTTTCTTTGAAATTTGGCGGGAAAGCACTTATGACGTCACAAGTGTTTTTATAACGGCAATTTGGCAACATAGCGATACCACTGAAGTGTTCTGAGGCATAACCTTATTCGGCAGTGAAAGTTGCAAGGAAAGTTGAAATTTCAAAATTCTAACCTCAAACCCCCAGACTTATGATGCCCCGTGAAACCACTTTTAGCGTTGATTGATTCCTTCCTCCATCGACGATTTTAGTCAAGAAGGGTTTTTTCGTAAATACTTATTCAATCGTTTTTCTGTAAATTTTTTTGGCTAGGTTGGGCCTAAATCCAGAAATCGGGCTCAGTAGGTACTTCTAAGCACTATGGCGTCTTCATAAACGCGCCTTCAAGATGGTCCCTAGGCCGAGGTTCTCTCTTTATTAATAACTCATAATACTGTATTCTTACTACAATGTAGGTACAAACCTTTGCAGTTTTATCCCATGGATTTCGGCAGACGCTAACAGCATCCAATTTCGGCAAATTGCGGATTGTCCTTTCAGGGTCCATGTCCATGATACCTTACCTTACACATCTAACAACACGATAACTAGGTCCGCAAACAATATATAATAGTAAATATCAATAACAAAATATAATAAATGGCACATATATTATCTACTAATATTTTGATTTAGCGAGAAACGGAATGACAGTTGGCATCACGGGATGCCATCTGCCGATCAGAAAACCATACGTGTTAGATGACATGTGGATATATGAATATGGTTAGATGCCTAGGTGGGCGGGTAACGTTGCCAAATACGCGAATATTTCTCCCATTATTGGTACCTGAATATTTATTAGTATGTTCCGTATACAGATATTTTAACTAAAGTGTTACGTGGCAGAGATGAAGGATATAGTTTCCAGCGTTTGCAGCATTTTGATATAGAGGAGTCAATATACGGAACATATTAGTATTAAAAAGTCTTTATGTGACAAAATTTGTGTGTGCAATTGCGTTAGTTAAAGCTCAAAGGTTTCAATACATTAAGTAACAGATATTCATAGGCAAGCTGGAGATACTTGAAAAGAAAACTGCAATTTGCCTTTGTTCCACGAATGATTGGAAACGGGCACCGGCAACGTTACAGTTCCGTTTCTCCTGAGAGGCACAGAGTTGCTACGTTTGGCGTTCTGGACAATATAACGACGAAACTGTAGATTTCAGCCAGAACAAATTGTGCAACTTTGTCTTTAATTATCATAAAAAATAAGGGTTAAAAGCCGTTGTTTCATTTATTACGTGTTATGTTGGTGCATCTACTGTAAACAGAGTACAATTTTAGAGCAATTAAAAATATTGTCAAGTACCCTATTTTTGTTTTATTTTGTTACATTTTGTTACCAGCTAAAAATAAAATATTTGAAAGTTTGAAGTATGTCTAATTATAAAATAGAACGTAATTATGAAAATATTCCATGGCTGACTATGTGAAAATTAAAAAAAAAATCAGAAAATTAGCCATAGCTCTTTTATTTACTATAATAACTATGCCGAGTATTATATCTTTGGAAAGCTCAAAAAATGGCCGATTTGATAAGGCCACAGCCAACTATGATTTACATTAAAAAAAAACACAAGTTTATGTCATATCTAAAAAATCACAAACAACATAAAAAAATTGAATTAGATTATCTTATTAAGCCTAAAATTATCTACAACTTTTCAGAAATAACGGAGCTACAGAGATCTGATGAAATAGCAAAAGATAACTTTTTTTTAAATATCTAGTGAGCCATGAACTTTTTTAAGAATCCAAAAAGGGCATTAGATTGAGCATTCAAAACTGCAATTATTCTTTCCCCATTTAACCTTTGTTCTAGCTCTGCTAGTTTCCGAGATCCCCAACATAGTGTTCATCGAAAAAACTCACCCTGTATAACCGTTCTGTTACTTCTGTGTGCGGTTTAACAACCTCAAAATTTAAAACATAGCGCATACGTAAGTTTAAGCAACAGTTATTGTTTCCCGAAATGGCTCTATTGCACACAACATAATGCAGCAGAACCGTCCACAAGGCGGTTATTACATTTTTCATTTATCCCCATAATCTAGCTCTGGCACATTAATCTAGCGGAACTGCCCGCACAGGTGCCAATAATAATTTCTAAATTACGCCGCAGCCTCGCGCACCGAATCCGTGTCATACTCGGCTCGCTCCACGGCCAACTCTACTTTCTCGGAGATAAATAGCACCAATTTGCGCGTTTTTAACGCGGTGCCACTTTCTTACCACCTCGCCGGCCAATAGTAAAGTAGTCTAGTGCCACCGCGAGCGGCCATTGGCCGGGCGTAAAAATAGCAATTATTTTAATACACACCTTTAATAGACGTAGCAGCCTGCTTCGCTTAGTGATTTGTTTGCTTAGATCGACGGTGTTTACGTAGGCCACCAAGCAGCACAACACGCAAAACACAAGGCGAGAGCAACAATATCGGATGGCATTTGGTTGGCACAAATCGTGGGTAAATAGTCATTAATCAAGTTGTAAATTCGACGATGACACTATCTGCGATGTACCTGCGTTACTAAAGGAATTTTGTTTTGGTGGTCAATATGCTCAACACATCTTTAAAGCGGATTTATCACTTTAACGGTTGACATATCCTTATACAGGGTGTCCGGAAATTACGTGCACATACAGAAGGGGGTATTTCTTTGGCCCATTTTAAGAAAAAAACTTCATATGAACGTATGTCGTAAACGTCCTAACTTTTGAGATGATGAAGTTCATTTTTTTAAATTGAATTTTGGCTACATCTCCCGAAATAATCAAGCTGCTGAACTGAAATTTGGCACTGCTATGTTTTTGGGGATGGAGCTGAAAATGTCAATTTCACCGTATCTCATAGAGGGCGCCACTTGCGCTGTTTTTTGATCACGCTTTTACGCATAACTCTTTTGAGGTTATCTTTTTGGTCCTGCAGGTCCATCATTTTAGTGCATCTTTTCATTCTGCAAGAAAAAGGTACTCTTGTTTCATAACGATTAAATCAACCGTTTACGTTTAAATTGGCAAAATGTGCCCCAAAACACCTGTTGACTCCAATATTCGAAACATAAAATTTTCAACGACCGCTTTCAAATGCTACATATCAACTGTACATTCAAAATGAAGAAAACAATGCTAAATGGATATTGGTCAAAACACCATTGGTTTTCTGGAAATAGGGTGTTGAAATTTTGTCAAATTCAATCCTTTCCATTTTGAAAGCGAATAATTTTTGGTGCATTTTTCACAGGGATTTTTTTCTTCATTTTGAAGGTACAGTTGATCTGTAGCATTTGAAAGCGGTCGGTGAAAATTGTATGTTTCGAACATTGGAGTCAACAGGTGTTTTGGAGAACGTTTTGGTAATTTCAACGCAAACGGTTGATTTTATCAGTATGAAGCAAGAGTACCTTTTTGTTGTAGAATAAAAAGGTGCACTAAAATGATAAATCTGCAAGACCAAAAAGATAACCTCAAAAAAGTTACGAGTAAAAGCACGATCCAAAACAGCGCAAGTGGCGCCATCTGTAAGACACGTAAAAACTGACATTTTCAGCTTATTCTCCATCCCCAAAAACATAGCAGCGCCAAATTTCAGTTCAGCAGCTTGATTATTTCGGGAGATGTAGCCAAAATTCAATTTAAAAAAATGAACTTCAACGCCCTGTATCTCAAAAGTATGGACGTTTACGACATACGTTCATATAAAGTTTTTTTCTTAAAATGGGCCAAAGAATTACCCCCTTCCGTATGTGCACGTAATTTCTGGACACCCTGTATAGGTCTATCTATTGATCATTGATAAAAACAATCCATGGGGACAGTTTGTCTAAGACTATAGTCTTATAGTTAACTTTTAAGGAACTAAATTGAACAGGTGGAGATCTTCAAAAAATAACTGCATTTTTTTGAATAATCTGTATATTTTTATGGGCTTATAACAATTATATAATTTATATTATAAAAAATTACTGTGTGTTAAAGTTTCATAAAATATGTGGACTTTATTGAATATTTACTAAACTAGTTGAAATACTTAAGTCATATTTGGTATATGTTATAATGGCATGGTTTATGGCATAAAACCTGTTAATATCAAACACCTTGAACAACCAGTGGCGGAGAAGTGGGTAATTAGTACAATAGGGTACTTACTTGACTAAATTTTACAAATTTCATAAAACAATTCCTGAACACTGCGCATAAGACCCTACGATTATTTCTAAAAATAATATTTATGTAATTATCAAGTTTTAGACTTTGTTCGAAATTTGGCGAGATTTTACACTTATGACTTCACAAGTATTTTAAAAAGGTAATTTGGCAACATGCGGCGATACCACTGAAGTGTTCTGAGTGAAAGTTGCAAGGAAAGTTGAAATTTCAAAATTCTAACCTCAGACTTAAACTCTATTCAGACTAAACGCAAGTGAAACATAAACACAAGTTGTTACTTGGCTACAGAGTGATACGCACGTGATCGGCTTGCTATTGGCCAGCCGACAATAAAGTCTGGCCCGGCGGGCGAGTGCAGCGAGTCGGTGTTTCTTACAGAGGTGTATTGAATTGCAAGTGCACCTTTATATTTTCCGATATAATTCTTTCGCTGTTTATTAATTTTTGGAGCTACGATTTGTATTAAAAGTTAAAAGTTTGTTTTTAAAGTTCTTAATACTGGG
This sequence comes from Pseudeuparius sepicola, assembly GCA_963920635.1. NCBI lineage: Eukaryota > Metazoa > Arthropoda > Insecta > Coleoptera > Anthribidae > Pseudeuparius > Pseudeuparius sepicola. The sequence continues at coordinate 21,839,552 of OY987306.1, forward strand.
GCATATTATTTTAATATTTTATATTATAAAATTCATAGAGATCGTCTTTCATCCGGCCCTACCTCGTATTAGCCCTCAGAATTTTTCAGGTGCTTCCATCGTGTAAATGTTTATGCGCCACTTGCATTTAGTTTGAATAGAGTGTAGGATAGGATGCCCAGTGATACAACAATTTAGTCAAGAAGTGTTTTTTCGTAAATATTCACTCGCATTTTTCTGCACATTTTTTTGCAAGGTTGAGCCTAGGTAAACCTACCTACGGAATCCGGCCTCAGTGCTTCTTAAGCACTATGATGCATTCATAGTACACCAATAGATGTTCCAAACTGTTTCGCGGATTTCTTTGATAAGTCGTGTAATGCGTCACAAGGCAACTCTATGAGTAACGTGGAGCCTGAGTTTGTTAATGTCAATCCGGCAAAAATCTCTAGATTTTCTGAATCCGAGGTAGCAGATGCTTTGAGTCGCTCTAAGGATAAACTCACGGCTGGCTCCGATGGTAGATTTCCTCTTTCCTTCTCAGGGACTGTGCTGTGGTTCTAATGAAACCGTTATGCATTATTTTTAACAAATGCCTAAAGTAAGTATAGTATAGTTTTCCGGATAGTTGGAAACGGTCTAAAGTTCTCCCAGATTTCAAAAACAAAGGCGAAAAGGGTAATGTGAACTCATACAGACCGATCACTATAATTTGTAACTTCAGTAAAGCATTTGAAAATATTCTTCATGACTGCATATACCCACAAATACGTAGTAGTATCACCACAGAAAATATACTGTATATTTTCTGTGGTATCACCACACAACAGCATGCCTTTATGAAAGGACTATCAACAACGACTAAACTTGTCTGTGCTATTTAGTTTGTTGCAGAAGCGATCGATGCTCACTCACAAGCAGACATAATTTACACGGATTTCTCTAAAGCATTTGATCGCCTGGATCATTCCATTCTTCTTAAGAAGCTCTCAAACTTCGGTTTTGTGCCCCATCTCATTGCTTTTTTCCGATCATATCTATCAAATCGTGCACAATATGTTTACGACAGTGGCTTTGAATCAAAGACCTTCATATCCACGTCGAGGGTGCCCCAGGGATCTGTGCTAGACCCACTCCTATTCAACGTTTTCGACAATGATATAGGCAGAGATTTAAATATTTATCATTTGTTATACGCTGATGATGCAAAACTGCTCCACAGAATTACAAACCCGAACGATTGCCACATTCTACAACAAAACCTAAATGATTTCTACAACTGGTGCACTGATAACGACTTCGAACTAAACATCTCAAAATATGTAGTGTCATGTCCTTTACAAGTAAGACAACTACAACTGTGTTTCATTACAATATCAATGGACAACAGCTACCCAGAACTGCTGAGATCAACGACCTTGGCGTCTATTTCGATTCTAAGCTCACCTTCAACAATCATGTTGATAAAACCGTAGCTGCGGCAAATAAAAAGTTAGGTTTTGTTATTCGTACATGCCGCTTTTTCACTGATACTAGCACTATCATGTTACTCTTTGAAACCTTGGTCCGATCGAAGCTTGAAATGCTTCTGTGGTATGGCAACCGGCAACTGTGCTACCATGCGCACATAAATAAAACTGAATAAGTCCAGAGACATTTTCTGAAGTACCTTCATTATAAAACGTATCACTTTTATCCTTGCATCGGTTTTCCAAATCACATTCTTCTAGGGTTATTTTCAGCCCATAGCTTGAGAGATAGTCAAATTATTGACAACAGTACCAAATTTCTAGAAAGCATTTTGAATAATCGGATTGACTACAGTGAGCTTCTATCTCAACTTCAATTTCATATACCGAGATATTAAGTACGCACCAATGATGTGTTTTATTTACCGACACGAAAGACAAATGTTCTCAAATTCTCACCTATATACTGTATGTGTGACAACTACAAGTCGGGAAACGTACATGGGTAGTACAGATGTGTATAGGTACAATAAGTTATGTAAATTTTATCTAACTCTCCTTAAACTTGTGGAATATTTTATTGTGAATGTCAGTACGTTTTAGCATAGTTAATTTAATATCTAAGATTCTCTAGTGTTGTTTCTTCATCTTGTAGTAGGTCCTCGGACTGTTGGATGTAATATAAATAAATAAATAAATCAATAAATAAATGAATGAATGAATGAATGAATGAATGAATGAATGAATGAATGAATGAATACATAAATAAATAAATAAATAAATAAATAAATAAATAAATAAATAAATAAATAAATAAATAAATAAATAAATAAATAAATAAATAAATAAATAAATAAATAAATAAATAAATAAATAAATAAATAAATAAATAAATAAATAAATAAATAAATAAATAAATAAATAAATAAATAAATAAATAAATAAATAAATAAATAAATAAATAAATAAATAAATAAATAAATAAATAAATAAATAAATAAATAAATAAATAAATAAATAAATAAATAAATAAATAAATAAATAAATAAATAAATAAATAAATAAATAAATAAATAAATAAATAAATAAATAAATAAATAAATAAATAAATAAATAAATAAATAAATAAATAAATAAATAAATAAATAAATAAATAAATAAATAAATAAATAAATAAATAAATAAATAAATAAATAAATAAATAAATAAATAAATAAATAAATAAATAAATAAATAAATAAATAAATAAATAAATAAATAAATAAATAAATAAATAAATAAATAAATAAATAAATAAATAAATAAATAAATAAATAAATAAATAAATAAATAAATAAATAAATAAATAAATAAATAAATAAATAAATAAATAAATAAATAAATAAATAAATAAATAAATAAATAAATAAATAAATAAATAAATAAATAAATAAATAAATAAATAAATAAATAAATAAATAAATAAATAAATAAATAAATAAATAAATAAATAAATAAATAAATAAATAAATCAATAAATCAATAAATCAATAAATAAATCAATAAATCAATCAATAAATCAATAAATCAATCAATCAATCAATCAATCAATCAATAAAAGCGCCTGCGCCTTCGAGATGGTCCCTAGCTCCAATTTCTCGGTTTATTTATATTATAACTCATAATACTTTACTATTTCTGCAACATACAAACCCTTGCAAATTTATCCCACGAATTTCAGTTCTCGTGAACATCGCTTTATTAGATCTAATCCATGATAGCATCCGAATTATCAGATTGCCCTTTCTCACGTAATTCTTGTCCATGATAATTTACCGACACTGCATAACTAACAATACGCGATAACTACACAAACAATAATAATTATCAACAATATCAAGACTGAGATAGACTATACCTAATAAGACGGACAGACAAGGATAGGACGTTCTCGTTTCTCTTTCCGCATCGATATAGAAGTTGGGTGACATCTGCATAAGCGTGAGCAATAGTATTATTATAGCGATTGGTTTAATAATTTCAGCAGTATATAGGATGAACAGTCAGGGACCTAAAATAGAACCTTGGGGCACACCAGTTGGTAAACCCTGACACTGAACCATTTATGTTGACAGACTGATAAAGATCAAACAAAAAATATCTCGAAAGGGAACATGAATCCGAATTAGAACCATAAAATTCCAAGAGAGAAGATATCATTGATTCGATAAAATTTAGGTAGTATTTATAAAATCCGTAACAACAGCATCAGGAGCATAACCCCTTGTATAAAATACGGGCTGATTTTCTGGTATCGAAGAAATTATTTGTACATTTGCTTAACCTCACTCTTTCCAGAATTTTGGAAAGTACAGAAAGAATTCTGAATGTTGTAAGATCAGAACATAAATTGGGCTTGGATACCTTAGAAAGCGAGTTTACAAAAGAATATTAAAAAAATTTTGGAAAATAATTCATCTCAAAAACATGAAAAAATAATATTGATGACGATTTTATTCAGAAACGGGCTACAGTTTTCTACTTCGAGTCGTGAAAAGCAGGGGCGGATTTAGGCATGGTCTTTATGGGCTGCAGCCCAGGGCTCCTTTCACACAAGGGGACCCGTCGGCCCCGGCCCCACCGCGGTGAGAATAAAAAAAAAATTAACGTAACCGTATCAGTGCCCGACACATTGCCTAAACCTGACACATGCTTTATTTAATTAAAAAAAATAAGGTAATGATCTGATATAAATCCATTATATTGAAATCACATAAATCACAGTTATGAGTTATGTATGTTCCTATGTTAGTTATCTTGATTTCTATATTTTTACTGACTTTTCAATTTATAGCGAGGTTATATCCATTGTAGTCTCTTTAGCAAAATTGTTTAGTGCAGCGTTGTAAAAAATAGTGTGTAATTACGTGTCTTTAGTGTGGATTTTTCAAGGGTATTAATTTTTGTGGCTTATGTTTCTAAGCAAACAAAGTAGCATTTTAATTAAGTTTTTGAAGATTTTGGTTGGGGTGTCAGCTACTAACGTTCTGATGTTATGTTTATGCTAAGCCAATGCCTCATGGTAGTAAAATCACAAGTCATGCAAATATGATCTCTAAAGTCTAACAATAAACCTTATAATGGTGTACAAATTTCGCGTCAATGGGTTAAATATTTCCAATGCCTGACACCCCTGTCAGCCTTTGGCTATACAATTGGCACTGACTATGGCAGACTTCGGACGTTGGGTGATCGCAGTCAACGCTTCAGATTTCTGTCTTCGTCTTCAAGAGCATCAGATTTGCCACTCGATGATTCTGAGCCATGTCTTCTTCTTGTCGAAAGCGCTGAATAGGACCAATAACTACTTCTACGATCTTTACAAGTTTACAATGTCAAATTAAACTGTAGTTAAGAAACGACCCTAGAGAATTTATGCGATCTGTCAGGGGTAGAGAAGAAACAATATTTTTAGAAGAAAAAAAAAGAGAAAGATAGGGAGTAGAAAAGAGGGAGGGGAAGAGAAGAACAATAAATAGAAAACAGATAGAAAATATTAAATGAGAAAAAAAAACAGTTGGAGCTAAATAAAATGGGAATACATTCACGAGATTCAATATTATCATAGAAAAATAAAAGAAATAGGTAAATAAAAGCAAACATTATTTTTAATAACAACTGTGACATAATGAACAAATAATAATTTACAAAATTGAAAATCCAAAGTTTCTACATACAATAATAATTTGTGTTTTCCTTTTTAAAAATTGGTGTGACAATCACTAGTCACAAATCGCTATGTCAAAAATCACTATGTCAGTTACTGGATAAAAAAATATAAATTTTAAAATATTACAATGTCAATTAAATATGTGCGAAAAAGGGTCAGAGAAAGACTTCGAAAAGTTTTTAATTTATTGCCAACGTTTCGACTTATTTAAAGTCGTCTTGAGGGCTCTAAAAAACAATGTAAATATTAAAATAAATAAATCCACTTGCTATAAGCTATTATAAGGGGAAAAAATGAGAAACTTAATAAAACTTACCAAATTATACTTTTCTGTCTTTATAAAAAATGTTGCCATATAAGTCGATACAAAGGATAAGGTTATTATAATTTTAGTTGTGGTATGTTGGTCAAGATATCAATAAAATTGTATAAATAGGTAGAAATTTAAAAAATGTCAGATGACAGTATTTAAATGACATAAATACAGACATATAAAAAATTACGGTGATTCTACATAAAAAGTTTATAAGAATAAGGGTAATATTTCAAGATAATTTATTTAGAATATTAAAATAAGCTGTATTAAGATGTTCTATATCAGTTCCTGTATTTACACTCTCATATTTTTTTATGCAAATCATTTCATGTAAAAGTCTGTTTTTCAAATTGGTTTGAGTTCCTACAATTTTAGTTTGATTACTGTCATCTGACATTTTTTAAATTTCTACCCATTTATACAATTTTATTGATATCTTGACCAACATACCACAACTAAAATTATAATAACCTTATTCTTTGTATCGACTTATGTGGCAACATTTTTTATAAAGACAGAAAAGTATAATTTGGTAAGTTTTATTAAGTTTCTCATTTTTTTCCCCTTATAATAACTTATAGCAAGTGGATTTATTTATTTTAATATTTACATTGTTTTTTAGAGCCCTGAAGACGACTTTAAATAAGTCGAAACGTTGGCAATAAATTAAAAACTTTTCGAAGTCTTTCTCTGACCCTTTTTCCCACATATTTAATTGACATTGTAACAAATTTCTGGGTAACTTAACATTAATTTATTAATTCTTACTTGTAAAATATTGTTTACAAAAAAATATATTGCAGATTTGATTTGGGCTATTGCTTATTATTTCCAGTACTTACTCCATATTAAGAATCATCAATAAACGCGCCAAATTGATTTTTATAGATAAAAATTTGATAAATCAATCCTTAAGGTGTTAGGCACTGGTAAGTTTACGTTACCAACAAAAAAATAAAAATAAGTTAGGCGCATATCATTAATTGTGGGCCCTACTGCCATCTATACCCGGTCAATCGTACCTATATCAGTTTAAGGCTATTATTTGTTTCTTTATGCTTGAGAAACGCTTCGCTTGAATCAACTGATCTGAAGAGAAATCTTTTTTTACTACCGAAACAAACGGGGGCCCCATAATAGTGTAAGCCCAGGGCCCCCAAAACTTACGGTCTGCCCCTGGTGGAAAGGACAATTTTATCCGATTTTAGCGCCTCCTTTTACAACCAATAATCCGTATTAGCCCGGTCGCCGTTGCCGATACGGTCGTTAGGGGGCCGCCCGGCCGTGACCGAGTCATCTGCCGACCGCCAGACGTGGAGGATCACATCGCGTGCCGCTGCGACGACGGTCGCGCTCGACCGACCAAGCGGAAAACCGACGCGTGCTGCTGGCTGCGGTGTCGACCGGCAGTCGGTCGGTGCGACGTCTCTTTACGAGATCTGTGAGTGTAATGGATCGGGGGTAATAGAGGAAACCGGAGATGAAATCGATAGGTCCTCGTCTAATTGGTTTTACGATGTCCTAAAGAAATTAAGAACTGGGAATAACACTTTTTAGGACCGGCTTTTTGTACCTGCCCAAGCATAAATCAAAAGGATGAAGAATGATCCGTGAAGAGAAGAATGAGTCTAAGGAAGGATGGCGTTTGGTAGGACGAGAAGTATTTCTTGATACCAAACAGGAAACTCACTTTAGATAGATTTAGCTAGTTGGCTTTCGTGGACATGTTCCTTCGAATATTGAACTGAACAAGTTTTTTTAATTCAATTCAACATTATATCAATATCATTGTTAATGGGTCCAGCTTGCTTTTATCTATCCTATTTCTGTGAGGCTGAGATAGATGCGAGGGCAGCGAGGCTATAAGTTTATGCTGTTTTCAACAAATCGAATAAAACGTAATAAATTAAATTAAAATAAGGTAATTTATTGAACTCGGTTGAGTCCGGCACCGCCGGTACTTTCGAGTTTGATTAAGAACACCCGTCAAACGAGACCTATGAGATTTGACATTTAACAAGATAGAGCTAGTTTGAAATTCTTAATCACAGGCGTCCCAAATGTGGGGTCAAGGGGTTAAAAATATCTACGAATTTTCTACATTTCTGAAAGAGTAAAATTGGGAAAATTGCATTTAAAAACAGGTAATCTTTAACCTCGCCCCTATTACGCGTCATTGATTGGTCATAATATGAGTTTATACATCATTATTCCTCTCGATCCTGATGCTGGTAAAATATAAGTACAAAATTGGCTATCACTGAGGTAACCTGTTCAGAAGAGAATGCTCAGAAAATACAACGTTATAGGTCAAAGTCTTTCACTCAATTTTGAATAGGTACTAAAAGTATGGAATCTAACCCGATGGAATCTATAAACGGGAGGGAAACATAAAAACTATAATAACCATATCCTTTAAAGCTTATTTTGTCAATAAGAATGTGTGCCCTTTAAATCATTCTTATAGGCTAGGCCTATATTTAGGAAATCCATCTCTATAAAGTGCAAGAAGCATTTCATGTAAGAATTGGGGAAACAACGTATTTAGGGTATTTCGATCCCGGTGAATACGAATCTGCCTGTTGCCAAAGGGAAATTTGAACCGGAAGTACGATATCCAAGATGGCGGCCAAAACTGTCTCTCCCTTGTGCATTGGCTTAAAATAATGATTTAAACGTCTGCTTAGGGGTTTTCTCGGATGCCAAACACATTGCAATGCTCAAAGTTTACTTACCTTAGGTTTGGAGTGCCTGGGTTCCAAGATGGCACACAACATATGGCCGCCGAAACTTGGTTGTGTTTACGAGCGATCCGTGCGACTTGTTGTCAATTAATAGTGGGGTCATCACAAGTGCAGCCGTTCCACTGCCAAAAGATTGGAAGGATTTTCTATTAGCACTGGGGGAAAACAAGGCCGACCTAGCCCGCTTCCCCTCTCAAGAATTTCTTCAACATGACTTTGAAGTCGTTGTATCCGGAGGGCTCACACATGAAGAGTATGTCGATTAACCAACCCCGAATCCGACGTCAGTGCCCTAGCTGTGATACATGAAGAGGCCGACACACGCGATGTACTACATGCTGTCCACTCCGATGCTGACAACATCGTCGTCATGGCCAGGGATTACGATATCTCTTTGCTTCTGATCCATCTCTTCTGCAAAATGACCAGTTCTAAAGTGTGGACGATGAGTGGCACTGCGAAAGAAAGGAAGTATCTCCCAGTCTATGACATCTGCAAAATTATTCCCAATGCTCAAAAGAAGAACGTCTTGGCGTTTCACGTAGTCACTCGACATCGCACCTTGCAACAATAACGAAGAAAGCTTTCCACTGACTCCCTCATCAAAGGCAAATGCAGAGAAATTACTGGTACAGCAATACAAGTTTGTTTTTAGGTGTATCAGCAAGTCCAACTTCGATTTACCAGGTAAAGACATGATGATATGCGGAGGTATAAACTGTGAGTAAAACCAGTTGCTTTTCGGCACTGACAATTTAAAAAGCGATTCAGGTGAACGTGTGGGAAAATGCTCATCATGCCCGACCGGTGGGGATGGATCCTTATCATCATATGGGTGGAGGCTTCACCAAGACCTTATGACCCTTGAGCCCGTTCCCAAAGCCTGCACGGATACCCTAGCCTGTAATTGTTCATCCCAGTGCCTGGCTACAATGTGCACGTGCAAGAAGAATGGACTGATTTCTACCAAGTTGTGCCACCGCTCTCGACAATGTTTTAACTATTTATATAGTTGATTACTTTATCTTCCTTGCAACTGGAACCTTGCCATAAGCTAAAAACACTTGAATGATTATTTTCTTATCTCTTTTGCAAATTGCATTAAACAATGTTTGAAATCTGAAATTGTCGTTTTCTCATTTTCCTTGCTTACTTCCGAGCAACAAAGTTTCGGCGGTCATGGTGTGTGCCATCTTGGAACCCGTGCACTCCAAACTTAAGGTAAGCAAATTTTGAGCATTGCAATGTGTTTGGCATCCGAAAAAAACCTAAGCAGACGTTTAACTCATTATTTAGGCCAGGAAACGAATACCGAAAAGTCCCCCAATTCGGAAATAAATAGTGCTAAACGAATTTTTATTTTAAATTGTAGGGTTGATGCCCAGGAGTATCATACCAAAAGTCCCGAGCCGTAGAACTGATGCGTTAGGCGTTAGGGGGGTGGAAAGGGCCGTTTTTAAGGTTTTTCGCTATTATCTCGAAAACTAAGCATCCTAGCGAAACGGTTATTCTATACGAAATAAAAGTAAATTAAATTTTCTACAAAAAAGGTCTTAATCATTTTTTCGCTAGGAGCAGTAGTAAGGGGTGTATGATATTTTGAATATGCGAAAAGTATGAAAAACCATGGTTTTGCCGTTCAAAGTTCATGTCAGTGGATCATATCACCTAATTTTAACGAAAAATGAATGTTTGTATTGCGGGTGGCATCTTGCGGTGAAAAAGCTAACTAGACTCATTGTCAGATAATACAGATTTCTAAGCAAGCAGTTGTAGCTTCAAACTTGTGTCACATATTTTTTAAGGACGAATTATTACTTGGGGATGGATGAGGGGGTCGGATGGCTTCCTCACCCCTGTCACAAGGACGGACCTAGTTGCGCCAGAATCCGTCCTAAATAACATATCTTGCCGCACTTCTTGTACCAACGGCCCTCCAATCGTCAGCCTTAACGACGACGACGACGATTGACGATGAACTGGACCATTTACTTGATATTGCCTTAAATAATAATAATATTATATTTTCTTACTCGTTAATCATTACCTCCCACAATACACACTCTTTTCCAGCTATTCGCATTTTCAAATTCGTGTACATCCTTAACTACCGCTCTTACCAAAAAATGAATAGAACCTTTTTTATATACTATTTACTTTACTTATCTATTATTATTAACTAAAAATTACAACTAAATTACACAATAAATCTCGATTATTAAGCTTGTTAATGCATATGTTCACATAATGTATTTACTATTTACTATACTCTATATCAATGCTTCAAGTTTCGCTATCTAAAAAGGAACAACCTTTTTACCATGTTTAATACAAAAAAGTTTTTTTTTGTGTACAGATATAGAAGGAGAACGACAAGGCAGCTAAAATTATTGAAAGTATCTTGCGAAAATTCTTTTACTATGTGATCATATTTGAATTAATTATTTTTTACGATTCATCTAAAAAACAAAACACGGTTTGTTCCGTATTTGTCTGCCTATCTGTGTAAATCGTTGTTAGCTGTAACCAGCAATCAGATTTTACTGAAAGTTGGTTAGTATAGGTTGGTAAGTTTAATCTTCCATGTAGGTGGAGCTGAATGAACATCATCTAAATCGCTTGGTGTTCATTCGGATAAATCATATTCAAAACAAAATGTGAAAATCATGATGTGCCTTAAAATTCCCTATGTTTGCTCTATGTATATTCTGTTGATCTAAACCGCAGACATGGTAATTAAGAGATCAACGTAAATTTCGAGAAAAAATTAGCGGGGAAAATAATATACGCACTATTTGCCTCAATTCAACATGGAATTTCTCCCATAACGACACATTCTTTATGGCTAAATTATTAAAATTAACTAATTTTTAAATCTATATTAGCCGAATATGAAGAGGTTAAATGAAACTAATTAACTTCAAGATTATAAAACCGTTTTAATAGTAACGTATAAATTGACATCTTATTATAATTTTTGGATATCCCAATTTCGAAATTTACATGTCAAAAGCCAATTATACATTTTTGAATAAGAATTTTCATCTGAATGGGTGATCGAGTTGCTGAAACATACCATCTACCGAACGGTTTATTCAAAATTGAATGTCTTTGTCATAAAAAACTTTGAAAATGGTTAGGTAAATGACGGTGCTAATGTGTCTCTCATCTTATTTACTTGACTTATAGTCAATGGGCAAAGCGGTAGGTAAAGCACAATATGTTTTATAGTCCCAGGTCTACACGAAAGAATGCATATTAGTGTGGAAAGGTACTTAAGAGAGAGAAGCTGCTTTCCTAATTTGATTTTAGGTCAAACTTCTGATTAACTTTGACACTAATGGGAAGTAAAGTTTGAATTGTCCTACAAATTTTGAGTAAAAAGTTTTTATTAAAAAAACACAAAGCTTCTAATCTTACAGAATAAACGTTGGTTAAAATTTTATACAGATTTGTATCTATTGAAATGTGTAAGTGTTCTGATCTCAAAAAAACAAAATATCAAAAACTCAAAAATCGGCACTAAAGTGAGCCATTATTATTTGTTTATTTATTTATTTTGCTATCAGTTGGCCTTAGCGAGACGTGAGAACGAAACGTCAGACGGACTGGTCTCCCGTCAAATGTGTCCAAATATTCAAAACCCGGCCAAAAAAGTATCATTTAACTTTTCAGCCTCGTTGCGGAATTGTTACTTATAACAACGCAATCTTTCCGTATGAGTATTTTGGTCCGATTGAGCATCAATAATATTTTCTATGTAAACTGCAAGAGAGTAGCCAGAGAACTCCGTCAAGTCAGTTGCGCAGTACCGCATCGTTCTCGATTTAGGTGGAGCGATATAGAGGCAAAGCAACGGCACGCGCGGTTGGCTTATGGATTGGTGACTCTTTTTAAATTATTTTACCTAATGAAAGTTTTTTCCAACTAAATTTCAAATTGGTTATAAAAAGTTAAACTTCAATGCCTTGGTACACGGTACACAAATAACTATTATTTCTACTAATTTGTGTCTGCACGATATTGGGAGTGTCTATAAAAGACAGATTTTTTATATTACTTACTAACAACGTTGTCAAGAGAACTAACATAAAAGTGCCAATTCAAGAACCTATCATAATGCTGAGGATGGTAATTGCTCGCATTAAAAATATTAATTATAACCCCAATAGTAAACAATTAGAAACAATATAAAATTTAAATATTCCCATTTACTATATTATATAGATATGTAAATAGAAAATATCCAAAATATTTTATGGCTGGAAAATAGGTAATTATAAATTGCCTAAAAAAGGTCATCTAAAGTTAATTTTTAGATAGGACATTTTGGCAAATAAAGACGACAGACAACATTTGCTAGTATATGTAAAAAACGATTGACTAATCTGTGTAGCTCCTGGTATAAAAAAAAACAAAAATTAGCCTCACATTTGAATTCCTCGCCAACAAAAGAATCACAACACCAAATTCCATGCAAATATTTCAATTTTAAATAAAATGTAAACTTTAATTTTAGATTCTGAATCACCCCATAATTTTTCGCACTTATTTATTTACTCCCTGTACATTTATACCAATTAATATTTTATTCGTATTTGTCATCGCCCACAGTTTGTACCTTACCCATGAAATGTTCTTTGATTTGTCTTTGATGGACTTATCGAGCATTTTACGACAAAAATTTGAGTGAATAAAGTAAAAAATATATAAAATATATAAAAATATACTTGTATTAACTTTAACCACATAACAGGTAGAAAATTAGAAAAATGCTACATGAAATAAAACAACAAAAACAGTGTACTTACTTTGCTGAAAAGTGGTAGTGAGCCGAGACACCTACATTAATAATTTAATAAAAAAAAAATTAAAAAAAAACTTAAATTTAAAATTATAAATAGTTGTTGACTCCATTCAATAATCACACCCCTACTGTCATTTAAATAAATTAAGTAAACGCTAATTTCTTTTTACAGCGACACTCATTATTATTGTGCATACATCATACATACATTACAGTATCCAAAGCCGTTTCTATGTTTGTTCATATTTGTGAGGTTTTGATATACGTACCTTTTCAATCCAGAAGTGTTATCTATGGCGTTCTATGTACTCAATTTGTAGCCACGTCACCCTTCTTTACGTATTCGATTTTTTATTATGGCTATATTCTTACACGTTATATGCCAGATACAACTTCTGGACTGATCAGGATCAGATCCGTATAAACCATATCTACAGGGTGGCCCATTTGAAATGGAAGCACCCCCGTAAAATTTTTATTTTCCATCCGATTTTAGCCGTTTTTTAAGATAGGTCACAAAAAAACTCTTTTTTACTTTGATGCAAAATTTCAGGTCCACATCAGTGTTAATCAGGACACCCTAAAACCCCCACATACCAAATTTGAACAAAAAATATACAGGTAGTTCCATTCTGCAGGGTATCAAAGTTGAGTAAAATAGGAATTTAAAAGACATCTGGCAAGTCAAGTGTGCCATGGAATCCCTTTAAAACAGTTGAATGGTCAACAGGACCACTCAAAGTGTTGGTTTGTAAAGATCCAATAGAAAATACAAAGAGTGTCTTTCTCTGTACCATCTCAAAATAATAATTTTTTGGGTCAAAAATCGAGTAAATACAAAACCGCACCAGACACTGTAAACAGTGGCGTAACCGGAGGGGGGCTTTGGGGGCTTTAGCCCCCCCCCCCCAAAGATCTGCCCCGTGGTATTTATTTCTAAATAAAATTTATTTTAAAACATAAGTTTTGCCGTAAATATTACCGAAGAATTTTTTAAAAATAATTAGCCCCCCCCCCCCAACTTTACATTTTGGTTACGCCACTGACTGTAAACGAACTAAGTCTAAAAATAGAGAAGCCTGAGAGTCAGTAAGTCCATATGAGTTAAGGTGGCTGGTGTGCCACAACAGGAAACGCTCAGAAAATGGATCATTTTAGACAGTGATTTTATTGATAAAGGTCCAACAATTTAAATTGTTTTTATTTGTTGGTTGGCATTTTGTAAAGAAATAAATTACTTTTATGTTTATTAATATTTTTCAATGATTCCAGAGCAGTCCTGACCAGTATAAAGTTTAATAAAAATTCAGCATTTTGAGATGGCCCAGAGAAAAAGACCCTGTACACTTGTGTATCAAATCTTTGCACACCAACACTTTGAGTAGTCCTGTTGATCATTCATTTGTTCTGACTCTGACGGGATTCCATGGCACATTTGACAGATGACTTTAAAATTCCTATTTTGCTCATCTTTATTGACACCCTGCAGAATGGAACTCCCGGTATATTTTTGTTCAAATTTGGTATACGGGGGTTATAGGGTTTCCTGATTAACTCTGTGGTGTCAGATTTTAAATAAAAAAATCGCCATATTTTTTTTAATAGAAAAAAATTCATAGTAGGCCTTGAAAATTGAGATTAAGACCTGAAATTTTGCACCTAAGTAAAAAAAGAGTTTTGCGACCTATGTTCAGAAGGAAACGGCTAAAATCGGATGAAAAATAAAAAAATTACGGGGGTGTTTCCATTTCAAATGGGCCACCCTGTAGGTATATGTATATAATCTTTTTAGACTAAATAATTATGGCATCAGACGAGAGAAGTAAGGTAGTGGCAAGGGGAACACTTGAAGTACCCATATACACACTGAAATCTGAAATATAAACATAATAACCAATATCAAACAATAAGTTAACGTTATTACCTATTATTATCTACCTTAGCAATTACATGAAAACGCACTACTATTATATATGTAATTTAGTACGAAAATCAAGAGAACCAGCGAAGTAAACTTCCCACCCACTTCAAGCAATGTATTCAAAAAATTTTCTTAATAGACCACAAGAATAAATAATCACACTTAAGTAGTAGGTACAGACTAAATCATCTTTAAGTTAGTTCATACATTTGTTATTAAGTTTTTTTATTCGAATTTCGTGTTATGCCTTAAGATGACACCGAAAAAATAATCGCTTTGCGTAGGATTGTTGATAGATGATGTTGTAGAATTCAGTAACCATACATAATTAGAAAATTGTAGTCATAAATGTCGAATTCGATTTGGGTAGTCTATTTATATACAAGATTATTCAGTATGCCTACTTTGGTACCTATAGGCTATATCTAGGATATTTTTTGCAATAATAAAATATTTAAATACAACTTTAACAGTTTAAACAAAATTAGTTAACATTTTTTAACACAAAATTGTCTAGTGCTCCAGTAAAAATGAAAAAAATCTGAAGAAGATTGTTCCATATACTCATCAAAAGTCCTATTCGTCAGGAAATATTGCCACAAAGCTGTTTGGAATTTTTCTAAACTCAATATTGGTATTGAATTGACAGCAATTGTTAGAAATAAGTAAAATCAAGGTATATTAAAGAAATGTCCAATTATTACTTCTAAAAAACATTTACGATAACTATGTACTTAAACTACTTACAAAATTTAGGTAATAAGTATAATAAAACTTGGGCGGCAACTATATGTAAGGCAACAGCCGTTAATCTCGTAGCCAAACAAGTTAACTAATTTTCGATCTGTCAAGAAACTAATTTTTCGCATTATTTATTCTAATCTAATTTTGTTAATATGTACAAAATTTCGGACATAAAATGTTAATTGCCGATAAATTAAAAAGGCTATGTATTTTGATTAGGTAAGGCGGATTTCAAATAGCATAAAAAACCGCATAAAACTGTATCAAATTAATCAAATATTAATTTACAATCGCACTTCTTTCATTCAATCCCATATAGATTTTTAAAACAAAAATAAAAAGTAATCTAAATATAAGTATAATAAAACCAGAAATAATTAAAAGACCATAAAAGAAATTTTCGTCTCCATATTCCTCATTTGAATAGGCCGTGAAAGATGATCTAAGAAGGCTGCCGTAAATTTCAGTGTTTTCATTAGTCTTCTTTGCATAATTTATTTTTAAAGCAGCAAAAAATAGTAGGATAGTGTTAGTTTTCATGATCACCGCTGGAGGTAAATTTATACTGGTCGTAAATCAAAAATGGAATTTTTTGTTTTTTTACCTTTCTTCTCAGTGTTTTAGTTTGTTTTTCCTTAACGGTTGAAGTTGATTCCAGAATGCATATGCATTATTTAAATGCCATAAAATTTGGAATCTGAGCGACAGAAAAAGTGGGACAGTTAAAAAATATTTAATATACATAGCGTGCCCTCCAAAAAGTTGGAACCATATAAGGGATTTTTTTTATTTTTGGGCTAAGATGAAACTACTCTGGGGCGATCATCTATGCTTCCAAAAAGATTCGAAATAAGATCATTAAATGTCGTGACGTCATTTGACTAATTGTCATAAATGACATTTAATTAAATAAATTGCCAAAATACTCTTTATTTGTGATTCTATCGAAAAAAGTTATTTGAAAAAGATGCTTGGAATTTTATTTTACCCACGATACCACCCTTCACCCTTACCGTTTTATTGCATTGATGACTAGGTTTCAAAAACGTAAAAATATATTGGCGGTACTTTGCGATGTTTTTTGTTTTGACGCGGTTCAAACAATTTCTCTGACGCAAAAAATAAAGGCTGTAGAGGCGTACTAAATATATACCGGAACACCCTGTACATTGTACAGTGTATTTTTTTCTATGTGTAACAGCTGTAAAACGGATAAACGGTGAAATTTTTTTTACAGATGTCACTAACTTTTTGCAATGAAATAAATTCAAGGGTTCTTTGATTTTTCAACACGTCAACACGTGGCGGAGCAAGCTTAGCTGTGATTTGTTGATTCAGATTTCATATCCTACCTAGGGTGGATATGAAATTATATCCGTTCAGTTAATTGGAATTTACTAACTTATCTATTTTGAAGATTATAAAGAAAACGGCTAATATGCATGTGCGGGTAGAAAAATAGTTTTTATACAATTTTCTTATTCTAATGGTTGACTTTTAAGGGACCAAACTGCAACAGGTGACAGATCTTCAAAAAAAATAACCGCAGTTTCTCGAACAATCGAAGGAACCATCAATATAACTATAGAATAAAGTTCTGACACATGGAAATTAAAAGCATGGAATCATGTAAATAATGTCTTTTTTCAATTCTAATGTTCCAAGAAACGAAGAAATTTTCAGTTCGTTTATACCTATTTGCGGCATCGACTATAAGAATTTTTCTTAAATACCAGATTATTATCTAAATTAAGATCTTTATATAATTTTTTAAATAGGTACCTAGTTATAACAATTTTAGAATTTTGCTGATTGAAATCCGTATAGAGAATCAAACTTCGTTGATTTTTACGATTTAGGAAATTTGAGTTTAGTTTACCTTTTACGTCCCCAGAATTTTAATAAACTAAATTTACATAAATTAATGGGATATACAGGGTTTTATTGTGTCTTAAATTTTAATTAACATAATTAAGTAAATCACTCATGTAATCACGCACGACCTTTAAAACCTAACTGTTTTCGCCTTTTTTCACCGAGTTTATAGTATTCGGTAGACTCCTCCGAATTCATAAATGCTATAATATGCTGGTGGCACTGTCACTTAATTTAGGTAATTATGCTGCCGTAATTATCACTATGGTAATTATTTTATCAGCAGCAACGTTTGTAAGAAGATACGGAGATCTGCTTTTATTTATTTTCAAGTCAAACATACCTACCGGAATTTAGCGGCAAACAATGAACAAAAAGCGAGGTTCAGAAAGAAAACGACCGTCCAATTCAAAAAATCCATTAGATCATAAAAGAAAAACCAGTTTTTGTCCAGTTTCTGTCTGTCTGTTTTTTGAAATTTGTCAATGTGGGCCAAGAAGGTGCTCGTCTCAGATAATTATACATAATATTATTCATATATAATCATATTAATGCCCATTGGTTGAATGTATTTGGTTGAATGTAAGCATTTTACTAGAGAGGACAGGAATGATATCAATTCTGATTGTTACTAACTTTTTTGCTATTATTGTTTGTTAATATTTTTTAATTTAAAAAATATTCCATACTTGCGCAAGGCACCCTAAAATACTCTTAAATAATTTCTGACTATCGATAATTGTTTCCATGGTAAGCTAAATACAGAAAAACTTTTTATAGAAAAGTTGCCGATAATGATAAGGACTTTCAATAAATTGGGAAAAAAATGGTATGTTTCTGGGGAAAAATATCGATGACGTTGCTGCGGCAATTTTTCCAATATACACCACAGTGTATTTAAAGTTTTAGTTCAAAGAACCTATATAATATGAAATTGTCGGTAGCAGGAAATACATTATACATTGCACGATGGAGGTCCTTAACATAAATGCATCTACAAAAAATTAATGAAGGAATTGCATTCGTGAAATATTCTCAACAAAAACCACACCGTGCCGGAAATTTTTCTTGATGCATTTATCCTTTTTTTTACCGAAAAATATATCCATAATTTTTTTTTATATATTTATATATTTTTTTATATTTGTATCTCCAAAACGATTCATTTTGAACGATTTCACTGTTTTGAATGATCGCGAAGCTGACAGATTGGACTGGAACGTTTAAGAAAACAACATTATACTTTTGGGTGTATAAGATATACCTAGGCCCGATTTTTTCACCTTTTTAACACTAGTTTGTTTTCTCAATGTAAGTTTCATGAATTTTCCTAAAGGTCTAATTTAACCAGTTTAGCAATGTAAAAGTTATGCAAATTCGTTTATAACTTGTATGATAATACCGAAACGTAATTATTATTGTCATCTGATGCCGTTGACTGACGTATTAATAAGACTTCTCACGACTATAGTTTCATGTCCTGGAAAGTAGATGGCGCCTATGGCCAACAATGTATTTTGCATTGTATTTTGTCTCCGGGAAGTGCATGGTGAGCCAGAGAACTGTCAAACATGACAGCCGTGAGCAGTCAGACAAGGAAAACAAATGGTCTCTATTTTCTATTGGTAGTCCCAAGGGAGCGTATCTCATAGTCGGTGCGGTATTTGGATGGGGTAATTATTTCATGGCCTGTTATGATTTTTTAAAATAGCTAATTTTCAAGAAACCCTATTAGGGATTTTTTTACGACAAAATGTTATTATGAAAACATATTCAGAATGAAAAACTGAGTAGAATTGCAAAATTTCAAAAGTCTAGGCCTACTTTGATTTTTAGCTTTTTCGCCTTTTTCTCCCACTTTTTTCTTAGAAATGTGTCCTTTCTGGAGCTTTCACGTCAAAATATTATTAAGGAAACTTCAGAAAGCTCCAGAAAGGACACTTTTCTAAGATAAAAGTGGGAGATAAATCTAAAAATCAAAGTAGGCCTAGCCTTTTGAAATTTTGCGAATCTACTCAGTTTTTCGATCTAAACAAGTTTTCTTAATAACATTTTGTTGTAAAAAAATCCCTAATGAGGTTTCCCAAAAATTTGCTATTTTAAAAAATCATAGCAGGCCACGAAATAATTACCCCAACCAAATACCACCGCCTATGAGATACTCTCCCTTGGGACTACCAATAAAAAAAATAGAGACCATTTGTTTTCCTTGCCCTTCATATATTTCTGAGGTGTGTATTAGTAACTTACTCGTATCAAGGATTTTTGATTTTTTTATGATGTAGGTATTTTATTACAAATATTTGCTCTAATCTCTTTCCTATGTTACGATGAATAATTAAAATCAAAACTATAATAAACATAGTAAATAGGAGAAACTATGGTGCGCGGCAGCTGATATTGGCATCTTATAAGAAATGTTCTCATCACATTAATGCGTTAATTGCGCTAACATCTAAGCTTTCCAAAATTAAGATCATTAAATACGAATAAAGTTCGAAGAGCCCCATATAATAAAATTTTAGCGGGAGCATTAAAAAAGCCATAAACGGATACGGCACTATATTCAATATTAATTTACAGTTTTTGGTATATTTTTTTATTTTGGGACGGAAGCATATGCGGTGCCATTAATTTGGCAAATTTAATTAAACGATTACATATTTATACAGGGTGTTTCTAAATTATTTTGCCAACGTAATATGACAGATAGAAAATATCATTTGGAACAAACAGTTTTCTATAAACATGAGTCCTAAAATGCATAATAAAAAAGTTACAGGGTGATAAAAGTATAGTTTGAAAAACATCTTTATCTCAATAAATTCTACAGACGTTATGCAATTCAAATGAAACTTGGTACAATTCTTTAGTAACTGAAGTGAAACAATTTTGTGCAAAAACGATTTATTCCCATCGACCAGAGGCGGAGGGGCGGGGTAGCACAATAGATTTTCTACTCATAACTTTTTTGAGGTTATCTTTTTGGTCTCGCAGGTTCATCATTTTAGTGCATCTTTTTATTTTGCAACAAGAATGTACTCTTGTTTCATAACGATAAAATCAACCGTTTGCGTTGAAATCAGCAAAATTAATGTGCTCCAAAACACCTGTTAACTCCAAAATTAGAAAAATAAAATTTTCAACTACCTCTTTCAAATTTTACAAAATAATTGTACCATTGACAGAGTGACAAAAAATTCCCTATAAACTATGTATCAAACATTTTTCGCTTTCAAAATGGAACTGATTGTAGTCGACAAAATCTTGAAATCTATATTTCAGCAAAACCATTAATGTTTTACTCAACATCCATTAGGCATTTTTTCTTAATTTTGAATGTACAATCCATCTGTAAAACATTTAAATGCGATAGGCGATAATTTTATTTTTCGAATTTTTGAGTTAACAGGTGTTTTGGAGTACATTTTGCCGATTTCAACGCAAACGGTTGATTTTATCGTTATGAAACAAGAGTACATTTTTGTTGCAAAATAAAAAGGTGCACCAAAAAGATGAACCTGCGAGACCAAAAATATAACATCAAAAAAGTTACGAGGAGAAAACCCATTGTGCTACCCCGCCCCTCCGCCTCTGGTGGATGGGAATAAATCGTTTCTACACAAACTTGTTGCACTTCAGTTACTAAAGAACTGCACCAAGTTTCATTTAAATTGCATAACTTCTGTAGAAGTTATTGTGATAAAGATGTTTTTCAAACTATACTTTTATCACCCTGTAACTTCCTTTTTATGCAGTTTAGGACCCATGTTTATAGGAAACTTTTTGTTAGAAATGACATTTTCTATCTGTCATATTACATTGGCACCATAATTTAGAAACACTCTGTATGGCACTAAATTACTCATTTTTATACGCCCGTTTTCTGTAATACTAAACTAATACCATAATATTATAAATGCGCACGTAGTACCTATAATGTGGATCTTTAGTTTTTGTCTTTAATTAATTGATTAAAAATGCTTAGCTATACTTGCCACCGCCAAATTCCAAATTTAATATTCATTCTACAAAAATTGTGTTTTCTAACTACCTATATACCTACATAATGACAAACAAATAAGTATTTTTACTAGCCATTGACTTTGAAGTTAGAAATGCATAATAATGCCCATACATTTCATTTATTATTGCTTATTGTTAGTTATACGGTTCAATATTTATTTGTCATATCACAAAGAACACAGATTAAAATTTTATTATAATTTTTTGGTCAAATAAAAATTTTGTGATATATTTATACCTTAATGAAATATTAGGCACCATTACATGAGATTACTGAATATTATGTTCTCTCCTTTTAATCATATATATACAACCACAGTAGCCTACATACCGTAGGGCTATTTATTCTGTGATACAACTTACCTAGCTTCAACCTAGTAAAAATGGCACATTGTTTCAGCTACCGCATAGCCAGATTTAGAAGTCTATCAAACATGTAAAGAGGATTTTCTTTATATTCTTACATTTCCTTTAATACGATGAATCATGTTGAGAATATACCCTCCAATTGTAAAGGATAGACTACAATGATCACATAGACAAGGAACCCGCTCCTAAATTGACTCGCCAAATCTGGTAACAGATTTTTGGACGTGATTTTACTCAGTATGCCTTTCAAAGGGCATTATGTTGCTTATATTCTCACAATATTAAGGTATGAATCAGAGAGTCTAGGTTCTTCATATGGAAAAGTGAGTTTTAGTAACATTCAATTTAAACTGTACATGGCCATGCCCAAACGGTATGCCCTCTTTTTTCATTAGTTTCATAACAAGAACATGCACACTTCTCATTGGCAGCCTATTCAGAGACGTGGAAAAATTAATGACTAAAATATAAGTTCACCTGAGAATAATAGCCCTTTGGGCCTACGCTAATGGTATGCCTATATGGTCTTCCGACGAATTTTCTATTTTGAACTTCATTATAAAACACTGGCAGCCTGACTAAAATCTCATCAAAACGCATATTTTTC
Source organism: Pseudeuparius sepicola (assembly GCA_963920635.1). Lineage (NCBI taxonomy): Eukaryota > Metazoa > Arthropoda > Insecta > Coleoptera > Anthribidae > Pseudeuparius > Pseudeuparius sepicola. The sequence goes on from OY987306.1 coordinate 21,862,118, forward strand.
GAATAAATAAACACTCAGTTTTCCCTATGAATAACTCAGGATGAATCTCTAATTCATACCTTATTATTGTGAGAATATATACGCAACACAATCCCCTTGAAGCTTGAACCTAGTAAAAATGGCACATTGTTTCAGCTACCGCATAGCCCAGATTTAGAAGTCTATCAAACATATTAAGAGGATTTTATTTATATTCTTACATTTCCTTTAATACGATGAATAGACAAGGAACTCGCTAAGCTCTAAAAAGCCTTTGGGCTCATAGAATTATGACTATTATATCCCTCATACTCCTTGCATCCAATAAGGTACCTAGCTCCTTCCACAAAAATCCAACCAATCAATGCCTCTGCTAGCTCTTGCACTTGTGCAAAAGCAAAGCGGTAATACAACTTGTGCAATAATGATATAATAGTAATAATTCTCACCCTCACAATACTCCAAACTAGGAGTACCCCAGAAGCAACCACATGCTTGTGCGGGGGAGGGGGGCAATTACTATTATTTGTACTACGGAAAACCCTAGAAAACCGTAGTAATCCCAGTGAGTGTAGGACAATTAGTAAATCACACGGATAAAGCTATTTAGGAGTAATACAGTGAACCCACATTTACCCAGCGCTCTTGGCCATAGCGGTGTTTTTTTTTTAAAGACACATGCATGCAACCAAGGTCGATCGAAGGCATCAGAAAAACATGTAGTCTAAAAAGTCAGCGCCGGTACGAGCGACGCCACCGCGGCCAATTATCACACATCGTTGCTTAGCAGCCGCGAATCTGTTCGATACAAAGACGTACTTATTAAAATTGGTGTGTTTTACAACACTGTTCTAAATTATGCAGCTTATAAATTATATTGCGGTATTATTCAGCATTGTATCAATGAATTTTTATAACTTTTACATTGCTAAATTGTTGTTCTTAGACCTCCGTCTCCGTTTAAATTTATGACATACATCCAGAAAATACACCAACGCTAACAGGTTGTAGGTATAATCGCGTTTGCCTTGGATATCCAACTGTCATGTTTGTTTACTCGAATGACGCTACAGTCGAAGCTGACAATAAACTGGTTCAAAATTAGTCGTTATGGAAATGTAAACATAGAAAAAATTAATACAGAAATTATTAAATCTTATTTGAGAAATAATCTCGACAAATATCACTCGAGCCGGAAATTTTTCTAAATAATTTTATTCTCAAGCGCTATTTTGCCCATTAGCAAAACCACTAGTACAAATTGGGCTTTTATTTTCAGAGATAAAATTTTATCAGAAAATAAAAGACCAATTTATACTCGTGATCTTCCTAGGCAAAATAACGCTTTCGAAAAAATTATCGATACAATTTCCGGCACTTTTGATATTACATACTATCATAGAAGAATTCTTCTATGATACTATTAAACCTGTAAATTCAATTAAAAAAAACATATTCCGTCATGTGGCTCACCTTTGTCGATAATCGTACGTTTGCCGCAAGCACCCCGTGGACCTAAGGTAATGACCGAATCGCAAAACGCTTTTATTCTTGTTAGTGTAACTTCAATCAGCAATTTATCAAAGAGCCCAACGTCCGAGGACCGAGGCGGTCTTTTGTCGGTCATTTTTAACATATCGTGAAATATCGCGTGTTTAACTGTTCACCAAGATGGCTCGGGGCAAATGAATTGTCAACACCGGAAAATCGCCAGATATTATCAAAAATGGCGAACGCGTAATTTCGCCACGGTTCGTTACGATTATAGCGAAGACTTTGCAGTTAGGAAGTTTATTGCTGCATAACCATTACGTTATTTAACACTTTAGATAGGTGTTTATTGACAATTACTGTTCCGCCTTCCTCATCGGGAGGTATATATAGATATACAGTAACCGCCAAAAAGTTGGAACCATAAGGGATTTTTTTTTGGCTAAGATGAAACTACTCTGTGGTGATCATCTCTGCTTCCAAAAAGATTGGAAATGAGACCAGTAAACGTCGTGAGGTCATTTGAAATGTACGAGTACCTGCCGAAAACTGCATTTAATTAAATAAATGGCCAAATAGGCCTTATCTGTTATTTTCTCAAAAAAATGTTATTTGAAAAAGTTGCATAATTCAAATTTTCAGGCAAAAATTCCGACAATGATACCTATATTTGATTTTTTGGAAAAATCTATCAACCAAAACGTCGGCTAGCCGATTACGACAGGTCCATATGACTAAAAAATATCACGTTTGGATGATAGACAAACCATTCTAAAGACAATCTATGGCACACAAAAAAAACTGTTAGTTTAATAAAATGAAATTTTTGACAGGTATTTCAAAGGACGTTAAGATGTGCTAAGGGTTTCATTTAATTTTTTGAAGTAGAGATGAACGCCCGAGTGTTTCCTATTAGCACAAAAATAAAATAAAAATTGCTTATGGTTCCAACTTTTCACTATATACACAGGGTGTCTACTTTTGAACATATATACAAATCCATAAAATATTTATTTTTGGGGATAATCTCCTGAACACTTTTTGTTTGGAAGGCCTTCAAAAACCTTGCTAAGGTCGTGTAAACGCAAATCCAGGGCCAGCTACTGTTTTTTTTATACAGCGTTAATCCGGACACCCCAAAACTGCCATACCTATTATATAAAATTTGAACAAAAAATATACAGGCTGTTTCATTCTGCAGGGAGTGAAAATTGGGAAAAATATAGGAATTTTAAAGGTCTTTGGCGAGTTGAGTGTGCCATGGAATCCCGTCAAAACAGTCGAATGGTCAACAAGACCACTCAAAGTGTTGGTGCGTAAAGATTCATTACAAAAATGTACAAAATATTAGTGGAACATTTTCGGACGTTTCGATTAAGTTTATCCGATTTTTACATATTTCCAAAGCCTTCCTGATTTTTAATTTATAATAATTAAAAAAAAAACATTTTCCCAACTATAAGGTCTTATAGAAATGTTAGTTGGTGAGATAAGTTCATAAAACTTGGGATATTTGGGTTTCAAGAAGTGGCGATTAAAGCTACGTTGCCAGATTTTCTATAAAAAAATAGCTAATAGCATTTTTTAACATAATATAGTATCGAAAAAATGATACTTAAAAAAGCATATTTAAGCAGCATTTTAAAAAGATAAAACGATATTCTCTGGCGTTTTCTTTATTAGAATCACATTTTTGTATAGTTTTGAACAAGTTTTTTGAACAAGGCACGTCCTTAAACAATCCTATGTTAAGTATCTCAATAACAAATTTAGAGGGACTGGGAGCTTACTAACTACTCCGAGAAAAAACAATATGCACTGAAAACTAAATGAAAATGCGCAGAAAAACGTCCTTTTATCTTTCAAAGAAAACCAGGACATTCTCTCAAAGATTGCTCCCGAAATTTGGATTTGGCAATAAAAGGCTGGAATACTGTCAAACAATTTTAAACAGACACAATGAAGATTAAGTTTTTTAGGTTCGTATAAAACTTTGTTTAATTCATATTAGGAATTGTTTAATTTTATTAAACTGATTAACCTAAAAAATTTTAGACCACAATAAGGCACTGGATATTTCCAGAACTATTTGACGTCGCCCTCCCCCCCAAGATATTTTTCTGAGTGCGCCACTGACTCCGTTATTATTTTATTAGTATTTATAGTATTTATGAACTGATGAGGCTAGTTTTACCACCAGTCGCATTTTTAATATAGGCACATACCATTAGGCTTCCGAAAATCCCAAAAAAGTTCTATCCAGTTTAAAGGCAGGGCCGAACTTCAGTAAATGTATGGTGTGGCATAGTGCAAGAAACCATTGTCGGACCTGTATTTTTTGACCGTGCTTTAAATGGAACAAAATATTTGGACAGTGCAAGATTTTTCATTTAATTCCAAATTTAAATGTTCCAAATATAATTTGGCAGCAAGATATGGTGCTCCTGCACGCAAAACCATTGTCGACAAAAATTTCTTGGATGATAATTATCCAGAATGGATTGGGCAAAACGGTACGATCTTACCTATGGTCTGCGCGAAGTCCAGACCTTGACCTTACCCCTTTAGATTTACTTTTATGGGGAAAATTGAAATATCGAGTATACCGAGAAAGAAACCACAATGTTGATGAATATTCCGAGAAATACGTTTATTAAATGAGTATTGTGAGGGTGAGAATTATTATTAAACTCAGAAACATGAAATGTAGTTTGTTGAAAAAGTACGCTTTGTGCGTTGAACAAAATGGGGGTATTATACAGGGTGGCCCACCACTAATTGCATCGATCTATATATGGAAAACTAAAACTAGGAAAATTCTGAAAATTTGGCACCTCACCAATGCCGATGGGCGCTGCTCAACTAAAATATTTTGGTGAATCTGGCACTTCCGGTTATACCGGAAGTCGATATCAACTTTCTTATTTCAAATGGAACACCCTACATATTATTTTGGAACAAAAACATGTACATGTCCTATGTCTAAATCCAACCGTTTTTGAGATATTTGCATTTTTCCGAAAAAAATTACAGGTGCAGACCTAGAGTCAATTAGCAATTTATACGAGGAAACCGCGAAATTTCAAAACGAATTTTTGGCATCGTGTAACAGAAGCCCTGACCTAGTGATCTCTGCTGAGAAATAAATCCGTTCTTTTACAGGGTGTTCACAAAATATGAATAAAAATTACATTCAAAATGTGCTTAAATCTCGAAATTTTCAAATGGAAACCCCCATTTTTTTTAATGCGATCTTATTCACCACTAAAAATGATGACAACTTTGTGTAAGGTTTCTTATACCTAAATGCAGTAATTTTCGATTAATTTACGAAAAACCCACTTTTCGCCCATAAAATGCGGGATTTGCTTAACCCTTGGAAAATCATATTAGCCGTGGACGACGTTGAAAAGACAATCGCGGCTGAGGATATGTCACTTGGTTTATAAATTATTGTCAACAATAATGCCGGCGCGCTTAAATTATTAGATTATTTAAATTTGTTTATTACCTACGGAGAATGCATCAAAGTTATATCAAAAGTGATTGTTCTCTGACACATCCATACTGTTTAAAATTTTGTATTATTTTTTTAACTGTGTTTGGCGATGGTTTTGTTTTTTGTGGATAGCGAGCCCCAAATGTATCGCACGTTCTTGATATTACTTTGTTGCATTCTCCGTAGATAATAAACAAATTTAAATAATCTTCGTTTGTGTAATTTAAGCGCGCCGGCATTATTGTTGACAATAATTTATAAACCAAGTGACATTTCCTCAGCCGCGATTGTCTTTTCAACGTCCACGGCTAATATGATTTTCCAAGTGTTAAGCAAATCCCGCATTTTATGGGCGAAAAGTGAGTTTTTCGTAAATTAATCGAAAATTACTGCATTTAGGTATAGGAAACCTTACACAAAGTTGTCATCATTTTTAATGGTGAATAAGATCGCATTAAAAAAAATGGGGGTTTCCATTTGAAAATTTCGAGATTTAAGCACATTTTGAATGTAATTTTTATTCGTATTGTGTGAACGTATAAGAACGGATTTATTTCTCAGCAGAGATCACTAGGTCAGGGCTTCTGTTACACGCTGCCAAAAATTCGTTTTGAAATTTCGCGGTTTCCTAGTATAAATTCCTCGTATAAATAAATATGTCATTTGAATTTTTAGAGGGTCGTAAAAGGCAAACAACTGATCTTATGCCGTTCATGACAATCTTGATTTTAAACAAAAAATTGTAAATATGGCTGTAAACCGGCAAACGATTCGAGTGACATATAACACAATATTATATATCAATGGACCCGAAATTTCATGTAGTTTTTAAATATCCAATAATATACAGAGTGATCCATAAAAAACATATATTTTGTCTATAGGTGTATTGAGATCGCAAAATAAATTCCTATAACTTTCCTTTTTTCATTTTTTTTATGTCCAAAATTTAAAAAATTAAGGGGTGAGCAATCTTTAAATAATACCCCTGTATAAGAAAGAAGAATCACTTGTTTTTTGGTCATAACATTTGAGGTAGGTAAGTGTTAACGCAGGTTCTTAAATTATTTTTAGCCAAAATACAGAATTTAAAATAAAATCGACGCTACCTTATAATAGTCGAGTTAAACCTGATTTAATATCTACATAAACTACAAGATTCTCATTCGAATCGTCAATGAATCATTTTTATTTTTTTATTTTCAAAACATATTACCTATACTAATTATCACCTACGAAAAGGAGCAGGTGTTTATTTGAGGTGTTAGCTTATTAGTGTGTTAGTTTGTTTTTGTGTTCCAAAACATAGATCAATTCTACTCTCCAAGTTGTAAATTTTGTGAGAGACCTCCTTTGTTAGTGCATGCAGCATAATAAAGGGTTTATGGATATAACATATAGGTACCTTTCTTTTGGCCAATTTTATCGTCACATATATGTAAACATCATAATAGGCGACTTTTTTTTATTATTTAAAATTTTGAGGTACTTACCTATAAGTAGGACCTATTGTAATGGTAATGGATAATCACTTCTGTAAAAAAAAATGCCTTTAAGTAGTGTCACCCAAAGGAAAATTAAAAAATCTCTTGATTTAAATTTCGTGTGAGAACTATATAACTTTCTTTCTGACCTACGGACACTGGGAACAGAGAGTCTAACTATTCAGCTATTTTGACACCAATCACAACACGGGCGGTGTTTAGAAAACACAGGAATGGACCGATTGGTGTAATTGAAACACAAGCGGTAGGTACTAAAAAAAACACGATATGTGTTATAATAGCATTCATAATTTTAGCACTGAAATTGCACTTTAGGATATGTGTTGTTAGAAACACACATCGGGTCTTTTCAGCGCCCGCTGGTGGCATTTTTTTGTTGAAAAATTTGACGTTTGTTGGGAAACAAATGGACAAAATCGTTTTTTGCTAGAATTAATCGCTAGAAATGTCTGAAACGTCTCTCAAAATTTAAATTCTGCGAAGAAGGTTGCCGGTTTTAAAGCGCACATAATCTTGTTAATCATATCGCGTTTTTTAAAGAGACCGTATCTCACGATAATAAAGTGTGAATCAGAGAGTCATCCTGGGTTCTTCGCATAGATATTGAAAGTGAGTCTTTATTTATTCGAATAATATGCGTTTTGGGGCTATTCGAAATAAAGCGCAAAGTAGAATATTACTTGTAAAGCCATAGACGTGGGCCCAAAAGTTTAATATTATTACGTGTACTTGTTATAAATAATTTGTCCGCGTTTCTGAACAGGCTGACAATGATAAAATAACTATGCAAGTTCTTGTTATAAAACTGGCTGAATAAAATAATACATAACGTTTGCGCATGACCAAGTACGGTTTACATTAAAAAAACGTGTAAATTATTGAATATTATTCAATGTAAACTGTAAGGCATAACTCTGAGTAAAATCACGTCCAAAAATCTGTCACTAACTCCCGGTCTTAAATGATCCTTCGTCAAACTACGCGTCGCGTCGACGGTTTAAGGCGCGACATTTCAGTTTTCGAACTACTGGATAATTCGAGGCTGCCCTTTTTCAAATCCCCGCTTATTCTGTATAGACTGGGAGATAGTGACCGATTTTTGGAAGCGATTTTACTCAGTATGCCTTTCAAAGGGCATTATGTTGCGTATATTCTCACAATAATAAGGTATAATATATATGAATCACAGAGTCATCCTGGGTTCTTCATATGAAAAACTGAGTATTCATTTATTCGAAAAATATGCGTTTTGATGTGATTTTAGTCAGGCTGCCATGTGTTTTATAATGAAGTTCAAAATAGAAAATTTCTCGGAAAACCAAGGCATACCATATTAGCCTGGGCCAAAAGGGCTATTATTCTCACGTGAACTTGTATTTTAGTCATTAATTTTTCCACGTTTCTGAATAGGCTGCCAATGAGAAGTGAATTTTTTATTAATACACTTTTTAGTTAAATAGGTAACTACTAGTTGCTCTTTGTGTATTCAACTTATTCCGCTGATTGCATTTTAGGATCGATTTTTACAAAGTTTTTTTATCTTTCAGAAACTTAAAAATCCGCACGCAGAATTTTTTATTTTATTTTTATTTAAATATACAATACGTTCAAGTCCTTAATTCGCAATAAGCGTTTCTTCAAATTACTTTTTCCACTTTATAATTAAAATTTCCTTAAAAATTCTTTAAAATCGAATTTAGTAAAATTACAATAACCACTTAAGCAAAAATTTCAATTAACTCTAATTGCGCACTTGAGCATACTGCACAGGCTTAAGATACTTCTGAAGAAATTTGGAAGTCCGGATTAAGTGAAACTAAATTTAAGACTATTGTTATAACGTTCCAAGCCAGCATACATTATTATACTTACACCTATGTTGTTTCACATAAAACGCCCTAACCATCCAAGGTACACAATGTGTCGAAGAGTATAAGCAAACAGTTACAAAAATACGTTTTAAAACTTTAGTAGTAGTATAGAATTATAAATCTCCGACTCGGGATAATTTTCAAAATTTGTGCAAAACAAAATAACATACCTATTATTATTATCTCGCTGAACGTCAACGGAACTTTCCCTTGGACCAACACTATACCTATCAGAGACCTGTGCACACGGGCGTAGCCAAGGGGGGATTTCGGGGGTTCAAACCCCCCCCGAAATAAGCAAAATATTACCTAATATTATACCGAAAAAATACGAGGAGTGAAGAGTTAAATTATTATTACGTTTGAATATATTATGTAGTAATAGTAGCGCCTAGCGCCATCTTTTGACGAGAGGCAGACGCAGTTGCAGCCGAATTATTTTGTATTGTAGGGACACTTTGCGTTGTTTCTCGATTATTCGCCACGCCCCTCGGTCGAAATGAGCGGAACTTTGTGGAAGTTCGTGGAAGTTTCTGGACGGCTACTGGGCTGCTATATAAGCGGCGCCGCGGCGCGTGACCGCGCTTACGGCAGTATTGTTCCATGCGAACTCGAAGCGAATAAAAGTGAAAAGTGGTGAACGAATAGTGAAGAGAATTAAGTGTACCGTGTAAGTGAGTAATTTTAGTGCGCTGTTATTCGATGACCTTGTTAAGGATAGATACGTGAATCATCATTACTGTCGAAAAATGGAGGGGAAAAAAAGGAAGGGTGATAAACTTAAAGGTATGGACTACTGGAAAAAGTGGTGTAGTCAAGGTCAAGGGGTTTCTAATAAAGAAACAAATTTGGATTTAGCTATCAAAGCTTCAGCTACCTTGCATGCTGATAAGAAGACTGCCTACCCCGAAATCTAGTTTGGAATGCCTAGATATGTGCGATAAAAACCTTTATCCTAATATTTACACATTACTACAAATCTTGGCTACCATTCCTGTATCCACTGCTACCCCAGAGAGGTCTTTCTCGAGCCTAAGGAGACTGAAAAACTATTTACGAAACACTACAAGTGAAAACGGACTTAATGGTTTGGCTCTAATGAACATTCACTATGGAACAGAAATTCATGCAGATGAAGTAGTAGATATATTTAAAAGAAAAAGCCGAAGATTTCTTCTTTAATGGTTTTAGATTTAGCGCAGAGGAACGAAATTAATTTATCCATTTCATTTAAAGTTAAGAACTTTATAAATATATGTCGTAGTTTTTCGGATGGATATATAGATATTAAATTTCATGTAAGTATATTTTTGTTGTTTTATTTACTTCTCAAACTAACCCCCCCCCTCCCAAAACTAAATCCTGGCTACGGCCGTGCCTGTGCATAGCACTGTTTCAAGCGATCGTCACTGGCGCCACACGACGAAACAAATTTACACGGTTGTTTAATGTTTAAACACCATTGTTGCAGAATCTTTTGTAAAATAAAAACATGCAAATATGGCTGTTACAACGAATTTAATATCTAAAATAAAATAAACTATTTGTTTGTTATGTCCCTCTAATTTGACAAGTTCACATGACATATTTCCATACATTTTCTTAAGAAAAGCGAGTCTAAAAAGCAAGCAAAAGTTTTTGGTACCTTTTGGTTTTAAATGAAGTCTATGGCTAGTTGTAGTGTAAGTAAGCATAAAACACATTAGATTTTTCAGTTTCTTCTTTATATGGAGGACTATTGGTTCGCTTTGGAGCTATAAACAAAATTTTCTATTTTCATTCTTGCATAAGTTACAAAATACTCTTCCAAAATAATATCTAGAATTTTCGCTTCTTCAACTAGTCGATCAGATCATCCCATAATTATTCAAAGTAGTGTTTATTCCTTTGAAATTCGCCTAATGGTCTGTGCAGTGTGCATATCATTTTCTTCATGTGCACGGAAATTTCATGTTATCACAAACAAATCTATTACCTATAAAAGCTATGTTAATAGGATAAAACTGCCAAATGCTGAACGCAAAGACAATTCGTTACCGTAAAAAGAAGGTAAATCGTCATAAAGCTGCGGATATTTAAAATTGGGGACATTTTAAACGTCAGAAACTGACATACCAATAACCACAGAATACCCCCTATAACCTATAATAAGTCGCCATTTTTTTCGTAGAGTAGCGCCAACCCAGTCCGTAAACAACAATGAAATATGACATCATGCTCGGGCTCGGGTCTTTAATATAGTGTCGGTCCAGCTTTCCAGCTTTTCCGAATTTAATCATGATATACTTAGTCAAGTCATCCCTCCGAATAACTTGGACGTTGACAACTATGGTTTGACATTTGCTATAAGTAGGTACAGGTACTTTCTAAGCCCTATTTAAACAAAGAAAGAAAGAGGACGCAGGGCCGGCTCTAGGCGTAGGTATTAAGGGGCGGGGGCGAAACCATTTCGGAATTTGAAAATATTCACTGCGGCTTCTAAATCTGAAGATATTGGGATTTCCTTAGACTAATTTTTAGTAATTTTCCTTACAATTTCTAAAAAATTTCGCCTGAGGCGCATTTTACTGCATTATTTTAAATGCATTTGTTGTAGTGATCCAAACTCGTCGCCCGGCTTACTGTTACGAAATCGGGCGAACTTTTTTGAAAAGTGACATCAGGCAAAAATAGTATATTTCATTACGAGTCTGGAAATAAAGATTTTTTCATGCGCGCGTGACAAATTCCCGTGTGAGGCACAGCCGAACACGGGAAGTCATGCAAGCAAGGAAAAATCTATTTCTGGGCGTGTAATGAACGATATTTTTTATTATACTTCTTTGAAAACGGAAACTTAAGAGGGGGTTGCCGACAGCGAAAGTGACGTTAGATTTCGTATTTTTTTAAGTTGTATAGCATAAAATCTAATAACATTTTACCTGGCAAAAATTTAGTACAAACATCTCTGTCTTCATTTTAATCATAAGATATTACAAGCAGTGTTTTGTTTCATAGGTTATGAAAACCTTGGGAAAAATAATAATTCCAGTGCATATGCTTGAAGAAGACAGAGATGTTTGTACTAAATTTTTGCCACGTAAAATGTTATTAGATTTTATGCTATACAACTTAAAAAATACGAAATCTAACGTCACTTTCGCTGTCGGCAACCCCCTCTTAAAACATTTTTCTTGAAATCGGCATTAAAATGTCCCAAAATCGTCATTAAAAGCACAGAAATCGTACAATAATGTAGCCCATTATTGTACGATTTTTTCAATAAGTAGGCCTTGGCGAGATGTAAACATCAAACGTCAGACGCGGAGAAATCGCCCGTCAAAAGTGACCAAATATTCAAAACCCGGCCGATAAAGGCTCATTTAACTTTTCGTACACATTGCGAAATTGTTTCCTATAGAAGCGCAATCCTTCAGTATACATATTTTAGTAAATTTGAAAATCAATAGATTTGTTGTGTAGGCTGCACAAGAAGCAGCAATTTGGTTTTTCTGTCAGAAGGTGCCGTACATCATTATACTTGTCCTAGGTAAAGCGATCGGTAAAGTCAAGCAACGCCGCGCGTAGTCGGTTCGTGGACGGGTGATCCCTTATTATTATTTTCTTGCCTAATAAAACAATTTTTTTTCCGATTTCAAAAAAAATATAATATGTACCTCGGCACTGAAGTTCTTTTTATGACTCATGTGGTTTATTTGCCTCGGCCAGAGGCCTCAGCAACTAAACTCCACATGAGTCATAAAAAGTTGAACTTCAGTGCCTTGGTACATAAATAACTATTATCGGCATATTATAATAAATTTAATTGACAAAAAATAAACAATGCAGACAATATAGTGTTTGGTATGTATGATTCGTTTCCACGGTTACTCTCAAATTATTTCAAAGGTGCTTTGTTGTAAATTAGTTATTGTCAGATAAGGTGAATAAAACGTCAAAAATATTACAGAAATGTATCTAAATATTGAAACACTTTTGAATTAAAATACAAAATAGGTATATGTTAAATATCAGAGAGCATATAGAGTTTCTTAAATTTAGTTTACTTTGCTGTATATTTCTATTTTAAAGCCATATATTCGGTATTTTTATTCAGCGCACGGAAAGTTTTTCCATGCGCTGTTTCCGTGCGCTAGCCCGAAAAACCCCATCTTTCATTATTGCTAAAACAGATGAAAATAAGGTGTTTTCAAAGAAGTATAATAAATATTATATTACACACCGAGGTGGGAAGTGTTTCATTACTGTCGAGAGATTAAATAGTTAACCGAGGTGCGAAGCGCCGAGGTTAACTTTATCTCGAGTAAGTAGAGTAAGTCAAAAAATTGACATTTTCAAACTTATAAAAAGTCAGAAATGTCAACATTACATACATGGTTGTAAATAAAATATATTATCATTCTACTGGTTTATCAATTGCAGGGGTATGATTAGAACAAAAATAGAGTTAGCGGTGTGGTAACGTCACACGCCATTTTCATACATTTATACGTAATGGCTCAAATAATTCCTTGTCGGGGCCCCGCAAACTTTTATGCAGCACCCGGCCGGTCACAAAAATGTTAAAATGAAAAGGTAGTTACAGTTTAATTTTGACTTACCTACCTACATGTAATTTGAAATATTGGTATTTTTTGAAGATAATTTCCCGAATGTAAAGCAAGAAATATATTTATTTGCGGCGATTTCGAATCAATCAAAATAAAACAAATAATTTACATATGGAAACCAGCCCATATTTTATGAAACCATCATAATCAATTAAGAAATTTTCAATAAAAAGACGTTAAAAAATTAAATTGGTCCTATTTACAAAAAAAAAAACAATGCACTTTATCATACTAAAAGGTAGAAGGAATTTGGAGAAGCTATAGTGAACAAAAAGTTTTGGGCATCTTTCAAAGGTAGCTTGTTAAATATCTACCTGTGAAAAGAAATCCCGGACTCTTGCTTTTCAGTTCTGCTTTTGCAACCAAACGCTGAACAATTCACCATCGTAAGAGTATATTTTCCCCTTAATCACTGTTACTTTTAATTCACAAATTCACGAAATTAACTCGCAACGTACATATAAAATGGCAGCCGTTCAAAACTACGTACAAAATCTATACACGGCAGGGTATAGGCAGACGCGGTGTCCTCTCTCTTTCCTTGTATAAGCTCTAAGCTGTCTCCATTGACAGGACAAATCAGGGACGTATTTAGCCGTATTTGGTAAGCTGCATTTTCGGGTGTATATCTATCACTTTGTTATTAGTCTTGTTTAGACGGCCAGGCAAAAATTTGCCGAAATATCAGGCAAAATTAAATAACACCCCTGAGAAAGGACAATCTCTATCTCATTGACTGCAATAATTATTATTGTCGATTGGTATGAACTAAATTAACAATGTTTCAATTCTTTGATCTGCTTATCTAGCAAGACACAGAAGTTATACTCGTATAATGAAGAATTAAAGTAAAGTGCAGTCAGTAGTTCAAAATTTCTATCAAGGTATAGGATAAAAGGTATACTTATAGGTAAAAAAATGTGATTAGTTTTATAATTTCCTAATACCTAATTTATTTTGTTCTCGCTTCAATGTAGCAAATAATAGGTAGTAGGTATTACATAATTATAAAAGATTAAAAAGTAGTGAAATGTCCAAGGAAGCAACAGTGTGGAGGATGTGCAAATAATTCGTCTCTTTTAAGGAGACTTTTGTTTTATGTGCCGCCGGTGAGACTGTACGGTACTTTATAATTCAATAGGAATAAATTTTTTATGCTATTTATAAATAATGTGCTTACCTACTAATATTAACAAAACCTTCAGCAAATATTCGTTAAAAGAACGTTGGTTTATGTAAATTAGTCACGATATTTGAATAACTATACATTTTGGATTGCAAATAATAAAGAAGTTGCCAAGACTGAAGTAGGTAGCAACCTTATAACAGTAATTTTGGAATGCAAACAAGGAGTTTTTGCAATCAGTCTAAATTATTGTTTGTTTACCTACGTGGACTGCACTATAGAATTTAGAATATGTGCTACTAAAACATTATGCACAAACGCCAGGGGGCATTTTGTCGATATCGATATCCTACATGTAGAATTAGATAAGATTAGAACAGCTGTGATTCGGTTTAGCTTTTTTCTAATAATGTTTAGTCCCCCCCCCCCTCTGTTAAAATACATATAAAATATACCTACTCGACTTGCTTCAAGAGAACATGGCTACATGCTGATATATAGGTAATTTTTGGAAATTTGCTTTTATCATGGCCTGCTTTGATTAAAGTAAATCCCCAAACATGACGAAAATACATTAGGCATTCATTTTGGGAAAAAATGATTATAGTCTAAGATACGGCCTCGAAATATGTGCGCTCATCTGTTTTTTAATCAAAATGCAATTTTTGTTGATCGTTTTAAGTAGAGAAATATACAGGGTGTAACTGGAGTGATGGTCAAAAATGAAACCACGTATTCTTGGTGTCAAAATAAGGGCACTTCTTCATATATTTTTTTCTCCTACGGGCCATATACAAAGCGTAGAAGTTTATATAAAAATACACATATTTCTTAGTATCTCTAGAAGTATACGAGATATTTTCTTCCAACTTGGCGTGTCACATGAGAGGATGAGCCGTCAAACTTAAGTTTGATATGAAGCTTCTGAGGCCCCCAGTTGCGGAGATACAGGGTGTTATTAAAATTAATTAGTTCAGAAAAATATTAATATCCTGTATAATCGCATTTTTTAAATTTGTTTTGAGTGGTTAATCCAATGGTCCGATGGTTAACAAAAAGTATCTCTTAGTATTTTTTCATATTCGCAGCCGTTTCTTAATTATTATTTTCAAAGAACGTCAATACTGCAATAAACAAGTCATTTTAAGAATAAATCTAGCAATCTGTGGATCTCAATTAAATTTTATTTAACAAAATAAAAAGCAAAGACGATAATAAAAGAAACGTAATACTATTAGAAAATTATTACATGTTCGAAATGACCACGAAACACGAAAACACGAAACTATGCGTTTCCGCATGTTTATTATTGCCATTGGGAAAAGTGCATGTCAGTCAATTCTTCGAATGAAAATATTTTTTTCAAAATATTGATACTAAAGTGCAAAGTTGACAGCCCAATGTTAAGTTTAATTGGCATCCACAGATTGCTACGTTTATTCTGTTTATTGCAGCATTGCCGTTCTTTGAAAATAATTAAGAAGCGGCTGCGAATATGACAAAATACTAAGAGATACTTTTTGTTAACCATTGGATTCACCACCCAAAACAAATTTAAAAAATGCGATTATACAGAGTATTCTTATTTTTCTGAACTAATTACTTTTAATAACACCCTGTATCTCCGCATCTGCGGGCCTCAGAAGCTTCATGTCAACCTTAAGTTTGACGGCTCATCCGCTCATGTGACACGCGAAGTTTGAAGAAAATATCTCGTACACTTCTAGAGATACTAAGAAATAGGTGTATTTTTCTCTAAACTTCTACGCTCTGTATAAAAAAAACTATGGCCCGCAGGAGAAAAAATATATGAAGAAGTGCTCTTATTTTGACACCAAGAATACGTGGTTTCAATTTTGACCATCAGTTCAGTTACACCCTGTATTTAATCTGGGTAGCCTATTAAATACGGCCACAAGTATTTTTAATTAAAAAAAAATTAATTAGTTTTCAAAACGATTTCGTTCGCTTGTTGTTTAAATAAATTATAATTTATTTCACAGCAAAATATGTACCTAAAGAACTTTAAAAAATTGGGTTGCTATTGCTCGCTTGGCCGCAACCTTACGGTAGACAAGTGTAAACAGGTGCCTATCAATCCGTTAAATATACATATAGGTACGTTCATAACTTATCCTCTTGAGTTATGTATTAAATTAAAGCTAATTGTTTTCTCTACACGATGGAATACGGTTGTCTATATCAAAGTATACAGTGTCCTCCAAAAAGTTCGCAGCATAGGGGGAAAATTTTTAATTAATGACTTTTTTGAAATTTTAGTTTTGGGGTTACCTTTTGCTTTAAAAAAGATGAAAAACGATCCACTCAAACGTGGTCACGTGACTTTCGTTATCTGTCAAAAATGACATTTAAAAAAATATATCGCTAAAAATAGGTTTATTTGTTAAAATATCAAAAAGTTTTACTTGAAAAAGTTGTTTCTTTTTCAATTTCACGTATGTGTACCAAATTTGAACGCCCTACTAAAAGATTTAGTTTTTTGACATTTTTTAATACTTATGAAATATCTGAAAATTTTTAAAACTTGTAACTTCATAAAAACTATTTTGTATCACTAGCTTTATCATTCTATTAACTTTTTATTACTAATTACCGATAAGAATGTGTCTTTTTCAAAAGAAAATGATATTAACGCCTTAAGATTCTGTTATGTTTGCTGCAAAGTTGATGTACCGTCTAGCATTTATGGTATAAATTTAGTTACATCACGTTTCCCAGTTCTAAATTGATGCCAAAATAATAATACATTAAAATATCATCAAACTATTTTACGTATCTAAGCAAAATTCTTGACTTTTATGGAACAAATAATTATTACCTTTAAGTTTAATTTCACATTAATCGATATTGATGACTAGGCCATGGAGAGAATAGAAGCAATTGTTTTTATTTAACAATATTTCTCATATTTGACAGTTATCAAACTGTCAAATAAAAACAATTGCTTCTATTCTCTCCATGGCCTAGTCATCAATATCGATTAATGTGAAATTAAACTTCAAGGTAATAATTATTTGTTCCATAAAAGTCAAGAATTTTGCTTAGATACGTAAAATAGTTTGATGATATTTTAATGTATTATTATTTTGCCATCAATTTAGAACACGTACGTGAAATTGAAAAAGAAACTACTTTTTCAAGTAAAACTTTTTGATATTTTAACAAATAAACCCATTTTCAGCGATATATTTTTTTAAATGTCATTTTTGACAGATAACGAAAGTCACGTGACCACGTTTGAGTGGATCGTTTTTCATCTTTTTTAAAGCAAAAGGTAACCCCAAAACTTAAATTTCAAAAAAGTCATTAATTAAAAATTTTCCCCCTATGCTGCGAACTTTTTGGAGGACACTGTACATATATAGCCGCAAATAGAGATTGTTATAGCTGTTAAAGATAGATCAGAGTTTTTTTTGCGACGAAGCAATAACATTAAAGAGCACTTTTTAAATAATGCATCTTTAAAATCAAGCACATTATACTTTTCTCCACATAGAAAATATTCATTCATTTTTTCTTAATTGAGTTTTACTTTACAATCGTATTAATTTTTAAAATATATTAAAACCACGTGTTACGTTACAAGCTCCAAAACAATGTGGTTCGAATAAAAATGTTGCTATCTAGTTGAGAACACTACCTATCAACGCAACGCAGTAATCCGTCGATGTGAAGCTTTGTCCTGGTTTCACACTTCACCATAGTCAACAAATGGCATCGTTGATCCTACTTGAGAAAGCTTAAGCTTAGGCTTTTTCCAGTACCTAACACTCGACCTCAGGTGGAGAAGGCTTTCAACTTTTTTCGTGGAGGCCAACGCATGTTAACTGCATTAAAACAATCATTGAATCTCATAAATGTCATTAACATAAAAGAATCCACTTTGGGGAGATTATCGCTCCATCCTTGAACAAAGTTATTTTCTGCTATTTCTTCACAGTCTCACTCTACACTGATACTCATAAGATGCAAGACATAAAACCAGGACTAGAGGATGCCACCAGACCTTCACAAATTTTTAAAATATCCTAAAAAAGTCAGTATGTCAGTTGATATAGGCAACCGTATTTCATCGTGTAGAGAAAAAAAATTAGCTTTAATTTTAAGAGGATACATTATGTACGTATGTATTTACCGGATTGATACCTGTTTACACCTGGCCACCGTAAGGTGGCATACATATTTTGCAGTGAAATGAATTATAATTTATTTAAAAAACAAGTGAACGAAATCATTTGAAAAAATTAATTAATTTTATTTTAATTAAAAATACTTGCGGCCATATTTTAATAGACAACCCAGCATAAATATATTTCTCTATTTAAAACGATCAATAAAAATTGCATTTTGATTAAAAAACAGATGAGCGCACATATTTTTGCGGCGGTATCTAGACTATTGGTGCAGGTGATTTTTCCTTAGGTACCTCAAAACTTCAAATACCTATTTCAATAGGTACCACAGATTGTACAGGGTGTATACAGAATATATATGCAAAAATGGCAAAAATTCGTTATTCTCGAGTGCCATGTATCAACAGTAGGGAGTGTTTGAAAAATATTTTTGCTGTATTCACCTAAAGTATTATTTCCCCTTGTCTCGTTGCTCTACTTTATACAGATCATTTCACAATAAAATTAGAAAAATAATTAGAAAAATCATGTTAATCTAATCAGTATTTTTAATTTTTTACCCGACCTCTAAAAAACCTTCTTTGTTCCGATTTTTACCTGCAATTTACTTAAATTAAAAATGCAAATTGTTAAATTAAACAAAAAACCAGATCAAGTTCAATATTTCACTTAACAATAGTTTCTATATAGTTATTTTTAATTTAATTTATTCATTTTAAATTTTTTAGTTAAGTAACGCACAGCCAAAAATAGCTCTTTTAAATTCGGCTCAATAGTCACAAAGAAAAAACTAAATGGACTAACATAATTTTTTATATTTTTAATTTTGCAACGAGACTAGGGGAATTAATGCTTTAGGTAAATGTTAGTTAATCCAGCAACAAATTTTTTTTTTAAAATACTCCCTACTATCATATATACAGGGCACTAGAGAAAATCGGATTTTTATATTTTTTGCATATTTACTGTGGAAACCTGCAGAATCTATAGTATTGAAAATCGGTATTTGGGGTTTTAAGATATGGAAAAATCAACTGCAGTATTATATATTTTTCGCAAATGCACATTTTCGTAATTATTTTAATAACAGCAGGTCATGGTAAATGTAAATTTCCCAAAATTATATATCGGGATGTAGGTGTTTTGTAGCATCATATTATAGAAAAAGAAATTTTAACCCGTTAAAAATAATGAAATGTCTCTAGTGATCACACTACACTAAAAGGTAGCCATCTTGGCGGCCACTAAGCACTTTTACTTTTAACAACTTTTTGTTGTAATTTTTTTATAATCTTATAATACATATTGTTGATTTAATTTCATAAATTATGGCGCTGAATGATGCACCGTTCTCTTATTTATTAAGATAACTTTTAAACATGGTGTTACTGACTAAAGATAAATAAACATTTAAATGCAATTATTTACGACATTTATAGATCGACTAATCAGCATAGATTTTGATTAAAATAAAAAGCTACAAGCAGTTGTGTCCCCTGATTTTTATAGAAAAACTTTGACATACAGTAGAAACAGTCCTTGTAGGAAAAAATAAATCCTATAAACATGCGTTTATAAACCCTTAGTTTTAGCGATACAGAGATGTCAGAGGTACAGATTAAAAAGCTTATCGCGCGAATTGTAAAGAAAATAAATACTTCGGCAAGTGCTTATCAACCAATCACTGTCCAACAAAATTAATTGGTACCTACTTTTATCAACATTTCGCGCGACAAACTTTTTGATTTTAAAAGGCTTGTCGCAATTTGGCAATACCTTAAAGGAAACCTAAACTTATTTTATTCGTTTAGTGCATGGGTTATCTGAATTATACGACTACTTCTAACATTATATCGATATTTATATCAAAAGTTCGACAAGATGAAAAATGATTTACATTCCTGTAAATCACGCAATAATTTATATTTATTCATAATTCATAAAGTGACGGTCGTCACATTTTTGAATAATATTATAAGTTTGTGCGTGAGAAGTTCCGAAGAAATATTATATGGTTCTGTTATATCTATTATTAGGAATGAATGAAAAATATGAAAAAATTAGTGTTAGATATAATATTCGGCATAGTTATTATAAAAAATAAAAGAGCTATGGCTAATTTTCTGATTTTTTTTTTAATTTTCACATAGTCAGCCATGGAATATTTTCATAATTACGTTCTATTTTATAATTAGATATACTTCAAACTTTCTAATTTTTTTGTTTTTAGCTGGTAACAAAATGTAACAAAATAAAACTCAAATTCAAATTATTATTATTTTAAAAGGTCACCTTTTAAAATAAAAAAGGTGTTCAAACAATCCACCATTATTATTTATGCAAATATTGCATCTTTTTAAAATCGCTTCTAAAACAGCTGCTCTTAATTCAACAATTATCTCTTACTTTATTTTGTACTGTTCCCCACAAAAAGAAATCCAAAACAGACAATCGGGGGATCGGAGCTGCCAGGAAATAGGTCTATTTCTCCCTCTCCAACTATTTGGATAGAGTTGATCTAGGTAACTTCTTACGGGCAAATAATTATGTTGTGGAGCTCCATCATGATAATGTTTGTTTTATTTTATTACATTTTCAAGTATGTCTTATTATACAATAGAACGTAATTATGGAAATATTCCATGGCTGACTTTGGAAAGCTCAAAAATGGCCGATTTGATAAGGCCACAGCCAACTATGATTTACATAAAAAAAACACAAGTTTATGTCATATCTCAAAAATTACAAATAACATAAAAAATTGGACTAGATTATCTTATTAAGCCCAAAATTATCTACAATTTTTGTCTCAACAGTTTTTCTGTATAATCAGAAATAAAAGAGCTACAGAGATCTAAGGAAATAGCAAAAGAAATTATTTTTAAACGGAAATTTGAGCCGTTTTATAGTGAGTTAGGTAAACACATATACACCAAAGTGTTTATATGCGGCGCTCCGGCGCTTTTGCGGGTTACTGAATCTAATCTCCTTCGGAGGCTTAAGCCCCCCGGAGAAAAAAGGCTAGCTACGCCTATGATTTTC
The DNA here is from genome assembly GCA_963920635.1 of Pseudeuparius sepicola. Taxonomy (NCBI): domain Eukaryota; kingdom Metazoa; phylum Arthropoda; class Insecta; order Coleoptera; family Anthribidae; genus Pseudeuparius; species Pseudeuparius sepicola. The sequence continues at coordinate 21,883,395 of OY987306.1, forward strand.
AGAGAAAAAATCCCTCGAGCTTCGCTCTCGGGAATTTATCAGAAAATAAAAGACCAATTTATACTCGTGATCTTTCTAGGCAAAATAGCGCTTTCGAAAAAAATTATTTTTTTATACAGGGTCTCCAAAAAATTCAAAAACATGAAATGCGATCAAGAATAAACTGCCTTTATTTTTAAAAATATCAAAAACTTTTACTTAGAAAAGTTGTTTAGAATTAAAAGATGTATCCGATTGTCACTTTTCAAACAAATCAGCCAACTCCGATTTTTTTAATTTCCAAGTGTGAAATTCCTTTGTTTTTAAAAATATCAAAAATATTTATTTAGAAAAGTTGTTTAGAATAATTAAAAGACGTGTCTGATTGTAACTTTTTAAGCAAATCGGGCGACTTTAATTTAAATGGGTAAAAAATTGAAAAATCAAAGTCGGCGGATTTGCTTCAAAAATTACCATCCGACACGTCTTTTAATTTTAAACAACTTTTCTAAATAAATATTTTTAATAAAATAAAAAATAAAAGGTAATTTTTTAAAAAATAAAAAATAAAAGGTAATTTTTTTCTAAATAAATATTTTTAATATTTTTAAAAACAAAAGAGTTTCACACTTTGAAATAAAAAAAATCGGATTTCTCTCAACAAATTTCATTTTGACAAAAGATTTGCAATGTAATGTGTTGTGAAATTAATTAAATCGATAGCTGTAGTTTATTTAACCGAACTTTGAAAGCATTTTTTCAATACATATAAATTTTAATTTTTTTTTCTAAAAAAATTGTAAATCAGGCTAACGCCAGGGATATGTAGCGCTTGTGATATATCGATCGAAAGTGCATAAAATAGGTAGTTTTTTGATGCCATGGCCTGCTATAATTGAGTAACTTTTTTTAAGCGCTAAGAGAGCACCCCCTAAACCGTGGCATTTTGCCAAATTATGATAAAGCAGGCTTAAAGTAATCAATTTTGCCTACAGATTCTAGTCAGAAACTTTTTCGATAACTCTTGAAATAAAAAAGTTACATACCAAAGAAATTTCGGAAAGTAGGCCATGGATCTCGAATTTGTTTTTACACAAAGTTGGGCCATCAAAAAGGTTTTTTTTTTTTTTTTCAAATAAAGTTCTCCGAAAAATGCATATTTGTCGAGATATTTCCAAGTGGCCCTCCGTCAGTAGACACCCTGTAAAAGTGTGTCCCGTTAATAATGATCCATAGAGCAACTGCACATATTTGGGGCCAAAATATGACGATTGAGGCTAATATGCCTTATAGAAATGTTGTTTGTTTAAGAGATACAGGGCGTTGAGGTTCATTTTTTGAAATTGAATTATGACTACATCTCCCAAAATAATGAAGCTGCTGAACTGAAATTTGGCACTGCTGTGTTTTTGGGGATGGAGAATAAGCTAAAAATAACAATTTTGCTGTATCTCACAGAGGGCGCCACTTGCGCTGTTTTTGGGTCGTGTTTTTACTCATAACTTTTTTGAGGTTATCTTTTTGATGTTGCAGGTCCATCATTTTAAGGCATCATTTCATTCTGCAACAAAAAGGTACTCCTGTTTCATAACGATCAAATCAACCTATTGCCTTGAAATTGCCAAAACGTGCCCCAAAACACCTGTTGTCTTCAATATTAAACGGCTAAGTTGCGAAGCACCCTCGCTTGGTCAAAGTAATGTTTTTATTTGATAGTTTACTAAGAAAAATGTTAAGGCGCTGTATAAGGTAAACTCAAACACTGTTTGCGGATAAAGCAACTAATTTTATAGAAAAAACTACTCTTGACATTTTCTCGTATATCTACTACTTATTCCGTTTCAGGGCATTTTTTAATAATACAATTTAGGAGTTCTTTATTTTACAGATTTAATCTGAAGGCGTTTTTATGTCATTTCTTAACAGAAATTTATATTTTTGTGAACATTCCTATACATTTTTCATTTGTGTGATAGGTATGGTCATCGAAAAAATATTGTACGATACACGACGGAAAAGCCTGAAGGTAAATAATAATTATAAGCACGTAATTTTGAAAGTATGTAGGTATTTGCTTGAATAAAAAGTAATACAAAATATCTTAAACCTATAATGTACTTTATTTTTCCTAGGAATTCGATGCTGTTGACAAAAAATACTGGGTTAGAGGCATTAAATATGGGAGAAATAACAGGGTTTAACTCGTTTCTTCATATTGCAAAGTTATTTATGGAAAACATAAACCATTACACACCTCTTTATGACTATGCTTTATGTCTTCAAGATGAAACGCATGAAAACAAATTACGTTTTCTTGAAATCGGCAGTAGGTAGTGTCCCAAAATCGTCATTAAAAGCTCAGAAATCGGCACTGAAGTAACCCATTATTGTATGATTTTTCAATAGATAAGTAGGCCTTGGCGAGATGTAAACATCAAACGTCAGACGCGGAGCTATCGCCCGTCAAAAGTGAGCAAATATTCAAAACCCGGCCAATAAAGGCCCATTTAGCTATTCGTACACATTGCCAAATTGTTACCTATAGCAGCGCAATCTATCAGTATAAATATTTTAGTAGGTTTGAATATCAATGGGCATTTAATTTTTCCGAAAAAATCGAAAAAACACGTTGCTAAGTAATATTTTAACAAGAAGCATGAGTGCTGGTGGCAACAAAAATCCGAGTCGAAGACGAGGATTTTTGCACCTGCACGAATGCATCTTGTTAAAAAAATATTACTTAGCATTGTGTTTTTTTGAATTTTTTTCACAGGAAAAATTAGATGCCCGAATGGTATTTGAGAAGACTATTTCATGAGTAACAGATTATTCTGCATACACATGGCTTACAAAACATACTACCTATTATACAACAGCTGTCAAGTTTTGCCGCGGGTAAACTCGAAAAAACTGCTGACAGGTGCTGTCATACAGTTTTTCCATCTAGAAACCATTTGTAATTCAAAATTGCGCGTTTGTGATTGGTGGAAATTAAGACGAGGGAAATAGTCGCCTAATAAAACATTTTTTTCCCGACTTCTAAAAAAATATAATATGTACCTCGGCACTGAAATTATTTTTATGACTCATGTGGTTTATTTGCCTCGGCCAGAGGCCTCGGCAACTAAATTCCACGTAAATCATAAAAAGTTGAACTTCAGTGCCTTGGTTGATAAATAACTATTATTTTTTACCTAAACTTTCTGTGTTTGTAGTACCAAATCCCCCTGTATAACAAAATAGAAATTACGCATCAATCGACGGTTTATTTCGACCTTTCTTACTTTGCACAGACGAGGTAACAGGTATCAGAAGTGAAATTCAAAAGTGAAATTGCAAAACTAGGTACGTGCTTATAGAATTCACTCGGTGCGGATCTTGGCCGATCACAAAACAGCCAAATTGGCACTCGCGGAACCCCATCAATTTCCGCACAGAAGCCAATCGCCGTTCAATTGGTCGGCCACCGGCCTGTGCGGAAAATGGGAAGCGCTCCCATGCTCCCGAGCAACATAATACTTATTTATATCTCGGGAATCTGACGCCGGCAAGACTTACGATGGTACAGGATGGCGAGATCCGACCCACGGTTGAAATACGAGGGGGATTCGAAAAGATAAACAGTATCACGATCTACTTCAACAAAGCCCCTGCACTGAAGAACCCGGCAGCAAGGCCCTGACACTCCCGTCAGTTGATTTGACAAGATGTAGTGAGTTTAAAAGAAGTTGACTTACGCTAGCTGGTATCGCTTGCAATTACTTTTTATAACCTTGTTCTCGACCTTGATTGTACTAAACCGAAACATTTTTTGGAAAAGTTGAAGGGAGTTTAATTTTATTTCCTTCTATACAATTTGAACACTCAACATGCCTAGAACCAAGTCGTATACCTGACTGTAAGACAAATTGTAATAATTCCTGTAATTTATACATAAACAAATAATAGAAAAGACATATTGGAATATGCTTATTGGATTAATGGAATATGCTTAGGTATAGGATTAATTTTATTCATCAGACGCTGCACCTAATAACTAAACCTTGCGACAACTGTCACAAGTATTATGGCTGGCCAGCTCGCTATATTTATAGACATTTATTATTAACTCGGATTAACGTATAGGAACTACACTTAAAATTATCAAAAACTATGGCCTTTCTTGAAACGTGTAAACTCATATAACTTGCGAAAGGTTCCGACCCCAAAATCACGCCCATGGAAGTATTTTTTTAATGTGCAAAAATAAAAAGGTTTGGCCACAAATTTTCCAGAATATGATACATTGGTCGCGAGGTCGCTTAAAAAATTATCGGTTTTCTGTTTATAAAGGTTTTATTACAACAGAAATTGCCGCCCAAGCCAAGAATTTTATCGCATCAGATGTCAAGTGTGCCTTGAAACATGAACAAAAATATTTTTTTCTATTTTTCCAAATTTTACAATCCCATTACAACTTTTTGTCACTTATTACCAATAATTAGATTATTAAATATTGAATATCGAACTTGGCTTTAGTATACTGGATGTCCGAAATTTGAGTCTGTCTATGGGTTACGCGAGATACAATACTTCCGAGGCCTACGATAAAGACAGGCCATGTCGCACAAAAATCACGTGACCATCTTAGTCCGACGTTGCATGTCATTAGTCACATAACACATAACTGAAAGCGGCAGCTCGGGTTTTGAGACGTTTTAAATGTTTAAAGTGTTTTTAAACGCCTTAGTTTATATTTTAGAAACAAGTTTGTGTCTAGTGCGCGTGTGTCCTGGCGGAGGGGAACCGCCCAGGTGTTATTGTGGCCTCCAGGAATTCTCCCCCCGGAATGGACAGTGGAACCTGAGACACAGACGGGTGAACTGCTTACGGGAGATCCGCGAGTTCAGACGGTCCGGGTGGCTGGAAGCCGTTCCCGTTGACCACGTTCGGGTTTGTGTATTTTGTATTCACCATTTACCTTGCGCGAAATAAATCAGTGTTGTAACGTACTCGCGGATTTTCGTTGTCGACCCATGTCTTGGTACGGCCTTTCACGCTGCCGATCAACTGGGACCTCGTTGATATTTACAGTATACTGAGGTGAGTTTTCATTTTTATTTCGTAAAAAATAACCTAAATACCAAATATTTTGTCTGTTTATATTATATTTATACGTATTACAAAAGCCAGGAAAAAAATGTCACCATAACGAGATTTGCTTTGCCTCTGGATGAAAATTTGCGCCAAAAATTGATTCGTCAAATTCTAACTGAGATTTAATTTCTAAAAACCCTTAAGTATATGTGGCTAACACATTTTCAAGAAAGTGAAACAATGTGTTGTGGGAGGAAAATACCTATTGAGAATATCACCTAAGCTAAAGGAAGGTTTGAGAATGTGATAAAATATTTGAGTGCCGTGCCGTTTAACTCTCAGCCCAAAACAGCTGAGGCAGGTTTGAAAATTTTGAAAAAACAATTAGAGAAAGCCTGAATGCACAAAACTAATAATGCAATAGATAAAAGGAAATTCGCCAAAATGTTATGAAATTTGTTTTTTTCTACTTATCTCCAAAAATGCCTTTTATTATATAGGACTAAGTTGGTCACGTGACTACGCGATTATGCGTTAGCGCCATGGCCTGTCTTTATCGTTGGCCTCGGTGCTTCTATAAAACCTCATCTGAAATCGGTAACTAGATTTTGACCTGAACTGGAAATATTATACCCCCAATAATTAAAATAAAGTTTTGTTTTGTTTTGTCCGTAAAAATGTATTTCAAATCTTGGCTTGTTAGTTACATAGGTAATAAAAAACAAAACTAAAAACATAAACTATTTTGTAATCAAGTATGACATTAAGATTAATATAATCTATTGCCATCCTAAATTTTAGCAAATATCCTTTACTGATTTCAGAATTAGTTAACGCTTATTTGCATAACCTTAGAGTGCATACATTTTGCATTAATTTTGCACTAATAAATAAAATTCGAACTTTAGAGGTCATTATATTAAATACCTGAGTCAAAATTCTGTGGGAAATTTCATAGAAAAATTGTTATGGGCGAAATTACACAATTACAATTATGTATATTGGAGAATTACGTATATTGGGTAATAGTCTACTTAAGGAGGAGAGAGCAGGAAAAGGTTGTTTCAAGAAATGCAATGAGTACTTTATTTTTTCTACTCCCATTTACCCCTCTTTCCTCGCTGAAAAGCAATCTGAACCATCCTACTGGAAGCAACACAGTTCATTCGTTCAAAAGTTGTATGTATATATAATATATATATACGATCGTAATTATATGGTTTTCGTTTCGACATAGGTACTAGAAAATTAGTCGATATGCCGAATAAAAAAATATATTTTTTTGCCGAAACGTTAGGTACCCCATAACGTAATACATAATTTGTCAACGGATTCTTCAGATTGAATTCAATCGTTCAAAAAAAAAATTCTATATTAGGTAACTCGTTTCAGAATTTGACCAAATTTACTCCTCAAATTGCTGGACTTTCGAACAAGTATAGAACGAAATAATCGGTTGAAAGGTAACAAACTTAAGAGAAGCAATAGAAATTTCATTTTTCTTTGTTACCACAAAGAAATAAAAAAACGGAAAATTGTCCTGCACCTATTCCACCTAGCTTCATTCTCTTAATCTCAGGCTTCAAGAACAAAAAGGAAAGAAAATCGGAGTTCTTTTATATTCCGGTCACACAAGGATGACCCAATTGACAGCACGCGCAGGAGCAAACTAACTCTACTCAGCTAACGATGGCTTCGTTGTAGTGTCTCCCATAAATAAAATTACACCGAGGTCGGCACTATTTTTCAAAGCCGTTCTCGCGCTATGTGTACGCAAAAATCGCTACCTGTCCTGCAAACTAGATCAATTTGCAGGTTTTATTACGAGGGATATTCATAAAGATAGTCATTGCCATCCTGAGGTTCATATTCTTACAAACTTCATCTTGAAACATATTTTTTAGTACGACTTCCCAAAGGGTATAGGTATAACATAATCAGAGCTGGCCAAACTTCTTTTAAAAAGTAGTTGAGTACAACTACTGACTATTTCAACAAAAAAGTAGTTTAACTACATGATAATCTAACTATCGGGCTTAAAAGGTAGTAGTAAAATGGTAACTACTTTTTTAACTACTTTGAAAAAACTTGGTAGGACAAGTAAGTTTATCGATTACTATTGACTATTAATAAAAAAAACAAGAAGAAAAATGCCCTAACAAATTAACCACTACATTTTTGATACAGTGATGAGTACAGCGACATACAGTCCCCCCCCCCAAAGGGGCTATATAGCCTCAAAAATTGACACTTTGGCAAACGGTTGTTTAAAATATTTCCAGACAAAATTCTGAAATTCGGTATGTGTACATGTGACATTTGACATTTACCGAGATAGATATAGTTTGACATTCTTTATCATAGGCGTTCAAAATGGGGGTCAAATGGTTAAAAATACCCCAAATTTTTTATGTGTGCTCTTTCTCCATATTTCTTACGAAATTATGAAAATTCAGAGTATTCTACGAAGAAAAAAAAAGCGGTGCTCTTATTGAACTTCGATAGCACGCACCGTTTTCTAGTAAAATCGTTTTGAAAATGTTTTGCAGTGTGCCATGAAAGTAGGTACCTACCTATTATAAATTAGCCTGCCATAATCCGTTCTTTCTTTCTGCGACCCAAGAAAATGAAAAAAGCTCTTATAAACATGGCCTCAAAAATACTTCCTAAGGGGGCTATAGCCCCCAAAAAGGACACTTTGGCAAACGTTTTTTTCTAAATATTCCCAGAACGAGCAAAGATAAAATTCTGAAATTTGGTATGTGATATACATATGAGATTTGACATTCACACAATTCTAGATAGTTTGACATTCTTCATCACAGGGGTCCAAAATGATAGGTCAAGGGGTTAAAAATGACTTCTTCTCCCAGGTATATCATATACCAAATGTCAGACTTTCACCTTTCGCCTTTAAGTTAAGTAGCTAATTACATTACTGGAAAGTAGTTAGATTAACAAAAAGTAGTTAGATTACTGAAAAGTAGTTAGATTACTTTAAGTAGTTTTTAGGTGGTAGTTAACTACTTCTTCAACAAAATTTTTGGGTATTTTACGGAATTAAAAATGTAGTTGAGTATAACTACTAATATGAAAAAAGTAGTTTGAGTACAACTACTTTTCCTGAAAAAGTAATTAACTAAGTAGTTAACTACAAAAGTAGTTAACTACTACCCAGCTCAAAAGTAGTTAACTACAAAAGTAGTTAACTACTACCCAGCTCTAAACATAATGCAATGCATTTTATGCATATGACTGGGGGAGGCATTTAAAGCCCTATAATGTTATCTAATTGACTGAATTATTACCCATTAGATCAAAAAATTGGGTTACATTTTAAGATTTAATATGTCGTAAATATCAGACTAACTTCACATTCTAGACGACATGACAGCCATTTTCAGACTTTATTCTCAACTTATTGTGCAACAAAGTTTCTGCGGAAACGGGACAGTTCAAAAGGTTATGGCGCAGTATTTTTTATAATGTACCAAGAGTTTGCAGTATTATTTTATTTTGTTCTTACAGCAATTATAGAAAGTTATAAAAGTGCAAGCAGGCTGCTATAAAACTAGATCTAAAACTCGAACTAGATCTCGACTTGAACTGGGGATATTATTTTAATAAATTATGCCCAAATTCAAAACTGGTTTTTTTCTATACATAAATTGTACTTCAACTTTTGATTTGGCATCTACCTTTCAATTAACTAATTCCATTAAAATTTATAATTAATAGTCACCCTAAACTGTATCTAATAAATTTTTACTGATTTCAGAATTTGTTGATATTTATTTGCATAATCTTTTCTGGGACTGCGTCAATTTTCCATTAATTATATAGGAATAAATACTAAAACTTAAGACATCGCTATGTTAAATAAGCAAGATTTATCTTGAAAATTATTCCCAGTAAGATTTTAAGAATACTGGATACAGTCCACATATTATACAAGATCTTAATAATATACTAAGTATAGTGCGGTACCCAAAAATTTAAAAAAAGGAATACGCAATTGTTCGGAATTAGATCGCGAAAATGTAACAAATGTGACATGTTGTGTAATTTTTAATTGTGTAAGTTTTAATTTTTAAAAGTCCATCATAAAATAGGTGTGTTAAAAATAAAGTTTAAAGATAGTACCTACCTGTTATTGCTTCCGATTGTTTTGCAAACAACAAAGGCTCTAAAATTAAAATTTCCAATCAAATTTTCTAGGAACGTGACACTACAACTTGCTGTTTGGTTAAATTTTAGAGTTGTTGCCTATACAAGGTGATTAATTTTTTTCTGTAATAACAAAAAAATACTAATTCCCACTTCTCCGCCACTGGGTGTGGATGTAGACGTTTCGGGTGTTGAAGACTCAATGTACAGCACGCACGTGGTGATTCAACATTTTGACCCATAAAATGGCTTTTTTCGATCTGTAGCGAGCAACACGCATAATTTTAAACTTTTGGTCAATACAAATTTTAATCTAAGTAATTACTCACATTTTGAGACAAAAATTATTTAAAAATAATTATCACAATGGCAGTTATTGGGCTTATTGCGCAAATGCTAACAAAGGCGATTGTAATAAATCTTTTTAAATAATTTTCGACTCAAAATGTGAGTAATTGCTTAGATTAAAATTTGTATTGACCAAAAGTTTAAAATTATGCATGTTACTCGCTACAGATCGAAAACAGCCATTTTATGGGTCAAAATGTTGAATCACCACGCACGTGCTGTACATTGAGCCTTAACATGAACAGGTTTTATATCAACCCATTCCGTCATAATATAGTGTAGTAAATGTGACGTAAATGTCTCAACTAGTTTTGTTAATTTTATACTCTGTTTTTTCTGACAAGGCCTCAAATTAAACAGTTTATAGGAAACTGGCAATATTTTTCAGTACTCTGCTGAGGAGTTTGGGCATTTAAAGATGATTAACTCCTTCTATAGTAGTACTCATTTCTGGGAATACCTACTTTTTTATGCAGAATACAATTGTGCATCACTGGTTATAATAGAATGTTTAAACTTTTTGTGGAAAAGAAAATGTATTTAAAGAACTCAGGTGGCATATGCGCTAGAGGCTACGGTAAACCTGGCCATATTAGGTCATATGACAATTTTCTACCAATCCTTACCAAACCTGAATGAAATCGGTCCATCCGTTCAAAAATTTTATTATAAAACACGGGTCTCTTAATTTTTTGCCCTTATAGCGGCTGTTTGTAGGGTGGCACTCATTTTTGGAACACCGGTTTGTATGAATATTTGATATTTCAGAATGTAAATATATTTTTTAAATACATACACCCTCTTGTAGTCTTCGTAGGATGTGCATCAAAACGTTTCCTCAGCAGAAAGTCGTGTGGAATCCCAGATATGAATTTATGTAGGTATGTCTGCTGCGTAAAATCTTTAAAGATGCATAACGGAAACAAAATTTAATAAAGGACTTGGCTTAACCTGGACCAACACTATTATTTTTATAGGTATAGATTTGTTCCTAATAACAGGAAATCACGATACGATGCACACGAAGAAAATTGTATGCACGGACCACTACGTGAATTGTAGAAGAATAAACAGTATTAGTATTTTGGAATTTCGGGATGGTCTGTTCAACCATTTGAAAATCTTTGGAAGATTATTTAAGCCCAAAAGCAAACCAATAGTCCACTCTATAAAGAAGAAACTGAAAATCAAATGCGCTCTATATGCTTGCTTGCACCTTGCACTACAACTAGGTATCTAAAACTATTTAAAACCAACAGATACCAAAATGTACTGTTCTTGCTTTATAGACTGTTTTTTCTTAAATGTGCCGTGTAAACTTGTCAAATTAAACGGACAAATGACAAAGAAGCATTTTATCGTTGACTGACGTATTAATAAGACTTCTCACGGCTATAATTTCATGTCCTGGAAAGTAGATGGCGCCTATGGTCAACAATGTATTTTGCATTGTATTTTGTCTCCGGGAAGCGCATGGTGAGCCAGAGAACTGTCAAACATGACAGCCGTTAGCAGTCTTTATTAATTCGTCAGTCAACGATTTTATTTTACTTTGAATATTAAAATCTTTGTATCAGTATTAACGTTAAACTATCCTGTCGATTTTTTAGTCCTGTGGCGCAAGTGAACTCGAAATTTTACCAAGTAAAGGTTCGATTCTTCCGACAAACCGAACGCCAGGATTAGATCTCAAATCTGAAATTTTAACTAAATACTCATTTTTTTATTTGAGAATTTACTTCAAATTTTAGATTTGAAGCGCTTATTTAACTCGAAACAACTTTTTTTTTATTAAGTATATCTCCCCAAAATTACAAACTCCGGTATACACGTCCCATTTTTAGACATTTGCATTTTCTAGCCACCCTGTATATCTGAGAAGAAGCAGCTATATGCCAATCTTATTTATTTTACAAGCAAAAGTTGTTATGGAGAATATTTTTTTTTGCAAAAGGTAAGAAATAGAAAAGTTGCTGTTCTTGTTAACCTAATTCTAATATGCTTCCAGACCGCGTTCTGAACGCCAGACTTTTACTATAGTCGCTGCTTTTAGTTTGTCGGCAAGAATCGATTCTTCACTTGGTAAAATTTCGAGTGCACCGAGTCATGTGAAAACCTATGTAGTCTATTAACAAAGTGTTGGTATACAGGATGGAAAAAAACGAATATTGTTGACATTTGACATTATTTGTTTGCCTTGGTATAAACCAGCAATACCAAGGTGGAGTCCCTTTATAACAGTTGTACAGTTTCTAGTTACTAGAAGAAAGGGCTTCAGGGCTTGCCTAAATTCGGCTATGGTCAAAAGTAATCAGTAACTGGCGTGGCGGTATCGATTTATTCAATTCAAACAGGCGACTTCACCAGAAGTACTAAAAGCCGAATTACCTATTTGAGAACAACATTTTTGATTAATCATTATAGTACGTTCAGTGGCGTATTCAGGGAGGGGGGGGGGCAAAGGGGGCAATTGCCCCCCCCCCCCCCCAGAGCTGTCGAGATAAACGAGATTTGTAATATCAAAATTAATAATACAAAAAATTATATACTCCTACGAAAGCGTAGAAGTGCCACCCGAATTTGTGTTTGAGAATTCCGACTTATATGTCAGAATTCTGACTTTTATCTCAGAATTCTGACTTATAACTCAGAATTCTGACTTTTATCTTAAAATTCTGACTTATAACTCAGAATTCTGAGTTATAACTCAGAATTCTGAGATAAAAGTAAGAATTCTGAGTTATAACTCAGAATTCTGAGATAAAAGTCAGAATTCCGAGTTATAAGTCAGAATTCTGAGATAAAAGTCAGAATTCTGAGATATAAGTCAGAATTCTGAGTTATAAGTTGTTACCAACAATTCTAATTATAATACTTTTCTTTAGAACTATTGAGAACTGGTTGTTCGGTGGCAGAAATTAGACGATTTTAGGAAAGAACATAAGAAGGTAGGCCCTAGCTAGCTAGCCGTGATGGTGGGAAAAAAAATAAAATAAAAAATCAATGAGCGCCACCTGTCTTCAACCCTGTGCGGTTCGTGCCCCAAAATATAACACCCCAAAACAGGAAATGTGCTCCTGCCTCCCAAAATCTCTGATAATATTAAATAATAACAACACCATAAATTTAGTAAATCAGGTACAGTTTATTGGGCCATTAAATAATGCATAAAATAGGTAGGTAGGGATTCCACCAAACTTGAACGCAACAACATCTATGTCAGAATATGACAAATAAATTACATTAAAACAATTCGGCAGACTAGGCAAATAAAAGTAAAGTACGAGGCGAAAAATATGTATAATATTACGTAATACTTTCAAATATTAATAGTAGGTATCCGACAAACAATTATTCACCAATCAGTTGGCACTTAAATGCAATAATAAGAAGACTAAATGTGTATCAATAACAGTTATTGGTCCCGGGATGTAGCTACATCTGAGTTACACAATTTTAAACATGTTACACAACCCTATGTGATACCCTAAGTATATTCCTGTATGAAATATATTATGTATACTGGTATTTGGAAATAAACTGGCAAAATTGTGGAGCTCAACATTTAATTTAGACTTATCTGCATGGGTCGGGTGATCGACTTGTTGGAGACACCCGGGTATTCTCAGCTCCTATCGACGTCTGACTCGTGCGACGCAACAGCCGCGTCTCTGGAGATTGCTCTGGTGGACGACTCAGTAGTTTGGTAGGTACCAAGGGAGGAGGGCGAATGGACCGTGCCCTTCTACTCTGATGCCTTGTGCTCAGCAGCTGGAGGTGGTTGGAGGTTACGTAAGACAACGGCGAGTTGATAAGGCTTGTTTCGCAGCCTTAGAATAAGAGGCCTGAGGAAGGAAATGACACAAATAGAACCTAATACCCTCAAATTGCGGGAATAGACATACCTGAGGTGGTGGATGGCCTCGTGGAGTGCGATGAGAACCACTTGTGACCGAGAAAACCGGAAAAACGGGCAGATGAAACCGTCAAATAGACAATAGGGCCCAAATAAATATGATTTGCGACCCCGCAGCACTCGATTTCAAAAACAGTTACCCTTTTTGGAAAATAATACGGCTTTCACTCGGTTCGGTGGTTCGTGATCGACGGCGATTGTCTTACTGACCCGGAAGGTGAATTTTGGACGTCGAAAAGGTGCCTTCCTCGGCATAGCGACAAGAATCGGTGCATTCGAGTATTTTAGAAATATACCAAGCGGTCCAAAACTAAGCAACCCGCAGATCTACAATATTCAATAGCCCAAGAAAAGTTCAAATAATATGAATTAACAACTTATTAAATTATTTATTTATTAAAACCTAAAAATAAATGTAATAAACAAGGAGAAAGATTTTCACGGATCATTAGAATCTACCAGAAGATAATAGGACTAACAAAATTATTAATAAAATAGATTTTAAGCCCGTAACAAAGTCAGAATTCTGAGTTATAAGTCAGAATTCTGAGTTATAAGTCAGAACTTTGAGATAAAAGTCAGAATTCTGAGTTATAATTCAGAATTCTGAGATAAAAGTCAGAATTCTGAGTTATAAGTCAGAATTCTGAGATAAAAGTCAGAATTCTGACATATAAGTCGGAATTCTCAAACATAAATTCGGGTGCCACTTCTACGCTTTCGTAGAAGTGACCTAATCTGAAAATGCGGTGAACATCAAACATCTACAATTTGTTATATTTGCTTCATCTTGTCTTCTCGAAATTAAAATCTGTGCAGTACATTTGAGAACGCGCCGCCGTATATTATGCACACACTCCGTCGGTCGCAGCGCATAACCGTAAATTAGGCAAAACAACCTACTAAACATATTTTGCACAATTACATTTTCAAAACTGAAAATTTTAAAAATTTATATTATAACCAGTATTAGCGAAAACCGACTGAATGGGTTAACACTCCTTTATGAGTACCCTGAAATACCCAAAATAGAATACTTGATATAGATTGTGATATAGATTTTACTGGTTCGAAGAAGAATTATTTTTATGTTATACAGGGTGTCCGGTAATAACTTAAAAAAAAATAAAAAGAAAAATGGAAAATATGACGAAAAGTTCATATGAACATAGGTCCGCAGATATTTGGTTTTCGAGATGCAGGGTGTTGAAATTAAAATTTTATTTTCGATTTTTTTAAGTAACTTTTTGAGACGACAAAATATTCTTGCAAAAAAACAACAACAACAAGTTAATTAAACTGTCAAAAAATAAATGTGCTTGTTTCTTTAAACTTTATTTTGAATTTAATTGCATACGAGTGTAGATATGCACCTGCATCGATGCAGAAATTTGAAAATTTCTCGAAACCGGTCACCTTTGGGGTTATTCACCAAGTATACCTTTTTTGCTTAGAAAACGTGTGGGAAGAGGATGTATTGACAAAATGTCGTAAAAGTTTACTTTCAAAAAAGTTAGGGCAAATTAAATTAAATAATGATGGCGCTGCGCTTTCTACGGATTGCACCAAAAATAATACCAAATTATGGCTTCTCTTCCCAAAAAAACCCGGCTACCAAATTTTGCAAGAAAATTTTGTCGTCTGACAAAGTTTCTTAAAAAAAAATCGAAAATAAAATTTCAATTTCAACACCCTGCATCTCGAAAACCAAACATCTGCAACTTTTCGTCATATTTTCCATTTTTCTTTTTAATTTCTCAAGTTGGTGCATTTATTTCCGGACACCCTGTATTTTTTGGAACATGTGTTTTTGTTCCGTTTTTATTTATTAAAATTATCCACAGAGTTTTGTTATTTATAACTGATTGCCTCCCCCCCGCCGTTGATCCTGGATACGCCGTTAATAGGTAGACAAGGCGTTAGAGGCGTTGGAGAACTCGGATCGAAAAGAATCAATGGCAAGGGTCACATCATCAAGTAGGATGCGGCTTCAAAGTATGTTTCATGGAATACATCAGGGATTCGATCAAATGTTACCGCAAACTGTCAACGCTACCAAAATTACCAAACAAACCGGCCGCGTTCCCGCACCGACCGCCGTCTAGACTCGACCCGAATCATCTCCCGAAATCGGCGCCGCTTCTTCTTCTTCCACCGCGGAAGACCGCGTCCGCGCGCGCGTCCTTCCTCTCGCGAAGAAGAACGCGGCTGCCACCACCTCGATTTAACACTGTGGACCGCCGCGGCCGGGCCGTCAGTCGCCGCCGGACGACCGCGCGAGCCCACGGCCGCTCTCCTCTTCTTCTTCTTCTTCGCGAAGAAAGTTCCCTCGGCACGCGCGACACGCTTTCCACACCACGATGCGGAGCCGGAAGTAGAGCATGAGTCCCGCACGATGTTCGTCCACCAAGGCGAAGCTTCTTCGGACGGATACCACTCGCCCAGGGTGTCTTCCCCCGAAAGCAACTACACCATAACTACCCTGGCGAGTCCGCTGTCGACCGCCTCCGACCCTGGCATGTCTTCGCAACCGTACACCCCGAACTACTACAAGCAGGACGGCCAGACGTGGGGCTCCCACTCGGACTTCTACGGGGAGAACAACAACATCTACAAGTACGACTACAAGTACAAGTCGCAGTCGTCCAGCGAGGTCTACTCGCCCCATCAGGACTACTACAAGACGACGTACGACACGCGCTACAAGACGCGAGAGAAAAAACCATCCGCCAGCGGCAACCCCCAGGCCACCGGCCTGGAGGTGATGAAGAAGAGGCGGCTGGCTGCGAACGCGCGCGAACGCAGGCGCATGAATAGTCTGAACGACGCCTTCGACAGGCTGAGGGACGTGGTGCCGAGCCTGGGGAACGACAGGAAGCTGAGTAAGTTCGAAACGCTCCAAATGGCGCAGACGTACATAGCGGCGCTCCACGAGCTGTTGCAGAGAGATTGATCGATTGCGGCGCTTTTGGAAATCGAAAATAACTTCCATATAAGATGGGGTGTAATTACGGCGAAAGGTATAGCCTACATATTCGGTAAAAGTCCGTGTTTGGTTTTTGGGAACTTATTGTTGATGTTACATTTAGGCGAGGACATCCTCTAACCTACTACAAGTGCGTTGCAATAATTCTTTATACATATATTCCAGTTCATAAAGAAATGCCTATGGCAAATAGAAATTTACTCTAATAAAAATATGAATGTAAGTAGGCAGCTAAACTTAACATAGAGAAACTCAATTCTCTCTGGTGTAGACATTGTGGCGCCGGCAAGTGTACAATCTCGATCGCGAAAGTCCCGTAGCTCGCACATAAACTAAACATTTCCTAGTGCTGTTTCCACTTCGGCTTTAAATAACTGATCTCGGAGAAGAGAATGTCAAAACTCCAATAATATGAGGTTGTTTTAATGCCTTGCACATTATTCTTAGGACATGAATATTTAACAAAATATTTCCTACTTATTGTCGTTATTCGTTACTACAACATTGACGTGAACTGTTAAGAGAATTCGACAATGGATCTCAATTCGATGTTTTCCCTGGAAAATATGTGGAAAATGAAAACGTTATAAAATCATCGTAAACGTGCACCACCTATAGGTGGTGTCCGAAAATATGGTTTTCTTGAAATCGGCATTAAAATGTCCCAAAATCGTCATTAAAAGCACAGAAATCGTACAATAATGTAGCCCATTATTATACGATTTTTTCAATAAGTAGGCCTTGGCGAGATGTAAACATCAAACGTCAGACGCGGAGAAATCGCCCGTCAAAAGTGACCAAATATTCAAAACCCGGCCGATAAAGGCTCATTTAACTTTTCGTACACATTGCGAAATTGTTTCCTATAGAAGCGCAATCCTTCAGTATACATATTTTAGTAAATTTGAAAAACAATAGATTTGTTGTGTAAGCTGCACAAGAAGCAGCAGTTTGGTTTTTCTGTCAGAAGGTGCCGTACATCATTATGCTTGTGCTAGGTAGAGCGATCGGTAAAGTCAAGCAACGCCGCGCGTAGTCGGTTCGTGGACGGGTGATCCCTTATTATTATTTTCTTGCCTAATAAAACATTTTTTTTCCGATTTCAAGAAAAATATAATATGTACCTCGGCACTGAAGTTCTTTTTATGACTCATGTGGTTTATTTGCCTCGGCCAGAGGCCTCAGCAACTAAACTCCACATGAGTCATAAAAAGTTGAACTTCAGTGCCTTGGTACATAAATAACTATTTCTCCTCAAGCAATAATAGACTCCTAGCAATTTGTGAAATATAAATTTTCTGATCATTTTTTGTTATAGATATGTGTCGTTACGGAAATTTGGCCAGTCTAAAATCTCATAAGCCTCATCAGAACTTTTTTTAGCTATAAAGAGACCTATTCCATAGTTGTCACTTGAACTTATTACTCAAGTTGCATCAACATCGGAGAGAATGTATTTTTTTGTCGATCATAGTAAAATTTATTTTTTTTTTCCAAAAAAGGAGCACTCAATGCTCAATTTTCCTTAATAGATAATCCTTCTTTAAATGTATGCCACTAGTACATAAAATATCAATTTTCGATATTTTATCCCTTACAATTTTCGAGTTATTGCATGGAGCATCAAACTAGCAAAGTAGCCATGTTCAAAGTAGTAGTGTCTAACTAAAAATATGAAAAAAATATATTTTGGTTGTGGAAAACAGTAAGAAGGTAATTTATGCACCTAGTCTGCAAAGCACTATTTTAGCGCAAGAGGATGACAGTATTTTTACCTAATAGTTTTTTCTACGACCGTTTTAAGTAGGTATATAAAAAAGCAAGATGAAATTGTTCTGATGTCGTTTCTTCTTCTCCCCGTCAAGCGCCCGAAATTATATAGAGCGCAAAGTACCTATTTTGCACACTGTTTTGAAACAATGAAGAATCGCACATTATTTGTACGTTGAAAACAATAAAACAATGCTTTAATGTCTAATTTTGTTGACGGTTGAAGAAAAAATGTATTCGTGAGGCCTTTTGATGCTTTAAAAATTAACATAGCACATAAAATACATGTGTTTGTTTATTGAAGAAACGTGCCAAAAATGTAACGTATAGGTTTTCTAAAAATTCAGTGGTATACCGACGTCGAGTTCAGGACACCCTAAATAGGTGTTTAAGTTCTCTTACAATTTCCTGTTCAAATAATTTAAAGCTTTAAATATTCCCTTTCGCTATTTGAAAGTATACACATTAAAAAAATTATTTTTTCTACAAGCGTGCGGAAAAGTACACTTTTCCGCACGCATTTTAGTTTAGAAAGTGTCACTTTTCCGCACTAGTGCGGAAAAGTATTTTTCAGCACTACTTTTTCTCACTAGTGCTGAACTCCGTCGTTCAGCCAACTGCAATTGCGTGCGGAAAAGTGGCACTTTCCGCACTTGTTAGGAAATATACTATTGTAAATTACCAATTCGAGGTTAAGAAATACAAAATTGTTTGCCAAATAAAAGCTATATTGTTAACTACAATCACCAAGAAGAACTCCACCGCGCGTAAACTCTATTTAGCAGTAGAAAAATTCGTATGGAAAAGCAAGCTGCCTGAACGTATTCTTTATTTCTTTGAAATAAAACATAAAGCACAAACATAAATAAGAAGATAAAGTTGCTGCATGAAACAGGCTTAAATGTTGTAAATGAGTAAAGCTGTACTTGCTTATTATGTCAAAATGTTTCATTTTTGGACATATTTTTGTCACTGAATTGTAGCATCGAGCAACGCTGTAGTCGATTATGATATCAAAATGTTTTATTTTTGGGAATATTTTTGTCAGTGAGGTTATAGCACTGAGTACCTACTACGCATTTTTTATCGAAAATCCGACACCACAGATGGCTAAATACCAATTTTCGTGAAAAAATATAAAAACGAAATTGAGGGTATAAATTAACAGAAAAAGCACAAGAAAATTTTGACAAAATATCACATTAGGTCCGTGCCCTGTGATATGTAGGTATAATAAATTTACAATGCTTTGTCTATATATGATTTTTATTTATTTGTAAATTTAACACTAAATTTATGTTTCACCCAGATATAATATCAAAATAAATATTTTGTTCCTCATAAAAATAGGTTGGAGGAAATTGGTTTAGGCAGTTATGGACATTTTCAAAAAACAACCGTAATTTGGTATTATAAATAACATCACTATAACAGAATTCCTTTATTAAAGAATATATATGATGTTTAAGCTATATACTTAACTTAAAAGCATGTGATTAAACATAGATGTCTCTTTCACAAATTAAAACATAAGAAGTCAAATAGGGTGTCCCCATCAACAATGAGACATTTCTTAATGGGAGATTCTCGAGAGATCACTTTAAAAAAATGTTCACCGAGACATAATATTCATTTAAAGTTTTGCGAATTTTCAGAGGTATAGCTTTTTTAATTAAAGCTGCTTTGATAATTTTTAGTCGTAAAGGTCAATATGAGAGGAACAAAAAAGTCTAAAACGGATGTGTTTCGATATCTGCAGTTTAAAATTGATACCATATTTTTGTGTGCAAATTTTCAGCTCGATTGACGGAATGGTTCCGACAGTAAAGCAAAATTTAGAAAATATTTTTTAATTTTAACACCCTGTAAATTGAAAAAGAGAAACATTTTAGCATGGCATGTTTTTAAAAATCGACTAATTTTGGATTCTGTGAAGATATATACAATATATAATATTGTATATACCAAGACATTGTATTTTTAAGAAACGTGGAAGTATGACTAAGTACCTATTGTACCTAGGTACAGGGAAACAAATATCAGGTCATAAATAGGCAGTAGCATGAGGCATTGGATAAAAAATTGATATATTTAAGCAATATAAGGTTTTGCTATTCGCTATTTTAAAAAAATCGTTTAAAAATAACTCAATAATAACTTTAATAGCGTTTGTGTTATACCTAGCTATATATGACTAAATAATCAACCGTATAAACAACGTATTTCACATCTAATCAAGCGGATTAAGTGGAAACAGCTTTCGCTTCTCAAATGGTCTAAAATTCAAACTCCCACTAAACATCACTCGTAGTAGAAGTCGAAAAAAGATTGCCCAGTAAATAAAGAAAGTTGGTATATAAAGTCTTTTCTTCGACATATTTTTTAATACATAATATTCTACCCCTACTAACTTTTTTGTTTTTGAATTTAGAAAAATGTTGTAAATATATTTTTAAAAAAATGCGATTTCAGATATGTTTTCAGAAAAACAATTGAATATTACGTTTGGGCGGAGATATAGACCAAAATTTTGTTTTTTTTAGAAGGGGCACCCTGTATATTTTCGTTTTTGGATTTACACGTGTTCACTTGTTATATATGTTTGCTCTAGATTCCAGAATACCGTCCGTTGAAAAATTGAGTTTCGAACAAAAGCAAGTTTGCCATGGAAAATTCAAAACTATAAATAATTACTTATTGTTATTTATAGACAGTGTTTGCGACCGTTTCCATTAACTTATTGTTGTATTTCCACAATGTTCTGTGTTTATTGTTAATGATATATTATTAAATGATACATACCTAATTGTATAGAAGGCTAGAATTTACAGTATTTTATTTTGTATAGTATTAAATTTAATTACTTTAATTAAACAAATTTATTTTGATTTTGTCCCACATTCAATATTTCAAAGGGCAATACTGTGCAAACTACTAGAGCAAATATCAGAAAAATGCATAGATTTCGAAATTTGAAAAATATACAGGGCGTTCCAGCTAAAAAAAACAACCAAGTTTGGTTTATATCTCCGAAACCCGATGAACAAATTCCAACAAATTTCTACAAAATCTTAAAAATTCAATTTTAAACCGATATGCCACTTTTATTTCTAGAGGTACACAATAAAAGTTTAACATGCACATTGTTTGCAACAACTATCATAATCCAAATGTTATATCAGTTTTGAAATATCATACTAAGTTTGGGCTCTTTTGGGATCAATAAAATTATCTGGAAAAATTTTTAATGACGCATTATTTATTAATCGAAATATTTCATTTAATTTGATATGTCACACTTTCCAGTTTGTTCTGTATTTACTATAAAAAATGAGAACAATTATTTCTAATAGGTAGATACTATCAGTGACTATAGATTCTTTCTATAGTCACTGGTACTATTAAGTAAGAAGGTCTAGTTACCCATGGAAGTAAATAATCGATTATGACTTTACATTATTAAAGTAGCCTTCGTAGGCTTCCAAAATTTGAAAATAAAGTAGCTTACATGCAATTAATCGAATGTCCAATAAAAAATACTTCATATTTTCAATTTATATAAATATAATAACACTTAACAGGTAACGGCATAGCAATTAACTTAAAAATTACAATAATAAAAATATTGTACCATTGCAATAAATGCTCAGTGAACATTATTTGCAACTACTTTTGATGACAACACCACATTCTTCGACATTTCAGCATTTTAGATGCTGCATATCTCAAGTATTCTTATTTTTTAATATTACCATAGATTAAAGAAGCCATAGATAGTCAGAAGCATTGTTGAAACCGTCCGAAAAAATTACGCTACACCAACTTTCAAACTTTAATTTTGGAGCGAAAACAAATTAAAACAGGTAAATTGTAATGTCTTACAATTTTTAGGACTCGATATACTAAGTTAAGGTATAGGTATTTTAAGTTTGTTAATAGTTTTTATATCAAATTTTATGAAAATTTTTGGTGCTTGAACAATGGTTCTGAAGTGACAGTCTACGTGTAGCTTTGTCTATGTTATTACATATTTTGCGGAGCTGTGTTACCTGTTTAGGTAACTCCGTTTGAAAAATTCCAATAGAGATGGCATTACTAACGCCATAATGATATTATCATTGCGCACATTTATTTATTTTCATGGGTAACTAGATCTTTTGACAACGAAAAATATTAGCAATATTTTCTATTAATTTTTTGTAATAAATACATTTAACAAATAAGCAAGTGTGATACATCAAATTGAAAGGGACATTTTGCTTTACATAATTATATATAAACATTTTTATAGATAATTTGATTTTGGGGCCCAAAGAGAGTCCCAATTTTACGGCAATCCATACGAAAAAAACTTTAGTTTTTCATGTTAAACTCTCATGTTAAAAATTTTTCCACAAGTCAAAAAATAAGAAAGTTACAGCTCTTTAAAAGTTTTGAACTCAGATTTTTGGTCATACAGTTTTAGTAGATGCCATGGATAGCAACTTTTCATTGCATTACATGAGTGTGGAGTGTGAAAATGTTTAAGTAAAAATATACAGGATATTGTAATTTGCTGATACTTGTAATCGATTGTTTTAACAAAAAAGTGTAAAAACTTATTATATATAATATAAAAATTGATAGCGAAATGGTATCATGCTTCAAGCGAACGACAATATATTTGTATAATCTGTGCCAAATTTCCAATTAGTATCGCATTTATCCTTTCTGAGATATCCCTAAAAATCAGTTAACAATAATTTTTTTGTTGAGCTTTTTTCGACATATTTGTTCATAGTGTACTTTTGCTTAAAATAAAACAAATTTTAGTTTGTTTTAAAGTTGCATATTAGCAATGGAACACCGTAATCAAAACGCTTGTGTAAACACCTCTTACCTCCTTACTCTTTATCGAACTAAACCGAAATTCAGTTTTCTTTCATCTCCTGCTTCATTTTCAGCGTATGTTGTTTCTCTACCTAAGTTCCGAACAAAACAAAATTACACGTGTTACGGATATACCCATATTTGCCATAACTTTAAGGCCCAGATTAATTGCCTTAGGCAAATAAAACAAAAAATATTCAATTCCGCAATGAAGCGTTACTACGGGAAGTGAGCGTTCGAGAAATCGGGTTATAGCAGTGACTATTATGTGCTACGACACTATAGGCACACCATTATCTACCCATTATTATCTTATTTTACACACAAGGCATTTTTTAATGAAATGGTGAAGCTGAAACATAGAAAAGTGGATATTTTCTTCCCTACATATCGTTTATAAATTATAATGAGTGTAGTTATTGCAACACGTGATTCTGTCAAAGAAAGTAAAGGAGCTGATAGAAGATAAGATCGTAAAATCGTTTCCAAAAGCGTTGCAATCCATCTGCGTTCAATGTTCTTCGTTAATTACATAAAAAACAAAAAATCGATAATTTTGTTGTAAAGTTTGTCGTTACTATTTATTTATTTAAATCGGTAATATTATAGGCCGGGAGTTTTGTATCTCGTGCAATATTTAGTTAAGAATTTCAGTGCAATAATAACGATATTGTTGTTAGAGTTAAGTTGTAGATTTAGATATGTACACAATATCTAGATGGCGCTCTCGTGATGCCTGCAATGTATATACCTATTATACACTATTCAGTCCATTCTATTATATTTTTGAGATTGTGATAACATTATACATTAGGTAGAAATTAGTTGCTCAATATCCTGTTAATTTAATTATGATGATGTTTTTCTCTTTAGGTTGTCAGTCATATTTCTAAAGGATTAGTTTTTGAAACCATGGGTCGTTAATGTAAAATTGAAAAACGGTACTCGGGTACTTAGTAAGCTCTTATAAAAACGATATAAAAATTTTCAAATTAAATTCCAAATATAAAAAGGTTTTTTAACTGGAATGTTTGTAGGTACCGTGTACCGTAACTCGTAATTAAGAGTTTCTTAAATAATTATTTGAAGAATTTGTCTTTACAGTTGCGCGTTTACTTTTTCCGAACAAGATTGCGAACCGTTTACTTACTTATTATTGAAACTTTAACCATGTGCAATACATTATGTGCAATATTTTATATATGATATTATGTACCTACTTTTACATTATAATTTTTAAGTGGTTGATATACTTATTTTTAATTATTTAGTGTAGATGAAGGATTACTTCTCTAATATGAATTTCAATGTGAAGCGTTTAGACTGCATATTTGTCAATTAATTATTGTTTTTCAAGATTTGAAGTATGCGTTTTTTTGATCATGGGACATTTATTTGGCAAAAGTACATGATCGACGGAACTTTTTTAAAAGGTAGCATCGAAGTGGCAAGGAATAGTATGGACCATAAAAACTAAAATTTTAAAAACAGCGTTTGCAACATAACGCTAAATATATTTTTCCCGCAATCAAATCCGAATTGAGACGCCATTGGAATGGCATATTTTTGAGAGCATTTTTCTTGTTGTCAAGTTTTCCTCGTGCCCATATGGTTTAGAAGTTATTGACATTTTAATATTTTTAGACCTTGACAGTAAAAATTCGAACACCCTGTAATTAAGAGATACGGTGAACATTCGTAAGGAAAGTCGCTTAGAATTGAAAAATGTCTGTGAAATTTTAAAATTCATAGAAAACTTATTATTACTCGTATTGTTATTGTTAATAAACAGTTATAGGTAACTATAGTAGGCCTTAGTAGGCCTTATTAAATAATTCTTAACAATTCTTTCTATCGACGAAGGAGGGAAAATTGTATATAAAATCATAAATTTCAATTGTAAGCAAGTTTCCTTGGTGTATATTTACCATATCTGTTAGTTTCAATAACTTATTGTAAACCATATAATAAGAAAAAGTCTCCACTCGTTTTTAAAAATTTACTTGTATTTTCTGGATAGGGAAGCAACTTTTTATAACAGGCACTTTTGTACTTCCAACTTGGAATTACGTAAAATGTTAAATGCAGAATATTTGCTATAAGTAAACCATTATACAGTGTGTCCACCGATTGAGTCCGCATAGAGTGTAAATAACAAAAAAAATCGAGTTGAAATTTTACCTTCTGGGGATCAGCCCTGCTTGGTTTGAAACTAATTTGTGACATAATTTTACTTTCGAAAAATCACATATGCCCTTTGAATAAAGAATCCCAGAGGAAGGAGTCAAAGGTTTATTTGTATTATAAAATACGTGAGACGGAAATCTAGTAGTAACCAAGTTTTGGCACAATATTTTGATATCTGACAGAGTGATGGTATGTGGTATTTAGATACTTTTTAGAGTTATTATGCTTAGCTGTGCGGCTTGTGGCACTAAAATGTTTGAGAATAATAATCCATCGGTAAGTAGTTTTGTAATTTAAATTAATTTTTAAGGCCATGTACCAATGGGGCATAGGCGTTTGTATAGGTAACTACTTATTTATAATTGAACTAAAAAATTAAAACGCACAAAAATCAAAGTAGTCCTAGGCTCTTCAACTTGTTCACACCTATACAGTTTTTCATTACGAACAAGTCTTCTTAATAACATATTGATATGAAAGCTACATAAAGTGTACTTTTCTAAAAAAAAAGTGGGGAAAATGCCAAAAATCAAAGTAGGCCTAGACTTTCGAAATTTCGCAAACCTACTCAGTTTTTCACTCTGACCAAGTTTTCTTTATAACATTTTGTCTTAAAACCTACACAAAGGGTACCTACTTTACTGATGTGGGAAATTAGATTTTTTATAATTTCCAAGGCATACGTGATTTTTCGCAAATAAAATTATGTAACAAATTAGTTTCAAACCAAGCAGGGCTGATCCCTAGAAGCATTTTTTTGTTATTTACACCCTATGTGAACTCCATGCGTGGACATACTGTATGTAGGTACTATTATTTTTGCTTTAAATCCATGTTTTTGGTTTAGAATCAATCTGAAAATATAGGTACTTACTATAATAGGCGAAGTTATTCCTCTCATATCTATAGCAAAAGTCCCTTTTATATACCAATATCGGTAAATTGACAGATAAGCTATATAAAACTATACCTACCTACTTTGTTTTATTGTTCCAATGTGTATAAAGTTCCGGTGATATCAATGTGCAATATTTATGAATTCCGTCAACCTGATGCTTCAAATATTGAAAATATAAGCTTAGGTTTTCCCCATTTGTAGATTTAAATAAAATGTTTCATGTTTCATAGATATCTAAGGCTGTTATTTATTGTGCAATTGTTTAATTTATTTAATTTTATTGTTCCTTAAATTATACATTTTGTTATATTTGTAATAATTTTATATACGTAAGGCAGAATTCGATGTTTTGTTGTTCCTTTTGTAACATATTTATTACTGCGATGTATCTTGGACACAAGAAATATTTTTAATAAAAAAACATATAAATCAGTATTACAAGTTTCATTTCGCCTGGCTGAAATTATGCAAAGTAACCATACACGGAATCCAAAAGTTAACGGTCGCTTGGAAATTTGTGACCGACAATTCTTGATATAATTATTGCTTTGCCCGAAAGCACCAATATTCAAATAATGAGCCAACGGCCTTGCCGAAAAGAATTCTCATATCTTTCTGGCACTATACACATAACATAACTTTTAAGAAGCTTGTTTTTTTTTTCAATTTTACTTTTATGCAGTAATGTTTAATTATAATTATTTAAAGCACGGGCTGATCGAAACTCGACGCTTGGGACTATCGGCTGCACTTTTTTTGAAAACTGGCATCGTGACATGAATTGACATTGGTCAAAGAATATTTTTAGCCATTAAAGTAAATTTTTGAAAACCGAATGTGGCGTCACATAACTCCGCTGAACATATGTTTGCCCTTCGAGCTGCTGTTCTTTCTGCAGATTACCACAGTAGATACTTAACAGTCGCATCATAGATAGGTTATGTTTTCTGTGTTTCCATTATCTCTAGAAATTGTATAGCCGGGAAAATTCTCTGATTCTATTTTGCATTTATTTCGGTAAGAATTTTAATTTAGATCTATCGACTTTGGTTTTACAGTTGTAAATTAGTGAACACGCGCCCATTGATTTGATATTCGGTGATATATTTTGTTTATTTTTTCAGAAAGGTGAATCATAATTTTTAAAGTATGAAACTTTTTAAGTGCCTAATGAGTTACGGATATTGATATCTATTAAAAATTAAAGACAACACTAAAATAAGAACTTAAACAAAAACCAAATGCCTAATTAATAATCACATTGCCACTGTCAAGGGTGTCACAACTGTGTCTCCTAATGTTGCGGGCGTGTTTCTGTGTTTACGATTTCGGTGTTCGTAGTTTTGGCATCTTTTAATCATTTTTACACGTTTGTAAATGTAAAATAGGATAAAGGAAGATGCCCATAATTTCGAGAATCGAGTGCCATAAAAAAGAATGCCCACTTCGGCTGGAGATAAACAATGTTCAAGAATATGCCATATAAGAAATAAAAAGTTTAAACGTAGTTTTAGTGTTGAACAATGCAAAAAAACTACGTTGTTGTGCGGGTGTGGCAAACTACATGCTTTGTTTTGTTTTAAACAATGACGAAGACTACATCAGAATGGACAAAAACGTGCGTTAGGGATTTATCTCATTTATCAACAATAATTAAAAACCATATGGATATTCTCAAATTCGTTGCTGTTTGTCAGTTATTAGATTCTGGCTATCGAAAAGCAATAAAAGACTAACGGCCCGTCTATCCCGTCTTACCTATTTTATTGATTGTGGCAAATTTTGTTACGTATTATCGTCGATATAAATCGATATGGTTATATGAATCAGCATTTGCAAGGAAATACTGTTTTTAAAGGTATGTCAAAGTCGGATCTAAATGACATATTAGATGCTATTGTAACAGTTTGTCAAAAAGAAATAAAAAACCTGTTTCAGAAGCACGGTTTGTGGCGATTCACTGTATTGAAACTACTGATGTTTCTACCCACCAGCAATTTGTTATTATTTTAAGATACGAACAAAACGGCGAAATTCATGAATTCCAATAAAGATGTCAGTTTTGCAAAAAAATCCAAACAGGATGATTTTTTCAGGGTTGCTTGGGGGCTGCTTCCTGAGGGTGCAACCAAAAGGTCACACTCGAACTCTTGGTACGAATTGCGCTATAAGTTGGTATCCTAAACGATAGTATGGTGGTTTCCTAAACATTATTTTAGAGAAAAATGACCCTAATAAAAGCCGTAGGGGATCAAAGTATGAACATCTTTTCTTCATAATTCTTTTTTGTGTCTCTAATACATAACGAGTTACAGGTCATTACTTATTAAGACAGAAATTCCTCACGTTGCAGGGATGGCCTAGTTAACTTTTTTTACAAAAAATGACCTTAATAAAATTTTCGAGGATGAACCTTTGGTCAACTTTTTCTTATAATTTTTTTTGTCTAATACTTAATTATTTACAGGGCATTATATGGCAAACATTAATTAAAAAATATAATGCCCTGTACGATCATTAAGTGTTGGAGACACAAAAAAAGTTTAGAAGAAAAAGTTGACCAGAAGTTTATCCTCTAAAACTTTTATTAAGGTTACTTTTATTAAAGTTATTTTTTTGTAAAAAAAATTTTGTATTTTAATTCGTAAGTGTTTCAGTATTTAGATACATTTATATAATATTTTTGATGTTTTATTCACCTTATCTGACAATAACTAATTTACAACAAAGCACCTTTGAAATAATTTGAGAGTAACCATGGAAACGCATCATACATACCAAACACTATATTGTCTGCATTGTTTATTTTTTGTCAATTAAATTTATTATAATATGCCGATAAAATGTTTTAACTTTCCGTTTTCAAAGAAGTATAATAAAAAATATCGTTCATTACACGTCCAGAAATAGATTTTTCCGTGCTGATTTCTACCCATGCATCAGTGTGCGGAATTTTTGTGATATATAAGTAATGCGCTGTAACTCGTTATGTATTAGAGACACCAAACAAATTTATGATAAAAATTTATTCATATTTTAGGGAACAAACCTATAGCTCAATTCGTACCAGGAGTTCGAGTGTGATCTCAGGAGGAAGTCCCCAAGCAACCCTGAAAAAATCATACTGTTTGGAATTTTTGTTTTGCGACCCCTATAATCCGAGCACGTCTTTATATTGAACGAGAACGTTTTTGGAAATTTTTTTGTTTTGTTTGTGCAAAAGTGAAACATTTCTATAAAAGTTCGAAGTGAAGAATCGTTCCTTTACAATTTCAAGCCTCAAGATGCCTAGAACCGTCGAGGGAAGCTAGAACTTAGTTATAGTCCTACCTGGCTGTAAGTCAAATCGTAATAATAACTTGAAGTAGCTAGGTTTTCTTTGCTTGACGACAAGCGGTCAACTTGTATTCATTTTGGGCGTTCCAAAGGACGAAAATTTAAGAATAAAATGATTAAGGGCCAATTGCATAGGCAAACTATACTACCCTTTAAAATTAAAGGAGCTTTCTAACAATCCAACCATTGTTTAGTATTGTTGCAAACGTTTCTTTACCTAATGTTAAAGTCAAAAGATAATTTAGTTGAATGTATTATGAAATTAACCCTAAACTGACATTTCAATCAGAAGAGATTATTCTCCTTCACAACATGCTGTTCTCTGTTCGCTTGTTTGTATTTTTATGAAAATTTAACCATAAGGGAAGATAGATCATTTGCCTTATCGCGCACTTTGCGAAAAATTCTCACAAAAAATCGACTTACAACAAAATTTAGTCCCCTCTATTTGCACAAATTTACCATATTAGTCGTGGAAAATGTACTTATCCACACTAGAAATCGTACCTACTTATTATAAATACTTATACTTATGTGTATATTTTGTTACTTGTTACTGCTTTTATTGTCGTTAAACAAATGTACCTACTTACTTAGGTAACCAATTATTGAAACAAAATCCACAAATGTATTCAATTATAATTATTAAAAAGACGGTTGAACATCTATTAGAAAAGATAAACTAAGCCAAAGTGCAGACTGCTCTATATACTGCATAGACCCGTTGAACTGTCCCGCTGCGGCGTTGCCACATGTTTGCACAGGGCTTGTAAGCTTGAGAAGGTTGTGGCCGAGGTATATTAATGTTGTATATACCTACGACATTGTGTAAATTATATTTTTTTATTCTATAAAGAGCATGCACCAAATTAAAAATTGAACACCCATTATAAATTACCACGAGCCGCCACTGATCCAATGAAACATAATGCAAATTTTAACCTAGAAGAGCAACATTTTTATGTACCTGGTTCAAGCTAGCAAATACACAACACATTTTTACAGGTTTATAGAGAAAATCCCAGCTTTATTAAAATTACGTATTAGGTTTGGCGGCTCTATCTCTCAAAATACCCATCTATTATGACTTGATGGAGTGCGCTACGTGACGCCCACCTACCGCGACTTCTAAGTCACAGCACTCCCAATTCTCGGCAGACCCAACTTGGTAACACCGCATCCGCCACACGATAAAAGCACAGCTTAATAAATATTAAGCTGTGATAATACCGCGCATTTTAGATTCTGCGGCGTAGGTTATCTGTGCGACACAACGTTGTCATATCAAAGGTAAGTATGGCGAGACACCGCCGTAACGGAAGGTGGGTCTCTCGCGGTTTAAGTTTCGCGAAAAGTGGGGCTCCCGCGTGATGCTCCGACTTTATGGAGATAAAAATAAAATAAAAGGTTCGTGCGCTACGCGACTATTGCAGTCTCTTGATGACTCTCCTGTCCTGCGTCCGAAGGACAGTAGAAAATTCAGTTTGGCTAAGCCTATTTCCCATCCGATTTCCAAATCACTTGTATACAGGGTGTTCCTTAGTGACATGCTAATACTTAAGGTGGTTATTCTTGGGCCCATTTTAAGAAAAAAACTTCATATGAACGTATGTCGTAAACGTCCTAACTTTTGAGATAGAGGGCGTTAAAGTTCATTTTTTTAAATTGAATTTTGGCTACATCTCCCGAAATAATCAAGCTGCTGAACTGAAATTTGGCACTGCTATGTTTTTGGGGATGAAGAATAAGCTGAAAATGTAAATTTCACCGTATTGCACAGAGGACGATTTAATCGTTATGAAACAAGAGTACCTTTTTCTTGCAGAATGAAAAGATGCACTAAAATGATGGACCTGCAGGACCAAAAAGATAACCTCAAAAAAGTTACGTGTAAAAGCACGATCCAAAAACAGCGCAAGTGGCGCCCTCTGTGAGATAAGGTGAAATTGACATTTTCAGCTTATTCTCCATCCCCAAAAACATAGCAGTGCCAAATTTCAGTTCAGCAGCTTGATTATTTCGGGAGATGTAGCCAAAATTCAATTTAAAAAAATGAACTTCAACGCCCTGTATCTCAAAAGTTAGGACGTTTATTACGACATACGTTCATATGAAGTTTTTTTCTTAAAATGGGCCCAAGAATAACCACCTTAAGTATTAGCATGTCATTAAGGAACACCCTGTATAGTAATTTGCCTTACCTAAAATAACAAATTAAAAGATTATGGTTTTGGGAACATTGTTCCTAACTTTACTCCTTAGAAATATTTAAATGTTGTGAATTTCTCAAATTGGGTTTTACAATATTGCATTTAGTAGAAACTTGCAGGTATCAGATTTGAGCTCATAAATATTCGAAAAACATGTTTTTTTAGATATGCCAAGCCGAAAATAAACACAAAATCTAATAAACAACCAAACATCTAAGTTGCAATATCTTGTAAACCAAATCTTAAATCAAGAGTAAAAAAGTACGGAAAATCAACGCTGGATCTAAAAACTTAGTCAAAGTGTGCAACACCCCTTCCCCTTTTTGTTTGAAGTAGTTCTCTAAATGAAGAAGGTTCGTGGGCTACGCGACTATTGATGTCTCTTGATGATTCCCCTGTCCTGCGTCCGAAGGACAGTAGAAAATTCATTATGGCTAAGCCTAATTCCCATCCGATTTCCAAATTACTTGTATATAGTAATTTGCCTTACCTAAAATAACAAATTAAAAGATTATGGTTTTGGGAACATTGTTCCTAACTTTACTCCTTAGAAATAATATTTAAATATTGCCAATTTCTCAAATTGGATTTTACAATATTGCATTTAGTAGAAAGTTGCAGGTACCAAATTTAAGCTCATAAATATTCGAAAAACATGTTTTTTTAGATATGCCAAGCCGAAAATAAACACAAAATCTAATAAATAACCAAACATCTAAGTTGCAATATCTTGCAAACCAAATCTTAAATCAAGAGTAAAAAAGTACGGAAAATCAACGCTGGATCTAAAAACTTAGTCAAAGTGTGCAACACCCCTTCCCCTTTTTGTTTGAAGTAGTTCTCTAAATGAAAAAGGTTCGTGGGCTACGCGACTATTGATGTCTCTTGATGATTCCCCTGTCCTGCGTCCGAAGGACAGTAGAAAATTCATTATGGCTAAGCCTAATTCCCATCCGATTTCCAAATTACTTGTATATAGTAATTTGCCTTACCTAAAATAACAAATTAAAAGATTATGGTTTTGGGAACATTGTTCCTAACTTTACTCCTTAGAAATAATATTTAAATATTGCCAATTTCTCAAATTGGATTTTACAATATTGCATTTAGTAGAAAGTTGCAGGTACCAAATTTAAGCTCATAAATATTCGAAAAACATGTTTTTTTAGATATGCCAAGCCGAAAATAAACACAAAATCTAATAAATAACCAAACATCTAAGTTGCAATATCTTGCAAACCAAATCTTAAATCAAGAGTAAAAAAGTACGGAAAATCAACGCTGGATCTAAAAACTTAGTCAAAGTGTGCAACACCCCTTCCCCTTTTTGTTTGAAGTAGTTCTCTAAATGAAAAAGGTTCGTGGGCTACGCGACTATTGATGTCTCTTGATGATTCTCCTGTCCTGCGTCCGAAGGACAGTAGAAAATTCATTATGGCTAAGCCTAATTCCCATCCGATTTCCAAATTACTTGTATATAGTAATTTGCCTTACCTAAAATAACAAATTAAAAGATTATGGTTTTGGGAACATTGTTCCTAACTTTACTCCTTAGAAATAATATTTAAATATTGCCAATTTCTCAAATTGGATTTTACAATATTGCATTTAGTAGAAAGTTGCAGGTACCAAATTTAAGCTCATAAATATTCGAAAAACATGTTTTTTTTAGATATGCCAAGCCGAAAATAAACACAAAATCTAATAAACAACCAAACATCTAAGTTGCAATATCTTGCAAACCAAATCTTAAATCAAGAGTAAAAAAGTACGGAAAATCAACGCTGGATCTAAAAACTTAGTCAAAGTGTGCAACACCCCTTCCCCTTTTTGTTTGAAGTAGTTCTCTAAATGAAGAAGGTTCGTGGGCTACGCGACTATTGATGTCTCTTGATGATTCCCCTGTCCTGCGTCCGAAGGACAGTAGAAAATTCATTATGGCTAAGCCTAATTCCCATCCGATTTCCAAATTACTTGTATATAGTAATTTGCCTTACCTAAAATAACAAATTAAAAGATTATGGTTTTGGGAACATTGTTCCTAACTTTACTCCTTAGAAATAATATTTAAATATTGCCAATTTCTCAAATTGGATTTTACAATATTGCATTTAGTAGAAAGTTGCAGGTACCAAATTTAAGCTCATAAATATTCGAAAAACATGTTTTTTTAGATATGCCAAGCCGAAAATAAACACAAAATCTAATAAACAACCAAACATCTAAGTTGCAATATCTTGCAAACCAAATCTTAAATCAAGAGTAAAAAAGTACGGAAAATCAACGCTGGATCTAAAAACTTAGTCAAAGTGTGCAACACCCCTTCCCCTTTTTGTTTAAAGTAGTTCTCTAAATCAAAAAGGTTCGTGGGCTACGCGACTATTGATGTCTCTTGATGATTCCCCTGTCCTGCGTCCGAAGGACAGTAGAAAATTCATTATGGCTAAGCCTAATTCCCATCTGATTTCCAAATTACTTGTATATAGTAATTTGCCTTACCTAAAATAACAAATTAAAAGATTATGGTTTTGGGAACATTGTTCCTAACTTTACTCCTTAGAAATAATATTTAAATATTGCCAATTTCTCAAATTGGATTTTACAATATTGCATTTAGTAGAAAGTTGCAGGTACCAAATTTAAGCTCATAAATATTCGAAAAACATGTTTTTTTAGATATGCCAAGCCGAAAATAAACACAAAATCTAATAAATAACCAAACATCTAAGTTGCAATATCTTGCAAACCAAATCTTAAATCAAGAGTAAAAAAGTACGGAAAATCAACGCTGGATCTAAAAACTTAGTCAAAGTGTGCAACACCCCTTCCCCTTTTTGTTTGAAGTAGTTCTCTAAATGAAGAAGGTTCGTGGGCTACGCGACTATTGATGTCTCTTGATGATTCCCCTGTCCTGCGTCCGAAGGACAGTAGAAAATTCATTATGGCTAAGCCTAATTCCCATCCGATTTCCAAATTACTTGTATATAGTAATTTGCCTTACCTAAAATAACAAATTAAAAGATTATGGTTTTGGGAACATTGTTCCTAACTTTACTCCTTAGAAATAATATTTAAATATTGCCAATTTCTCAAATTGGATTTTACAATATTGCATTTAGTAGAAAGTTGCAGGTACCAAATTTAAGCTCATAAATATTCGAAAAACATGTTTTTTTAGATATGCCAAGCCGAAAATAAACACAAAATCTAATAAATAACCAAACATCTAAGTTGCAATATCTTGCAAACCAAATCTTAAATCAAGAGTAAAAAAGTACGGAAAATCAACGCTGGATCTAAAAACTTAGTCAAAGTGTGCAACACCCCTTCCCCTTTTTGTTTGAAGTAGTTCTCTAAATGAAAAAGGTTCGTGGGCTACGCGACTATTGATGTCTCTTGATGATTCTCCTGTCCTGCGTCCGAAGGACAGTAGAAAATTCATTATGGCTAAGCCTAATTCCCATCCGATTTCCAAATTACTTGTATATAGTAATTTGCCTTACCTAAAATAACAAATTAAAAGATTATGGTTTTGGGAACATTGTTCCTAACTTTACTCCTTAGAAATAATATTTAAATATTGCCAATTTCTCAAATTGGATTTTACAATATTGCATTTAGTAGAAAGTTGCAGGTACCAAATTTAAGCTCATAAATATTCGAAAAACATGTTTTTTTTAGATATGCCAAGCCGAAAATAAACACAAAATCTAATAAACAACCAAACATCTAAGTTGCAATATCTTGCAAACCAAATCTTAAATCAAGAGTAAAAAAGTACGGAAAATCAACGCTGGATCTAAAAACTTAGTCAAAGTGTGCAACACCCCTTCCCCTTTTTGTTTGAAGTAGTTCTCTAAATGAAGAAGGTTCGTGGGCTACGCGACTATTGATGTCTCTTGATGATTCCCCTGTCCTGCGTCCGAAGGACAGTAGAAAATTCATTATGGCTAAGCCTAATTCCCATCCGATTTCCAAATTACTTGTATATAGTAATTTGCCTTACCTAAAATAACAAATTAAAAGATTATGGTTTTGGGAACATTGTTCCTAACTTTACTCCTTAGAAATAATATTTAAATATTGCCAATTTCTCAAATTGGATTTTACAATATTGCATTTAGTAGAAAGTTGCAGGTACCAAATTTAAGCTCATAAATATTCGAAAAACATGTTTTTTTAGATATGCCAAGCCGAAAATAAACACAAAATCTAATAAACAACCAAACATCTAAGTTGCAATATCTTGCAAACCAAATCTTAAATCAAGAGTAAAAAAGTACGGAAAATCAACGCTGGATCTAAAAACTTAGTCAAAGTGTGCAACACCCCTTCCCCTTTTTGTTTGAAGTAGTTCTCTAAATGAAAAAGGTTCGTGGGCTACGCGACTATTGATGTCTCTTGATGATTCTCCTGTCCTGCGTCCGAAGGACAGTAGAAAATTCATTATGGCTAAGCCTAATTCCCATCCGATTTCCAAATTACTTGTATATAGTAATTTGCCTTACCTAAAATAACAAATTAAAAGATTATGGTTTTGGGAACATTGTTCCTAACTTTACTCCTTAGAAATAATATTTAAATATTGCCAATTTCTCAAATTGGATTTTACAATATTGCATTTAGTAGAAAGTTGCAGGTACCAAATTTAAGCTCATAAATATTCGAAAAACATGTTTTTTTTAGATATGCCAAGCCGAAAATAAACACAAAATCTAATAAACAACCAAACATCTAAGTTGCAATATCTTGCAAACCAAATCTTAAATCAAGAGTAAAAAAGTACGGAAAATCAACGCTGGATCTAAAAACTTAGTCAAAGTGTGCAACACCCCTTCCCCTTTTTGTTTGAAGTAGTTCTCTAAATGAAGAAGGTTCGTGGGCTACGCGACTATTGATGTCTCTTGATGATTCTCCTGTCCTGCGTCCGAAGGACAGTAGAAAATTCATTATGGCTAAGCCTAATTCCCATCCGATTTCCAAATTACTTGTATATAGTAATTTGCCGTACCTAAAATAACAAATTAAAAGATTATGGTTTTGGGAACATTGTTCCTAACTTTACCCCTTAGAAATAATATTTAAATATTGCCAATTTCTCAAATTGGATTTTACAATATTGCATTTAGTAGAAATTTGCAGGTACCAAATTTAAGCTCATAAATATTCGAAAAACATGTTTTTTTAGATATGCCAAGCCGAAAACAAACACAAAATCTAATAAATAACCAAACATCTAAGTTGCAATATCTTGCAAACCAAATCTTAAATCAAGAGTAAAAAAGTACGGAAAATCAACGCTGGATCTAAAAACTTAGTCAAAGTGTGCAACACCCCTTCCCCTTTTTGTTTGAAGTAGTTCTCTAAATGAAGAAGGTTCGTGGGCTACGCGACTATTGATGTCTCTTGATGATTCTCCTGTCCTGCGTCCGAAGGACAGTAGAAAATTCATTATGGCTAAGCCTAATTCCCATCCGATTTCCAAATTACTTGTATATAGTAATTTGCCGTACCTAAAATAACAAATTAAAAGATTATGGTTTTGGGAACATTGTTCCTAACTTTACTCCTTAGAAATAATATTTAAATATTGCCAATTTCTCAAATTGGATTTTACAATATTGCATTTAGTAGAAAGTTGCAGGTACCAAATTTAAGCTCATAAATATTCGAAAAACATGTTTTTTTAGATATGCCAAGCCGAAAACAAACACAAAATCTAATAAATAACCAAACATCTAAGTTGCAATATCTTGCAAACCAAATCTTAAATCAAGAGTAAAAAAGTACGGAAAATCAACGCAGGATCTAAAAACTTAGTCAAAGTGTGCAACACCCCTTCCCCTTTTTGTTTGAAGTAGTTCTCTAAATGAAGAAGGTTCGTGGGCTACGCGACTATTGATGTCTCTTGATGATTCTCCTGTCCTGCGTCCGAAGGACAGTAGAAAATTCATTATGGCTAAGCCTAATTCCCATCCGGTTTCCAAGTCACTTGTATATAGTAATGTGCCTTACCTAAAAATAACAAATTAAAAGATTATGGTTTTGGAAACATTGTTCCAAACTTTACTCCTTAGAAAAGTTTAAATATTGTGAATTTATCAAATTGGATTTAACAATATTGCATTTAGTAGAAACTTGCAGGTACCAAATTTGAGCTCATAAATATTCGAAAAACATGTTTTTTTAAATATGCCAAAAATAAACACAAAATCTAATATCTAAACAGCCAAACATCTAAGTGCACGGCCACACATAAGGCGGACGGCGGACCGGAGAGCAGAGCAGAAAGCGGAGAGTAGTGCGGGTAGTGTCCACACAGTCAGCGAATTGTGGCAGCTTTGAAAGGCGGATTGCGCAGAGAGGTTGGAAGTGAAGTGGAAACATTGAAAAGTCGAACTTCATAGAAACAGCTATAAAAATATTGATTTCACATTATTTTTATGTGAAAATTCACAAATCAAATTTCGGATTTTGCAAAATAGGTACCAGGTACCAAATTTGAGCTCATAAATATTCGAAAAACATGTTTTTTTAAATATGCCAAAAATAAACACAAAATCTAATATCTAAACAGCCAAACATCTAAGTGCACGGCCACACATAAGGCGGACGGCGGACCGGAGAACAGAGCAGAAAGCGGAGAGTAGTGCGGGTAGTGTCCACACAGTCGGCGGATTGTGACAGCTTTGAAAGGCGGATTGCGCAGAGAGGTTGGAAGTGAAGTGGAAACATTGAAAAGTCGAACTTCATAGAAACAGCTATAAAAATATTGATTTCACATTATTTTTATGTGAAAATTCACAAATCAAATTTCGGATTTTGCAAAATAAACGTGCAGTGTGGGTACATGAAATAAACCTAAGCAGGGAAACACTTGGTGGATTTCATCATCTGTACAAAAATAATTTTGGAAATCTCGACCCAAAGTTTGTCTAAAACACCTCGGTTGTTTGAGTTTTATGTCCCATAGGGTTTTGCGACTAAAAACTTCACTAATTAGCATTTCGCGATCCATATTGTTTATTATTAAGGAGGTATAATAATAATAATAATTGTCACCCTCATAATACTCCAAACTAGGAGTACCCCAGAAGCAACCACACGCTTGTGCGGGAGAGGGGGGCAATTACTATTATTTTGTCTTCGTTGCCATTTGCGGCTAGGGCCGACTTTTTTCCGATAGAACTAGGATAGCATTCGCTCAAGTACTACGGAAAACCCTAGAAAACCGTAGTAATCCCAGTGAGTGCAGGACAATTAGTAAATCACACGGATAAAGCTATTTAGGAGCAATACCGTGAACCCACATTTGTCCAGCGCTCCTGGGCATAGCGGTGTTTTTCTTTAAAGACATGTGCATGCGCCTGCCTAGAACCAAGGTCGATCGAAGGCAGAAAAACATGCAGTCTAAGAAGTCAGCGCCGGGACGAGCGACGCCACCGCGGAATAGATCTATTTTCGAGGTTAAATACGCGCCAATACGCCGGAAAATGTCAAACTGACTTGAACGCTCCGCTACCAGCGAGCAAACACGCTTTATTACTCTCCGCTCCCCTCTCCACTGTATGTGTGGACACGACACTAGGCTTCCTATATTGTTTTGAACGCTCCGCTGTACCATCTCCGCTTTGCTCTCCGGTCCGCGGTCCGCCTTATGGGTGGCCGTGCACTAAAGTTGCAATATCTTGTAAACCAAATCTTAAATCAAGAGTAAAAAAGTACGGAAAATTAACGCTGGATCTAAAAACTGGGTCAAAGTGAGCAACACCCCTCCCCCTTTTTGTTCAGTTTATTCTTTGAATTTTTTAACTAAGGTTACACAAAAAATTATTTTTATAAAAAAGAAATCTCCGCCAAAGTTTAACTATACTATATGTATCTTGAAAAACACAGAAGTTATTAATACATTTGTTTTTTTGATCCACATGTTTTAATATACCTTTCTATAATCCTCTGTATTAAAAGTATAAAATTCGGCATAAAAGAAATCATATTATTAGGTATTTTCGCCCAAAGAATCTGGGGTCAATGGATTGTAACACCCTGCATACAAAATATGCATATTTCTAATTTTAGGGACAAATGTAAAATAAAAAAGTTGTTTCGAATTAAATATTATACCTATATAAGGACTTCAAATCTAAAATTGCAACTAAAGAATCGTAAGATTTAGAATCAAATATTTAATCGTCAGATCCGTTAGGTATTTGATTGCAACAATAATAACAATTAGCTTAATTTGACTTACCAAATGGTCGATTTTTTTATACATATTTCTATTATTCAACTTTTTTATATTTCCCGCTTAATTATAGAAATTGAGATATTTTGTTTTTTGTACCATTTTCAGACTATATTTTATCAAGAAACCACTTTTATTTATTTTGCAAGCAAACGTTTTTCTTTTGAAAAATACAAAAAATAAAATAAAATAATGCAAAATAAAGATAGTTCTACTCAATCCGCGGACATACCTACTTTAAATCAAAGTCAATCAGAACTTTGAAGCTTATCCAAGATGAATAATATGGTACTGGTTCTACTGCCCACCTGCACTATATATAATATTTTTCCAGAGAAAAATTTCTATACTCATGTATGTGTAGATCAACTTTCCAAATTATTGGAAATAAAAATAGTATACAGTTTATGCAACGAGAGTGAATATGATGTCTCATGCTGACTCATTCGACTACGATATAATATATGGACATTCTATTAGCGAGTTGTACAGTATAAGTATATTTTTTTGTAAGTGTAGCTAAACGGATATTTGGATAAACGGTGACAATTATTTGACAGATCCCGCATTTTGGAATAAAATAAATTCAAGGGTTGCCTGATTTGCCAACACGCCAACACGCGGCCGGGATATTTTAACTGTGATTGTAGTTGATTTTTAGATCTCATATATCTTATACAGTGCCCGCCAAAAAGTCTGTACCATATGGGACAAATTTTTAGTAAGTAACTTACGGAAAATTTGTTTGCTGCATCAGGTTTTGCTTGCTCTAGAACCAAAATTGACATAATCAAATGTTGTGACGTAGTCTCTTTCATATGTCAAATTTCGAATTTCGAATTTCGAAAAAAGTCATAAGAAAAATATGTTTCTTTCGCAATTTTATACCCCTGTGCAAAATTTCAAGAGCCTACTACGATTTTAATATTTTGCCCTTTCTTGCCCTTTTCTGTATTTGTTAATCCATAAAAGTCGATCCTATGCAATTTAAAATACTCATTGACTGAATACATACTGCACAATACTTAGTTTACGGTCTAAATATCCTTCTTTTCTTTTTTTTTTGGAAAAAAAAATAAAGTGAGGGCTTGTTGAAGAAGCACGCTTGGTGCAAAACTGATCTCATTTTTACAGATAAACACATAAATTCGATTTACAAACTTCTTTCTATAGTAAATGGTTGTAAAAACACACAAATATTATATATATTATATATATTTCTGTCATGCTGCTCTGATTAGAAATATCTAGAAAATTTAAAATATTATGTCCAATAATATCCAACAAAGGGCAAAATATGAAAATCTTAGTAAGCTCTTGAAATTTTGCATAGGGGTATAAAATTGCGAAAGAAACATATTTTTCTTATGACTTTTTTCGAAATTCGGTTAAATAAGCCCATTTTTCGGACATTTCTTTCATTAATGTCAAATTTGACATATGAAAGAGGCTACGTCACAACATTTGATTATGTCGGCAAGCCAATTTTCCGTAAGTTATTTACTAAAAATTTTTCCCATATGGTGCAGACTTTTTGGCGGGCACTGTATATGATAGATATATGGAATTATATCCATCTTAAAAGCTTGAAAAAACGCGACAAATATCCACATGGGGGGAGGTATAGAAAAAGTAAGTTTACCTACAATGTATATGTATGGTATGCCTGAATAAATGCAAATTTTTTAATGGTTTTCTAGTAGTAAATAAGGGACCTACGCACAAATTTTAAGCTTAGAAGTGCCGGATATAAATCATTTTTTATTATGTTGTAAATTATCTAATGACTTGCCTACTTGTAACACTCCTCCAAGGATTTAGCACGGTTTATCGGCTTACGTGATTTCTGTACAGGGTGATTCAGTTTCGGTTTTCAACATGGGGATCTCGGAAACCTTAACAAATCGAAGTGGGACAAAATTGAGGCAAAATTGTTCCTTTGGGCCATTGAGAAAATTAAAATATTTTCATATGTGTTTGAGATATTTAAAACAAACCGAATTTTTGAAAATTAGCGAAAATATTGAGAAACAAAGTAGATAAACTTTCCTATTGCAACTTCTGGAAATTCGAAATCTAAAAATACTGCGAAGAAGTTGCAAAAGGACACTTTAATTTGTTTTCTAATATTTTCCCAAATGGCGCAAAAAAATAAAATCTAATTTTCAAAAGTTAGGTTTTTCTTAAATAGCAATCTCAGCAAGCCATGAAAATATTTTAACTTTCTCAACGGCATTGTTAAGGTTTTCGAGATTCACATGTTGAGAAAGGAAACTGAATCACCCTGTATATACCTAATTGTTGACTCTTCGTCTATAGACACCAAACTTGGTAATAATTCCAGCTCTGTATACCGGGACCGTTTTGATATTATCCAAGAGACTTCAATAGTTGCGTAGAACGGGAACTGTTTGTCCTGATATTTAATTTTTCCATCGAGTGGAGAGAAGAACAGATAGGAAGTTCACATAACCAACAATAATGAATGGTTTATTGGTTACCCTCCACCCTCTGACCCAGCCATACTCAAACTGCGGCCCTCGGGTAGCATGCGGCCCGCCAAGCTTTTGTAAATGGCCCACCCAGTGTTATAGCTTCAAATTCTATGAAACTGAATCATTATTTCAAATTTCCCGGGAATAATAGATGCACGCTGCCACCGCGTGAGCAGTCGCGCTGGTTGAACCCGACGCGCGTTGGGCGCCCGCCCCGTCTGCCCTCTCCTTCTCCTTCACTCCCGCATCAGCACTTGTGTCGCCGCTCTGGTGTTATTGTTTTTGTTTTGATTTGACTGTAGGTGTCAAGCGAATACGAAGTATTTACGCGACTTTAATGACTTTCAAAGTTGGTGAGTGAATACGTGTACAGAAACAATATCACATTACATTTTTAATGTAGAACCAAAGTTTACAGAATAAAATAGCAGTTGGGTCACTCGAGCAGGCGGCATACATCAAAGGCAGCGCAGCACACGTGTTTCGCAGCGAGTTAGGGGCGAGCTACTGCATGCGGTATATGCCGGGTTTATATACGAAGAGAAACGTCGACTTCGGCGATGTGATGTCCTTTGGTGCCGCGCCGAGTGACCCAAGTGCTATTTTATTCTGTAACTATTTTATTCTGTAAACTTTGGTAGAACCGACAATTATTTCACACAAAATGAAAACTGATACAAACTTAGAAGATATGTTTTTAAAGAAAAGAGAGGGAAGAAAGATTGGACAATAAGTGCCCCAACAATATAAAACTGTACAAAAATGTGCCCCTGCTTATACATTGTTTGCATCGACATATACGTTTGTGAATCATCCTATTCCAAAATGAAATATGCAAAGAACGTATACAGAAACCGCCTTACAGATTCTCATTTCGATGACGTATTAAGACTAGCGTGCAGCAATAACTGCAAGCCCGATCTAGATCAAATTGTTAAAAATGTTCCCAATATCATCGTTCTCACTAACATTTAAATAAATAATTAAACTGTAATAGGTTTTTCCATTAACACCTAAATAACAGTTTCTGTGATTTATGTTGCGGCCCGCGCGACTCAGCTGTAAATGTATAAGTGGCCCAAGAAAAAAAGTTTGAGTATATGGCTGAATGTAGTGTATACCTACAGACGCTTATGATGCACTGTATGCAGAAAAGTAAGAGTAACATAATCCAAGTAGTTAAGTAATTGAGTTAATTTACATATTACAAGGTAATAAAAAATAAATATATTTATATATATTCCCCAATTCTAATAAACTTCAAAGTTAAGTATAGGTAGGTATTAATTAGGTTACACTAAGTACTAATAATTTTGTTGTTACTATTATATGGGTTTAGATAATTCAGTTATCTACCTAGTACCTATTTAATATACTCGTACAGTCTGAATAAAGAACATACGGCAGATAATGAATGTTTAGTATAGATTCCCCCGCTATAGTATTTTTTTTAGTTCAACCCTGTTTTCAAATAAAATATAATCCAAAATTTTAAGATACTACTCCTTTTGCTATCAAAAGATGGCGTTGAACACAAGTAATGTGATGAAATTAAATGAATTAGGTATTTAATTTTTTATAATTTATTAAAATGATAAAATGTAAGTAATACAAACTCGAATAATTATGGTATCGAATTTATTACTCTGTAAAGTTTTGTTACAAAATGAAAAGATGCACTATAATAATGAACATGCAAAAGACTGAAAAGATAACCTCAAAAAAGTTATACGAGTAAAAGTACGATACAAAAATAGCGCAAGTAGCGCCCTCTGTAAGATACGTAGAAATTGGCAAATTTCAGTTTAGCAGCTTCACTATTTTGAGATATTGAATTATGGTAATTCAATTAAAAAAACACCCTGTATTTTAGCGACTAAAAGAAAAATATACGACAAACTCAATTTTTTTTAGAACGCAGTAGGTACTCACACGGATTTTTTTTTAAGTAATTTGGAAACACCCTGTATAGTGAGTAGCGGTGAAATGTAGGAGACTTCGGCGCCTTCTACAACAACTAGAATGGGTTAGACTACATTATGTCAATAACGGTTGAAATTCACAACGGAAAACTACAATAAAAAACAACTGAGTCACACTCATACTAATATTTTCATTACTAGCCGAAAAAAGCGGAAAAGTGTGTAAGTTATGAACTCATAATCACACACCTTTTGGCCAATTACGAACCTGCATTTTTCTAACTAGGCAGCTCAAGCTAAATTTCTGTTACGAAAAGTGGGCTGTATAGGCTGTGGATTCTATAGAAAGTGACTTGATGCTGTATATACAAGACAAACAAAACAATCTGATAATTTGTGATTTGATAGTAGAAAATGTAAGTCAGAATATATACGAAATGGATCATTTCAAATGATCCGGACGACAGCGAAATGACCATATTTGTTTGCCTCCGAAAATATTGGAAGTGCAAAAGCAAATATCGAATAATTTGTTGCCGGAGTAATCTAAAAAATACTGTATAT
The DNA here is from genome assembly GCA_963920635.1 of Pseudeuparius sepicola. NCBI lineage: Eukaryota > Metazoa > Arthropoda > Insecta > Coleoptera > Anthribidae > Pseudeuparius > Pseudeuparius sepicola. Next base: position 21,928,363 of record OY987306.1, read on the forward strand.
ACCAAGTCTCAACAATAACAGTCCAAACTGGTTGCCTCGGTTACCACCTTTATTGTTTAGCCTTCACAAATAAACTTGTCAGATATACCGTCAATGATCAAGAATATTCTTTCAGACCCAAGATCCGCACTAAAATCGCGTTCTAACCTTCAACTTCCTTCAGGCCCAATTCCCAGGGCTTATAGGGGAAAGTGGGGCAAAGCGGAACGAGGGGCAAAGCGGAATTGTGTGTATCGTGTAGCGCCATCTAGTAGGCAGTAGCAAAAATATGTGCCCTAGAGCACGCTAGTTATATTCTAGAAAGTGCAGACTCATTCCTTTAACGGTTTAGGCAATATGGCCGAAAATGTCAAAACAAGTGAAAGTCGGTTAATCTCCGGGAACGTAATTTTTGTGTTTGGAAACTACTGCGTTCTTTTTTTTTTTAATTCGTGCTAGACAGTTAGAAGGTAAGGTGTTGGCTATGTTTTGAAAAATATCAGAAGTCAGTCAGTTATCGCATTTTTGTCAGATATCAAATTTTCGTAAAAAAAGAAGATTGGGGCAAAGTGGAATGGCACACCAATGTTGCATTCCACTTTGCCCCACCTGCTACTTTTTTGTAATTTACTAAATAAAAACGAAAGTAATGGTTTTGGACTGCTGTGCTTACTTCAAGCCCATATTACTATGAACTGCAAGAAAAAAACAAAGCTACCCCCAAGGGTTCGGTAAGTGCTGTAAAGAAAAATATGGTAAAGAAAAATGTATTTAAAAATAAAACTAAACCAAAAAAAGAAGCAAATACGGAAGAGTAAGCAGTTGGAAGAAAAGCTAGACTTAAGTGACGATAATGATGATACTCAGTGCATAATTTGTAGAGGATACTTTCTACAATCTAAACCAGGTGAAGGGTGGCTATCGTGTAGCAGGTGCAAAAATTGGGCCCACAAGGAATGCAGATTCGGAAAATCTCTTTGTTTGTGACTTTTGTGAATAATCACTTAGCTTGTTTTAGGTTTTCTGATGTTTATTTTATCTATGCAATAGATATTATGTAACACTAATATATTTTTTGTCTATTGTAAGACAATATACTACATGTTCCACTTTGCCCCACTACACGTTCCGCTTTGCCCCCTCTGTGGGGCAAAGTGAAACATATGTAGCACATTTTCCAAATGGCGTTTAGAACAAAATCCTTGACGATGGACATTAGAAATCAAGGTCATTTTTTGTATCATATTAAACTTCTAGTACATACATTTCTCACAGTATTTTTATTTATTATATAAGAATTTTAAGCAAAAAACGAAAATCCGTTCCGCTTTGCACCACTTTCCCCTACTCAAATGGGAGACTGGAGACTACTCTAGAATATTCCTGTCCAATGAATAGTTGCACAAATCATGAAGGTCTAGTGTCTAGTCAATTTCTAGAAAACCCATGGAAGCTCTACAGGGAAAACAATAAAAATTAAAAGGAAATGGGGGCCTGGGAGCCTCAGGCCAACAAAGATGTAACGGAACATGCCTCCAAACTAATCATAAAAATTATAAAACTGTAAGTAGAATACCGAAACTTAAAATTTATCTGCCAAATCTTTGAGTAGGTTAGAAAGCAGTGCAAACATGTTCATTGAAAGCTGATATAACAACTTTACAGGCATTTTTCTTTACAATACGAACAAACATAGTCTAGGTACCTAATAGTGGTGGAAAAGCACAAAGTGCTCAAGAGAAGAAAATTCAAGTTATGGTTTGAAACATGCATATAAAAATGGGATAAGAGTGCGCTACGCGACGCCCACCTATACAGGGTTAACTATCGCTTGGTACAAAAAATTTAATCACGTGCGCAGCGAGGCTTAAGAAAACAAAAAAAAATATTTAGATTTTTTTACGATCTTTAAAAAAAGGGTAAAAACCCCAATTTTCCCTGTAAATCTCCGTCTCTAATTACGTCATCCAATATGGCTTCGGAACGTACTGTCAGCTTGAAGTTATTTTCGCGGTGTTGCCGTTGTTTTAGGAAGGATGAAAATACCTTTTTACTCAAACAAATTCCACTTCTCGACCTTCGCAACAGCGCATTCGTCACCGATAATATGGCTGCAAAAATGAGGAACATTTTAGATTCTGGGGCGTACCTAGATCATCTGACGCAACACAACGTCGTCATATATATCAAAAAGGAGGGTCTGGCGAGACAGCATTGCTGAATCTTACAGTAGGTACTGTCCGAGCATTTTATTAGAAAGGGTGCCTCCTGAAATTTACGCTTCGCGAAAAGTGGGACACCCTAAAAAAATAATGTTTATTCTGCAAAAAATAACAATGCAGTTATTTTGGATTGTTTAAACTAATATAAAATAAAATTATATGTGTTCACTGTTCACTCTAAGCGGAGTTCACAAAATTGCGACTCTATTGTAGTTTTAGATAACAGAAATTCAAACTAGAAATTTGCATCACCTAGGTATACCTAATTAAAATTATATATAATGCCAAATAGGAAACATCTTATTTGGTGTGCAGTCCACAAGAGAATTGTTAATGTATTATTTCTATTTCCAGTCAATTGTGCGTCCTCTGCCTCTGGCAAAATACATGTTGTTCTATGGAATCAAAACTACTAACTTGTGCCCATTTGATTGAAGGTTTTGCCATACTAATTGGAACAATAAAGATGTTTATTATTGACTCGTATAGATTTTTAATAGATTCAACATTAAAATGTTGTGCTACACAACTTTTAAGGCAGTAATTTTTCATGTAAGAAGTTTTTAAGACCTGAATTTTAAAGGAATGCTGTTTAATTTGTAAATATTAAAACTGCTATTTTATTATTCATATATCTTCAGTTCGGCACTACTACCTCCAGTGGTAAAATAAGAGATTCTATTTTATAGTGTAATATTTTTTATTCGCTTGTTTATCGTTTAAAAGTTCAAGAATCTAAGGGACAGGAGTTATGTTACATTACCTATATTGTCATAATTATGAGTATGTTTTAGTTATTAAAATTCATAAATATCCACAAGAGTGGATATTTGTACAAACAGCGAAAATAATTTGACAGATCTCACTGACGTTTTGCAATGAAATAAATTCAAGAATTGCTTGATTCTCCAACACGACACGCGCCTGATAAATCTTAATTCGTTGACTGATTTACAGTGTCTTTCGCACCATAGGGGGGAAATTTTTAATAATTGATTTATTTTGAAATTTAATTTTGGGGTTACCTTTTGCTTTAAAAAAGATGAAAAATGACCCACTCAAACGTGGTCATGTGACTTTCGTTACCTGTCAAAAATGACATTTAAAAAAATATATCGCCAAAAATGGGTTTAGTTGTTAAAATATCAAAAAGTTTTACTTGAAAAAGTTGTTTGTTTTTCAATTTTACATAAGTGTACCAGGCTCTACTAAAATATTTGGTTTTTTGCCAATTTGTAATATTTATGAAATTTCTGAAAATTTTAAAAACTCGAAACTTCGTAAAACTATTTTATATCACTAGCTTGATCATTCTATTAACTGTTTATTACTAATTACCGATAAGAATAGGTATTTTTCAAAAGAAAATGATATTTACGCTTTACAATTCTGTTATGTTTGTTGCAAAGTTGATGTACCGTCTATATAGCATTTGGTGTATAAATTTAGTTACATTACGTTTCCCAGTTCTAAATTGATGCCAAAATAATAATAAATTAAAATATCATCAAACTTTTTACGTATCTAAGCAAAATTCTTGACTTTTATGGAAAAAATAATAATTATGACCTTTAAGTTTAATTTCATATTAATCGATATTGATGAGTAGGCCATGGAGAGAATAGAAGCTATTGATTTATTTGACAGTTTGATAACTGGCATGTCACAAGAGGCAAAATATTTCCCATCATATCACAATTTTTAAGTTTTCTAACTTCCAGATACTTAGATGTGTCAATTAATGGTAATGCGGCCGCGTGCACTATAGTCCCAATATAATTGCAATCAGATTTTTCCTACAATTGCCATTACGTGGGCACTACGTATAAGTAGGTAGTTCAAAACAAAAATCTTATTTCGTAAATTTTAAATTATTAAGCAGGTAGCTTCAGTCCGGTCTTTTTTGAGAGTTTTTATCTACGACTACAAGTTTATTTTAAGTTTGTGAGGTACCTTGGGAAAGAAATAAAAATTCAAACATTTTATAATGAACACCGAGAAAAACTACAATATTTGTGGTAGATATAAGATCTAGTTAGAGATGGAAATAAATGTCCAATGATAGCGTTTTGATAGGGACTATAGAAATAATGCTTCCACGCTCTTATTATATAGTACCAAATTTCCACGTCCTGTGTGGTTAAAGTTAAGCATTTTTGAACATATTATGTTCATATGAACTTTTTTGCTTAAAGTGGGATTTTCTACCATTATTTTTATTTGCATCTTGACAGCACCCTGCACAGATCGCTTCACTTCGATTCGAGCAAATTACTCCTATTAGTCTTCTTGATTTAAAAGTCTAGCGTTCGGCGTTCGGAAATAATACACATAGAGACAATGATGGTAGGTAAATAAATATCCCCAAATACACCATAAATCTGAGAAACCCATAAAATTTATATCCAAGTATCAATCAAGACCTCAATAGACTGCGCTGACTTATTTCAGCATTTTATCGATATCGTTTTTCAAGGATCTGCCATTTCCGTCGAATATAGGTATATACCATTTGGAGAAGAGGACTCCAGAGTATTAAATAAAAGAAGCGATTCAAAACGGAATGAAGCAATAAGAGGCAGGTAATTATAAAAATCTAACAAACACCTTCAGGTTTCTTCCAATGGAGTTTTTAGCTCTGTGACTGCTATTAACATTCTATAGGATTCCATACAGATAGTATCCGGCACCGGTAAGGACACATCATTATATCACAAATAATATGTGGCAAAGTTATAAACGACGCGGTAATTGTTATCGAATGGCATATTATAGCAATAAGAAAATTAAATATCGTTTCCTTAAAATCGGCAGTGAAATGTCCCAAAATCGTCATTAAAAGCTCAGAATTCGGCACTGGAGTAGCCCATTATTGTACAATTTTTTCAATGAGTAGGCCTTGGCGAGATGTAAACATGAAACGTTAGACGCGGGGCCATCGCCCGTCAAAAGTGACCAAATATTCAAAACCCGGCCAATAAATGCCTATCTCTGTTTGACTCATACCTACTTTTTCGGCCTACTATTAATCAAATCTATTAACTATTACTCTAACACTATTAACCAAATTGTGTCGCAATCTTGCAAAAATGTCCTTGAAAGGCTGTCTTCTCTCTTCTCTCTAGATACCGTATACCTAGTATAAATTGCTCGTTGTATCTGATTTTCCCCCAGATTGTATAAAACAGACTATATCATATCATATAAAGTTTATAAATTACACAAAAACAGAAAAATCTTTATACTGCCAAAACAGCTTAACTGAAAATTTGACAGGAAATAGTAAGAATTTTTTTTCGGTTGTTTCATTGTCTCACCGTCCAAAGCCTACTCGTTGAAAGGGCGCGCTACCAATTATACCCATATGAAATCATAAAAGCTATTAGTAATTGATAACTACTTAAGTAAACCATTAAGTGTTATATATTTTTAGAATGGTAATTTTTTGCTCTATTAAAAAATGCAAAAATATACAGGGCGCTCCATTTAAAAAACAATTTTTTCACCGGTAACTATTAAACCTTTGACTTGAAACAAATGTAGTAGCAGCATTGAATTCTACGTAAAAAAATGCTTTAGGAATGTTTTTACAGAAATACAAAATTTTCAACCCGAAGAAAGTTAGGTACGGCCACTTTTCGAAAACGCACATTTCCGAAAAACGCCCTGTAACTCAAGAACGGTGACAGATATGGATTTGCGGTTTTCGCCATTAAGTTTATCATAAAAAATGAGCCTCAGGCACCGATATCAGTTTTCGTCTATCTCCGTTAAAAATAGGAGTTTTCCTTTAAAAGTGTCCACTTTGGCCCACCCTGTACCTACCTCGGCATTGAAGTACTTTTTATAACTCATGTGGTTTATTTGCCTCGAACAGAGGCCTCGGCAACTAAATTCCACATGATTCATAAAAAGTTGAACTTCAGTGCCTTGGTACATAAATAACTATTTCTTGAAATCGGCAGAGAAGTATCTCAAAATCGCCATGAAAAGCTCAGAAATCAGCACTGAAATAGCCCGTTATAATAAGTAGGCGTTGGCGACATCAAACGTCAAACGCAGAGCCATCGCTCGTCAAAAGTGGCCAAATATTCAAATCCCGGCCAATAAGGTCCCATTTAACCTTTCGTAATTGTTATCTATCCTATAGCAGCGCAATCCTTCAGTATAAATATTTTAGTAGGTTTGACTATCAGTCTATTTTTCATGGAGGCTGCATATCAGGCAGCAGTTTGGAGTTTCTGTTGGGAAACGTCGTGCCTTGTCACACTTGACCTAGGTAGAGCGATCGTCAAAGTCAAGCAACGCCGCGCTCAGTCGGTTCATGGACGAGTGATCCCATATGATTATTATTTTTTGCCTAATAAAACATTTTTTTCGATTTCAAACAATGTATAATATGTACCTCGGCACTGAAGTTCTTTTTATGACTCATGTGGTTTATTAATAGACATGCATCATAAAAAGTTGAACTTCAGTGCTAAAATATATTTTTCATAATATTGCGTAGATACATTACAAATGCGGACACTAACGATATAAATAATGCAAAGCATTATCCTCATATTTATTATATCGCATCTCTAAATTGTGACCTATCCCTTTCATATAATCAACCAGTTGTCTGTTGTCGAAGTCATTGACTAATCTCAGTATACGTTAATCTCCTCGTATGCTCTCTGATATTTCTTGAGCTTTTTAGGTGCTTGGTTTCCGGCTACTAGTTGTTCGAAGTAGGTAAGCATCTCTACCATGTTAAATGTTCTTATGACTATCGATCAGTTTACATAATATTGTAAGGTGGTGCAGTGTAAGCTCGTTTTACAATCTTCTGTTCGATACTTCAGCATGATTATTTGTACGTACAATGCCCTCCATTGTTCTGTAAACACTCCACAGTCTTATAGGAAATAATGGTGCACATATGTTGTTGCCTCTTCTACTTGGTCTTTCAAGATACGTATCTTCGAAATAATCCAGGACTGTTTGTAGGTCTTGGAGAAGGTTTACTCTAAGCTCCTCTATGTAGCATTATCTGGATCGTTGAAAGGTGATTTTTTTTTCAAAGCGTTAGTAATCCTTTTTGTTCTCGTATTTTTTGTATAAAGAAGTTTCGTGAAATATTTTTGTGATCTGAAATTAATTCTTCAAATTACCCATAGCTATTTTTTAAAACTTAGTTATGAGTAGCTACCTATCTAATTATCACTTAGAGAAGTATAAGTATACATAATGTAGTCCCTTCTTCTTTTCCTGCAGATAGATTTTGTCGTTTCTTGTTAAACAAATTGCAAATCAGAATTATTCGCCGAGCTATGGTATAAAATCGATTTTGCGGAATAAGTTATCATACCAACAATAGAAAAAAATTATGTGATATATGTGATGACGTCATTGTGGTTACTCGGTTAGACAACAGAACTCTACCAGGACTTTAGGAACATGCCAAATTCTGTCATCTGGCAAAATAATAAAACTTATATCAATGAACAAGCTTTAACAAAAACAAAAAATTAGTTCAAATCTTGTTTTGAAAAATAGGGATAAAATCATTTGTTTACTAATAAGTCGATTTTGCTATTTTCTAAAAAAAAAATTCGGTATCTCTAGCGAAGAAGGCACTTTTCAATAGATATGGCTAATTTTGGTACCTATTCGGACACCGTTTCGACTTGTATGGTCGTCCTGGTTTTGATTTTTATTCGAGTTTTTAAATTCGAGGGCTCAAATTGTTTTCCTATGGAAAATTATCTTCGGGTATGGTCAGTTCAATTATCCAATGAACAATTTGAGGGAAATATGTTTAGTGTCACGACTATAACTACAGTTTTCTGGAAGTTTTTGTAGTACGCTTCAACAAAATTCCATCCTATAGAAAAACTAGACTCTAGCCGCAAATGGTAATGAAGCCCGCAAGCACTGCCTATGAAATGCGGCAGTACATTCTTTTCTCTTCTGATAACTATTTTCATCGGATCCGTTTTCTAATGCGAGGAATGAAAATACTTGTTGATTTAGGCTCTTGTTTCCTATATAAATTCCTACAGGTGAATTTCTTAAGTGTTTATAGGTGAAAACATTGTGAATTCAAGATTCAAGTTTTCGTAAGACGAATGCGTTTCTCATGCAAATCCCTGAATTTTTATTAGTCGTAAATATTGGTAACAATATATTTAACGGTTTTGAAAATACTCTCAGCTCCCCCAAATTTATGCAGCCGAAACATGCAAATTTCAACTTTTTGCAGCAGAGATCAATTAGTATGTAAAATATAGGTGAAATCCCGTTTATTCATAAATAAGAATGTACTTGTAATTTTGTAGAGGCCAATAAGGTATTATCCAAATTTTGAATTCAAAATAACATACAAAATTTATCACTTTGTGACACTTTATATTTGAAACTGAGTATAATAAATATTAGCAGATATTAATTTATTTTCTATTCACATTATTCACACATTATAATATTTTGTTAGAAAAAATTCCCATAACTTTTGTACGTTGTTTGAATGTTGAAATCAAATTTTATTTACAGGACTTTGTTTTCCTGCTGTGGCAAAATCTTTTATTAATAAATCCAATACCCTTTTCACTTTTAAGTGCTTTAACGCAAAAGATACAATTTACGTTAATATACGTTAAAATAGTGTTGACACTAAGAGAACAGGAGAGAAACTAACTCAGTGTTCAATGCGTCTAAAACTAGCACTTTCTGTCAAAAATCGAAAGAGTGTACCATGGTGATCATGTAGGTATATTTTTGCACCCCCTTATTTTCTATATTTTTGAGGTTACGAAAAAAGTTTCATATAAAAGTTGTAGAAGCCAAAGCAGTATTTTTTCAGTGTTTAATTAGTTTTATACAGGGTGTTCAGAAAATCGGTGCCAAATCAAACTTATGTTTTTTTTAATGGAATACGGAATACCCGATATATTTTTAGATATTTGAAATTTGCCACAATTTCAATGATGTATACATGTAATATGTATATGAAAAACATAAGTTTGATTTGGCACCACTTTTCTGAACACTCTGTATAAAACTAAATAAACGCTGAAAAAGCTTGCTTTGGCTTCTACAACTTTTATCTGAAACTTTTTCCTAACCTTAACAATATGGTAAATAAGGGGGGTGTAAAAATATGCACGGTACATTGAACGGCAAATAAACTGCTGACATTATTTATTTGAACCATTATACCTATACCCCATATTATGCTAACCTAAAAATTGAGAAGTCCGAGGATTAAAAAAAATAATACAGGGTGAAACAAGAATACACTTTTGTTGCAAAATGAAAATGTGCACTAAAATGATGGACCTGCATGACCAAAAACATAACCTCAAAAAAGTTACGAGCTATAACACGATCCAAAAATAGTGCAAGTGGCGCCCTCTGTGAGATACGTAAAAATTGATGCCTTCAGCTTATTCTCCATTGCCTAAAACACAGCAGTGCCAAATTTCAGTTCAGCAGCTTGATCATTTTGGGAGATATTGCCATAATTTAATTTCAAAAAAAGAACTTCAACACCCTGTATCTCCGTAGTGTTGCACTCTGGAATTTTTTTATAGGAACTTGTTATGTTATTTTTACGTTCCCTGTATAAATCCGGGAGATTGCCCACATATTCTGGGACACCCAGTATACATATTTATATAAATTTTATGAGCAAATAAATGGCAAAGGCTCTTCTGATGGAAAGGTAATATATTAAATTAAATCTTGCTTGCTATTGAAAAGAGAACGAAATTTAAACAAAGGGAAATAAATATACCTATAATATAATGCTAAGACCGCTTACTAAAAATATAGCACTAACAGAAAGCCCTCTCTTTCTTTTGGAGGCACTTTCAAGTACTACCTGTCAATGTCACTTGTTCAGTGTTACTATTTACAAAGCGCTTGAAGTGCTTTCAGATTTAGGCTACATATTAAACTCGGCCACAGAATAAATAGCTTTTCAACTGAAGCCTCCTTACGGACATGTGTCAAAAATAAGCGAGTCTCCGTTTCAATTTACGGAAAGACAGACAGAATTTTAAGCATAAATTTGGTTCTAATACAATCTTTTTCCTATGCAGATTAACGTAAAATCAAATAAAATGCACAATATTCATGTCATTAAAAGATATTTCCCTAAAAAGTGAGTCTCCTTTTGAGACATGTGGCTAAGGAATTGTCTGTATTACTCGTTAGTCTATGACTCGGCCAATAAAGTTTCATGCGCATCATTCTTTAAGACATCATAAGACAAACTGTATGGAGAGGGCCAATAGGTAGTTATGGGTATTTCATTTATATAATTTGGGATCGACAAATCTAATTCGGAATAAGGTAGTATGCATATCTAGGTATTAGATATAATTTTAATTTTGACTTTTGAGAAAAAAAATTAAAAGCAGCTTTCTTTCACAATAACAGTGGTTTCGAAATTAGTGTAATCTATATCCTATATGGAATAAACTATTTTTCTTACTTTAAAGACCCAAATTTTAAAAGCAGTATGTCTTTTCCACACTTTTTTGTGAACGCATCATGACGTATAGGTATGTTGAAAATAAAGATTTTTCTGCGATGGGGAAAGGCTTTAAAACTGAATACCTACAGGGCAAATCGTATACACGCATTAACTTTCATTTAAAATTAAGTTACAAAATATTTTCTTAATGTTTGCAATAATTTCAGATTATTAGAGAAGAAGTTCTTCAAATTATCTAACGCAAAAAATGGATTGACATATTTATGTAAATGTAGACAAGCTAATATTATACCAAAAGCATTACGCCTAAAAGAACCTTTTACTAGTAGGAAATGTAGCAAAATATTGTTCAGATGTAGTATGATGCTGATAAGAGAAAGAATCCAGAACCAAAGAAGTAACATAAACAAATTATGGGAGGATATAAATGAAATAAAGGAAAATGTTAGGGAAAGTGTATCTTTCTATGATTTTAATTACATATCAAATTGTATGAGCATAAGCTATAATAGGAATTTTGATAGAGTCAAACTTAGACAGATTAACAAAATCCGAAGATTAGTTGAGGAAATGCATAGTGAGGAATTCAATCAAATAGACAATGATTTTGTCAACAGAACAGTAATTAATTTATCTAACAGAGAACTTACCATTTCAGAAAAGTTAGTTTTGGCAAAAGGGTTAAATTTTTCTGTTCTTGACAACAAAATTTCTAAGCTTGACATAGTAGCATCGGTAGAGGAAACGGCTCAAGCATTACCTGAGGAATTAGGTCACGAATTTAGAGTCAGGTCAAAAATAATCTTAGAAAAAGATTTTAAACCAAAGCTAAATATTTCAAAGGAAGAAAAAGTAGCAATTAGATCACTTAAATCAGAGAGGATAATTAAAATATTACCAGCAGATAAGGGAAATGCAACTGTTATTTTAGAAAAACCTGTATATGATAATAAATTAAATGATTTATTAAATGAAGGAACTTACAAGAGGATAAAAAAAGACCCTACAACTTCAATAGAATAAAATATACAAAACACTGTATAAATACCGCGAACAAATGATACTCTTAACTCCGCATCATTCAAAACTTCCACACTTATACGGATTACCAAAAATACACAAAACTAACATTCCTCTTCGCCCCATTGTAAGTTCAATAAATTCGCCATGTCATTCGTTAGCAAAATATTTACTTAAAATTGTTAATCCGTTAGTGGGAAATTCAAATTCATTTATCAGAAACAGTAATCATTTTCTAGAAAAAATTAGGGAACATCAATTTCCGGATAATTATATATTAGCTAGCTTTGATGTGGTTAGTCTTTTTACAAATGTCCCTGTTGACAAATCATTGAACATTTTACGCAGAAAATTAGAAAATGATCAGATTTTAGTAGAAAGGACGAATTTGAATATAGATGCAATATAGAACTAACAACACTATGTGCTAAAACCACTTATTTTCAACTAAGAAATGAATTTTACCAGCAGGAATTTGGAATGGCTATGGGGTCTCCTGTATCACCATTCGTAAGCAATTTATTCATGGAAGATTTTGAACAAAATGAATTGACTATATATGTTCACCAACCTAATGTTTGGTGGAGATATGTAGATGACATATTTATTATATGGGAACATGGAGTAGATGATTTAAACTCATTATTAAATTTTCTAAACTCACAAGAACCTTCTATTAAGTTTACCTTAGAAATTGAAAATAATAATCAATTACCCTTCTTAGATGTTTCTATACTGAAATCAGATAGTATAGAAACTAGTGTCTATAGAAAACCCACACATACTAATAGATCTCTCCATTTCAACTCCAATCATCATACTAGTGTTAAAAAAGGAGTAATTAAAAGTTTGTATGACAGGGCTAGAACGATTTGTTCTAGTAACACAAAATTTGAGGAGGAAATTAAACATATAAAATATGTTCTTGAGAAGAATAGTTATCCTATTGAATTTGTTGAGCAAGTTTTTCAGGATTGCCAACAAAATAACATTGCTAATAGAATTAGAGAAATAAATCTGGTGGACCGACCAGTAAATTTAATTATTCCTTATATTCCTGGACTATCAGATAAGCTAAAAAGCATAGGCAATCGTTTTAATGTCAGAACAGTATTTAAAACCAAAAATACATTAAGATCGATGCTAGTTAAAACGAAACCATTTAATGAGGTACAAAGTTCAAAAAATTGCATTTATAAAATTCCTTGTGAATGTGGAAAGTTCTATGTTGGGGAGACTTGTAGACCATTTAACGTTCGTTTAAAAGAACATAAAATTTATATCAGGCAAAATCAAATTTTTAAGTCAAAAATATGTGAACATTCTTTTAATAACAATCATAGGATATTGTGGGATAGGTCCAAATCAATTCTCAAAGAAGCAGTAGGAAATAGACGAAAAATTAAAGAATCTGCATTTATTCTAGGAAATACATACAACTGTGTTGCTGAATGTTCAGTGGAATTCAGTAAAATATTATTACCACTTATTCAAAGAGAAGTTAGTATAGATAATTAGATAGAACACAGGGTACAATATCAGGCAGGTGGCTAGGCTATTGTTTCTGTTGTCATGACATTTTAACCTGAAATTTATTAATCTGTCACTTCACTTTGACGTGGCATGATCTTTGAGAAAGGAGGAAGATTTATTCTCCGAAAGCTCAGAAAACAAATTTGTTGAAGTTATTTTTTGAGTTACACGTTTAAAGTTTAGTTCATTCACTGTTAAGACTTTATGAATTTTCCAGGCAACTTGAAAAAGTTGTCTTTCGATCAGTTTGGTGGCGAAAAACCCAATTAAAAACTAAATGGATAAGTTACAAAATGTTTTGCCTCATAAAAAAATTTGTGAAATGGAAAATTTTACCAACAAGTATTTTCCATTATTAAGTATGATATTGTTGTGAATTGCACCGAAAACTGTCTATTGTTGATAGTTTTTCAATAATGACATGTTCTGCATCCCTCGCCGTTTCGTGACAAACTTGATTTAAGCATTATTTATGTGTCTGAAAAGAGATAAATCGGTAGTAAAGAACACCATTAAAATACGAGTAATATGAAGTGAGGTGGCACTAGTGCGCAAAATAATCACTTTGAGCTCTATGATTGCGCGCGCTTGAAGCACAGAAGAAGAAGAAACTTCATCAAGTCAAGCGCCTTTTACACACCCGAATGATTGAATTAATGAATGATTCTCGTGCTTTGCACAGCAGCTAGATGTGTAAATTACTATTTGTTAAAATATTTTCTTCTTGTCCTTGAATGTTGTTTCCAACTCGTTCCAACTTGTTTCCAACAACAAAAAGTGTCATCTCCACACTAGACTGCAGTCACGTACGGAAAAGTACCACTTTCTGCACTTGTTATGAAAATAACTACTGTTGAGGTTATATAGTGTAGAGGCATAATAGGTTGCATGGTGGCTCTTGAACCAATCCGCGCACAGCGCGGGAACGACAACAGCCAGTATGCCCGTTTAAATTTATAGGAAATGAAAGTTGGAAACCCCGTTTATCACTTCTGTTACAATTCGGTCATTTTAAATATACAGCCTCCTTCGAGTTTCCATGAAACCTATAAATCTATTAACCTTGAAGAAAGGTAATTAATTTTTATGTTTCCCAATATCAATATCAGTCGTTACTATCATGCATACAGGGTGTCCCATAACTTATCCGCCATAGAGCAACAGATGGTACAGCACGTCAATATATAAAATGCTGCTCATTTAAAAGATACAGGGTGTTGAAAATTAAACTTGATTTTCAAAATTGACGCACTTGGGTTTTCGAAGGTGAGAAATCTGAATTCAGTACTAGTTTCAACCTAGTTCTTAGAGGGTGCTTGGTGCGAATTTTGTGATGAATTAAATTCTGCGTAATATTTTAACCTGTGAAGCTGGGAATGTTTTGACATCATTTCCACGTAAAAAACATATCTCAATCCGTTTCCGAATTCGTCTCTGAATGTAGAAAAACCGGAAAAAAATCTCTTTATTAAATGACGTCTCACATTAGGGAATCTATTTTCGGCATTTTTAATATTATGGGTCGCTTGTTGAATTTTTCTAATTAATAATAAATTAATTCGGATTTCTCACCTTCGAAATTATTGCAATTTTTCGAAGATCAAGTTTAATTTTCAACACATCACATCTTTTAAATGAGCAACATTTTACTAAGGTATTTTTTGCTCACACGGTATATTTTGCCGTCTAGTAGCACCACCTGTTGCCCTATGGCGGATAAGTTATGGGACACCCTGTATAATTACATGAAATGATAATGTACAGCATTCGGGAAATAGATGACTTACTCTCGAACTACTCAATAATCATTACCCAAGCAGCATTTTTAGTCGCCGTTACGTTCCGGCGACTTTTGTTTGCAACTTTAAAGTTGTGATTACTACTCATAGGAACGTAATTACTACGTTCCTATTACGTCTCTGCGACCAAAATGGGGAACATTTTGAGGGTGATAGATACGTAACGGCGACCACCTAGCAACTTACACCGCTACGACGCGCTTACGTTCCGGCAACGTGATGGAGACGTAGCAGCGTGGTCACCGCTACTTTGTTGGATTTGTTTGCTTCTTTACAATCGCGTCCTCGCTTTGTCTTTGTCTAAATAATTAAAAAGTATTCTAGCCCAGCATCTTCCGTCATTTTTCAATAACCGTGGAAAATGGAAGTACCTAATATTTATTTTTAACTTATGTCTATGAATAATGGTAGGTATAAGAAAGGTATAAATTTGCTGATTTTTTTCTCGTTGCTAGATTCAAAAAACTAAAACGATTGAAAATTTTCTGTCAAATATGACGTTGATAGATTGAAAAGTAACAACGCGCCCTCTCAAAATGCATGTTTAACACTTTTTTATCGGGAGGATAAATTACGAAAATGTGCAAAATTACCTAAAAATGCTGAAAAATGCTTTTTTTAATGTTTCTATAAGTTATACGAGTTCATTTTTGCTCAATTTTCTCTTTTTTGGGACAATTTTGAAGAAATAACTATTTCAGTACCAAAGGAAATTGACATTTGATATTAATGGCGTCTATCATTTTATATGAAAATATGGCGTAATTTTCAGTAATTACTTCCAAGTATTATTTACCTTAAAATGGGTGTTTGAAGGCTTTGCCACTTAACTGGTAGTAACGGCAACTAGACTTTTTTCACTTTAAGCACAGAATAGCCACCGTAACAGAAGCCGCCTTACGTATATAAAATAGTAGGAACGCAAAGGAGACTCGCCTTTAAAATCGAGTCTCAACAGGAGTGGGGGTCGGCAGTAGTTCAGGCTATTGCCTAATAGATGGCGCTCGGTTCAACGTTCGTTTTCATGGAGTACGGAGTGGGGACGGTGTGGGAATATGGAGGGTTGCCAAACTTACTGCTTTATGATTAATACCAGGATTTTATATTAACTCACGGGAACCTCGGGCAATAACTTTGTGATTTAACAAATTCAGCGAGATGAAATAATGGCACACAATCGTATTTAAATGTAATCATCCTCATTTAATACAACATATTATTTATGTTATATACATATTTATAGAGTCTCGTAAAAATAGTTGCAAAATTTGGTAGTAATTTGTCGTTTCTCACTGTATGACAGTAAAAGAAACCGGCAAGACAGCAAATTAATCGCTCGTTTGTTTTGTTTGAAGTGGATTGAAAACTGTGGTAATGGCACGCAGTTTTTGTAAATGAATAATATATTATTAGTCAAAGGTGTACCCACATTTATCATAGGATAATCATTATTTAATACAATTATTATTAGTGAAGGTGCCGGTATAGGTCTAGATTTTGGTATAGGTACACCCAATATTTATCACATGATAATGAGCACAAAAACAGGTAGATTAAGGATTACAAGTTTGTTCAGCGAATGTTCCGGCACACTACGCCCTACGTCATAACTCCCGTCCTTGTCTGACTCGTGAATTGTAAATCGTGAGGATTCACACATGTTCGTGCGGGGGAAGAGTGACTATTGGAGTTACTATTATTTCAGCTTTATGCCATTTGCGGAAAAATATAGAAGATTATAAAGTCTTTAAATACTTCCACATCATCACGTGAGTGTGTGTATGTGAGGCATTGACTTTTTTAAATTTGGTACACATTATATTCTTAAAATAGGAATGAAATGGATAAAAATTGAGGGTTTATTAGTTGTTTTTTTAATTCAGTTGTTTTTAGCCAACAAAATTTTAAAATAGCAATTTTAACAATATTTTGAAGTGACTGAGAATATTTTCAAGAGAACTAAAGTTAAAAAAAACGTTAAATTAACCGTTATAATTTTAGAATTTGTTAAATCATTGGAATGTATTATTATTACCTACCTAATGATTAAAAAAAGTAAAAGTCATGTTTCCATTGGCAATGGTTTTTTTCTTTTTATTGGCAACAGTGATTTTCCTGTTTAATATATTTCAGTTTGCGTGTGCGTGTTTCACGGATAACTTTCGGATGGGCTGAGATATCGAATTCAAATTTAGTATCTTGCCTACACGGTTTGGATTGCTTTTGGGCGAAACCACTCCACGGAAAGGGGTGGAATCTGGCCAAAGTAGTTTTCAGCGAACAAAATTTGTTCATTTGTAGAGAGTATTTTTGACTATAAAAAACGGGTTTGTTGAGAGACCGTGTAATGTGGTGAATTTAAGAATAGATAATTTGAGAAAAAAATGTCAATACTGCCAATATGCCTGTTTCAATTTGCTTTAGCATTTGTGCATAAGCATGTAAGATTTATATTGTATGTAAAAATATACAGGATAAGTCATTTCTATCCTCCGACCCGACAATAGATATGTGGTATACGATAGTATTTTTGAAAATAAATGGTTTCTTGTATAACGTCTTCTCCAGAAAGGCCTCGTTTCCACGTTACAGGGTGTTAAAGTTTTTCTAAAAAATTATTGTTTTATTTTATAATTTCTAAACCAGAAAATGTATTTTAACCAAATTTGGTAGGTGTACCTGGAGAGATTTCCATATCATGAGGTAAGGTAACTACCTTATGCGACCAGTAGTGGAGACACGGATAATCGACTGACTAAATAAAAAAATAATTAGTTGGCAATTTCACCGTGTAACGTGGTGAATTTGAGAATAGATAATTTGAGAAAAAAATGTCAATACTGCCTATATGCCGGATTCAATTTGCTTTAGCATTTGTGCATAAGCATGTAAGATAATAGGTATTGTATGTAAAAATATACAGGATAAGTCATTTCTATCCTCCGACCCGACAATAGATATGTGGTATACGATAGTATTTTTGAAAATAAATGGTTTCTTGTATAACGTTTTCTCCAGAAAGGCCTCGTTTCTACGTTACAGGGTGTTAAAGTTTTTCTAAAAAATTATTGTTTTATTTTATAATTTCTAAACCAGAAAATGTATTTTAACCAAATTTGGTAGGTGTACCTGGAGAGATTTCCATATCATGAGGTAAGGTAACTACCTTATGCGACCAGTAGTGGAGACACGGATAATCGACTGACTAAATAAAAAAATAATTAGTTGGCAATTTCAAGGGAATTAAGTTTGCCGCGAAACAGTAAATGCTTGTATCTTGTATCACACAGCACACCACACCTGATTGTATAAGTATACCTACTTAGGTTCAAATCACATGTTCGATACCGATAATGGTAACAAAAAATATCCAAGAAAATTAATTTGCCTCATTTCAAGAACATTGTCACAATATTTAAGTAGACAGTATAGACGTCCCTGAAGACAGCAAATACAGATACTACAGTGTCTAGCGTGCCTCTAACGCCATTTTGGTAAAAAAAATCAAGCTGGCGAAAAATCAATTGTGGAAATTAGAATTTTTCTTAATTTTTGATCCCCCCGATCGACACGTACGCACCTGAGTTTTTTCGTTTCTGTGCTACTCCACTGTCTAGCATGCCTCTAACGTCATTTTGGTGAAAAAATTAAGTTCGCGAAAAATCAATTGTGGAAATTATAATTGTTCTTAATTTTTGATCCCCCAATCGGCACGTGCGCACCTGAGTTTTTTCGTTTCTGTGCTACTCCAGTGTCTAGCGTGCCTCTAACGTAATTTTGGTAAAAAAATTAAGTTGGCGAAAAATCAATTGTGGAAATTAGAATTTTTCTTAGTTTTTGATCTCCCCGATCGGCACGTACGCACCTGCGTTTTTTCGTTTCTGTGCTACTCCAGTGTCTAGCGTGCCTATAACGCCATTTTGGTAAAAAAAATTAAGCTGGGCAAAATCAATTTTGGAAATTAGAATTTTTCTTAATTTTTTATCCCCCCGATCGGCACGTACGCACCTGAGTTTTTTCGCTTCTGTGCTACTCCAGTGTCTAGCGTGCCTCTAACGTAATTTTGGTAAAAAAATTAAGTTGGCGAAAAATCAATTGTGGAAATTAGAATTTTTCTTAATTTTTGATCCCCCCGATCGGCACGTACGCACCTGCGTTTTTTTCGTTTCTGTGCTACTCCAGTGTCTAGCGTGCCTATAACGCCATTTTGGTAAAAAAATCAAGCTGGCAAAAATTCAATTGTGGAAAATATAACTTTTCTTAATTTTTGATCCCCCCGATCGGCATGTACGCACTTGAGTTTTTTCGTTTCTGTGCTACTCCAGTGTCTAGCGTGCCTCTAACGTCATTTTGGTAAAAAAATTAAGTTGGCGAAAAATCAATTGTGGAAATTAGAATTTTTCTTAATTTTTTTATCCCCCCGATCGGCACGTACGCACCTGAGTTTTTTCGCTTCTGTGCTACTGCAGTGTCTAGCGTGCCTCTAACGTCATTTTGGTAAAAAAATTAAGTTGGCGAAAAATCAATTGTGGAAATTAGAATTTTTCTTAATTTTTGATCCCCCCGTACGCACCTGCGTTTTTTTCGTTTCTGTGCTACTCCAGTGTCTAGCGTGCCTCTAACGTCATTTTGGTAAAAAAATTAAGCTGGGCAAAATCAATTTTGGAAATTAGAATTTTTCTTAATTTTTTTATCCCCCCGATCGGCACGTACGCACCTGAGTTTTTTCGCTTCTGTGCTACTCCAGTGTCTAGCGTGCCTCTAACGTCATTTTGGTAAAAAAATTAAGTTGGCGAAAAATCAATTGTGGAAATTAGAATTTTTCTTAATTTTTGATCCCCCCGATCGGCACGTACGCACCTGAGTTTTTTCGTTTCTGTGCTACTCCAGTGTCTAGCGTGCCTATAACGCCATTTTGGTAAAAAAATCAAGCTGGCAAAAAATCAATTGTGGAAAATATAATTTTTCTTAATTTTTGATCCCCCGATCGGCACGTACGCACCTGAGTTTTTTCGTTTCTGTGCTACTCCACTGTCTAGCATGCCTCTAACGTCATTTTGGTAAAAAAATTAAGTTGGCGAAAAATCAATTGTGGAAATTATACCCCGATCGGCACGTACGCATCTGAGTTTTTTCGTCTGGGGGTTTCACTACTTTGAAATATTGTGAAAACTCACATTCCTATAAAAACAAACCAAATGTTGATTCAAATCAATACAATGAATGAATTAAAAATTAATGTTTTTTGTCCCTATCTCGCTTTGCCGTGCCCGCTCAATGTCTAGAATAGGAATAATTTGAAAATTATCTCCAATATAAATACATTGCTTCAACCGTTCGCTATGATTCGACCTAGATCAAGGTTATTAAACGAGTGTTCCAGCGTTGAGTAGATCCGGCAACACGGCTAATAGATGGGCGGGGACTGCTATCGGAACAAAATGTGCGGACGGCGGGCAAATTGCGGTGAATTTAAATACATGGGATAAGAGCCTGCCAGCGCCATCTAGTTCATACATTGTAACTATTCTTACAGGCGTAATGCTAAGGCGGCTTCTGTTACGGTGGCTATTCTGTGCTTTAAGGTAATTCCTACCTTTAACACGAAAATTAGTTTTAGATATTTTAAACTCTAAAGTCCTAATTACTACAAGAGAACTTCAAAGTTCCAGAAGCCTCGTTTAAGTTCCGAATGCTACTACTAGGTTCCATTTGGAACTTTAACCTATAATTTTTATATGTGAGTGTTATTTTCAGCCAGTGTGTTTTTCGTGCTATAATTTGAAATGTTGATATTTAAAATTGTAGCCACTCAAGAGAAGCGTTTTGTAATTTTGTATTGGAGACAAATGCTCGTGTTTCGATTCGTTTCATCCAACTGCTGGTTTAATTTTCTATAAAATGTGAATGTGTCTATCTATAATTTTTCTTTCTAATGGCTGACATTTTCATCACTTCGCAAAAAGGACCCAATCCTTCAAACGATTGTAAGGAACTAAATGTAGTTTCCATTTTGGTCCCTATAGAAGTGATAGTTACTTTAAAGTATTTTTTTGCAGTAATTGGAACTTTCTAGTAATTTTAAAATGGAGTGAGAAGTAAAACTTACCATACAGTAGTTTTCTCGAGTAGCGGGAAAGTTAATTTCACTTTAAATATGACTATATAGTTCCGTAACTTTGGAGATATTTCTAAAGTCGCTAAGATGTAGAAGTTACTTTCACCGTTACCATAAAGTAATGAAAACTTTAAAGTGATAAACAAGTAACACAACAAAGTAATTGTGACCATTGAATATAACTTTAGAGTTAACGTGACTTTAACGTAATTTTGCATAGTAACAATTCCGTTCCAGATACTTCAAAAACTACTTAGAAGTACTGAAACCATAAAGTTCCAACTTGTAGTAATAATTACTACGTAATTACTCATACTTTCTCAATACAAGTAATAAAAACTAATAAGTCTATTTTTAAGTAATAATTACGTAATAACTACTTATTCAAAGTTCCCATCTCAGTTACCGCAACTTTAATGCTGCTTGGGTACAGCCTTTGCTTATGCGGCATAAACTTTGGGTTACCTTATCATCAATATTCTGAATCACCACTCACCGAAATAAGAAAAAAATGTAGTTTTTAATTACATATTAATATTTAATTGTCTCATAAAAAATAAATTCCCCTTTCAAGAGAAGAACTATCTCACTGTTAAGAAAGTAAACTTGCCTGATTGATGAGCTTTTGTAACTATTTGTAAATTTTTGTCTATCGCAAATAAAATTCAGTTTAAAAAAGAAGTAGCAACAGAATCATTTGTGAATGATGAATTTAGCGTAAACTAACAATTCCATATACATACATAGATTTTATAAAATATATCTTAATCAAAAATCAAAAATAAAAAAAATAGTAACGTTTGAAAATTAGTAGGCGGGCATAAAATTAAAAAATAAACTACTTATGAGAGTATTCCTCTAGCATTATTTGTAATTTTGGGAAATAAAGCCGTTTTTCGGCAAGAATGATCAAAATGTGGCAGAATCATAATTTATAGATTACAAATCCCTACATAATGCTAACGTTATGTGTATATACAGGGTGTCTGGTTTTTCATATTGAATACCCCTGAAGGGTGAATTGAACGGGGCATTTTTTATAGATATGTCCTTGAAAGTTCATTTGCGAAGTATTGGTTTGGCATTGCCGCGAAATCCAGACCTACTGCAATTTTTTAAAGGGGTGCATTCTCTTAAAAACCATATTAAGCATTTTTTTTATTTAAAATCTGAGAGCACAGCGTTAAACAGGGCACACCAAAACCCCCACATACCAAATTTGAATAAAAAATATACAGGGAGTTTCATTCTGCAGGGTGCCAAATTTGAGCAAAATATTAAATTTAAAGGCATCTGGCATCTGGCATGGAATTACTTCAAAACAGTTGACTGAGTTGACTAGTCAACAGAGCCACTAAAAGTATTGGTGTATAAAGATTCAATACAAAAATACCTATACAGGGTATTTTTCTCAAAAATGCTCTGGAATTATTAAAAAAATATTAATAAACACAAAAGTATTTTTTTAAATGTCAACTAACAAATAAAAACAATTTAAATTATTGGACCTTTCTCAAGAAAGTCACTGTCTAACATGATACCTACATTTTCTGTGCGTTTCCTGTTGTGGCACACCAGCCATACCTTAACTCATATGGACTTAGTGACTGGCAGGCTTCTGTATTTTTTAGACTTAATTCGTTTATAATGTTTTGATATACTCGATTTTTGACCGGTATAAAGTTTCAAAAATTCAGCATTTTGAGTTGGCACGGAGAGGAACACCTTGTATATTTTTTATTGGATTTTTGCGTATCAACACTGTTAGTGGTCATCTTCATTATTCAACTGTTTCGAAGTAATTCCATGGCACATTTGACTCGCCAGATGCTTTTAAAATTCCTATTCTGCTCAACTTTGACACCCTGCAGAATGGAACTCCCTGTATATTTTTTGTTCAAATTTGATATGTGGGGGTCTTTCTGTGTCGTGATTAACGCTGTGGTGTCAGATTTTAAATAAAAAAATGCCTAATATGGTTTTTCTAAAAACGCACCCCCTTAAAAAATATCAGTAGGCCAGGATTTCGCGGCAATGCCAAACCAATACTTCGCAAATGATGATCTTTCAGGGACATATCTACAAAAAATTTTTCAGGAGTGTTAACTTGAAAAACCAGACACACTGTGTATATGCCGATGTTCGTGGCAAATATAAAATTTACTTACTAGTTAGTTCCAGTAGGTAATTAAATCATTTCTGTCTATAATTATTTTCTCGTCGGCACTGCAAGGAGGTCCAATAATATTACAAAAATTACACTGAAGTAGTTCGGCGAAATGAAGAAATATTTCTCACGAACCATCGGTCAGCTTTTCTAATCGACGTTCTCTCCATTTTTCTATCCTCGGACATCGTATGGCACGGCGGCGGTCTAATAACGCGACCGATTTGGCCTGGGCATTCCTCGGCTATAAAGAAGATCGCCGTAGTAATTATATTTTTCCACGTATCAATGAACGAAAAAAGGCGAAATATTATTCCGCGTTATTTCCCACACGATTTCATCATCTGTAGCAAACCTAATTTATACCTTTACCTCTCATGGGCGGTCGTAGAACTTTTTGCTGCGGCAATCAAATGCTGAACTAAATGTAAAAGTACCCGACATTCCAGGTATCTAATCACTGCGATCACCATCAAAATCGGAAGTTGCAGTATTATTAGTTTTCTTCAAAAACAAATTATCAAATTTTATTTTTTGGTCAATAATATATTAATATTGTTATATTGTTATTCTAAAAAAGGCGCGCAGTTTTACGGCGCCAATTTCGGGAACGCATAACAATCTATCTATCCATAACTTACATAGTATAAATGGGCTATATAAGTCTGCGATAGCAGTGACTATAGAAAGAGTCTTCTATATAGAAAGAATCTTCTAGAATGCTTTCTATAGTCACTGGCGATAGGTAGTTCAGTTTCTACCGTGGTAATATGCACAAAGGACAGAAGCTCGAGGCACGCGCCTAATTTAATAAATCACACGATTTATTCAATGAAAATTGAATACCTGTGATCGCAAAGGGGGTATGAAATATTTTCATCAGCAGTTTTATTCTTATCTTCTTACTTGCGTACTTATCATTGGCAGCCCGTGCAGAAACGCGGAAAAATTATTTATTAAAATGCAAGTTCATGTGACCAATATAGCTTGAAAATTCAAATAAAAAAGAGAACTTATGAAAGTGAACTGGGTTCAGTGCCAGAGATAAAAAAAAACAATGAATTGTAAAAGAAACTAAAATTATATTACACAAACAAACAAAAAAGACAGGTAGTAGGTATGTATATCGCATAATATATTAGTTAAAAAATAATGGTTTACCTGACAAACGCTATTATTTGAAAAAAATAGAAAATAAATCATTACCTGAGAACTTTTCGCGAGCACACCACACTCTTCTTATAATTTTTAAATTACACGACAAACTATATCGTATCTTTGCTGCCGTCGCCGCCATATTTTAACAATTTATGCGAAAAAAATGCAAAAATGCGAAAAAAAAAAAAAGATTCTGTAATAAATTAAAGTACAGAATTTTCACTACAAAATTGGTCCTTATCATTTTTTCCCATAAAACCGACTTATTTTGGATAGGATACAAACAAAGATCACCATTTCACATGCAGTGAAAAGTAACCAATTTCCACACCACCATGGCGCGTTTCTTTCTGTATGGTTTCTCAATTGGCCTAATCCACATATTAATTGCTTAGTAAAAATTACATTTTTTTCGCTTTATCTATGTTTCTGCTAGTTGAAGGCAACAAAATCTCAGAGACGTTAGCATGGCATCAATGGGGAACTTGAACAATTTTTTTATTTCTATAACGTTATGACCGCAAGCTATTCATTTGAAACGACACGAAAAGCGCGGGAATGGTCGTGACGTCACACCGCTCGATCGATCGGAAAACAGTGACAGGAGTGACAGCTACACAGAATTAGAGAAGGAAGAATGGAAATTGAACGTTAAAACAAACAGTTCGGCGACCCATTTCCAGAGGGATGTGATGTAGGTCAAAATTTAACCAGCAATTCTTTAACTGAATGGTGAGGCTACGGGATTAGTAATTCGTAGGTCCCTGGTTCAATCCCACAACAAGTTATTTTTTATTATCACTGTATTCTACCTCTTATATTTATATCACTGATTATCATTTTTAGTAACAATTGGACAATGGTTATTATGAAGATTATTACCCGCAATCTACTCCGCATAGTGTATTTAAATTCAGAGTTTTAAGACCCGAGGCAACACGGGCGTTAAACAACCTCCTCGGCCAAAAAAGTGCGCTTACGCATCTCCCAATGTAAGTACTATTTAATTCAGCACACTCTTTTCAAACGTTATCAACAGTAGACTGAGATTGGCTATAATAAGAGGGATAGACAAGTATAGGACTTTCTAGTTGCTCCATCTAAAAAAGCGTGCGCGGTGCTGTAGTTTTTTTATATGTGCCGCCCATATTAGTTTACACATGGTGTTGCCGCCCACCAGAGGCGCCACCACCAACGAGCTACTTGACGTCACAACCAAGGAGGGGGCGTTTCAAGAATGATTTGAATTATGCAGTTTTTAATTGCTTACATTTATTACATAAATATAAACAATGAGTTTTTTTGTGAACTGTGGTTCATTTGATGGCAATAAATTACGTTTGAAAGTAATAGTTTCAAATTTAATTTTTGTGCAAGTTCCCCATTCTGGCACGGCAGCTTCTTTTCTACTTTCTGCATCAATTTCATTATATAGACAGTGCCGACAGTGGTATCAGTGTCTTCATCTTCATCACTAGGTATATATTTATTGTCACAGTTTGAGCAAGTTATAAAACAGTTGAGCCCTGCCTTTCTTCACCCGCACATGCTTCCCGACATCTCTTTTTGCATTTACAAGAAATTAATCGAAGAAGAACTTGGAGTGTAGTCAGAGTGACAAGACCATTTTTGTTCTTCGTCCAACCCCATTGTTCTGTAGGTTTTTCGATACCATTCCATTGCTGTACCTGATGATACATTCGGAACGAATGTTGTCTTACTGCTGCTTCTTTAGGAGGCAATGGCGCGTTGTTAAATTTATGCCTGCGAAAGTGGTTGCTAGGTACAAAAAGTATTGCTTAGCAACCCTTACGCAGCAAGGACCTTAAAACCATTAATAAAATATATGTAGCAACGCGAATCTTGCGTCAATTTTAATAGGTTTCACAACAATCGTTTTACAAACTGGTTTTAATCATAAAGAACACGAATTATACCAAAGAAAAATTGATAATTTAGATGTTTCTCTGGCGTCAAATAAGAGCCGCATAACAGAACAAATTTGACAGGCACCGCACTACCGATGGGGTGAGAGTACGCGATTAGTAATTCGTAGATCCATGGTTCAAACCCACACAAAGCTCAACATTTGTTATTTATTTTTTATTATCGCTGCATTCTGCCTCATATTTATCACATCACTGATTATCATTTTTAGTAATTGAACAAAGGTTATTTTGAAGATCATTATTGCTCACAATCTACTCCATATGTATTTAGAGCTTTATTCAAAGTACCTATAACTTGAAATTTTCGGTAGCAGGAAAAATGTAATACATTGCACGATGCGTAAGCTCTTTTTTGGCCTCGGAGGTACTTTTAATGACCGAGGCAACGCTCGCGTTGCCTCGGTCTTTAAACAACCCGGCCAAAAAAGTGCACTTACGCATCTGGCAATGTAAATAACTATTTTTCGCAATTTATTACAAACAATATATGGTGGCGTCGGCGACAAAGATACGAAGCGGCAAAATAAAAATACGAAAAAAGCAGTTCAAAATACTGGACAACTCGATCCGTTTTGAAAATTTTCGTGGTGAGTCTGCTTCTCTAACCTTTAACAAAGAGGTTTAGAGGTTTTTGGTGAGTTTCTTGATTTATTTAATATGGATTTTTCGACGTTCTTGTATTTGTGTTATTTTATTTGCGTGCAACATGGTTAACTCAATCAATGCTGAGTAGATGTAGGATGGTCCTAATGTATCTAAGATGCACATCAGGCTGCTGTGGAATATCGAAGACGGTTTCCTAACAGGCAAAATAACTTGCCATGTTTTGTAAGAACTGTGATGTTCTGCGCCTCCATGACAAAAGGCACTGACACTGAGCACTGAGCAATTGCTCGCGAATTGAAGATTATGCGGTGATCCCGCAATATACCTAAAAGTCTGTCCAAGTTACAGCGGCAGTAGATATAAACCAGGGACCCCTAGACGTGCGCGTCGAAATCTATTAGTTTTGAAAACTATAAATTTCGACGTGCACGCCTAGGGATAATCAGTCCTCTCCATCTCGCCTTGGTTCTATTTTTAATTGCGAATACGAAAGCGCGGTGCATTTTTTGCACTGTTGCAGTCGGCCAATAGCGACAAATCGTTCCCCGCGCTCCCCGCTTCCCCGCGGACGCAATCTCTCAGTGCGCCTACAATACAGGGAATTTCATCTAAAAAATATAAGTTTGGTCTATATCTCCGAAATGCAACATTCATTGGTTTTTCTGAATACACAACTGAAATCGCAAGAAAATTTTATATGATTTTTATATTTACATTTTTTTCCAAAATTAAAAACAAAAATGTTAAGAGGGGTAGAATATTATATGAATAACCCTGTACTATTAAATCATGACGGAATCAGATAGATAGTCCTATTATTTATATTGCATTAAATCAACATAATGAACCATTATTGCCTTGTTAAAAAATCATCAAATAACTCTCAGAGTGTATCTTAATCCTTCCTATCTAGGGTTTCACGAGACGAGAAATCTCGTCTCGAAAAGAATTTCTCGTCTCCTCTCGATCATCGAGACGAGAAATTAACATACTCTTGTCTCGATGTCTTTCTCGAAAAAAATTCTCGATCTCGATTCGAGACTCTCGAACTTTTCGAGAGTCTTGAAACTGTGTTCATAATTTTTCGAGTAATTTTTATTTACCGATTGTACAGCCCCAGGCCTACAGCGAGAACACGAAAACTCAAAATAAAATTTCGAAAAGGGGTTCTTAAATGGAACATACTAAGGTCCAATTTTGACCGAAAATTAGCTTTTTTGATGTTTGGGAAAATGGCCGCTGTGACGTCATCGATATTATTTTCCCAGAAACATACCAGTTTTTCTCTATATATTGAAAGTCCTTATCATTCTCAACAACTTTTATAGAAAGAAATTTTCTGTATCTTTTGTCGTCCCAAATCTACAGGGTCAAATATGTAAAAAAACATGGAATTTTTTCTAATCATTTTTCGAAATCTAGATAGCTATGGAAACAATTGCTAGTCAGAAATTATTTAAGAGTGTTAGGGTGCCTTGCGCACCTTTAAATTTATTCAACTGGAATATTTTAAAAAAAATTTTTGTAACAAACAATAATAACAAACAAGTTATTAACACGCACAATTCAGTCGCAGACGGGCATTACTTGCATTGGCCCTCAAAAAGAATATCGTCAACAATGCACCATTTTTGCTGTCATGTCTATTGTCATTCATTATTTGCCTTCAAAACTTTCATGGCACACTTTTCTAAACGCAGAAAATTATTAAATTGTTATTTTTGGACTTAATTTATCCGAATTTATTGAAGATTGCCCGTGATTTTTTAAGTATTCAGGCTACATCTGTATACCGGCAGAAAGGCTCTTTTCACGGGCAACCTTAACAATAAGGAAAGAACGAAGCCGACTAACCGGGGAAAAAATTATGCAGTTGTGAGAGTTGTGCCATTTTTAAGTTTTCAAAAACTACCTATAATTTTTAGTTACGAAAATTCCATACCTACCTTTTTTGACCAATCAGAGGTTCATTTTTCGCTTTGTTGCCATGGCAACTCAAAAAATTTCCGGAAATATGCTCACTTGCTCTAGGCGCTGTAATCACCTCCTTGCATTGGCCCTCAAAAAGAATATCGTCAACAATGCACCATTTTTGCTGTCATGTCTATTGTCATTCATTATTTGCCTTCAAAACTTTCATGGCACACTTTTCTAAACGCAGAAAATTATTAAAGGCGAGGTGATTACAGCGGAAATTTTTTGACAGATGTCATTATTATAATGTGACATTGTAACATATACTCAACAAAAATGGTGATAATAATTTCATTTAATTTACGTGTAGGTAGGGAATTTTCTTACCAAATCCCCACGTTCTTGAATTAATATCCGGAAATTTTTCTCCAATTTTCTTAAAAAATTCGTGTACTCGAAAAATTTCCGGCAATAATTCAAGCAATAGGGCGATTACTAGTGAATTTTTTTTGTTGTTTTTATTCTAATCTTCGTTTTTTGCATTATGTACAAAATTATGTTATTAGAAAAGTTTATTTTATTTAGGATTTGTTAATTTTATATTTTATTGCATTTAAAGTGAAATAAAAGTTATTTTTGGAAATATCGAAAAAAATTCTCGATCTCGAGAAGTCTCGAAACATTTTTCTCGATCTTGTCTCGACAAAAAAAATGCAGTCTTGTCTCGATCTCGTCTCGAAATCGAGACGGGACAAGACGAGAAATCTCGAATTTCGAGAGACTCGTGAAACCATATTCCTATCGCCCTAGCCGAGCGCCCATGCGGCGCCTCCTCATTATGAAAAATGATCTCAAATTTCTGTGCCGAGTGGCAATCAGAGCTGTTAGCGGGATGGGCGCACACCTATATGGACAAGCGAATGTGGGGAATCCGTGTACGAGCGGCCGAAGAAAGCCACTCCGAGATTCCTGAAACGGGAGCGAGATCCTGCGCTTCTTTGGCGCTTTATTAAAAACGGTGGAAACGGATGAATTATCGACGGCGACACATGCTTGACGCTAATGAACTTTTTGTGAAAAAGTCGCCGAAGGTTTCAGTTTACATTTTCAGTTAATTGCGACAAAAACTGTTCTAATTCGAGAGATTTATGGGTGCGATGACGCTGAATTCTGTCCACTGTCCACAGCAATAAAGTTTCAGCATTTAATCTTTTCATCCGAGAGCATCCTTCGTAACATTTTACCTATTTCTCCTCACAGTACAGGGTTATTCACATAACATTCTACCTCATTCACTTTTTTCTTTTTAATTTCGGAAAAAAAAGTAAATATGAAAATTTAATAAAATTTTCTTGCAACTTCAGTTATGTATTCAGAAAAACAAATGATTGTCACGTTATGGAGATATAGACCAAACTTATGTTTTTTTCAAAAATCGAGAGGGTGCTCCATCTAAAAAACATAAGTTTGGTCTACATCTGTAAAACGCGACAGTCATTTGTTTTTCTGAATACACAACTGGAATCGCAAGAAAATTGTGTACAATTTTGATATTTACATATATTTTTTTCAAAATTAAAGACAAAAAGTTAAGGGGGTAGAATGTCGTATGAATAACCCTGTACAGTAGGTATGTCCCAAATTTGACACTTTTGGGGGCTTCTCCTGTTTCCCGAGATGGACAAAAGTATTCCAGTGCTCGATTTCGAGAAAAGTTGAATGCCGAAAACCGCATCTCGATATCTTGATTAGGAGATACAGGATGCGTTTCTCCAAATGTCGCGTTTTCTTAAAAGTGCCGTAACTTTTTATTTATGATTTTTTCTCGTTTTCGTATAGAAACATCCTTAAAGTAGTTTTTCGTTCGAAATTTACTGAAGTGAACGTTGAGTTTCTAAATGTTTCCCTTTCCGAGATATAACAAAAAATATTTTTTATATGGGAAATCTTAATTAAAATGTTATAACTTACAAACGGTAAACTGCAGAAAGCTGCGATCTTCACGAAGGAATTCTAGGCAGAAATTTGCACAAAAATGTTTTCAGAGAAACGGAAAATATTCACAAATAAAAAAGTTAAAAGACGTGTGGGTTTTCCAGATATCATCATTATAATGGTTCGTTTATTTTAAGCCTTTAGTTTCGTAACTTTTTCTTTGCGAATATTTTTCGTTTTTCTGAATATTGTTTGTGCGATTTTTTGCGTACCTAGAGCTTAGTTTTCTGTAGCATGTTTTTTCATTTCATTTATTGAAAGTTT
This sequence comes from Pseudeuparius sepicola, assembly GCA_963920635.1. Classification (NCBI taxonomy): domain Eukaryota; kingdom Metazoa; phylum Arthropoda; class Insecta; order Coleoptera; family Anthribidae; genus Pseudeuparius; species Pseudeuparius sepicola. The sequence continues at coordinate 21,959,572 of OY987306.1, forward strand.
GATTTAAAATATTTTACTTAGAGAATTTCGGTAAAATTTCAAATTGCACTTAACATTATTAGAATTTTAACACGATATTTCGCGCTAAAAAACATTATTTCATCGATCACCTGTCTTTTTCACCAGATCCCCAAGGGGACCCCAAGTTAAAATGAATTAAATTTATTACAATATCTAAAAACGCAATATTTTTAAAAGGACCGTCGATTTCAAAAATGTAAAAATATATTGGGACCTAAGTTTGTATTTTTCAACTTTTTTGTTTCCTCTGGATAGATTTCCATGGTCCAAAAAGTCCTACTTTTATTTCAAAAAATTTTGCGCATACAAAAAATTAAAAGAAATAAACTCCTGGACAAAATTAACGCACTACTCATATTTTTCCCGATATTTTTTTATATTTTTGAATTTTTTTCTAGGCCATGGACTTTGTTTGACAGTGACAGTTGTTATTTAAGCTAACTATAGTATCACATAACCTTGTTTTGACAGCAATTCGTATTAAACCTCGTTTTACACTAAAATTGTGCTAAAATTTTCTTACAAAGTGCTGATTAAAGCAAAGTGTCTGTGAAAAGCAAGCTTTCGATTGTGATTGTTTTTATGACGTGCATGTTGGGAAGTTCAATTGCGAGTAAATCAAGTAAGGAAATGAACCGCCAAAGAAATTGAGAATGCAGTGCGAGCATCGACTTTGCTAGATGAACTATATTTAATGCGATATTGCCACAAAAGTGGCACAGAGAACCATATATGTGAAAATAGTCACACGAATTATTTTTACACCTGGAGGCGGGTGACCCTAATTACTAAAATGTTTAGAAAACATCCTCGCCAATGTATACAAGGGAGAGTTGATAATGTAAATACGAGGAACAATTAATAAGTAATAGCAATAACAAATCAAAGTCAACCGCCGATTCGGCAGAATCGACGGCTATAAATTCGGCGCCAGCCAAGAGCTGGGCATCAGTGGCATCGGCTTCTTAGTCACCACTAGATCCTCGACTACTCCCCTGAAGAGTCCAAGGCATCGGCGTGTTCGCCACCGGGGTCGAAACAGGTGGAGTTCCCCCTAGTTAGCTGCAAGAGCATCGGCGTTTTCGTCACCCTTGGAGCGCTGGGGTAGTTGGGGGTCGAAGGGTGTTCCGAGAAGTCCGGTTCCCCGGATCCGCGGCCCGCTCGCCGTAGGTCCGAACGGTCGCGAAAAGCCTGCCTCCCTCGCCCGTCCGAGTCGCCGCCCTGATCGCCAGGATGCGTGTCCTAAGGGTCATACTGTGAGTCGTCTGAATAAAACCAAGTTTTTATAATTACCTCGTGTCGTTAGTAACGTGTGTGTTCTCCTGGGATTACCTACGTCCAGCATCCACTGCCAGTCGTCCCCCTCAAAGATCCCCGGCAAGTCGGGAGGGACAACAGGGTTCTCTCGCGGCACACACAGGGCATTCCCAGCCCGGTGTGACAATATGTTGCTGATTTGTTAGAAATACATCATTCCAGCATCTGCCGCATGGTGAGACGACGTAATGAGACAGGCTCGTACCATCGAAGAGCAGGACATGGGCGAAAACGTTGCACTAAATCAAATTGATGATCGTTTATTGAGACAACGTGCTCTCAGAGTGTCAGAGACAGGAGAGTCACCAGCAGTCTGCTAAAAGAATGAATTAGCAGATGTTCGAAATATCGATAAATCGTCTCCGACTCCGATGAAACTAGAGTTAGCCTTAAAGCTCCAAATGGACGTGAGCAAGCCTGGCAAAGGCGAGGAGAAAGGTTTGACAGCTGCAATATCTCTCCTAAAGTATCTTTTGGTGGTGGCTCTAAAATGTTTGGGAGGGGGGGGGGGGGAGGGGAATTTGCTTCGATGTTCGTACGGAGTTGGCCCCTATAATTACGGGGTCTATGAATGCCCAATTTTACTTAGACAACATTGTTGTCGAACATGTAATGCCTTTTGCTCCGTTTGATGAACCTAATTTACTATTCATACAGGACAACGCTCATCCCCATATAGCTAGACAGGTTATTGGCTACCTAAATGATGTTAATATCCCTTTATTACAGTAGCCACCTAACAGTCCTGACATGAATCTTATAGAGCATCTATGGGACTATCTCAACAAAAAAAGATTGGAAATCGTATATCCCCTGTTGCTATCACAACCATAACTACACAGGTCGCTATTGAAGAATAGGAGAATATTCCGCAAGCTTTTGTTGAACATTTGATGTCAAGCATGCCTCGACGAGTCGAGGAGAAGAAGTAGATGAGGGCCTACACGGTATTAGTGTTGACCCAGATGCATTTATTCTCTTTAGCTTATTTTTGTCTTTTCTTAATTTGGAGTTATGTTAGCTTATTTATGTGTTTTCAGCAAAAACACATTTTTAATGAAACATTGAGGCAAATATGCCATATTAGTCATATTTGACTAATTTGTAGGTTGTTCAATGTCCATTATCATTTCAATGTAACTTAGTTTTATTTTTTGGTTTTATTGTAAATATTTTGATTAATTAAAGTGGTGCGTTAATTTTGTCCCGGAGTTTATATAGGGGGTACAAAATATACGGGAGCAAACAGTCCAGTGGGTTAAATTTTAACATTACATTACACTACTCAAGATACAATATTAAGAATTTACTTCATATTATTATAGGCACGGCATTTTTTGCTAGAAACGTCCTTTCACATCAACATGTTCGTCCTCTCTGCAAAGCAATACAGGCTGAGTCGATGAGGCAGTTTTTGTAAAAGAAATTTAATATTGGATAAAAAATTGCATCTTAAATTTTCCTTTACGAATTAACAATTAATCGGAAAAGTGAAATTAGACATGAAAACAAGAAATATTTAAAATTTAAAAATAAATTAAATTAATTCAACGAAAAGTGATTTTAATCCTATAATCTGATCATAGGGTTGCCAGATAAATTTTAATTACGGCATTTTACTTGCATTTTTATTAATGTTTTATTAATTCCCTGTTATGTTTCCATTGGTTTTCTAGAAGTAGTCTAGAATTTTTTGATTTGCAGATCTATTATTGGTCAGGAATAGGCCTGAGACAAAATATCGATAAAATCGAAAGTATCGATACTATCGATTTTATCGATACTCGATATTCAATTCCGATAAATCGAAATATCGATATTATCGATTTTATCGATATTTTCGATTTTATCGATATTTTCGATTTATCGATCTTTTCGATTTTATCGATCTTTTCGATTTTATCGATCTTTTCGATTTTATCGATCTTTTCGATTTTATCGATATTTTTGATTTTATCGATCTTTCCAGTTATATCTATATCTATCTTTTGAAATTGTTTGCAAAAATAAAGGAAATTGCTACACCCATTGCGTCCAGACCTCGCCCACAGCAAGCCGATCGGCCTTTTTTTGTCTAGCTTCCTAAATAAAACTGATTCTATCGATTTTATCAATAAAATCAATTATATCGATAAGATCGATTTTATCGATAAGATCGATTTTATCAATATGATCGATAAGATCGATTTTATCAATAAGACCGATTATATCGATAAGATCGATTTTATCGATAAGATCGATTTTATCGATAATATCGATAAGATCGATTTTATCGATAAGATCGATTATATCGATTTATCGATTATATCGATTTATCGATTTTATCGATATTTTTTCAGTATCGATTTCCGATACTGAAATTCGGAGATCGAACAGCCCTAGTTAGGAATATTCTAGAATAGTTTCCCACGTTCCATTTGAGGAGGTATATATATTATAGACTCTGGGGATGGTATCTGAGAATTAGTTGAAAGTTAGAACGCGATTTTGATGCGAATTTTGAAGCTGAGTAATATTCTTACTACCTGACAAGTGTAGGTATTAATTTGTACAGTTTAACCTTAATATATTTTAATATTCAGTTAAAAGCGTTTTACAATTGTTTGTCTTAGTCAAAACCTACTCTAAATCAATGCTAGAATGATTGAGCGAAATGTTACTGTTTGTTATTTCATCAAAATTTTGAAGTACCAATATCCTGAAACGGTTGTTCCTAGCATAAGTAATGCTTCGGAATAAAACATATTTATATCCGCAAAAGAATACATCTAGACGTTTTAAATCATGTGTGTGAAATGCTCTAGGTGGCGCCAAATGTTTGAATTCCTCGATCCAAAATAACCCCAGTTACCAAATTTCGTGCAAATCTACCGGTTCATTCAAAAGTTATTTAAATTTAAATTTTGTCATCCCGTATCTTTTTATATAGGTATGCGTTTTCCCCTCGCCCCTTTATATGAACTATACTCGTCTCATTTATCGATGTTCTTTCAGTCTTTCAAGCCTGTAGGTACACTGTTTTTTAAACATTCTGTATATCTGGTCAAGATTAAAGATTTGATAACCTGTATATTCACAGATTGGTAATATTTTCAGATAAAAATATAAACAGGTATTTCGTCAATTATTGTTAATATTTTCTTATACACGGAAAAATAATATTTTTTACCATCTAACTGAATAATTAATAATAAACATTTTGAAGTAATACTTCTAGGTGTACCGTTACGTAATTTCTATTTCTAAATTATAATGTATGTTTTTTTTGTACACAAAAACAGTAGATGTACGTTGCCAATTTCACTCGCAATTTTATGAAGCATGAACATTATTTATTAAAGGCGCTTCCACGATACATTTCGTGTATGTATGCCAATTTCATAATCAAAACTAAAACTATATAAATCCAACTGGCAGCCATCGTTAGGCATCAGTCTCAATTATAACATCGACAAGACATTAACAGCGACCAAGTCAAATAAAATCATTATGAAATTCATCGTGGTGCTCTGTCTGGTTGCAGCCGCGTTAGCTGCTCCTGGATATCTTTCCAGCTACCAAGTGCCAATACTTCAGACCAAGCCTGATGTTTTGGAGCAACCCGAATTGATGCCAATCGTCACCCACAAGGTTGTGTTGGTAGTTGCAAACCAAATAGTGCCAGCGGTTTCTTACTCTAAAGTTTCTTTATATGGAGGGTCCTATGGGAAATTCTACGGGGGACACCATTATTTGTAAGATTTGTGCGGATGTCTTTAGCTCATAAATTAGATATATGTTCAAATGTTTTTATTTTAAAAAAATAAAGTGTATCTTTCAAAATAACGCTCGAGTTGATTTTCAGCATATAAGAAGGTAATATTTAGTGTTCCCAGTGATGTAACAGATAAATTTTTTTCGGTATCTAGATACAGATACTGTCTGGCGGATGTATCTAGATACAGATACCAATACATTTTTTCCAAAGTATCTGGGTACAGATACAGATACATTAAAAAAGTATCTAGATACTTCCAGATACATTCAGATACTATCAGTTAATTAAGAAAATTTCAGACCTCATAAGGCAATCAATATACTTACCTACTTATATATTTATGAGACAAGTGTGTGAGTGTGTGTAGGTAAAGTAGAACTGTTTAGACGAATGTGAAGTTTAGATTGTCACTAATTGAAACAAGTTGTGGGTTAGTAGTTTACCGTGTACGTCACTCCAAAGTGAGCACTGAGTAGGTGCTTTATGACGTACAGTATTTTAAAAAAAACACTAAATCACACCCCATTTTATTATTTGTATTGTTTATTTTGTTTAACATTAGCAACATTTCGAAGTTTTCATCGCTGAACCTGTTACACCTTAGCGTTAAAATTTGTCCTCCTGTACTAAAGAGGCGCTCGACTGGCGCAGATGATGGTAAAACCGTGTTATATTTTTTGCCTCATCCGTTGCACAAAGCATGTAATCCTATTTGAATTACAATAAACTTAAAATTAATTTTTGCCCATAGGAACGATTTAAAAATTAAATATAGGCACGTGGCCCGCCTTGGCATCGTGGCTAAAGAATTATCTAGTATCTAAGTATCTAGATACTTTCAAAAGGATCTAGATACTAAAGCAGATCCTGATTTTTGTATATAGGATATGTATCTAGGTACATAAAAAGTATCTAGATACAGTATCTAGATACATGTATCTCGATACATTACATCACTGAGTGTTCCTATATTACCCGAACCCTAAGTATCTAGAATATCGCCGTCTTCTAATGTTGTAAGTACGGAATGATTGATTACATTTAGACAAGTTATAATTTATTTATTTTTAGAAATACGAAGACAAATGTTGAAGAGTTTGATCTAGACCTCCATCAGAATTCGTTAAGTGAAGGATTTTCAGTTACTTATTAAACTCATGTTTAATTCTCAAAAATCAAATGATTATTATAAACAAAAAATGTAATTTTCTTACACAAAATATGATTTTTTTTATTACCGGATACATAATATACCTCTATTTTATAATAGGCATCTACAGTAAATCCACGGTTGGAGTAAATAAGAGGGAAAACTTTTTTAAGTTTTAAGGAAAAAGCACACTTATTTAAAGTTAGATGGGCATGGATAAACTTAATATTTCATCTACTGGGTGTCCAGAAAAATAAAAAATATGAAAACTACCTATAGTTGTTCCCTTTGGAACTAGGAACAGTTGAATTCAAAGTTAGGACGTGGATAATTCCCATTTGTGGTTGAATTGGTCCAAAATGGGGTTGTCATGGAGAAACTCTATATTTAATGCAGGGTGTCTAGGAACATATTACTTCTGTTTTTAAATAAAACAATTCGTACACAAAACCCTTACCGTAGTGGTATTAAACCAATTCTTTGGTGTAAAATTAGCATTTCTAAGATAATGACTGTTAGGATTTTTTAAACGAAGTACAGGGACCCAAGTGAGGAATAAAATGTCATATTGATTATAGACAATGTAATATTCGTCACAACCTATTATGCGAAATAACGTCTTTTTTCATGGCAACCTCAATTTTCTTCCTTATTCTGTGGAAATTAGGGTTCCTGGATAGGGAGAGTTGGGACAATAAAGTCATTGGTGTCATTATTCTCCAATTTTGGGCATTATAGAAATAGCTAGATTATTTTCTATCTTTTGCCCTCGCAAAAATTTTAGATTTCCATAGAAACTGTATATGTAAAGTTAGAGGATTTTTGTATTTAAGTTATAATTTATGTCAAATTAAAAAAAAAGATGGGAACTCATGGGCGGAGTGTTTTTTTTTAATAGGAAACTGAAACGGTGTATATCTGGTTGCCGTCTATAAAAAAACTTTAACTCAACTTTTAAATAATTCAAAAGAAAAATGTAAAATACTGCACATTAGTTTTCAAGCATTAGTTGCAGCTGCCCGATTATTACAAATAACGAAATACTTGGTATGGCGAAAATAATATGGTTTAGCGCGCATGCTAGCAAGAAGTGTAAAAAGCTCTGGGAGTCGGGAACTTGAATATATTTTTTTATTTCTTTAATATATTTACCTATCTATAGAAAGAACCCATACCAAATATCAGCCCTCAAATCACAATATTTAATTGGCAATAAATAATTAAGTTTGTGACCGCAAGCTATTATTTGAAACTACACGAAAAGCAATGGAATGGTCCTCTAAATTTAACAAGCACTTCTTTAACTGAATGGTGAGGCTACAGGACTAGTAATTCGTAGGTTCCGGGTTCAATCCCACACTGCATTCCACCTCTTATATTTATCAAGGATTATCATTTTTAGTACTTAATAATTGAATTTATTCAAATTTTAAAAACTGCGTTTTGAGTTTGTGGGAATGCACAAACTTTTGTCAAGAATACAATTTTCTGATAAATGTAAAAAAAATATGGTGCGTAGTTTTTGCCGGGCACTGTATAAATTTAATATATTAATTTTATCAAATTTGCTGTTTAATCTTTAATTTTATTACTAAGTCGTGATTTGTTGGCAAAACTTATAGTTTCAATGTGACCTTCATTACACTTTTCACTTTTTCATAATTAAACTGTGGATTTTGCCAACAAATATATACGATTTAGTAACAGTAATAATAGTAATTAAATGAATAGGAGGAGCTTTTCAAATAACCCGCCATTCAGGGGATATGACGGACATACAGATACATATACATATAGATATTCCTGTTGTCATTGAATCTATCCCAAATTATTTTTCATCCACAAACTTGATGTGACTTGATATGCAATAGTTTAGTCGTAACTAAAAGTTACGATTCAACTATTCTTAGTGGCACTTTTTGGAAAGGCTAAAAATAAAGGTAGTTTACTCTTATAACAGTATAAGATATAAATATAATTTTTTTAAAATTATTTTCCTTCAATTTTTTTTTCACAGATTCTAGCTGCATAAGGTCCTTTATTGTAAAGAAACTCACCCGGTGTCCACGCTACTCCTATAACTTTATAATTTTTTGTTTTAGATAAAAGTTGTAGGGAATTTTGTGCAGTTTTCGAGGATAGTAGGAAATTTTTAAGCAGACTGTAGAGCTTTTCACGTAGATACTACATGTTAAAAAATGATTTTGAAACTCGGCCGATTAGCCGAAAAATACGGAATTGTGAAGTGTCAAACCGAAACACATTGTATACACGAAAAGAAAATGTTGGCAATAAACAAGCTCCCTAAACTCATTGCTTGGCATTCGCAAATACAAGATCTTCGGGGTAGATAAAAGCGGTGGATTCGTATCTTCTATTTGACCACCGTGGATTTCTAATCTCGTTCAATCTAATATTCAAATTGGTATGGGCTAGAATCTAGCCCTGTTTGGACAGCTTATTTGTATTTAATTCGTCGAGTGCCCACTCAAGCTGTTGAAAAAGCAGACTGGAGAGGCCGTATACCTATGTGTACCCCGGGAGCTTCCAACACTTGTCGACCTGCTGGTGTTCGGCAGTAGAAACATGAGAAGGAATACCGAATCGTGCCGATGGTCCTTCAAAATGCAAGTCATTTCATAGAGTTGTAGGAAATATGCTGTAGCCGTGACATTCTTTGTTTTGAAATTATACATGAAGAATCGTAGATTGATTCGGACACCGGAACACTATGAAAGCGCTGTGACAACCTTTATTATAATAATTGTTAAGAATAACTTCACTTGTTAGTATTTATGTGTGGGTCGAATCTTAGAATCACTTCCTGACATCCGATTGAGCTGAAATTTTGCATTCACCTTTAGTTTCGGCGACAATACAATATGTAATACTCAATATTGTAATACTTACAAAATGGCCGCCTCTCCAAGATGGCGGATGATGTCCTTTTTCTCAACCCCCTAAATATGGATATCAAATGAAAGGGCTTAAAAAGTAGAAAACGAAAGAGTCAGTAACATCACACTAAATTCAAGATGGCGGATGATGTATTTTTTGTCAACCCCCTAAATATAGGTATCAAAGGAAAAGACTCGGGAAAGGGCTTAAAAAGTAGAAAACGATAAAGTTAGTGACATCACACTAAATTCAATATGACCGCCGCTCCAAGATATGAGTATCAAATGAAAGGGCTGGAAGAGTAGAAAACGAAAAAGTTAGTGACATCGCACTAAATTCAAGATGGCGGATTACCTATTTGATACCCAACATGGGTATCAAATAAAAGGGCTCGACGGGTAGAAAACAATAAGATGAATGATTTCATACGAAATCCAATATGGCGGCCGCCCCAAGATGGCTTACTAATTTTCTTTACCACCCTCTTGACATGGAAATCAAATAGGTACTAAAAAGCACATAATAAAATTGGAAATAAAAAAAACCTTTTTAAAAACAAGTTTTTATTTAGGCCATGTACTAAAACGAATAAAACTAAATTTCTTTGCCACCCTCCTGACATGGGAATCAAATAGGTACTAAAAAGCACATAATAAAATTGAAAATAAAAAAACCCCTTTTAAAAACAAGCTTTTATTTAGGCCATGCACTAAAACGAATAAAATAAGTTTAGGTTTCCGTTAAGATAATTCAATTCCAAATTGCGACCAGTTTTTTCAAATTGAAGAGCTTGTCGCGCGAATTGTAAATAAAAAAATGCATACTTTGGCAAATAGGTACTTGCTTATCAACCAATCACTGTCCAATAAAATTAATCGGTACCAACTTTCATCAACATTAGGTAATGTACCTAGTTGTTAACAGAAAATTAAAAAATGGGTAGGTACTTTGGATAAGTTTTCTACGGCTGTATCAGACTTTCTACGGAGTGTTCCAGAAAACGGTGGCATAAGATTATAATTTTTTTAATCAGAATATACCTACCCTACCTATTTATTTTCGCATTTTTGAAATCTAATCACTTTTACGATTCCACATTATACATGCTAAATATTTGCTCCGACTTTGTGAAAAATATTCGCCCTTGAAACTTTCAATATTGCATTTTTGATGTCCCTTGTTTGTATTAGTGTATTAAGACATACACCGAATTTCAGCTATTGTTTAAAATGGTGCAACTAAATATATGTTATATCCGACCTCAAGCATCACCTTGATCATAACCTTGTTTTTACCCTTGATTCTGTTTACTGTTGGATATTATGTTCTCATTCTCTATTGTTCAAGATGCTTACTACAAAGATATCATTTTCCATTGTATATTGTTCTAGAATGATTACTAGAACATATCATATTCCTTTTGAGTATTGTTAAAACTTGCTTACTGCAAGAATTGCAGAATTTGATCTTCCCTTTGTCTTTATATTCTTTTCCCATGAGAACCACAACACCTCAGCATAACAGATCTGTATAAATAGGACCTAGTAAAGTAAGAGTGTTAATTCTAGTCTTGTCTGTAGTCTAAGTCGAAACTCTGTAACTCGCGTTACTCGAATAAAAGTTTTTTAAAAAAGTCTTCGTCTTCACGTCGCCCGTAACAATTTGGTGTCAGAAGTGGGATCCTCGATAAAAGGGTCTTCAACGAGGGAGATCCGGAGGCACTTAGAAGGACAGTCTCCTCGGGGGTCACCACACCACTACGATTGGAGCCAGCTGAAAAGGGTCTTCGACAGGAAGATCCGGAGGCACTAAGAAGGACAGTCTCCTGAGGCCAGCATCCAGCAACAACAGCAGCATCAACGACATCCAGCGAGCATGAAGTTACTTCTATTGTAAGTGAAAAACTTGAAGTGAATTTTATTTGTGATTTTTTTTGAACTTTCTACGTTGCTATTATTGAACTTTCTACGTTATAACGATATTACCTTTTCATTTCAACATGCCGAATAACGAAGCTATAAACTCTAATGTAAACAATGAAGCAAACGCTTCAAATAACGACGAAGTACCATTTAAATTAAGCGAAATATTTTCTATCATCCCTGAATACGATGGGGATCAAATTAATTTAAATACTTTTATCATTGCATGTGATAGGGCCATGCAAATGACTGTTGGCGACCAAGCCATTTTACTTGTTATAAAAATTAAAAATCAATTAAAGGGACGTGCAGCCCAACTCATTAATTCAAGAGATTTGAGTACCTGGCGCGAAATCAAACAATTACTTAACGTTCATTTCGGAGATCCTCGCGATCTAACTTCATTAATTCAAGATTTACAAAGAATGTGTCAATCCCAAAATGAAAATGCTTTGACTTTTGTAGGCAGAGTTCAAACTCACTGCTCAAAAATGTATGCCGCAATAGGAAAACAAAGCCTTCTCACTAGGGAACAAAAAGAATCGCAAGCTACATTAATCGATAGCATGTGCCTAAATACAGTTTTGACAGGTTTAGAACCAAGAATAGGGCAACTAATTCGTGCTAGCAATCCACCCAACATGATGGATGCTATAGCTTTAATTAAGAGAGAATTGCAACTTTCTTATTTTGAAAATCAAAAATTTCAGAGGCAAAATCGTGTACCAGTCTTCAATAATAATATCAAAAGAACCAGTAATAATTTTCCAAAATTTTGTAATTATTGCAAAAGAAATGGACATACTATCAATGAATGTCGAACTAAAAATCAAAATAATTATTACAGAAATGGTCCAAATCCTTCTAGCTACTCTAACAATTTCCAAAATAACTCCCAAAGGAATAATTTCTCCCAAAATAGGTTCCATCAAAGACCATCTTTTCCTCAGCAAAATAATTTTCAAACTCCTTCTTTCCAACCTAGGAACCACCCTCAAAACTTCCAACCAAGAAATCATCCTCCTAGAAATTTTTCTAATAATGCTCCAAGAAATAACTTCCCAAGAACTTTTAATAATAATTCAGGTTTCCAGCCTTCTAATCAAAATTTTACTCCTAGATTCCCAAATTCAAATCCAATTAACCAAAATAGAACTCCCCAACAACATTATCTGGGCCAAAGCGAAAATTTTCAATTAACAGCCTCGGACCAGAATCCTATTCCCAACTTCAAGAATCTTGGTATGACCAATACGGACCAAACGTTTGCATAAATACCGTTGACAATAGCAATCTATATTATATTAAAGATAATACCGATAAGTACAAAATTTTAATTGACACAGGAGCTGGTATTTCAATTTTCAAACCAGAGACGGTTCAGCAATTTTTAAATCGATGTCCAGAAAATTTTCAAATTAAAGGTATTTCTGGCCAATCAATTCCTATTACTGAAGCGGTATTTGTTTCTTTTACGGGTCCTCTTTCTCCCCATAAAGTTTATATTTGCGATCTAGATATAGGATTCGACGGAATTTTAGGCGCTGACTTTTTAGAAAGGTACGGTGCAGTAGTAGATTTTAGGAATAAACAATTAATTACGTACTATAAGGTACACGAATTACTCAAAGACGGAGATGAATTAAACGAGTTAACGAATAATAATGATAATAATAATCGAGTTGTTTATAAAAGACAAGTTAATGTTGACGAAAGATACGATAGCCTTCATATAAACGCTTATGAACGAAATAATAATAATAATAACGATTACACGGAAAATATAAATAATTTTGAAAGCGAAAATACGAGTTATAATATAAATCAGGTTACGATAGAACCGCGTTGCGAAAAAATATGCAAGTTTCATACGAATAGATATACGAATAAAGAAATGATTTTATGCGCACAACGAGTAGAAAAGGTATACGTGCCAAATGCTATAGTAAAAATAAACGAAGACGGTAATTTTTATACGACAATATTAAACGCTAATGCCATAACAAAGGATATTTGTTTCGAAGAATTTGAATTTGAGCCTTACATTAAAGAAACGAACGCTAGTGCTAATATTATTTGTAATTTTAATAAAACGAAAAGCAGAGTAGAAGAAATAAAAGAATCATTAAGGCTAGAACATTTAAACGAAGAAGAAAAGGAATTAATTACTAATTTATGTTTGAATTTTGAAGATATATTTTACTTTGACGGAGATTTTTTAAGTTTTACTAATGAAATAAAACATACTATCGATACAGGCGACGCTAAGCCAATTTTTACTAAATCTTATCGATATCCACAAGTTCACAAGGAAGAAGTAAAAACACAAATTAATAAAATGCTTTCTCAAGGAATAATTAGACCTTCTGTTTCACCATGGTCGTCCCCAGTATGGGTCGTTCCAAAAAAATTAGACGCTTCAGGCAAACAAAAATGGAGAATCGTAATTGATTATAGGAAATTAAATGAATTAACAGTTAATGACAGGTATCCACTGCCTAATATTTCAGATATATTAGATCAGTTGGGTAATTGCCATTATTTTACTACTTTAGATTTGGCTTCTGGTTTTCAACAAATTGAAATGAATCCAGAAGACATTTCGAAAACTGCTTTTTCCGTTGAAAATGGACATTTCGAATATTTACGTATGCCCTTTGGCCTTCGTAATGCGCCCTCAACCTTTCAGAGGGTTATGGATAATATACTAATGGGGATACAAAACGAAAAGTGCTTAGTTTACATGGACGACATTATTATTTATTCTTCCACAATTAATGAACATATCTCTCGTATTACTGAAGTTTTTCAAAGATTAAGAAATTCAAATCTAAAAATACAGCCAGATAAGTGTGAATTCTTACGAAAAGAAGTAATTTATTTAGGACATGTTATTACACCTGAAGGGGTCAAACCAAATCCACAAAAGGTACAAGCTGTTATCGATTTTCCTCAACCTGCCAATACTAAACAAATTAAACAATTTTTGGGTCTTACTGGTTACTACAGGAAGTTTATTCCAAACTTCGCAAAAATGACAAAGCCTTTAACTCGACTTTTAAGAAAAGACGTACCATTTATTTTTGATAAAGATTGTCGTGAATCTTTCGAACAACTTAAAAATGCATTAATAACTTCACCAATTCTAATATATCCTAATTTCGAAAAAGAATTTGTTTTAACTACAGATGCAAGCGCTTTTGCTGTAGGCGCGGTACTTTCGCAAGGACCTGTTGGAAATGATCTTCCCATAGCATACTTTTCAAGAACCTTAAGTCCAGCAGAAATGAAATATAGCGTTATAGAGAAAGAACTTTTGGCAATAATTGCTGCCGTAAAAAACTATAGACCTTATCTTTTCGGACGAAAATTCTTATTGGTTACAGATCATAGACCTTTAACCTGGCTTTTCTCAATAAAAGATCCCGGTAGTCGTTTAGCACGTTGGCGACTTAAATTAGAAGAATATAATTATCAAATAATTTATAAACCTGGAAAAATTAATCGAAATGCCGACGCTTTATCTCGAATCAAAATCAATCATATAAAAGAAGCTGTTTCCTTTCATACTTCCCTAGACGAACCATCTACTTCCCATGATAATCCTCAAGACATTGACCCGCCTATTGACAATAATGAGACTGACGAAATTGCTATAATCTGTAATGAATTTGACAGATTTTTTGATCTATACAAGACGACTTCAATGATCGACTATTCTAAAATCCAATATACAAATAATCAACTTTTAGACAAAACACACAAGGACATTGTACTAATTTTTCAACAAGACAAATTAACAGACCTTCACGAAAAAGTTATTGATGATTTACTTGAGCTAAATCCTGATTTTAACTATAATAAAGCAAATGTTCTTTCCAGTCAAACCGTAGCTAAAAGAAAATATTATATAATTCCTGTTCCTTTTAATTTTGAAACCGCAATACAAGTACTCTTCATATCTCTTTATTACAGTAAAGATATATTCGAAGAAAATAAAACTTATTACATTGAAAACAATCCAGATTTTCCAATTTTAGAAATGTTTAATTTTTTGTTCTCAGATAAAAATTTCCAAATAACAATTTGTCAGAACATTGTGACTATACCAGACGAAGACCAAATACCTATAATAATAGATCAATTTCATTCAGGCAAGACAAACTTACATCGAGGAATAAACGAAACAATTAGACGCATCAAACAAAAATATAATTGGACAGGACTAACTAAAGACGTCGAAACATTTATTCGGCAGTGCGAAATCTGCCAAAAGACAAAAATTTGTAGACAAAACTTGGACAGTACCTTAGTTATTACCGAAACTCCTAAAACTCCTTTCGAAAGAATAAATATCGATATCCTAGAAATCCCAGTAAAAAATAATATCCTTACCATAAGAGACGAACTAACAAAATTTACCCAAGCTTATGCACTTCCTAATAAAACAGCGAGATCTGTAGTAGACGCTCTTTTACTCTATTTTCAACATTTTGGAACTCCTTTAAGAATCCATTGCGATGTAGGTAAAGAATTTAATAATCAATTAATGAAAGATCTTTGTAAATTATACAATATAAAATTAACTTTCTCTAGTGTTAGTCATCCGCAATCAAATGGCTCCTTAGAAAGATTTCATGCCACCTTAACTGAAATGATACGCGCATGTAGTACAGAAAATCCTAACGAACACCCATTTCAAATGCTCCCTTACGCTTGCATAGCATATAACAATTCTATAAATAAAACACACGGCTTTACTCCTTACGAATTGCTATTCGGTCACACCTCGTCTCGACCTCCAGAAGTTTTATATAATCAGCAAGAATTAATCTCTAAGTACGTTCGCGATTTAAACAATAAAATAAAGCATTATTATGAAGTGGCAAGAAAGCGTACGGATATGCGCAAACAAAAGGCGAAACAGCGATTTGATACACACGTTTCGGAGCAGCGACAATTTCGCGTAGGAGAAAAGGTTTATGTCAAGGAGTCCCAAATAAAAAATAAACTAGCTAACAAATTTAATGGACCCTATAAAATTAAAGAAATTTATACGAATTCAGCTTTGCTACATAACCCAATTACTAACCAAACTACAAAAATGAATTTTGATATGCTAAAGAAATGTCACGAATTACAAGAAGAAGAACTAACGGTTAAAGAATTCTTTTATACTCTAGATCGAAAAATCCCTATTGAAAATAATAACGTTTAGCAACTTATTTGATGCCCCTGAAAATATTTCATTAGCTCACTGTGTATCTAAAGATTTAGAAATGAATGCAGGAATTGCAAAAGAATTTAAGAATAAATTTGGACACGTAGATGAACTAAAAAATCAAAATAAGTCAATTGGTGAAATAGCAGTACTTCAACTTCCGACAAGAAATATTTATTATTTAATAACTAAAGAATTTTTCTATTATAAACCAACTTATGCTAATTTATTTAATTGCTTGAAGGAATTACGAACAAATTGTCTCGAGAGCACTGATGAAAAAGATAAAATTATAGCTATACCCAAGCTAGCTTGTGGATTAGACAAATTAGATTGGGACACAGTTCTCCCTATGATCAAATATATTTTCAAAAATACTGATATTAAAATAATTTGTTATATCGAACCAAGTTCCTAATTCTGAAACTTCGTTACAGATTTTCTTTGTTCGCTACCGCTATGGCACAATATACACTGCGACCAATTAATAACACCATAGGCGTGTTCTATCAAGAGCAATCCGGACTCAAAATTTCTAATGACAAGTGGAGTTTATTGGTATATAAAGACATTTCATCTCTAAAAACAACATTCGAAAATAATAATAAAATTTTAGAAAATATGCAATTTATAATTCAACCAAAAGACGTACGAATGGCCGCCTTTCTAAGCGAAGTTAAGTCACATCTCACTTTACTAAATCAACTTTCCGAAAACATTGCGCTCAAATTTGAAGAATTAGCTATTGATGTAAGAAGATATAAAAGAGGTTTAATTAATGGTTTAGGGTCAGTTTGGAAATTTATTACCGGAAATTTAGACGCTTCAGACGGACAGTATTATAACGATTGTATCAACAAAATTAACAGAGACGAACACGAATTAGAAAAATTAATGAAAAAACAAATTTTAGTAACTACTTCAGTTATCAAAAACTTTAACGACTCTATCAACAAATTACAAATTGATGAAATTACTTTTAATAATGACATAAAACAAATCGAAAATTACATTTATAACATTTCTGATAATTTTAATTATTACACTGCAAAATTACAAGTTTTAGAGATGGCCGAAAGACTCCTAGAATCCTATACCCTTATCGAAAGCAATTTAAATGACATTCTAAACTCTATTACTTTTGCAAAGTTACATGTCATTCACACGTCAGTTATAACTCCTGAAGACCTGGTTCATCATTTGCAAATAATCGCTCAAACTTTAAACAAAAATAATTTGCCCTTAACTCCTCAACTTCTAAATGTTGCAACTTATCTTGATTTTATAGAACTAAAGGTTTTTCAAACAGAAAATAGACTTGTTTTTATATTAGACATTCCTTTAGTAGAACCTCAATGGTATACTCTTTATAGAATTTATCCTATTCCAATTTTCGACAATAAAACTGGATTTTATCACATGGTATCCACTGATACTAAATTTGTAGCAAAAAGCGATGACCCAACTCTCTATGTAATTCTCTATGATATAAAAAATTGTAAAGAACTAGCATTTGATTTAATAATGTGCAAAGATTTATATCCTACTCCTATTGACTCACATTCAAGATGTGAAGCTCAATTATTAGAGGTAAAAACCCATTTACCTAATACTTGTGACATAGTCACAATTTCAATTGAAAGTTACAATGTACAATTGATTCAAGAGAATCAATGGTTAATAATTTTAAGTGAAATATTTCCTATAACTATTAAGTGCAAAAATCAAAATCCTTTGACTATAATGCTAGACAAAACTTCAATTTTAACGTTAAAATCTGAATGCATTGCTTATATTGGAAGTACTAAAATTCAAACGAAAAATTTAAATAAATCTAATCAAACCTATAAATTTCACCCAATTAATATACCATTTGAATGTTGCAAAGAAACTCCAAATAAACTAAAATATCCTGACTTAAAACCTTTACAACTAAATAAATTTAATTATGACGATTTAAATGTCGCAAAGCATAAATTAGACGAATATGCAAAGGATCTTGATAATATTATTAACGAACCAACTGTAAATAAGTATACGCCAATATTGACATATCTATCCATTGCTTTAATTATTGTGTACTTTTATTTTAAATGTAAAAAGTCTAGGAACATTAAAATAGGCATTATTACTACTAATAACGGAGACGATCCTCCACAACCTCCTAGAACACGAAATCGCGTTTTTCAAAATTTAAGAAAATTTGTTACTGTCAAAAGAAGACCTTCGTATAGATTGGACGAACCTCGCGAAGAAGAAGAAATTGAACTAAATTCTAATACTAAAACATATGCCTAATTTAATGTCAAAATTTGTTAACACAAATTTTTAATATAAGGGGGAAGGTGTTATATCCGACCTCAAGCATCACCTTGATCATAACCTTGTTTTTACCCTTGATTCTGTTTACTGTTGGATATTATGTTCTCATTCTCTATTGTTCAAGATGCTTACTACAAAGATATCATTTTCCATTGTATATTGTTCTAGAATGATTACTAGAACATATCATATTCCTTTTGAGTATTGTTAAAACTTGCTTACTGCAAGAATTGCAGAATTTGATCTTCCCTTTGTCTTTATATTCTTTTCCCATGAGAACCACAACACCTCAGCATAACAGATCTGTATAAATAGGACCTAGTAAAGTAAGAGTGTTAATTCTAGTCTTGTCTGTAGTCTAAGTCGAAACTCTGTAACTCGCGTTACTCGAATAAAAGTTTTTTAAAAAAGTCTTCGTCTTCACGTCGCCCGTAACATATATATTTTCCGTTGATTCCTTATCTAGCAATTATATTTTTTATGAGATCATCGTGACAAGAGCAGTGCGCGTAGAACCAACTAGATTGTTTCTCTTACCACTCCTTGTAACTAATAGCTAATAAACGAGTTATTTTCGTAGAAATCGACGAAAAAAATTAAATCGAGCTCTAAGAAAATAGTTACCTACCTATTTGTGTACCAAGGCATTCAAGCTAGACTTTTATAACGAATTTAATTGCCGGGGCCTGCAAGGCCGAGGCAAATAAACACCGCACGAGTCATAAAAAGGAACTTCAGTGCCTTGCTTCTTGCTCTAGATCGAGCTCAATGGACTGCTGCGCAATTGATCCGCGGGCGTTCTCTGACCGAACTGCTAATACCGAAAGATTACGTTGTTATAATAGCTTTATTCTAACTTACAACAATAGTTTCGAACCAGTTCTAGCGAATTAGAACGCAGAAAAGTAATTCTAGAACTTTTTCCAACCAATTATATCGCGGAGAAGTGGTTCAGAACTGCTGTTGGAACAAACCCAATAGTTCGGTTGAAAAGTTGGGTTGAAAAATTGAAAAGTTAAGTGATACTTTATCGGCCATGTTTCCAATATTTGGTCAAACGTTTGATGGACCCCGCCTGAGATTTGGTTCTCACATCTCAGAAAAAAATCGTAGAATGATGACTTATTTAATTATCCTATATCCTCAAAATGAATGGGGAATTGAACCACTCATTTTTTATTTTGATGTAATAAATGTAAGCAATTCAAAACTGCATAATTCAAATCATTCTTGTAACGTGATATCCTTGGTTGTGACGTCAAGCAGTTCGTTGGTGGTGGAGCCTCTGGGGGGCGGCAGCACCAACGATAAACTAATATTGACAGCACACATGTAGAAAAACTATCCAACACCACAAACGCTTCGTTTAGAAAGAGCAGCGAAGTGTTGATAACGTTTGAAAAGTGTGTGCTGTATTAAATAGTTATATTTACATTGCGAGATACGTAAGCGCACTTTTTTGGCCGAGGAGGTTGTTTAAAGCCCGAGTTGCCTCTAGGCTCTAGGGTCTTAAAACTATCTCCGAGGTCAAAAGGAGCTTACGCATCGAGCAATGTAGTACATTTTTTCTGCTACCGACAATTTCATATTAGGTAGGTAGGTTTTATACACCATGGAGTAGATTGTGAGAAATTATCTTTATAACCATTGTCCAATTATCACTAAAAATAATAATCAGTGATAAATATAATAGGTAGAATGTAGTGTTAATAAAAAAATGGGCTTCGTGTTTGTTTGAACCCGGGACCTACGAATTACTAGTGCCATAGCCTCACCATTCAGTTAAAAAAGTGCTTATTAAATTTAGACTTTTAGGCGTTTCTTATTTTTGACCTACCTACATCAGTGCCCTCTGGAAACGGGTCACCGAACTGTTTATTTTAACGTTCAATTTCCATTCTCCCATCTCTACAATTCTGTGTATACCCCGATTACTGTAAGAAGTCCCGATTTTGTCAGATGACATTCTCTACAAAATCCCTAGGAATTTTCTGTTAACCATGGGTATAACATTGGTATATGCGTCTCAACCAGTTAAGGACGTCACTCATTGATTTATGATGTGAAAAGTTACCCAAGTGATACGAAAAAAGAACATAATAACATAAAAACCCTATTGCAATTTCGATTACACCGCTGTAAATAAAAATAACTATGACTACAACTCATTTTAATAATAATTTCAAACGTCATGGAAACACTTTTCATTTTGGTATTTTGGTATAATCAGCTGCTTTTGGCAGCGTCTATGGGCGGACTCAGGCAAATTTAGCTTCGGTGTGTCAAAGTGACAGTGAAGGTTTTCCAGATCGTTCAAACTGGTTCAAACATTCGGCAATGAAAATATTCGCGGGTTTTCTACGTTTCGTGAGTTTTACCGTTATCTGTGTTGTTCTTGTTCTTGTAAATTTTCGTGTTATTAGTGCAAATGGGCTCGTTACTGACCTGAACTTAAGACCCGGTTGCATTTTTTGCTGCATTGATGCCAACTAAGGATATCGAAATTACCAATTGACAGTCCCAGTAAGGACTTCTTAAAATAATTTGAGTATAGCTGTCACTCCTGTCACTGCCTTCCAATCGATCGAGCGGCGTGTCCTCACGACCACTACCGCGCTTTTCTTGTCGTTTCAAATTAATAGCTTGCGGTCACAACTTTAATTATTTACTGCAAATTAAATATTGAGATTTGAGGGCTGATATTTGGTATGTGCTCTTTCTATAGATAGGTAAATATATTAACGAAACAAAGAAATATCTTCAAGTTCCTCATTAACATGCGTTACCTACTTTTAAGTGAACTGTCTCCAAAACTTGTGTCATCCACGAAACTTCCTAAAATGGGTCTATGTAGAGCGTATAGGGTTAGCCAATATGATGCGGGTAGGTATGTACCTATACCTACCTAGAATATGTGTCCAGGTCCAGGACTTGGCACTGATCGAACGTTGTACTCGACACTCGACAAAAGAAACATGAGGTAGAATAATGAGAGACATTGAGTCTTCTCCAAAATGCAAATCATTTGATAGAGTTATAGGAAATATGCGGCAATGACTATGCAGGATACGGTCTCGTTAGGATCGGTAGTACCTATAGATACCTACTTAATAATTACACATACATGGTAAGAATAAAAATACAATTCGGGCTAGTATAATGCAAATTGCGTGTTCGTTATTTGCACAATTGTACCTGTTCAGGCGGTTCGAAGCGAAAACCAAGACAATTATCGGGAAAACAACTAAATTACTGGTTGTGTTTTTATATGCATTCTAACGCTGATATTTACTCATTAGAACG
This sequence comes from Pseudeuparius sepicola, assembly GCA_963920635.1. Taxonomy (NCBI): domain Eukaryota; kingdom Metazoa; phylum Arthropoda; class Insecta; order Coleoptera; family Anthribidae; genus Pseudeuparius; species Pseudeuparius sepicola. The sequence goes on from OY987306.1 coordinate 21,981,483, forward strand.
GGGCCGCATCGTTTTTTATTCCTTATAAAAGGTGTAGTTAGACACATACCATTATACTGCTATAAGTACTAGTAATATCGCATTTTTACTTCCTCACAATGATGAGTTTAAAGATGACAGGATAGTAGAGTTACATCTACAAGGTGGTGTAAAATAGAAGTCTATTAGAAGTCGCTATCATTTGGCATACTAGGTACATAGTGTGACCAGCTGCAACTGGAATATTTGTACGGTTAATTCAAACAGCTGAATATCGTCCGTTTAGAAATATTAAGATATAGGAAAATAATGAAGAACAAAGATTTGTCCTATAAGTCGGCAGGGGCGACGGGTCGGGGGGGGGTAATGGGGGTAATTACCCCCCCCCCCCCAGAAATTATAATTACCCCAATAATTTATTTATGGATGGAAAAATGGAAAAGCATTCCTATCGAAAGTGTCCCAAATTCAGCCATAAGCGCTTTGCATAGCAATAGGTATTTATGTACCAAGGCACTGAAGTTCAACTTTTTATGACTCATGTGGAATTTAGTTGCCGAGGCCTCTGGCCGAGGCAAATAAACCACATGAGTCATAAAAACAACTTCAGTGCCCAGGTACATATTATATTTTTTTTGAAATCGGAAAAAAAGTTTTATTAGGCAAGAAAATAATAATAAGGGATCACCCGTCCATGAACCGACTACGCGCGGTGTTGCTTGACTTTGACGATAGCTCTACCTAGGTCAAGTATGCTTCGAACAGAAAAACCAAACTGCTGCTTGTTGTTCAGCCTCCATAATAAATCTATCGATATTCAAACCTACTAAAATATTTATACTGATAGATTGCGCTGCTATAGGTAACAATTTCGCAATGTGTACGAATAGTTAAATGGGTTTTGAATATTTGGTCACTTTTGACGGACGATGGCTCCGCGTCTGACGTTTGATGTTTACATCTCTCCAAGGCCTACTTATTGAAAAAATCGTACAATAATGGGTTACTTCAGTGCCGATTTCTGAGCTTTTAATGACGATTTTGGGACACTTCTTTGCCGATTTCAAGAAAACTTATTTACCCTACAATTAACGTAGCTCTGTCTTTGTTGGTGGTATTGCCAGTAAGCGTTGCTAGTGCAGAGCGTAGTTTTTCTTATTTAAATAGACTATATAAAGATCTGGCTTAGGTCAACTACTCACCAAGAAAGATTAGTTGGATTGGCGCTTATGTATATAAATAGAGATATTAAAATCGATCCAGAAAAACTTATCGATAGATTTTTAAAAATTAAAAAAAGAAGATTACCCTTTGTCTTGTGAATATTTAATAAGTTTTTTTTCTTCAAAAATGTTTGATATTAACAATAACAAATAGTTGCAGATTGCCTTGTGTGTAGACTAGACTGTAGTCTTAAGTGTTTGAAAATGTTCGGAGTTTTGATTAAAAATGATTTTTTTTTGTTTTAATCTTTTTTATTTTTTCATATAGCTATAACTTAGCCCAACCCTTTATTACCCCTCCCAGAGTGATTGTCACGCGTCGCCACTGTAAGTCGGTACTTCCTATGCCACTGAAAATTAAAATGTATAAGTAGAAATCATGAGAGATTGACAATAAAAAGTATACATTTAGATGTTTCTAATACGTTCTTAGCCATGCACCGCGAAAGAAGTATGAATATCCGTTAGTTTCCTAATGCCGAAAATGACGCATGAAATAAAACAACGGCTTGTCAGACGTACCTAATGTCGAAACAACAAAAAAACGCGGTTAAACACCTTATAAATCTATTTAAATGTAAAAGAGCTGCCTCATGTGGCTACACCATATAAATATATGAAGATATTTGTTGTACGAAATTTATCAAAAACACTGTTAATCCGGTTTGGCTTGATAGGTATTAAATCGAGACGCATCGAATATTAAATATAACTAAACTTTCAAACACCCACTTACTTGGCTACTTTCAGCTACATGCGCAATATGTATATACATTCCTATAGAGACAGTAACAGTGAAATAATCTGAAGAATTTACATCTAAAAAATTTCATTAAACAGCACATCTGAAAATAAATATTGTTTATCCCAAATTGTTAGTGTAGATTACAAGTATATCAACCACACAAATGTTACTATATGTTTTATAAAATAAGGGCTTGCGGAGTCATAGGTAAAATGCCAAGCATATCAAGCAAAGGGGGCATATAGACCGCCAGACAGTGACAGATTTTCCTTACTGATTTTCTCATTTATACCTTGGAGAGGGTTGAAAGGTAAATCGATGCTAAGTCGGAAAATAGTAATTTTAAGTTTGGCCCCCGGGGAAAACATATGGAAAATTCGATTTTTCAAAACAGAAAAAAGGTACTAATTCTCACTTATGCCATGTTCACCGTATGATTTCTTATACTATTCCGACCTCGAAAACCCAAAGGCATAAGTGTAGCGTGTGGAAAAAGTGTTGAATTAAGGGTTTGGCAGATCACACAAAAAATGACTTGGTTTACTGACTCCGTCAGTTATGCCGTTCGAAATGATGAAAACTTGTATCCTCACTAGCCCAAAAATTGATTGGCAGAAGTAACGCGTGAGGAAAAATGCACTTTTGGGTCGGAAAATAGGTCGGAAAATTTTTTTTTCGTCGACTGATTTTGTCAGGGCTAAAATGAATTGCAATAAAACTTTCTATAGTTTCAGAGACATAAGTGCAGAAATCATTTGACGAAAAAAACTTTGGGTTTTCGAGGTCGGAATAGTAGGTATAAGAAATCATACGGTGAACATGGCATAAGTGAGCATTAGTACCTTTTTTCTGTTTTGAAAAATCGAATTATCCATATGTTTTCCCCGGGGGCCAAACTTAAAATTACTATTTTCCGACTCAGCATCAATTTACCTTTCAACCCTCTCCAAGGCATAAATGAGAAAATCAGAAAGGAAAATCTGTCAGGTCTAATAACAAAAACCGTCAATGTATGCTGATGTCTGTTCAAGAAAGGATAGGGTTCCAAATGTCTTTTAAGCTTTAAAACCGGTAGGACTGTAGTAGGAACATGTGTCTCTCTTAAAACCGCTTTAAATAAATTTCTTACCGAAATAAATGCAAAATAGAAATAGTGAATTTGGAACACCTATAATACCGCTGGGGGCACTCAGTGGCGCAACCAGAAATTATTATCAGGGGGGGCGGGTTGACAAAGTACATATTTCATTGTTAAGAATTGCGCCGCAGGCGAAAATTTTCAAATTTTCAAGGTCAAACATTCACCCAATATTAGCAAAAAATATAAGGCAACTGATTGTAGTTTTTTTCTTTGTTAACTGTGGAACCATAATAATAATAATTTAACTATGCAGTAACTGTAAGAAGTAGGATCTTTTTTTTTACATAAAAGCCCCAGAGAGAATTCCTTCAGTGATGTAGAAGTAAAAATATAAGTTAGTACCTATAAATTTATTGCCACATCCTATAAATTAACATGTCCTCTCAAAGGGTCAAATCTTCCTATAGAAATTTATAAATTTCCTTGTGGATTTATAATGATTATTGATTTTTAAAAGCAGGAATTAAAATAATATGTTGGCTTATTAAAATGCGCCGCATGCGAAATTTTTTAAAAATTTTAAGGACAGACTATTTAACTGAGTCGTAGAAAATTGTAAAGTTATATCAGCATGATATGTTTCCTCTTCTTTTTTTTCCTCAATGGGAAGGGTTTCAACACTCAACCCCCCCTTATCTATACGGCTCTGGGCTCTGCCGTATATGAAGGACGCTAGAAAACAGAAGGCCAGGCGCATATAATTCAGGTCAGATTAGTTTTAAGTTCGGCCCTTGTTTATACGTCTCTGTATAAATAAGGGTTCGGCGCAGGTTTGGTTTATAGGTTTTATTGCCGACAATAAATAGGTATTGCCGCAATAGTCAACATTTTCATAAAAGCGATATGGAATGGCTTCAATGTGAGACTCCTGATTTAATTCTCCTGATTTAATTAAATGTTAACTACTAATGTGTACCACCGATATCCTCAATATATCGTAAATTTGATAAATCATAACATAAACTTAAAAAATACAGGTTAAACAAAATACAAATCATTCGGTTTTGTTTTTATCTAGCATTGTTTAGCGCTTTTTCGCTTGGTTGGTACGAGCTCAGGGGGGGCTACAGCCCGGTAGCCCCCCCCCTCGTTGCGCCACTGGGTCACATGGCACTCAATGTCGTTCGCAACACGCTGCATATAGCCAATAATTTATATTACGACAGTTAAGTTTCACTGTATGCCATTTCGATTTGAATTGTTCGAGGAGGGTTATGGCTGCCTCGACAAATCTAAACAGCTGACGTATTCCCCGCCTCGAATATTTTTTAGGATACGTTTGATCTTCGATACTAGTAAGATATTGTCACATTTTATCACATACCATATTACGACGTTATTTATATTTTGATGAGTGCTACGGCGTATAAGTCAGTCCGCACGCTCTAACATGACACTTTAAAACATTGGCCTAACCGCCGCACGCCAAGTTGCTTGTGGCGCTTTGGCTGAGTTTTTCTGTATAGCCAATATCAAATTGAGAATAAACAAGTCCAAATTGGGAAAGTTCAATATTAAATTGAAAATCTACAACTTCATATTAAGCAATATTTTAATTACTTATATCTAAGTAAATACACAATACCTACATATTGAATTTAAAATGTCATATTTTCCCCATATATTGAATACATGTATATTTCCTACAAGTTTGGTGCAACTTCCTACAGTTAATTTATTATTTATTAGGTACTTTTATGCTTTCATTTTTATAAGAGAAATTTAGCTTGCGATAAATGATTTGGTCGTTGTCTTCCTTCTAAGATTTCTGGTAATTAATTGGCCAAGTCTTTTTAAAAAAATTTTTTAATTTTGCATAGTATTATAAACTTTAGTTGATTTGTTCTTGTTGATAATTGTTTTTATAATATGAAGTTGTTCATTTTCAATTTAATATTGAATATTCCCAATTTGAAATTGTTTATTCCCAATTTGATATTGACTATTCCCAATTTGAAATAGACTAATCTCAATTTGAAGTTGACCATTCTCAATTTGAAGTTGACCATTCTTAATTTGAAGTTGTTTATTCCCAATTTAAAATTGATTATTCCCAATTTGAAATTGATTATTCCCAATTTGAGGTTGAAAAGGTTTAGTTAGGTACAGGTGCGGCCCTTGAAATCGTTCCAATAAGTGCGGTCGCGAAGGAGTTCAACTGACAACATTGCAATTACCCGTAACATAACCTCAAAGGCGTAAGTGACGGCAAATCTAACATCTTATTACGCGACAATTCGGCGTCCTGTTAGGTTTTCCTTAGATTGCCTGAATAAAAGTGAAAAATCTTACAAAACTGCCCACGGACATTGGTGACTTTTTTCGCAAGTCTTTCGACAACCTCGAATAGAGCCGTTCTAAAAATCGAACTAGATTGTAAATAGGTATATCTAGTTGGGTGTCGTTCTTTTCTCCAGTACCTACCAAAAAGTACCACGAAAATCCGATATCTAAGACAATTTCCCGATTCACGGTTAACCACTATCGAGAAACCGACGAAAAATCCTCTGAAACCACTGTTGGGAATTGCGTCTTTTTTTCTTATTTCTCGATTTTCGCGGGCCCGGGAAGCATCAGATCCTCACGCGAAGACTCCAGGGAAGCTATAAAAGTTCAATTAAATCAATGTTTTGGTTCGCGGTTAAGATAAAGAAGTGTAATAAACCAATTTACAAAACCACTACCTGATTCTTCTATAATAACAAAATCATACTTACTTAGATATATACAAGAAAAAGTGATAATGGGCATAAGCACTCAAAGTTAGAAAACAAAAAAAAACTAGTAACCGCATACACGTGTTTCATGCTATTTGGCAATCATGAGTACGGTGTAACATCAACCAAATCCAAAAGATAGGAATGATTTGGGAAGCAACAAATGAAGTCTAGGCAGGAGCCCACAGCACATTTGCAGCTTCAGTCAGCACATACCCAATTCGGGGCTTGTACTAACATCGCCACGAAGGCTGCTAAAGCGACCTGATGCATGCGTGGAAATCTTCATAGCCCAAGATACAATGACAACAAATATGTAAGATTGTGAGTGTAAATGTAAATAGGTACAAGAAAAAGTGATAATGGGCAAAAAAAACTAGTAACCGCATACACGTGTTTCATGCTATTTGGCAATCATCAGTACGGTGTGCCCTGTCTGGACTTCATTTGTTGCTTCCCAAATCATGCCTATCTTTTGATTTGGTTGATGTTACACCGTACTGAAGATTGCTATCCCGAAAGTGGTTAATCGTGAATCAGAAAATTCTCTTAGATATCGTATTTTCGAGGTTCTTTTTGGTACCGGAGGAAAGTACGACACCCAATTAAGAGATTTACCTCCTCCTTCGATTTTTAGAACGGCTCTATTCGAGGTTGTCGAAAGACTTCTACGAAAAAAATCGCCAATGTCAGTGGGCACGGTTGTAAGATTTTCCACTATTATTCAGGCAATCTATGGCCAACCTAACAGCGCCGAATTTACTGTTTTTTTTCGCACTGTAACTGTTAATGTCGCGTAAGGCAATGTCGCGTAATAAGATGTTAAATTTGTCGTCACTTACGCCTTTGAGGTTATGGCTGACTTTCAAACCGCGATAGAGGGGAGGGGTAATTGCTACGTTGTCACTTGAACTCCTTTGCGACCGACGTATTGGAACGATTTCAAGGGCTGCGCCTGTACCTAATAAAATTAGGTTTTTATGTGTTACAGCTATTAGAAATAAATTGTATTTATTCAAAAGGTTCGCCAAGCGTACACCTATGAAGGCAGATTTGCATTTATAATGAGCATTCATTACTCTCTCCCATTTTAAGATAGACTAATAGTGCTAAACACTTTAATTAGCCCGAACAAAAGTTTAATTGTTTAACAGAGAATTTCGGCTTTGTTGGGTGGGTGCCAGGTAATAACAGGGACTAAATATTAAAGGGACGGTACAAATTACATGGACGGCGGGCTACTCAGAATAGTCGTCCATTTACATGCGGACGTTGGGCATCTTTGCCAGTGGCGACAGTGGCGTAACTACAGGGTGTTCAGAGTGTGCGGTGAACACGGGCCCAGAGCTGCTAGGGGCCCACCGCCACCAAGATTCATGCAGGGCGCATAAATTTCGATTGTTCCGTTGCGAGCCGATTGATGTGGTGCTGCGTAATAACCGACGAGTCAGAATCTCTAATCGGTTACATAGAGGGCGATTGAAATTTCGCCACAATAAAAATGCAAGGGTAGTACAAAAAATGTATAATAACTTAAGAGTAAATGTACCTACAGGATGATCCAAATTCGACGCCCCAGGCCTACTGCGGGAACACGAAAATTGACAATAAAATTTCGAACAGGGGTTCTTAAATGGCCCAATTATGACCGAAAATTAGCTCTTTTGTTGTTTGGGGAAATGGCCGCTGTGACGTCATCAATATTTTCCCCAGAAACATACCATTTTTTTCCTAAATATTGAAAGTCCTTATCATTCTCAACAAATTTTATAGGAAAAGATTTTCTGTATCTTTTATTGTTCAAAATTTACAATTATTGATAGTCAGAAATTATTTAAGAGAATGTTAGGTTGTCTTGTGCACCCTTAATTTTTTTCAACTGGAATATTAAAAAACAATTTTTGTTACAAACTATAATAGCAAACAAGTCAGTAACAAGCACAATTCAAAAATTTAAAAAATAGTCCAGTCGAACAAATTTAATGGTGCATAAGGAACCCTAAGAGCCCCTGTTCGAAATTTTATTTTCAGTGTTCGTGTTCCCGTAGTCCCAGTAGGCCTGGGGTGTCGAGTTCGGATCACCCTGTACAGAACGTACATGGTGATTCAACATTATATATGGCGTTTTTCGACCTGTAGTGAGCAATGTGCATTATTTTTAACTGTTGGCCAATTCAAAGTTTAAGTTGTATTATTCTCTATTAATGATTTGGGAGTTTGAGTTTACTTCGACAGGGAGCTCACATTCTTACCTCACGTTCAGTATATCGTAGCTTCGGCTTCCAGAACACTAGGATTTATAATAAGAAACATTAGATACTTTGAAAATACACACACATTCCGACTTTTATATCAATCCTTCGCCCGCTCAAAGAGTACGGTGCTCTAATTTGGTCACCCATTTATACTTGTCACAGTGATGTCATTGAGTCAGTACAGAGACGATTTCTTAAGTACCTATCTTGTTTACAGGGAGGATCAGCATTATCCGCCTAGGGGTTTCGACCACCACTTGCTATTATCTGGCTCATTTCGATAAAATTTTTATACCATCTGCTTCACAATAATTTGGATTGTCCTACTTTACTGAAAGAAATTATTTTTTTAATACCTCGTTTGGAAGCTAGACATATTGCAATATTTTATAATGATGTAGCATCTACAAATATAATGTATCAGAATCCAATTTACAGAAAGTGTCGGAATTTTGATTCTTTGTGTAGTAATGTTTGTGATATTAATTTTGATTCGTTAGCTTACATTTTAAATAATGTTGTATTTACAGAATAGTTAGGTATAGTTGCACATATGTATATATTATTATTATTGTTAATGTTTCCTGTAACTGGGTTTATCCTGTTGGAAATAAACACTTATTATTATTATTATTACTATGCACCTACAGGGTCCCATTTTCGATACTTTTGCGAGGTACCTCGGGTTTTTTTAGAAATAGGGAGTTGCGGTTTTCGGGACACTGACCTACTTCTTCATAAAAAGAAAGGGTCGTATACAGAATTTTCATGCGGCCTCCTTAGTTTTTTAAACGCAAGGTGATTTTTAAAATTTACTATTTTCAGGCACCCTCCCTATATCCGTTTTACGCTAACTTGTTGATTTGGTAAAAATCGACCGTTATAGATTTTTTCATGTAGAATTCAGTGGCGTACATGGGTTTTTACTAGGAGGTAAGAATTTCAAAATATAAAAAGTATCGACAATGCGACATCCTGTACAATACCTATTTGTCATTGTTAAACCACTTTCAAACATAAAAAAACACAGGGGTCCACCTGAAATTTTGAACACGGGCCTACTCTTCCGTATAGTTACGCCACTGAGTGGCGAAGCCTCCATATATCCACTGTTATCACTGGTAACACCTTATTCAAACTCCAGCAAAACTTATATTTTAAAGAATTTTTGCAAAGTGCAAACCAAACAAATTAACAAATTATATTCACTGTCACCAAATCAAAAAGTGGTTAGCCGCCGCGCCGCCGCTCGACTGGCATCCGCGCACCGTTGGTTGCTCCCGCTTCAAATTAATCCAAATTCGCCTGTATGTTACCATTCTCATTAACGGTGACATTACGGTCGATTTAGGAGATGCCGCCCGGTGCGTTAGGTATTGCTCGCATTTATGCAGCATTATAATTCAGTTAATTTTTAGTTTTTGATTACCCAAAAGGGATATAATGTAATATTCTCGACGACATTTTACGTGACATAGTATTTTTATTACCTAATTTTTTCGAGGTTTTTGCCAATCGCATCGAAAAGAGGGAAAATGTATGTAACGAAACGTATTTTGTAAGCAAAATATTTTTGCATCGTTTTAGTTGTAAAAGATTTCTTTCTTTTTATTCTTTTTTTGGTACCTAACACTTTTTAAAAAGTCACGCGTCGCTACTGATCTTTGCTAACACCGTCAGAAGAGTCCAGTTTCCATTAGAAACTACCATTCTGGTAGTAGTACCACTAGTACCTACACATTTACATTTTTATCGGGATGTTTATTTTATTTCCGAACTTAGTGCATAACTGTACTGGCCGCAGTATCCAGTCCATTCCTTAAACTACACCTCTCTGCCGCAATATAAATACATCCTGGTCTGACAGACATAGAGCACAAGTCGCACGAGATAAACAAACCAGTCGGTCGCTTGCCGACGTTGAATAGCCAATGAAAACCCAATCCAACAACTGTTTCGCCAATATTTAAACGGCGATTTGTTAAAGCAGACGTTTTTCATGTTTGGTCCGTCGGTTCCGCGCGATCTACGGCAATAAACTTATCGGATAAATATCTCATCGGTGCAGAGGTGCAACGTAGCATGTTATACATGAACATACTTCTTGTACTACTTCTTATTGTAATGCTCGCCTTGCTACGACATCTGGAAATAATTCCGTTTATATAAAAAAAGACGATATTTAAGAAATATTTTTAATATTAATATTAATATTTTTAATTGCTCTAAAACTGTACTCGGTTTACAGTAGATCCACCAACATATAACACCCAATAAATGAAACAAAGGCTTTTAACCCTTCTTTATTTATGATCAATAAAGACAATTTTGTTCGGGCTAAAATCTACAGTTTCGTCATTCTATTGTCTAGAACGCCAAACTTGGCAACTCTGTGCCTCTCAGGAGAAACGGAACTGCCACGTTGCCACGTTGCCGGTGCCCGTCAAATGTCTTGAGTTTGCCTATGAATATCTGTTACTTAATGCATTGCAACCTTTGAGCTTTAACTAACGCATTTGCACAAAAAAATGTTGGCACAGAAAGACTTTTTATTATGAATATGTTCCGTATATTGACTCCTCTATAGCAAAATGGTGTCTGTTTATGCTGCACACGCTGGAAACTATATCCTTTATCTCTTTCACGTGACACTTTGATTAAAATATCTGTATACGGAACATACTGTAAATATTCAGAAAATATAATATGGAAAATTTCGCGTATGTGGCAACGGCACCCGCCCACCTAGGCATTTAACCATATACATATATCCACATGTCATCTAACACCATGTATATGGTTTTCTGATCAGCAGTTATCATCTCGTCATGCCAACTATGTCATTCGGTATGTCGCTAAATCAAAACATTAGTAGTAGACCGGGAGATAGTGACAGATTTTTGGACGTGATTTTACCAGTGACTATAGTCACTAATAATAAGGTATATGAATCAAAAATCATCCTGGGTTCTTCATGTGAAAAACTGAGTTTTCAATTAATCGAAAAATATGCGTTTTGATATAATTTTAGACAGGCTGCCATGTGTTTTATAATGAAGTTCAAAATAGAAAATTCCTCAGAAAACCATAGGCATACCGTTAGGGTGGGGCCAAAGACCTATTATTGCCACGTGATCTTTTATTTTAATAATTAATTTTTCCACGTTTCTGAACAGGCTGCCAATGAGAAGTATGCAAGTTCTTGTTATGAAAATGCTGAAAAAAGGATGGCATACCTTTCGCGCATGTCCAAGTACTGTTAAATTGAATGTTATTTAATCATTTAAGCGAGTTATTCGATGTAAAGTGTACTTGGACATGCGCAAACGGTATGCCATCTTTTCTTCAGCAGTTTTATGACAAGAACTTACATACTTATCATTGCCAGCCTGTTCAGAAACGTGGAAAAATTAATTATTAAAATGCAAGTTCACGTGGCAATAATAGCCCTTTGGGCCCACGCTAACGGTATGCCTATAATTTTCCGAGGAATTTTCTATTTTGAAGTTCATTATAAAACACATGGCAGCCTGAATAAAATCATATCAAAACTCATATTTTTTGAATAAATGAAAATTCATTTTTCCATATGAAGAACCCAGGATGAGACTCTCTGATTCATAACTTATTATTGTGAGAATATACGCAACATAATGCCCTATGAAAGGCATACTGAGTAAAATCACGTCCAAAAATCTGTCACTATCTCCCGGTCTATAGATAATATCTGTGCGATTTATTATAAATAGTTTGTTATTGATCATACAGGATGAGTTTTTTCGATGCCCACCATGGGGATCTCGGAAACTAGCAGAGCTAGAACAAAGGTTAAAGGGGGAAAGAATTGCACTTTTGAATGCTTAATCTAATGCCCCTTTTGAATTTTTAAAAAAGTTCATGGCTCACTAGATATTTTGAAAAGAGTGATTTTTTGCTATTTCATCAGATCTCTGTAGCTCCGTTATTTCTGATTATGTACAGAAAAACTGTAGAGACAAAAATTGTAGATAATTTTGGGCTTAATAAGATAATATAATTAAGTATGTGGCAATCTCGCGGGAGCTGGTATAGGGGACGTTAAAATATCACGGTTGACCTGGGGACTTACTTTATGAAAATGTAAGTATAAGTTGGGTAAGATAAAGACAACTTATACAACAAAATATTGTCAATAATAGGCCAAAGAAGCCAATAATTTCTGGAATAATTTTTACATAATTTTATAATTCTTAATATTCAATTAGTATCACGCCAGGAAATCTCCAATAGACCGACGTCCGGGAGACGAATTACGCACACAAGTTCCATATAGCAAAACTCCTATACAATGCAATAATGATTATCTGGCAATAATTTCTATATAAAATAGCGGATCGACTCGACGCTAGATATAGTAGAATTAGTGCATTAGTCCTAGCAAGAAGTATCAGCACATATCATGAACCCTCGCCCACAAATAATATGGTAAGATTCCCCTCTGATTTATAAATATGTTTAACTGTAACCGTTGGCTAGACCTCGTTATTAAAATATAATTTTAGTTTTATCACATTTTTCTAAGTGTTCTGATTTTGACTACCTCATGAGCTACCCCCTAGTCACGCAATGTATATGACACCATTAAACAAACGTGACAATATTATTAATACATGTCAAGCGACTAGTATATAATCTTTTTTATTATTTTACTTCACCATTTAACCAAAGTCTAGATAACGAGCTAATTTTAATTAATTTCCTTATACGGGGTTATTCAAAAACAAATGCCACCCGTAACACAGCTGTATTCTACTCCAAAAATAAAGTGACCCGTGTTTTTTCTTTTTGTTCAAAGCCCCACGGGCCCTTGAAAGGGGCCCTAAAATTTCGCTTTTTCGCTATATCTTTTAAACGGCTTGATCGATTTTAATGATCTTTTGCACACGTTCATAGATAATTACCTATGTCACATAATTATGTTATAGTGCAGTATCCGCAACCGCCAGAGGGCGCCACTTGTGCCAACCAGTTTCATATATTATGCCCAGAATTTTTTTGCCACAGTTAACTTGTAAATTAATTTGAACCAATTTGTAAAAAAATCCATTATCTACAAAAAATGATTCTACTGTTTTTTTTCATAAATTTTACCGTTTCGGAGATAATGCCCAAAATTCAGCCATCAGTCATGGTACGTGCAGTACCACGAACCCACTCATATTAAACATTAGTGGCATAATGATCAGTTATTTTTGGAAATAAACAATAAAACAATCACATTTACATTTTGACCATGTTTTCTAAAATTCGAATACAGTTTTGTTGTAATTTAATACATTTAGTTAAGTTTCCCTAATAAAATAATGATACAAATACCTAATATTGAAATAACTACAGCAAATGCTCAAAAACTTTCAAATTCTTAGCATTTGCTTGAAACTAAATGTCAAAAACTTAATAAGTCCTCTTAAGTGTGATTGTTTCCAAAGGTAACTAAATCATTATGCCACTAATGTTTAATATGCGTGGGTACAAGGTACGTGCATGATGGCTGAATTTTGGGCGTTATCTCCGAAATGGCATAATTTATGGAAAAAATACTAGAATAATTTTTTGTAGAGAATGGAATTTTTTACAAAGTGGTTCAATTAATTTACAAGTTAACTGTGGGCAAAAAAGTTCTGAGCATAATAAATGAGACTGGTTGGCACAAGTGGCGCCATCTGGCGGTTGCGGATACTGCACTATAACATAATTATGTGACATAATTATCTATGACCGTGTGCAAAAAATCATTAAAATCGATCAAGCCGTTTAAAAGATATAGCGAAAAAACGAAATTTTAGGGCCTCTTTTAAGGGCCCGTGGGGCCCTTAATATAGAGCTTTGAACAAAAAGAAAAAACACGGATCACTTTATTTTTGGAGTGGAATACCGCTGTGCCACGGGTGGCATTTGTTTTTGAATAACCCTTGTACATATAATAACAACAAAGGGGACAAAAATGCTATTAAAGTAAAATGTTCTAACTCATAATAGTAGTTTATGATACAATGAGGCGAAAAGTTCAGTTTTTCTGGGGAGTTTGTCGACTGAAGACGCAGTTGAGACTGGCAAACCGGCTTGTCCTCAAAATAAATTTCTAATTTTTTATTAGTTGCTCCTCAAGCAGAACAAGTTTGTTTTCAAAACGATAGCAGCGTTCTTCGAAATCACAGAGTTTTTGTTTTAACACACCATTTTCCTCCGGGTGAGCCTTTATGTCCTGTTTAGGTATCTCGGTTACAACTTTAGATGCGACTTGCTCTTCCATTTGGCTGTGTAGCATACTATCTATCATTCTCTTCTATACATATCCCTTAGAAAAATAAAAATATGTTAAAAGTCCGAAAAATAAATAAATATTCCTCTAGGTACCTGAACATTTATCTACTTCATTCTTTTTCTCAGATTTCTGTAATACGGTTCGTTTCGTTTTTGTCTGCAGAGCGCCTTGCCCTTTGAGATGAGGAAGCAGCGTACGATTTAGATGAAACTACTTGTTGTACTTAGCGCGAGGGGTGGAGTAATAACCGATACAGTATTCCTTTAATAATATTCCTCAATAATTGAATGCAAAACAAGAGTTTCCAGTATTATATGCTTACCTGTCTTTTTTTATACTCTGGGGCGAGTACCGAACAATCTGGTTTTCAATTCATATATTCAAAATCTTGCGCATATGTGATTATTTTCCGGTGAAAATTTGGATTTGCTATAGCATCTTAGAACACATTCCTTCCGCATTTGTGGATCCATTCGGGAATTTTAAAAACATCGTATCTTCGCCATGTTATCCTTGCCTTGCCGACAGCTTCACTTCAAATCATTCCTCCAGGCATCTACGATAGTAAAATTTATAGGGGATATGATAATTTGGGAACATCTGAAAAATTAAGCAGAAAATGTCATCACAAAATTTTTACTCTAAACTAGAAAAACCCTACGTTTATAAATTAAAAAAAAAGAAGAAAAAACTGTTGATTTTTAAATTGATCAAGGACGATACAATGGCATAGATGGACATAAAACCTGTTAACACCTTAAACAACCAGTGGCGAAGAATTAGGTAATTAGTAGGTACATGTATTATTAGTATAAAATTGAATCACCGTGTATAGTATTAACATTTATCGTATTTTCTCTGTAGATTTGAATTATTGACTTTCTTAAATGTTTGAGACCCTGTATCTTCAAAATTATAGTCTTGAATGGGCAAGCCCAATGGAAAAAGTTACTTTGTTTAAACACAGAATAGTTATTTATGTACCAAGGCACTGAAGTTAAACTTTGTATGACTCTTGTGGAATTTAGTTGCCGATGCCTCTGGCCGAGGCAAATATACCACATGAGTCATAAAAAGAACTTCCGTGCCGAGGTACACATGAGATAGGTATAGGTATATTTTTTGAAATCGAAAAAAAAAGTTTTATTAGGCCAAAAAGTAATCATAAGGGATCACCCGTCCATGAACTGACTACGCGCGGCGTAGTCGACGATTACTCTACTTAGCTCATGACAATGTATGACGAGACAGGGCACCTTCCAACAGAAAATCCAAACTGCTGCCTGTTGTGTAGCCTCCATGTAAAATAGATTCATATTCAAACCTACTAAAATATTTATACTGAAAGATTGCGCTGCTATAGGTAACAATTTCGCAATGTGTACGAAAAGTTAAATGTGCCTTTTGTGGCCGTATTTTGAATATTTGGTCACTTTTGACGGGCGATGGCTCCGCGCCTGACGTTTGATGTTTACATCTCGTCAAGGCCTACTTATTGAAAAAATCGTACAATAATGAGCTACTTCAGTGCCGATTTTTGAGCTTTTAATTACGATTTTGAGACACTTTACTGCCTATTACAAGAAAACATTTTTTCTACTTTGAATCTTACTTATGGAGCAAATACTTAGTTTTCAAAAATACCTTGAAATAATTCTAGAAATCAAATTTGCCATAAAACCGGAATACTTACATACGTAAAAATACCTTAAAATCTAGGTGATCTAAGAAGTGATTCAATTTTTTTCTAATATTAAATGCACTAATTATATAATTCTCCACGACATTCTACTGATCCTAGGAGTTTCGGTATTTAAAACTGAATCACCCTGTATTATATTAAAGAATGATATATGATATATGCCTGCCATTAAAATAAATATTTCTAAAATGGAAACAAGGTAAATAAATAAAAAAGGAAACATGTATATAAATTACTTGGGTACCTACATCTCGTTTCATAAATGTTGTCAGTGGCGTAGCGAGGGGGGGGGGGGGCATCATGCCCCGGGCGCTACTCACAAGGGGCGCCAAATGGTCCGCAAAACAAAAAATCTGGATATTTTTTATTTTTATTATAAATAAAATTTAAAAAAATATTTATTATCTCTAAGGAGATTAATAATAATATGATCGTTGTCTGGCGTATTAATATAGACTGCTCGCGGCTGTTATGTTTGACAGTTCTTTGGCTCACCATGCGCTTCCCGGAGACAAAACACAATGCAAAATATATTGTTGACCATAGGCGCCATCTACTTTCCAGGACATGAAACTATAGCCGTGAGAAGTCTTATTAATACGTTAGTCAACGATATGATTATAATACATTATTAACACTAATTACTATGTATAAATTTTCCTTGCTTTTGATGAAGCAAATTGATCTATAATATCATCGAAGTTGATAATTTCAAATTTTTCTCTTTCCACACTTAAAAATGCTATAGGTCACTTGGGCGATTTTGCCCCATCGTTGATCGTAGATATGTCAAAATTTGGAAAAACATCTTCTCCATACGAAATTATAAAAGTAAGAAATTCTAATGGAGTTTTAGGTTCAATTTCTTTTCTACTGCGGAGTAACATTTTGCAGTCACATATGTCGATAAAGAGTTCTATTCCATTGAAATCTGTATTATAAAATTCACACAAATTTTTACAAATAAAAGATAATTCTTATTAAATTAAACTATGTGCTTCATACAGGATCATTTTATCCTAGAGGCGCTTCGTTTTGTGGATTCAATTAAAAAAAACTGTAGACGGATTTTCGGATAGTGCAATATCCAAAATTAGTCAACTATCCAAAATTTGACGACTTTCCTCTACTATAAATAGTAATAAAAATTGAACATTGTCTATTTCTTCAGTTGTAAATATTTCTTTATAAATATGTAAAATAAATAATAGATATCTTTTGAACTGATTCTTGATGGTCATATATTATACATTTCAAAATCTAGTCTTGTTTTCTCAGCTACATTTTTTGTCTCAAATTTAAAGCTTAGCTTGAGCCAATGACTTTATTTATTTTACTTTATTTATTTATTAATTTGTGAGTATATTTTACATGTAATATTATATGGTTTTCGAATGGGGGGCGCTAAAAAGGTATTGTGCCCCGGGCGCGAGTTAAGCTCGCTACGCCACTGAATGTTGTCGGCAATACCGAGGAGTGTCGCCGACGATGTCACAGCTTTTTCTTTCGATATGAAACATGCTAAACGTACTTACACATACACACTGGGCAGTAATAAAGCGTTATTTAACTAAGTGTTTAATAGTGGCGGTATGCCCATTACTATGACAATTTACCGAGTGCTCACAGCATTGACAGATAACTAAGTTGCAAGAAATTCAACTTTTTGCCAATTAGGACTTGTGCGGCATAAAATTAATTGCTAGAAAAACGCGCGAAAGTAGTTTTGATGTGTATAATTAATTGGGAATTCATGTGATGTATCTTTCATTTAAGAGTAGTTTGTATGGGCGAACGTCCGCGGATTACAAATAAGGTAGGGGGACTGCGCGGCTGGACCATTAGCCACTTTTTCCTGGCTTCCGTTATCGGATTTGACAATGCTTAATTGGAAATTTGTAAGAAAATATGTACGTACTCATTAGGTTCTCAGAAGGGAAAAGTATGTTACGTATTCTAGTATCGGGGAATGAATATTGCTAACACTTTTCCCACTGTTATTAACCATATAAAAAAGTAAATTCACTTCGGATAAAACATTGAATAGTTATTTATGTACCAAGGCACTGAAGTTCAAATTTTTATGACTCTTATGGAATTTAGTTGCCGAGGCCTCTGGACGAGGCAAATAAACCACATGAGTCATAAAAAGGACTTCAGTGCCGAGGTACATATTATTTTTTTTTAAATCAGAAAATAATCATAAGGGATTACCCGTCCATGGCCCTACTATTTTACGCACGGCGTTGCTTGACTTTGACGATTGCTCTACCTAGATCAAGTATGATAAGACACGGCGCCTTCGAAGAGACAAACCAAATTGCTGCTTGTTGTGCAGCCTCCATAACAAATCTATTGATATTAAAACCTACTAAAATATTTATACTGAAAGATTGCCTGCTATAGGTAACAATTTTGCAATGTGTACGAAAAGTTAAATGGGCCTTTTGTGGCCGGGTTTTGAATATTTGTTCACTTTTGACGGGCGATGGCTCCGCGTCTGACGTTTGATGCCTATACTTATTGCCTACTTATTGAAAAAATAGTACAATAATGGGCCACTTCAGTGCCGATTTCTGAGCTTTTAATGACGATTTTGGGACACTTCACTGCCGATTTCAAGAAAAAAAAATTTCTTGTCTTTGGTTGTGTTACTACCTCCCATAGTTGTTTCTCCTATTTTATTTTCCTTTAGAATTACTGCATACCACCATAAAACACCACCAACTCCATATGTGTAAATATCATGTCTCCCGTGATTCTCATTCGTTTTTAAGCTACAACAATGTGAACCAAGTGGTCGAATTGGGCATAAATAGTAATAACTTATATCAATTGATCCCAACTCGATATCTCTAACATTGACAAAAATATTACCAAAAACCGATTTTTGAGATTAAACAGTAACCCTCTGTATCTTTTACGAGAAGCATTTTTGAACATGGATAAGTAGTGTGGTTAAATCGACATATTTTGACGTCAAAAATCTAGGAATAATAGGTTGGCCTTCTTTTCTGGGACACCCTGAATAAAAAATATGTTTCAGGCTAAACTAAAATTAAAACCTATATACACACCGCAAATTTTTATTAGAAGACTTCTTTATATGATATATTACGAATTTTTAATTACTTGGGAATGTGCCAGCTTTGTAAAATGCTGCCTTAAATATATTTGGTTTTAAAATGTACAATTTACCATTTAAGTAGGTAGGTAAATTTGTTCTTGTAGTTGTAATTTTTACTACAACCCAAGGTTAGTTTATAGGAAGGTTAGGACATTCGAGGACTTGGAAGGGAAGGGGGGGTGAGATTCTCAGCAACAAGTATTATTAGGTAGGTAATCTAAATGTACACTAGAAATGACATTTCTTAATTTGTTAATACAAGGTTGGCAGCAATGTTTTGGGCGCCTACAGGGACGTATTTAGCATGTCCGGCAGAAATGTCAGAACTTGTGACAGATGCCTAACTTTAACCTTGATATTCGATCTCTGTGTCTGTGGCTCTAACCTAACTTCAAACACAGAAACTATAACTATAGCCGTTGACTGACGTATTTATAAAGACTTCTCACGGCTATAGTTTTATGTCCTGGAAATCCGATGGCTCTGATGGCTAACAATGTATTCTGCATTGTATTCTCCGGAAAACGCATGGTGAGCCAAAAATGAGTCAGACGTGACAGCCGTGAGCAGTCTTTATAAATACGTCAGTCAACGCTATAGCCTTTATCTTTGCTTCAAAGAACAGCGTTTAATGTTAATTTCTATCTATTTAAATTTAGGATTCGTTGTAAAATGTAAATTCTGTTGATTACGGCCCTGTCCTCCCTATCAATAATATCAATATGGCCGCCTTTTAGGGAATTCTAGGAACGTTAAATATACGTACCTGTCACAACCTAGTGTACAATTAAAGAGCGTTTTTAGTATATTTTCCTCAGTTTCTCAATAAAGATTGTTCTGGCAACACCAGTACGAAGCCGCATCGCGACAACGGCAAGAAAATTTTTTAGCGTACCTACTTACCAGTTTCCCGATAAGCAATGCATTGGTGGAAATAAATTTTTCTTCACTTAAAAGAATTAAAACTTGATTACGTACCAATATGGTCCAACACAGAGTAAGTAATTTAGCCCTATTAAATATACACCGTAATGTACCCAAATGAAGAAAAGATCAGTTTGTGCCAAAGAAGAGAAATATGGTTTTATTTTGTGATAAGTACATACTTTTTTAAATCTAAAGAATTATTGTTTCTTTTTGTGATTTTGTTTTGTTAGGAAAAACCGAGGGAAAAACTTTTATCACGCCGCCCCCCCCCCCCCCCCCCCCGTTTAGATTTGCCTGGATCCGCCTCTGATTGAAGACCTGTTCATAGCGCTGTTTCAAGCGATGGCCACTGGCGCCACACTACGAAAAAATCGAAAAAGTGCTAAAGACACCATTGCTGCAGAATTTTTTATAAAATAAAAGCATGCAAATGTTTCTGTTGCAACGAATTTAATATCCAAAATAAAATGAAATGATTGTTTGTTATGTCCCTTTAATTTGACAAGCTAACATGGCATATTTCCATAGATTTTCTTAAGAAAAGCGAGTATAAAAAGCAATAAACAAGAGTATTTTGGTACCTTTTGGTTTGAAATGAAGTCCATGGCTAGCTGTAGTGTAAGTATAGAACGCATCAGATTTTTCAGTTTCTTCTTGATATAGTGCCATTGGTTCGCTTTGAGCGTTGACTGACGTTTAATACGTCAGTCAACGCTTTGTGGCTTTAAACCATTAAACAAATGTTTATATTTTCATTCTTGCATACACCTTACAAAATACCCTTCCAAAATATAATATCTATAGTAAAATCGGGCAACTCTTACGCCTGGAGTAAACAAGAGCACGTGGGTTGAAATATCTGCAATAGCCGCACGGAGGTACGACCTTTATTTAATTTTAGTCTTACAATTGTGAACATCAAAATATTTCAGACAAGAATTATTGGCTTAATTAAAATGGTTCAAAACATCGATAAAATTATTTGTGGCAGTGTCTAAATAGCTGAAAACAACAAGATAAAACCGAATATCTACACTTCTGCGATCGTCCCTGTTGCCGAGTCGGGTGAAATTTTATAGCCTACCGACCAATCGAGGATCGTCATTGAACACGTGGTTTTATTTACATCAGGCGTATGGATTCCTCGATTTTAGTATAGAGTTCTCGCTTCTTCGACTGGTTGAACAGATCGCCCCGTAGTTCCAAAATAGTGTTTAATCTTCTGCAATTCACGTAATGATCTATGCATAAGATTTTTTTCATAAGCATGGATATTTCATGTTCATGTTATTACAAACAAATCTACCTATAAAAAGCTCTGTTAATATGACAAAACTGCAAAATACTCGTTACCGTAAAAAGAACGTAAATAATGGTAATAAATCTGGATGTTTAAAATACGGAACATTCTAAACGTCAGAAACTGACATACCTATAACTACAGAATACCCTACCCATAACCTATATTAACTCTCCATTTTTTCGTCGAGTAGCGCCAATTCAGTCCGCAAACAACAATGAAATACAGGATGATTTTTTTAGGTCTTCCACCGCGATTTTTGCTCTCATTTTGCGGCCTACAAAAAAAAACGTAAGAGACAAAAATGTGGCAATTTTGGACAGCTAAGTAGTGCTGCAAGAGAAATCGGCATCCATGGCCAACTTGTCGCGCATTATTAAAAAAACCTCAAATTGAGCAAAACCATTAATGACCGTGGAATGTTTATTTTAAGAGACCGAGGAAAACTTTTATATTGAAAATTGATGGCACCGAGAAGCTTTATCCACCCAGGTGCTCAGATAGTTTCAGCAAATTACACAGGGTCTTCGGCTCTCTTGAGACCATGAAAATTTTTGTCGATTTTAGTTTTTTTTAGTACATCGCGAAAAGTTGGGTATATGGAGGCCCATTCCTTTTTTAATATCGCCTCGCTGACCAAAATTGCCATATTTTGTTTTCTTACATATTTTCTGTGCGGCCCAAAATAAGCGAGAAAATCGCTTAATAAGAAATAAACAAAAAAAAATGCATAGCCTCAAGAGAGCCGAAGACCCTGTGTAATTTTCTGAAACTATCTGAGTACCCTTTTGCATAAAGCTTCTTAGTGCCATCTCTGTCTCTTAAAATAAACATTCCACGGCCATTAATAGTTTTGCTCAATTTGAGGTTTTTTTAATATTGCGCGACAAGTTGGCCATGGATGCCGATTTCTTTTGCAGCACCACTTAGCTGTCAAAAATGGCCACATTTTTGTTTCCTACGTTTTTTTTTGTGTTATTTTTCAATAATAAATTATATTTTCAGTTGAACCATTGAGTAAAGGAATAAATTATTCCTTTACTCAATGGTTCAACACTATATCACTTTTATAAGTCAATAATAAAAAAGGGCAGGTTTTAGGCTTCATGTTACAATACAGAGTTGAAATGTGGGTGTCTGTTGCACGGTTTGACCGTTGTATAGTCGAAGGTTTGGCCATAGATTATAGATGAGTTGACATTACAGTTTCAAAAGAAGTACTTTTTTAATTCTAATGTCAAATGTCAATGTTTGACAACAGTATGCGTTACGAGAAAACGTAGGTACTATGTATATCTTATCCATCTCAAAAAATAAAATACATATTGTGCCCTATCGCCCTACCTCAAATTATATACCTGACCGCCTCAGGTTTTGGTCCTAGCTACGGGCCTGTGCCTAGGTTTTGAGAAATCACGATTGAATATGAACCGGTGAGCGCATTGCTTTTAAACCATAATATGCTGGAGAAGGTGGAAATAATATTTATTATGCTTTGGACGGCTTTATTTTAGCTTAATTAAAACCTAATGTATCTATTGGTTTTGTGAAGAAACGATCTGCTTTCGTAGCGTCGCTAACTATTTGGACTGCATGTTTTTCTACCTTCTGTAGGGGCAAAGCGTATGAACATGTCTTTATAGAAAAATACCGCTTATGGCCAAGAGCGCTATATAGGCAAAATGTATATTTAATAAATGATGTTGAGTGGCATATCAGGTAAAGGATATCAATTGAAAAAAATGCACTCCAGCCGGGACTTGAACCCGGGACTCCTACTGTGGCCGTAGGCACTTTAACCAACTAAGCTACCGGAGATATGGGTTCCATCGGCTAGGTGTTATTTATTCCAATTGATATATAGTTAGTAGCGGTGAGATGTAGAAGACTTCGGCGTCTTCTACAGATACTAGAAGGGGTAAGAGGGTGTAGGGAAACCATTCATTATTGTTGGTTATGTAAACTTCCTATTTGTTCTTCCACCCACAATATTCCGGTAGCTTAGTTGGTTAAAGTGCCTACGGCCACAGTAGGAGTCCCGGGTTCAAGTCCCGGCTGGAGTGCATTTTTTTCAATTGATATCCTTTACCTGATATGCCACTAAACATCATTTATTATTTAAAATTATTACAGGTACTAAAAATCTTTCTGTGTTTCATATTCTGGCTTTGACATTGTAGGTTAGAATTTCCACGTTCGATACTTGCATTAAGTCGCTATATGTCGAATATTGTGGGTGGAAGAACAAATAGGAAGTTTACATAACCAACAATAATGAATGGTTTCCCTACACCCTCTAACCCCTTCTAGTAGCTGTAGAAGACGCCGAAGTCTTCTACATCTCACCGCTACTAACTATATATCAATTGGAATAAATAACACCTAGCCGATGGAACCCATATCTCCGGTAGCTTAGTTGGTTAAAGTGCCTACGGCCACAGTAGGAGTCCCGGGTTCAAGTCCCGGCTGGAGTGCATTTTTTTCAATTGATATCCTTTACCTGATATGCCACTAAACATCATTTATTATTTATAATTATTACAGGTACTAAAAATCTTTCTGTGAAAATGTATATTGTTCTGGGTGGTTTACTAATTGTCCTATATTCACATTTTCGAACTATCCACAAGTTTTGGCTGTACAACAAAAAAGCTTTAGTCGATATATAGAAAAATCCATATCCCAATGAAATTTTGACTGGACGCCATGTATGCACCCTTACAGTTCCACAATTTTTGTCTGACAATTTTTTACATTTTGTAAAAGTAGAGTATCTATAAATTTTTCATACAACAGCAAATACTCGTCTTTATGGAAAATGGGAAGGGGAAAGCGGCAATTACGAAACTTGTTGCAGAGGAAAAGGGCGGTAGACTAGGCGCAATTAAGCAACACAAACATTTATAGGATATGTATAAATTGCACTTACACAGCCGACTCTAGGAAAGCCCTGAAGTTGAAAAAGCTGGCAACATGGCTTGCGGGTCTGCGCGGCGTGGCATGTCACTCCCTGTCAGTTGATTTTACAAGAAATTTACCAGAATTAATTTGTGTAGTGCTATCATCGCCAGATTGCTACGACGACTGGATGGGAACAGACAGCCCGAAGTGCTGGCGACAGCTTTTTTATACATTTGTTTTGTTTGTGCAAAAGTGAAACATTTCTATAAAAGTTCGAAGTGAAGAATCGTTCCTTTACAATTTCAAGCCTCAAGATGCCTAGAACCGTCGAGGGAAACTAGAACTTAGTTATCTATATGGCTGGCTGTAAGTCAAATCGTAATAATATAACTTGAAGTAGCTAAGGTTTTCTTTGCTTGACGGCCGGCGGTAGACTTGTATTCGTTTTGGGCTTTCCAAAGGACGAAAATTTAAGAATGAAATGATTACGGGCCAATTGCATTAGACAAACTAAAGTACCCTTTAAAATTAAAGAAGCTTTCTAACAATCCAAACATTGTTTGATATTGTTGCAAAAGTTTCTTTGCCTAATTTTAAAGTCAAAATATATGTTAGTTGTTAGTTAAATGTATTATGAAATTGACCGTAACTGCAATTTCAATCAGAAGAGATATTATTCTCCTTTACAACATGCAGTTCTCTGTTTGCTTGTTGTTTGTATTTTTATGAAAATTTAACCACAAGGGAAGATAGGTAATTATCATTTGCCTGATGGTGCACTTTGCGAAAAATTCTCACAAAAATTCGACTAACAACAAAATGTAGTCCTCTCTATTTGCCCAAATCTACTACTCGTATATTATTTGTCGAAAATGTACCTATCCACACCAGGACTCGTACTTATTATAAATACTTATACTTCGGTGTATATTTTGGTACCTACTTGTTACTGCTTCTATTGTCTGTTAAACAAACGTACCTATATACTTAATTAGGTACCCAATTATTGAAAAAAAGTTCCCAAATGTATTTAATTGTAATAAAAAAGAAGGTGGAGCATTTTTTAGAAAAGATAACTAAGTCAAAGTGCAGACTGCTTTATACTGCATAGACCCGTTGAACCGTCCCGCTGCGGCGTTGCCATATGTTTGCACAGGGCTTGTAAGCTTGAGAAAGTTGTGGCACTCATGTCGGCGGGTACCCAAACTATTAATATCGTCATATAAGTCAGTAACCATTGTTACCAATCTACAAAATAATTCAAATTGTAAATAAAAATACCTTAATAAATAAAATAATTTCATACAAGACCAAATCCTTTCCAAACTAGATGGGCACAACATATTAAATCTGTCACAAACCAATGGTTATCACAGGGTCATCATAAAACACTGATAAAACATAAATAATCTTTCTAGATTTTTTTAGATTGTTACTTGGGGAATACCGAAGTCCAATATGTCTCCCCCAGTTTGCGTCTTTGGTTTTTCCACGTTTAAAAAATGAAGACGACAGTTGACGGTGTGATGTCCGATTAGGCTCTAATTTATTAAATTAAATTCGAATAGACCATTAGACGATGTAATTAGCACTATAGCCGTGAGTATTCGGCATTTCTACCTGGCCTAGAACCATAACAATAAATTTTGGATATTTTCAATGTTTTTAACATTGCCTAATTATATTTTCATTCATCTAATAGAAATTCCGTGTATGTTTTTTTTGCCACCAGATATAGTTAACAAGCTGAAATCAAATTGTATATTGCACCAGAGCTACATAAATTTGGGTAAGGATTGTCGAGTTGTTATAGGAACCAGAATCGGCCCGCCTTTATATCTTTCCCAACAGCCCAAACTATCGATATTTATGATTATTGGACCAAAAAACCACAATCAGCGCTTATCATCGTCTCACCTCAAAAAGACGGGAGTTACTAAAAGCCATTGCCCTGATTTATCTTGGTTATAATTATTTCTCAATAATCTTTAATGTTAATTAAATTTAAACATTAGTACGGTACCACACAGATTTATTGTATCTACTGGTGTTACTGTTATTTACATTATCTTCTCTAGGTAGACGCAAGGCAAGTATAGACGGTAGGCAGATATCGTAGCAATCTGTTATATTCTACTATAATATGCCTCCCGTTTTAGAAAAGCCTAATTGATTTACGCAAATGTCTAATATACAACCACTACAACCAGCACTGAAGTCACCTAATCTTAATAGGTTTTCTTCAGTCATTTAAACCTATTTATGGAAATCTTTTTGATATTTGTTCTAGTCACAAGGTGATGCTTAGTAAGCAACCTAAATAGTCATTTTCAAGCGAGTGGGAGCATTGTTTCTAAATCTATAGAAACAAATCGTTTTTATCTATGTCGCTCACATATCTACAAAGTGTATCACTTTAACTCGAGACAATTCATTATTTTTTAACGGGTTTAGCTATTCTCAGAATTCTTTTTCTATTTTATAGTAGGTAAGTACCTACCTACATGTATGTACATTCTGATAATATACTATATCTACTTTTTGGAAACTTAAATTATCTATAGCCTACTATGATTAAAATAAGACCCCAAATTCAGATTTTCAATGCCATAGTTTATACGGGATGTCCACAGGATATGTGATTTTCTCGAGTGTTCTTTATGAACAATAAGCAGTAGGTATTTCAAGATTCACGTAAAACATTAATTCCCCTAGTTTCGTTGCTCTATCTTATACAAAGTGTTCTCAATAAAATTAGAAAAATTTTAAAAATCGTTTTAGTTTAAACAAGCTTTTTTGTTGTCCCCGAAGTTAAAAAAGTTACTGTTTCGATCTTTGTCCGCATTTTACTTCAAAAATGTAAGAATGATGGTTTACATGTAATTCTTGACAATAATTTTGGACACTATTGTTAACTATACAACAAACTTGATCTGATTTTAAATTTAATTTGCGCATTTTGAAATAATAACTTTTTTAAGTTCAGGATATAAAGTAACAAAATATAACTAATACGATTTTTTAAATTATTCTAATTTTACAGTGAACACTCTGTATAAGACAAAAGGGCGAAGTTTGGTTAATTAATACCTTCGGTGAATCTTAAACCACCAACAAAAACTTTTTTTAAATACTCCCTACTGTTCATACAGGGTACTCGAAAATATCGGATATCTTCCATATTTTCCTACATCTTGTGGACTCACTGTGTCAACTATGCTATTGAAAATCAGTATTTGGGGTTTTGAGGTATGACAAAGTTAACTGCACTATTCATTTTTTCTTTAAAGAAATGCCTAATACACTTTCGTCATTTTTGGGGTCTTATTTTAATCATAAGGAGGCCGTGAAAAATGTAAATTTTTAAAATTTATATATCAGAATGTATGTCTTTTGCAGTAGATACTTACTATATTATGGAAAAAATATTTTAAAATAGCTCAACCCGTTAAAAATAATGAATTGTCTGGAGTTAAAGTGATACACACTGTATACAGCGTTATTTTTTAAGCAATTGATAATGACCTTTCAAGAGAATATACAGTGTGGATAGAAATTGTGGAATATTGCTTATTTTTCTTAAAATATTCCTCATATCAAAAACATGTTTTAATAAAAGTGTTAATTAGGGGAAATTATTTCCCGTTTAGAGATATCAAGCAATCTTTCATAGCACAAAAAATGTGGTTGCCATGGTAACCCACTTATTTTTTTTTACTTTCTGAATACCTTACAATACAATTTTAATGGGATCGCATAGGAAAAAAAAAATACAAAAAAAGTTTTCTATTATGCTATTGACAATGTTTATCAAAATAATTTATTCAATATATCTAATGTATTAATTTTCAGCAAAAAAAGTATTTGGTGCCATTTAAAAAATTAAATCGGTTACCATGGCAACCACATTTTTTGTGCTACGAAAGATTGCTTGATAACTAAACGGGAAATAATTCCCCCTAACACTTTTATTAAAACATGTTTTTGATATGAGGAATATTTTAAGAAATAAGTATAAGCAATATTCCACAATTTCTATCCACACTGTATTATTATTGCCCAGGATATGATCTTTATAGGCCAATAAATATAGCAAATGAATTCAAATAAGTCTAACATTTTTAAAACTTTTGCGTATGATAAAGTATCAACCAAATCGAAAATATGCAATTTTGCAACTATTGATCAAAGGTTGGCAACATTGTTAAAAATGCAAAAAACTAAAACTATGAATTTCTCGCCGAACAAAATTTTAACATTGTTGCAATTTTGACATAAACTTCCTTTAAATATTTAAGATCTACAGCCGATTTTGCAGCGATTTGTAAATATGGCAACATTGTTAATTATGGTAATATAACATTTTTTTATCTAACTTTGCGAACAATATTTTTACATTGCTGCAAAATGACAGTACGCTCGCCGAAGTCACCACAGAGGCCTGTGCCAATTTGCAACTTTCTGGCTTGATGGCATCGTGCTTTTTTCTAATAATTTTTAAGAGGTTCCACAAAATTCTAACCGGTAATTTTCAATTGCAAATGGCCATTTTCCTATCTTAGGCATCCTCCTAAATTTTCAAGAAACTACGATACTGGCAGATATGTAAATTCACAATAATACTATTGTTTGCAAATTGTGACTATCCACAAAATTTTAAAATTTTTGCAAATTGTATGGAAAACTCGGTTGGCTTCGAGAAGCTTATTCAAATTTGCAACTTGATCAGAGGTTGGTAACATTGTTAAAAATGCAAAAAACTAAAACTATGAATTTCTCGCCGAACAAAATTTTAACATTGTTGCAATTTTGACATAAACTTCCTTTTAATATTTAAGATCTACAGCCGATTTTGCAGCGATTTGTAAATATGGCAACATTGTTAATTGTGGTAATATAACATTTTTTTATCTAACTTTGCGAACAATATTTTTACATTGCTGCAAAATGACAGTACGCTCGCCGAAGTCGCCACAGATGCCTGTGCCAATTTGCAACTTTCTGGCTTGATGGCATCGTGCTTTTTTCTAATAATTTTTAAGAGGTTCCACAAAATTCTAACCGGTAATTTTCAGTTGCAAATGGCCATTTTCCTATCTTAGGCATCCTCCTAAATTTTCAAGAAACTACGATATTGGCAGATATGTAAATTCACAATAATACTATTGTTTGCAAATTGTGACTATCCACAAAATTTTAAAATTTTTGCAAATTGTATGGAAAACTCGGTTGGCTTCGAGGAGCTTATTCAAATTTGCAACTTGATCAGAGGTTGGTAACATTGCTGAAATCGGAAAAAAAAACAAAATATATGAATTTCACGACGAACAAAATTTTAACATTTTCGCAATTTTGACAATTTGCAAACATTTCTTATCGCAAATTTACCTATCTGCCGAAATCATAGTTTGTTGCAAATTTAGTAGCATGTCTAAACTATGTCTAACACCTTATTTCGTTATAAATTAGAAAAAAAGCACGATATCATCAACCCAGGAAGTTGCAAATTTTCCATAATTTTTGAAATAATAATGTTCGAAAAAGTTGGCTTAGAAATTGATATCGTTGCAATATGTTTATTTGATAATTTTGTCATGTCATTTATTCATTTAGGGACTAGGCCGAAAAAGAAGCATTTTACGGACTTAAATGAGTGCGTAAAATAGCTATTTTTGGGAGCGTATGACAAAAAAATATATTATTGTGAATTGACCTATCTGCCAAAGTCGTAGTTTATTGCAAATTTAGCAGGATGTCTAAGATAGGAAAATGGTTATTTGCAACTAAAATTTACCCATGCTAGAATTGTGTGAAACCTCATAAAAATTATTTCGACAAAAATTAGAAAAAAGCAGAATGCCATCAACCCAGAAAGTTTCAAATTTGCACAGGCATCTGTGGGGACTTCGGCAAGTGTACTGTGATTTTGCAGCAATGTTAAAATTTTGTTAGCAAAGTTAAATAAAAAAATGTTATTCCATGTTGCCATATTTACAAATCGCTGCAAAATCGGCTGTAGATCTTAAATATTAAAAGGAAGTTTATGTCAAATAAATGATAAATGATAAAGGATGCCTAAGATAGGAAAATGGCCATTTGCAATTGAAAATTACCGGTTAGAATTTTGTGGAACCTCTTAAAAATTATTAGAAAAAAGCACGATGTCATCAAGCCAGAAAGTTGCAAATTGGCACAGGCCTCTGTGGTGACTTCGGCGAGCGTACTGTCATTTTGCAGCAATGTAAAAATATTGTTCGCAAAGTTAGATAAAAAAATGTTATATTACCACAATTAACAATGTTGCCATATTTACAAATCGCTGCAAAATCGGCTGTAGATCTTAAATATTAAAAGGAAGTTTATGTCAAAATTGCAACAATGTTAAAATTTTGTTCGGCGAGAAATTCATAGTTTTAGTTTTTTGCATTTTTAACAATGTTACCAACCTCTGATCAAGTTGCAAATTTGAATAAGCTTCTCGAAGCCAACCGAGTTTTCCATACAATTTGCAAAAATTTTAAAATTTTGTGGATAGTCACAATTTGCAAACAATAGTATTATTGTGAATTTACATATCTGCCAGTATCGTAGTTTCTTGAAAATTTAGGAGGATGCCTAAGATAGGAAAATGGCCATTTGCAATTGAAAATTACCGGTTAGAATTTTGTGGAACCTCTTAAAAATTATTAGAAAAAAGCACGATGCCATCAAGCCAGAAAGTTGCAAATTGGCACAGGCCTCTGTGGTGACTTCGGCGAGCGTACTGTCATTTTGCAGCAATGTAAAAATATTGTTCGCAAAGTTAGATAAAAAAATGTTATATTACCACAATTAACAATGTTGCCATATTTACAAATCGCTGCAAAATCGGCTGTAGATCTTAAATATTAAAAGGAAGTTTATGCCAAAATTGCAACAATGTTAAAATTTTGTTCGGCGAGAAATTCATAGTTTTAGTTTTTTGCATTTTTAACAATGTTCCCAACCTTTGATCAATAGTTGCAAAATTGCATATTTTCGATTTGGTTGATACTTTATCATACCCCAAAGTTTTAAAAATGTTAGACTTAATGTTAAATGTTTCAATTATTATGCCTTTATTTACTGACCTATTATATGAAAGAATAATTCGTATTTATAGTTTCCTATATTTTTTTATAAAGTATTGACTGATCTGAAAGACCAATGAAAGACTCATTAGTTAATGAATACATTCTACGCAATAAACGCCAGTTTAACATGTTCATGACTAGAATCTACTGAATCAATTGCCCATAAAAGCACCTTCCCCGAAATGTTTTTTTATTTAGAGTCTGGCTCTCGAAAATTACGAAACTACATGTAGGTATACCGATCTCTCGTTCATGGGTTTATTAATACTGTATTCATATAGAGAGTAAACATGTTTACAGCCAAACTATGCTACGAGTTGTAAATCTTAGGTTTTACAACCAATTAAAAATTGACCCGGAATAATTAAAATATATGTTAAGTACTTATTATACTCGGGATTCCGTACGGGAATTATTGGCATATTATAGAAGTTTATCTACAGTGAAAATTTTATAGGACGGCCCAGAGGCGTGGATGAAAAAATAATCTTCCAAGGACAGGCACAAACATCTCTATTATCCAGCAGCCTTGTTGCGACATTTCCAAAGATCCAAGTATGTTTGTATATACCGGGTGTTCCTCAACCTATACGCATAAACTTGGGAAATTGTAGCAGAGGACAAATAATGGCCAATTATTATCGAAAAAAAATGCAATAACATATTTTTTGTTTTGTAGATACAGTGAAAAAACTTTTACAGGTAATAAAAAATTAAGAAGAAAACAAGTCGCACGATAGCACGTACGGTATTTAGCAGTACTTTGTTCTTAGCTGTCTTCAATGACGTCTTAACTTAACAGAATAAAAGTATAGCACGCAGTTTCGTAAACGAAGAACTTATGGACATGGTACTAGCATATGGAGAAGCACATCAAAAGACAGTGGCTGCATCTCATCTTTATGCCCAAAGATTTCCTCAAAGATTACATCCAGAAATTGAGTTTTTTTTTGCGTGTGATTCAGCCAGGCAGAGAAACTGGCAAAACAAAAAACAAAACAAAACGGACCGATAGTGTGGGGCCTCATGGATTTGCATGGCTCAACTGTGTATCGAAAATCAAGGAAACAACTTTGAACAGTTATTATGATGAGCTAACATCATTTATATTTTATTACACCAAATTCGAGTCCTGTGTTTTTTAATTTGAAATAAATTGATATAATCTCCAAAACAAAAAATATTTTATTATTTTTTTTTTCGATAATTGGCCATTATTTGTCCTCTGCTACAATTTCCCAAGTTTATGCGTATAGGTTGAGGAACACCCTGTATAACTACTTGGTTTGTCATCGCAAAAAATTGCCAGTATCACGTTGGACATAACATACATATAAGCATTAGCCAGGTAGGTACTTATCTAAAAAGTCTATCCAAGTTACAGCGGCAGTAGATATAAACAAAGTCACATGACCGCATTGCGATCGATTACCAGGGTCTGACTAATATGAAATTCCCAGTGGCTTGTAATACTGAACTAATTCTTTTAGAAGTTCTAAATTGTGTTTTTACCTTTCGTGGATCTTTATAAATTACCTTAAATTAAGTAGCAAAATAAATTTAGAGAATATACTGCTCGCGATCCGATCTAAAATATGCAGGAAACTCGACTGAGGGAAGAGCCGGCCCTGCATTCTGCTCGCCGCGTAAACACATTTTATGACGGCCAGACCAATAAAAGAATAAGTCACGTGGTGGCCAATGTTTTGATCCACTGCCTCTGTAACTTGGATAGACTTTATTGTCTGTTGGATTCCTATGTGTTAGACAATAACCATAAAAACATGATGTCATTATTGTCGTATCAAAATCATGAAATCTCATACATGATCCCCAAGTGTAGTTTTGAGGAAAACCGAACTCTACGCCCATGTTTCAATTCTGTGAAGTACCAATTTAACGGTACCCCTATCAAAAAATTCGCAGACATTTTTAATACCCATCAATATTCAGTAGCCATAAATTTAATTTAACAAGTCAATTTGCTTTTTGTAGATCGTATTTCAGATTTGACTAAAATATAGCGAACTTATCGATATCGGACATTCGCTGGACTACACTCTATTCAAACTAAATGCAAGTGGCGCGTAAACATTTACACGATGGAAGCACGTGAACGATTCTGAGGGCTAATACGAGGCAGGGCCGCATTAAGGACGATCTCTATGAATTTTATAATATAAAATATTATAATAATATTCCCCAGTATTAAGAATTTTAAAAACAAACTTTTATGGGACACCTAGTCGCTGCACTCGCCCGCCGGGTCAGATTTTATTGCCGGCTAGCCAATAGCAAGCCGATCACGTGCGTATCACGCTCTAGCCATGCAACAACTTGTGTTTATGTTTCACTTGCGTTTAGTTTGAATAGAATTTAGATGTATGTACCTACCAAGTCTATTTAGGAACGTTTGTAGATATGGTGGAACTGAATAAATTATCGGCGTGCAAAATAGGATATGAGATTACTGTTTCTGTTTAAACAAACAGCCGATGAAAAGTGCATATCTATGAAGATCCCACGGATCTAGTTCCTGCTGGTGTGTAATAATGAGAGTTGGAAGTCCTCTTTTTTCAACGTGTTAAGTGCCCGAACATGCGGTAATTTGCTATTGATGCTTAGAATACGCTATAATTAATATAATATAGCAACACTGATGCGATCGCTCCTAATTCCTGTTGTGTGTACGTGAAAACGATACAACTCAATCCGTCAGTCGTCAGTTCTTGCAAATGCTTTCCTATAGATACATATGGTAAGAATACATAAGCAAAGAAAATCCTACTAGGTACGCAAGTATTTTCTTTGGTATAAGCATAGATTATAAAGAAGACATACTTAATATACAGGGTTTCCCAACGAAAACTTGACCCCCCCAAAAATTAGAAAATCGAAAAATATTTGAAAATTCGACGAGGCCCGTCGATTTTTGTTCTTGGGGGGGAGCTTTTTTGACAGTCAAAGCAACCCGATATGTTCATCCCCCTAATCCCAACCCCAACTTTAAAATTTCAAATGGAACTACCCCCCTTGCAGAGGCGGTGCTTGAGTACCTAGGGCCCGTAAGCAAAAATTAAAAGGTTCCCCCTCTCCTCTTTAAAGATAATGAACATTAGGAGGCATTCGAAAATTGTATAAAAAAAACTTCTACCATAACGATGATCCAGTTTTTTATTTAATAAAAAATGTACATATTCCAAACAATATGAAATAAAAAAAAACATCTCCAATATCACAAGAAAATAAGTAAACTAAGTAGGTAATACAATATATTAAATGAACCAGTCCTTTTATTTATAAAAAAACATAAAATATTCCATAGCAAACAAAATAAAATAAAAAAACTCCAATATCACAGAAAAAGCTACGTCAACTTAAAATAAAACTACTTAAGTAATAAAATAAAATTCTTAATTCAGATAATATCAAAGGAACTCATGTCAAGAATAATATGACTAGTAAATAAGTAAATTAAATTGACTGCACGAAAAAATGCTCCAGTGCTCCAGTGCTTATTGATCATTGAGATTAACTAAGATATTCACTCCTTAAATACTTTCAAACATTTAGATATTTGTTATTAGTGGATTTAATAAAATTAAATATGTGGAATGAATTATTCGTAAAGATATTTTTTCAATTGGAACAAACACTTTTTAAGATTTATTGTTCCTAATGAAGAAATAGATATATTTAAGCACATCCCAACAAAAAATATTGTATGATACAAGGACGGATTGCGTATAGCGGTCAGCAAAAAACCTCAGTCGTATCTCCAATGAACTGAACTTTTCGTTCTTGTATCATAAACCACCTACTTTTCTACTAATTATCTCTAAAATATAATTGGCCTATATACATACATACATAATGTAGGTATAATTATTACAAAACAGCATGTTCCTGTGTTGTCACTGTGTAAGTATAATTTGATGAACAGGTATCAATTTTTACATAATATAATAAAAATAATCAATATACACTGTGGTCATTTAAGTGTTGCAACATATGGGATTTTTTCTATTAATTGCACAACCAAAATACTCATATATCATACTCAATAATCATATTAGGTGCACTTGGAATGGTTGCAAGTTAAACAGCATACAGGGTAGGTCAAAAAATATAAAAATTGTACAAGAAAGTAGGTACCCTTATTTCAAAAAATTCAGCAAAAGGTTATTAAGAAAAGTTGTCTTGAATTAAAAGCTATGCCTAAATACCAAAACATAGCATCCTAAGAAAAAAAAATGTCAATTAATTTCCAGTTTTTTAATAAACATTTAAAATAAAAATTTTGCACCATAAATGAGAGTTTTTTAATATACACATTATCATTATTAATGTTTTACCTTGTTCAGAAGAATTTTTGCGAAATTTTAAAGTTTTGTTTAATACAAATTAAAAACCTAAGTTAATTTTATAAATATGCTAGAATTTGAACAAAGTTATGCGAAATTGATTTAATTTTGATTGATTTATGAAATTGTTTAGGGTGAATATTAAATATAGTAAATATTTGGAAAATAATGAAATATTTTTTTAGGAGGTCATATTTTGGTATTTAGTCATAACTCTTAATTCTAGACAACTTTTCTTAATAACATTTTGCTGAATTTTCTGAACTAAGGTTACTTTACGCTTGTCCAATTTTTATATTTTTTTACCTACCCTGTATGCTGTTTGACTTGCAACCTTTCTAAGTGCATCAACTTTCGGGAATATTTATATTTTCGTTGTGCAATTAATAAAAAAAATCCCATATGTTGCACACTTGTATTTGACCACACTGTATAATTAATCTGATAGGCCGAAAAAATTGGATGTTTG
Organism: Pseudeuparius sepicola; assembly: GCA_963920635.1. Lineage (NCBI taxonomy): Eukaryota > Metazoa > Arthropoda > Insecta > Coleoptera > Anthribidae > Pseudeuparius > Pseudeuparius sepicola. The sequence goes on from OY987306.1 coordinate 22,017,749, forward strand.
AGTCTATAACTGATTGGTATGACGAAGAGTGTGTAAAATGTTTCACACCTAGACACTTTGCCTACGCCAGTTTAGGTCGACTATGAATGCCAACACGCACCCAAATGAAGACGTTAAGATAAAGCGGCAGACATAGATCACCCCGTATTTTCCCATGGCCCCATCAAACTGCTTATTCATCGGAATTACAGGCATATTATCTGCACCACAACAGTTACGGGCAATATTTAAATAGTTGAATACGTCTAATCACTACCATTATTGTGTGTGATAAGTGTTAACTTTTTTAAAAGTCGCCTGAGCCTTTTTCGTTCCGCTCGGACCTACCAATACTAAATACTATTATAAAGACTTACCTGAACAGTTAGAAGATGAAACATGATTTACTGTGATGAATACTGACTTGTCTCAATGAAACAGGTAATTATTGTTATAACTTAATTGGTGGAGTCCTTTTTGTCCGGTTAGATGAAGATATACGGCGCCTTATATGGACGAGAGCCAGGCGCATTTTGTTCTTTTAGTTTAGGATGGCGTCTGCTGTACTGAGTGCCGACTTACAGCAACGGAATTAGATAGTAAGGTAGGGGAAACTGGGTAACAGTGAGACACTTTTTTTCCTTTTCATGATAACTCGAAATTCTAATAATTTTTTTAAATTATTTTTTTAGCAATTTGTTTCTATATGATTCCCAAACCTATATGAAAAGCAGCATAGTCATACTATTGTCCTTTAAAAGTCTAAAGTAAATTGAAAGTACTTATACCACCCAACGCTTATACACTTGACATTTGTCTCACTGTTACCCAAGGGTGGGGAACAGTGAGACTATATGGAAGTAACTGTTTACTTTTAATTGAAGATGTAAGTATACACAGAATGTATGCAATTGTATGGGTTTATATCTGAAACTTAATTGAAAACCTTATAATTTTTAGCACATTGTAAGTATAAAATAAAATATTTATCTATTATATTATAGGGAACAGTGAGACATACCCATGGTATTGCGAAATGAATTTTAACTGTACCAAACACCGTTTAACACTATAGGATACAGCCCCTATCCCCTATTTAATAAAAAAAAACGTCGCAGTTTTCTGACAGTTCCTGCAGAAGCTCAATCCAACCGTTAAAACTTAGAATTGGCGTGCAATCTTCACAGCAACATCACAACTTCTAAACTGAATGGGCGGAAACAATGAAAGTAGTGCCATCTATGAGCTATTTATAGGAGCAGGGATATTTTTAATGTCTCACTCATATACCTGTTAATATACAGGTATATGGTCTCACTGTTACCCATGTCTCACTGTTACCCAGGTTCCCCTACCTACTATAAATGTGATGCTTTCGAGGTAGACAATTGGCTTTGTTTTCTCAAAATCCAAAAGTTTTAGGGATAATTGACAAGAGACTTATGTGTAGGAATTTATTTTGACTGATTCTAGCATAATCTTTTTAAAGGGACAAAGGTATTAATTTTGAAAGTTCATATAATTTTATACTTATTTTATAATATTTTCATATTTTCTTGTCGTTAGGGATTTTTTTTTCACGTTTTCTTGACTTAGGTAGGTATCTACAGGGTGAGTCGAAGTTAAACCGCCATACTCAAAATTTGAGTAGTATTTTTAAAAATAAATGGGGTTCTTCATATAACATTTTGTCCAAAAACGCTTCGTTATCGACATACAGGGCGTCAAAGTTTTCTTTTAAAAACAGAAAAAAATTAGTATTTTCGGTTCCATTTATGCTATCGAGTTAAAAATTGGTACTTTTATGTTTTCTGGGACGCCGATTATGAATTTTCTATCAACTTTCTTCTAGCCGCTAGAGGGCGTTGGCTAGAGGGCGTTGGCTACGTCGTTACTTTCGAACAAAAGTGTTTTAAACTTTTTTGTCGTTGAAAAATCTGCATTTTAGACAGCGGACTTTTAAATTACATTCGATTTTGAACAAAAAATGTCTCTTGTAAAGATACGAAAACCTTAACCGTTTTCATGAAAAACGCAATTTTGTGTCGCGGTGCGCGTGAATTCGAAAAAATAAAAATTTCGTAGTCAGCTGAGAAATTGGATTTATTCATTTGAAATTCTTTATTTACAGTAGGTATTGTCCTAAATTAACAATTTTTGTGAAATTAGTAACCCACAATTGTTTTCAAAGCCTACTAAACGTTGAAGCGCTTTTTCTCTGTTTTTGCTAATAAAGTTGTCTTGGTTAAAGTTCTTTTTATTACTAATTTCACAAAAATTGTTAATTTAGGACAATACCTACTGTAAATAAAGAATTCCAAATGAATAAATCCCATTTCTCAGCCTACTACGAAATTTTAATTTTTTTCGAATTCACGCGCACCGCGACACAAAATTGCGTTTTTCATGAAAACGGTTAAGGTTTTCGTATTTTTACAAGAGACATTTTTTGTTCAAAATCGAATGTAATTTAATATTCCGCTGTCTAAAATGCAGATTTTTCAACGACAAAAAACTTTAAAACACTTTTGTTCGAAAGTAACGACGTAGCCAACGCCCTCTAGCGGCTAGAAGAAAGTTGATAGAAAATTCATAATCGCCGTTCGAGAAAACATAAAAGTACCAATTTTCAACTCGATAGCATAAATGAAACCGAAAATACTAATTTTTTTCTGTTTTTAAAAGAAAACTTTGACGCCCTGTATGTCGAAAACGAAGCGTTTTTGGACAAAATGTTATATGATGAACCCCATTTATTTTTAAAAATACTACTCAAATTTTGAGTATGGCGGTTTAACTTCGACTCACCCTGTATATACGCACGTACTCCGCACTGCGTTAAAAGTGCAAAAAATATAGGTGGGTATGTTCCTGGACAAAATAATATCAACGGATCAAGGGGCATCGTGACACGACAATTTTCATTGTTTTTATCAAAGGTATAACAGTCCAAACCAAAAACACTTTTACCCTGGAAGACTGTTTAGGAACAAAATCTCTCTCGATGGCCTTATAACCAACCCACTTTTCCCTTAAAATGGGATCTTTAGGGAGGAAAAAGCGGACACTTTAGGACCGCCTTTGTAGTTTTCCTTGCAGTTGGGAACAGAACACGTCCTCGGCATGATTTACCTAAATAAATCCGAAACTATATGTAGACACAACCTAAAACCTTTATTCTGAATCACTGCTGTTTTACCACCGTATTAATAAAACTTCACGTCGTATATTACTAAAAAATATAACAGTAAACACAACAAAGGTTCTTTAAAACAGGAAAATCTCCAGACAAGTAAAGTAAACAACTACCAACTACGAAAAGCTACATCCCTCTGATGACGTAGTGACGTTTCGCGTCGCCAGCTAGCGCTGGCGGGCCTTTATCATTGCGACGGTGCCGATATACCCCGATTACTGTAAGTATCCGGATTTTGTCAGTTGTCATTTTCCACGAAAATCGAATATAACAATGTGGCATATGCGTTGCAACCAGTTAATGACGTCACATATTGATTTATAACAGCAAAATTGTTACAAAAAAGAGCATAATAAAATGAAAACCCTACCATAATCACAACTAGTAGCAATAACTATAAATACTATCCATTCTAATTATTAATAACTTAAAAAGTCATCTGAACATTTTTCATTGTGGTATTTTGGCATAGGCAAAGATATATACAACCTATATCTTTGGCATAGGTAAAAAGCTGCTTGCGGTAACGTCCTGGGTGAAAAATTTCGGTTTGGCGTTTCCAAGTGACAGTGGCGCCGTTCTGTAGATTCGCTAGTGAATACCTATTTCCTGTGTTTTTACGTTCGTACCCATGGATATTACCATTTTAGCTTGTTGAATTTATTGTATTAAAAGTATAGATTGTAATTAATAGAAAATGCAACCAATGGTGAACAAAAAAGATGAAAAACTTATCATACAATACATACAATCATATTATAGAGTATACTTAGAAAGTACACATTCCCGAATTTTGATATGCACTTCCGGATAAAAACTGGCCAGAATATTTATTTAAATAAGTATAATTAATTGTACCTACCTACTTATTAGTATATAAAGTAAGGTATGGAGGTATCTAGTTAGATAAACCTATAATGTTTTTGAAGAGCAACAAGCAACATTTTCCAACACATGGACGAACATTATTATTATTTCAGTCGACATGAGTAGCTAAATTTATTGTAAAGTATAATACTAGTATATTATACTACAGTATAATACTAGTATATTATACTACAGTATAATACTAGTATATTATACTACAGTATAATACTAGTATAATATACTAATCGCGATCCAAATCCTCTTGCAATAATCGCCACATTATACCTATAATATAGTTTTTCAATAAATAAGATATCTTACCTACTACTATACATGGTGATTCAGTTTTTATTCGGGAAACTTCGTCAATGGATTAAGCACGAAATATGAAAATAAGTTTATATAAACATATGCTGAAAAACTTATCATTTTCGAGATACAGGATGTTTAAATTTCAAGAAAAAAAATCGTTTATTTTTTATATAACTTCCGATTCGTCGGATAGATTTGAACCAAATTTGGTACACAATACTTCCATTATGGTTTTCGAATTTCATGAGAATTTCAAGCTGCTGAAGCCAGCAGTGGCGGATTTATGAGGGTCCATTTGCATATAAATTAGGAAAACAACTAGTACGGTCCTGAAAAATGAAAAGTTTAAGAAGCCGTTAGAAAGACTATTGAATTTTCTACAAAAAGTGTTTCTTGGTATTTTTTATAATCTGTTATATTTTGGCCGAACTTTTAATTTTTAATCTGCCTAATCCATACTAGCTTTAAATTTGTATTTTACCTAATATAGGATTCTACTGTCATTTTTACAATTATTATCGAAAGACAACTGCGCACTCATTTTACCCTGTACTATCATTTTAAAGGGCTTCATCTATTTGCGTCCTTACTTAAAGTTATGCCGAGAATTTATAAGGAAACAATAAGTTTTCCAGCATATGTTTATATAAACTTTTTTCATATTTCGACGTGCTTAATCCATTAACAAAGTTTCCCGAATAAAAACTTAATCACCCTGTACAATACCCAAGAAAATACTAGCGTAGTAGTGGTATTTTATTTGATAATACCGAATATTTTCAAGTATGGTACGACTGAAGCCACCATGCCTCAAGAGAAGAATAACATTTACAACTTTTGTGAGTCTCTAGTCTCCAGCCAAAGACTTGAGCCCTAAGTTTTGAATAGTTTTGAGTGTCTACCTACGAACTTGGTTAAAATAAAGTATAGACAATAAAATGTATTACATAGTCATGCTTTGTTTTTTCTTCATTATTAGATATTTTTGGATATATTTTACATATATTTCCAATGTGCTATTTATTTATGTGCTCACTGTCAATAGTCAATAAGTTCTGAATTAAAAATATCAACGATCTATAAATCTAAGCTGTGACTAAATAAAAGTATTGTTAGGGTAAGCTGTGACTACATATTGAAAACTAGTAATGATTTATTATTTATTTTAAGCAATTTTTGTGTGATGCAGTAGGTACTTGTACATAACTTGAAATTTACACCCGAATAATGTTATGCGTTGTTTAAAACATTTGGTGTGAGTAAGGGGCTCCTTAATGGCCTGAATTTACGTCCCGGTTGCACTTTTCCCTGCAATGATGCCAACTTTTAGAACGTCGAAATTACTAGTTGACAGTGCTAGTAAGGTCTTATAAAAAAATGTCGGACTTTATTATATTGTTGAAATATATGAAATACCTACAGGGTGTCCAACTTTAAAACTGTACAAATCCGTAAAATCTTCATTTTTGGAGATAATCGCTTAAACTTTTTTTTTGTTTGAAAGGCCTTCAAAAACCGCGTCTTTTGACCTTCCTACAATTTTCAAAAGCAAATCCAGGGCCGGCTGCGATTTTTTTATTCCCCCGATTTTCACGAAAACCATTTAGCGATTTTTTTATTTAAAATCTGAACCCACAGCGTTAATCAGAACATCCCAAAACCCCCATATACCAAATTTGAACAAAAAATATACAGGAAGTTCCCTTCTGCAGGGTGTCAAAGGTGAGCAAAATAGGAATTTTAAAGGCATCTGCCGAGTCAAGTGTGAAGTGTGCCATGGAATCCCCTCAAAAGTTGAATGGTCAATAGGACCACTTAAAGTGTTGGTGTGCAAAGGTCCAATACAAAATATAGAGAGTGTTCTTGTCTGTGCCATCTCAAATTACTGAATTTTTGAAACTTTATACCTACGGGTCAAAAATCGAGTATAACAAAACCGCTCCACACACTATAAATGAAATAAATCTAAAAAATACAGAAGCCTGCCAGTCAGTAAGTCCATATCAGTTAAGGTGGCTGGTGTGCCACAACAGGAAACGCACAGAAAATGTATCATCTTAGACAGTGACTTTGTTGAGAAAGGTCCAATAATTTAAATTGTTTTTATTTGATAGTTGGCATTTTGTAAAGAAATACATTACTTTTGTTTTTATCAATATTTTTTCAATGATTCTAGAGCACTCTTGATCCGTATAAGTTTCATAAAATTTCAGAATTTTGAGATGGCTCAGAAAAAAATACCCTGTATATTTTTCTAGTAAATATTTTCACACCAACATTTTGCGTGGTCCTGTTGACCATTCAACTGTTTTGAAGGGATTCCATGGCACACTTGCCTCGCCAGATGCCTTCAAAATTACTATTTTGCTCTTTGACACCCTGCAGAATAGAATTCCCTGTATATTTTTTATTCAAATTTGGTATATGGGAGTTTTGGGGTGTTCTTATTAACGCTGTGGAGTCAGATTTTAAATAAAAAAATCGCTAAATAGTTTTCGTGAAAATCGAGTGTATAAAAAAAACGCAGCCGGCCCTGGATTTGCGTTTTGAAAATGGCAGGAAGGTCAAAAGAAGCGGTTTTCGAAGGCCTTTCATACAAAAAAAAGTTTAGGCGATTATCTCCAAAAATGAAGATTTTACGGATTTGTACAGTTTTAAACTTCCTACTGGAAGTATTGCATTCTTCGAAAGTTATCGGATGACTTTGCATTCTTCATTTATTATAGTTACCGACATTTAAAACTGCGAAAGAAAATCCGCAATGACCCACAATAGATTTTTGACAAAATAAGCTCTCTGTATTGTGTCAGTTTAAGAAATAGAGATTTGCTTATAGAAAACTTTTTAGAATTCAATACTAAATTTATTCCAAATAAATGAATATGCCGGTTAAATTTTTTTTGAAGAAACCGTCTTCTATAAATATATATAGTAGTTCGGCTGTCAAAATTTGAATTTATAGATAAATTCGGTTGAAAAAAAAAATAAAAAAAAGTTGTGCATCGGCCGGGAATCGAACCCGGGCCGCCCGCGTGGCAGGCGAGCATTCTACCACTGAACCACCGATGCTACGACTTTCATTTGTTTCAGAACTGTTCTGACGGTGACTAATATAAATATGTTCAAAATAACAAATCTACTATACTTAAATAGGCAACTTGCAATACAATAGTAAAGAAATAAACTAAGGCTAAACCGCTAAAGCCAAATTAGTATTGCTTTCTTTGGTAACATATACCTACGGGATGATTTTTTTAGGATTACCACCGCAATTTTCTCGCTTATTTTGCGTCTTACAGAAAAAACGTAAGGAATAAAAATTTTTCCATTTTGGACAGCTAAGTGGTGCGCAATATAAAAAAACCTCAAATGGGAGCAAAAGTATTAATAGCCGTGGCATGTTTATTTTAAGAGGCAAAGGAAAACTTTTAGGTAGGTATATTGAAAATTGATGGCACTGAGAAGCTTTAGCTTTATCCACACAGGTGCTCAGAGAGTTTCAGCAAATTACACAGGGTCTTCGACTCTCTTGAGGGCATGAAATTGTTTATCAATTTGAAGTTTTTTTAGCACAGCACGAGATGTTGGGCATGGAGGTCCATTTCTTTTTTAACGTCGCCTGGCTGACCAAAATTGCCATATTTTACTTTCTTACGTATTTTCTGTGCGGCCCAAAATAAGCGGGAAAATCGCTTAATAAGAAATAAACAAAAAAATGCATAGCCTCAAGAGAGCCGAAGACCCTGTGTAATTTTCTGAAGATATCTGAATACCCATTTCCCATTTGCATAAAGCTTCTTAGTGCCATCAATTTTTAATCTTAAAGTATTCCTCTATCTCTTAAAATAAACATGCTACGCTCAATTTGAGGTTTTTTATATTGCGGGACAAGATTTCTTTTGCAGCACCAGCTGTTCAAAATTGTCACATTTTTGTTTCTCACGATTTTTTTTGTCGGGTGCAAAATAAGAGAGAAAATCGAGGTGGGAGTCCTAAAAAATCATCCTGTATAGTGCATGGGATAATACATATTTATGAATATTCTTTATAACTACTTTACTAAAATAAAAGTACCTACCTACAGAAATCCATAAAATCTTTACTTTTGGAGATAATGGCCTTAACTTTTATTTTGTTTAAAAGGCCTTAAAAACCTCTTCTTTTGAACTTCCTACCACGATACGATACACCGATAACGGTATGCCAGCTAGGAGAACGAAAATTAAACACTTCTGCGCATCTACGTCACTTCGACAAAAACAAGGCCAACTTATAAAAAAATAGTCCTGAAATTACTGACATATGTCAGTTATCAATTTCAGATAGAATGTAGGCACCTTGAGACACTTTGGTGTATATGTGGTTGCCTAGCTCACTATAAAACGAGTCAAATTTCCGTTTAAAAATAAAAGCGTTGATTGACATGATTTTGTCGAATAAGCGTCACCGTTGACGTCAGAGCACCTGTGCGCGGCCATACCTACCGTTTTATGTCTATCGTGCTTCCTACCATTTTCAAAAAGCAAATCCTGAGCCGGCTACGATTTTTTTGCACCCCCGATTTTCACGAAAACCATTTAGCGAATTTTTTATTTAAAATCTGACACCACAGCGTTAATCAAGAATACCAAAAAAATACCAAATTTGAACAAATAATACATAGGGAGTTCCATTCTCCGGGTGTCAAAGTTGAGCAAAATAAGGAATTTTAAAGGCATCCGGTGAATCGAGTGTGTCATGGACATGGAATCCATCTCAAAGTGCATACCTACCTACTGGATTTTTTGGAACTTTACACGGGTCAAAAATCGAGAATATCAAAACCGCCCCATCGCCCCAGACACTCTAAACGAACTAAGTCTCAAATACAGAAGCCTGCCAGTCAGTAAGTCCATATGTTTAGATGGCTGGTATGTGCTGTGTGCTACAACACAAGATTGTCTTTGTGTATGGGATTGTGTTTGTACAACAGGAAACCCACACAAAATATATCTATATCCTTGTTAAGAAAGGTCCAATAAATTAAATTTTCTTTTATTTGTTGGCCGAAAACAATAGTCGATTCTTAAATTACAGGATGTGTATTTATTTTTTATTAATAGAAAATATATGTCACCTACATCGATTAAGACTTGATGTTAATGTACCTACTTCACTTTTACATAATGGGTCCTTTTCACGTGAAAAGGACTTATTATGTACTAGCCTTGACGTTTTTAACTAATTTGTATAATTAAATAGATATAACATACTCAGGACTTTCATGTAAGGAGGCAAAAAATTGGTAACCAAATTTAAACATCACGTTACATTTTGGATCGATAAGGGTGCTTCCCGATTTGCCCTGTTCAACAGGGAGTTATGATCCATAATATTTCCAATATTAAAGTCAGCTGTTTGTTATGCATTCGAAATTTGAAATAATGTAGAATTTTTGAAAATTCAAAAACGTGTGAACCAGATCAATAACCCCTTCCCCGGTCGCAAGAAGTGTTTTGGACACTCTGTTTATTAAATTTATTTATTAAACATTTATCGGTTCATATCAATGCTCCTTATCACTGTTTTATTAACAAATCATGTTACGTAGCAAACAAAGATTTATCAAAACCGGTCAGAATAGTTTAAAGTGCAGTGTAGTCAAGACCAGTGCGTTTTACTACGGAGGTGGCAGCAGACTTTTGTGGCAGTCATGGCGAAAGTCAGTGTCGACTTGCCAGATATCGAGGTAGGTAGGATTTTTGGAGATAATCGCCTAAACTTTTTTTTGTTTGAAAGGCCTTCAAAAACCTCTTTTTTTTACCTTTCTGTCGTTTTCAAAATGCAAATCCAGGGTCGGCTGCGATTTTTTTATACCCCCGATTTTCACGAAAACCAGTTAGCGATTTTTTTATTTAAAATCTGACCCCATAGCGTTAATCAGAACACCCCAAAACCCCCATATACAAAATTCGAACAAAAAATATACAGGGAGTTCTATTCTGTAGGGTGTCAAAGTTGAACGAAATAGGAATTTTAAAGACATCTGGCGAGTCAAGTGTGCCATGGAATCCCTTCAAAACAGTCCAGTGGTTAACAGAACCACTCAAAATGTTGATGTGAAAAGATTTACTACAAAAATATACAGGGTATTTTTCTCTGAGCCATCTCAAAATTCTGAAATTTTATTAAACTTATACGGATCAAGAGTACTCTGGAATCATTGAAAAATATTGATAAACACAAAAGTAATGTAGTTCTTTACAAAATGCCAACTAACAAATATAATTTAAATTATTGGACCTTTCTCTACAAAGTCACTGTCTAAGATGATACATTTTCTGTGCGTTTCCTGTTGTGGCACATCAGCCACCTTAACTCATATGGACTTACTGTCTGACAGGCTTCTGTATTTTTTATATTTAGTTCGTTTATAGTATGTGGAGCGGCTTTGATGTATAGGTACCCGATTTTTGACCCGTATAAAGTTCCAAAAATTCAGTAATTTGAGATGGCACAGATAAGAATACTCTGTATATTTTGTATTGGACCTTTGCACACCAAGATCTTGAGTGGTTCTATTGACCATTCAACTGTTTTGAGGGGATTCCATGGCACACTTGACGTTGGCAGATGCCTTTAAAATTTCTATTTTGTTCAACTTTGACACCCTGCAGAATGGAACTCCCTGCATATTTTTTATTCAAATTTAGTATATATAGGGGTTTTGGGGTGTTCTGATTATCGCTGAGGGGTAAGATTTTAAATAAAAAATCGGTTTTCGAGAAAAAATCGGGGGTATAAAAAAATCGGAGCCGGCCCTGGATTTGCATTTTGAAAATGGCCTTTCAAACAAAAAAAAGTTGAGGCTTTTGTCTCTAAAAATAAAGATTTTACGGATTTGTACGGTTATAAAGTTGGACACCCTGTAGACAAGAGACACGCAGTGCCTTGTCTATAATTTCTATGAATAAAATAGATATGCAACTCTGCAACAACTGCATAATACCATCGAGTAAAGGAATAATCTTTACTCAATTACAATACACAATTACGAACCACGTGCTAGCCCAATTGGAGGAGAATTTGACGTTTAATTCAAATTAGGGTTTCGGTTATTTTCCTGAAATTTATAAGAAATACCCCAAAAAAAATATTTATAACAAATAAAATTATTTGGTGCACACAGAAATACATAATAATTAAAAATATAATATAGTACCTTACAGATACAAAAAGAGTGTAAGTGTCTAACCCATACAACTAACTAACATTAACAAACTAACAATCCCAAGTATCCCAACAACAAGGCTCACTGACTTTCCAACAGTTGTAATTTGAGTATACAGCCATTGAGTAAAGGATATATATTTATATATGTAGATATAAATATATATTCTTTACTCAATCATACAGCGTAGTAGCAGTGTATAGAAAACTCTTTCGAAATAAATTAGTTTTAAATGATGGTATGTGGACAATGTGAAAATTACGAGAACGAAGTCTACCTCTTTCTAACATGAGTTTTTTAATAGGTATATAATGGAATTGATGTACGAATTGCTCGATAAGTGAAAGTTGCCATTAAAATCACAGATTACTTAATAGGTTATTAAAATCTTCCTTCTATTTTCCATAGTTAACCACGAAAGTTCTTTCATTTTGGCAGACACATGACACATGGTCATATTTACGAAGACGAAAAATATATCGGCAACAATTATTTTGAACACGTTGGATTCGGTTGCTATCCACCAAGTCCAAAGAGGAACCATAAACAAAACAGCCATAATTGAAAAGTTTTTTGCTTTTGTTTTGTTTTTTGTTTGCTTTTGTTTAAAGAACGCGTCTTAAAATTCAGCCAGCGCCGGTTTTAGGAGGGTGCTACGGAGCTAATAGTGGTATAAGCTGGTCTAATAACTAAAAATATATCACATGTTGTTGCTATGTCGCTCACGACGCGACACCTTCATTTTAATGGTCGTCTGCAAACATAACATCTGAAACGTTCTCATATTCATCATCTTATTCATCTGTACGTTGAAGATTTTACTCTCCCCCTGGATTTTTGGACGAAAATAAAAATTTTGATTGAATATAAATTGGAAAATTGTCATGTAATAATGTGTAACATAGATACATTTATTGAAAAATATACTTATTATTGTCAAGTAGCTAATTACTGATTCCACAAGACTTTGCTTTTCCCATACATAAGCCCAGGGCGTTATATGGTTTGGGGGTTCAAGCCCCCTACATATTGAAAAAAGCGAAAAATACATTATACTGTTATGATTTTGTAATTTTCTATACCTCTTTTAAACTATCTGTGCTTTATATTTCTAAAAAATTTCGCCTTTGGCGCATTTTAGTAACCAAACACCTCTGCTTTCTTTTGTATAGCCGGTATAAAAAGCAATGATTTTTATGGGCTCACACTAAAACAAATTTTGAAATTTCTGTTGGTCACAGTTGTTCTATAAAAAATACTGAGTAGGACTTCTTGGCTACAAATGTTACGAGTCATAGTGAACAAAAAAATTAACAAGAATGTTTTGCTTAGAATTTCTTTTCCCTAATTTAAACGGTTTGACCTTGAATATTCGAAAAATTTTCTCCTTCGGCGCAATTTTGTACCACAAACATTCGATTTATTATTATTTTTTTAATTTCCGACTACCTCCCAACTAAAAAGTTTAACTTTTTGGGCAAAAGTAAAAATTGAGAGAAAAGATAAGGCGTTTTTTTAAACTTAGCACCCGGCGATAGTCAAGCTAAAACCGGCGCTGAATTCAGCGGACTCTCATCCGGATGAATCAGCTGATATCTCCCTCTCATTTGTTTCCCTTTGGAGGAAGTAAGAGACAGATATCCAGCTGATTCATCGGGATGAGAGTCCGCTGAATTTTAAAACGAGGCCTTTCTTATAGAAATACCTTTATTTTATTTCATTCTATACATATATTTACGTTGTGTTTTTTAATCATCAGGATGATAACGGTTCGTTTTTTGTTATGTACTTTTCTTTTATATTTATAAATAAAAAAATTTAAATAACATTTTGGGGGGAGGTTGTATACCTTGGGCACCCAGCCAAATTTTGAGAAGTCGGCGCCTATGGCTATGAGGTTTTAGTTCAAAAATTGACGTAAAGAAAGATATGATCTCTTAATTAGTTTGTTCATTTCAGATTTGAATTTACCTAAGATTGTCTTCGACAATAATACCAAGATACTCTGATACAACCGGAATCCCTACACCATCAATCATTATAGACATCCCTTGCAAGCATCTTAACTTTTTGCTTACCGCCTATAGTACCATGAAGCATTATTTATTTGCATTTAGTTTTAGCTAGTGGGTTAGTGACGAACTAAACAATCTATTTAGGTCAGTGTTGATTAGTATCTCCGCGTCCTTTAGCTTAGACGGAGAAAATTTTTCAGATAATTGTTCAGAAATACCCCGAAATAATACAAAAAAATGAAATTTGCCATAAAAATTAAATACCTTTTATTACAGTACAAGGTGATTCATTTTTTTTTCTAAAAATAATTTTACCAATTACCCACTTCTCCGTCATTGGTTGTGCAAGATGTTCGATATTAACAGGTTTTATGCTAACCCATGCCGTTATAACGTATACCAAATATGACTTAAATATATCAACTAGTTTGATAAATATTCAATATAGTCCACATATTTTTTCCAAATTTAACACCCTGTAACTTTTCTATGAAGCCTTAAAAAGGTATAGTTTATACGAAAAAGTGCGGTTATTTTTTGAAGATCGATCTCCTGTTAAAGTCCTTCTACAAAAAACTGATTCACCCTGTATAGATTAGATCATTTTTCGTTAATTTTAATGAATTTCTGTTATACATTTTATAAATGTTATGTTGTCTCATTGCATTATGCTATAGGATCTTTACCGAAGGCCTATTTGACCTTCAGATAGTGACAGATTTTCCATTTTCGCATAGAAACCTCGAAGAGGGTTGAATAGTACATCAATGTTGAGTAGAATGAAGGGAAAGTTACGAATGAACCGTGGGGATAACATACGGAAAATTGGATTTTCCTTAATAGAAATAAAAGGTGGCTGTTGCCCATATTTTCATGCTAGCCGTGTTCCCTAATGATTAATGAATAGAACCTGGCTTCGGAAAACCAAAGGCTTGAGTGTTGCAGGTGGCTAAAGGGTTGAAACAAGGGTAGATAATCTTGTAAGGAAAAAATCGAGATTTTAACCGATTTTGCCACACAAGCCCATCGAAAGTATGAAAATGTATGTACATCGTCACTAGCCCGAAAAACATAAAAAACATATTATGCATACGTAATTAACATATTATATAATATTATATAGGAAAATCGAATTTACTTTTCGACCCTCTTCCAGGCTTGGATGCGAAAATGCGGCACCTATCTGACTATCTGACGGTCTATATCTGTAGACCACCCTTCAGATCATTATCGACTAATAATTCAAAAATGATTTGAGCAAATTCTTGATGAATTCTGGATGTTTTCGGATCCATTGTTCAGAAAGGTTTTGACTTTTTATAATCGAAAATACCGCTCTTGAACAACCCAACACACCATCTTAAAAATATTGTGTTTTTATCTTAAAACCCAATAAAACCGTTTTGGGATAAATCGTGAGTAACAGATGATGGACATATACCCGTGGGCTTATCTTCTCAGTTCGTAATAATTTGTGTCATCACAGAATACCCCATGGAAAGTATCATGCTCGTGATTGCAACTTATTTTATTGACGCAGAACTGACAACCTTTCCAAAGAGAACATGCTGCTTTTATTTCGCTCGTATTTTAAAAAGTTGACATACCTACTACACGATCATCGCAGTCAAGGACTCTTTAACAAGATTAGAAGGAGAAAACCGGATCAGATGGAAAATTTGGTAAATGTAGTTTTTGCATCGGTATTACCGATATTACAAATAGAAAACATTATGCATTATACAAAAATAGCTCACTTAGTAACTAATGTATATTATAAGTTCCTACCTGAAGTTGAACAAGAACTAACAAAAGTTCTGATAAAAGGTAATTTAGATAATTTACTGTTAAATTCTGTCAAACTTCTGTGGGATGTTATGTATGTCAAACGAATCCTCTGTCATAACTCGCTATATAAGATGCATTCAAATATCTTCCTTTGAATAGTCAAGATCAGTGGCCTCCGACTTATTGGTTGCAATTTTAGCTTCGCAGCACCTTTTTGGTAGCCACCCCAAGATTACTGCTCTGAGTGTTGGAAACTAACCTACATTTTGGACGTAGTGGTAGGCGGTAATTCGGTAAGATGGTTGCAAATTTTTAAATGCACCCATACATTCATTCCATGTAAAATGCGGCTCTAAAATAATTGGTCGTATGTTGCTCGTGAACGGTAGGTAAGGTTGAGAACAGATATAAAATCAAACGCTGTAACCTGGACCGACACTGTAGGGTGGCCCACCACGAACTGCATCGATCTATATATGGAAAACTAAAAGTAGGAAAAATCTGAAAATTTGGCACCTCACCAATGCCGATGGGCGCTGCTTAACTAAAATATTTTGGGGAATCTGGCACTTCCGGTTATACCGGAAGTCGATATCAACTTTCTTATCTCAAATAGAACACCCTGTATATTATTGCATTTTTGGATTCTAGGTATCATTTTGGAACAAAAACAAGCAACATGTCTTATGTCTAAATCCAACCGTTTTTGAGATATTTGCATTTTTCCGAAAAAAATTACAGGTGCAGACCTAAAGTCAATTAGCAATTTATACGAGGAAACCGCGAAATTTCAAAACGAATTTTTGGCATCGTGTAACAGAAGCCCTGACCTAGTGATCTCTGCTGAGAAATAAATCCGTTCTTATACAGGGTGTTCACAAAATATGAATAAAAATTACATTTAAAATGTGCTTAAATCTCGAAATTTTCATATAGAAACCCCCATTTTTTTAATGCGATCTTATTCACCTCTAAAAATGATGACAAATTTGTGTAAGGTTTCCTATACCTAAATGCAGTAATTTTCGATTAATTTACGAAAAAAACCCACTTTTCGCCCATAAAATGCGGGGTTTGCTTAACGCTTGGAAAATCATATTAGTCGTGGGCGTTGAAAAGACAATCGCGGCTGAGGAAATGTCACTTGGTTTATAAATTATTGTCAACCATAATGCCGGCGCGCTTAAATTACACAAACGAAGATTATTTAAATTTGTTTATTATCTACGGAGAATGCAACAAAGTAATATCAAGAACGTGCGATACATAATCTTCGTTTGTGTAATTTAACCGCGCCAGCATTATTGTTGGCAAGTGTTGACAAGTGACATTTCCTCAGCCGCTATTGTCTTTTCAACGTCCACGGCTAATATGATTTTCCAAGCGTTTTACGTTAGTGCGTTAGTAAAAGTGCATCTGTTTTCAAAATCTCTTTGAATCAATGTTGATAGATCTTCTTGTTCCCGCGAAAAGTGGGTTTTTCGTAAATTAATCGAAAATTACTGCATTTAAGTATAGGAAACCTTACACAAAGTTGTCATCATTTTTAGTGGTGAATAAGATCGCATTAAAAAAATGGGGGTTTCCATTTGAAAATTTCGAGATATAAGCACATTTTGAATGTAATTTTTATTCATATTTTGTGAACACCCTGTATAAGAACGAATTTATTTCTCAGCAGAGATCACTAGGCCAGGGCTTTTGTTACACGATGCCAAAAATTCGTTTTGATATTTCGCGGTTTCCTCATATAAATTGCTAATTGAATTAGGTCTGCCCCTGTATTTTTTTCGGAAAAATGCAAATATCTCAAAAACGGTTGTAGTTAGATATAGGACATGTTGCATGTTTTTGTTCCAAAATGATGCCTAAAATCAAAAAATGCAATAATATACAGGGTGTTCCA
This sequence comes from Pseudeuparius sepicola, assembly GCA_963920635.1. NCBI lineage: Eukaryota > Metazoa > Arthropoda > Insecta > Coleoptera > Anthribidae > Pseudeuparius > Pseudeuparius sepicola. Next base: position 22,035,022 of record OY987306.1, read on the forward strand.
TTTGAGATAAGAAAGTTGATATCGACTTCCGGTATAACAGGAAGTGCCAGATTCACCAAAATATTTTAGTTGAGCAGCGCCCATCGGCATTGATGAGGTGCCAAATTTTCAGAATTTTTCTACTTTTAGTTTTCCATATATAGATCGATGCAGTTCGTGGTGGGCCACCCTGTATATTAAAGACCTGTGCATAGCGCTGCTTCAAGCGATCGCCACTGGCGCCACACGACGAAAAAAAAAAACGACAGAGTGGATTAACGTTAAAAACACCATTGTTGCAAATTCTTTTATAAAATAAAAGCATGCAAATGAGTGTTACAACGAATTTAACTTCCAAACTAAAATAAAACGCTTGTTTGTTATGTTCCTTTAATTTGACAAGCTTCCATGGCATACATTCATGGATTTTATTAAGAAAAGATAGTCTAAAAAGCAAGCTAGAGTGTTTTGGTACCTTTTGATTGGAAATGAAGTCCATGGCTAGTTTTTGTGTAAGTAAGTATAGACAGCATAACTTTTTTTAGTTTCTTCTTATAGTGGACCATTGGTTCGCTTGGGGGCTATAATTTTTTTATTATTATTCTGCATACGTTACAAAATACTCTTCCAAAATGTAGTATCCAGAAATCTAGCTTCTTCAAGTGGTTGAACAGATCATCTCTTATTTCCAAAATAGTGTTTATTCTTCTGCAATTTACATAATGGTCTGCGTATACGATTTTCCTCATGAACATGGAAATTTCATGTTATCACAAACAAATCTACCTATAAAAGCTGTGTTAATATGAAAAACTGCGAAATATTGAACGCAAAGAGGATTCATGACCGTAAAATGGACGGAAATGGTAATAAAGCTGGATATTTAAAATATGAGACATTCAAAACGTCAGAAACTGGCATACTCATAACCACAGAATACCCCTGTTATAAGCTATAAGCACAGACCTATATAGCTATATAGGTCTGTGCTATAAGTAATAAGTCGCCATTTTTTTCGTCCAGAAGCGCCACCCCAAGACTATACTAACCTTGGCGCCACCCCAGTCCGCAAACAACAATGAAATATGACTTCATGATCGGGTCTTTAATATAGGGTCGGTCCAGTGTAAACTCAGTTTCCTGAGATTTTTTATTCTGTTCTAACCTTTGACAACGTCGCGCCCGTCTGTCGCTTCGTCTCTCATTTTGCGTGGCGCTGTGAGCTAGATAAGGCCTTATCAACTGTTCCTACGTACATAAATTGTATAAGTAATTGATTATATTGATCTGTTACTTTGAACTTTTAGCATTTATTCTAATTATGGACGCATAAACCACGAGGAGCTTCCAATCCCAACAGAATTTATTTTGTATTGATCTGTAAATTTTAGTTTCAGCTTGGTGTTAAAATATTCCCAATTTTCTGGTGAGATATATAACCGTTGTTCTATCAGCAAAGATTGAAAAACTTTATTCGATATCCATTTATTCTCTCTCTATTTATTGTACACAAAGCTGATAGAACAATCTTCGTTAATTTATAAAAATAATATATCCAGAAAAAACGCTCTAATAAAATAATTTATTTATTGGCACAACTCGTGATGCTTACTTGGTCTAACTGGAAGCCAGAAATGAAAACCGACAATATTTTGTTACTCCCCAACTTCATTTTTTTTTTGAAAAAGAGTATTAACAACACTCTGTATATTAAATGCTCGGGAAATTCTACAGAAGTTTAGCTTTGAATCATCAATCCATTTGTCTTGAAATTTATCGAGAAAATCGACATTTTCAAGCAAATAGGGACAACCTGTGCATATATCTAAATAAAAACTATTAACAAATAAAAAGTGATAATGGACCTAAGCACTCAAAGTTAACAGTGCTAACGCCCATTATCACTTTTTCTTTGTAAATACATTTACACGCACAATCTTACATCCTTGTTGTCATTAAAAACTATTAAGTACATCTGAACTTATATAATATATTCCACTGCACTACTCAAAAAATATTCTATACTTATATGGGTGTTCGTATATTTTTTCGTATTTTTTTATTATTTTTATTTTCTTTTTCCACCTTTAATATTTCGGGAGACGTACAAAGAAATATCTACATTTTTATTATCATCTAAAATCATTTCGAATTTTTGTGACCAATGAATCCGGAATTTTATTACCCTATAGTTCATATTCATATTAATTTAAATGTTCATAACAAATTACATTTTGGAAGTATTATCTATGTGGTTTCCGTATTGTTTAAAAAATGTTTCTGGTCTATGTAAAATGCTAAATTAATAAAATGTAAAATACTAAATGCCGAGCTTCAACTGCAAATAGTCATTATGTCGTTAATGAATTTTGGAACTCATTAGAACATGAACTAGAATGTGGTTCCATTTTTTCATCCTTATCCCTCTATATAAATACGAAAGTAGCTATATATTTTTATTTCAGAATATTCTCTCATTAAATCCAAGAGTTCAACACTTCACGAACTTAGTTCCATCTGCTGACACCAAACGGAACAAGCAACACTGGAAGAGAAATGTAGATAAGAAATGTCAGGTAGGAACCAAATCATGTGAGGACACTAGATGGCGTTCCATATTCTATACTTATAATTTTAGGGCTGTTCCCCCTTAGAAAACAACTTTTCTGATATAAAACCAACCACTTTAAGCGAACGAGGTGCGCTGAGGGAAGCTACGAGATGCCTAAAATGTGCTGATGCGCCGTGTCAAAAGTCTTGCCCTACTCAGCTAGATGTCAAGTCATTTATTACCAGCATTGCCAACAAGGTAAATAAAAAACTTAAGAACACCACGATGGATTTTATCCTTGTTTATGAATCCATAATCCAATAGCTACGCGCATATGTATTGTTTTGTCCTAAGCCCGATCTAAAAAAAAATATGCAGAATTTCTTTCTCTCAGCTCTTCATACATTTTTGCTGGAGTGTTCGCAAACAAACACGGAAACACTGTAGGTATATTTACTTATTGGAATTTTTCAGTTTACAGCTCTCTGGACTTACAGATGTTATTATAGTTAAGTTCAAAACTTCTAGGGATGAATATATAGTGTGCTTCATAAATAATCATTATTCGTTTGTCCGCTTATGATCACTATTTTCTAGAATTATTATGGAGCAGCAAAGGCTATATTTTCTGACAATCCACTCGGCATCACTTGCGGAATGGTTTGCCCAACTAGCGATCTCTGTGTTGGAGGCTGCAACCTCCAAGCTTCTGAAGAGGGGCCAATCAATATTGGCGGACTGCAACAGTTTGCAACAGAGGTAATAACTTGAAATTAAATCTCCTCACTTTCCGATCAATTCGAAATTTTTAGGTGTTCCGTCAAATGGGTATTAAACAAACGAGGGACCCAAAGGTGCCTGCGCCAAAGAAACTCAATGCGAGGATTTCCCTGTTGGGTGGCGGCCCAGCTTCTCTGTCTTGTGCAACATTTTTAGGAAGATTGGGGTACAATGACATTACGATATACGAAAAGGAAAAAGTCTTGGGAGGTTTAAGGTGTGTGAACCTTTTATTTTCTTGATCTTAAAAAGTCGTTGAGAAATAAATATACGGTGTGACAAATAAAGCGCATCACAAGGAAAAATTTTTTGATTGCAGAACTATTTAAAATTTGACTGTCGGCAGTTTATGCTTGCACACTTGTAGCAATCTATATAGCGCAAAAGAGACGTCCGATTGGGGGAAAATTTGGTGGTCATTTTTAACCCTAAATGGAGTTGTAGGTACTTTAAAATGGTATGTACAGGATTGCTCTATAAATTTAAAAGCTTGAGATTTTATACAAAATGCAAAAAAGCGTTAAAGAAAATGATTTTCTGAACGATATTTCATTTGTACAGTTTTTATCTGAATTATTACAATTCTACACTCGTTTACGGTCCAATATTAAATAAAATGATGTGACCGTACTTCATGTTCCAATTCTTCTTCCAGCATTAATTATCTCTTTTTCCCAAGTATGTACCTTATATATTTATATATCCAGTATCCGCAAGAGTATTTTTGGTGGAGTGGACGCTGCTTCTAGCTAATGTAGTCAGTCATTCCCAAAGCATGTCTTCTTTTGAAAACCTAAAAATATGAATACTTCAAAACATTGTAGTGGATAAGCTAAAAATTTGTTCTGACAGTTCGCATTCATAGAATTCTACCAAATACTGTGCATTTGATAAAAAAATTGTTATTGTTTCCATATAGCTTATTTATGTTTTCAACTTTATTTTATTTATTTTTTTATTTTTTATATTATTTTTATGTGCGGAAAAATCCAATGGGCACAAATTTGTTATGAAGTACTTAATTCCTGGAATTTTTACCTGAATTACCTGAAACGATAATATTTAGCTAAGAACAAGTATTTAAACTACGAGGTTCTTTAAAATAAAAAACCTTATTACGGAGGTAGAATATGCGAAAAAACTAAGAAAAAAATTACAAAAATTGGACGTTATTATAAATTCGCGAAATTAGTATACGGATAAGAAATTGCCAGGGATAGATATAATTTTATTATAATTCATTTTTGAATATTTCGACAAATTTTTTAAATCTTTTTTTTGAATGTCACATTTATTTCAAGTTATTTCAGTTATTTCAAGTCACGTGACCACTTTTGTAAGTGTTCTATTTTATCCTTGTACAAGCATCACATAGGAAAAGTTAAGCCTTGAGGGGAAGTTTGTTTTCTGTATATTCCAAGGAGACCACATAAGTGGGCTGGTACAAGGTTATGTTATATGTCAGTGTCCAACTGCCATCAGGTTTTATGTGAAAGATAGTGCCGCATAGATTTTAAAGGAGGCAAAAAATTTCCCATCATAATTCACAATTTTTAAGTTTTCTAACTTTCTGATACTCAGATGTGACAATTAAAGAATTTCAACTATACAATAAATTTGTTTCATTTGACAGTTGCCATATTCTGTAATTGTAGACACAATATTGTCAAGTCTAATTTTTAGAAATCATGGAAACCATTATTAATTTTGACTAACAATCAAACTACCTGTTATATTCGTAGATTCTCCAATAAAATGGGATACTTGGCATCACTGATACCATTAGAATGATGAAAGAATAGGCCTCACTTTGGAAAGTATAATGCTGGGTTCCCTTATTTTAAAGAGTCCCTGGTTGATCCAGTCAAATTTTAAATATAGTAGTTCAGCACATAAAAAAATTTCACTTATGGCGCTGACTATGATTAGGTACTTCATTTCAGAAATATTAGATACGTCGATTGATTTCAATTTTTGAACACTATCTGAACAACCCTTGGTTTGAAAATTGTAGTCGTATTTTCACCAGCGGGGTTTACATTTAGGCATGTTTTGTTTAAGTCAGGAAGTCATGAAAATATTCCCCCTCCAAGTGGGTATTTTTTTATGTCGCGAAAACGGATGTTTTTGGGAAAGCTATTTTAACTCGTATTTATTATAAGTATTAACTTTCCACAATATTACAAAACAATCCGCAAAGAACAGAACGATACCTCCCCTTTGATAAAACCGCCTCGAGAAAAACGACAGGTTTTGTGATAAACCTAAAATGATTTTTTATTGTTTTGATCTCAAAAATACGCTTTATGTTTATGTCGCGAAAACGGATGTTCTTGGGAAAGCTATTTTAACTCGTATTTATTATAAGTATTAACTTTCCACAATATTACAAAACAATCCGCAAAGAACAGAACGATACCTCCCCTTTGATAAAACCGCCTCGAGAAAAACGACAGGTTTTGTGATAAACCTAAAATGATTTTTTATTGTTTTGATCTCAAAAATACGCTTTATGTTTTGCAGTTTTTATTACCTACGCGATTGAAATCTACTCTTGAATTAGCTATTTTGAAGTATCAAACTACTTGCCTAGAAATTATTTATAAAAGGACAACATACTGCAAAATCAAGTAGATAAGATTCAATGTGCTAGATTTGAATTCAATAACGTTCACTTCGTATTATCTCCTTATATGATCTTTCCTCACAAATTTGTCTTTTGTTCATATCGCAACTGATTACGAAGGTCGCAATTCAAAATAAAAATATTAGAGAAACGATTACATAACACTTGTATCAACACTTGTCATCACACAATGTCAAGCCAAGAATAAACAAATAAGGATGAATTTTTGAACCTGTAAATACAAATCAATAGGAATGTTTTAGTGCTTTGAATAAAGGATCCCAGGAAGGAGTCAAGTCAAAACTCTATGGGCATTATAAAATACGTGAGGCGGAAATCCCCTGTGTAGGAGCCAAGTTTTGACACAATATTTTGGTATCTGACACGGTGATAGGTGTCAGTCAGTATGTGGTACTTGGATACTTTTTCGATTTATTGTGCTTAGCTGTGCGGCTTGCTTATAGCTGTGCATTTTGCAATTTAAATTAACTTTTGAGGTCATGCGCCAAAGTGGCATAGGCGTTTGTGTAAGTACCTACTTCTTCATAATTGGAACTTTAAATAAAAATTGCTATATGATGACGAATTCCTAAATTTTTTGCCTGTATTGTAGATACTGATTTCACGAAAAATGAGGATTTCTGCGTCGATTAGTTTGTCGAAACAACTCAAAGGTGAGCGCCACTATGTAAAAACGGAAGCTGCATCCCGCCATATGCAGAAACTATCCCGGTCGCGCGTAATCCCAAACATGCTCCTTCCTGGGATTCTTTATTCAAAATTTTAGTGGCAAAGCTGGTAAAGGATAATTAGTTAAAAAAAATTCGCTCCAACCAGTATTCGAACCCGGGACTTCCACTAGGGTCGCAGGTTGGAATTTCCACGTTCGATACTTGCATTGAGTTGATAAATGTCGAATATTGTGGGTTGAGGAACAAATAGGAAGTTCACATAACCAACAATAATGAATGGTTACCCTACACCGTCTAACCCCTTCTAGTAGTTGTATATAGAAGACGCCGGAATCTCCTACATTTCACCTCTACTTACTACATACTCAGTTGAATCAAATACCACCTTGGAGTGCATTTTTTCAACTAATTTTCTTTTTCCTGCTATGCCACTAAAACATCCCTATTGATTTATATTTCTATCAATATCATCTTTGTATTTTCTATTAAAGGAGAAAGATAGTTATTAAAACACATCATAGAGAAAAAGACATCATAAAGAAAAAGACATCATAAAGAAAAATTCCCACCATACTTGACTTAGGTCCGTAGTATTTTTGATGATCATACTCTGTTACTTAAAAATTTTGCCATTCATTGAAACTGCTTTGAAAATTTTAAAAATTTTCTTCCGTGCCAAAACGCCATATACGCATATGATAGAATACCAACTTCACAATTGTTCTAGGTTTTCGCAATTCATTTTCCTCTTATTCTGAGTCACTATGCGCAGTATTTCACATTTTGCCACTTTTTTAGAAAACTATGTATCAGGATCGAACCTAAGCACCTCATTTTTGTATTTTTAAACAAATCTCTTTCATAAAACTAACTAAAAACGTTGAACCACACAGAAAAATTATCTCAGAACCAACCCTATAATTTAGATTAGTATGGGCTAGACTGAACTCTAATATAGTGTCGGTCTTAGACAAGGAAAGAGATAGGACACCGCGCGTGCCAACCCTGCCGTGTATAAATTTTGTTACATCGTTTTGAACGGCGGCCATTTTATATGTGACAGACAAACTTCTCAATATAACTTCGTCAAATTTCTTCTACTTTTTAGTATGATAAAGTGCATTGTTTTGTATGTAAATAGGTCCAATATAATTATTTCTATCATCGTTTTTATTGGAATTTTTTAAATTGATTATGATAGTCTCATAAAATATGGGCTGGTTTCCATGGGCGTGCATTATTTATTTTATGTTGATTGTTTCGAAATCGCCACAAATAAATATATTTCAGCATTTGGCACTAGCTTTATTTGAGAAATTATCTAGGAATAAATACAAATTACATATAAGCCAAAATTAACTACCTTTTCATTTTAACATTTATGTGATATTGGCTAAGAACGCGTTTCATGCTACGCCACTGGCCTGTCGTGCGATGTGACAGTCGGTAACACGGCCACGAGCGCTGTTAGGCGGCCTCTTCTCTCTTTCCTTGTCTAAGGTGTTGGTCCACATATGGGGACTGAAATAGTATATTTCATTACGAGTCTGGAAATAAAGATTTTTCCGTGCGCGCGTGACAAATTCGGCTGCGCCTCACACGGGAAGTCATGCAAGCACGGAAAAATCTATTTCTGGACGTGTAATGAACGATACCTATATTTTTTTTACATCTTTTAAAACGGAAACTTAAAACATTTTATCGGCATATTATAATAAATTTAATTGACAAGAAATAAACAATGCAGACAATATAGTGTTTGGTATGTATTATGCGTTTCCATGGTTACTCTCAAATTATTTCAAAGGTGCTTTGTTGTAAATTAGTTATTGCCAGATAAGGTGAATAAAACGTAAAAAATATTACAGAAATGTGTCTAAATATTGAAATACTTACGAATTAAGGACGGAAATAAAACGTCATCACCTCGCCACGACCTTCATTTGACCGTGTTCCTAACTAGGATAAATGTTGCTAAAACAGAAATTGGGCACTGGAGTGCAAAAATTGCGCAAGGGTCTGTAAGATGGCGCTGGAGTTGGAGAGCGGCCATTGGTACAGAGCGAGAATAAAAAGTAATGTTTCGCCTTGCTAAAATAAGTTTCCGTTCCTTATAAGTTGTTTTGTTGCCCGGCAAGGTCGTTGGTCGGAACCAGGGGTCTAGGGGGAGGCAGGCGGACCGACCCCCTTTTTTATACAAATAACATCACATCGCTTCCATCCTGGCGTATTTTGGGATTGAAACTGTGAATTGTTAAACACAAAATAATAATATGAATATTTACGCTCCTTTATTTTTCTATATTTTTTCATAGTTATTAAGAATATTGTTGAGTAAAATATTAAGAGGGGGTTGCCGACAGCGAAAGTAACGTTAGATTTCGTATTTTTTTAAGTTGTACCTATAGCATAAAACCTAATAACATTTTACCTGGCAAAAATTTAGTACAAACATCTCTGTCTTTATTTTAATCATAAGATCTTACCAGCAGAGTTTTGTTTTATAGGTTATGAAAACCTTGGGGAAAATAATAATTCCAGTGCATATGCTTTAAAGATCTTATGATTAAAATGAAGACAGAGATGTTTGTACTAAATTTTTGGTAGGTAAAATGTTATTAGATTTTATGCTATACAACTTAAAAAAATACGAAATCGAACGTCACTTTTGCTGTCGGCAACCCCCTCTTAAGTAAGAGGACTACCTACCGGCTGTCAAATCTACTGTCATGACATAATAATTCTCCCTCAAAACCGCATGAATGATCACAATACTTACCCTAACTGACATTTAGAATTTATGTGACTATAGTTTTATCTTTTATCATTCTATTAACTTTTCATTAAGTACTTAATATTGATAAACCGAAAGAAATTAAAATTCTGTTGTATTTGATCCAAAGTTGACGTAAAGTTGTGAATTTTGTTAGATACGTGAAATAGCTACTATTTGCTGATATCTTAATATATGTATTATTTTGGCATACATTTAGAGTAATGGAAAATGTAATGTAAATAAATTTATAGGTACTACCATAGAAGAATTTACGTAGTAGATTCTTCTATGGTACTACCTAAATGCTTGCCGGTACATCAACTTTGTGTCAAACAGAATTTTAAAGCGTTAATATAATTTTCTTTTGAAAAAGACATATTCTTATCGATATTTTTTAGTAATAATAAAAAGTTAATAAAATTATAGAATGATACTCGTATATTATGTTGTATAGCTAGTGATATAAAATAGTTTTTACGAAGTAATGACTTTTTAAAATTTTAAGAAATTTTATAAATAGGAAATAGGCGCTTATGTAACATTAAAATAGAAACGACTTTTTCAAGTTAAACGTTTTGAAATTGTAACAAATAAGCCATTTTTTAGGGATTTTATTTTTTAAATATAATTTTTGACAGATAGCAAAAGTCACGTGACCACGTTTGAGTCGGTTATTTTTCCTCGTTTTTAATCGAAAGGTAACCCCAAAGTTAACTGCATATGTGTTCTATTATTATCCGTTAATAAAAATATGTTTAAATTAATAAAAAGATACATTTTGCACCATCTTCATTTTTTCCAAAAAGGTTTTTTGGTTATAACTTCTGTTTGACGTTCGATTGTTTTTTTCCAAACGACATTACATTGTTTGGAAAAAACTGCAACAAACTGGTTTTTAAATCATTAATTTGTCTCAAAAAATACGGAATGGTTAAAGTGGATGTTCTTATCACCTTCAGGCGGACACCCTGTACCTAATAAAAATATTATTAAACAAATAATAGTACTTTTTGAAATTGAGCCCATGTGTTGACAGGTGGCCGTGATTACAGCCCTAAAGTAAAGTTACACACATTGTTTAATGTGCTTTTTAAACCTAACAAAAAAAGTTTATCAAAATCGGTAAACAAATAAAGATATTTTACCAGGGTGGTAATTCCTTAACGGAGGTCACACTGTAGATGTTTAACATATAGGTACAGAAGATGTTCTTTCGCATCAATATATCGTTTTCATTTTTTATTTTCGAGATATGTATTTATCTTAATTATTGCGTTACTTAAAATGTGTGTTTGAATGTAGTGTTAATGCAAACGAAGAAACACCTTATGTACACATAAAAGACCATGTTTCATTTCATTGAAAAAACTAAACATAATTTTGTAGAACTTTTAAGCCAGCAATACTATACCTACAGAAAACGTGCCGAATAACATTCTTTAACTAAAGATATGCCTTTAACAGTAAAAAACACAGTTGACATTCAAGTGACCTTGAAAACGTCGTCTGCCTACAAGTGAAAACGTGCGTCTTACATTGCACCTTATATGCTTCAACTTTTATGTGATTTTTTGCGATTTTCGTTTTTGAGGTATTTATAATAGCTGCATTTATTAAAATGGAACACCCGGTATAGATAATTTTCGACATACCTATACATATAGAGACATAGACATATGAATCCTCCCCTAATGTCAGTTTATATGCTAACGATTGTATTTTCCTCACGAAAAATACATAACGGCGACATACGTATAAATAATGCAAAGTCAACTAAAGCAGTTTTTAGTGCCGCCGTGTACCTTTCAAGCTAAAAATCAATGAACCATTGCTAAAAAGAGAGGGGTTAAAATCACAAATCGGGGTCTTTGAGCTACGGGGGTCTCCCGAATATACCTTTTGAAGTTTTATATTATTTTAATATTAAACATTCGCAATTCATAGTATATAATAATATGGAAGTAATACAAAAACATAAAAAAGTAATCAGAAAGCTTAGTTGATTAAATATTATATCGCCAAAACGTAAAATTGATCATATGAACATAATATATGTAATTATTAAACTGGACCTGTAACAACAGCGTCAACCGTTCATCGATCGTCTGTTTTTCGCGCCATCTGATAAACAATAGCTACACTTTTGGTATTCCCGCTGCATAATTTAAGCGTATTTTGCCTATGTTTTATATTTACAACAAGACTGGATAATTACAATGTTTACTACCGGGTTTCCGTTCCGAGCATATTCGGAAACCTCTGCCCATCTTAACGAAGGTAAAATTCCGGCTCAAGAGACAAAATAGACGAATTTATGCCGGCATAAAGTTTGAAATTCAAAAAAAATTCTCGCCCATAACTTTTAAACTAGTGTCATTAGTATCTATGGATATTTTAAAAATACCCGTGTTTTTTGTAATCCTTTGAAATTCGCTACTTTTTCCAGCTAGTTGGAAATAAAAATACATTGATACAGGCAACCAAACATACAATGGCGAGGCCCCCCTTAAAATACAAAATAGGTATATGTTAAATATCAGAGAGCATATAGAGAGTTTCTTAAATTTAGTTTACTTTGCTGTATATTTCTATTTTAAGTAGTGAGTCAAAGCGGCGCCCAGCCCAAAATGGCCGCCAAGGTCGTTTGTTGCGAAGTCGTGATGGGGTGTTCAAGGTCGGCGTGGTTTCCTAGAATAGCTTCAAGGTTTCCGCGCTTCAAGGTTTCTGGGAATTCAAGGGGCGTGGCTAGACTTCAAGGTTTCCGAGAATCTCAAGGTTGAATCGCTTCAAGGGTCAAAGGTCAAAGGTCAAAGTGTACTGAAGTGTCGCACTTCTGGGAATTTTAGTGGGCGGGGTTTCAAAGTCATTTCCATTAGGTCCCCCCACCCCTCTAGCTTTGATAAAAGACAGAGTTTGCTGTTTGGAGTTTCAGTAGCCGAATTGAGCTAAGATGGCTTGCAGCAAAGAAATGGATTTGGAAACCATCAACAAAGTTGGTTGCTTGTCTCAGAAACCGACGGTAAAGTTAGTGGAATTGGATGAAGGCGTGCCGATGAAAATTCTCTCGGGCAAGGTGGTGCAAACGACGTTCGGGGAGACCATTTTGCTGGAGTTGGAGGATAGTGTCGTTTTCCTGCCGAACAGAGTGACACAGGCGTTCAAACCGTGCCTCGAACATTTTTCCAGTGAAAAATACGCGCTGGTTTACAAAGGACAACTGGATATGGGGAAAAAACACAAGGCCAATCAGTTTGAAATATGGTCATTGGGGGAATAGAAAATTAACATGGAATTCTGACTTCAAATAGAGTTGTAATTTGTGTTATAATCTTGTATTAGTCATAAAACGTACTTAATAAAGGAATATAAAAGCATCATGCCTGTGTTTGAAAATATCTCATTATTTTTAATAAAGGTTTAAACATCAGCCAGTCTTTTATTATGCGAGTAACATAGCATTGAAACGAATCATATAAATTTCAATCTTTATTTGCTATGAATTAAATAAATGAAACTGTAGCGTATACATATCCCAGCACTTAATGATGTTTACTCCATCGCCCGACCGTAACAAACGGAAGCTGTGGCGCTTGCATCTTACATGCCAGTCGGGAGCTACGCTGGGCCAGGCTCCTGCTGAGCGCCGCGGTGTCTGGCTACGGGCGGCGGCGGCCTGCCAGCGGTGGTGATCGGGCAGCCCGGGAGCGGCGTCGAACAGCCAGCGTGGCGGCGCGCGGCGGAGGCGGCAACCTCATCCAGCGGCGGCGGTGGCTTTCGGAAAAGGTCCAGGCGTAGCGCAATGCTTGGAAAAGGGGCTTGCGAATCGGCGGTCGGGGCCTGGGTCCAAGCCCCCTGCCAAATGCCGCGGCAGCAAAACCCCCTGCCATTTTGACAAGGGGCCGGATCCCCCCCATACCCAAAGGAATTACGAGGTCCGACGTAAGCGGTTCAACCTCCGGGTAGGGGCGGATCCTATCCTTACGTCGTAATTCAATACCTCAAACTTTCTGTGCCACCTCAATTTACCGAAAACTAATGGTGCTTGTACGGTCAGTATATACAAACGTATATTTGTTTTCGACGGGTGGGTACAGGCAGATCCAAGAAACACCAACTACCTTACAGTAAACTTATGCTAAAGTAACATTAACCTAAAGTAAACTTAAACTAATTAAACCTAATGGTGTTTACAAACTCTCGTCACTGCCCCACACAGTTCAAGGCATTGCAGCGAGGAACGCGCAGTGACAATGTTAAAAAACATCTGATCCCGAACTTTTTTTTTAAAAAAGTCCTCGGTCACCTTTCCCAGCCACTGCCATAGCTGAGTTTCAAATCTGGGAATACGAACTACCTTCACGTCGCATTTCTACCAGACCACCTCGCCAGAAATAAACAAAATTTAGTCAAATATCTGATACAAGCGAAGTCCATTGAAAATTAGAATTCACATGTCTAATATCCCGATGCGGTCAACATAATTTGAACTCTAGTTCGTTAAGAGAACCTCTTCGCTGTTTATGTGAGAATCTATGTACCCCGCCGCAGTCGCCATAATTTGAATTTGGTAGATATAAATGGATATCTCGTTTAAGGAACAAAATCAGACAAGTAGGTTAAAAGCAGTTTTATTTTTAAAAAGTATTAACTACAAATGTATATAATAACGAAATTGTCATTTTATAATCGTCCACTTTGGTAGATGGCCAATGACCAGAGTCTGGTCCACGCTCCCATCCTAGAATGGCTTCTGAATTCTCTTCATATTTTTTTATATTCTTTTGTAGCCATTTCAAAATATGCATATGACGCTCATTATGTATAGGTTCAAATTTATAGGTTAATTTCATATCATTTAGTGCCTTTGTAAAATCCCTCAAATTTTCATATTTTGCAAGATAAGCGGCCGCACATATAAAATCATCAATACATATTAATAAATCTCTATAATTTAAAAAGTTCTTGGTAGGATACGACTGTTCTAAAAGGTATTCTTCACTTAATATGTTAAGAATATACATCTTATATTGGAGCCCAGAGTCCAAACCATGTTTCTTCAGAAGTCCATCGAGCGTAAAATAATTTATTTGTTCAATGTTTTCTGTGTCACATATATTAATGATTTGTATCACGTAATTATCAATATGCTGTTTTTTTTTCAACATTAAACGATAGGTACAAATTTCATGAAGTTCTTGCTTGGCAACTTTTTCAAACCACTCGTTTGGGATAATAAAATCTTGTTTTTGTAGTATATAAGTCAATGAATCACCGTGGCAATGCTGAAATAACACTCTGTGTGAGGCAAAATACGCCTTAAAGTCAATATTTACAAAGGCACTCATATTTACGAATATGTCGATGTGGTTCAATGTTTGCCCAGCTCTGCTATGTGGATAAACCATCCGCTCTTTATATACCAAGGCGCAACCGCTATAAAATTAAATTTTGCAACGAAGCAAAAATTCATGTCCTGAAACCTACAATCTAGAAAAAAATGTTTCTAATGAAATATATTCCGAGAAAGAAGATAAATGCTTTTATCAAATAAAAACAGCAGGGTGTCATTGAAAAAACCAACTTAATTGTCATATGACCTTCTTTTATAAACATTTGATTAGCCCCTTTGATATGCTACGACTTTTATTTGAAACATTTTTTTGTAGATTCCTTAGTTTATAAGATATTCAACTTTCAAGCGCATTACGTAATTATGAGACCAGTTGACTATCACCCAACTCGACCCGACTTTAAAATTGCTTGTGACGCGGGGCGAAGGCGAAAGCCGACGCGGTGAGATTATAATCCCGGGCGGAGCCGGGCAATTGTCGATTCTATTTCTTAGATTCAAGTAGCGCTCGGTATTTTTTTCTTTTATTACGTTCAGGAGAGGTCACTGTGTTGTTGTAGATTATCACACGTTAGGAAAAGGATCACACTAAAAAGGCCGACAATTTTTAAATGATTTTATTTGAATTTTTTTACAAGATAACTTTGAAAGTATAAATAGACATCAAATGTCTTATTAATTTTAAAAGAGTCCAAAATGCAAATAAGGCAACAACAAAGCTCTCTCCCTATTGAAAACTTAGACGTTGCAGATACAGGGATCAGACAGGCATCTAAGCATGGTAAACTGTTCCCAGAGTCCGTTAGAGCTGCTTTCATAGGACCTAGCAACTGTGGTAAAACAAATGCCCTTTTAAGTTTAATATTCAACAAGAATGGTCTGAAGTTTGAGAATATCTACGTTTATAGTAAAAGCTTATATCAGCCAAAATATCAGTTACTTCAGGATGTCTTAAAAAAAGTTCCTAAAATCGGATATTTTCCATTCAAAGCTAACGATGATGTCATTCCACCATCTGAGGCCTTGGAAAATTCAGTTTTTATTTTCGATGATGTGAGTTGTGATCGGCAAGATAAGATACGTGAGTTTTATTCGATGGGACGGCACAAAGGCGTTGATGTCATATATCTTTGTCGGACTTACTCGAAAATACCTAAACAGCTGGTCCGCGATAACTGTAATGTTATTGTACTATTTCGACAGGATGATATGAACTTACGTCATATTTTTGATGAGCACGTGTCTCCGGATTTAACTTATGATCAATTTAAAGTTATGTGTAGCGAGTGCTGGAATAATGCTTACGGTACTTTAGTTATTGTAAAAGATTTTCAGTTAAATAATGGGCGTTACAGAAATGGATTTGATAAGTATATAAAGCTGTAACTCAGCTAGATTAACTAATTTTGAATCATGCCATGAACAACGCAAGATCAATTATTTAAAATGCAGCGTGCGAAGAAAGTCAGTGAGCTCGCTCGCGCTGTTAGAAAAAAGTATGTGGCACTCAAATTAGGTAAAATTGAAGAAGACGAATCGATTAAAAAAAATGTTCACACCAGTTACGCAATCTCTGAGCAAAATCAAACTACCCAACTTCGCAAAAATGAAATATAAAAAAGAAGAACCGGAAAGCCCATAGTTAAAAAAGGAGGCTGATTTTTTCGATTCCGATGTACAAAATAGTGAATCTGAAGATGTTTCCTATCCTAATATAGCAAAACAATATATACAAGACTAACATGATAATTCAAAGAAAATTGATAAAGTATATGGCCCCGTTTATGACGCATCTCAATCAAAATTTTTGCTAGCCGGTAAAAATATTGATTTTGATAGTAGTGGAGATATAATTGTTAAGGGAAAGAATTTTGAGGGAACATCAGGACTATACGATTTGATTTTTTATACTGATCCAAAATACACAGACGAAGACTTTGCAAAATATATCGATATTTTAAAATTAACTGGGGCACATCTTGATACCAGAGGCAAATTAAAAAGCTCAAAACTATCAAAATATTTTAAAATTATTAGACCCATTTTCAAACCAGGAAAATCTCCAGCTAAACCAAAAACACGTTCGGGTACTGGTATGCATTTAATTTACAATAAAAAACCAATCGAGTATATTTATTGGGATGATGTGAATGAATTAGTGGATAGATTAATGCTTCTTATTGCTTCTAAAAATGCTGGAAACACCTCTCACGATAATGAAATAACCGCTATAGAGACAGAATTAAAAGAGGCTCACATAATTTTGTAATATAAATACAAGCGCATTACAAGGTTATCACCAGTCACAACATGAGTATTAATAAGTTTGGTCAATATTCACGAATTTATTCACGGCCAAGTGTTCACACAGGCGGTTTAACTTTTACTCCTGAAGGTCATATAGATGCGAGAAATTTAAAAATCAGCAATCTTAAGGCTCCGAAAGTATTAGGTGATGCAACTAACAAAAAATACGTCGATGATTCACTTTCTGAAATAAAAAAGCCTTACAGTCACATATTGAAATTCAAGAAAAACAACTGCGTGAAATTTTGTATAGAATAAGGGTTTTGGAATATCAAAAACATAATGAAAGCAACGAAAACAAAGCATAGTAAAGAAAAGATTCAAATTGTGAATGAATTACACAGACGAGCATTGAAAAAATACCCTCGTCGTCGGACCATTATTAAAGGATTGGATGACCTCTGCCAGGTTGACCTTGCCCAGTTAGATCAATATACAGCTCACAATAACAAATTTAAGTTTATTCTTGTAGTAATTGACTGTTTTTCCAAGTACGTTTGGTGTGAAGCCCTTAAATCTAAGACTGGTGAAGAAGTGACAAAGGCCTTTGATAAAATACTGAAAAACTCTCAACGGCATCCACGAAACTTGCAAAGTGATCATGGAAAAGAATTCTACAACTCCCATTTTCAAAATCTCATGAAAAAGTTTAAAATTAATCATTATAGTACCTTTAGCATAACAAAAGCAGCAATAGTGGAGAGGGTTATACGTACGTTAAAGGAACGATTATTTAAATACTTTAGCCTAAATGGTACATATAAGGGGATTTATATATTATCTACAATTGTTGATAAATACAATAACAGAAGACATAGAACTACTGGAATGAGGCCAAAAGATGTAAATAAAAGTAACGAGGCTGCTTTACTTAGAACCTTCAGCTATCCTACAGTTTTTAAAATATCAAAGTTCAAAAAGGGCGATATGGTTCGCATCAGCAAAGCCAAGCATGTTTTTGAGAAGGGCTACACCCCTAATTGGAGCACGGAATTATTTAAAATTGTTAAAATTCAAAAAACCACACCCATAACTTATTTGCTTGAAGATGTGCAGGGGAATCCGATAAAGGGCGGCTTTTACAGCGAGGAATTGCAAAAAGCAGCAAATCCAAATGTTTACCTTGTGGAGAAAGTTTTAAGAAGGAGGGGGGATAAAGTGCTGGTTCGCTGGTTGGGTTTCGATAAAACACATGACTCCTGGATAAGGGCCACAGATGTAGTTTGACACCATGAGTGAATCGGGGTACAGCACTAGCAGTGAAAATAACGAGGTTAATCGTGTTTTGAATAGTTATGATGAAGCGGTCCACAATGAAAAGCAGCTGTTGCTAAGTACACAATTTGTGCTCAAGCCGGAAAATCTGTATGTGATAAACTGTGGACTCAGCCCTCTACGATTCTTCAAACCAGCAGTGCAAATTATAAACCTGCTCGATCCGTCAAATCCTCTATGCATGGACCGTTTTGAATGGTTCCAGTTAACAGTGGAATTCAACAACAACAATTCAACATTCCTTGAAAAATTGGGTGAAGATGTTGCAATACCACCAAAAGAATTCAGCTCCAATTTGAAATTGAGCGTGTACCCAGGTGTCAACTATTTGATGATTGTGCTTTCTAAAGACGATATTCATTTTTATTTCACTGCTAACGATGTAATGCAATTGCTTACAATTGATTGTAAAATAACCTCAAAAATTAATTTAATATTAAAATATAACTTATTGGATTTTTATTATAATGTTAGATGAAGTGAATGATTTGTTATTAAAATATAACTATAATATAAATGCTATAGATATTATAAAATCACTATGTACTGTATCAGATAATATTAATGCATACTGTATTTTTGAGCTTCTCTCATTCAACGAGGAGTTTGTATTAGCTGATTTGTATAGGAGGTTTTATTAAATAAAAAACACACAAACATAATAAATCTTTTATTACCCTAATACATTTATTTAGGACTAAAATAATGTGAAGGAATGTGTTTTGTCACATCTTTGAATAAATTCTTGGTGCTACATGGAATACATGAAGTATTGGGCGTATCAGTCGCCCCACCGCATGTTGTACATTTATATTTTATTGACACAGACATGGTGTTGTATTCAGTTGGAACTTGTGTTAATAAAGTTAACAAATATTGGAACTTCTTTTATATTCACACAAAATTACTCTGGCCTAATCCGAGGTGGATTCCTGAAGGTGATTAATTCTTCTTTATTAATTCGTTCGAAATACTCTTGCCAGTTGACCTCGGGAACATGATTCAACTGCCTCCGACATTTCAACAAGTGCATCCGTAGGCGTGACTTCTTAATTTTATGACTGTTGACGTATGGACAGGAAACCAGTCCCTGGTGGTCTGCTAGCTGTTGGTTGAACATGTCTACTTTGGATAATGTTGTAAAGACTGTTAGGTTTCTCTGCTATATATACTCTGCAAGTTGTGGGAGGTATGACTAATCTATTAGCAGGGAGGGATTAAATGAAACAATTATTGTTTCTTAGCTATATACAATAGCTTAGTTCCCGATTTGTGGAATACTGTAGTGTCCCCACGGTAGAGTGACAACATTATTAACTAAGTATCGCTTATCATCGAAAGGGCTGAGTGCAATTTTTGTTTGTTTAATACTGAAAACATTATGAGCAAATGAACGAATAGTGCATTGAGTAGCGGTTTTTTGCTTTTACTTAAATAAGCAATTTGCATAATCGTTGAAAGTTAAATAATTCTTAACAACACCATACTTAATCCCCTTTGATTTTTTAATACATTGCTCGCCTTCAATCAGAAACGTGTACATTTTTGACCTAAGGCCAACAAAGTGAGTCATTATTTTTCCATTAAGTTCATCTTTCATAAGACCTGGTACTTTTTTATTTACAAGCGGTATATTATACTGATTATCAACCGAATAATCGCTGGTATCGAAACGATACAAGTCTCGCTTTATGACTTCATCATACACATCATTACATTTTATTTCATAAAGTAAGCTATCCGTATCCGTATAAAGTAGTTTACACTGGTCAGTTGAATATTTTTGCAACATGTAATCATAATGAAAATTATAAACACACGTCTTTGAGATATCGAGTATAGCCATCCCGATGTACAGGGGCTTTGTAAAAACGATTTCAGTTTTATTCAGTTCAATTGCAACTAAATCTGTATCAAAAATTAATCGGCTGTTAAAAGCCGGGCTAGCAATTAAATTCTTAGCTCCATACCTACCTTCCCATTTCCTAACTAATTTTACATTTCTATGTTTGCGAATATTTTCCATGGTCTTACCGTATACAGCATTAACCATCAATTTAATTACTGTTTTTCAAAATTAAACTTAGATTTTGTCCTCAATTCTGTATTAAATTTAATGCAAGGAGCTAGCCAAGCTGACTAACTAAATTTTAAAACCCTATGAATTTTTTTTAAAGTTAAACCGTGACTTAACGCTTGTTTAAGAGCCCTGTAGTGTACAACATACTTTTCTTTTGAATTGAGAGTTGTCATAAGTTTGGGAAGTTTAGAATTTGGTGGTTTAGAATGTTCTGCGCAAAACGGTAGGTCTTTATGGGGGTCATGTAAATTTTCCGGATAGTCTAAATCGACTTCTAAAACGTATCCTTCTGGACCGTTATCCGGAATATTCATCACGTTAATGTTTGTATCAACCCATTGGAAGTTACCGTAAGGAAGAGATTCCCCCATTGCCCACCCGTATAAATTGTTTACATCCAGATAAAGTAAGTATTTGGAAGGATTGTTAGGATCATAATTTTTCATGTATTTGTTGTTTGCTTCAGAATATCTATTACAACATTGGCTTATCCCCCCTCTCACTCCTTTCTCAAAAAACATTAATATATCAATATCTTGAAAGGTTTCTAATAAACACCCAGTATATTTAAGCATACAGTCCCAAGTATATCCCGGTAAAGTGTAGTACCAAGCCGGATCCAAACCATAATTCTTTATACAAGTTTTCCTAAAGTTCTGAAAGATATCGGTAAGTATCATAATGTCCGTCTTGAGATATAGGTCACTATATTCACCTAAACTTTGAATATTAAATTTATCCCAAACTAACTGGGCATGTCTGTAATCGCTTTGACTAATGTGAGTATCATTTAACTTGCTATAGAATTGCTCGACTGGTGGTAAACACTTTTCATTAAGTTTATTTATGTTATCGATATAATCATAACAAAATACCCCCTTTTTGGTTAACAGATCTAGATTGTTCGAAGATACATCACTAAATTCCTTTTGGGTATT
The DNA here is from genome assembly GCA_963920635.1 of Pseudeuparius sepicola. Taxonomy (NCBI): domain Eukaryota; kingdom Metazoa; phylum Arthropoda; class Insecta; order Coleoptera; family Anthribidae; genus Pseudeuparius; species Pseudeuparius sepicola. The sequence goes on from OY987306.1 coordinate 22,056,376, forward strand.
AATAAAGTCCCCTTTATTGAGAGACGATGCTAATGTATCCAAAGAGAAGCCTAAAAATTTAAAGGAGTCGATGAATCTAAATTTAACTTCAGTATCGGTATCAGAAACTGTCGCCGCCCCTTCTTGCTGGTGTTGATGGAGACGGTTGAGGTGCGGGTTGAGGTTCGGGTTGAGGTTCGGGTTGAGGTTCGGGTTGCGTCGTTTGTTGCCCTCCTCCAAGGAAGGTGAATAAGTCAACCCCCCCCACCATTATTTTGGTTCAAGGGCTGTAACAAAGAGAAAAATCATTATTATGAGTATATTTTGTTTGATTTTTCAAACGTTTTAATTATTTCACATCTTATATTCCAAATAACCAATAACAAATCACTTCAACTAAATGAGACATAGAATAATTAAAAAATTACTTAAACCAAATGAGAAAACCATCACAATAATTAAAAATCTTGAATTTGAATGGAAAATATTCGATTTTTGGAACTTTTTTTAAGACATCTTGAAAGTAACTGATATTTTGGTTGATATAAGCTTTTACTATAAACGTAGATATTCTCAAACTTCAGACCATTCTTGTTAAATATTAAGCTTAAAAAGCACAACAATCACTTCAATGAGATGTAAACTTACCGTTATGATAATGTCTTGAAGTATATTAGCCCCACTGCACTGCATGATGTCAAGTTTCTTCAAAAATTACTAAAACGATAAGTCACAGAACTGAAGAAATTTTAGTTGAGAGCCAATATATATAGGGTAAAAATTGTTGAGCTTGAGGGGGTACTCAAGAACCAGTGGGCGTGTTGAAAAGCCAATCCACATAGTGCATACGCTTTCCTCGTCTAAACGCGCAGGCGTCTTTCCCACAAAGGGGTTGGGCTTATCTCCTTAAAGGTTTGCTGCGCATGTGCAAGTGGGTGGAGCTAACCAGAATTCCCACTCCTCGGGCATGCAAAATCGCTGATTCCAATGTTTACAAAACGCGGATGGTTAACCCTGAGAATGTTTTTGAGACAAAATTTCAGCTCGTCAATTGAATGTTTAAAAACACAGATGGTCAACCCTGAGAATGTTGATGTGATCTCTCACGTCGACCCGCTTTTATAAGATGTTTAGTTATTTTCAAGGAATGACCGCCAGAATACCGGCGAAAATATTGCTGACAAAAATGAAACTACTTTTATTTTCATAACTTTATTATGTGTTAAGACTACACAAATACTATAGCTCCATAACTGATGTTAGCTTTTTAATCCATTGATCTTCGACCAACTTATGGATTAATTTAATCATCCATTTTAAAATCAAGAGTGAGGAACATGCGGCAATAAAATAAACCACGCTTTCTAGGGATTGACCTGTTGTAACTTGCTGCAGCTCATTTAACATTTTAGAAATTGGTGTAACCCACTCTGTGTCAGCAACTGTACCATTTTCAAATATCATTCGAAGTTTATACTGTTTGATATTACTTGGTATCTTTGTCTTTACAACTTCATCAGTGGTAGTTGTAGGAGTTAATGAAATGCAATTTAATGAATCATCCATACAAATAGCAACATCGTTTACGTCAAACGGTTTATAGACGTATATTATGTTATTGATAATCAGAGAATGAAGTAACAGGTATTCTGCACTCAACATCATTTTCGAAAGTGTGACCTACTTAAGTTTTCTCTCTCTTTTATAGGAATCAAACAACAAAATGCAAATAAAGGCCTTTATTTAAATAAAAACTTACAACTTTTAGTAATCGATTAAGTATTTTTCTAACCAAGAATATAATTTTTCACAATTCCTAAAGCTACACATCCATTTTTTATTTTCATTGTGGTGGAGGCACATCGGAATGTCTTTTTCAAATAGCGGCACCTCTATCCAATTGTTTTGCAAATTTCCAACATCAACCACTTTATTGTTGATTATTTCACGTAGAAAACGTTCTTTTTGATGTCCCTTCACGTAAACTATGTGAACGTCTAGTAGAGTAGTTTGCAGTATTTCAACCAATTTGTTATACTCAACATGTCCACTTGAATATTTTATCCCTAGAAAATTTTCTTCCATAACTCGCACATGCCTCTTATTTAAATTGTTAAGAGCCATAAAACTTTTTGGGGGAGCTATAACCATATGCATCACTTGCCCATTAATTTTAATTGTCAATTCCTTGGGATAAAACTCATTCTCCACCATGAAACCTTGAATATCTATTACAGCAATCTCGAATCACGTCGAATACATTTGGTGCCAACGACATTATATCCGAGCGACTTTAAAATATTTATGCTTTTAGGTGTAGGCGTCAGGTTGCGAGGTTGACGCTTGTGAGGTTCAGACGAGAGTGTGTTTTTAAAGTGGTTTAACTCACTTTTATATGTGAGACCCTCACCGAAAACGAGACCCATTACAAAGGTTTTACTTCTAATCTCACAATTATTTCTTCTCCACGGAAATTTACTAACTGAAAATTTTGATCCAAAATCGATAAGGTTATATTATTTATTTCCCATTTAGTGACAGGTAAGTAAAGTAGGTTTCTGGGGGTTTTGTCTATGGCGTCCCCCGGATTACATTCAGGAGAAAACTCGTAAATAGTATGAGTAGGTCTGTTGTTATAGTACGCTCCAGAGGTCAAATTGCTGTCAATATGTATTGTTCTGGTTTTGACGATATTCACCGGTAAATCTGATGCGTGGACACTTAGTGGGGGTAGTAAGCGATTGGAATAACCGAGCAATGTGGCAATCGAATCTTTTGGTCGAAAATCAATCGTATATTTATCGCTGTATATTTCACACTGTAGAGTATTAGTATTGGCTTTCAATGAAAAATCGGGTATTTCGTTAAGATTTCTTAAAATTTTAATTATCGCTATCTCTATGGCAGAAATTTCGTAAGATCCTGTGGGTATTTCTAAAACTTTCAATTCGTTTGCTTGATCGATTAAATAAAATTTATTATTCGGTGCCTCAATATTCGGTATCGTATTATATGAATAAGCGCAACGCTAGCCCGTATTGTAAAGTTGGGTCTAAATAAATGGAATTATTGTAATCAACCGAGAGCACAGAGTTGTAGCCTTTCAACGTGAATAACAACGACATGACTAATAGTTTTAAGTCGGTCAGCTCTTTTTATAAAGAAATTCGAGACAAAGATGTCCACAATTTATTTCATTAAATTTTTGATATGCATAATTATTATATACAATCTTAACTTTTCCTAAATATTTAACAAGTTCCGTCGGTGGTTTTAAGTTACCGAAACTATCAAAGTATTCAACAATATTATTATCTTTCTTATATGCTACCCAGTGAGTGCCTCTATTGTTTTTAACATCTAAATTAATAATTGCCGATTCATACGCATGTGGTTTGCTTGGAAGTGCATCTCTCATGAATACACCTCTAAAATATGACAACTTTAATTTCCTGGCAAATTTTTCGAGGTCAACGTTAGTTAATGGTCTCTTGGGTAGCTTCACTGGGAGTTTTTTGTTTCCTTAAAAATAAACCAAAGCCTCGCTTGTTTTTTCTCAAGTAAAGCCCCGATCCGATTGCTTCCATCGCTTTGTTATGACGTTTTTGTTCTTCCATCTTTTTCTGCATATCTTTCGCAGCGATAACTGTTTTAGCAATCGCGCTAGCACCACCTGCCACCGATCCAAGAGCTCCCAAAGCACCTAGGATTGGAATCAAAGGAAGAAAGCCACCGCTCGCCTCAAAAGGAATTATTCTGGGGATTCGCACTTTATTCTTTCCACCTACTTTTTTAACTGCCAAACGTGCCGCTTTAATTGCAGCTAGTGTGGTTTTCTTAATTCCTTTTTCATTATTAAGTTGATTTCCGTTAAATGATTTTTTTCAATGATTTTTCAACCTTTTTCACTATATCGCGTTTGAATGATTTTTTTAAGCCCATACCTAACTTGGGTTTAGTTTTCATTGTTGTAGTAACAAACCAAGCAGCTGCCTTTTCACCTAGTTTTGCGTCCTTAGACTTAACTCTTTGCCAAGCTTTATTTTCTAACACTCGATCGGCTTTATGTCGATCCTCTAAAGAGGAAGATTTCGAATATTCTATGTCGTGTTCCTTGCATGTAGCGTCGAGAGAGTTTATGCCAGGGTCTCCCCTAGCTAATCTCTTGTTTAGCTTACTTCAAGGTCCGCAATATTGGTATCCAGGAACGTGCAACTCAACTGGTAGATTACTGATAAGGGTATTAACCAAACCGTCTCCTGTGAATAATAACATTAGACTGAATGCAGGTCTTTACATGAAAATATATTTATAAGTTCCAATTTATTTTCCTTGAATTTATTCAACTGTTTACCGCAAATATTTATATCCGAGCGCGTTAAGATTTCACTTAAACGAACCTCGGGAAAGTGTGTTTATATAAATTCTGTACAGTATAATTTCGTATAATAAAATGACTTTATTGCACACCCGCTTTAATTCACCGGCACATAAACATCGAATCATCGAGGTCTGCGCTGGATAACTCTTAATTTTAATTTAAATAAAGTTTAAAACACTGGCACGTAGCCTGTAAATATTTAAGGTAGTATAATTTTCAATTTAGATTGAGCGTTGCAACTGATGACTCATAACCGCTATTTATGAATGGGTTATTATTTCACGTTTTAAACAGAGTACGTTGCTGTCTTTTATTGCTATCGAATTATGGATCGCTTGATCCAGTTACTTTGTGAGTCATACCATTGTTGTTTATTTACAGCAAATAAAGATTGGAATTTGAATTATTTGTTTTATTTACAACAGTTTATCATTACTCATAATAAAAGACTGGCTGATGTTTAAACCTTTATTAAAAATAATGAGATATTTTCAAACACAGGCATGATGCTTTTATATTCCTTTATTAAGTACGTTTTATGACTAATACAAGATTATAACACAAATTACAACTCTATTTGAAGTCAGAATTCCATGTTAATTTTCTATTCCCCCAATGACCATATTTCAAACTAATTGGCCTTGTGTTTTTTCCCATATCCAGTTGTCCTTTGTAAACCAGCGCGTATTTTTCACTGGAAAAATGTTCGAGGCACGGTTTGAACGCCTGTGTCACTCTGTTCGGCAGGAAAACGACACTATCCTCCCACTCCAGCAAAATGGTCTCCCCGAACGTCGTTTGCACCTCCTTGCCCGAGAGAATTTTCATCGGCACGAATTCATCCAATTCCACTAACTTTACCGTCGGTTTCTGAGACAAGCAACCAACTTTGTTGATGGTTTCCAAATCCATTTCTTTGCTGCAAGCCATCTTAGCTCAACTCGGCTACTGAAACTCCAAACAGCAAACTCTGTCTTTTATCAAAGCTAGAGGGGTGGGGGGGACCTAATGGAAATGACTTTGAAACCCCGCCCACTAAAATTCCCAGAAGTGCGACACTTCAGTACACTTTGACCTTTGACCTTTGACCCTTGAAGCGATTCAACTTTGAGATTCTCGGAATCCTTGAAGTCTAGCCACGCCCCTTGAATTCCCAGAAACCTTGAAGCGCGGAAACCTTGAAGCTATTCTAGGAAACCACGCCGACCTTGAACACCCCATCACGACTTCGCAACAAACGACCTTGGCGGTCATTTTGGGCTGGGCGCCGCTTTGACTCACTACTATTTTAAAACCATATATTCGGTATTTTTATTCAGCGCACGGAAAGTTTTTCCATGCGCTGTTTCCGTGCGCTAGCCCGAAAAACCCCATCTTTCATTATTGCTAAAACAGATGAAAATAAGGTGTTTTCAAAGAAGTATAATAAAAAGCACATTTCAACCCGCTGTTGTTGCACCTGTCAAATTTATACTCGCATAAGATGGTGCAAGCAATGATGTCAGATATTTTCGGGTGGAACAGTGGCCCTGAAAATTGTCTTCGCAGTGACCAAGTCGAAAAATATTCTTAAGTAGGGTCGTGGGGACAGGAAAATCGGAAGGGAAGCGAGGGGAAAATCTGCCTAAGAGATTTAACGCATTTTCGGAAATTTTGATATATTAAGTTTCTCCCGTTTTTATGTGCCGTTTTCTACGTCTCTAATTATTCTCTAATTGCCCTTTTTTGTCGAGCCGTAGCGAAGATATTTCGGCTCGGGACTCCTGGGGCCTTCCCTCGAATCTTCAGGTCAGGTTCCGATGCTTCCAACGCCCCCAAAAATAGTTAAATAAGAAAAAAACACGCCATATCTAAGAGTAGTTCCGGAGGCATATCAAGGTATTGACTGCATGATTGATGGGTGACTGTTTATCTTTGTTTTAAGAGTAGTACGGATATATTTAATCTTGTAAACAAAATAAAGGGTTTTTTATGAATGGAGCGCCACGTCCATAGGTTCTAACAACATTTGGTGCAAGTCTTATTAATGATTTCAAAACTGAGCATTAAAAATTGTATTTCCAATATGTCGCATCAATTTGGTACTTACCATAATTATTTGTGTTTACTCTTATTATAGCGCTTGGGAGATTCCACAATACCGCTTACCCATCAGCACAGTAAATTTCGAGATAAGCCTAGTCCAAGACTTAGGAGTAAAATTCGAAACCAACAGAAGCCTCTCCACCAAAGACATCACCATCAACTCCCTTCTTAAAACCTCAGACGCAATCTTCGTTGGCATCGGTCTGCCTCAACCCATAATCAACCCAATGTTCAAAGACTTGACAACTGAAATGGGCTTTTATACGTCCAAGAGTTTTCTCCCGAGAGTTGCCCAGCCAAGCAAGGATACTAGAGACTCGAGTAATGCTTGCCCTTGCAAGAAGAATGCCGCTCAGTTACCTAAAATGCATGGTACTGTTATTGTGTTGGGCGCTGGAGACACGGCATTTGATTGTGCTACTTCTGCTTTAAGATGTGGTGCAAATAGAGTGTTTGTGATTTTTAGAAGAGGGTTTACAAATATTAGGGCCGTTCCTGAAGAGGTAAATAAAACTTACACTAATTATATTTGTTTTGTGTTCAACATTACACTTCCGTATTTTCTAGGTATCTGTGGCAATAGAAGAAAAGTGCGAACTAATCGGTTTCCTATCACCACACAAGGTTAATATTAAAGAAGGAAAAATAGTTTCTGTAACGTTCAGTCGAACTGAACAAACTGATGATGGCAATTGGATTGAAGATACAGAGCAACTTTCTACGTTAAAGACCAATTTTCTAATATCTGCTTTTGGTTCTGGATTAGAAAGCCACGAAAGTTAGTAAAAGTTTTCCCTGTAAATTCTTTAACTCATTTCTCCTGAAACACTGCAGCCTTCGGGTTGTTGTACTTAATACTGATGTTTCATGTTGGCAATACCAAAGGAAATCAAATCTTGAGAAAAATTATATATTCAAATTTTTTGTTTGCCTACCCTTACATAAAATTTACCTTGTATAATTGCTTTTAGTTGTCGATGCTCTACAGCCCTTAAAGCTGAACGAAGACAACCTACCAATTGTCGATAAAAAAACAATGCAATCCAGCCATCCAAAAGTATGGTGCGGAGGTGACGTTGCAGGTGTGGCTGAAACTACAGTTGAATCAGTCAACGATGGGAAGACAGCAGCTTGGTATATTCACTGCGAGCTTCAGGTGTGGTATGGGTTTAACAACAGAATGGAACCTTATTTTTAACCACAAGCAAATTTGACACCAACATGTGTTCTTCCTAATTCCATTTTAGGGACTATCAAAAGATATTAAGCCTCAATTACCCCTCTTTCACACCGATGTAGACGAAGTTGATATCTCATTGGAAGTCTGCGGCATCAAATTCGAGAATCCATTTGGATTGGCATCGGCACCACCAGTTACCACACCAGCGATGATCAGGAGAAGTTTTGAACAAGGTTGGGGTTACGTGGTAACTAAGACTTTCTGTTTGGATAAGGTGAAGAACGAAACAGAAATATAGAAGGGGACATTTAGTAACAGAGCTTCAATTTTTAGGATGAAGTCACGAATGTGTCACCAAGAATAGTCAGAGGTTCTACTTCCGGGCCAATATATGGACCACACCAGGGTTCATTTCTAAACATTGAAGTTATTTCCGAAAAGTGTTGTGCTTTCTGGCTGCAAGGAATCAGAGAACTCAAAAAAGACTTTCCAACAAAGGTAAGATGATTGTGTCTTAAATTTAAACTTTGGTCAACGTAGGTACAATGCCACACAGTGGCAGCAACCAAAGATTGCTGGTTTTGGCCTATGGCATTTATTTTAGTCTTTTTACTCGTAGCCAACATATTTTACAATTACAATAATCTAAAATAGGTTTAGGACATCTTTTTTATAATTTGTTCTCTATTTCTTTTAGATTGTTATCGCAAGTATAATGTGTGCTTACATAGAAGAAGATTGGAGAAAGCTATCAAAACTTGCAGAAGAATCTGGAGCGGATGCTCTAGAACTGAACTTAAGTTGTCCACATGGAATGGGAGAAAGTGGAATGGGCTTAGCCTGTGGTCAGGTAGGGTATTAAGATTTTTCCGAAACAGACCAATTTAAATTTCGTAGTAGTAGTTCCATGAACTGTCTCCAAATTTCAAATCTAACTTTGTAGTAGTAGCTTCAGTCATAGAAATTAGAATTGCTGTTGTAGAAGCCAGAGCTAGTTAGAGGAATATCCAGGTGGGTCAAAGATACTATCAAGATTCCATTCTTCATTAAGTTGACTCCAAATGTAACTGACATAGTAACCCTTGCGAGAGCGGCACAAAGGGGTGAGATCATCCAACTCTACTTCTTGCCCTAACTGATGGTTTTGCCTTCAGGAGGTGCTTGGGGAGTGGCGGCAATAAATACAGTGTCGGGCCTTATGCATATGAAACCAGACGGAAGTGCCTGGCCGGCAGTCGGGATCGACAAAAGAACTACATACGGTGGCGTGAGCGGTAACGCCACAAGACCAATGGGCCTAAAAGCAGTGTCATCAATCTCGAATGAACTACCCGGCTTTCCAATCTTGGGTAAGCATATTTCTCTCAGTCTCCCAAAATCATAGGAATCTAGATGCCTGAAATTGAGAGGTAGATAATAAACGTTTCATTTCAAGGTATTGGTGGCATTGACTCGGCCGACTCGGCCCTTCAGTTCCTGCAGTGCGGAGCCTCTGCAGTGCAAATCTGTAGCGCGCTGCAAAACCAAGATTTCACTTTGATCGATGACTACTGCACCGGATTGAAAGCTCTTTTGTATTTGGATGGAAAACTTGCAGGATGGGAAGGACAGAGTCCGCCAACATTCAAGCACCAGAAGGGAAAACCAGTCATACCGATTTATGATGAAAAAGGCCAGGTAGTATATTTACTATGATTTACTCAACTGACACGTTCTCATATTTTACTTAATCCAATTTAAACTAGAGCTATGGAATTCCTTACCATTGCTCATTGCTAAAGAAATTGTGTGCCCTTATATACCTAGTAAAAGTATAAGCAAAAATCTTTGTGCATTTCGGCTCTGGTACTATCAGCTGATGCCAGATGGCATCTCTGGTAGGTTTTCTTACTTCCAAGGGCAAGTTACAATATAATTGCCACCATTTCGGATTGGATGCTTGTATGATATTACCAGATGCCGAAATAGGTAATCAGTCCCATAAAGCCACTAACTTTTGTTTTTTGTAATTTCACATAATAATTCATTTCAGAAACTTCCACATTTCGGAAAGTACAAAATGCAAAGAGAAGAAAAACTAGCCGAACTCTTCAAGGAATCAAAAATAACTCCAGAAGTACTAGTAGTTCACCACAAGAACTGTTCGAACACCTACTCCAATGAAACAAAACGAGTCGAAAACAAATCAAATATTCCAAAAGTCAAAGATATCATTGGTAGGGCATTGCCAAGGATAGGACCTTACAAGAACCTGGATAAGACGAAACAAGTTGTCGCTTTAATTGATGACGTAAGTCTAGTTCTTAGCCTATACAAGAATAAAAACTGTGTCCCCGAAAAGCATAATCAAAAGTATTTGCCTTTCAGGATCTCTGTATCAACTGCGGTAAATGCTACATGGCTTGCAATGATTCTGGATACCAAGCAATACGTTTCGATAAAGACACTCATATTCCAGTGGTGAACGACTATGACTGCACTGGGTGTACTATATGTCTTTCTGTATGTCCAATAATAGACTGTATAAGGTAATTGGAAGACGATTTTGTAATGCCCAATCCTTGATGTCGATAATTGCTCTTTTAGTATGGTGCCGAAATCTATTCCGCATGTGGTGAAAAGAGGAAAGCCAGGAGATACAATCAGTGGAGTGCACGCGTTAAATGGAAATGTAGTTAAAATTGAAGTATAAAAAATATTTTAGATTCTACAAATATACATAATATAGATATTATTATTATTAACATTGTTTATAATTTAGAAAGAAAAATGAAATGAAGTCATTCTCAGAGGATAATAGGGATGTTTAAAAAATGCCCAAACGCTAGAAAAAGGCCGTAAAATAGCCTCCAAGTTAAATCTGTGATATACAAAAAAAAATCAATATTTTCTGTAGAAAAAATATCGAGCAGTTCTCTCATTAGTTTGACGTCACTGCATCGATCGGAAAGCGCGCGGGTCTATCGAGCTGCTGTCCTTTGTGCATATTAGCGCAGTGTAAACTTAACTTTTTAATCATGCCAAATTCGCTGTTTCTATTTTGCATTTATTTCCGTAAGAATTCTATTTAAAGCGGTTTTATCTTTTGATACATGTTTCAACAGACTTAGATCTATTGATTTTGGTTATAACATACCTATTATGTACCTACAGGCAACAAGAATCGAAAAAATGTTGGAAAAGTATTTTCGACGTTAGAAATCGATCATTTTTTATATTTTTTGAGATTCGTGCTGTTTGTCAAAGTTACAAAAAAATTGAAATATAGGCACAAAGTTTCTAAAATTTTCATTATACAAAACCTCTTACCTATGTATGTACCTACATAAAAAGTAGCAATTCAGTTTTCCACAAACATACGCTATATAAAAATATTTCTCTTCCTAGTCAAAAACTATAGCAATACAGTTTAATATTGTACAAGATAATTCAAACTATAAAACCATTTCCAATGAGATCACTACTTCCACATCACAGTTTTTAAATCCATTATTCCAGTATTGCACACAAATCCTACCTGTATACATACTAACATATTTTTACATTTTTAGGTATATATTTATTCTCATTCTTATTTACTTTGGTTCTGCGAAATAATACCAAATTTAAATTCCTCGATCACCAAAAACTTAGAAAACGGCATATCACTCGTTATTTTCAAAACAGTGCAATATTGATCTGCAGGTTTTGAATATCTTTTGGGCACTTCTGAAGGTAAACTTAAGAAAAAAACGAAAAATAATGACTTACTTTAGTGTAGGTTTCTGAGCTTGTCAAATATGTACTTAGTGTATTTTCTTCTAATACCGAATTCAATCTCGTCTAATATTTTTTCTTGGTTTTAAAAACACACTGCAGCTATAAATCCAAAGTTTTGGTATTTCCTACGCCTCAATTAAACTATACTATATATAGGGTGTTCAGATTTGATTCGAACGCCCCTGTAAAATTGTGATGCGCAGCACGATTTTGATAAAATTTTGTGTCTGTAGGAAGTGTCCTTACGCACTTGTGGGGCATATCGTCAAGCACTATTCCACGGCCTGCCATGATTTTTTTCGATGCAATTTTTTTTAAAAAGCTATTAGGGATTTTTTACTGTAAACCTGGCAACGTAGCTTTATTCAGCACCCTCTGAAACCCGATTTTTTTTTATTTTCAATTAGAAATCAGGAATGCTTTGGAAATATCTGAAAATCTAGCGAAAACGGCTAGTTTTATCTTTTTAAAATAACGCTTAACTATGCCATATTTTTTTAGTAAGATGCCATATTCAGGTATTATTTTAAAACGGTACGATGATGTTCTTTTTCTATTTTCTTTATTATTGGGACTTTTAACAGAAAATAAAAAAAAACAATTTTCCCAACTTCCAGGCACTGAAAAAATGTTCGGCGAAGTCAATTAATAAAACTTGAGACATTGGGGTTTCAGCGGGTGCTGAATAAAGCTGCGTTGCCAAAATTCCGATTAAATGATCCCCAATAGCATTTTCCAAAAAAAAACTCCTCGAAAAATCATAGCAGGCCGTGACGATAGGTCCCACGAGTGAGTGGGATTTACACACACACAAATTCATCAAAATCGTGCAGCGCATCACAATTTTACAGGGGTGTTGAAGACCAAATCTGAACATCCTGTATAACTATTTGGTGTTTATGTGTATGATGTGTGTAAATATGTGTGTAACTTAAGAAAGGAGGGGAAAGGGTTATTGTTTATAATAGAACAGTTTGTATAGCTTTTGCAGTACTTCGAAGCATACAACATTATTACATAACTGCTATACTTAGTAGAGTGCTTTTTGACATTATTTAAAAAGGGAGTGGTTGAGATGGCGGTGCAATGGGAGTGAATTTGAAAATAGCCAGTCACTGAATCATTATGCCGTTTTCTGTTTCTGGGGCCAAACAATTCAATTTCATCATTATTTTGAAGGAAAGAAGTTACTGAGAACAGTTATAATAAAATGAAAAGAGTATTAATAATGTCACGAAGTGACAGTTTATAGAAGTAATTAAAATTAAAGTTTGAATTTATAAGAGGAAAGCGACTATCTCTGGAATAAGTTGAATAAGCTGAAAAGTAAGGACATCTATTAACTAAATGACTGAACTAATAATTTTACAAGTAAAAAGTATTTATTGGCAAACACATGCCAACTTAGAATAAATTAATAAATTAATCAATATTTCCCAGGGACCCTTTAAAGTAAGGGGACCCAGCATTATACTTTCCAAAGTGAGGCCGTTTCTTTCCTCATTGTAATGGTCTCAGTGATGCCAAGTATGCCATTTTATTGGAGAATCTAAGAATATAACAGGTACTTTGATTGTTAGTAAAAATTAATAATGGTTTCCATGATTTCTAAAAATTAGACTTGACAATGTTCTGTCAACAAACACAGAATATGGAAAGTGCCAAATGAATCAAATTTATTTTATATTTGAATTTGGTTTCCTGGAATTATTTCCAGGAATTTAAGTAATATAAGTGTGGTAAGTCAGTGCCGATTTAGCTTATTTGAGAATTTGTCGCTATTGCACCTTGTTACCAGGTTCCTCAAACCATTTGTAATATGTAGGTATAATAGGTACGTACTTGAACTTTCTTCCCTTGTTGAATGTATCTACCCAAAGAACTTTCACAGATTTCAGGATGGACTAATAAAATTAGGCTTGTACTTAGTTCTAATAATGTAGTTTTTCTCGGTGCTCATTATAAAATTTTTGTAATTTTAGTTCTCTCCCAAGGTACCTTACAAACGTAAAATAAACTTATAGTTGTAGATAAAAACTGTTTAAAAAAGACCTGGACTGAAGCTACCTGCTTAATAATTTAAAATGTACGAAATACGATTTGTTTCGAACTACCTACTTATACGTAATTCCCACGTAAAGGGAATTGTAGGATTACTAAAGCTAAAGGTGAGACAAGAAAAATCTGGTTGACTACTACAGGCGGCCGCATTACCTTTAATTGACTATCTGGAAGTTAGAAAACTTAAAAATTGTGAACTATGATGGGAAATATGTTGCCTCCTTTGGAATCTATGGCACTGGCATGTCACATAAAACCTGATGGCAGTTGGACACTGACATATAACATAACCTTATACCAGCCCACTTATGTGGTCTCCTTGGAGTAGGTAAACAGAAAACAAACTTCCCCTCAAGGCTTCACTTTTCCTGTGTGATAGACTGTGACATGCTGGGGCCCCTTATTTTAAAGAGTCCCTGATATTTCCAATCGAAGAAAGTAAAATACCAGTCGAAAAGTATAGGTCACAAAATGCCGACATTAACAATATAGTGTGCCCAATTTAGAAGGAATAATGGATAGGTATAACACCTTGTATAAAAAATGTTTCAGACAAGAGTTTTTCAGTTGATCTATCTTCATATTTTGGTGGCCTTGAATTTTTTTGGGAGCCAGTCATTTCGTTGCTATGGCAACCAACTTTGTTTTTTTGAATGGCACCATACACTTTTCTGTTCAAATTTGGAATCAGCTCTTTTTTGTGCATACGAACATGTACAATTTCATTGGGGTTGGATAAGAAAATTTTTGAGAAAAAGTAGAATTTCTGCAAGTACTCCAAAATTTAAATTTGAGAGCGTTGCCTAAAAAGTAGGCCATGCCTAATGAAAATTTTGACATATTTGCATGTAATGATAACTTACCGACGACAGGTAAATCATGTTAAGCTTGCAAAATGTGTTTATTAATAAATAAATAGGCACAATAAATCAATGGTACCTAAAAATCAATTAATCTTAATGCTTGAAATGTTCTCCATTCACAGCGAGACATTGGCCCAGTCTGTCGTGAAATCTGGAGGAATCAAAGCTATTTCGTTTCTTATGCGCGTTCTAATTCTACTATATTTTGGAGACGATTTTTACACACCCTGGATTTTAGGTGTCCCCATGCACAAGAAAAAATCACATGGGGTAAAATCGGGAGACCTCGGAGGCCATTCTATGGCCCCTCTTCTGCCAATCCAAGATTGCGGGAAGAGTTGGTTTAAATAACGGCGCACATCACGGTGCTCCATCTTGCTGGAACCAGATATCCTGGATTGGCATACCAAGGGCAGGAATCACCTCATTTTGCAACAATAATGAACAATAATGCGGTTGTCATAGATACCATTAGTTATCATTACATGCAAAATGTCAAAATATTCATTAGGAATGGCCCACTTTTTAGGCAATGCTCTCGAATTTAAATTTTGACGTACTTGCAGAAATTCTACTTTTTATCCAAAATTTTCTTATGCAACCTCAATAAAATTTTACATGACCATATGCACAAAAAGGAGCTGATTCCAAATTTGAACAGAAAAGTGTATGGTGCAATTTAAAAAAGTTAGTTGCCATAGCAACGAAATAACTGGCTCTCAAAAAAATTCAAGGTCACCAATATATTCAGATAGATTAACTGAAAAACTCATGTCTGAAACATTTTTTTATACACAGTAAAAAATCCGGTGTTAAATTTGACACGAAAAGTGGTCTATATAAGTCCACACCATATCTGGTTAATTTTACACCTTCTTTTTTGGTCAATTTCACCAAATGCTCAGATGAAAATAAGAACTATGCTGGTGTGAATATTTAACACGGCGTTGTGTAAGATTAACACAGTGTTGTGTAACTTTAACACGCAATTTGGTCAAAATGGTGTAATTTAATTTATTTGGTATTCCCATTTTCTTCTTCTTTCTCTCTTATAATTTTATATATACTTTATTTTAAAGAAATTTCAAATGTCATTGATAAGTTCAAATTCAGGAAATGTGTTATTTGTAAAAATAAAATAAAACTAAAAGATAAAGCACGGGCGTAGCCAGGATTTAGTTTTGGGGGGGGTTTAGTTTGAGAAGTAAATAAAACAACAAAAATATACTTACATGAAATTTAATATCTATATATTCATCCGGAAAACTACGACATATTTCTTAACTTTAAATGAAATGGATAAATTAATTTCGTTCCTCTGCGCTAAATCTAAAACCATTAAAGAAGAAATCTTCGGCTTTTTCTTTTAAATATATCCACTACTTCATCTGCATGAATTTCTGTTCCATAGTGAATGTTCATTAGAGCCAAACCATTAAGTCTGTTTTCACTTGTAGTGTTTCGTAAATAGTTTTTCAGTCTCCTTAGGCTCGAGAAAGACCTTTCTGGGGTAGCAGTGGATACAGGAATGGTAGCCAAGATTTGTAGTAATGTGTAAATATTAGGATAAAGGTTTTTATCGCACATATCTAGGCATTCCAAACTAGATTTCGGGGTAGGCAGTCTTCTTATCAGCATGCAAGGTAGCTGAAGCTTTGATAGCTAAATCCAAATTTGTTTCTTTATTAGAAACCCCTTGACCTTGACTACACCACTTTTTCCAGTAGTCCATACCTTTAAGTTTATCACCCTTCCTTTTTTTCCCCTCCATTTTTCGACAGTAATAATGATTCACGTATCTATCCTTAACAAGGTCATCCAATAACAGCGCACTAAAATTACTCACTTACACTGTACACTTAATTCTCTTCACTATTCGTTCACCACTTTTCACTTTTATTCGCTTCGAGTTCGCATGGAACAATACTGCCGTAAGCGCGGTCACGCGCCGCGGCGCCGCTTATATAGCAGCCCAGTAGCCATCCAGAAACTTCCACGAACTTCCACAAAGTTCCGCTCATTTCGACCGAGGGGCGTGGCGAATAATCGAGAAACAACGCAAAGTGTCCCCACACTACAAAATAGTTCGGCTGCAACTGCGTCTGCCTCTCGTCAAAAGATATTAGGTAATATTTTGCTTATTTCGGGGGGGGGTTTGAACCCCGAAACCCCCGCCCCCTTGGCTACGCCCGTGAGATAAAGAATCTGTATATGAACCAGTCATATACTATGTGCTTGGTCTTCAATTTAAATTATATTTGTAGGAAATAATAAACAGCAATAAGTAAAGGAAAGCCTTTATTTCAGTTCCAAAATACATAAACGATGCCTTACAAATAGGTACATAAAAAATATCAACATTTTCTTTCTTAAAGCTTTAAATAAATATTCATTCTCACAGCCAAAAATATTTGGTTAATATAAAAAAGTTATATATATTATAATATTCGTAAGAAAAGTGTACACCTAACCACAAGCACAAGAAATGCTTTATGTTATAGGATGCGTCCAAACTATATTTCGTACAAATTCTCAGACAATGTACTTAAATAACTGTCGTCTTACAGAATTGTCTATGTGAGATAAAAAGAAACTTCAAACGTTGCGACACAGCCATTTAGTTAGATAGGCCTGTTCTCACAAGTACTAGTAGGTCCCAACTAAGTCGGAGCCAATCAGCAGGCATCAAAACAATCAGAACAGTCAGATAACTTAAAATCCTTCAATTATATTCACGACTGGTTCCTTATTCCGGTGAGAACAAACTCATATTAACACAGTCAATAAGTATAGGTTATAGGGGCTATCACCTCGTCTATCACACAGTACCTTTCGTCGTCGCATCTGCATATTCGCCTGTCGTTTTAATCCATCTGACTTTACTTTGAAATTTTACTTCACATAACAACACCATTTTTGCACTATCGGCCTGTAGAATCACTTTTATATACCTATAACTGATGCGATGGCTTCGATTGCCTAAGATTTTACACCCATAACTGGTGAAACGACTTCCCCCTCTCCTCTATTTAACACGAACTTGTGTTAATACGTTCAATTTAACACCGGTTAGTGTTAAGGAACACCGGATGGTGTTAAAGAACACCGCGTAGTGTGAACAAACACGAAGCCGTGTTAAAAATATAAAAAAATTACACCCCTCAGTGTTAAAATTAACGAATTTGTTGTAGTGTGAATTTCACCAAATGAGGTTTGGTTAAGATATTTGGAATCCACCAATTCTCGTGACAATTTTTCACCAAATTTCTTTCACCACTTACACGAAGAGGATTTACACAGATTTTTTTTTACCGTGTACAAGGTGTATTTAAAAAGTTATATCCATTATTCCATCTAAATTGGACACCCTGTATTTTAGTGCAGACATAAACAATAATTCAGGTATAAACTTCGGCGCTTCGGCCGCCAAACTATCCAGTGGATCAATGAGATTCCTGGCCGCCACTTGGACCACCAACTAGCTACATACGCTGGCTGCATTAAGGACATGTAGGTTTACCCATGACCTGAGTTCCTTATTCGGTCTAGCGGGTAGCGAAGGTTCCTGGCCTGCCCCTCGCGAGTCTCTGGCAACCTATCGCGGGCTGTTGGTGCTATCCCTGATCGGTACCAAGAACTGAGCGTTTCGTCTCGACGCGCAGCTCACGCCTCACTCCTCACTCGCGAACGGTTTCCTCGTAGCGAGCCACCTCCGCCAAGCCTGGGTCACCACCGCCGAGATGTTGTCTCCATGGTGAACAGACTTGGGTAGAATAGCAAAAACCAGTATTCGAATACGAATACGGAATACTCAAGTTGAACTGGATTCGAATCCTAGAGATTTGAATATCATTCTAGCAAAAGTACCTATTCAATTACCGAATAATATTAGAATCCCTGTATTCATATAATGAATATTGTGTTCATTTAATTGCCATATACGAAACACCCTCTATCGTTCGTAATTGCAGGGCATTTACTAATATTAATGCACTACTTATCCTCTATTTCTCATATGTGAGGACAAAATTGGAATATGCGTCCATTGTTTGGAGTCCTATCTACAACTGTCACAGAGGAGCTGTCGAGGCAGTTCATAGGAGGTTCTTAAAATTCTTATGGTTTATCTGTGATAGAGTGTATCCGGAGAGAGGTTTCCCATACGTCCAACTATGCGACAGATATCACCTTAATAGTCTAGACTTGCGAAGAAAGTTCGCATCTCTCACCTTTCTGTACAACTTATTGCATGATAGGATTGATAGTCCCCTACTTCTACAACAACTGAATTTTACTATTCCAAGGCTCCAAACTAGACGAGCTGTTACATTCTATTGCCCTACACCTAGAACGAATATGCTGTTAAAGTCTCCTATTTACTCGATGTGCAGCAACTTCAATGCACTATCACACATGTGTGATATCCACTGTGATGGTCTCAACAGGGTTCTGTCGTTTTGTGCTGACCTTCTGAATGCTTGGGAGCATTGGTATGCATCGACCGTCTTTGGTCTCAGACATACTCTGTCACTCATCTATTTGTATTTATATTTATTTATACAACTGCTTTCTGCCTATTGCCTTTGCACTATTATATTTGTACTATTCCATATGTTCGTGTTGATTTGAGCTCGGCATTTACATTTACACATTTACATTTACATTTTACATTTATATTTGCATTTAAATTTGCATTTACATTCACACTATATCAGTTTTGTATTTATATTTACGTTTATATCAGTTTTGTATTATATTTACGTTTATACTTGTATTTATATATGTGTTTGGCATCCATGGTTGCTCTGTTTTAGGCAGATGATGCGGTAAACCAATTTTCTTTTTCTTTTTCTTTTCTTGGTTTTCATCCTTCTGTACTCATGCTAAGATTGTATGAATTGTATGACATTAATTGTACAATATAAATTGCACTCAATCTAGATCTAAACGCTTGCAAGCATTGTACTATTGTTATTGTTATTGAAAATTCGTTGATTTCTTATAATTTGTTCTGTAAATGGTCATTTGTTACTGTTGGACAATAAAAGCTTATTATTATTATTATTATTATTATTATTATTATTATTATTATAAGCTAGGCTGGTTATACTATGTAAAATAATATCTTGGGAAGGGCTTAATCGATTTGCGAAAAAAAATCACCAATATATGTCCTGTGGTTTATACAGGTACTCCGGAAAACTCTTTTTTTTTAGCATTTTGCCTCATTTGGTGGATAACTTGAATTATTGAAATTTTGTACCAAAGGGTTTGAACTAGGGCCAATTTGATGGCACTATGCATTTTATTCTTAAAAACATGCCTAATACGGTATTTGTAATTTTTTGGGGTTTTTCTTTTAATAACAGTCGACCATGTAATACTACTATTTCAAAAAAGTATAACCCAAAATGTAGAGCTTTTCGAGAACTATAGGTTGAACAGTTGAAAAGTTTTTTCAAATCGGCCCATCTTTCGGACACACTGTATATTCGGCTATTTTCATCTTTACATACAATAAAAATCAAAACTTTCTATAGGTAAAAACAAAAAATTTAAATATAAAAGGAATACCGATCATTGCCCACGTTTTTTTTTGTAATCTTATTAGTATTCAACATTTGAATACAGGATTCAAATTTTGAATCCTGTATTCTGATTCTGAATACTGAGATTTGAACATCGGTATTCTTTCTAAGAGAATCCTCGAGAAATCGGTATTTAAATTACCGAATACAGAATACCTGCTAATCGGGAGTATTTGAATATGAATACGATTACTGGAAAAGTAGCTTGAATAGGATTCCGAATACTGAGGATTCGAGTACTACCCAAGTCTGATGGTGAATAAAGCCTTGTTACGAACCCGATGCCCGTCTTCTTCAATTCTGGACTTCCTTAGCTGGGTTCAGTATGCGACAACTAAGTAGCAGCGTCCGCTGATACCTGCAGCCGATCCTGAAGGCAGTAGCGTAGCTAGGGGTCTTGGAGCCCCTGTGCAGAATCCTGCATGTAGTCCAGTAATGATATAATTTTTCAAATTAAAAAATTGCGGGAAATATTTTTTAAGGTTATTCCTTGTTTTCTGAGTATCCAGCCAAAAGATCACATTTAGACCCTCGTTATAGAGCTCACAATATCTAAGGATGGTTTCTTACTTATTTTTAACAAAGAAAAATACTGATAAAATTTGTAGATAAAAAAGTTATCTACAAGCTTGCTTTATGAATTTCTTTTATAACTTTATTATTTTACAAGTTATGGGTTCATATTAAGCGGCGTTTTTTTCTATAACTCGTAAAATAAAAAAAGTTACAAAAAATAAGAAAAATTGTAGGGAATTAAATTACCTATAACCACAGCATTTGTAAACATATTTTTTGTTAAAAAATAAATACGAAACCACCTCTATTGCATACGGGGGTTTGAGTGTCATCGATTGGTTGGAGTTGGAAGACAATCCAAGAACAATTCTGAAAAAATCAGCTGGTCCGCCATAGTTTTTACTGAGGATTAATACTAATCTACACATGTAACATAATAATAATCGTTACTGAGACTTGAACAAAACGATCTGTGGCTGTTGTTGGCCGGCGAGCGGTGTCGCGTCGGTCACAAAAAATATTTGAGTGTTATTTACGCGTTACGCAATTAGGATTGCCTGCATTTTTATCGCCTTTTTTGGCGATTAAAAAAAATACTTATTTCGGGAGATAATTAGAATTGTCAAGTACGAAAGGAATGTCAGGGATTAAGGGGCTCCTATAAACCCGCGGGGCCCCGGGGCGATGCGACGCCCCGAATTGCCCTTGCATAGCTACGCCAGTGCCTGAAGGGTCCTAAGGGAGTACGCAACTCGAACAGGGCGCGAAAATACGTCGGTTCCTATATTATACTGATTGGGAACTTGTTTGAAATATTGAAATTTACTATACCAATTAGGTATACTAATGGATTTAAAAGTCAATGTGGAAGTAGTGATTTCATTGGCAGCATTGGCAGGTTCCTAAACTTTTTATTAAAGAAAATTAGTAGGTAGGATGTTTGTCTGATCAATTTTTCTAAAATCTCCAATCAAAATGCAGCACACTTTTATTTGTCTGACTGAAAGATAAAATACAAAATAGTCGGTAACCTAACGTAGTAACCAGTAATAAATGCTACTTTCCAATATTATTGTTTTTATAATTTATGGTTTCCTATTCAAAACGAATTAAAATAGTATCTCATAAACAACGAATACTATAATACTTTGTGCACTTTTTATTTTAAATTTGAAGTAGTTACTAAAAATATAAAAGTCGGTCCTGAGTCCCCAGGAACGATTCGTTTCTAATTTTCTAAAATACTTAGGTGCGTAATGTTAAAAAATCACCAAATAATTGATATTTTTGTCTTAGTACTTTTCTTATAATAATTCTCTGAGAAATACCAAACACAATTTACTGAATTTATTTTTACCTACTAATGTTTGCGTTACTTTGCTGTAGACAAAATAAAATGTAGGTACAGCGTACAGTAGCAATGTAATTCCACTGGTATAGTAATTATTATTGGTAGCATGGTAGCGAACATCATATTTGAAATACTTTGTTGCTTAAACTACCAGAATATCAGAAACTAGAGAAGAGAAAGTTCGCTTACATATTTGCAACCCATATACTTAAGAGGGTCACAGCTATGTTTTGCGCGAAAAATGTACTTTAGCAATATTTAGGCGTAATAATAATTAATGTTAAACGTGGAGAATGGAGAACTGAGAAGAATGGATAATACAGTCAAGTCAATTTTTAATTTCAACATTTCTGTCTATTAGCAATTAGTATTATCTACTAGAGAAATATGTTTGCAACAACAAATTATTCATCCTCTTAAATACATGGCATACTGCACTTATCTCCTCCGTTGTAAACAATTTATTCACTATTCCTGTCTATGCTTTCCTGATAAGAAATACTGTTAATACTGTTGCTTTTGAGAATAACAATATCGCAATTACTGTAAACAATTCTCAAATTGTATATTGTTATAACAGTACCTGCTGTAACGCAGATAAAACAGTAAAAATATATTGTTTATTTATGTGCGGAAAGTTTGGATCAAATATAACAAAACCATGTTGAAGTAACTGAAAACATAACGTTTATTCATAGTTTTGGTAAATATAATAATTTAATGGTGGTTACAATCGCATTTTCCATTAAAACAATATCTACAGTTGGAATCACATTTGTTTGGATCGCAAGCGCCCCTTTTTACAAATATCTTAACCGGTTTTCTGTCTAGGATCGGTTTCGCTGGCTCATAGGACAATCCTGAAAATAAAATTATTGCATTCGTGAATAATAAAAAAAAAATAAATAACAAATTTCTAAATAGGCTAAAAATGTTGGTCGAAAACCAAAATTTGAACAAAACAAATTGTTTTTCCGCGATTCAGTAGGTATAGTGTTTAGCTAACAAAATTAATATCTAGGTACAAAATTGTTAGTAGTGAGCATTTTTGAGTGCAAGGGAATGAAATTGAAAAAGGAATTCAATTTTGGTATTTTATTGATAGGCCAGTGCCAAAGCGGATTTTAAAGGTTAAAAAATGAATTGGCAAGGACCTACCGGAAAATTTACTTAAGGTCATAACAAAGCGAAAAAACAAAAATTAAACACATCAGTCAAAATGGTGAAATGGGGAAGCCGTTTAGGGGTTGAAACTGTTTGTTTGCGATTTTCGGCGAAATATGACCTCCTAGCGGAAAATATTCTTCACAATAGTTGTAAATATTGAAAAAAACCTAAAACTTTCATGTGTCATGTTTCAAAATAACTTCAAATTTTTCGAGAAAATGGCGGAAAACCGATTTTTCCCTTTTTATTTTTTTTATCTCGTAAATATAACTCAATTTACATGAAATTTTGTGAAAGTATACCCTTTCTTACACCGAATAAGCCTGATTTTAGTGGAATCTGAGAAACAAGTAGTTTCCGAGATTTTCAAAAAAAAAACTAAAATCTTCCACGGAAAACTTTAAATACGACGCGATGAACGATGGTTTAAGTCCTCGTCCTCGGTGGTTTAGGTCCTCGAGGAGCGAGATGCAGAGGCAAATATAAATTCGGGTGGTACAGTGGCCCTTGAAAACTGTACCTTCTGAGAGCGCGACAAAAAAATTCTTAAATAGGGTCTTTGCGGCACCGTCGCAATGACAAGGCCCGGCAGCTGAAAGCGACGAGTCATCCAAGGGAGTTTTGGTAAAAAATACACTTTAAAATGATTGTTTACATCTGTAGCTCATGGTTTTACAACACGGATAATAATCTACGAGAGTGAAAGTCACATTTTCAAGGGCTTTTGGTAAAATTTTCCTAAATGCCAATTATTTGTTATTTGCGTGCGTAGATACAACTAAATTCGAATGAATAATACCATAAAACTTCCTGATTTTAAGGTGCTTACGTTTAATCA
Organism: Pseudeuparius sepicola; assembly: GCA_963920635.1. Classification (NCBI taxonomy): domain Eukaryota; kingdom Metazoa; phylum Arthropoda; class Insecta; order Coleoptera; family Anthribidae; genus Pseudeuparius; species Pseudeuparius sepicola. The sequence goes on from OY987306.1 coordinate 22,080,144, forward strand.
TGTACAATTGTTAAGTATAAAACTCTCCAAACAGTCCAAACTAAAACCACTTACTACCCTAGATGAACAAAATCTCTTTTGATGGTCTTAACTCACTTTTCCTTAAAATGACGTCTTTAGGGAAGGAAAAAGCCGACCGCCTTTGTAGTTTCTCATGCAGTTGGGAACGGAACACGTCAACGGCATGATTTAAATAAGTTAGGAACTATAAACAGAACCGAACCTACAAACCAAAATGGAATTTGAATCACTTTCTGAATCACTGCGCTGTTTTACCACCATATTATTAAAACTCCACGTCCTATGTTACTAAAAAACACAGTCCAAAACACAATAAAAACAACAAATGTTCTTTAAAACAGGACAAGTAAACGTTAACAACTAAACAACTACAAAAAGCTACCACGCTGTGATGACGTAGTGACGTTTCGCGCCGCCAGCTGGCGGGCCTTTGTCATTGCGACGGTGTCGGTCTTTGGGCGACGCATTTGCCTATACGCCATGGAATATAAGAAATACGCCCCCTACCGAAAAAATACGAGGAGTTAAGAGTTAAATTATTATTACGTTTGAATATATTATGTAGTAATAGTAGCGCCTAGCGCCATCTTTTGACGAGAGGCAGACGCAGTTGCTGCCGAACTATTTTGTATTGTAGGGACACTTTGCGTTGTTTCTCGATTATTCGCCACGCCCCTAGGTCGAAATGAGCGGAACTTTGTGGAAGTTCGTGGAAGTTTCTGGACGGCTACTGGACTGCTATATAAGCGGCGCCGCGGCGCGTGACCGCGCTTACGGCAGTATTGTTCCATGCGAACTCGAAGCGAATAAAAGTGAAAAGTGGTGAACGAATAGTGAAGAGAATTAAGTGTACCGTGTAAGTGAGTAATTTTAGTGCACTGTTATTCGATGACCTGGTTAAGGATAGATACGTGAATCATTATTACTGTCGAAAAATGGAGGGGAAAAAAGGAAGGGTGATAAACCTAAAGGTATGGACTACTGGAAAAAGTGGTGTAGTCAAGGTCAAGGGATTTCTAATAAAGAAACAAATTTGGATTTAGCTATCAAAGCTTCAGCTACCTTGCATGCTGATAAGAAGACTGCCTACCCCGAAATCTAGTTTGGAATGCCTAGATATGTGCGATAAAAACCTTTATCCTAATATTTACACATTACTACAAATCTTGGCTACCATTCCTGTATCCACTGCTACCCCAGAGAGGTCTTTCTCGAGCCTAAGGAGACTGAAAAACTATTTACGAAACACTACAAGTGAAAACAGACTTAATGGTTTGGCTCTAATGAACATTCACTATGGAACAGAAATTCATGCAGATGAAGTAGTGGATATATTTAAAAGAAAAAGCCGAAGATTTCTTCTTCAATGGTTTTAGATTTAGCGCAGAGGAACGAAATTAATTTATCCATTTCATTTAAAGTTAAGAACTTTATAAATATATCGTAGTTTTTCGGATTAATATATAGATATTAAATTTGATGTAAGTATATTTTTGTTGTTTTATTTACTTCTCAAACTAACCCCCCCCCAAAACTAAATCCTGGCTACGCCCGTGTATATGGGCCAGCATTTATATATAATATTAATTCGTATAGTCCCGTCGGGGCGTTGGCATCTTAAATTCAGTCGCGTATAGGAAGCAAGAGGAAGGTTTGATGAAGAGATTTACCTACCACTTTTTCAGATTTTTAAAGAGGTGATGTCGAAAGACTTTAAGCTTTTTCCCGGGAGAAATCGGATAGTTTTTATCGGTCGTTCTCTAAAAAAATGTCGCTAGATTGTCAGAAATTGCCCTTTTGTTGTCGGACGACAGCTATACGTTATTTTGGCTTGGGGCTCTGGGGCTCGTGAAATAAGAAAAACACGCAATTTCCAAGAGGGGTTCCGTCGATTTCGCTAATTCTACAGCCGTCCCGTTTCTCGGAAGTAGAAAATCTGAAATCTGGAATCTGGAAAACTTCTTGGATATCGGATTTTTGCGAAAAAGATGTCCAATGTTCGTGGGGTGGGTTGTAAGATTAGACAGGCAACTAAGGACAACCTAACGATGCCCAATTTATTTACCCCGACTTGTGGTGTATTTTTGCCTGCAGAAATCTTCTTTGGATCAAAAGGATAGTACAATGAGATGGAGAAATACAGTAGTACAATTTTTTTTCTCTTACCCTTTCCACTGTCATCAGGTAAACCATGATGGGCTGAAGTTTCAGAAATTACGTAAATTGCTAAAATAACGGCCAGGGTGACGTAGGTTTTCATTTTTGTTATTCTTTGGACACACTTATTCAGTTATTTATTGAACGATTATAAATTTAATAGTTTGAAAGACCCCCTTTTTTATACTAGAAAAAACAAAGAAAACACGGGGATTTTTTGGTGTTTACTAATAAGAACATATCTCACAGACCAGTATTAATATAATTATTAGTTCCTGGAAATAGATAACAAGTTATTCATGGTTTACAAAACATAACTAATAAAAAATATTGTGCAAGTATATACAGGGCGTAGGGAGAGTCAGTTTTTTTGGAGCAGGACATTGGATAGATGAAAATGACATTTTTAAAACGAAAATTCTGTATATCTATATTTTCTATAAAATGTTAGACCGTAGTTGTTTTTTAAGATTTCTATTTTTGTCTGTTGATTTAGGTATTGTCTGAGTTAAAATTGTACAGGGTGGTCAGATAAGAATGCAAAGTGCTGTATCTCGGAAACTATTCGTCATAGAGACTTGCGATAAAAAAATTTTAGAATAAAGTGGCCAAGAGAAAAACCTGGAAATCATTTTCAGATTTCCAAGATAGTCACCAGGGGGCGTAACCGCCATCTTAAACTTTTAAAGTGATTTTTCACTGAAATCCACCTAGTAATGTTACCAAAATAATATATGCTTTTTAAAGGTAAGCTATTTTTGTCTGTTGATTTAGGTATTGTCTGAGTTAAAATTGTACAGGGTGGTCAGATAAGAATGCAAAGTGCTGTATCTCGGAAACTATTCGTCATAGAGACTTGCGATAAAAAATTTTTAGAATAAAGTGGCCAAGAGAAAAACCTGGAAATTATTTTCAGATTTCCAAGATAGTCACCAGGGGGCGTAACCGCCATCTTAAACTTTTAAAGTGATTTTTCACTGAAATCCACCTAGTAATGTTACCAAAATAATATATGCTTTTTAAAGGTAAGCTTTATTCGAATAATTTTTATTTAACACATTTTGACATATCTATTAAAATAAAGTGGTGGGGAATGATTCAATATTTTTTTAAAGCTGTACAGCTTACAGCTGTAACTCCTAAATGACTGAACGGATTTTAACAAACTTGGTCTCGTTGGAAAAAGCATTTATTGGTCCATCAAACCCATCTTACCCGTGATATGTCTAAGTCTCAGTGATGCCGCTAGAGCGTGTTTTTTGATATAATAACAGAAAATTGCAAAATTCTCGAAAAAATTAAATGCAATAATATTACTTTTTTTTATAGAAATGTAGAGAAATGATACCTAAATAGGCTAGTGAAAACCGTATCTCGATATCCTATTCCTAGCTGAAAATATCAAATAAAGAAAATTTAGTTCTATCATAAAATTTTAAAAAGACGCTGTTACTCCGGTATTTATTCTTATTTGTCTTTTTTTTTAAGATATAATGATAAACTTTCATAATATTATCATTTTTCATTATAAAAGTATACTTACTATCTATGGGGTCGGTTTTTATAATATTAATTTATTGACAAGTTGATTTTAGGCATTTGTTTTTCCTCCATGGCTTACTCTTCGTATTTTGCCTACCTTGCACTTGCATAATAAATGCATTGATTATTATGCCCAACACTTTTTTTTAATTTTTTTTTAAATTTTTATAATTAAAACATGAGAAACTTATGAAAGTTTATCATTAAATCTTAAAAAAAAGACGAATAAGAATAAATACCGGTGTAACAGCGTCTTTCTAAAATTTTATGATAATACAAAATTTAGTTTTTTTTTATATTAGATACGGTTTTCACTAGCCTATTTAGGTATCATTTCACTCAATTTTTATAAAAAAAAGTAATATTATTGCATTTCATTTTTTCGGGAATTTTTCAATTTTCTGTTATTATATCAAAAAACGCGCTCTAGCGGCATCACTGAGACTTAGACATATCACGGGCAAGATGGGTTTGATGGACCAATAAATGCTTTTTCCAACGAGACCAAGTTTGTTAAAATCCGTTCAGTCATTTAGAAGTTACAGCTGTTTATTTCAAAAAACATTGAATCACTCATCCCCACCACTTTATTTTAATAGATACAGGGGCGAGCTGACCCGGCAGCAGAGGTCGGCGTCGCAGACGGGCGGCCAAATCCAGGGGAGGCCACAGGCCGCCCTTCCGTCGCGAAAAAATATTTGTTCAGAAAAAAGGTAGTAAGTCTCTGCATTACTTGCATTCGCCCTCAAAAAGAATATCGTCAACAATGCAACAACACCATATTAATATGAACCCGTAACCCATTGGCGGCGTCGGTCGGCCGTCGGCACTGCACTACCTCTATTCTGGTCTTTGCTCTGGGGCAACTGCGCGGCGTGACGTTGGTAGGCCTCAAATTTCGTAGGGGATATATCGACGCTTCACACCTGTATAGTGAGCTAAAAAATTTTAATATAACTATTTTATAGTACTTGTTCAAAAATTCTCTCACGAATAATTTTCCGCCGTCCGCCGAATACATTTTCCAAATTAAAAATTATAAAAAAACTATCTAAGGTCTTCTATGAGCCAGGAGAGATTTAGCAACAATTTCCATTGAAAGTATCCTACTTGATATAATAAATATCAGTGATATATCAGAGTTTGCCAATGTTAAAGCCAGAAAAGTACCATTCGTTTAACTTGTATCTTGTGCAAAATATATTTATTTTCAGTTACACTATTACTTTGTAAACCTAATTATTTTTACATTTTTAGTTTCTTTTTCTTAGAAAAATATTTATTTAATTTTAAACATTTTCTATTTTAAAGAAACATTTACCTTGTTCCTTTCAGTCTGGAAATTCTACCAGACCCAAAACATATTACTCATTATAATAAGACTGATTGCCTGTGGTATTTTATTGTTATAAATACAGTGACCGGCAGAAAGTTGGACACAAAAATTGAAAAATTTAATATTTTTAAACTCTGATTTCGATTAATTTAAATTTCTAGCTGCTAATCGAACAAAATTAAAGTTTAGTAACAAATTCATGTATTATCCGATAATAAGTTGCGCTTGCGGTATTTTGCTTTTTTTTTGTAAAAAATCGGGATTGTGACTTTAAATATGACATCTACCTTTGATTCCAAACAACTTTTGTAAGTAACTTACCGTATTTTAAAAAATAAGGGTACTTTACTCTTGAGTTATTTGACATTTTTGAATCTATCTTAAATAAAATTTTATGAGAAATTAATAAAGTTTTCTATTTGTGTGCAACTTTCTGCCGGTCACTGTATATATTTTTGAGAATACCTATTATTATTTTTGTTATACCCACCTAATAATTTTTGCAATTACCTCGTAGGTAATTACAAGAGACGGAAATGCCTAGTTTTTATAACCCGAAAGAAATTTTTTATTATATTCTGCAGACGGGCGGCCAAACATCTAGGAACGCCACTGAATAGATATGTCAAAAAGTGTTAAACAAAAATTACTCGAATAAAGCTTACCTTTAAAAAGCATATATTATTTTGGTAACATTACTAGGTGGATTTCAGTGAAAAATCACTTTAAAGTTTAAGATGGCGGTTACGCCCCCTGGTGACTTTCTTGGAAATCTGAAAATAATTTCCAGGTTTTTCTCTTGGCCACTTTATTCTAAAAATCTTTTACCGCAAGTCTCTACGACGAATAGTTTCCGAGATACAGCACTTTGCATTCTTATCTAACCACCATGTACAGAGTGATCCAAAATACTATGTTTTTGGTAAACACATACGATAATTGACACGCGACGCTCGGCGTCGTGACGCCCATCGATAGGTAGATATTGTTCTTCCACAAACTTATATATTTTTTGTATTTTTAAGGGCCTGTTCCATTCTCTGCAACTGTTACTAAAGATATTTTCTCATATTTTGTTTAGTTTAAAATATATAGAAATTAACATGTCTTCGACTTGTTCGTAAGTATCTGCTACCATTTTGCCAGGAATTTCATTTTTTATGATTTATCTTGTTCTCTTCACTGTTGGCTCGAACCTTTATTGCCCTTTTTATATTTCTTAAAATATTCCTCATATCAAAAATATGTTTTAATAAAATTGTTATAGGGGAAATTATTTCCCGTTTAGTGATATCAACCAATCTTTTGTAGCACAATTTTTTTAAATGGCACCATATACGTTTTTTGGTGAAAATTAATACATTGGAACTTTCGGAATACGATACAATACAATTTTAATTGGGTCGCGTAAGAAAAAAATGCAAAAAATTAAGTTTTTCATTAAGCTATTGACAATGTTTATCAAAATAATTATTAACATTAAGTTAGCCATGCCAAAATCAGAACAATGCGAAACTGTCACTAGCTGCCAGTTGCTTGTAATTGTGTGCATTGTTACCGTAAACGTATTTTTTTACTCAATTTTCTGTGTACTTAAAATGGCGCTTGAATTAAGTGAAACGGAAAGAATACAGGTTAACATACGAAGTACTAAAGTACACAGAAAATTGAGTAAAAAAGTACGTTTAGTGAAACAATGTACACAGTTACACAGCTAGTGACAGTTTCGCATTGTTCTGATTTTGGCATGGCTAACTTGATGTTAATAATTAGTTTGATGAACATTTTCAATAGCATAATAGAAAACTTAATTTTTTGTATTTTTTTTATGCGACCCATTAAAATTGTATTGTGTTGTATTCAGAAAGTGCCAATGTATTAATTTTCACCAAAAAACGTATAAGGTGCCATTTAAAAAAATTAAGTCAGTTACCAGGGCAACCACATTTTTTGTGCTAGGAAAGATTGCTTGATATACTAACCGGGAAATAATTTTCCCTAATACTTTTATTAAAACATGTTTTTGATATGAGGAATATTTTAAGAAATATAAGCAATATTCCACAATTTCTATCCACACTGTACATCAAATAAGGTTGCAATATCTCCACTGAGCCATAGGTATTTTATATTTTAACAATAATTAAATTTGTCGCAATATTTGTTTGTGTGTACACGTATGTGTAACTGATATGGATATGAGATTCGCAGAAATTTCTTTAAAATAAACACTCTAGTAAATCCCCTTAGTAAAATATCCCCGCACATAAACCAAGAACCTATAAATGAAACGTTCTAGAAGATAATTTTCAGAACACTGCGTTCATAATTTACCAAGCCATCACTTAATTATTAGAAAAATGAAGGCAATTTTCATTTTAAGTGTAATTGTCACCTTCGTGGCCATATCATACAACGCTAATGATGTTGAAGCAGAGGAATTACAAAGTAAGTAAGCCTAACGCATAAAACCTTAATTTGCTTGATTTTATAGAATGTAATGTAGGTAATTAGTTCGGCAGGTTTTGACCTATTTTGGTATGTACTCTAAGTCACAAACCGCTTGGAAAATTGATCTTTGTAAAATTGCATAGTGCCTTGTGTCTAACAGACAGTAAATCATCCAAATATGGTTAGTTTTCACCAACATATCTGATAATTTTTTTATTGTGAGGTGCAAAAGTAGGCAGATATTTGGGGTTTGGTCCAATTATCTATCTTAGTTCTGAAGTTATTAAGATTTTGGTAAACGGGAACCCCCCCTAGCTCACTGTCATTAAAGTCTTTCTAAATAATTGCTTCTCCTCATGTGTGAATACTGTTGTTGTTGTTTTGAAGAGTCCCACGCGAAATTTTGAAGCGTTTACTTGCCGCCGTCTAACTCATACTGCCCCTATAGTGTTCGTGGATTGGGAGAGTTAGGGCAATAATGTCACTTATTAACAAAAAAAAATCATTTGTCAAAAGTCACATCAATTGTGTGGATGAAAAATACTTTGAGATAGATTCCATGGGCGTAACAAACTTTTGACCACAGAGTGATCACAGGTCTCCCTATATTAAAGGGTTATTTGTAAAGCTCCTACTATTCATTTAATTACTATTATTACAGTTACTAGATCGTATTTGTTGGCAAAATCCACAGTTTAATTATGAAAAAGGGAAAAGTATAATGAAGCTCACAATTAAACTGTAAGTTTTTCCAACAAATACGACTTAGTAATAAAATTAAAGATTAAAATGCAAATTTGTTAAAATTAATGTCTTAAATTTATATATAATATAGTAATCTAGAACAAATCCGAACATTGTCTAAGAATGTAGGTATTCTCTGCTCTAGTTTATGTTCAGTTCCAATAATTTTATCAGCTATTGAAGACTGCATTTTACTTTTTTGGATACAATCTTTACTCTATAGGACATTTTTTTGCTCTTTTCTCTACCGTTTTCTGTAATAATAATTCTGCAGAACATTTTGTGATATTGGAGTCATTTGAAATAATTCCCAGAGCTTTTACACGCCTTGCTAGCATGCTCGCTAAAAGCGCTAAACCATATTATTTTCGCCATGCCAGGTAGTTGGTTATTTCCAATAATTGGGCAGTGGCAACTAATGCTTGAAAACTAATGTGCAATATTTTATATTTTTCGTTTAAATTATTTTAAAGTTGAAATGGCAGTGTCATTCTTTTAGTGTCATATTTTCTTGCCGCTATTTTTGTCAATTCAAAACTTAAACTATTTGATTATTTTATTCATACTTATACGCCTAATAAGTTTTCTTATCGGGGGCAACCAGACATAAACTGTTTCAGTTTCCTATTAAAAAAAAACACTCCGCCCATAAGTTCCTATCATTTTTCTTTAATTTGACATAGTTCATAACCTAAATAAAAAAAACTCCAATTTGACATACAGTTTCTATGGATACCTAAAATGTTTATGGGGCAAAATAAAAAATTAGTATTAAAAAAATATATATTTATATAAATGTGTGATAACCTTCCAAAGTAGACTGAAGTGCCAAAGTAACCCGTTCAAGTTCCATTTTATATTGGAAAAGAACTTATTTAATATTGCTTCTGTTTAACTAAAAATTTGGGTTCAATTCTGTTCAACGTTATTGAAATTTTCTAGAAGTAATATGTAAGGTATAAAGAATAGATAACTTTTTTCTGAAATTTAAATATAGTCTTTGATGGCGCCAGGGACTCTTTAAAATAAGGGGACCCAGCATGTCACAGTCTATCACATAGGAAAAGTGAAGCCTTGTTTTCTGTATATCTCCAAGGAGACCACATAAGTGGGCTGGTACAAGGTTATGTTATATATGTCAGTGTCCAACTGCCATTAAGTTTTATGTGACATGCCAGTGCCATAGATTCCAAAGGAGGCAAAATATTTCCCATCATAATTCACAATTTTTAAGTTTTCAAACTTCCAGATAGTCAGTTAACGGTAATGCGGCCGCCTGTAGTAGTAATTGCAACCAGATTTTTCTTGTCTCACCTTTAGTAATCCTGCAATTCCCATTACGTGGGCATTACGTATAAGTAAGTAGTTCAAAACAAAAATGGTATTTCCTAAATATTAAATTATTAAGCAGGTAGCTTCGGTCAGGTCTTTCTTTAAACAGTTTTTATCTACAACTATAAGTTTATTTTAAGTTTGTGAGGTACCTTGGGAGAGAAATAAAATTACAAAAATGAGCACCGAGAAAAACTACATGATTAGAACTAAGTACAAGACCTAATCTTATTAGTCCATCCCGAAATCTGTGAAAGTTCTTTGGGTAAATACATTCAACAAGGGAAGAAAGTTCAAGTACGTACCTATTATACCTACATATTACAAATGGTTTGAGGAACCTGGTAACAAGGCGCAATAGCGACAAATTCTCAAATAAGCAAAATCAGCACTGACTTACCTTACTTATATTACTTAAATTCCTGGAAATAATTGCAGGAAGCCAAATTCAAATATAATATAAATTTGATTCATTTGGCACTTGCCATATTCTGTGTTTGTTGACAGAACATTGTCAAGTCTAATTTTTAGAAATCATATTAATTTTTACTAACAATCAAAGTACCTGTTATATCCATAGATTCTCCAATAAAATGGCATAGTTGGCATCATTGAGACCATTAGAATGGGGAAAGAAACGGCCTCACTTTGGAAAGTATAATGCTGGGTCCCCTTACTTTAAAGGGTCCCTGGATGGCGCTATAAAATAACCGTAATTGCAGTTTCCTTCGTGTAATATTAGGGAACTTCCCTTTTGCCAAAGATGAATAAAAAGTTGTAATTAATTTAACATGAAAAAACGTTTTTTATATAAAATAGGTACGTAAAGTGATGTACTCGACTTTTGTAAGTACTTTCTTTTCTAGGTTAGAAAAAGGTTTTACGCAAAAGTGGTAGGTATATACAGTCTGTCCACGTTAAGGACTTACCGCCCTTATAAAACTTTTATTTGTTGACAAATTTTAAAACATATTTTTGTTTGGCAGGTGTATAAAATACGCATTTAAAAAATTAACTGGTGATTAAAAACAATAATAATTTCCTGCAATTTTAAATAATAATGCTATTTTTCTTATTTTAGAGCAATGAAAATTGGTGATCAAGTGATCCTAAACAAGAATCTGAGGTCAATTTCTTATTTAAAAAAAAGCCTTATAGTATCTACTTCTTTTTGTTCTCATACAAGTGGTTGTAGTTGGTCATGATTACAAACCAAGAATAAAGTTATCTTGTTTGGAAACTTCCACAGGCAGAATGTGATGAATCTGAGTTTCTTCCGGACGGATACTGCGTCAGCGAAACATAGAAAGAGAAGTTTCGCTGACGCAGGATCCACTCATTGAATGCACATTTTGAATACCTACAGGGTGTCCAACTTTAAAATTGTACAAATCCGTAAAATCCTCATTTTTGGAGATAATCGCCTAAACTTTTTTTGTTTGAAAGGCCTTCAAAAACCGCTTCTTTTGACCTTTCTTCCATTTTCAAAATGCAAATCCAGGGCCGGCTGCGATTTTTTTATTCCCCCGATTTTCACGAAAATCATTTAGCGATTTTTTTATTTAGAATCTGACCCCACAGCGTTATTCAGAACACCCCAAAACCCCTATATACCAAATTTGAGTAAGAAATATACAGGGAGTTCCATTCTGCAGGTTGTCAAAGTTGAGCAAAATAGGAATTTTAAAGGCATCTGCCAAGTCAAGTGTGCCATGAAATCCCCTCAAAACAGTTGAATGGTCAATAGGACCACTCAAAGTGTTGGTATGCAAAAGGCAAATACAAAATATACAGAGGGTTCTTATCGGTGCTATCTCAAATTACTGACTTTTTAGAACTTTATACGGGTCAAAAATCGAGTAAGTATATCAAAACCGCTCCACACACTATAAACGAACTAAATCTAAAAAATACAGAAGCCTGCCAGTCAGTAAGTCCATATCAGTAGTTAAGGTGGCTGGTAACGCACAGAAAATGTATGATCTTAGACAGTGACTTGGTTGAGAAAGGTCCAATAATTTAAATTGTTTTTATTTGTTAGTTGGCATTTTGTAAAGAAATACATTACTTTTGTGTTTATCAATATTTTTTCAACGATTCCAGAGCACTCTTGATCCGTATAAGTTTCATAAAATTTCAGAATTTTGAGATGGCTCTGAGAAAAATACCCTGTATATTTTTGTAGTAAATCTTTTCACACCAACATTGTGAGTAGTCCTGTTGACCAATCAACTGTTTTGAAGGGATTCCATGGCACACTTGACTCACCAGATGTCTCTAAAATTCCTATTTTGCTCAATTTTGACACCCTACAGAATGGAACTCCCTGTATATTTTTTGTTCAAATTTGGCACATAGGGCTTTTGGGGTGTTCTAATTAACGCTGTTGAGTCAGATTTTAAATAAAAAAATCGCTAAATGGTTTTCGTGAAAATCAGGGGTAAAAAAAATCGCAGCCGGCCCTGGATTTGCATTTTGAAAATGGCAGGAAGGTCAAAATAAGCGGTTTTTGAAGGCCTTTCAAACAAAAAAAAGTTTAGGCGATTATCTTCAAAAATGAAGATTTTACGGATTTGTACAGTTATAAAGTTGGACACCCTGTATATAACAAACAAAGTTTATCGAAATAGGTCATCAAAATAAATGAAGATTTTACAAGGGTAATAACATGGACACACTGTTATACTTAAATTATAAGTTTGCGACGGCTGCATAACATTTACTACACTTTCTAAAAAACCGTGGCATACCCAAACTTCTAAGATTATTAATCAGAAGTCACTGTACTCGTATAATTTTATATTTTTGAATTATAAGGCCTGTTCCAACAGAAATTACAAGCCAGTCAGTGTCAATCTAATTAGCTGAATTTAAATTCTATAACTGCTTCTGACACCTTTCTTATCATTTGATTGCTCCCTACTCGTTATTCTTGACCGATATATTTAGCCCAGCTATTTGGAAACTAAGCGATCTAAAAACTTTCAATTTTGCACTTTTGACGCCCATTATTTCGAAAATTAAAATTTTGAATTTGAAGTAGGTATCTATACCTACATATACAGGGTGTCTCATTAACAATGGAACCGAGAGCAACTGCATATATTTTGGACCAAAATATTAAGATTTACCTTAACAACTACTGGTCAAATCTCAATAGTTACTGAGATACAGTGCGTTATAATTCTTTTTTGAAATGATTTGTGGCAATATATCTGAAAATAATCAAGCTACTGAACTGAAATTCCGCCCCAAAACACTTGTTGATCTTTGTTCCATTATTAATGATAGAGAAAAATGTCATGAAAGATGAATATAATAAGCTACGTTCACTGCTGCTTGACTTTGCTATTAGCCACATCATTTGATACTGAAAAATATATCCATATTCTTAATTTTTCTTTGGCATAATTCGCATTCTTTTTGAACAAAATCAGTTTATAAAACACTCGATGTGAAGCGTATTAAATTTGATCCAGTTTCAAGTTGCTAATGGTTTTAAGGTCCTTGCTGCATAATCGTTGCATCGTTGCTAGGCAATACTTTTTCTACCTAGCAACTACTTTTTGTACCTAGCAACAGGGCACCTCGAACATTTCACTTTCGCTTTCGGACCTGTTGGCGAGCATGTAAAGTGAACTTACGAGGTTGCCTCGGTCCTTAAACAACCTCCTCGGTAAAAAAAAGTGGACTTACGCATCTTCCAATGCAAATAACTATTAAGGGCGAATGCACCTATTATGTAAATAAAGCATACCCGGAAATGAAAAAAATGATATAAGTTTGGTAGCTATGGCATTGTTTTCTGAAACACCAGGTATAAAGTTGGATACAGAATTAGGACACTATACACAAAACGTTTTGGTAACCTCAAAAATAAGAACCAACGAGACAAAAGTTAGTTGACGATCCAGCGTTTACTTTTTCTTAATTTGTTTATAATTTCGATCGAGGAATTTGAATTTGTTAATGCGATATTGCATAAACATTGTGAATTTTTTAATTCTCGAGCATAAAAATTGTTTAAATGTTTTCGCTAAACACAATCTTGCATAATTTGAATTGTGTGCCTTCTGGTGTAAAGTTCTATTTGCTCTGGTGGGAATAGCACCAAAAAAAGCAATCAAACAATATAATAATAATAAATTATTTTATTTCGCCTAAGTAGATGTATTTTTAGGTCAGGTGAAACCCTTGATTTTGTCAAGAGAGAGAAGAGAGCCATCCTGCCACTTTGACAGCCAATGTCGAAGCTACTGCATATCTAGACATCCCTCATACAGAGGAAGATGCATTAGGGGCCAATGTGATTGTGACTAACAATGTCAATACATATAAGGCAAATAAACAATAATAAAGCAAATAAACAACCCATAACTCTAATTTTAACTCTGAATGAAGAACCCCAGGAAGGAGCAAATTTGGGCTTAACGCTCGACCGCGTCACACAGTTAAAAATCGGATTGAAGTATGTTACTTTTTTTGGATGTTAATATATTTGTGTCAAAAAGTGACATACATTGTTACTTAAATTAACGCACGAGCAATATGTCGAATCATCTAGATACGTCAGTGAGTAAAACTGTAACATTTTAACTCGCACAAATGTTAAAAATATTACTGAATATGTGCAATGTGTTGATGCAACTATCTTCTGTGTTAAGTTTAACATTTATTATTTAACTTATTTCGATATGTTTTGAATAACAGAATACGTACATTTAATACTTTCATGCATGTAGAGTTAACATATTAAGTTATTCATTTTGCAACGCAACATAAACTTCAGTGTCATTTCGACTCATAAAAATGTAAGTCTCTACGCAGTATTTGTTAAAATCGAATGATTGGACTGTTGTTTTCGCTTCCCTATTTAACTTATTTCGATATGTTTTGAATAACAGAATACGTGCATTTAATACTTTCATGCATGTAGAGTTAACATATTAAGTTACTCATTTTGCAACGCAACATAAACTTCAGTGTCATTTAGACTCATAAAAATGTAAGTCTCTACGCAGTATTTGTTAAAATCGAATGATTGGACTGTTGTTTTCGCTTCCCTATTTAACTTATTTCGATATGTTTTGAATAACAGAATACGTGCATTTAATACTTTCATGCATGTAGAGTTAACATATTAAGTTACTCATTTTGCAACGCAACATAAACTTCAGTGTCATTTAGACTCATAAAAATGTAAGTCTCTACGCAGTATTTGTTAAAATCGAATGATTGGACTGTTGTTTTCGCTTCCCGGCTATCACACTTGGTCAAGTCGTTTTCATCTCAGTCAGTCCAGAATTGCGTCGCGTGCCAGGTGCCAATTCCTATCGATTAATAGCGTGTGTTGCTGTGTAGTAATAGTACGGTAACAGTGTGTGTACAAAAAATCCAGGTAAGTGATATTTCAAATTCCTACACATATTATTATATATAAGTAGGTACCTACTTCCAGGGTTCTTATATATAGGTATTATGTTAACCAGGGGGGGCTCTTTAATTATGAATTTGCCGCACCTAACAAATGCCCTTATTTCTCATTTTTATGCTGTTCCGCCTAGATCTTTAGAGTTTGTACCTACATTATTTGAATAATTCTTAATTTTACCTGTTATTAAATTATTTTGAATAAATTTAAAAAGTTGCCTTTTGTATATTGGTATACCTATAGTTATCATAGTTATTAGAAAAAATTTGATATTTATTTTATATAGTATAGATGTATCTTCTATTATTATTATTATTAATCTGCCTAATCCTAATATGTAACCCTTTTGTTTTGAAATAAAAAAAATCACAAATCAAAATTGTTGTATTCATTTTGCAAGTATCACCCATTTACTTCACATAGTTGCTAGTTGCTAAGAAGATGTTATATTGCCCGAGATTTATAAAACAAGTTATAGTCATGCAGTGTTGTTCCAGTCCTTTGCAGTGTAAGAAACAGTAAAAGTATAAAGTTTATTAAAAGGTAAGTATCGAGAAAGGTATTATTACGAGACACTTATTATATATAGACTTTTATATATAATATAATATATAGTGTCTCCACATTAAGTACCTACTTACCACCCCTGTAAAATCGTTATTTGTTGATCGATTTTGATAAACTTTTTTTGTTAGGTATATATTAAAAATGCGCATATTAAACATTTGTTCTAATGTTAAAAAACAATAGGTAATATCTAGAAATAAAAAAATAATACTTTTTTCTTATATGATTACAACACAAAAATAAAGTTACCTACTCATTGAATGCGCATTTTGAATACCTATACCTATAAAAAAACTTTTATCAAAATCGATCAACGAATAAAAATTTTACAAGGGTGGTAAGTCCTTAATGTGGACACACTGTATATAATAATGTAATTAGTACGATATATATTTATTTACTATTAATCTAATGTTAAAAGTACTATTTATATGTCTATTTTTAACTTTAGATCAAATGTTAATTTCACTATAGCTATATGTTAGAACTACGTAGATCAAGTGTTAAAAACCACTGTCGTTTTTCCTCTATTTAACATAAGTAGAGATACTAAGAGAGCACCAGACCAGACTTGTCGAAACTTGTCTGGTCTGGTACTCTCCTAGGTTTTGCCCGTCTCCCCACTCTCTCCCCACTCCTATTGAAACAGCTATATAGGAGAGGTTCAACTAAGATCTCATCAGACACGCAGATCATTTACAACATGTCCTTTTTAAATAGTTTAAACAATTTGCTGGTGAAAAATCTGGTGAATGTTCGAGATTTGGAAGTAAATAAAAAATTTGAGATCCAGTGTTTTAAGAGAATAAATACCAAGTTTGGGAAAAAGGTAGTGGTGGAATTTGCCGACTTCAAGACCATCCTGCCTCAGCGTTTTACGGAGCAATTAACTCAAGAGCGAATTGACGAATTGAATGGTGACAAAAGGTATTTTTTAACAAGCTTGGGGCCCGTCGGCAAGACTACAAATATTATATTTTCTGAAGCATGAGCGAGAGACTGCGGCGATATATGGAGGCACTCGAAGAGCTGAGACGCTTGATTATTATGTATGAACTAACTAAAAAGTTTAGAAATGTAAAGTTGTGAAAATAAAAAATATTATTTGTTTGTGTGTTTTTTATTTCCCTATATAAGAGGGTGTGATTGAATAAACCTGTGTCAATCCAATGCTGGTTGTTAAAGGGGGTGGAGTGTTGAACGCATTAATTGACAAATTACCGATCGAGTTACATTTTCCGGGATACCAGTATTGTGGCCCTGGTACTAAATTAGAAAAACGTCTTTCTAGGGGTGATACTGGCATAAACAAGTTGGATGAATCTTGCTTAATTCATGATGTTGCATACAGTAAAAACAAATCATTAGAAGAACGACGCAAGGCAGATTGGGAACTGGAAAATCGGGCTTGGGATAGAGTCAAATCAAGAGACGCCAAATTTGGTGAGAAAACAGCTGCCTGGTTCGTTACGAGTGCAATGAAAGTTAAAAGGAAATTGGGTATGGGTATGAAACGCCCATTTTCGTTTAGAAGAGATATTGTAAAGAAGGTTGAAAAAGCCCTAAAGAAATCTTTTACTAACAATGAGTTGAATGATCTAAAAAAATTGAAAAAATCATCGTTAGCAGCCGTGAGAGCAGCACGTGTGCACATAAAAAAAGCGGGTGGAAAAAGTAAACTAAGAATACCTAGAATTATTCCCTTTGAAGAAAAGAAAGGAGGTTTTCTCCCGCTTCTGCCTATACTGGCTGCTTTAGGGGCCCTTGGTTCTATAGCCGGAGGGGCTAGCAGTATAGCCAAAACAATAATTGACGTAAATAATACAAAAAAGCTGATGGAGAATGGAAAGCAATCTATGAAGATCGTCGGTTCTGGACTCTATTTGCGGAAAAATAAACGTGGGTTCGGTCTTTTTTTAAAGAAAAAAAACTATTGAAGCCGCCCAACAGACCTTTATCCAACCTAGATTTACTTAAATATGCCGATGGAATTCCTTACTTTAGAGGTGTGTATATGAGAGATACACTACCTAAAAAACCGAGAAAAAATGAGTCGGCCATTTTAAATTTGGATGTGCAGAGGAACTCCGGGTCTCATTGGGTGGCATATCGCAAGAGAGGAAGAAAATGCGAGTATTTCGACAGCTTTGGCAACCTGAAACCGCCAAAAGAACTCATCAGATATTTGGGAAATGAGGTTGAAGTTGAATATAACAACAATTCTTATCAAAACTATAACGAGATGAACTGTGGTCATTTGTGTCTAAGCTTCCTAAGAAACTAAATAAAATTTCAAAATATGAAGTGTGTTTAATTTGTTCCCAAAAGTCGCCGAAAATATTCTGAATACCAATTAGACAATAACAATAACAGTTTTCAAGTTTTTCTATAAAAGGGGTAGTTGAGGAGAGAATTCATCAATTATGTCGCTGTTGTTCACACTACACGGATTTACTTCCACACTGTCTATTGACTTTAATATTCCTATACATTTAGAATCAGATTTTGAGTATGGTTTGGCCCTGCTAGGATTTCACACATATAACAGTATACCCAATATAGATGTTGGTGTCAACAAATTTTATTATATAAATGTTGATGGGTATCGCAAATGTTTAGTAATCCCCACAGGCTCGTACGAAATTGAGGCCCTAGAAAAGTACATAGTTGGCGCTTTAAGAAAGGAGGAGTCTGATCAGAAAAATCCAATTTCAATAAAAGCCAATAACAGTACTTTAAAGTGTGAAATTTACAGTGATAAATATACAGTAGATTTTCTACCAACAGACTCTATTGCTCATGTGTTAGGATTTTCTCCTAGTCTATTAGAGTCTGGACAATTACATACTTCTGATATATCTGTAAATATCGTGAAGGTCAGAACTATACATATAGATTGTAACGTAACATCTGGAGCATACTATAAAAATCAACCAACTCATACGATTTACGAGTTTGCAGTTAGCAGCGATCCTGGTTACGCTATAGACGAGTCTCCGAAAAATCTGGTGTACATGCCAGTTGCAAAGCGTGAGATTAATAATTTGACTGTAAATATTCTCGATCAGAACTCTCAACCTGTAAATTTTAGAGGTGAGGAAATAATTGTACGGTTGGAGTTGAAGCGTGTATGAAATTTTTGTGAAAATGGTTTTGGTTTTTGATGACAGATATCAACCGTATAAAAGGCAATCACAATGCTCCAAAAATTCACTGACAAATATTTCACCGAAGAGTGCAGATCGTCTCTCGTTGGAAAATCAACAATTTTTAAAAGATATTTCACCGAAGAGTGCAGATCGTCTCTCGTTGGAAAATCAAGAATTTTTGAAAGCACTTGGCTATGTCCCTAACACCTCAAGTGTTTAATGTGCATCGCACCCCAACCTATGATGAATCTATTCAACGTTTAGAGAAGCGCACCTATTACCCATTTGTAAAGTCATTTAGGAATAATGATACTGTGGAAATAACCATTAATCAGGGTGATGCATGGTTGTTGATGTACGATGCGTCGATTTTTGTCAAAGGTACAGTGGCTAAGAAAACCGGTGCTGGACAATGCAAACTAGCCAACAACGGTGCCGCATTTCTATTCGATTCAATTTCTTATGAACTAAATGGCAAGGAAGTAGAAGTAGTGAGAAACCCCGGAATTGTGAGTACGATCAGATCGTATCTTTGCTATACTGCTAATGACGAAAAATGCATGACAACAGCAAGCTGGGTCGGGGTTAATAAATCTTTTGCTGTTAACAATGATGGAACATTCAATGTAAGAATACCGCTAAAACATCTGTTTGGAATATTCAACGATTATCAGATGGCAATTTGTGGTAAACAAACAGTGAGACTAATACGAGCTCGAAATGATAACAATGCCTTATTACTAACCCAAGACGCTGCAAGACCAGATCCTGTCATAACTGCAGAAATAACAATTTCCAACATTGAATTAAAGGTTAAACATATTCAGCCGAATGATATCATTAGATTGGATCTGCTTAAATCTATAAAAATTGATCGTCCAATTATAATGGCGTTCCGCAAATGGGAGCTACACGAATTGCCAAATCTTACTGTAAACTCCCAAAGAGAAATATGGGCCGTAAAATCGTCAGCAGCCGCGTCAACTCCTCGGTACGTCATAGTTGGATTTCAGACTGATCGCAATGATAATTCTAAAAAAAATCCCACGTCATTTGATCACATAGATGCGACTGATGTAAGATTAATTGTAAACGGTGAATATTTTCCATTCGAACGTCAGAGATTGAATTTTGCTGCTAACGACTTTTTGGAGGCCTATCACAACTATGTGGAATTTTATCCGAGTTACATGAATGCAATGGAGAGTCGCCCGCTACTTAGCTATGCAGATTACAAAAATAATGCAACCCTGTTTGTAATTGACTGTTCTCGCCGGAATGAATCTATAAAAATAAACACAGTTGATGTTAAGTTGGACATAGAAAATAGTGATGGATTTCCTGATAGAACTCGAGCCTACTGCATAATTGTGCATGACTGTACCATGGAGTATTTACCTTTAAGTGAAACTGTACGAGATTTAATGTAGATCCGTATATATAAAAGAACATTTACTGATACATTTCAGTTATAATCAAGATGTTGCTGAGTTTGGGTCACATTATTTTGTTCTCATTAATAAATAATGTGTTCTATATTTACAACCCTGAAGATGCTAAGGTATCTATTTGCGAACAGGATAAAATATGTTTCCCATTTAAAACGGTAGTTGAAAAAATTTCGGTAGCAAGACTGCCTAAAAATGCTACTCAGTTTAAACTTCGAGCAGTATTCCAAAATCATACGATTGCTGAAAGTGTGTGGAGGGAGGTCCCACCTTCCACCACGCCCACAATGGCCACACCCAGAGACCTCAGTCAAGAACAACATATAAAAGACCTCGCTTTCGTGCCACTAATTTACTACATTACTATATGTTCTTCATTGCTAGTAGCAAAATTATTTATTGAAATAGTAAGAGTATTACTGAATGAGCGATGGAGCATAATTACGAGAGTCTTATAAGAACGTTTGAAAACTGGTCAAGCCCCCTATCATCAGAGAAGCTTGCCCGAGCAGGATTTTTTTATACGAATTACGAAGATGTTGTCCGGTGTCCATTTTGCAATATTGAAGGATATAAATGGGAAAAGGATGATGATCCATGGCAAGACCATGCTAGCTGGAGTCCCAGTTGTCCATTTATTAAAGGTGAAATCAAGCCTGTGGACATCCCACCTGAAAAAGTAAATAACACCAATCCAGACTTTTTATGTATAGTATGCTACTGCAGAAACATAGAAGTCTTGCTGGTTCCATGTGGACATTTGGCATGCTGTATGAGTTGTGCAAACTCCTTGGAGAAGTGCCCGCTGTGTAGGAGTATTGTGCAGCAGAAGATTCGAGCTTTGTAATAGTTGTAGAAAATAAATATTCTTAATCGAAAAACTGTTTATTATTTACATCCCGATAGGTATATATGCATCAAGCATACGCTATCTTATTAGATGTATACAAGATGCGTATCGAATCACATCAACTATCTCTACCAATCGAAAATCTAGATTTTGCTCGAAGTGAGAAATCTAAACATGGCGTACTCTTACCAAATTCAATTAGAGCAATATTTTGCGGTCCTAGCGGTTGTGGTAAAACAAACAGTCTGCTTAGTTTAATATTCAACGAGAATGGCTTAAAATTTAAGAACATCTACCTTTACAGTAAATCTCTATACCAACCTAAATATCAGTTACTACAAGACGTGCTTAAAGAAGCAAAATGTGTTGGATATTTTCCATTTAGCTCAAACGATGACGTCATTGCACCAACAGAGGCTAGAGAAAATTCAATTTTTATTTTCGATGATGTGGCTTGTGGGACACAGGAAAAAATTAGAGAATATTACTCCATGGGTCGTCATAAAAATATAGATGCTGCATATCTCTGCCAGACATATTCAAAAATACCTAAGCAATTAATACGAGACAATTGTAATGTAATCGTTTTGTTTAAACAAGATGAGGTAAACCTTAGACATATTTATGAAGAGCACGTATCACCAGACATCTCATACGGTGATTTCAAGAATCTCTGCTCGCTTTGTTGGAATGATAATTTTGGAACTCTAGTTATTGTTAAAGATTTCAATATGAATGAGGGACGCTATAGAATAGGTTTTGATAGGTATATAAAGTTATGAGAAGCACAATACGCTTATTATTAATCGAGATGTCGATGCAAGAACAGATTCAAGAAGCGCAGCGCGCAAAGAAAATCAGTGAACTAGCTCGAACGATTAGAAAAAAATACACCGCCTTAAAAATAGGGAAATTTGATGAGAATGAAACTTTACAAAAAATTTTCAAACCTGTGACAAGCTCTCTAGCAAATTTACAAGTTAAGCAAGAATTAAAACCGGAAGTAAAACCGAAAGTTGAACCAAAAGTTGAATCATTTATGGAAAAGTGGCGCGAGTCGTTGAAAAGTCCAATTGCACTTTTAGGAGAAATGAATGAAACGTTAAATGATGTTGAGAAAGGAATTGACAAAGTGTACAGGCATTTTGATACTGTGTATCCTAAAGTATCTATACCATGTATAACAGACTTTATGGCTAATTCACTTAAAATCGATAGGACATATGGTCCTAAGTATGACGAAACTAAATCAGTATGGATGCTAGGAAATAAATATATCGATTTTGAAAAAACGTCTGGTGATATAATCATCAACAATAGCCGATTCGCGGGAACTGATGGTCTCTACCAGCTAATTTTCTATAATAATCCAGAAGGTACTGATGATGATTTGAAAAGTTACAGAGATATTTTAAATCTCACTGGTGCTCATCTTACTTCAAACGGACGATTAAAACATAGCTACAAAAATAAGTATTCTAATATTATTAAACCTCTTATGAAGGGCCCGGTGGCTACCTCCACACCTGTAAAGGGTTCTGGCATGCATCTTAAGTATAACACAAAACCTGTGGAATATGTTTACTGGGATGATCCTAATGAACTTGTGGACAGGTTAAGGTTATTAATAGCATCAAAAGATGCCGGAAATACTTCCCACGAAAACGAAATAACAGCAATAATCAATGAATTGAAAGAAGCAAAAATTATTCTCTAACGTTATTTATAAGATGCCTTTAAACAAGTTCGGACGTGTTTCAAGGACTATTCCTTACTCGTTGAATGACGGGGATTATGATTTGAAAACCCGCAGACTGTGCAACGTTAATTATCCGATTAGCAGCAATGATGTTGTGACAAAGCAATATGTTGACAAACAAATGAATGAGGCATTCAAAACTTTTAACGTCACGCTCGAACAACATGATGTTAATATTGAGAGTAGCGTGAAAGACGCTTTGGAGAAAGAGATCGATGAAATAAGAAAATTTGTTAAAATTGTTGAAGAATGTTATTTAAAAATGGTTGGTGAACAGTCCGGGCCAAATCCCAAATTATTAGACAGATTTGTCCCTATAGATCATTCAAGTTAGTTAAAAGATGTCCTTAAACAAGTTCGGACGTGCCTCGAAATCAAGGAGCAGGTCTTGCCCACCTGTTTACACATTAAATTTGACTCTAGAAGGAAACTATGATTGTAGCAACCGCAGACTGAGCAACGTTAATCACCCGATCGATGAAAGCGATGCCAGCACAAAACAATATGTCGATGAGGGGGTCATTCATACATTACAATATTTTTACACAAATCTTAAACAGCATTCTGATGAATGCGATCTTCATATTCGCAACACAATGATAGACAATTTCCAAGATAAGATCGATGAATTGAGAGAGTTGTTTAAAACTATGGAAGATTATTATTTAAAAATAACTGGTAAGAGCATGCAATCCTTACTATCTCTCAGACTTGCAGAAATCCTTGAGGGTGGAGCATAGTCATGCATAGTAAAGAAAAAATTCAAGTAGTTAAGGAATTACATAAACCAGCGCGAAAAAATTATCCACGTCGTCGAACTATCATTAAAGGTTTAGACGATTTGTGGCAAGCTGATCTTGCGCAGTTAGATCAGTATGCTAGTCACAATAATGGCTTCAAATTCATACTGGTTGTAATCGATTGCTTCTCTAAATTTGTTTGGTGCAGACCGCTCAAATCCAAGTCTGCCGAAGATGTTACCAACGCCTTTGCTGATATCCTATCGGGAACTCGAAAGCCTCGCAACCTTCAAACTGATCAGGGCAAAGAGTTTTATAACTCTAGATTTCAAAATTTGATGCGAAAATTCAAAATTAGTCATTACAGCACTTTTAGCATCACGAAAGCCGCCATGGCCGAGAGAGTAATACGAACTGTAAAAGAGCGATTATTTAAGTATTTTAGTCTAAATGGTAAATTTAAATGGGATGATTATTTGCCTACGCTAGTTGCCGAGTATAATAACAGAAAGCATAGAGTGATTCAGATGAAACCCAACCAAGTTAATAAAAGTAACGAACAATATCTGCTTAAAAAAGTGTATAGTCACGTGAAGATTTTCAGAGGTAGTAAATTGAAGGTTGGAGATATTGTGAGAATAAGTAAAGTGAAACACGTATTTGCCAAAGGATATATGCCTAGTTGGAGTACAGAATTGTTTAAAATAAGCAAAGTACAAATTACCAACCCGCCTACATATCTTCTAGAGGATTTAAATGGAAGTCCTATAAAGGGCGGGTTTTACCGCGAAGAATTGCAAAAAACTGAACATCCCGATGTCTACCTGGTTGAAAAGATTCTTCGTAGAAAGAGGGGGAAGGTGCTAGTACGATGGTTGGGCTTTGATAAAGACCATGACTCGTGGATCTCTGAGTCAAACGTCGTGTAGAGCTTCAAGTGTTAAGATGGTTGACAGCGGCTATGAAACCGATGGTAGCGACCATGAAGAAGTAAACAATGTAAGCGAAGATTCTCTGCTTCTATCATCATGCTTCACATTACCTACATATATTATTAATAATGGTTTGAGCATTATGAGATATTTCAAACCCCAAGTTAATATCCGATCAACAGTGCGACGAAATGTGATTTCGCTGGACTATTTGGAGTGGAAAGAATTAGTGAATAATTTAAACAACTTTACCAACAACCTGGGTACCCCGATGTTCATCAGATTTGACGATATATTGTTAAGAACCATGTTGACTGCAGATGGAAATCAACGAGTGTTGCTTGCAAAAAATGGTGTTAGCCAATGGTTTTCCATAGCAGAGGTTTTCGAGCTACTAAATATCGCACCATATGTGACTTCAAGGATGAGCTTTTTGATTAATTTTGAATTGTATGATTTTTACCTTAATTTTTTAGATAAGGTCAATGAATTATTAGTACGTAGTAACTATGCCATAAATGTAATGGAAATTGTATTTTTAATGTGCAATGCGGTATGTAGCATGGAAACATATTGCATTTTTGAACTGTACTCTTATTATAATCAATTTTTGTTAGCAGACTTGTATAGAAGAAGGTTGGAATAAAGCACTGATTAAAAATTATGACTTTTATTTTACAATATTTTTATTTTACAACATTTTTATTCCGGGCCAATCCTGGGATTTCTTATGATCATCGACGGCTGATTGTTGATATGTCGGTAATACTCTTCCCAATTGATTTCAGGCACATGTCCCAACTGTCGCCGACACTTCACCAGATGATTCTGCAGTCGACTTCTCCGTACCATGTGGCTGGCAATGTAGGGGCAGGGCACCATGTCTGATTCGATCTGAATGGTCTGGTTGTACATGTTGCTGCGAACTCTTGTTACAAGTTTTCAGACTGCAGAATGAGCTCGATGTCTCGGTTATATATACAAACTGGGCGGTGGGACGTCAGGGGTGGGGGGGCTACAAGAGAATGAAACACTATTTGTAAAATATATTTTTTATTCATCCACACGTACATCTTTATGACCCCAAGGAAGGGTTGAAACACTATCAACTAAATATCGCTTATCGTCAAATGGATTTAAACCAATCTTAGATTGACTTATGCTAAAGACGTTATGAGAAAACGATCGTATAGATCGTTGATTTACAATTTTCTCTGTCTTATCGAATAAACAATCGAAATAATCTTGATACGTTATCTGCTTCGCTACAACACTACCTCTAACACCTTTGGATTTTTTAACACACAAATTTTTTCCTTGAACCTTATAAGTATACATTTTAGATCTAAGTCCAACAAAATGTGTTAAAATACGACCATTTAATTCGTCCTTCATCAGTCCTGGCACCTTCTTATTTACAAGCGGAATTCCATATTGATTATCTGCAGGATAGTCACTAGTGTCAAACCGATGAATATGATTCTTAATTACATCCTCGAACATGTCCTCACAGCGGATTTCGTAAACTAAACTATCAGTATCAGTATATAATAATAAGCAGTTAGTTGGTGAAAATGTTTTCAACATAAAGTCATAGTGAAATTCGTAAACACAGGTTTTTGATATGTCCAGAATAGACATCCCAACGTACAGAGGTTTATCAAACATAATATTTGTCTTATTTAATTCGACACTTATTAAATTCTCTTCAAAAATTATCCTATGTCTAAAACGAGGGCTAGAAATTAAATTTTTGGCGCCGTATCTACCCTCCCACGTCCTTAATAATCTCACAATCCTATGTTTTCTAACATTTTGCATTGTTTTGCCGTAGATTGCATTATTCATTAGTTTCATTATATTTTTTTCAAAATCTAATGTTGTCACAGTTCTTAAGTGGGTATTGAGTTGTATATAGGGAGCTAACCAGGTAAACTGCTTAAATTTCAAAACTTTGTGAATTTTTTTCAGAATTAAACCATGTTGTAAAGCTTGCTTAAGCGCTCTATAATGAATCACATAATTCTTCTTATCATCGAGAGTGGTCATGAGCTTTTTTATTTTGGAACCTGGAGGTTTAGGATGTTCAGGTGCGAAAGGAAGATCTTTATGATGGTCATGAAGATGATCGGGATACGACAAATCCACTTCTAAAATATATCCTTCATCGGCATTGTCATCAACCTTGGTGACGTCAGTATCGTTGGAGGCCCACTCAAATCCTCCGTAAGGAAGGGGTTCACACATTGCCCAGCCATAAAGGTTGTTAACGTCCGCATAAAGAATATATTTTGATGGCATACTAGCATCATAGTTTGCCATATATTTGTTGTTGGCCTGAGAAAAGCGGTGGCTTACCTGGCTTACCCCACCTCGTATTGCCCTCTCGAAAAACATTAAGATGTCACTATCTTGGAAGGTTTCTAATTTGCATTTCGTATATCGAAGCATGCAATCCCAACTGAATCCAGGCAAAGTATAGTACCAGGCAGGATCTAAACCGTAATTTTGAAGACAAGTCGTTCTAAAGTGTTCAAATATATCTGTGAGCAAGAGCACGTCAGTCTTTAAGTACAGATCTAAATACTCACCCAAGGTTTTTACACCAAACCTCTCCCAAATTAATTGCGCATGTCCGTAATCCTTCTCGTTAATATTAGTGTCATTTAATTTGTTATAAAAATGTCGAATCGATGGTAATGCGGTTTCTTCCAATTTTTCCAGAGAATCGATATAATCATAACAAAAAACCCCTTTCCTAGTTAACAAGTCAAAATTTTCGGAAGACAATCGAAATTCATTTCTAGTGTTTTCGAAACTATTTAGAGATGATGCGAGTTTGTCGAGAGGAAAGGAAAAGAACTTGAAAGAATCGATGAACCGAAATTTAATATTTGTTTCATTATCGAATACTGTAAAGCTTATATATTTTTCATTATTAACAGGAAGTAGGTTGACATGATTCCGTTTGGCAAGTTCTCGTATTATAAAGTGGCTGTCATACCCACTAAGATTGTGGAAAATGATGGGAACTACAAACGAGTTTTTATAATTTAAGTTGCACGCTTGATGTGCATAACCTCGAAACATCGATGACAGGTGACAGTGGTCACGTACAATTATGTCGTTAACATTGAATTTTTTCTCGCAAATGTGACAATTAGGGGTGGCATCTTTAAGACTTATGGCTTCATCCATAGGTTCAACAAGATTCAATTTGGATGATATAAACTTAGCAATTTCCTCTATTTGATTGGCAAACCATATCATACAGTCTCCCCCGCGATAAGCTTTGTAGAAAGAGAGCGAGTTGTCAAAAGAGCACTTGAAATAATAACCGGCACTGAATGCTTCGTGTCTTTGATATTTAACAGTTTTTAGGCTAGCATCAGAATCTCCGCAGGGTTTTAGCATTGCTTCAAAGTCAGCATACAGGGTGAATGGGGTGCGTTCTTTATTAACAAAATTTTTAAATTCGATAAACTTCTCTTTGGGAAACTCGATTTTACAATTATTTATTTGCTCGCAATAAACTGTATGCTCTTCTAACTTATCTTGCGATGAAAAGTAATTTAAACATCTCTCGCATATAAATTTTCTACCGTTATGTTTACTAGACTGTTTCGAAATCAGTCTAGATAAATCTTTAATCCAACAATAATGGTATTTTATATCAACGTGCGCATCGTCGACAGACGGTGCTTCAAAGTCGCTAGTTTTCAAAAAATAATGACTTTGAATTAGAAGTAAATTCACATGTCTATCCATTTTATTTTTAGTTAGTCGAGCTGGAGAGGTGATAAATTGACGTGGAGTCTCACTTACCAACTCCAAAATATACACATTTATAGAAATTTCATTTAATTTTTCGAATTTCGATATTTGAGATAATTGCATTGGTAGGTCTATATCATCTAATTTAAATTTCAGCCTGTAGTGAGGATATGAATTAACCCGATCAATATGCTTTTGAGAGGGGTAAAGAGCGGCAATAACACTCCAAAAGAAGCATGCTTCATCACTATTTTTTACATTGACACATGCTTGTTTTTTGGAAATTTCAACGGGGAGTGGCAAATATGAAGCACCGTTTCCTATCTCAACTTTATTTATACTGATGACTAAACTCAAAATTTTGCGTAACGCCCACCCCGATCCATTGTCATGAAAATCTTCAAGCTTCTTTATAATCCTATCCTTTATATTATCTGTAAACCACAACTTTAAATCACTCCCCTGGTCAATTATAGCATTTTTTGTGTTGAAGCATTTGTTGTCACTTATGACTGTATCTTGAGACATTTTAACAAATTCACCATTAAAAACAGCATTTACCTTAACAATGTGAAAAGCATTTAAAGTTCTAGTTATGCGACTCTTAAAAAGAATAAATGCATCGTCAAAAAACTGGAATAAATCGATGTGCCTCATATTTACTATAACACCTGTGCGAAGACGACTCTGGAACGCTGCTTGAACGTCCACCCATTTGACTCGATGACTTCTATTGAGGTGTTGCTTACCAGATCCAGTTTTGCATAATGTTTTGAAGTATAATTGAAGTCTTTTGAGATGTTGCAGATTGGCATGCAACTTTGACAAAGTGCCTTGGTGAAAATGACATCGGAGTGCTGAGGAATGCTGTCTCACCGACAATTGCAACTTTTGCTGCCAACGTTGTAATACTTGTGGAAGTGTAGGTCTGTCACTTTCATTAAGTATGTTAAACACCTTCTCATATGCCTTTACAGTTTTGTCGCTCTCTGTAGCTATTTCATTACCATCGATCATCTTCGAAGCAATGAGTAGAGCAGTGTGCTAGAAATAGGCAGAGTTCCTACCTATATAGGGTAAGAGCGTCGAAGGATGGTCCCCTCTCCAAAATTTTAGTATGAAAACAGGATCTGAGAAAAGGTTTTTTTTTTGCTCCCTTTTTTATTTTAACATTTTACCATTTTCTACAAACATTAATTTCACGAAGCACGTCTTTCCTGCAGCGGGAAAGTTTTTAAATTGACTTTTTTTCATAATCATTCTTTTCTGCTGGAAATGAAACAGCATAATAACTTTACATTTTTATTTACATTTTCACAAAAACTAAATTATTTACATCGTCTTATAAATTCAGAAAAAAACATTAGTTCTACCCTCGGGCAGTGAAATGCTTTTCCAGGCCTCGTGATGTGTCGCTCACATTGGTTTGCACGCACTCGCTCGTAGAACCTCTGCTGCTTCCGAACAAGGACGTCGAACTTGGGGCAGCCTAGATCCTCGATATTGTAAGATAAATGGGCATACCCCGCGGCCTGCAGCAGATTCCTTTCAACTTGTCCTCCCTTGTAAGCTATAAGTTCATCGCCAGCGGACTCCCCCAGACGCCGAATCTCTTCTAACGCACTTTCCTGGGCTTCATCCGTTGCACAATCTTCAAACTTCAAGCCGTGCAAGTTCATCGTTAACCAACGAGCAGTGCATGCATCCTTAGAAGATAGGCTGCGGTAGTTTCCCACACGATAATACCTGGATGTCACTTCCCTCGATTTCATATCGTATATCGACATTTCTTTTATAACGAACTTTCCACTAACTTGAAAGCCATCAGCGTCGATGATATACCTGATGTTAGACATTACGATTTGCAGAAAACTAAAGATTTGCAGAAACTATCACTGAAAGCAAAGATATGACTCTTATATTCCAATACTTCTTACTATGCGGAAAGAAGGGATGTGGGCGGTACCATGTAGGAGGGCACTGATGGGGCGGGGTTGGTGGGGACTTTCGGTAATCTGACAACGTTGCCTCCGGTGGGCGGGTCTCCCTAACGTTCAGGAAAAATCTACCAAACTGGCAACACTGTTCCGATATACACACGATGCGTGGCGCGTTTCCTCTTCAGTTCACCCGTGTTTCACAGTCGTGTTCCGAGCCGCTTTTACTCAGTTCACCCGTGTTCCGAACCGCTTTTACTCAGTTCACCTGTGCTTCGTCGCTTTGAACAGTATGGAATCATCAAAAATTAAAATTCTAAGTGATTGCCGTTTGGTAGCTGTAAGTTTTTTAATTTAATTTCTCATTCGATTCTCATTGAACCCATTTACTTGTAGCCAACTCGGAGTGCCGACGAGACGGTCAACGCTGTGGCGTCAATTTGCCCCGAACCTGTAAGTTTGCATTAATCAGTATTTTCCCATATAATGTTTTCCTTTCATAGCTGCCCAATCTCAACTCAAGCGTGTTGAGTCTGCTGGAGGAGCCATTTATCGCAGGGCTCACCAACCAGCAACTCTGCGACATGGCTCTTGATGATTATGGTTCCGATTTTGAAGTTGGACGTCTTCCATCACCGGCAGCATCGTCAAAGGTAAGCTAACATTTATAAAATTCGCTATTTTCAAATAAGGTTTCTTCCTCACAGATAGATAATCAAAGCCGGTGTGGGGGCTCCAGGGCTTCATCGCGGTCGTCATGCAAGAGGTTAAGCGACGAGGCAGACGATTTGGTAGCGAAGCGACCCTCCCAGGAGTCACAGACAACGCGTGGGGGAAAGAATTTGACAATGCTAAATGAAAAGGGGAGATTTGTGAACGAGCAGCATCAAAGTGTGAGTGAAGTATTTATGAATATGAGAGAGTTGGCAGATGGGGGCATTTCAAACGCAAACGAAAAAAAGAGAAGGTTTGAATGTGTGATGAATCGAATGCAAAGGGAGTGGGATGAATGTGAGAAGAGGATGTTGAAAATAAAAGCCATTTATAATCGTGCGAAAGAAGGGCGTGCCTCATGTATGAATGAAGTTGAAAAACTTGAACGCATGAAAAAAAATCTCCCCTAAATATATTTAGTTATACGTATATGTATAGATAAGTTTCATTATTTTATCCAATTAGATGTAAGTGTGTATATATTTAGAAATTAGTGTTTATTGTATATATATATTTTTTTAATATAAAACATAAATATATTTCTCTTGTTTCATTCCACACATTAAATATCTAACAAAATCATTCTGAGCCTTTAATTTTCCAGTTTCTTAAACAAAGAAACCAATATAATTAGTCTGGAGAGCGCTCAGTCAAACACTCTGTATACCATAGAACTCTGAAAATATAAAGAAAAAACTATTTTTATAATAAATAGAGAATAATTTGTATAACACAGCCGTAAAGTTTTCAAAATAAACTATAGTCGCCCCCAGTTAATTTTCAAGAATGTTTCTTAAGCATAGAAACCAATATAATTAGTCTGGAGAGCGCTGAGTTAAACACTCTGTATACCATAGAACTCTCTGACAATATAAAGAAAAACGATTTTTATAATAAATAGAGAATAATTTGTATAACACAGCCGTAATGTTTTCAAAAATAAACTATAGTCGCCCCCAGTTAATTTTCAAGAATGTTTCTTAAGCATAGAAACCAATATAATTAGTCTGGAGAGCGCTGAGTTAAACACTCTGTATACCATAGAACTCTCTGAAAATATAACGAAAAACGATTTTTATAATAAATAGTGAATAATTTTATATAACTCAACCATAAAGTGTTCAAAAAATAAGTTATAATCAACCCAAGGCCACAGCTTCCAGCCCGAAGCGTCGTCTGTACCGCACGTCGACTGGAACCGCGCCTCGACCTTCGATGGAGCGCGTGGCGCGTGTCCGCCACCTTCTGGAATGAGAGCGCCGAGTTAAACACTCTGTATACCATAGAACTCTCTGAAAATACCATAAAGAAAAAACTATTTTTATAATAAATTTGTAAATATCGAATAATTTTGTATAACACAACCATAAAGGGCCCAAAAAATAAGCCATAGTCAACCCAAGACCGTAAGGTCGAGTCCAGTTCGAAGCGCGGTTATTCTACCTGCCTGTCTGGACTGTACCGGAGGAGCCCCGACTGAGCGGTATTCTAGCGTCCGACTAGACTGTACCCTCGGCACGCCCGCGGCAGCATCCCCTGAGAAGCGGTACCGCTGACTGTACCACCGCAGCGCGGCGTTTGATACTTTCTCCTACTGGCCCACCCACGTTGCATACCCCAAGCAGACGACTTCAACGCGCTACCTGAATAAGAAAGGGTAGAAATTTTCAAGAAACCCCTTTGGAAATACAGCCGTGGTTAAGAGACAAGCGTCTTTTGCTACCAGCTAGGTGTCTCGGGTTCAATCCCCGGGTATTTCAGAGCACTGAAAACAAAACTAATGGGGGGAGGGGGGGCCAAGGGGGCCAAGTGGCCAAGGGGGCCAAGTGGCCAAGGGGGCCAAGTGGCTAAGTGGCTAAGTGGCTAAGTGGCTAAGTGGCTAAGTGGCTAAGTGGCTAAGTGGCTAAGTGGCTAAGTGGCTAAGTGGCTAAGTGGCTAAGTGGCTAAGTGGCTAAGTGGCAATTAAAGCAATTGGCAATTGGCAATATTTTTTTAAATAAAAAAATAAAAATTACTTTTTCAAAAAATGTTTTACTTTTTTTTTGCATATTCTTAGAGCAATTGTCTAATTGGATATTATGTAGAATATTTTCTCACTGTCCTTGGGAAATTCGCTAGGCATTTTTTTTATGATTTGTTTAAAATCAGAATATCTGTGCCCAGACAATATTGGGATTTGTAGTAAAAAACACACAAACAAATAATATTTTTTATTTTCACAACTTTACATTTCTAAACTTTTTAGTTAGTTCATACATAATAATCAAGCGTCTCAGCTCTTCGAGTGCCTCCATATATCGCCGCAGTCTCTCGCTCATGCTTCAGAAAATATAATATTTGTAGTCTTGCCGACGGGCCCCAAGCTTGTTAAAAAATACCTTTTGTCACCATTCAATTCGTCAATTCGCTCTTGAGTTAATTGCTCCGTAAAACGCTGAGGCAGGATGGTCTTGAAGTCGGCAAATTCCACCACTACCTTTTCCCCAAACTTGGTATTTATTCTCTTAAAACACTGGATCTCAAATTTTTTATTTACTTCCAAATCTCGAACATTCACCAGATTTTTCACCAGCAAATTGTTTAAACTATTTAAGAAGGACATGTTGTAAACGATCTGCGTGTCTGATGAGATCTTAGTTGAACCTCTCCTATATAGCTGTTTCAATAGGAGTGGGGAGAGAGTGGGGAGACGGGCAAAACCTAGGAGAGTACCAGACCAGACAGGTTTCGACAAGTCTGGTCTGGTGCTCTCTTAGTATCTCTACTAACATATGCCTAGATGTTACTTCAACTCACGCTTTTGTTAATATAAATAATGACAAATGTCTAATTAACATTACCTGACTTGTTGATTTGAATATGGAAAGTTTCAATATGACACACTACCATCGTAAATACAGCAAAACTTTAATGTCAATTTAACTTTTATTTTCACAAATCTGTATGTATAAGTTGACATACAATAATACTTCAAAATGATATAACACTTTCAGTTAATCATTTTCTACACAACGCATAACGTAAAATTTGACAGACACGTACATCAGCCATTTTACATATTTTTGTGTGTGGACCAGATGGAACATCAAAAAAATGTTAAATTTAACATATTATTTTCAACTGTGCAGTCTCTGCGTATGGCGGGATGTCGTTTCCGTTTTTATAGTGGCGGGCACCTTTGAATTACTTCGACAAACTAATCGAGACAGAAATCCTCATTTTTCATCCTCATACAATACAGACAAAAAATTATAAGGCGCATTTTTTATGTCTTAAGTCTAGGAATCCTTGATAATACAGCAATTCTAACTTTAAATTTACAATTATGAAGAAGTAATTACATACACAAACGCCTATGCCACTTTGGTGCATGGCCTCAAAAGTGAATTTAAATTACAAAATTACTTATCGATGGATTATTATTATCAAACGTTTTAGTTTTGGCGGTCAGGGAAGTGCCACAAGCCGCATACAGCTAAGCATATTAACTCGAAAAAGTATCTAAATACCATATACTGACACCTATCACCTTAACCCAAATATTGTGTCAAAACTTGGTTGCTACTCAGGGTGATTTCCGTCTCACGTATTTTATAATACACATGTAGAGCTTTGACTCCTTCCTGGGATTCTCTATTCAAAGAAGTTTACGACTTTTTGTCCAAAAAGTAAGAAGACTAATCTATTTGAAATTGATTTACATAACTACAAAAAAATATAAGCAGATATTCTAAAAAGATTGTGTTATGGCACAGAATAACACTTTAAAAATGACACTTAAAAGTAGGGTTGCCAGCCGTCCTTCAGCCAGGAGGACAGTCCTCCATTGAACCAAAATATCCCCTGTTCTCCGCAGTTACTGCAGCGGACGCCATTTGTCCTCCTCTACACCAGAAAACTCTTCTTGTTGTTTCATAATAATTTTATTAATATTGAGCACTATAACACTATGGCGTCGTGCTCAACCCTCGTCCTCGTTTGACATGGGCGTCATATCCACTCTTGTTGTGCAACTATTCTCAGGTGACGCGAAAAGTACCTAGTTTTAGCTCTGATAATGGGTAGCTAATAACTCAACAATTTTTGGTTTCAACATTTATTATATTTCTACAATTTGTAAGCAACTTTATAAATTATTCCAGGTACCTACGTTTCACTTCATGTTCCTCTTATCATCCCCATTTTCATGGATATCATCATCTGATGAAGCCAGGCCGTTTTGTAGGAGAGTCGTGATCCTATTTATGTCAAGTGTAGAATCTCGAGCACTGATTTTCTTCAAAGCGCTGTTGACTATGCATAGATCGCCTCTAAGTTCTGAAACCACGGCTGTTATTTTCTGAGCATTGCTCAGAACTTCGACGCTTTGGGTGTAGGGGTTGTAGCGCAGGCCGAAGGGTTTTTGGATTTGCTCGGCATACCTCCTAGAATAGAAATGATATAAGATGTTTTACACCAATATGGGATATTTATATTAATGTTAACTTTTTCTTGACAGTTATAATGCACTCCTAGAAATGCATGAACTTAAAATGCCTGATTTTCTTAATTCCAAATTGGCATCCATGATCCATGTTTGTCATTTCCTTAAGCTAATTCTTTTTGAAGCAAAAATATCGGAATATGTACTGCAACCGACACAAAAAAAAACAATAAAACGGGTCTTCCTCTCCATTTTAAGACCACTATAAGGAAAATTAGTACAGTACGGGGGCGGAACTAAAGACAATAATAGAATGCCTCATTTTCATCATTGTTATACTGGGTGTCATTTTAAACACATTAAAGTTTCTCATAAATCTGGATCCGAAAATGCATAATAAGAAAGTTACAGGGTGATAAAAGTACAGTTTTAAAACAAATTTTTTGCAATAACTTATACACAAGTTATGCAATTTAAATGAAACTTGATGCAGTCCTTTAGACGCTGAAGTACATACAACAATTTCGTGTAATAGTTATTTATGTACCTACCAAGGCACTGAAGTTCAACTTTTTATGACTCATGTGGAATTTAGTTGCCGAGGCCTTTGGCCGAGGCAAATAAACCACATGAGTCATAAAAAGAACTTCAGTGCTGAGGTACATATTATATTTTTTTTGAAATCGGAAAAAAAAGTTTTATTAGGCAAGAAAATAGTAATAAGGGATCACCCGTCCATGAACCGACTGCGCGCGGCGTTGCTTGACTTTGACGATCGCTCTACCTAGGTCAGGTGTAATGACGTACGGCGCCCTCGAACAGAAAAACCAAACTGCTGCTTGTTTTGCAACCTCCGTAATAAATTTATTGATATTCAAACCTACTAAAATATGTGTACTGATAGATTGCGCTGCTATAGGTAACAATTTCGCAATGTGTACGAATAGTTAAATGAGCCTTTATCGGCCTGGTTTTGAATATTTGGTCACTTTTGACGGGCGATTTCTCCGCGTCTGACGTTTGATGTTTACATCTCGCCAAGGCCGACTTATTGAAAAAATCCTACAATAATGGATTACTTCAGTGCCGATTTCTGAGCTTTTAATGACGATTTTGGGACACTTTACTGCCGATTTCAAGAAAAAACAATTTATTCGAAGCGTAAAATTTTCACCTACGGCGTTTAAATTTTACAGATGAATTGTACACTGAAAATTAAGAAATATATATTATGCCTAATAAGCATTGGTTTTCTGGAAATAGGGTATCAAAATTTTGTCGAGTTCCATCCGTTCCACTTGGAAAGCGAAAAAATTGTTGGTGGTACATCATTCATAGAGAAATTTTTGTCGTTTTAAATAGTATGATTATTCGGGAAAATTTAGGCGCTATAGGTACCTACTTGAAAATTTTATGCTTCGAATTTTGGAATTAACTGGTGTTTTGGGGCACATTTTGCCGATTTCAATGCAAACGGTAAATTTTAACGGTATGGAACTAGAGTACCCTTTTGTTGCAAAATGAAAAGATGCACTAAAATGATGAACCAGCAAAACCGAAATGATAACTTCAAAAAAAGTTATGAGAATGAAACCTATTGTGCTACCCCACCCCTCTGCTTTTGGGCGATGGGAATAAATTGTTTTTACACTAAATTGTTGCACTTCAGCGACTAACTGTAACTTTTTTATTATGCGTTTTCGGACCCAGGTTTATAGGAAACTTTTTTTTCAGAATTACATTTTCTACCTGTCATATTACGTTGGCATAGCAATTTAGAAACACCCCGTATATGCTGTAGTACCTACTGAAACTGCCTGACAAATTGCACCGTTGTTCCGTTAAATTCCTTAGTAAAATTCCTTAGTAAAATTTATAAACTCACAAGAACCTTCTATTAAATTTACCCTAGAAATTGAAAATAATAATCATTTACCTTTATTAGATGTTTCTGTACTGAAATCAGAGAGTACAGAAACTATATAGTATCGACAGAAAAACAACACATATCTATAATAGATATCTCCATTTTAACTCTAA
Source organism: Pseudeuparius sepicola (assembly GCA_963920635.1). Classification (NCBI taxonomy): domain Eukaryota; kingdom Metazoa; phylum Arthropoda; class Insecta; order Coleoptera; family Anthribidae; genus Pseudeuparius; species Pseudeuparius sepicola. Next base: position 22,117,491 of record OY987306.1, read on the forward strand.
TCATCACATTAGTGTTATACGAGTAATTAAAAGTTTGTATGACAAGGCTAAAATGAACAAAATTTGAGGAGGAAATTAAACATATACAGGGTGTTTCTAAATTATGGTGCCAACGTAATATGACAGTTAGAAAATGTCATTTTAAACAAAAAAGTTTCCAAGAAACATGGGTCCTAAAATGCATAATAAGAAAGTTACAGGGTGATGAAAGTATGCATAACTTCTACAGATGTTATGCAACTTAAATGAAACTTGGTGCAATTCTTTAGTAACTGAAGTGCAACAATTTTGTGTAAAAACGATTATTAATAAAGAATTGCACCAAGTTTCATCTAAATTGCATAACTTCTGTAGAAGTTTTTGTGAAAAAGATGTTTTTCAAACTATACTTTTATCATCCTGTAACTTTCTTATTATGCATTTTAGGACCCATGTTTATAGGAACCTTTTTTGTTCAAAATGACATTTTCTAACTGTCATATTACGTTGGCATCATAATTTAGAAACACCGTGTATAACATGTTCTTGAGAAGAATAGATATCCTGTTGAATTAGTTGAGCAAGTTTTTCAGGATTGCCAACAAAATAACAATGCTAATAGAATTAGATAAATAAATCTGGTGGACCGACCAGTAAACTTAATTATTCATGTTAAATATCAGAGCATATAGAGTTTCTTAAATTTAGTTTACTTTGCTGTATATTTCTATTTTAAAGCCATATATTCGGTATTTTTATTCAGCGCCCGGAAAATTTTCCCATGCGCTGTTTCCGTGCGCTATGCTAGCCCGAAAAACACAATCTTTCATTATTGCTAAAACAGATGAAAATAAGGTGTTTTCGAAGAAGTATAGTAAAAAGAAATTTCCGACAATATTTCATCCTCTTTATTCCAAAAACAGCTTTTCTTCTTTCCATTGATAGCTTTCCAAAAGTGCAAAGAAAATTATGTCCTGGCATTGTAATAATGGTAATAATATTTACGTTAAAAAAAATTTAAAGCACCATATTTATGCAAAAAATACACCTAAACTAAAAATATTTATTAAAACATTGTTTTAATAATAATAATAATAAAACAATATTTTAATAAATGTTTTTAGTTTAGGTCTTTCAGTAATATGAAAGATCAATATTTGAGGAAATATATAAGTAACATTACATACTTTCCACTCGCCCTATATGGGTTTTACCCACTCTCCCATAGTACCTCATTTTTTCTTTAGCCTCCTCAAAACTGTCCGTGTACCAGTATCCAAGTTGATAATCGGTGATGATGCATTCTTGCTTGCACGTTTCATCGGGATCGAATCTCTTCACTTTGTCCTTCGAAGCAATGGCATGCTTCAACTCAGCTACGGAACTCAGTAATCCAGCTCCATACACTTTCAATTCCCCATTTTGTTTGCACAATCCAAATTCCACAGTAAAGAAGTATAACTACAATAATTAGGATATGAGAAATAAGTTGAAGCAAACAAAAATGTTGATAATGTCGATAATTACTGTTGCAAGTTTGTTGACATCTTCTTCAGATGCTCCCAAAGAAGCTAAGCCGATTTCTTGGGAAAATTGTGCGAAACTTGGGTTGGCCAACAGAGGCATATGGCCTAACAGTTCGTGGCAACAATCTCTGAAAAGGTAACATTTAAAATTCCTTGTCCAGGTGAGAGAATTATTTAAGTATACTCACGGTTCTGGTGTGTAATACGGGTCAGAGGAATGCCTGATGTACTGCGTGCAGTGGAACACTCTGAACGCCAATCCAGAGAGGAAATCTCGTGGACTCAAGTAGCCAGCGACGGGTCTCAGTTGGAAACCGGTCTTTCTTTTCAGAAACACACTGACGTCCTGAAGTTGCGGTATGTTGTCTTCCCTGTAGCCGCAGTACTTGACCAGTTGAGGCCAGTTCTCGTCGTACTCCTTGCACGCGTACAGGTCGTATAGTTTTTTCAGTTCGCGGAATACAACACCCCTAGAAATGTCGAAACGGGCCTATAAGATTTTGTGTAGGTCTTTGTAAAAACTTCAGTTTTAAAAAATTAGACAAAATCATGAACCGGTGTTACAGAGTAAAGAAAAATAATACAGTTTTATTTATATTATACAGAGCGTCACAAAAAAGCAGGTCAACATCAGATTCTTGGGGCTAAAATAATGTGACTTTTCCATAGACTTATATCTAACATAAGTCTATGGACTTTTCTAATACCTTTTTTCATTGGATGCCTCTATTTCAAAATACAGGGCTGAATTGCAGAAAACGAATTTTGTTAATAACCCCGTGTTTCCTATCTTAGGAGTATTTAAACTGAGTATCTACTCAGTTTAAATTTCGGACGGATTTTTTTCTTATACTATGTCAAACATAAAGTCGGCCTGATAATATGGGATTTTTTATTATTTAAGCAAATGTTGATGTATATAGCCAATGGCAAAGCCAAAGTCTTCTATTTGCGTCCACTCCGGTTTTAATTTACACCTGTCCAATTCCAAATTTTTTTCTCACCATTGAAGACTGGTTGCGTAAATTCCTGTAACGGGATTTTTTTGCTTTTTATATATATCAGGGACTCTTAGAAGTAAGGGAACCCAGCATTATACCCCAGAAAAAAGACGATTTTTTTCTGTGATTATACTTTCCAAAGTGAGGCCTATTCTTTCCATATTCTAAGGGTAACAGTGATGCGAAGTATGCCATTTTACTAGAGAATCTATGAATAAAACAGGTACCGTAGCGCGGTGTTACTTTGCAACTTATTGGTCACTTTACACAGACAGGCATGTTCCCTCTAAAAATTAAATTTTGATGAAATATGGCAAAGTTGCAATAAATCAACTGAGCATTCGTCAAGGCCACATGATGGCTGGAGCTTTACAATAAGGGAACAATTTTTAGTCTGTTGTGAGACAACGTGGTGGCCGCTTGTAGTGGCACGGAATTTTGGCCGTTTCAACAACAGGTATGTGCTAAGGGCACCTGCCTTAATTTGGTAACTGTTTTGACATTGTTTGGCTATATACAACATAAGGTGGTTTATGAAGACTGTGTATTCACAATTTTAAATAAATGTAATATTCCCTTAGAAAGTTATGTTGTTTTTTGTACATTAGGGTTACTTTACACATAAGTTTGGATTTATAAAGTTGGTAAATATCTCGGTAAATATGAACTTTTTGTTTCAGTTTACAATATGGGCCGCGTATATAAAAGGAAACTGGTCAACAAAGTGAAGACGATATTATTAAACATTTAAAACCTCAAAATGTGAAGAGAGGGATATATTCATTCCAACTAATAGACACGACAAAGTACAATTTCTAAGACTGAATATTACTTATTTATACTTTTTTCGTTTTTAGAACGTTTTTTCTAAGTTTTCTATATTGATATCTTATGTCTGACGAGAATTAAACTTTTACATTTGTTAAAATTTGCAGTTTTTTTTATTAAATAAATGTTTCGGGTCGACACACTTTTTAAAATTTACAAAATGTGTAAAGTCTCCATTCATACAGTCCTACTTTGAATTTTATGCATTTTTATACCACTGTGTAATTTGACACCGCAGTTAGGTGACTTTACACAAAAATTTAAAAAAATAAAACTCGTAACCATCACATTTGTCTGACAATTGAAATGCTTGCAGCTGTAGCCAAGTATCAGAAATATCACATACATTAGCCTCCAATTTATTAGCTTATTTTTACAGGTAATTTTAGTGACAAATATGTCAAAACTGTTGTAAAGTAACACCGCGGTACGGTACCTTGATTGTTAGAAAAAATTAATACCTAATGGTTTACATGATTTCTAATCAAAATTATTACTCTTGTTCGTACTCAAAAGCAATACTGAATGGCAAAAGGTGTTATATTTTTCCATTATTTTTTAGATATCGATTGCATAATTTTGCATATACAGTGCGGTCATTTAAGTGTGCAACATTATGGGACTTTTTTTTATTAATTGCACAACCAAAATACAGACATTGCCGAAAGTTAATGCATGTTCAATAGTCATATTAGGTGCACTTAGAATGGTTGCAAGTTACACAGCATACAGGGTAGGTCAAAAAATATGAAAATAGCACAAGAGTAAAGTACCCTTATTTCAAAAAATTCAGCAAACGGTTATTAAAAAAAGTTGTTTAGAATTAAAAGCTATGCCTAAATACCAAAACATAGGCTCCTAAGAAAAAAATTTTCATTTAAAATAAAAATTTTGCACCTTAAATGAGACTTAATATACTTAATATTTAATATACACATTATCATTACTAATGTTTTACCTTGTTGAGATGAATTTTTGCGAAATTTTAAAGTTTTGTTTAATATCGTTGCAACAAACATGAAGTTTGTGATTCCCTAAAAAATTTAAAATCTAAGTTAATTTTACAAATATGCTTGAATTTGAACAAAGTTATGCGAAATTGATATAAAATTGATTGATTTATGAAGTTGTTTAGGGTGAATATTAAAACAATTTTTTTTTAGGATATTATTAATGTTTTTAAAAAATATATATTTCTTTTTCTTATGAGGCCATGTTTTGGTATTTAGGCACAACTTTTAATTCTAGACAACTTTTCTTAATAACATTTTGTTGAATTTTCTGAAATAAGGGTACTTTACTCTTGTACAATTTTTATATTTTTTTACCTACCCTGTATGCTGTTTGACTTGCAACCATTCTAAGTGCTCCTAATATGATTATTAACATGCACCAACTTTCGGGAATATTTGTATTTTCGTTGTACAATTAATAAAAAAAAACATATGTTGCACACTTAAATGACCACACTGTATAACAAGTTATAAGAAAATAATCGAAGAAAAGGGATTGAAATTTTTTCACAACTAAAATCTTTTTTCTCCTAACAGCGCGAAATTCTCTTAACAAAAGTTATTTGCTACAAAATCACCTATGATATTTGTTTAAACAACTTTTTTCTATGAGCAATAGTTTATTTCCGGTAGCGTCTCAAAGTTGCGCGCAACGTCGCCTGGCACCTCGTAGCGCCCAAATACACATATTATTATGTGAAGCCTAATAATTAATTATTGTGTCCGCGCGTCGTATAGTTTATGGTACAAGGACGAAAAGTTGAGTTTTTCGGACGGATACAGACTTTACCGGCAGAGGCGCAGTCGAGGCTGGCGAACCGCATGAGTACGAAAAACTAGTTTTCTTCCTTGTATTATACAATATTTTTATTCAAATGGGTTTTGATATATACATATACTCATTTAAAAGTAAAAAATTAAGATCAAAAATGATACTCTTTATTTTTCGTATGTAAAATCACAAGTGCTGGAAATTTTATCGATAATTTTTTCGCTATTTTGCCTAGAAAGATCACGAGTATACATAAATTAGTGTTTTATTTTCTCATAAAATCCCGAGAGCGAAGCTCGAGGGATTTTATCTCTGAAAATAAAAACCCAATTTGTACGACTGGTTTTGCTCATGGGCAAAATAGCGCTTGAGAATAAAATTATCTAGAAAAAATTCCGGCACGAGTGGTATTTGTCGAGATTATTTCACGAATACGATTTAATAATTTCTGTATTAATGTTTTCTATGTTTACATTTCCAAAACGACTCATTTTGAACGAGTTTGTTGACAGCTTCGACTGTAGCGTTCGAGTAAACAAACATGACGCTTGGATATCCAAGGCAAATGCGATTATACCTACACGTCCTACACCCTGTTAGCGTTGGTCTATTTTCTGAATGTATGTCTCATAAATTTAAACGGAGACGGAGGTCTAATAACAACAATTTAGCAATGTAAAAGTTATATAAATTCATTGATACAATGCTTAGTAATACCGCAACATAATTTATAAACTGCATAATTTAGAACAGTGTAAAATACACCAATTTTAAGAAGTACGTGTTCGTATCGAACAGATTCGCGGTTGCTAAGCAACGAAGTGATAATTGCAGAAGTGGTATTACCGCTTTGGTTTTGCACAAGTGCAATTATCGCTAGCAGAGGCATATGATTGGTTGGATTTTTATGGAAGGAGCTACCTTATTGAATGCAAGCAGTATGAGGGAAATAATCATTACAGTAAATTCTAGTTCCCAATGAACTTCTAGTCGGCCAAGGAACAGAGAGAGCAAACTATTGAACTGTCGATGTGCCTGAACAGAGATTCAGTGTAGATATACTTGAACTTGCTAGCGACACTGAGTTTCTGTTTCTAGGATTTATTGTATTGAAAAATATACAGTATCATTTCTGATCTTAACTTTCTACTTTTTTAAATAAGTAGGTTGATGGCCGAAAACTCGGATCTAAGATTTCTATATGGTGTGCTAGCGATGGATAAAAAATTCTTAGCCAATGAATTGCAATACAAAACCTTAAATTTACTGGACTAAAATGTTGAATTTTCAGGCCATTTTTATTGCGCGAAACATTATCAGACGATATCCAGAACAAAAAAATACTAAATACATACAATAAAAATACATACCACGTCTTGACTTCCTCTTCGGTATATTTTACTTTTGGAATCGGTTGTCCGCTGTAAGGTCATTTTCTTTAAATAACTTTATTTTGCACAGGAAACTAGATAATGGCAATAAATAATATTAAAATTGGGATGATAATTAACCTCCCCAAATATTCAACAAAATAAAGTTTAACTTTAGGACAAACTATTTTCGGTAACTGGCAGAGTGAACCAGCATCCAATGAATGGTTCAAAGGTGAGTAGAACGAGACAGTTGACTGTTTCTAGCTTGTTATGCCGTCATCAGGCCGGCCATAATCCAGTACAAAATACCCAGTAACCTTAAGTTAATCTATAACTACCAGTAGCCGGTAAGATGTAGGTATACCAGAACCATCTAGTTAACTTAGTTAAGAATAAAACAGAATAAATAGCTTTGCAACAGAAGCCTCCTTACGGACATGTGTCAGAAATAAGCGAGTCTCCATTTGAATTTGCAGAAAGACAGACAGTATGTTAAGCATAAATTTGGTTCTAATACAATCTCCTCGCTATGTAGATTAACGTACAATCAAATAAAATGCACATTATTGATGTATTCAGAAGATATTGCGCTAAAAAGCCAGTCTCCTTTTTACACATGTCACTAAGGAATTGTCTGTATTAGTCTGTTCTGAACGTATAATAATTCGGCCGAAAATGGCCTTTGAACGATTCAGCGTGTATAGTCAAATTATTTTAAGAAGTCCTTACTGGGACTGTCAATTGGTAATTTCGCCATCCTAAGTTGGCATTAATGCAGCAACCGGGTCATAAGTCCAGGTCAGTAACGAGCTCATTTGCACAATGAATAACTACTAATAACACGAACAAGAACAACACAGATAACGGAAAAACTCACGAAACGTAGAAAACCCACGAATATTTTCAATGCCCAAAGTTTGAACCCTTTTGAACGACCCGGATAACCTTCACGGTCACTTCACAACACCGAAATAAAATTTGCCTGAGTACGCACCAGTCGCACCACAGACGCAGCCGCGAGTAGCTGATTATACCAAAATACCAAATTGAAAGTGTTTCCATGACGTTTGAAATTATTATTAAAATGAGTTGTAGTCGTAGTTATTTTTATTTGTAGAGGCATAAACCTGATTGCAATCGGGTTATTATTTTATTATGTTCTTTTTTTCGTATCACTTGGGTAACTTTTCACATCATAAATCAATGAGAGACGTCATTAACTGGTTGAGACACATTATACCAATGCTATACCCATGGTTAACAGAAAAAATTCCTAGGGATTTTGTGGAGAATGTCATCTGACAAAATCGGGACTTCTTACAGTAATCGGGGTATAACCATGCAATCCATTAGAGATATTGGATGCTGGTTCACTCTGTCAGTTATAGACAATAATTTGTCCCATAAGCCGTTAAACTTTCTATTTTGTTAATAATATTAATAACAATATTCCAACTTGCAAGGAACATAAATTTGGACGCCCTATAGTTAGATTGTATGCAGAAGTTATACCGTTGACTGACGTATTAATAAGACTTCTCACGGCTATAGTTTCATGTCCTGGAAAGTAGATGGCGCCTATGGTCAACAATGTATTTTACATTGTGTTTTGTCTCCGCGAAGCGCATGGTGAGCCAGAGGACTGTCAAACATGACAGCCGTGAGCAGTCTTTATTAATTCGTCAGTCAACGGTTATACCTAATATTCCAAATTTGTTGTTAATATCCTTACTTGTGATACTCAAATCTGATATTGTTGGCTTTTTTAGGACACTGAGAAGAAAACAAATACTTCATTTCCTCGCGCTAACGTTTCGGTCTTTTATTTAAAACCTTCTTCAGAGCTACAAACAACATAAGACAATTATTTTTATAATAATTTAAACCACTTATAAAATGACTATAGTACTATGTAATTACGTATTTTACAGACATTTATAATATTCTCACCTGGGAAACAATTTTAAAAATCCAAAATTGACACATAACTTGTGTACGTCATAAATACTTTTACAATAAACGGTTGGACGAAGACTTGGTACATATTATCCATATTAAAATATTTTACTTTTATAAATAGGCAATGACGGATACAAACACATTAAAAGTTGAAGCAGAAATGGAGCCAGAAATCGGTATAAGATAACAAAATCTAAAAAACTTAAAAGACTTAAAAAAGATATTTTAATATGGATAATATGTACCAAGTCTTCGTCCAACCGTTTATTGTAAAATTATTTATGACGTACACAAGTTATGTGTCAATTTTGGATTTTTAAAATTGTTTTCCCAGGTGAGAATATTATCAATGTCTGTAAAATACGTAATTACATAGTATTATAGTCATTTTATAAGTGGTTTGAATTATTATAAAAATAATTGTCTTATGTTGTTTGTAGCTCTGCAGAAGGTTTTAAATAAAAGTCCGAAACGTTAGCGCGAGGAAATAAAGTATTTGTTTTCTTCTCAGTGTCCTAAAAAAAGCCGACAATATCACATTTGAATACCTAATATTGAAACTTACTGCTTATAATTCATGGCGATCCTAAAGAACTGGTCTCTCCGTTTCCGATATATGGGGTCTTTGAATCCCGGATGATCTGCGTCCAAATCCGCGCCGTACATGAGCACATTCTGAGCGTCATCCAGATCGGAGATCTTCTTGGGGAACCACGGCATGTCGTCGTAATCTGTCAAGGATGGAAATCGAATGTCAAATAGCGAAGCACTACTGGAGAGTGTCCTATCTGCCGGCCATCTTTACAGAGACCATTACTCTTGAAGGGCGTCCGAATTGGAGCTCGAAAGTGGCCGGTTTAATTTTCCAAAAAGCTTTCCTCTCCACCCGGAATAAATGAATGGCGAGCAGGCATCTTTTACTCACCGAAGCTGGCGGTGGCCGACAACGGCGTAGGCGGCGGCATGTCGCTGTCCTGGCCACCGTACGATCCTATTACCATCGTTACTACTTCCCTCTGGAAATGAAAATTTCGTACATTTGGGTTCTTCTGTGCCAATGTTCATGTGACTCCAAAGATTAAAGGTTATATTAACTTAGAACCTATACTGAAGTTTCGTTGTTGTATCCCAAAGATATTCATGTATATGATGTAGTAAGATGGAGTGTTTCATACGATTAGAAGATTTGATATATTGTGGTGGCTCAAAGGTGTTAACCCAATGTCCCGAATTATGGTCTAGGAAAACAAGTTATATATTGATGTACGATCCATACATTAGTTTATTCAAAAACGTGCCCAAATCCATGTTGTTTATACGTTCAACGTGGAATTTGAGAAAAAATTAACGCCGTGTCTAGCCTCCCGGTAACCGGTATTCATGCAAATCCCGGTAGAAACTGTGACGTAGCCTGGATGACGTATTTCATTACCGGTTTTTGTTAGAAACCCGGTAGAAATAGTGAAAAAAAACTAAAATATAATTTTATTGGTGTGCTTTGGTGTACTCTTGAGTATTTAAAGATATGGTTTAAATCGAGGTTTAAATAGTCCAATAAAGTCGAGCTCGACTTATAGGGGTTGCAAAAGGAAATTCAGGATTCTTTTTTCAGGGTTGCTTGGGGACTGCATCCTGACTAAAGGTCTAAAAGGACTAAAAGGTCACACTCGAACTCTTGATACGAATTGCGCTATAGGGTGGTTTTCCGCAAACATTTTTTTGAGCAGAATGACCCTAATAAAAGTTGTGGGGGATCAAAGTATGAACAACTTTCCTTCATATATACACGGCTTATTACATCGTCGAGACGATTTAATCCGAACTGGGATATTATGGAGTAAAATATTGTTGCATTTTTGGTGGTCAGAAGTTTCAGAAGGCGGGAAACAATATCAAGGAGGTAAGAACTTTTAACCTTGTCCAGCGTGCCTTTCTTTCGGTGTTTCCCCTATTATTATTTCATTTTTTCATAATTGATACAAAATCTTAAGTTGAGATTTTAATCTCAACGTCCTCTGGTTTGTGTCTGCTTAAAAGACGTATTAAAAACATCTTGAAAAAAAAACAAACAAAAACCTGGTATTGCACCGAATGCAAGAAGAAATTTTTTTTTCCAATTTCTAGGCACCCAGCACCTCGCACCAGCACTTTCTCATAATATTTTCTAATAATAATAATAGTGTAACTCATTATAAAGTAGGTACTTGGAAATATGAGTTTAGAGTTTTAATGCCATTGTCATTTGTGAGAACTTATTCACTTTTTGTTTTAATTATATTTTAATGAATTATCTGTTTATATGTTTAGTTGGTAATACATATTTTACTTATTCTGTGGTATTTTGCTTTACATAGTAATTAGAAAAGCACCGGGATTTATCAAAATACTCCTTGTTCCCTACCGGGATTCTACCAAAAACTGGTAAAGAAATACATCATCTAGGCTACGTCACAGTTTATACCGGGATTGATATGAATACCGGTATCGGGAGGCTAGACACAGCGAAAAATTAAACAAAATCTTTACTGTGCCAATTTCAAGTTCGTCCCATAAGCCATTATGTTTCTTACGTTACGATACATCCTATACCAAAGTTGAAATGCATATAAATATTGACACGCGCGTCACCAGAGCTGCTGTTGGCCGAATGGTTGGAACGAGCGAGACAGGCGAACCGACAAACCAATAGCAGCTCTGGTGGTGTTTTTCATATACCTATAGCAACCTATACCGCGCAAAAGAGACGTCCGACCGGGAGAATAATTTGGCGGCCATTTTTAACCCTAAATGAGGCGGGAAATTTGAAATAATTTATACGGGTGGGTGCCATAAATAATGTTATATCTTGGTTGCCGTTTTGTGTATAATGGAAATTATTTTTGTTCAAAGTGCAACATAGGTCCAAGAATTTTGTTGGTTTTACGGTAAACGAAGCAGTAACTATGTTGGGAAATTATACAACTTAATCAAAACAATATCTTTTAATCATCATAAAAATAACTATTACAAGGTGAGTCACATAGTGCAACCGCATATATTTTGGGCCAAAATATTACGATTGAGGCTAATAGGTATGTCTTATAGAAATGTTGTTTGTTTAAGAGATACAGGGCGTTAAATTTCATTTTTTTTAAATGGAATCATGGCTACATCTCCCAAAAAAAAATCAAGCTGCTGAACTCAAATTTGGCACTGATATGTTTTTGGGGATGGAGAATAAGCTGAAAATGTCTATTTCGCCGTATCTCATAGAGGGCGCCACTGGCGCCCCAAAACACCTGTTGACTTCAAGATTCGAAAAATAAAATATTCACCTACTGCTTTCAAATATTGCACAACGACTGTACCATTTAAAGAGAGAAAAAACCATTTACGAATAATGTCCCAAAAATGTTCAGTTTCAAAATGGAACGGATTGAAACTCGACAAAATTTTGACACTCTATTTCAAGGAAACATTTGAAAATAGTAGGTGAAAATTTTATTTTTCGAATATTGAAGTCAACAGGTGTTTTTAGGCACGTTTGTCAATTTGGGCGTTAAGAAACAAGAGTACCTTTTTATTGCAGAATGAAAAGATGCACTAAAAAGATAACGTCAAAAAAGTTATGAGTAAAAACACGATCCAAAACCAGCGCAAGTGGCGCCCTCTGTGAGATACGGCAAAATTGACATTTTCAGTTTATTCTCCATCCCCAAAAACACAGCAGTGCCAAATTTCAGTTCAGCAGCTTGATTAGTTTGGGATATGTAGCCACAATTCTATTTCAAAAAATGAACTTCAACGCCCTGTATCTCTTAAATAAACAACATTTCTATAAGGCATATTGGCCCCAAAATATATGCGGTTGCACTATGTGCCATTACTAATGACTCACCCTGTATAATTATTATTGTACATTATACCTTATACAGTAGCTACATTATAAATAATAATTATTACTTGTAAAAAACATGAAAATATTTTTAATTACTTTACTTTGAATACTTTTGATAATAATAACCTAGTTTTCAGGAACATATATATCTATCTATTTTTCTATTTATGAATTTTTAGGCAGCTAGTTTTTTTCCTTAGAACTTTTTATTTTTGTTTGTTTAAAAAACCAGCAAAAGACAACTTGGTAACTTCAACTTCTACCACTTTAATCTTTGCTTCAAAAATGCAAGTGAAGTGATTTCCAATTACGCCTCTTCTTTGATAAGCTTCGATAATTTTGTTGGCCGTGATCTGCAGTTAACAGGTTTATCTATTGCCTGTTCTCCAGCTTCCTAGAGAGAATACGAGCCTCAAGAATGCGAGTAAAAAAATTCTAATGTTGCCAAACTTCGAAATATAATTCTTCTTAGGAAATATAATAAACCAAAGCCATTACGCTAGTGCACCAGAATTGTACAGGTTTTTTGCGATACGGCAACGCCTAGCAAGCCCAGTAAAGATTCTTGAGGCTCGTATTCTCTCGTAAGGTAGACTATAGGAGCCGTCGCTACCCGCTAGACCGAACAAGGTACTCTAAGTCAACCTATATGTCCCCCTTAAAGCAGCTAGCGAGTAGCTAGCTGGTGATCCAAGTGGCGGCCAGGAAACCGAAATTTACACCCTAATTATTGTTTATGTCAGCACTAAATTATTGTTTATGTCAGCACTTTGGTGACATACTTTTCGGCTAATATTTTACTTGCTTGGATTGGAAATATTGATTAATTTGTTAATTTATTCTAAGTTGGCATGTGTTTGCCAATAAATGCTTTCTACTTGTAAAATTATTAGTTTAGTCACTTAGTTAATAGATGTCCTTACTTTTTCAGCTTATTAAACTTATTCCAGAGATGTCTCTCCCCTTATAAATTCAAACTTTAATTTTAATTACTTCTACCTGGACCAACACTATATTAAAGTCCTGTACATAGCGCTGTAGCCACTGGCGCCACACGACGAAACAAATGTCCTATCGAAACTATCTGGCTACTGAGGAAACATCTTCTAATAGATACCCAAGTAACAATATAAAATTCTGCTTTTGTACTAATTGTACTATAACGAAAGTACAGTTAAAATTTATTAAAGCTTAAGGTTGTCTGGCAAGGGGTTGTCACGATATTAAGTGTCTGGCAATGGATGTTGTGATATCTAACATTATTCCCAAGAAAATATAAGAAAATTATGTTTTATTATTTGATAAATTTATGTTGGTATTATATACACCTTTGATACCTGTTACCTGCCAAAGCCACGATGACCCAAACTTCATAGAAGCCCATCGTTTCTACCTGTGTTGGAAGCATGCGCCGAGAAACTTTCAGCTTTTATAAAATAAGGAAGGTCTAGCATTCACGGGCTCTTGCCGTTGACTGACGTATTAATAAGACTTCTCACGGCTATAGTTTCATGTCCTGGAAAGTAGATGGCGCCTATGGTCAACAATGTATTTTGCATTGTATTTTGTCTCCGGGAAGCGCATGGTGAGCCAGAGAACTGTCAAACATGACAGCCATGAGCAGTCTTTATTAATACGTCAGTCAACGCTCTTGCTCTATTTCCTGGCAAAAGCTGGCTCCTGGGCAATCAGATTAAATTTTTAATAGAGGCTACGAGAGTGTCCACAGTCGAACATTAATAAATAAATAGTTATTAGTAAAACTGAACCGAAGCTAAATAGAGTAAAGTAAAATAAATAAGAAACGCTAATCAGAAGTTACAATATGTGCCTGTCAAATTCTCACCTTCAGAAGCCTGCCAAGCTGCTCGAGCTTCCTAGACTCGCACTCGATATCTACCAGAAAGTCCATCTGGTTCTGTTCGGTCTGAGAGGGTCTCGACTCTATGTGGTTTACGTTGATGCCGAGGTCTTGGAATGCTTGTAAAGCTCGAACGAGGCCTCCGACTTTATTCTTCAGAGTAAAAATTATGGAGAGACGATCGACGTCGCTGGGCTGAGGCTTTTCTTCCAAACTTGCCTGACTCTGAAATAAAATATCGCGTTGTCCTTTTCGAGTAAAATCGCGCATGGTGGACATTTTCAGAAAATCTGAAGAACTATATAGGATTGAATATAACCTCCGACCAAAATTCCATAGATAAAGTAAATGATACCAAAAGTGTTCCCAGCATTATTCCATTTGTTTTGAAAATATTGATGGTGTGTTTATTTAAAAGTGCTCAAGCGCTTCCCCAATCAGAATTGCCGATAAGCAAAACACTTAGTTGTACACAGAAAGATTTTTAGTACCTGTAATAATTATAAATAATAAATGATGTTTGGCATATCAGGTAAAGGATATCAATTGAAAAAAATGCACTCCAGCCGGGACTTGAACCCGGGACTCCTACTGTGGCCGTAGGCACTTTAACCAACTAAGCTACCGGAGATATGGGTTCCATCGGCTAGGTGATATTTATTCCAATTGATATATAGTTAGTAGCGGTGAGATGTAGAAGACTTCGGCGTCTTCTACAGCTACTAGAAGGGGTTAGAGGGTGTAGGGAAACCATTCATTATTGTTGGTTATGTAAACTTCCTATTTGTTCTTCCACCCACAATATTCGACATATAGCGACTTAATGCAAGTATCGAACGTGGAAATTCTAACCTACAATGTCAAAGCCAGAATATGAAACACAGAAAGATTTTTAGTACCTGTAATAATTATAAATAATAAATAATGTTCTCTCTGTGTTTCATATTCTGGCTTTGACATTGTAGGTTAGAATTTCCACGTTCGATACTTGCATTAAGTCGCTATATGTCGAATATTGTGGGTGGAAGAACAAATAGGAAGTTTACATAACCAACAATAATGAATGGTTTCCCTACACCCTCTAACCCCTTCTAGTAGCTGTAGAAGACTCCGAAGTCTTCTACATCTCACCGCTACTAACTATATATCAATTCGAATAAATAACACCTAGCCGATGGAACCCATATCTCCGGTAGCTTAGTCCCGGGTTCAAGTCCCGGCTGGAGTGCATTTTTTTCAATTGATATCCTTTACCTGATATGCCACTAAACATCATTTATTACTTAGTTGTAGTTAGTCAGCTGCACTACTTTATCGATCTGTTTGCGCATTTTTTTATTTGTTAATCGTTTTTTTAGCGAAAATCGTGCGATTTTCGGTGTTGCGAAAGTTAGTTTTAAGATTGTGAGCTATTTGAAAATAAGCTGCAGAAGTCAACGGCTTTGTTTACAGAGGTGAGTAATTTATATCCATGGGCACAGAGCTACTGGGGCAGTTGCATAATAAATTTGATTACTGTTATACAAAAATAAGTGGAACATTGTCTACCTGGTGTCATTGCTAACTTCAATTAAAATTAAATTTCGGTGAAGAATTCTTTCTTTATAAAAACAAATATTTAAAACTTTCTACAATCTATAAAAAAAAATTGGAAAAGCTTGGTTTAGCTTTATAGAAACCTATTTATAGCAGGTATACAAAAAAATGCATGGAAATTTACATGAAATAATTTATTGTACCTATAACTAGCCCGGAATGACATTCATTTATGCGGCTTGCAGCACTCGCCTGCGGCTCGTGTCATACTAGTGGGAAATGAACGTTCCGCATTCAGTATTAAATTTAAGACAAATTTTAACAAAATATTGCTTACCTACAATTATTGATGATATTAAAATGATATATTAATATGTAGGTATGTACCTAGTAAAAAAACTTTGGAAAATTTCCTGGAACTAAATTTTCTGCCGTTACATTACATGTAGCTTCCAAAATATGGGATAGTGTCAATTCTATCTTATTGGAGCTGGAACTTTCCATTCCTTTTATACAGGGTTTCCCATTTGAAATGGAGGCACCCCCGTAAAGATTTTCTTTTTCATCCGATTTTAGCCGATTTTTTTCTAAAAAAAGCTAACAAAAACGCTACCTTACTGTAAAATTGCAGGTGTTAATCCCAATTTTCAAGACCTACTACGATTTTTGTTTCTAGTACAAAATGACAAAAATCATTTAGAGATTTCTTAATTTCAAATGTGACATTACAGCATTAATCAGGACACCTCAAAACCCCCATATACCAAATTTTAACAAAAAATATACAGGGAATTCAGTGCTACTGAGTGCCAAAGTTAAAAAAAAAGGAATTTCAAAGGCACCTGGCGAGTCAAGTGTGCCATAAAATCCCCTCTAAACAGTTGTATGGCTAACAATGCCACTGAAAGTGTTGATGTGCAAAGATCGAATAAAAAATATACAGAGGGTCTTTCTCTGTGCCACCTCAAAATACTAAATTTTTTTGAACTTTATACGGGTCGAGTATATTAAAAACCGCCCCAAACTCTATAACCGAACTAACAGAAGCCTGCTAGTCGGTAAGTCCATATGAGTTAAGGTGGCTGGTGTGCCACAACAGGAAACGTACAGAAAATGAATCATCTTAGACAGTAACTTTATTGCTAAAGATCCAAAGTAAAAGGCAAAGGTCCAATAAATTAAATTGTTTGAATTTGTTTTTTGTAAAGAAATAAATTACTTTTGGGTTTATTGATTAATTTCAAAGCACTCTTGACCCGTATATATTTTCATAAAAATTCAGTGTTTTGAGATATTTTTGTATTGAGAGTCCCTGATGACCACTCAACGGTTTTGAGGAAATTCCATGGTAGACTTGACTCGACAGATGCCTTGAAAATTCCTATTTTGCTATTTTTTATTGAAATTTGGAGTGTGCTGATTAATGCTGTGGTGTCAGATTTTAAATAAAAAAATCGCTAAATAATTTTCGTCATTTTCAACTAAAAAAACATAGTAGGCGTTGAAAATTGAGATAAACACCTGAAATTTTGAAGTAGAGTTTTTACTACTAAGAACCAACATACAATGATGCCACAAGCGTAAAAGGTATGCCATCCTTTTTTCAGCATTTTCATAACAAGCACTTGCATACTTCTCCTTGGCAGTCTGTTCAGAAACGTGGAAAAACTAATTATTAAAATACAAGTTCACGTGACAATAATAGCCCTTTGAACCCACGCTAACGGTATGCCTATGGTTTTCCGAGGAATTTTCTATTTTGAACTTCATTATAAAACATATGGCAGCCTGGCTAAAATTATATCAAAACGCACATTTTTCGAATAATTGAAAATTCAGTTTTTCATATGAAGAACCCAGGATGACTCTCTCGTTCATACCTTATTATTGTGAGAATATGTGCCACATAATGCCCTTTGCAAGGCATACTGAGTAAAATCACGTCCAAAAATCTGTCACTATCTCCCGGTCTATATGTAGCTGAGAGCGGTTCGAGGCTGATTTACGACCAGTCGCAAAAAATTGTTGTTTTCTCCGAGAGAACAAAGAAGTGAGCTGACTTATAGTATTCTCTAGACTTTGAAAAGAGTGCCTATCATCATAATCGTGAAATCTGGCTACACAGAATAAGCGAAAATTGATGGAATAGGATACTCTTTCTTTTTTTTTATTAAATTTTTCTCTTCTAAGTGGACACGTAAAAAAAAATTGGCTCCACACTAGTTAATTACTTAAGGACTATAATACGAGTAGATATTAATTCTCCGTCTCACAGGGAGAATAGATACTGTGTTTGATTTTTTTTAATTTAACAATTTTAACTAACAAACGCTAAAAACGCAATAGACGTATAAAATTATTTTTCATTCCGTTAGATACATTTGAAAATGGACATGCAATTAACTTTAACAAAAAAAAACCAGCAACGGCCCCACTCACCAGGTTCTTGAGCGGTATGGGGCTCTCCTCCTTGTAGGACCACTCCTCGCCGCTCCGGTAGAGCCAGAGCCCCAGCAGGGGCTTCCCGGAGCCGCTCATGCCGCCAACAAGTGGCGCACCGCCGCCGCCCGCCGCCGCTTTATAGACTCGCCACCCCCGCCCCCGCCGGGCCCGCCGGGGGCCCCTCGAATCAGAAGAGCAGGAGTTTCGATGGAGTTTTCGTTTTTTTTTTTTGAGAAACAGAAATTGTGCACCAAAAACGGTGTAAATATTCTTCGTGTAAGTGGTGAAAGAAATTTGGTGAAAATTTGACACGGAAATTGGTGGATTCAAAATATCTTAACCAAACCTCATTTGGTAAAATTCACACTACAACAAATTCGTTAATTTTAACACTTAGGGTTGTAATTTTTTTATATTCCTAATACGGCTTCGTGTTTGTTTATACCACGCGGTGTTCCTTAACACCATTCGGTTTCGGTGTCCCTTAGCACTAAGGTGTGTCAAATTGAACGTAATAACACAAGTTCGTGTTAGGTAGATGAGAGGGGGAAGGTATTTCACCAGTTATGGGTGTAAAATCTTAGCCATGGAATCAGTTGTGCGTGTGACGTGTGACCCGACCGCGTGGCGTGTCTAAAAGTGATGCTATCGACCGCTAGATTGACGGATTTTAAATTATCTGTCTGTTCTGATTGTTTTGATGCCTGCTGATTGGCTCAGACTTAGTTGGGACCTGCTTGTGCTTGTGAAAACAGGCCTATCTAACTAAATCGCTGCGTGTAGCAACGTTTGAAGTTTATATTTTTGTCTCACACGGACAATTCTGTAAGGCAACAGTTACTTAAGTACATTGTATGAGAATTTGTACGAAATAGTTTGAAGTTGAAATAGCTTAAAGCATTTCTCGTGTTTGTGGTTAGGTAAACTTTTCTTACGAATTCCTACGATATTATAGATATTAGTTATTTATGTACCAAGGCACTGAAGTTCAACTTTTTATGACTCATGTGGAGTTTAGTTGCTGAGGCCTCTGGCCAAGGCAAATAAACCACATGAGTCATAAAAAGAACTTCAGTGCCGAGGTACATATTATATTTTTCTTGAAATCGAAAAAAAAAATGTTTTATTAGGCAAGAAAATAATAATAAGGGATCACCCGTCCACGAACCGACTACGCGCAGCGTTGCTTGACTTTACCGATCGCTCTACCTAGGACAAGTATAATGATGTACGGCACCTTCTGACAGAAAAACCAAACTGCTGCTTCTTGTGCAGCCTACACAACAAATCTATTGATTTTCAAATTTACTAAAATATGTATACTGAAGGATTGCGCTTCTATAGGAAACAATTTCTCAATGTGTACGAAAAGTTAAATGAGCCTTTATCGGCCGGGTTTTGAATATTTGGTCACTTTTGACGGGCGATTTCTCCGCGTCTGACGTTTGATGTTTACATCTCGCCAAGGCCTACTTATTGAAAAAATCGTACAATAATGGGCTACATTATTGTACGATTTCTGTGCTTTTAATGACGATTTTGGGACATTTTAATGCCGATTTCAAGAAAAAAATTTTTATATCCAAATAATTTTGGCTGTGAAAATTAATATTTATTTATAGCTTTAAGAAAGAAAATGTTGATATTTTTATACCTATTTGTAAGGAATTGTTCAATCAATTGAAATAAAGTATTTTTCTTGAAATCGGCAATGTCCCAAAATCGTCATTAAAAGCACATAAATCGTACAATAATGTAGCCCATTATTGTACGATTTTTTCAATAAGTAGGCCTTGGCGAGATGTAAACATCAAACGTCAGACGCGGAGAAATCGCCTGTCAAAAGTGACCAAATATTCAAAACCCGGCCGATAAAAGCCCATTTAACTTTTCGTATACATTGCGAAATTGTTTCCTATAGAAGCGCAATCCTTCAGTCTACATATTTTAGTAAATTTGAATGTCAATAGATTTGTTGTGTAGGCTGCACAAGAAGCAGCAGTTTGGTTTTTCTGTTCGAAGGTGCCGTACGTCATTATACTTATCCTAGGTAGAGCGATCGGTAAAGTCAAGCAACGCCGCGCGTAGTCGGTTCGTGGACGGGTGATCCCTTATTATTATTTTCTTGCCTAATAAAACTTTTTTTTCCGATTTCAAAAAAAATATAATATGTACCTCGGCACTGAAGTTTTTTTTATGACTCATGTGGTTTATTTGCCTCGGCCAGAGGCCTCAGCAACTAAACTCCACATGAGTCATAAAAAGTTGAACTTCAGTGCCTTATTACATAAATAACTATTCTTTACTTATAGGTACCGTTTATTTAGACCAAGCACATATTATGCCTGGTTCATACAGCTTCTTTATCTTTTAGTTTTATTTTATTTTTACAAATAACACATTTCCTTAATTTGAACTTATAAATGACATTTGAAATTTCTTTAAAATAAAGTATATGTAAAACTATAAGATAGAAAGAAGAAGAAAATGGGAATACAAAATAAAATAAATTACACCATTTTGACCAAATTGCGTGTAAAAGTTACACAACACGGTGTTAATCTTACACAACGCCGTGTTAAATATTCACACCAGCATCCAGCATAGTTCTTATTGACACCAGAACTTTGGTGAAATTGACCAAAAAAGAAGGTGTATAATTTACCAGATATGGTGTGGACTTATATAGACCACTTTTCGTGTCAAATTTAACACAGGATTTTTTACTGTGTAAACTACAATAACAACGAGAGACAAACAGTGTAGCTCACAAAAAGAAAAGACAACCGGTGTGTATTTTACTCCCCCTCTTCGACAACAGCAACAATATTTTTTACGACGGACAGTATGGTATTACAAGCTGAATTTTATTAGTTTTTTTAAATAAACTATCTAATAAATACCAGATTGCGTTGTGGCATTATTATTTTATTACACCGCAAACTCGTTTATATGTATAGTAAAGAAAGCAAGGCATACTTTTCAAGTTTTAGTGTTTTGTCTGACATACAAGGAGAAAAAAAATGTGGATCGGAAGTAGCTTTACATTGCAAGACATTAAAACAAAATATTGAATTTTTAATATGGTGGCTTATACAGGGTGTCCGGCAAGTATGGACCAATCCAGGAAGCAGGTAGGGGACGTCAAAATATGCATGGTGTTTCATATAAATATTTTTCCTAAGATGCTCATTAACGGAGATATGGGATCCCAACAGGACAACTTGCGATTTACCTTTTCGGTTGAAATTTCCAAACTACCCCTTATAATGAAATGAAATTTTGTGGGTTGGTAAATAGTGTAAGGGCAAATAATGTAGTGATACACATATTATTTTGCTTTGTGAGAGAAGCCAGAGACGGACTGGTTCCATCATTTAAGGGGCCAAAAATTTGATACAAGTCATTGTACATAGACTAAAATGCTGCTATTGTTCGGTGATTCGAACATGTATCTAAAGAAAAGGTACTTTACATTTAATTCGACAAAACAAGATGTTTTCAAGATAATTAAATTTTTGCGCAATTCAATTTAACAAAACCACGTATTTGTCCGGTTTAATATCAAGGAAACGGTTGGAGGTATTATACTTCCGATGTGCAATTTGCTTCTCTTTCGAACTGCATCAAAACATATCAGATTACCTAATTTAAAAAAAATATATTCATTTGCGGATATAGTGTGAGATTCAAAAATTAACTACTTTGGTTTTGTTATAGTATCACCTAATATTCAAAAATACCTTTGGCCACCATTTTTTTGAAGAAATGTTTTTTGATATAGGTACCTATATTATTGGCAGTACGCGGTATATATACCGTCAGATAGTGACAGATTTAGGTGCCCCATTTTCGCATACTAGCCTCGAAGAGGGTTGAAAAGTACATCGATGCTGAGTAGAATGAAGGGAAATTTACGAGTGTCCCCTGGGTATAAAATATGGAAAATTCTATTTTTCTATATAATATATATAATATGTTAATTACGTAGGTATAATATATTCTTTTATGTTTTTCGGCCTATTGACGATGTACCTTTTCATACATTCGATGGGCTTGTGTGTAAAAATCGGTCAAAATCCCTTATTTGAACCCTTTGGCCACTTGCAACACTCAAGCCTTTGGTTCTATTAACTAATCATTTTGTGAACACTGCTTGCGTGAAAATATGGTCAACAGACACCATTTATTTCCGTTAAGGAAATTCGAATTTTCCATATGTTATCCCCAAGGGCCACTCGCAAAGTTCCCTTCATTCTACTCAACATCGATGTACTTTTTAACCCTCTTCGAGGCTGAATCTCTCACTATCTTATACGGTCTAATACAGGGACTCTTTAAAGTAAGGGGACCCAGCATTATACTTTCCAAAGTGAGGCCTATTCTTTTATCATTCTAATGGTTATCAGTGATGCCAAGTATGCCATTTTATTGGAGAATCTATGAATATAACAGGTACTTTGATTGATGACTTCTAAAAATTTGAATTGACAATGTTGTGTCTACAAGTGAAGAATATGGCAACTGTCAAATGAAACAAATTTATTATGACCGCATTATCTTTAATTGACACACCTGAGTATCTGGAAGTTAGAAAACTTTAGAATCTATGGCACTGGCATGTCACATAAAACCTGATGGCAGTTGGACACTGACATATATCATAACCAGCCCCCTTGTGGTCTCCTTGGAGTCTACAGAAAACAAACTTCCCCTCAGGGCTTCACTTTTCCTATGTCATAGACTGTGACATGCTGGGTCCCCTTATTTTAAGGAGTCCCTGGTCTAATAACATTCTAACCAAGACAGGTCAATTATTTTTCTTTCGCCTGTAGTCATTTTTTTATCATTAGTAGTAGTTAATTTATATGAATCTTATTATACCAAGTAGTTCGAAAGTGACATCCTAAAAGGTAAATTGCAGATTGAGACCCTATATCTCCGGTAATGGACATCTTAGAAAAAATATTTACATGAAACATCCTGTATGTTTTGACGTCCCCTACGTGCTACATACTTACCGGACGACTTACGAAAACTATGGCCAAATATCGAAGAAATTCAAGGAGAAAAATAAAATTTTAAATCGTCCTAATTGTTTTTTATTTTTTGACATAGTTTTGTTTTATGGGTTACCTACCGTATAATTTTGACTATCTTCTCGAAAATTAAACAGTACGTGAACATGTTTAATTATGTGTGTTGGTGTTTTGTAAAGCAACATGTCCTATTTAATTGTCACACTTGCCTATTTGATCCGTATTTACTACAAACATTTAAGAAAAAATATTGGTAATATTTATGGTTGACATAAGATCGAGTTACCCAAAGAAATAAATGTACAGTGAAAACGTTATGACGTTGGTAATGACATCCCTAATGCAATTTTTCATATGGGGTTGTCTAAACAGGAAAGTTTAATCAACAGCTTTACAAAATGTGTAAAAATAAAAAAGGAATCTGCAGCAGCTGATATGCAGAAACTGAAAAGATGAAATTTTAATACTACAATATTTTGTTATTGTCATTATAAGATAATATTAGGCATTACCTGTAAAATTTTACTTAAATTGTAAATATTAAGTATTTTGATTTTATTTTCATAACAGAAAAGAATGTCGACCAGTTTCGCATTTTTGTTATTATTTAAAATGACAATTCTAGATTCGACATTCGATTAAGCGCATAATATATAACTTTATTTTGAAAGCGTGATATTTCTACTTTAATTTAACGTCATAATTGATTGTTTATTTCCATATGGGTTAACTAGATCTTATACCAATCACAAATATTACCAATAATAATTGTTGTATTGTATTCTAATATTTTTCTAGTGATACAACTTCAAATATGCCTTTAGTTTACAAAAAAATACTGTATCTACTGAATCTCGACAATAACAGTCCAAACTCGTTGTCTGGGTTACTACCTTTATTGTTTAGCCTTCACAAATAAATTTGTCAGATGCTGTCACTGACCAAGAATATTCTATCAGCTCCAAAAAATCACACTAAAAGCGCATTATAACCTTCAACTTAATTCCCAGGGCTTATATACTCAAATGGAAGACTGGAGACTACTCTAGAATATTCCTGGTCAATGGTAGATGCACAAATCATACAGTTCTAGCAAATTCCTAAAAACTTATAGAAGCTCTACAGCGAAAACAATGAAAACTATAAGAAAATGTGGGGGGCCTCAGGCCAACAAAGATGTGACGGAAAATGCCTCTAAACTAATCATAAAAATTATAAAACTGTAAGTCGAATACCCAAACTTAAAATTTATCTGCTAAATATTTGAGTAGGTACGTTAGAAAATGGTGCAAACGCGGCATTTTTCGCTACAATACAATCGGATTAACAAAAAATAAGCCGTTATTTTTGGAAAACTTATTTTGGGATTTTGGTTAGTTTAATAGGCTGAAACTTGAATTGTGACAATGGGAGTGGCGACATCTGTCAAAAACTTGCGCAATAGTTGCTAGGCAACACTTTTGTAACTACCAACGAAACTATCAGGACACCTCGATCATTTGACTTACCTAGCTGCGCTTTACAAGCAGGAACGAACCTTTACCAATCCCCGGATGCCCATTAACATTGAGTTTGGTTTGGCTTGGTTTTATGAAACACCCTGTGTAGGATTTTGAATCAGGGTTTTAAAACTTGACTGATTTCAAGATTTGAAACATTTTTCATATCAAACAAAATAGGGGTCGCGGTGGCGATGTTCAGAGCATCGGTAACTATTTAGACTGGTTCGAAACGAGATCGACTCAGGCTGCATGCACATGTCTTTATAGAAAAATACTGCTGATGGCAACGGAGACAAAATAATTGCTCCCCTCCCTTGCACAAGCATTAATTTGCTTCTGGGGTACTCCTTGTTTGGAGTTTTCTGAGGTTGAGAATAATTAATATTTTAATATATAAAATTAAGTTAATACGTAAATACCCGGTACATTTCGTAACTGCAAAGCGTTTTGCGCGCTCTTTTCTGGTCTTATAGCCTAAATTACTATTTCCATAAAAAATGATAAAAAATATCATTTTTAAATAAAGCACAATGATAGGGCTTTAACATTTTACTTTGCCAGGATTAAGCACTTTTTGTACCATATAGGTACGTCTCGATTGTCTGTTCTGAAGTAAGGACAACTCAACAAAACGCTTTAAATCATAATTGAGGCAATAAGAAAATATACTGCGAACCGGGAATAAGAAAGCAAGCCAGTAGTCACGTTCCGCTGTAACTGAGTATCCCAGTCAAGTCAGAAACAATTTTTGACTGGAGTAGAAGAACTATTAAATACAAATTTAAAGACCCGGACAAAACGAAAATTAATGAAATGTTAAAATATATGAGCCTCTTTTTTGCACTTTTGACTTTAGAGTCCCTTGGATTGTTTCATATTTGATCCCTATTATCATTATCTAATAGATACCATCCTATAAAGGGCGATATTCTACTCACCAAATTATAAGACCCGTATTTTTTTCTATTCTCGCACTAGTCTTATTAAGGAAAATATATGGGCCCTTGAAATTGGGTAAACATTTTAAATTGTCATCTATAATAATTGAAGACCCTGGCTTAAAAAGGCTATGAGCCACATTTGGCATATTTTGAGAAAAAGAGGTTTAAACATATATTTAAATATGTCAAATCCAGTTTAAAAAATATTTTATTTTTAAAGTTCTAGGAACACAGGAATTAGCACCTATTGTGCTTTATGTAAAGTCCGATAGTAAAAGGATGCACTATATTAGTGTTAAAGAGGTTTATTTTAAAAAAAAATGTGGCTTGCATCCTTATTACACCAACATAAACCTCCTTTTATTTGTGTAACTTGAGCCAAGATTTCGACGTATTTGGTGTCTTTTCAGGTGTTGTCAAATGAACACGGCGTTTTCTAGGTAAATAATCATAACATTTGAAGTTTAGAAGTACGATTCAAACAAGTCAAAATTAAATAAGAAAAATAATTTCGGTAAAAGGCTGTATGCCGCAGAAATTTAGGAGTAAGCCTCAAACAAGTCAAAATTAAATAAGAAATAATTTTGGTAAAAGGGTATATGCCACAGTAGGATAAACTCCTGCCTGTTGTGTATCAGGATAACGAAGAACTGTCACTACTATCACTTGCAACATAGTCCCTGTCCTTTATACTATCATCCGAATCCCACAGATTCTCATTATCATCCTCCAAGCCACTAGAAAAATAATAATTTTCGCGAGACGGTCTAGCTTGTTGAGCATCCATATCGGTGGCTTATAGCTTTATTCTGAAATTTTTGCCGGTAAAATAGTAATATGAATAAGGTCATTTTGATACGGTGGCGCCATCTGTTAACTAATAGTTGAAAAATTAATTCTGTGGCTTCTACCCTCTTTAAATATTAAGTTAAATCAGAAATCTCAATATTAGTGTACTTGTGGCTTACACCCTTTTTAAGCCAGGGGCTTCAATTATTAGAGAACATTTCGGATGCTATTTTTGTGAAGAAAAATTCATGTCCGGAAAACAAAAGTCACGCAGTAGAATACCTCGTCAATCCAACCTAAACATTAAATATTTTGCAATGCTACTTACTTCTACAAATCTGGCTAAGCATGAAAATCTCCATAGAATGCCTGCCGATATGAACCAATTAAATGCATTTTTAAAATATCCACATTAACGAATTTAATATAGGAGCTCCATTTGTATTATAAAATACGCAAGCCGGAAATCGCCCTGCGTGGAGTAACCAAGTTTTGACACAATATATTGATATCTGACACGGCGAGATAGGTGTCAGTATAAGATACTTTTTCGAGGTATTATGCTTAGCTGTGTGGCTTGTAGCACTTCCTTGACGACTAAACCTAAAATGTTTGAGGATAATACCTAATCCATCGGTAAGTAATTTTGTAATTTAAATTAACTTTTTAGGATATGCACCAAAGTGGCATACCTACTCGGTACCTGCTTGGAATTGGAAATTTAAAATTAGAATTGCCGTATTATCAAGGATCCGGATATTCTATGCGTTGCGGTATTTTGAGGAGATTTAGAGCCATTTTTTCCAGATTGTTTATTAACACACACCATAAGAAACCGAAAAATGTTACGCACAACAGAAAATAAATCATTCTAATAAACATAATAAACTCAATGAAATTCAACAATTATTAAAGGTGGCTTAATGCAGCATTATCGCTTCTCTATCACTCCATTATCATTTTATCGAGCAGATTATAGTAGATTACAAAGATAAAAGTGGGTTTATCTTCTAGTGAGATAGTAGTGAAGTTTTAAGAAAATGAAAACTGCCTAAAAACCTTGTGCATCAAGCAACATTATGAACATTTATATTTTTATTAATGATAATGAAACGGCAGTGAAGTGACAATACGTAGAAACAAACGTAATAAGTTCAATGAAAATAAAAAACAGTTAAACGCAAATTGCTTTAGCGAATAAGTACGTAGAAATAAATATAATATAATGAATAAAAATAAGAAATATCACTTACCCTCTAATTTCTTTAGTTTTGTCTGAGCCTTTGGCGCCATTATTCTATCATTGTGAATATTTCGATAATTATCCAGATATATGGTTGTCAGTGTAGCCAAACGTTTTACAATTAACTGATGATAGAATACATCGCAAGGGCAATTATTTCCTTCTGTTACAACGACATATTTTGCAGAATTTTGAGACAAATTTCCACTAGTTTAACAAATCTGTAATTACGTAATGCCCCTGTTTTTTTTTTCAATTTAATGATGATATACGGCTTGGATACCTGAATTGCGCTAAAAACTATATACGAAAGGTTATCAGTTATCTGCATATGAGGATTTGTAGCTGTATATGCACGAACACCGTGCCGTAAAGCCGCGTGCCTCGGTACGCCTCGACTGAGAACTGAGAACGTGAACGAGGCGTTTGGCATGGCCTGACAATGTGACGTTGCAGCGGAGGGGATGGCTGCAGGCCTTCTGTCCCGTGTGCCTCGGTTAAGCCAAAATTTCCTCCTTCCCGGGGTTTTTATACAATTTTGATCGCTGAATATTTATACTAGCTCAGAAAATATATTCAGAACCGAAAGCTCCTTAATCACAGCTGTCAAATGGACTTCAAATTTTAAGCATGGCAATTAAATTTATTAGTGTTGGTAAAATATTTATAATTTTTCTAGTTCATTTATTCCTAAGAACTTTGGTTGGTTGATTTCACAATGAAATGCCATTCCAGTCCGAATGGATTGGAAATTTGGTACCCAACTTTTCTTAATAAAAATTTTCGCTATCTTTAACGGAATAGGCACTTCATCTACAATGAAAGTAAATAAATGGTCGCTGTCGCCGCCATCTTCATTTTTCAAAAACGAAATTAGTTTCCAGTCAAGCAAGTCAGAACCTCAAACGATCAAATTTGAACTCGAAAATTTTTTGTCTTTTACACCTATTGGCTCACTTATCCTGGGACACCCTGTATGGTTCGATTTATCACTCACCTGTTAATTCCTAAGGGAGGCCGCGTGATATATTCCGGGAAGCCCTCCGAACGGGGAAAAGCGGATTGATGTTTACTGAAAGAAGAACAAAAGAGGGTGGAGTATTTAAGATACGTGCGGCTCGGCGAAATCGGGAGATTCTGATGGTTTATTCATCCGAGAGCGAATATAATGGTTTTCAATTACTTTGCTTTGATACTCCGGAGGCTCTAGGACTCCGGAAGCGTCCCTCTTAATCTCTGACAGACTTTACAAATGCACAAAATGGCATTCTCTAGGTTCTCTAAAATTTGCGAGGTGAGTTCTATTAAAAGATATGATTTCTTTATTTTCGGCCACGGACATAGGCGTTGCAATTATTATTATTTAGGAAGAGACATCTGCAGGTTGTTGCACCCCCATACAATTTTTATTCTTTTCATTGGCCGCATTTCATTTCTTTCGTCAAATGGATCTTCCTACAGCTATCCGAGGCACATACTGGATCTTTTAAAAAATCTGTACAAATTTTTAGCATACTGTTTGTCTGTTTGAGTTTCATTATACTTTCATTGAATAGAGGGCAAAATTATCTTTCCAAAATATACAGGGCGCTTAAAAAACAGTGTACTTGCTTCTAGGGCTGATATAGAACATCTAAAAATGAGATGAAAATTTAATATAAAGGTGGGGTCAAACTTTAAATGAATCTATGCAAAAGTAGCTTCCTTCAATAAAAAATTGTAACTCGCAAAGGTAAATAGTAAGAAAATGGTAAATTTCGGCTATGGGGTAATTCGATCTAATATGGGAATCGCTGTGGCCGAAGAGTACAAAATTTCCTTCAACAAGCGTAAATAAAAACTTCAGTGCGAGGTACATATTATATTTTTTTTGAAATCGGAAAAAATGTTTTATTAGGCAAGAAAATAATCATACGGGATCACCCGTCCATGAACCAACTGCACGCGGCGTTGCTTGACTTTGACGATCGCTCTACCTAGGTCAAGTATGACAAGACAAGGCGCCTTCGAACAGAAAAACCTAACTGCTGCTTGTTGGGCAGCTTCCATAACAAATCTATTGATATTAAAACCTACTAAAATATTTATACTGAAAGATTGCGCTGCTATAGGTAACAATTTCACAATGTGTACGAATAGTTAAATGGGCCTTTATTGGCCGGGTTTTGAAAGTTTGTTCACTTTTGACCGGCGACGGCTCCGCGTCTGACGTTTGATGTTTACATCTCGCCAAGGCCTACTTATTGAAAAAACGTACAATAACGGACTACTTCAGTGCCGATTTCTGAGCTTTTAATGACGATTTTGGGACACTTCACTGCCGATTTCAAGAAAAAACATATATTTAAACTAAAAATCAAGTAAAATTTTCGTTTTGAACAGTTTCGCAAACAGTTTTTTCTAAATATTTCCAAAACGAGCAAAGATAGAGTTCTGGAATTTGGTATGCTATATACCTGCGAGAAAAAATCATGAAAAAAGCACACACACAGAGTATTTCTAACCCCTTGCCCCCCCCCCCTCCCATTTGGGACGCTTATGATGAAGAATGTCAAATAACTCTACCTCTGTGAATGGCAAATCTCACAGCTAGGTATATCACGTACCAAATTTCTGAATTTTATCTTTGCTCGTTCTGAAAATATTCAGAAAAACCGTTTGCCACGTGTCCATTTCGGGGGATATATAGTTAGGAGGCATTTTTGAGACCACGTTTATAGGATTTTTTAAAATTTTTTGTATCGCAGAACGCTCTGGTATCTATAGGACTTTCCTTGAAAAAATTACAGCTTAATCTCACAAAGTAGGTGCTCTGTAAGGGAGTTGTGGGTTCGCTTTCGCCATGTGTCATTGTTTTCAGTTTCTCAAGAGGGCGGCGACTTGTTTCGAAGTTCAAATACGAATTTATTGTTTTAGTCTTGTTTCCGAGTCTCACCAATAGGTATGTTTGATTTCTGAATATGAATGGCAAGTCCATTGAATTTTTTAATTGGGTTTTTCGCCAAAAAAAACTGATTAAAAGACAACTTTCTCAAGTTTCTCAAGTTGATCTTTGAGAAAGGTGGAAGATTTATTGTCCGAAAGCTCAGAAAACAAATTTGTTGAAGTTATTTTTTGAGTTACACATTCAAAGTTTCATTCATTTACTGTTGAGAATTTATTAATTTTCCAGGTAACTTTAAAAAGTTGTCTTTTAATTGGTTTGGTGGCAAAAAAACCCAATTAAAAAATTCATTGGAACTGTTTGCGCCACAAATAAATTTTAGAAAATATGAATGGCAAGGTTCCGAATCCATTTATTTTCGATTGTGGTTTCAACTGACGTCACTATAAACGCTGATGCGACAAACAGAAACCTAAATTCAGATTATGTCAGAGAGGCTGATGGCCACTGCAGGCAAAATTTTCGCCTCGCTAATCAAGAACATTTAATCCCATTTTAGCCGGACAAAGGGCAAATTATGGTATACTTGAAGATAGATAATTTAATATCTCAGTTTGTATGTAGCTGAATGGGCTCCGCTCCGCTCTGATTTTCCAGTTAAGTGAGTTAGTACAAGCGTACGACAACACCAGACGGTATCTTTCTTGTCTATGTTTACAGGCAGGTTAAAAATTCATAATTCGTGTTTTAGATATATTTATTTATTTACTAAACGGTGCAACAGACAGGTCAATATTGAGAAGATACCTAATTAATTCGACAAGGAAACTATAGTAGAGCATTTAATCCTACATGAGGTATTAAAATAGTTATTATTTACCTAACAATAAGTGCGGCAAGGGAGAAAATACATTTTCCGTGTTAGTTACAATTTTTTTCCTACAGCCATCCATGATGCCATGAAGCGGAAAAGGACACATTGCCGCGCGCTTGTAATGAAAAACTAATGTATAACCGTTGACTGACGTATTTATAAAGACTTCTCACAGCTATAGCTTTATGTCCTAGAAAGCAGATGGCTCTGATGGCTAACAATGTATTCTGCATTGTATTTTATCTCCGGAAAGCGCATGGTGAGCCAAAAATGTGTCAGACGTGACAGCCGTGAGCAGTCTTTAATAATATATCAATCAACGGTATAACTTTTAATTCAAGTATCCTATGGACATCTTTCTTTCACGCTGACGCTCTTTTAGGTCTTTAAACTTCTTTATTCACCTATTATCAGGGGCGGATGGGCCTACTTTGGGAGATTTCCCAAAGGGCCGGTTGTTTCATGGGTCCGATGGGCCGGTCCAGTCCTGGACAATAAACCAAATACGCGTGGCGCGCGCCCGCGCGGTACCGTTTACTGGCATTTACCTAATATCCGATTTTCTCTTGGGCCGGTAGGTACTTACGATTTTCCCGGGCCGGTTTATCCTCTCCCATCCGCCCCTGCCTATTATTATTATATATTCAGTACTTTTATGTACAAGGTGATCATTTTTAGACGCCCAGCCTCTGTTGGTGGAAAATGGTTAAAGATATGGAGATATTATTATATATGGAAAATTATATGTATAAAGGAATAAATTGGCCCATTTAGCGACTCTGCAAATACCACGCTAGGAGTCAAAAACGCATTAAAATTTTAATTTTTGTTAATCGCAAATGACGTAGCGTTCTCAATGATTTTATTTTTGGGGATATTCCCCCGACCCTTTATTTGTTTGAAAGATCTTCAAACCGCGTCTTTTGACCTTGTTACCGTTGTCAACATGTAAATCCAGGACCGGTTATACTTTTTTTAAACCCCCAATTTTCACCCAAAATTGTACCAAATTTTAATAAAAAATATACAGGAAGTTCTGTTCTACAGGGAGCCAAAATTTAGCAACATAGAAATTTTAAAGGCGATAAGGGGGCAGCTCCGGAAGGAGCCCCTAAAAACTGATCTATCCACTAATATTAATTTTTGGAAAATATTAACGCTATTAGGCTGAAAATCGGTGTCGACCAAGCGATTTGTAAGATTTTTATTTCAGGAAACAATTAGCAGATTGTGAGGAAATTATTAAAACACCCCGAAAAATGCATTTTTTTGTAAAATTTTGTGCGTTTATTTGAAGTGCCTTTAGTTCCTCTTTTAAACTCGTATAGAGCTAATTATTACGAAAAATATTCACTTCTATTGTTGAGTATATACTTTTGTACACTCTGTTACTGCGAATTAAGATTTGTGATTTTTTGTATTAACCTATTATGTGCCACTTTTTTTTATCTTCCCTGCATATTTTGACCAATTTTTACGGCTTTTGCCTGCCGGTTACCTATGTGTTTGTAGGTTTGTAGCAGATAGCGTCAATTAGATAACTTTATTTAGATCAATTTTTCTGAAGTTAATTTACGCTTAATTCAACACTAGACTAAAATCGATCAATTCTTACGCCTGCCGTAAATAAAACCACGTGTTCAATGACGTTCCGCGACTGGTCGATAGGCTATAAGATATCATCCGACTCGGCAACAGGGACGTACTCGATCGCAAAAGTGTATTTACGCGGTTTTACATTGTTGTTTTCAGCTATTTAGACACTGCCACAAATAATTTTATCAATGTTTTGAACCATTTTAATTAAGCCAATAATAATTTTCCGAAATATTTTGATGTAAACAATTGTATAACTAAAATTAAATAACGGTAGGTAGAAAAACTTAAAATAAAATTTATATATCCCAGCTTTTTCTTATAATTTGGCATCTTAGACAAAATTTGGGTACTTCCATATTTTATTACCACATGTAGGTATGCGAATTCTTATCGCCGCCACTGCCTCAAAACAGTTGAATGGTCAACGAGACCAACACAGAGTATTGGTGTGCAAAGATCCAATAACAAATATGCAACCTGTATTTTCTCTGTGCCAACCCTACTCTATGGCATATTTTGGAAGCTGCAAATGTGAGGGTAGAAAATGATTGTAAATTATTTTAAATAATTATTGTAAATAAGTACTATAGATAAAAAATATTTTGTTAACATTTGTCTTGAATTTAATTCCTCTTGCTCATGTTCAAAATAAATAAATTATAAAAAACTAAAAATCCGACTCAAACCCTTATAAGAACAGTCGTAGAAAAAGTATAGTGTATAACTCGCAAGGAATGTTCCGAATGCGCTTCCGTGCTAGTTGTACAATATACAGAGTGATTCAGTTTTATTCTGCGACACTTCAACAGGTGATAGAAAACCAAAAAATAACCGCACTTTCTTCTATAAACTATATCACTTTAAGGCCTTATCAAAAAGTTACAGGGTGTTAAAGTGGTAAGAAATATGTGGAATTTATTGAATATTTATTAAACTAGTTGAGATATTTAAGTCATATTTGGTACACGTTATAACGGTATGGGTATAATTAATATATTAATTAGTATATTGTTTTTGGAAAAAAAAATGAACCACCTTGTATAGCAATAAAATGTATTCAATTTCTTATGTAAATTTTAATTTTAAACAAAAACGTTCTCTTAGAATTTTTTCATATGTGTCATGGTTTCATAGCAAATTTGATTTCTTCGTATTATTTCAGGGTAGGTACTTCTGAAAAATTAACTTAAAACTTCGCTCCATAAGCAACACTCAAAGCAGAAAAAATGTGTTTCTTACTTTAAATAGAGTAACTTTTCCCAATAAACTTACCCATTCAAGGTTTTACTTTTCATGATACAGAGCGTAACATTAATTGTATCTTCCTTAAATGTATTAGACCCTGTATCTTCAAAAGTATAGCCTTAAATAGGTAGGTAAGTTTATTGGAAAAAGTTACTTTATTTCAAGTAGCAAACACATAATTTTCATTTTAAGTGATACTTATGGAGCAAATTTTTTAGATAATTTTTCAGAAATACCCCGAAATAATAAAAAAATCAAATTTGCCACGAAACCATGACACATACAAAAAATTACCAAGAGGGCATTTTTGTTTAGAATTAAAATTTACATAAGAAATTAAATACATTTTATTGCTATACAAGGTGGTTCATTTTTTTTTTCTAAAAACAATTATACTAATTACCTACTTCTACGCCACTGGTTGTTCAAGGTGTTCAAGGGTTAACAGGTTTTATGCTAACCCATGCCGTTATAACGTGTACCAAATATGACTTAAATATCTCAACAAGTTTGGTAAATATTCAATAAAGACCACATGTTTCTTAAAACTTTAACACCCTGTAACTTTTTAATTAGGCTTTAAAATGATAAAGAAAGTGCGGTTATTTTTTGGTTTTCTATCACCTGTTGAAGTGTCGCAGAATAAAACTGAATCACCCTGAATACCTACTAACAAAAATAACTACAGAGTAGGCAAAATGTATATTGCCTCACTACGTATAAATAGATCACGAACTTGTTTGATATTATGTACCAACTCAAAAAAGATGTAGGTACAGGGTGATCCAAACTCGACGCCCCAGGCCTACAGCGGAAACACAAAAACTCAAAATAAAATTTCGAAAAGGGGTTCTTAAATGGAACAACTTTTGTAGGGAAAGATTTTCTGTATTTTTTATTGTTCAAAATATACAGGGTCAAATATGTAAAAAACATTTTTTCTAATCATTTTTCGAAATCTAGATAGCTATGGAAACAATTGATAGTCAGAAATTATTTAAGAGTATGTTAGGGTGCCTTGCGCACCTTTAAATTTATTCAACTGGAATATTAAAAAAAAAATTGTAACAAAGAATAATAACAAACAAGTTAGTAACAAGCACAATTCAGAAAATTAAAAAATATTCCAGTTGAATAAATTTAAAGATGCCCAAGGCACCCTAACATACTCTTAAATAATTTCTGACTATCAATTGTTTCCATAGCTATCATGATTTCGAAAAATGATTAGAAAAAATTCCATGTTTCTTTACATATTTGGCCCTGTATATTTTGAACAATAAAAGATACAGAAAATCTTTCCCTACAAAAGTTGTTGAGAATGATAAGGACTTTCAATATATAGAGAAAAACTGGTATGTTTCTGGGAAAATAATATCGATGACGTCACAGCGGCCATTTTCCCAAACATCAAAAAAGCTAATTTTCGGACACAATTGGACCGTATGTCCCATTTAAGAACCCCTTTTCGAAATTTTATTTTGAGTTTTTGTGTTCCCGCTGTAGGCCTGGGTCGTCGAGTTTGGATCACGCTGTATATACCTAATCAAAATCTGCTTTACGTTCCAAGTTTTTTTTTTACAAAAAAATTATCATGTTGAAGCAACTGCATTCAAAATACCTATAGATAAACTGAACCTATAGTTATTTACCTACATGGAAAGTCTCTGTATTAGTTTACAGCCAGCGATGAAAAAAAAAACAGGGGTCTTCCGGATCAAATCTGAACACCCTGTGTATTTTTTCCAGACCTGTTTATTCTATTTTATAATAATTCCAGGGGCTATATATTTTATAAGTACCTAATTCGCATAAGTTCACTTCCCTCAAATAGTTTTCAAATACATCAAACTCTGATAGTACCTTAATCATACGTATTCAGTTTCTGTGTTCATCCAGCTTGCCGGTTTCATTTATTCGATCAATTATGCCTCAGCTGAAACGTAGTTACTGACCTGGATATGCAATACCTACCATAGCTATAAATACTACTTCTATATGAGATGAAATTTTCTGTAGGTTTGCACGATTTCAATATAGATTTATTGAACTTGGTGATTGCCGCTACTACTTTAATGAATCGTTCAAATTTCTATAGAGAATGCATTATGCATTTCGTTCGAAAAATAGTTTCTGAAGACTAAGAATTTGTCAAGGGTCCCAAATTCAAGAAGGTCACACATAAAGTTAATTATAGAGAATTCTCCATAAAAACAAATAAACAATGAACTATAAAAATTTAGTGCAAAATTTACAACCTACTGCTATAATGGAAGCTATACCATTGCCGTAAAACTTCCCATGCATTAAGCTTGGAGCAAATTTGTGGACCAAGGTAAAATCTGCCCTTAACACATTGATGACAAAAATAAGAACCTCATAAAAATAATCCAATTCGTACGTGAAAATATCAACTTAGTCTTTGGAGAATTAATTTTCTTTTTTTTGTAACTTAGATTTGAATATCTTTGGTCAAATCGTACAAGTATTTAAAAAATGTGCAACAAAAAAGTAAAATTTGGGATACCCTGTACTATTTCGGCCTGTAATAAATAATGCTATATTGAAATTTTTTCGTAGCCCTCCAGTTTTACTCAATGTTCACATTGATAGGACAACCCAACTTTCT
Source organism: Pseudeuparius sepicola (assembly GCA_963920635.1). Taxonomy (NCBI): domain Eukaryota; kingdom Metazoa; phylum Arthropoda; class Insecta; order Coleoptera; family Anthribidae; genus Pseudeuparius; species Pseudeuparius sepicola. Next base: position 22,154,403 of record OY987306.1, read on the forward strand.
ACACTTTTGCTTTGAATCTTGATTTTTGTTGCAAAATTGCACTTTTATCAATAATAAAAATAAAAATTACATATCTCTACATTAAGTACTCAGATAGCTACTATACACTAGAGTATGCTTGGACCAAATTTTAACTCTATCATTTCACTAGTTTTTTATGCAAAGTTCCGTTATTATGGTAAAAACATTTTGGCTCGCCGATCTGTTTCTAGTAACTACTGAGAAATGTCCGCTTGAATTGCCGTTACCACTATGCAGCTATCCATACGCGGAAGTAATTTGTGTGCCGATTGCAATTTTATGAATTTTGCAATAGTTTGTTGATATTGTACGTTGATGTACGTTGTATATTTTCCTTTCAAATTATCTTAAACAAGTTTATATGTATAATAAACTACTTGTTATTACGCGGTATGTATCTGATCAATCAGATCGAAGGCGGCTGCAGTACCTAAGTGTCGAAGAAGATGAACGCCTAACTTCAACGAGACCTATCAATCAGATGTTTTGTTTCGTGACCTTTCTCGATTTCTTCTTCTTTCTCGAAAATGGTCATTGACAGACCGAGGTTAAAAAGAGGACTTATTGTTGGGAAATTTTCAACGGTTTTTCTCTACATTCTTCAACACGAGGGGTATCTACGGTACTAAGTGTGAATTTACGCCTGCTTGATATTCATGCTGAAATCATAAATCTTTGATCAGGGTGCTTAATATTCACTTATTTCGGGTTGATTTATTGTCAAAAGGCTTCTATTGATTTAGTTTACCGCGCCGCGCTGATATTTTTGTGTATTTCATGTTCATAGAACCATGACGGGGGATCGTCGTTCGTGTTGGCAGCTATTGGTCCTGGCTGCGGATAAACAGGTATCTGGGGTGAGTATTTTTCAAATTATTTCTTTTGAATTTTGGCTTTGCCGTCTCTGTGGAAAATACCTCAGCTCCAAGAGGTTCGCTGGGCCTTTGGGGCCTCTAGCTGTCTACCGATCGCCTTATCAGAGGAGTTTTATTGTTATTTTATTATTATATTTTGCTGTGAAAAAGTTTACTGTTTTGAATCCATTAGCACGCGGTACCTACAGGGCGTTTCATCTTAAGTGCGAACACCCCCGTAAAATTTGTATTCTTCATCCGATTTTAGCCGCATTTTGTTCTAAATAAATTAAAAGTAAAAAAATATTTTTAAAAAAAGCTTTTATTTAAATGCGCTAAAAAGAATAAAATAATCTTTTCTTTTAAAACTTTTACTATCAACTTATAACGTCATTCCACAATTTATATGATATAAAAGCTTGTCGCGAGATTTAAGTAGTGGTATTTACTTAGTTTGAAAACTTAAATCTCGCGACAAGCTTTTATATCATATAAATTGTGGAATGACGTTATAAGTTGATAGTAACAGTTTTAAAAGAAAAGATTATTTTATTCTTTTTAGCGCATTTAAATAAAAGCTTTTTTTAAAAATATTTTTTTACTTTTAATTTATTTTGTAATTTTTAGTTTGGCCAGGTGTCTGAGTCTATTCATCTCAGTTAACGCATCATTGTTGCAAGGTCGTTTGCCGGTTAGTTTAGAACAGTCTAGCTCTTCAATGAGGAGACCTTCTAATGACCATCTTGGGTGTTCCGCCATGTTGGATTTAGAATGACGTCACACATATAATCATGCATTGTCATCCAAATTAAACGTGTGTGCAAAATTTCAGCTCGATCGGTTGAAATTTAACTAGTCCGCCATCTTGAGTGTTCCGCCATGTTGGATTTAGAATGACGTCACACATATAATCATTCATTGTCATCCAAATTAAACGTGTGTACAAAATTTCAGCTCGATCGGTTGAAATTTAACTAGTCCGCCATCTTGGGTGATCCGCCATGTTGGATTTAGAATGACGTCACACATATAATCATGCATTGTCATCCAAATTAAACGTGTGTACAAAATTTCAGCTCGATCGGTTGAAGATATCTGCTTCAAAATTGAGTTGCAAGATTCCACCCGAACAAATTACATACATACATACATACATACATACATACATACATTGCAAGTTAAATAAAAGCTTTTAAAATAGGCCACAAAAAGCTCTTTTTTTACGTTGGTGCAAAACTTCAGGTCCTAATCTCAATTTTCAAGGCCTACTACTAATTTTTTTCTAGTAAAAAATGACGAAAACCATTTAGCGATTTTTTTATTTGAAATCTTGTACCACAGCGTTAATCAGAACAACCTAAAACCCCCGTATACCGAATTTGAAAAAAATATATACAGGGAGTTCCTTTCTGCAGGGTGTCAAAGTTGACCAACATAGGAATAACGGCATCTGGAGAGTCAAGTGTGCCATGGAATCCCGTCAATACAGATGAATGATCAACAGGACTACTCAAAGTGTTGGTGTGCAAAGATTCAATACAAAAATGTACAGGGTCTTTTTCTCTACTCGATGTCAAAATACTGAATCTTTATTAAACTTTATACTGGTCAGCAGTGCTCTGGAATCATTAAAAAAATATTAATAAACACAAAAGCAATTTATTTATTTACATCATCCAACCAACAAATAAAAACAATTCAAATTGTTGGACCTTTATCAATAAAGTCACTGTCTAAGATGATACATTTTCTGTGCGTTTCCTGTTGTGGCACACCAGCCACCTTAACTTATACTTACTGACTGCAGGCTTCTGTATTTTTTAGACTTAGTTCGTTTATAATGTCTGGGGTGATTTTGATATACTCGATTTTTAACCTGTAGAAAGTTTAAAAAATTCATCATTTCGAGTTGCTACAGAGAAAAACACCTTGTATATTTTTTATTGGATCTTTGTACATTGACACTGTGACTGGTCCTGTTCATCATCCAATTGTTTCGAAGTAATTCCATGGCACACTTTTGACTCGCCAGATGACTTTAAAATTCCTATTTTGCTCAACTTTTACACCTTGCAGAATGGAACTTCCTCTATATTTTTTGTTCAAATTTGGTATGCGGGAATTTTGGTGTATCCTAATTAACGCTGCGGTGTCACATTTTAAATAAAGAAATTGCTAAATGATTTTCTTAATTTTTTACTAGAAAAAAATTCGTTGTAGCCCTTGAAAATTGAGATTAAGAACTGAAATTTTGCACCGACGTAAAAAAATATTATTTTTTAGAAAAAAAAACGGCTAAAATCGTGTGAAGAATGCAAATTTTACGGGGGTGTTCGCACTTAAGATGAAACATCCTGTATATCCGAGTACTTTATCGTATCGAATTATTCTTTTGCATTAAATCGGCTGCTTATTGAGTACTGTAGCGTAGAGAAGAAGCTCAACATTTTTTTGTATGTTTAAGTAATTTTTGATTTATAATTAAATTGATTTGTATTTATTTTTCTTAAAGTTTCAAGGGAATCAAGCATTGTAGGTATAGTTTGATGAGTTCAAATATAATATTTTTTAGTCAAGAATATCATGACTTGATTATTACTTTTTTTATTATTTGGGCTGTCACTGTGCACAGTATTATTGCAATATAAATTCAAACCTTTAACTCTAACTTTACTTAATAGATTATCTTTGTTAAATCACCAAGTTTATTATCTACGTGTTAAAACGGAAACTGCTCTCTTTTTTATCTTTCCATGTAACTTCGAGAAAAGGGAGGTGAATACCCAGTTGAGTACCACTGCACTCCAACAACTACCGGACCATTGGTATCTGCAGTCGGCATACCCACAAAATATATAGGTTAAGGGCATACCACTGAACCCCACTCGAAACTCACGACCTTGCTTCTAGCGAGAGCTAGCTGCGGAAGTTGTACCACGTTTCAAAGGAGCCTGAGTGACGTGTGGCTGTACATCTGTCAACCTTGGTCCTTCGTCGAAGTAAAGGTATCCCAATATACAGTGGTAGTCAAAGATTGCAAGAAATTTTTAAAACGAATCAAGTGTTCAAACAGTTAAAGTTTTATATAATGAACTTTCTAACTATAAAATTACATAAGAAATTGAATCCATTTTATTGCTATACAAGGTGGTTCTTTTTTTTCTAAAAACAATTATACTAATTACCTACTTCTACGCCACTGGTTGTTCAAGGTGTTTTATATTAACAGGTTTTATGCTAACCCATGCCGTTATAACGTGTACCAAATATGACTTAATTATCTCAACTAGTTTGGTAAATATTCAATAAAGACCACATGTTTCTTAAAACTTTAACCCCCTGTAACTTTTTAATAAGGCCTTAAAATGATATAGTTTATAAAAGAAAGTGCGGTTATTTTTTGGTTTTCTGTCACCTGTTGAAGTGTCGCAGAATAAAACTGAATCACCCTGTATAGATACATTGTAACTTAAGGTATTTGTTTTCACATCACCCTGTAAAAAGTTTATTAATTGTGCAATTTAGCCCGGATTTCTTTTAAATTATTGTAGAGCTTGATAAACTGCATTTTTTGAACAAAAATGATACCTTTCATACAAAAAAGGAACAAACTTTTAATAAATCATATTAACGATTTTTTAGAAAAAAATCTGTGCACGCAACTGGATTCAGCACCATTCAAAACGGCAAAACAATCTGAATTCAAATAGCTAAACAAAAGATTGTTTTATATCTCCGAAAATCTTAAAAAAGAAGGTGGTTATGAAAATTTTGTTTGAGGCATCTTTCATTTCATAAAAAAGTACCTACATAGAAATTCCGTTTTTCTCGATGTTTCCTATTTAAATTTAGATCAAAAGCGTGGAGTAAAAAATAGGACTTGTGAAACTATAAATTAAAGTACCTAACAGAAAATATGATAAATTTAATTGAAATCTAAGCCTTCAGAATTATCACAGCCATACCACAAACAAAAGTACCCAAAGATTAATAAATTAAATAGTACTTTCACCAATAACACTATCTAAATCTAAAATTTCATTAGATACTTATTATTAATTTCCATCATGTTTTCCTAGCAACCCTTATACTTTTTAGTAGTAGACAGACAGATAGATACCCCTGCGTCTGCACAGCGTCTGCGACACCTAATAGCTTACTAAAACTAACATGTATTTCATACAGTGATCTTTATTAAATTAACATCCCATCGAGGGCGCCATTTTCTGATTCTGCGAATCCTTTGCGACGAGAACGCCTTATTCCACGAAACATAATGAAAATCAGATTTTTAAAAACGTGATTTTCAGCTAAGCTTTTCCCACGTCCAATATAACTTATCTATACTTTTGTTCTTGTAACCAAGCAAGCTCCCATGTAACCTTGTCGAATTTTTGCTTTGTGCTCTATGATTGCCGAGGCACAAAACATTTAGCCCATCGCCATCCATCACTAAAGATCGCCACTCAGAGAAATAATTAAGGATAGAGGGAGTAAGAACAAAAAGTAAACAGAGCCAACATCTTTTTGAGTGATGCCACGTACTCCATTGTTTACAGCATTTCATTTCAAACAAGTGTAGTTATTAATTTCTTGTATGTAACAATTTTAAACTAAAACTAAATTGCGCTGTAATTACAGTAGCTAATTATCACTTAAATAAAATCTTCAACAGATACCCCAAACCGCCCAAAATGGCAACGCCGCCGTTGCCGCCGCGGGCGCCGCGTTCGTTACTCGGCGGTGTTTGTTTTGTGTTTGCCCAGCAAGTCAAGTTTTCCGATTGTTTACGTATGCATTTTTCGTGTTTTCAATTTTTTTCAGTTAACTTATAGGCTATTTATTAGTATTCAGGATATAGTGACTGATTTTGTGTACAATGGGACACAGAAGTGTGTGGTGTGTGGCCAAATTGATATTTCTCAGGATATAATAACCTCTCACAGGTTGTACACACGGGCTTAATGTATGTTTACTTCGGTAAATTTGCATAAGATGTTGGTTGACTACAAACATGTACATTTTGATGCTGTTCAGTGGCGTATTCAGGGGGGGGGGCAAATGGGGCAATTGCCCCCCCTCCGAGCTGTCGAGATAAACGAGATTTGTACTATCAAAATTAATAATACCAAAAATTATATACTCCTGGCCTAATCTGAAAATGCAGTGAACATCAAGCATCTACAATTTGTTATTTGTTTCATCTTGTCTTCTCGAAATTAAAACCTGTGCAGTAGATTTGAGAACGCGCCGCCGTATATTATGCACACACTCCGTCGGTCGCAGCGCTTAACCATAAATGAGGCAAAACAACCTACTAAACATATTTTGCACAATTAGAGTGTGCACCGCTACGCCAGAAAGAACATTTTCAAAACTGAAAATTTTAAAAATTTATATTAGAAACAATATTAGCGAAAACCGACTGAATGGGTTAGCACTTCTTTATGTGTACCCTGAAATATCCATATTCTCCAGGGGAGATATTTGACGAGCTCAAGACCAAAAAAAGAATACTTGGTTTTGTGATATAGATTTTACTGGTTCGAAGACGAATTATTTTTATGTTTTACAGGGTGTAAGGTAGGTAATAACTTAAAAAATTAAAAAGAAAAATGGAAAATACGGCGAAAAGTTCATATGAATATAGGTCCGCAGATGTTTGGTTTTCGAGATGCAGGGTGTTAAAATTTAAATTTTATTTTCGATTTTTTAAGTAACTTTTTGAGACGACAAAATTTTCTTGCAAAAAAAAAACAACAAGTTAATTAAACTGTCAAAAAATAAATAAAACGGTCACCTTTGGCGTTATTCACCAAGTATACCATCTTTGCTTAGAAAACGTGTGGGAAGAGGATATATTCACAAAATGTAGTATAATATGTATCTATACATATGTATATGCATAGATATATCTATATATATATATATATATATATATATTCTACAGACATTATTCAGTTACTAATTTATACTGTAATCATTTTAAGTTTTTCAACAAAAACTACGTGAAATAAAAACAAAGAAATCTGTACCCCTCCATATCATGGAAACCGTTCACTTTACCATAATTCTGTATATAACAATTCTTGTTCGGAATTTAATGTATATCATTTGCGCATAGGATGACGTTTGCGCTAAACCTCATAGTTTATCTACTAGATATTCACGCAAAACTGTGAAAAATAAGAATTTCCTGCCCTTTTCACCCCCTCCCCCCGAAACCCGACGCTGGTGATGGTGTAACTTTTCAGTACTAACTCTTAGGAGGGTATGGAATTATTTCGCGCTATAAAGAACTTTTTTTTATGTTTGGGTTTTGGCCCAATTTTACTGTACTAGTTGGTTGACTACAAACATGTGCTTTTTGATGCTGTTGCTTCCTCTTATCCTTGGTTATTCCTCTGAGGACCACCCGAACAATAAAGATCACCAACCGCGGTGGCGCCACCGAACGGTCACATCCGTAACCTCGAACCGGTCCACCCCTAATAACGCGAAAGGTCCACGGCGCGGGCGCGCCGACGACGTCTCGACGGAGCCCGGCCAGGCCGCCGCGTCACCCCCGGACGGAATCAATAGTCCGGCGGGCGCCCCCCCGGAAACAAAAATGGCGGACACGGAGTACGAGGAGCTCCGCCAGAGCCTGGAGAAGGCTGCGCCCCGGTCCCGCAGTTCGGCGCCCTTTTACAGGTGAGCGAGTAACGGCGGCTGGGAAAATGTGGGGTAGTTTCTTGCGAGGGTAGATGACGGTGGTGGGTTCTGCGAGGGGTGGTCAGGGTTTGCGATTGTTAGTGTCGGTATAGATGTCGTAAATTTTTAAGTATTCTTGAAGTCCTGATGTGATATTGGAAGAAATTGATGACGCAGCGAAAATGTCGCTTCTCTTAAGGGCATAGCTAACAATGATGAACAATTTTTGCAAGGGGTAAATACGTTATGAAATTGCTTGTGTTCTTAGAACATAATTGCTGATTGATTCTGAATTGATAATTGCAGGGTCAATATTTTGCACTGTCTAATGTACTTAACTGTGTAAAATACCAGCAACAATCTTATATGCGCATCGTTCTTAGACCGGTTCTGATTGTTACACAGATTTTGTATTAGATTTAATCTGACAGTTAAGATCATTATATGTAAACTTGTAACAACTATTGCTCCCATAATAATTACTTTCCATTGCGACATATCGGAAAAATCTGTTCACATCTTCAGCATTTTTATTCCTTTTTGGTTGGCGAAAATGATCTGAATTTTGCATGTTTGAAAATGCAGGGTAAAAGTAGGCGGTCTGTAATATACCTGCGAGATTGGGCATTAGAGGTAGAGATAATTTGACATTCTTCATCATAGACGTCCCAAATGGGGAGGTCAAGGAGTTAAAAATGCCCCAATTTTTGTGTTTTTTTTTTTCATTATTTCTTCTCCTACGTGTATCACATACAGGGTGGCCCATTTGAAATGGAACCCTGTATTTTTTTTATTTTCCATCCGATTTTTAGAGATAGTTCGCAAAAAGCTCTTTTTTTACTTTGATGCAAAATTTCAGGTCTTAATCTCAATTTTCAAGGCCTACTACGAATTTTTTTTTCTAATAAAAATGACAAACACTATTTAGCGATTCCTTTATTTAAAATCTGACGCCACAGCGTTAATCAGGACACCCCAAAACACCCACAAACCAAATTCTAACAAAAAATATACAGGGAATTCTATTTACAGGGTCCAAAGATGAGCAAAATGGGATTTTAAAGGCATCTGGAGGGTAAAGTGTGTCGTGGAATCCCCTCAAGAGAGTTGAATGATCAACAGGACTACGCAAAGTGTTGGTATGCAAAGATTCAGTACAAAAATGTGAATGAAACTTTATACTGGCCAAGAGTGCTCTGGAATTATTGAAATGCCAACCAACAAATAAAAACAATTTAAATTATTAGACTTTTCTCAATAAAGTTACTGTCTAAAATGATACATTTTCGAGGCATTTTCTGTTGTGGCACACCAGCCACCTTAACTCATATGGGCTTCTGTCGTTGAGTGAGGAATGTCAACGCTTCTGTATTTTTAGACTTAGTGTGTTTATAGTGTCTACGGGGCGGTTTTTATATAGATATACCTACTCGATTTTTGGCCCCAAAAAAATCAGTATTTTGGGACAGCACAGAGAAAGACACTTACATTTTCTATTGGATCTTTACACACCAACACTTTGAGTGGTCCTGTTGACCATTCAACTGTTCTAAGGGAATTCCATGGCCCTCTTGACTGGATATAGATGTCTTTAAAATTCATATTTTGCTCAACTCTAACAACCTGCAGAAAGAGACTCCGTGTATATTTTTTGTTCAAATTTGGTATGTGGTGGTCTTGGGGTGTCCTTTAGAAGAAAAACCGGCTAAAATCGGATGAAAAATAAACATTTTACGGAGGTGCTTCCATTTGAAATGGACCACCCTGTATGTACGATTAGAAATTAACCCAATTTACCAGCGCTTTCTTTGATGAAAAAAAATAAAGAAGTTTCTATAAACATGGCCTCAAATGCCAAAAATTATATATAATTTTTTGTGTTTTTTTTTCATGCTTTCTCCCACGTATATCACATACCAAATTTCAGAATTTTATCTTTGCTCATTGTGGAAATATTTAGAAAAGTCCGTTTGCCAAAGTATCCATTTTGGGGGCTATAGGATAGGCCCCTTAGGGGGCATTTTTGGGGCCATATTTATAACTTTTTTAATTTTTTTGGTCGCAGAACGCGCTGATAAATTATGGCAGGCTAATTTCGGGACACCCTGTAAAAATCATTGTAGAAATAGAAAATATCAAGGCAATAAAATAAGTTATGGAATTTAAAACTCAACATGTTCTTCGGTGAAACCCCTTTATGTGGAAAAGCCACTATTTTTTTTTTGTAAATTAATTGGATGACCTGATCTGACAAAGCAGGAATTTTTTCTTCCGCGCATGTGAAAGTACTTGACTCGAAGTTATTCTGGACCACTTCAAATCCAAATTGTGCCAATAGATAATAGATTAAAGAAGTTAATAATTATTGTAAGTATATTTTAATTTGCTATGATGATTTCCATTTTCTCTGGAGATACACAAGAGATTTGGGAGTCAATATTTGTTATCAAACCACTTCACCCGAAAAACATTCTTCTATTTCTATACCTCCTAGACTTTGAGTTTAAAAAGTTGAAGAGACAAATTATAGGAAAATTTCTTTCAATCTCAAACGCACAGAAGGAGATGATATAATGATGGTTTTGTATAGATTTCTAGATAGATAGATAGATAATATATATACCTTTATTCATCCAGCAAACAAAACATTCTTGGACATGTCAAGATTATTATTGAATAAATCAATATTATTATTATTAGGTATTTGTACATTGGTTAAATTTTTTACATACAGTGTGGCCCGTTTGGAATGGAGACAGCTCTGTAAAATATTTATTTTTCATCCGATTTTAGCCGTATTTTTTTCTAAAGATAGGTCACACAAACTCTTTTTTTACATTGGCGCAAAATTTCAGATCTTAATCTCAGTTTTCAAGGCCTACTACGAATTTTTTTTCTAGTAAAAAATGACGAAAACTATTTAGCGATTTTTTATTTAAAATCTGACACAACAGCGTTAATTACGACATCCTAAAACCCCCACATACCAAATTTGAACAAAAAATATACAGGGAGTTCGAGTTCCATTCTGCGGGTTGTCAAAGTTGAGCAAAATGGGAATTTTAAAGGCATCTGGGCAAGTCAAGTGTGCCATGGAATCCAGTCAAACTGTTGGTGTGTAAAGATCTAATACAAAAATATACAGAGTGTCTTTCTCTCTACCATCTCAAAATACTGAATTTTTTGGAACTTGAAATCTAGTGATATTTTTATTTTTCGAATTTTGGAGTTAACGGGTGTTTTGAAACACATTTTGCCGATTTCAGCGCAAACGGTTGATTTTATCGTTATGAAACAAGAGTACAATTTTGTTGCAAAATAAAAAGATGCACTAAAATGATTAACCTGCGAAACCAAAAAGATAACCTCAAAAAAGTTAGAGTAGAAAACCCATTGTGCTACCCCTCCCATCCTCCTCTAGCCGATGGGAATAAATTGTTTTTACACAAAATTGTTGCACTTCAGTTACTAAAGAATTCCTCCAAGTTTCATTTCAATTGCATAACTTCTTTAGAAGTTATTGCGATAAAGACAAAAACTATACTTTTATCACCCTGTAACTTTCTTATTATGCATTTTAGGACACATGTTCATAGGAAACTTTTTGTTCAAAATGCCATTTTCTATCTATCATATTACGTTGGCACCATAATTTAGAAACACCCTGTATATGTGTATTTATGTAGGTATATGGACTGCATATTTTTTTGCCTTCGATCGACCTTGGTTCGATCGAAAGCAGTACAGTAGTTGAGCGAATGCTATCCTAGTTTTATGGGGGGGAAAGTCGGCCCTTGCCGCAAATGCCAATGCAGCCTAAATAATAGTAATTGCCACCCCTCCCCCATCAGGAGACGTGAAAGATTAATGAGAAGTTAAGGGTGCCGCTCTAATATGAGGTCTACTGCCTTGTTTCCATTCTAATGTGAGGTCTATCGCCTACGCATACTCTAACATGTGAAAATACATGTAATACAAGTCATATATTTTAATATAAAGATGTTTTTTCAATATTCCATAGCAGGTAAGTCACTTTTATATTATCTTTGTTTCTTGTACCTTGTACCAGATGTGGTTCACAAATGCAACAGAAGCGGAAAAAAATCATGCCGGTGAATTCAGACCAGTTCTTCGATGTCCCAGGAAAGGTTGCCCAGACTACACGTTCGGTCAGGAGTGGGAACAGATTTTTCCATTATTCAGACCTAAACGGAAAAATGAACAGTAACTTGACGTTATGCCAGATATTAGAATTGGTGTATTTGTTCATATTGGACATTCCTGTAGAAGCAGTCACTACTTATACAGGTCGAGCAACGCAGACTGTAATAGACTGGTTTAATATGTGCCGCGAGGTATGTACTTCGTCGACAGCAGATGATCCGATACAAATTGACGAGGCCCGCTTTGCTGGACGCCGGAAATATGGCAGAGGAAGACAACTGCAAGGTGACTACCCTCCAGAATCGGAACATTCGGACGCCGATGTTCAGAACAATAGAAATCACGGCCGACGCATTGATGGACCCTGGGTGTTTGGCATGCGAAATAAAACAGAGGCAAGGTTTTTTGTTGTTCAACGAAGAGATGCAAACACACTACTTCCAATCATACAACGAGAAGTCCAAGCAGGATCGGTAATTCATTCCGATGAGTGGGCATCCTACATCCTCTTAAATCAAATTGGATACACACATCTGACAGTTAATCATCAGGAAAATTACGTCGATCCACAATCAGGTGCTCACACGCAAGCGATTGAACGGGCTTGGCTGGATGCAAAAGTAAAAATTTTAAAGAAGATGCGAGGTGTACCGATCCATCACATGCAATCCCATTTAGATTACATAAGTTGGAAAATTGTAAACCGGACCACAGAATATAGTTATTCTGTGACCGGACCACAGAATTATTCTGTGACCGGACTGAACCTGACTTGTTTGTAAAATTTGTACATGATATTCGAAGTGTTTATAGGGTGTAGGAAAATATACGTATTTTTTGTATAAATAAAAGATTTAAATCCCACACACCTGAGTCTTTTTTATTTCTTTTTTGTACTATTAATAAAATAAAATATTTGGATAATGTGTTTATATTTTGTTGTTTTATTTATCTTGTTGCGGCCACAATTATGCCTAATACCTAATCCTTCTGGTAGCCCAGGTAGACCTCATATTAGAGTGGCACCAAGTTAAGTTTCGTTTGAAAACCGTACCTTCATTCCGGATGTTCCAGCCTGGTGCCGGTGGACGAGGACTCGCCGACGTCTTCCAAGGACTCCCACGACGACATCGACTGTGATATAACGGACGGGGGCGGGGTGGCGGCGGGGGGCGACCGCGACGGCTCGATGGGGGCCGCCCCCGGCGTGCGAGACACTCCCACGCCGCCCTGGGGCGGTGGCGAAAGGAGGCGGCGCAAGCTGCCCGAGATACCGAAGAATAAGAAATGTGAGTACCTACCTAAACAAAATATTTTGCGCACGACCTACCCGCAATGTTGTCTATTTTGTCACAACTGGCTGTTTTATTTGGGGTGATTTTGCCAGTCAACGCGCAATTTGACATTGCATTGCGTACCGTCAAATGGGGTTAAGTGAATCGCTGTGGGTAAAGTGAACCGGTGGCCGATTCCAGCCCATTCATCCACGCTGAGCCCGAACCGGTGGGAGAATCATTTTAGAACGGACGGCTCCTGATTTCGGTATGTTTGGCACGGCGGTAGGGTGTGCTTCCCTGCTTCTTCAACATCTGACTGTTTTCTGAGAAATTGTTTAAAAAATAACTCGTTTTGAGGATTTTTTGGAATCTCAAAAACGTCTTGTTGCTCACATGACACCAGTGACTTTAAATTGTTTGTGATTAATTCAAATCATGTGATAATTATGTACAAAGAGTTGTGCATCACAAAATTTTGAAATATGTTTATGGTTGGTGAATTATAACTACTTTTATTAAAAAAATGTAACCTAACGGGGTAAAGTGAACCATTCAAATCTATTTGAATTTGAATGAAATACTAACACTTGGATGCTTCAATAATGTAAATTCCAAGTTAATACAAATTGACAGGTGAATAGGGTGATGCAACAGATGTCATGGGCATTGAACTTGACAAATAATTAAGTTTTTCAAAGTTAAACTCCAATATCTATGTAAAGACTTGAAATAAAATAAAGTTTTTGTTTTCCGAATGCCAAGAATTTGCAAAAAAAAATTAGGCAATTACAATCCGCAATAGAGCTGCAGAGATAATTATTTTGTTTTTCCCGAAAATCAGGACATTATCAGTCACAACATCTGACCAAGCATCTAAGAAGATTAGACAAAATGTGTTAAAAGGGGACGACACTTCTTTTATATCGACGAAACCGATTTTAAACACTTAGAGTAGGTTGATTTTTTAAAGTGTCCCGACATGAAATTGTCCATAATTACATAGAAGACCGTGTTAAGTTTTATTTTTGTAAGAATTTCGTATTTTATTTTTGAAACATTTCTGGGATGATATTATAGACTGAGAATAAAGCTGTATTTTATTATAATTTGGGCATTACTTCTTTCCCTAATATGAAATTGATGTTTTTTAAATTTTTTTTGTGGTTCACTTTACCCACATAATTTTTAAAATGGATTTCATGGAGTTTTAAAGGGGTGATCCACTTTACCCCAAAGTAGTGGGTAAAGTGGATCACACTTTGAGAAAAAAATTTAAGAAAACCTTACCTTTCCCAAACACATATATATATATATATATATATATAGAAATTTTTATCTTTTCTGGATTTTGGAGGATTCCCAAAAACATAATATTTTTGATCCACTTAACCCCGTTTGACGGTACTTGTGGAATTTGAAGCTATTGTTACACTGTCACAGCCGACTTTAGGCAAGCCCTGAAGTTGAGAAAACTGGCAACATGGCTTGCGGGTCTGCGCGGCGTGGCCTGTCAATCCCTGTCAATTGATTTTACATAAGAAACTTACGAGAATTAGTTTGTGTAGTGCGGGTAGTGGTTCGTCGTGAGATTTCTACGACAGTGTGTTCCTGGGCGGAAACAGACTGCTGCTCAAAGCCCTGGAGACAGATTTGTTATAAATTTGTTTTGTTTGTGCAAAACTGAAACATTTGTAAAAGTTCGAAGTGAAGAAGCAAAATAATTTATTGTTTTTTTCTACAATTTGAAGCCTCAAAATGGCTAGAATCGTCGAGGGAAGCTAGAACTTAGTTGAATACCTGGCTGTAAGTCAAATCGTAATAATAAGATGAAGTAGTTAGGTTTTCTTTGCTTGGCGGCAGGCGGTCGACTTGTATTCGTTTTAGGCTTTCCAAAGGACGATAATTTAAGTACAAAATAACAGGCCAAGTTAAATAAACGCTTGTAATAAAATGATTAATAGACAAACTAAAGTAGGAAACATTGTTTCCATTTTGAAGGCGAATAATTTTTGGTACATTGTTCATAGGGATTTTTTCTCAGTTTAAATGGTACAGTCGGTCTGTAACGTTTGAAAGCGGTAGGTAAAAATGTTCACTAAAATGATGGACCTGCAAGACCAAAAACATAACTTCAAAAAAGTTACGAACTATAACACGAACCAAAAATAGTGCAAGTGGCGCCCTCTGTGAGATACGTAAAAACTGTTGCCTTCAGCTTATTCTCCATCGCCTAAAACACAGCAGTGCCAAATGTCAGTTCAGCAGCTTGATTATTTTGGGAGATATTGCCATAACTTAATTTCAAAAAAAGAACTTCAACACCCTGTATCCCCGTTGGGGGACCCTCTGGTAAAGCTTTTTATAGGAACTTGTCATGTTATTTTAACGTCCCCTGTATAAATCCGGGAGATTGCCCACATATTCTGGGACACCCGGTATGCATTATGAAATTGACCCAAACTGCCATTTTAATCATAAGAGATTGCTTTCCTTCACAAAACGCAGTTTTATGAGCGTTTGTTGTTTATATTTTTACGAAAATTTAACTATAACCTATAATCATCATTTGCCTGACGGGACATTTTGCGATTTTGTGTCGAAATTGTAACTATACAGACCAGGAATCGTACTTATTTTAAATACTTATATCTTACACTTCTGTGTATATTTTGTTACCAATTTTATTATTGTCTGTTAAACAAACTTACTTACTTAACCTATTATAATTATAAAAATTGTTGAAAATTTTATTAGAAAAGGGAAACTAAGCCAAAGTGCCGAAAAGTTGGTCAAAAAGCTGCGGTGTTGCCACATGTTTGCACAGGGCTTGTAAATTTCAGAAGGTTGTGACACTGTTGATAACGACGCTAACTTCAGACACTGGAGAATAAAGGTGGGAATCTATCAAACGATATTTTCGATCTGAAGAATGTCATTTTTACAGCTTCACCTGTTAGTGTGTATGTACAGTGCGTCCCACTTAAGGACTGACCACCCCTGTAAAATTTTTATTTATGGCTCGATTTCCATAAACTTTTTTTTGTTGGATAGAGCTTAAAAATGGCATTAAATGTATAATTCAGGTACCTCGTGCCTTAAATTCATGGCCCACTGGGATGGTGTTTTAGTGTTGAAATTTCGAAAAGTACTATTAGGGATTTTTTAGAGGAAAATCAATGCCGGACTCTTATTCAGCGTTGTTCGAAACCCAAACGTACCAATTTGCATTACCATAGCTCTACAGGGTGTTTCAAAATTTTTAGTGTCCCACTTAATTAGTGACCACCCCTGTAAAATTTTTATTTTTAGCACGATTTCATAAACTTTTTTTTTGTTGGATAGAGCTTCAATAATGGCATTAAATGCATAATTCAGGTGCCTCGTGCGTTACATTCATGGCCCACTGAGACAAAGTTTTAGTGCTGAAATTTCGAGAATTATTATTAGGGACTTTTTTAGAGAAAAATTAATGCTAGATTTTTATTCAACGTTTTTTGCATTAGAAAATGGAGGACTAATTGAAATGACTGAAATTTGAGTTTATGTTATGTTGTGTTGTTTATTCATGTATTTGATGATATTAAATTAAATAAAAAAATTGTTCGCTAATAAATTTTTGAAAGAATATGAGTTCCTCATGAATATTTTAGTGACCAACTTACCAGAAATTAAGAAAATTAATTACAAATTAGTACGTTTTTGTTTGGAACCTCTGACTGCATATAAGAATCCGGCCTTACTTTTCCTTTTAATTTTTTTGGAACACCCTGTGGACCTATGGTAATGCAAATTGGTACGTTTGAGTTTTCAACAACGCTGAACAAGAAACCGGCATTAATTTTCTTCTAAAAAATCCCTAATAGTACTTCTCGAAATTTCAGCACTAAAACACCGTCTCAGTGGGCCATGAATTTAACGCACGAGACACCTGAATTATGTGCTTGATGCCATTTTTGAAGCTCCATCCAACAAAAAAAAGTTTATGAAAATCGAGCTATAATAAAAAATTTTACAGGGGTGGTCAGTCCTTAAGTGGGGCACACTGTATGTGTGGGTCGAATCTTGCAAACTGAATTAGAACCACTTCCTGATATCCGATTGAGCTGAAATTTTGCATACACCTTTAGTTCCGGCGACAATACAATATGCAATACTCAATATTGTAATAATTTCAAAATGGCCGCCGCTCGAAGATGGCAGATGATGTATTTTTTGTCTAACCCCTAAATGTGGGTATCAAATGAAAAGGCTTGAAGAGTAGAAAACAAAGAAATTAGTGACATCATACTAAATTCAATGTGGCTGCTGTTTTTAAAATTACTAGGTTTTTAAAAGACAATGCTGAACTCAAATACTACATTATATTGCGCAGATTTGACTGATTTTTTGTCCAAATATGCGTAATATAATGCAGTAATTGAGTTGAGCATTGGTTTTTTTATTAAACATAATGATTTTCAAAATAAACACAATAAACTCACATGGGTTGGTAGTATTTAATGCCATGTGTGTTTATGCCACCTTAACGACCATCGTAGCCTCTAGCAAACTTCTACCAAACTTCGTTTCAATATCTCCAATAATAAATTCGCAAAGTATTGAACATATTCTTTTTTCTTAAATTGCAATGCCCTGAATATCGAAAAGGATGTCCCTTAGGAGGAATATGTCAAAAACCGGATGTACCAATGCCGTTTTGACACTAAAAATCTAAATTTGGAAGTTGCTTTTATGGGAAAAGAGAGTAACAGGCAAGAAAAATTTAATGCCTTTTAAGTAAGGTTGTGTAAGTCTTTCATTTTATGTTTTTCGGTATTATGTTTATGGTAGGACCAGGGACTCTTTAAAGTAATAGGGGACCCAGCATTATACTATCCAAAGTGGAGCCGATTCTTTCCTTATTCTAATGGTATCAGTGATGCCAAGTATGCCATTTTATTGGAGAATCTATGAACAAAACAGGTACTTTGATTGTTAGTAAAAATTAATAATGGTTTCCATGATTTCTAAAAATTAGACTTGACAATGTTGTGTCTACAAATACGGAATATGGCAACTGTCAAATGAAACAAATTTATTGTATAGTTGAAATTCTTTAATTGTCACATCTGAGTATCTGGAAGTTAGAAAACTTAAAAATTGTGAATTATGATGGGAAATATTTGCCTCCTTTAGAATCTATGGCACTATCTTATCACATAAAACCCGATGGCGGTTGGACAAACTGACATATAACATAACCTTGTACCAGCCCCGTGCCAGCCCCCTTGTGGTCTCCTTGGAGTCTACAGAAAACAAACTTCCCCTCAAGGCTTCACTTTTCCTATGTGATAGACTGTGAAATGCTGGGTCCCCTTATTTTAAAGAGTCCCTGGGTAGGACACATTTTTTTTTTCGTAAAATATACTATTAGGAAAAGTTGGTTGAAAAATATTAACCTCAAAGTAAAATTGAAGACCCTTAAAGAGAACGAGCTATTTTGACACCAAGATCAACAAAATCGCTCAAAGAATGAAAAAGTTTCTAGCCGAGGGAGTTTTAAGTGGCATACCCTGTATGATAAGAAATATAATTAGGTATACTTTTCCCAAGAGTCTGCGTTTAATAACTTGCTTGTGAAATGCAAATAGGACATTAAACCAGTATAGAACAAAGAACATTCAATGATAACTATAATTAGGTATTATCTTCACTTTACCTAAAAAAATATAAGAAATCCTTGCATATTCTCCTGTTATTTCGGTATGGCGGAGATCGCAAAAGACCAAGGAAAAAGGGGCTAATTAAGAAGTTGTTTGCTCAGCTTTCGAAGCTTCCCGGTTTCCCGTTAAAGTTCTAGGCCCGGTTAAAGACTTTGGCACACTAACAAAAAAATCAATCTCCTCCGTCTCTAGGTCGGCGCAGCTGCATCGAGGGCAATCGAAGGGTGAAACATGTCGCAATGCCCTTTATTTGCGACTTGCGACCAAAGGAAAATCACGAGATATGACAAACTCAATTTGCCGGGAACTAGCTTTGAAAAATACCAATGAATAGAAATTTAATAAATGATACAATACTATTCAAGTTGGGTGTCCCAATTCACCTTAGAAAATCAAAGGATCTCTATTTTTTATTAGTTTTCTGAAGGATGGGTAGGTACCTTTTGAATGAAGAATGCATATTCAAAGATAGGTACCTATTACTACTATTAATTTCATAAAAAGGGAAAATTAATTTTATATAGGGTGTTTCAAAAGACATTGTACAGACTTCTACTTTTACAAGCTTTTATTTAACTTGCCCCGTTAGTATTATGTATGTGTGGGTCGAAGCTTGCAAGCTGAATTAGAATCACTTCTTGACATCCGATTGGACTTAAATTTCGAAAATTACACAAATTAACCGGCGTTTTGGCTAGTTTACAAACTATCCACAGTAGTCGGATAAAGTGTGAACTTAATATTGCTAGTAATATACATAATAACCAACTCGTTGGTTAGTATGTAAACTATCCAATTCCCTTTGCTTAATTTAGTTTTCGATGGTAAAAAAATCTTTGTAAAAAATAAAGGTTATTTAGGTACAACATTACATTGTAATTACTACTTAAAAGTAAATAAAAGAATAACATAAAAATACTATTTATTTTGTGTGACAAAATATTGTTAATAAAACTCAAAACATTGAAACCACCAAACAAAAAAAATATTATTATTTATTGGGGCCGTTTGAGCTGACAATTTTCGCAAGTTTCAATAAATAATTTGACCATTTCCTGTGTTGTTGTAATACTTTTCATTTAATAATTTTGTTGTTGCTTGACGACCTCCATGCCCAGTTTCCTGGTAGGCAGCTTTAATGGCATCATAACATTCACTCAAACGTAAAATATCTAATCTTTCTAGATCTTTTATGTAAGATTACATAAGATGATTCGATTCTTTGTAAATCATAACTATTTACCACATAATAATCATTCTTGTTACTAGTGTTAGGTCCAGTTTCGCGTATTCTTCTTATACCTTGTAAAAGTTCAGTGTACCTAATCATCGTCATTCATTAATTTCACTTTTCGACTTTTGCTTGTAAATTTCCAAAAGTAGGTTTTCAAATTGTTGCTGTTGATTCATTTTTAATAATAAAATACACAAATTTCACAAGACACAGTAAACAATAACAGCACTCACTTGCCATAAACATAACCTCACTTTTCTAACAAATTAACCAAAGGGAATTTGTTAGTTTACATACTAACCAACACTTTATCCAACTACTGTGGATAGTTTGTAAACTAGCCAAAAATGCCGGTTAATTTGTGTAATTTTCTTGTAGTTTATACTTTAGCGACAAATCTTATATAGTTTGTAAACTAGCTGGATAGTACCTATACAAACCAACCAATATTCGTGCCTGCTATTTTAGTGAAAAGATGATTTTCCATGACAATAACCAGACATTTGGATAGTTTGTATACTATCCAGCTAGTCTATAAACTAGCCAAGTAAACACTTTAACCGTAACACATACACCTTTAGTTCTGGTCACAATACAATATGCAATATTCAATATTGTAATGCTTTCAAAAGGGCCGCCGCCACATGTTGGCGGCTGATGTATTTTCTGTCAACCCCCTTAAGATGGGTATCAAATGAAAGGGCTTGAAGAGTAGAAAACGATAAAGTTAGTGACATCACACTAAATTCAATATGGCTGCCGCTCTAAGATGGCGGATAATGTATTTTTTTGTCAACCCCCTTAATATGGGTATCAATAGAAAGGGCTTGAAGAGTAGAAAACGATAGAGTTAGTGACATCACACTAAATTCAATATGGCCGCTGGTCCAAGATGGTGGATAATGTATTTTTTGTCAACCCCCTTAATATGGGTATCAAATGAAAGGGCGTGAAGAGTAGAAAACGATAAAGTTAGTGACATCATGCTAAATTCAATATGGCCGCCGCTCTAAGATGGCGGATAATGTATTTTTTTGTCAACCCCCTTAATATGGGTATCAATAGAAAGGGCTTGAAGAGTAGAAAACGATAGAGTTAGTGACATCACACTAAATTCAATATGGCCGCCGCTCTAAGATGGCGGATAATGTATTTTTTTGTCAACCCCCTTAATATGGGTATCAATAGAAAGGGCTTGAAGAGTAGAAAACGATAGAGTTAGTGACATCACACTAAATTCAATATGGCCGCTGGTCCAAGATGGTGGATAATGTATTTTTTGTCAACCCCCTTAATATGGGTATCAAATGAAAGGGCGTGAAGAGTAGAAAACGATAAAGTTAGTGACATCATGCTAAATTCAATATGGCCGCCGCCGCTCTAAGATGGCGGATAATGTATTTTTTTGTCAACCCCCTTAATATGGGTATCAATAGAAAGGGCTTGAAGAGTAGAAAACGATAGAGTTAGTGACATCACACTAAATTCAATATGGCCGCTGGTCCAAGATGGTGGATAATGTATTTTTTGTCAACCCCCTTAATATGGGTATCAAATGAAAGGGCGTGAAGAGTAGAAAACGATAAAGTTAGTGACATCATGCTAAATTCAATATGGCCGCCGCTCTAAGATGGCGGATAATGTATTTTTTTGTCAACCCCCTTAATATGGGTATCAATAGAAAGGGCTTGAAGAGTAGAAAACGATAGAGTTAGTGACATCACACTAAATTCAATATGGCCGCTGGTCCAAGATGGTGGATAATGTATTTTTTGTCAACCCCCTTAATATGGGTATCAAATGAAAGGGCGTGAAGAGTAGAAAACGATAAAGTTAGTGACATCATGCTAAATTCAATATGGCCGCCGCTCTAAGATGGCGGATAATGTATTTTTTTGTCAACCCCCTTAATATGGGTATCAATAGAAAGGGCTTGAAGAGTAGAAAACGATAGAGTTAGTGACATCACACTAAATTCAATATGGCCGCTGGTCCAAGATGGTGGATAATGTATTTTTTGTCAACCCCCTTAATATGGGTATCAAATGAAAGGGCGTGAAGAGTAGAAAACGATAAAGTTAGTGACATCACACTAAATTCAATATGGCCGCCGCTCTAAGATGGCGGATAATGTATTTTTTTGTCAACCCCCTTAATATGGGTATCAATAGAAAGGGCTTGAAGAGTAGAAAACGATAGAGTTAGTGACATCACACTAAATTCAATATGGCCGCTGGTCCAAGATGGTGGATAATGTATTTTTTGTCAACCCCCTTAATATGGGTATCAAATGAAAGGGCGTGAAGAGTAGAAA
Source organism: Pseudeuparius sepicola (assembly GCA_963920635.1). NCBI lineage: Eukaryota > Metazoa > Arthropoda > Insecta > Coleoptera > Anthribidae > Pseudeuparius > Pseudeuparius sepicola. The sequence continues at coordinate 22,176,662 of OY987306.1, forward strand.
ACGATAAAGTTAGTGACATCATGCTAAATTCAATATGGCCGCCGCCGCTCTAAGATGGCGGATAATGTATTTTTTTGTCAACCCCCTTAATATGGGTATCAATAGAAAGGGCTTGAAGAGTAGAAAACGATAGAGTTAGTGACATCACACTAAATTCAATATGGCCGCTGGTCCAAGATGGTGGATAATGTATTTTTTGTCAACCCCCTTAATATGGGTATCAAATGAAAGGGCGTGAAGAGTAGAAAACGATAAAGTTAGTGACATCATGCTAAATTCAATATGGCCGCCGCTCTAAGATGGCGGATAATGTATTTTTTTGTCAACCCCCTTAATATGGGTATCAATAGAAAGGGCTTGAAGAGTAGAAAACGATAGAGTTAGTGACATCACACTAAATTCAATATGGCCGCTGGTCCAAGATGGTGGATAATGTATTTTTTGTCAACCCCCTTAATATGGGTATCAAATGAAAGGGCGTGAAGAGTAGAAAACGATAAAGTTAGTGACATCATGCTAAATTCAATATGGCCGCCGCTCTAAGATGGCGGATAATGTATTTTTTTGTCAACCCCCTTAATATGGGTATCAATAGAAAGGGCTTGAAGAGTAGAAAACGATAGAGTTAGTGACATCACACTAAATTCAATATGGCCGCTGGTCCAAGATGGTGGATAATGTATTTTTTGTCAACCCCCTTAATATGGGTATCAAATGAAAGGGCGTGAAGAGTAGAAAACGATAAAGTTAGTGACATCATGCTAAATTCAATATGGCTGCCGCTATACAAGATGGTATGGATTACCTACATTTTCGTTTCAACTCCTCTAATATGGGTACAAAATGAAAGGGCTTGAAGAGTAGAAACGATGAAGTTAGTGACATCGCTCTAAATTCTATATGGCCACAACTCCAAGATGGAGCATTCATTTTCTTGCTTTCTAATAGCTGCTACGCAGCATAGACACGAAATTGTCTATCAATAATTATAATAGTGCTGGGCGTAGTATTGTCGACCATCCCGGTGTCTATTTAGAATCAAAGCTCTTTGCTGCTGGTCAAACATATTATTATGTGGCTTTAAGCAGGGTAGTAACTTATAGGAACTTTTCTTTTTATATTGAAATTTGTCATCTATTCGTGTTCCAACTAATACTTGTTCCTGCCAATAAAAAATAGAGACCCGTCAGCCGTAATATTTATTTCTGAGGTGTCCACAACCAAATCTATAATAGCACCATTTGCAAAATTTGTACAAATTCCGTCTATATAGCTTCAAATACTTTTCCTTTCTGAAAAGCCAAACTGGTAAAAATAAAAAACGAATAAAACATATTCAGTAGGTAAGTCGGTATCTAAAGTGGATTAGGTAATTGGTAATGAAATGAAATAAGATAACTATAGTGAAGTTGTACTTATGGCTGCGATTCGTAGGGAAAATTAACCGATAATGAAAAATCAATGAATCCCCCTTCTCGATATTGGCTTCTGCAGACGAAACATAAAATAGCCATTCGCTTCTCAGATTACTTAATTCAACCACTAATGAAAATGGCAAACCTACGGACTCCTCGGGTGTAGGTGGTGCAAAACGTATTTCTGAGAAATTAACTTAAAGCCGTCGACACTCAGTCAACACATAACACCAACGCATGTAAATGAAAATCTAGTAATAAACTCAAGTGACCGATATATTTTCCTTGTCCTTTCCAGCTGCTGTAGTGACAATGTACAATGCACAACAAGCTTCAAGGGACATCTCACTGGCGGACGAGCTGGGAAGTGCCAGCAGTGGACCAAGCTCAATTCTAGTTTTAAAATGTGGATACCTCTGGGACGAGTCCCCAGATTCTGACAGGTAGGCAACGGCTCTGGAAAATTTACCCATCCAGAGCTATTTTTGATGTAGGACCCTTTTGGTGGCTTTGCAATGAAAAATTCACCATAACTATAAAGTCTATTTATCCCCCAGATGAAATAAACGTAAACAAGCCGCGTGGTGCTCAGTCGTATGACTGCATCTGCAAACGGCTCAATACTTTGTGATAGTAAGAGGGTCGTCAGAGCACAGAAAATATACTACGATATATATTATATTTTCTGTGGTCAGAGCACATCTTGCTGTTTTTTGGGTGCCCTTACTTACAACCTGAACCGCCGGGCCGTATCACGTGCAAGCGGCGTCCAAATGTTCATATTAATTGCATCTTGGAAATAAATACACTGTAGATACGTAGATACCTACTAAGTACTACTATCAGTGGCACAAACAATCAGGTCGCGTGACCGTGAAAATTGAGGACCCAAAAAACAATATTATATCTAATGAAACGGGAAGCCACAAATGCCAGTAATATTATAATGTGCAAAAGCATAGAAGGGTAAAAGAAGAAGATTTTTTCTCAAACTAAAAGTAAATTTTCTATATTATGTTTTAAATTTTAAATAATACGCCCACAATGTAATCTAATCCTCTTTGAAGGCTCCTTTGTTAAAACCCTAGTGCTTTTAATTGGTATAATCGTTAAAACAATGGAAAATAAGTAGATAATACCACTGATTATAATAATCACTGGTAATACTTATAGTATATCAAAATGTAGAGATAATCGCTGCTTTTTGAAGTCAGCTATCGGATATTCAGTTATTTACTATTATCTCCCTATACAGTGTGGATTATTAGGATTATTCGGCATCCCTCAAAATGGTCAAGTAGCAATTTTGACGAAAAAATAACTATTCATATAATTTTTCTGTGTGGTGCCAAACTTTGAAAAGTGAATAATCCAAATTCCTGGTATCTATGAATCTAGAGTGCTATGGAAACAAATAACGCTCAGAGCATAAATTAAAATATGTCCAGTAAGACTTGCGAAAGGTTTTTTTTGCTGTAAAAATATAACGACATGCTAGCTAAATTAAAGATACAGTAACCAGCAGAAAGTTTGCACCAAAAAATTAGTATTTTTTCGTTTTTAGTTTGCAGGAGCCATAACTACAGTCGAAGCAAATTAATTTTATGGCACTCACGTTTATAAATGATAAATCCTCTCTGGAAGGGAACTGGTTTTATTTTATATATACGGGGTAAATCATAAAAAAAATGCCGAAAAGGTGTTTTATGGAATATAAACTAGAAATTTCAATGTTGGACTTACCTTTTAATTCTAAACAACTTTTCATAATACATTTAAAAATAATGGTACTTTACTCTTGAGCCAAACAGTAAAAACCTGCATTATAATAGGTACCTATAGTCTATCCAAGTTACAGCGGCAGTAGATATAAACAAAGTGACATGGCCGCCTGGCGATCGATTATCAGGGCCGGACTAATATGAGATTCGCAAGTGGCTTGTAATTCTGAACTAATTCTTTTAGAAGTTCTAAAATTTGTGTTTCTACCTTTCGTGGAACTTTATAAATTTTCTTAAATTAAGTAGCAAAATAAATTTACAGAATATACTGCTCGCGATCCGATCTAAAATATGCAGGAAACTCGACTGGGGGAAGAGCCGGCCCTGCATTCTGCTCGCCACGTAAACACTTGACATTTTATGACGGCCAGACCAATAAGAGAATAGGTCACGTGGTGACCAATGTTTTGATCCACTGCCTCTGTAACTTGGATAGACTTTAGTTTAATTTTGTTCTTAATATTTATCAGGTACTCACAAGTTCCTGCCTGATTGTGAATCGTAAAAACAGTAATTAATATTAATTATTAATAAAAAAGTGTATACTCGCAGTCGGTAGGATTCGAACCTACGCTCCCAGAGGGAATCTGATTTCTAGTCAGACGCCTTAACCGCTCGGCCACGACTGCTTATTGTAAAACCCGAACCAACGAATCTGGAGTGAAAGTGAGTGTTCGCCTATTTTGCCTTCAGGCGAGACCAGACCAGATTGAAATCAGTTAAGCCATATAATGTAAATTAAAGATCCAAAAATAACTTTGTCGGTACTATTTTAGGTAATTATTGAATATAGTGTATGCACCGCCCGATTTTCTTGAAATTTTGGCTACCCCCCTATTTTCGAGGTCCCTGAACACGAATCTGACCTCAGCTTCTTGAGGCCGGACGTAGTTTCCGAGAAAATGAATTTTCAAATTTCCTTTTGACACCCCACTTTTCGCGGCGCTATTTGTGGCTCTTATCGGGATGAATTTTTACTGTGCGCAGCTCAAACTGATCACCACACTATTTTGCACCTTCTGCAACATCGAAACTTCGCGAAAACCCGCGGGAAAACAGAAATTTTCCAAGATTTATACAATGTTTTTCACGCGGTTGCTCTGTCCGGTATTTTGCTTGACGCTTGACGTTTGAGTGGGACTAGTGGGAGGGGCGTTGACTTAAAGTGCCATCGATATTAAGAGCAGAAAACTGGAGCTCTTGCTCTCATAATCCACAGGAGTGAATAAAAATGTTAAAAATTAAACATTAAATTTATTAGGGCCCAGCTTTGTCAATAACAATATTTAAATTGGTGTTGATAAAAGTCCACAATCTAGCATAATATGGGTAAATGCTCTTAAATCTGTTTGCGAATCTCTATCCACTTCCAAAGAGAAAATGTTATTGTTCGGCAAAGACCACGAGAAGGTGTGGGCCCAACCTTTTGGCTACCCCCCTATTTTCGAAGTCCCTGAACACGAATCTGACCTCAGCTTCTTGAGTCCGGACGTAGTTTCCGAGAAAATGAATTTTTAAATTTCTTTTTGACACCCCACTTTTCGCGGCGATATTTGCGCCGATCGTCGGGCGAAAACAGCGGCCGGGCCGGGCGTAAACACGGCATAAATCTTTAAAAATTTCGGTTTTTCCGCGGCTTTGCGCGAACTTTCGATGCTGCAGAAGGTGCAAAATAGGGTGGTGATCAGTTTGAGCTAAATTCATCTCGATTATAACCAAATATCGCCGCGAAAAGTGGGGTGTCAAAAAGAAATTTGAAAATTCATTTTCTCGGAAACTACGTCCGGACTCAAGAAGCTGAGGTCAGATTCGTGTTCAGGGACTTCGAAAATAGGGGGGTAGCCGAAATTTCAAGAAAATCGGGCGGTGCATACACTATATTCCATAATTTAATTTTTTTACTTTTTCATAACTTCTCTAGTTCTAACCTCGCAACATCGTTGGCTCCGTATAGCAGCGCCAGCTGTCGCTCTCCGTCTCTGCCGCGCAATCGCAGCCGAATGTCGAGGGAAAATGAGTATGTCCCAAAACATTGTATAAATCTTGGAAAATTTCTGTTTTCCCGCGGGTTTTCGCGAAGTTTCGATGTTGCAGAAGGTGCAAAATAGTGTGGTGATTAGTTTGAGCTGCGCACAGTAAAAATTCATCCCGATAAGAGCCACAAATAGCGCCGCGAAAAGTGGGGTGTCAAAAGGAAATTTGAAAATTCATTTTCTCCCAAACTACGTCCGGCCTCAAGAAGCTGAGGTCAGATTCGTGTTCAGGGACCTCGAAAATAGGGGGGTAGCCAAAATTTCAAGAAAATCGGGCGGTGCATACACTATATTCAATAATTACCCTATTTTAAATTTTTAGGGAAACAGTTTGCTGTGGCGATAGAAACAGCAGTTATTTTTTTTTATTTTCCAATGTTAATCTATTTCTTCTCTTGTTCTTGTTAATAAAATGTAGGGTAGAGTGGGGGAATGGCGGCCCCCTAAGCAATTTTGAAGGCCATTGACACATTTTCAACTGTAAAGTAATGGCAAGGTTTCAAATTAAAGCTTAAGACAGTGTAGAATCAAAATAAATTTTTATTCTAGATTAAAACTACAAACCAAAAACTATATAGGTAGCGTTATATAAAAAAATGTAGTGTTGGCCGGTATTACCCACACTCATGCGGTAATACCGACCGCAGGCCGTCATTGTCTCAAAACAAAAAAAAACACAAAAATATTATAATTAGGTATTTATTATTCACAAAAGTGTCACATGATGTTTGTTGTCTTCCTAAATGAGTTTTTCAAAAGTTACCATTTCTGCGTTGTCTTGCAAAGACGACCTGGGTATATTAAAACTTCTCGACATTTCTTTAAAAACTGCGGCCCCCCTCTTGTAGCATCCATGGCTGCTTGTAAACTTTCCGAAGTCCGCGAAACTTTTTATGTTTTCTGTGTATTTTCGCGGCATATATAAACTAAAAAATAATATTTTTATGACACATGTCTATATAGGCCGCCATTACCCCCAACATTATTGTGTCCGGTATTCCCCCAATATACACCTTATTTGGTTAGTCAGTTATAAATTTGAAACATTTGAGATTATGTAAAATTGTTAATTCCGATGTTAATCTACAGGCTCTTCTGAAGCCATTAATATATTCTCGGTACTTCTAGTACTTACTAATGAGCTAATTATTACCTTCAAAACAACTAACTTCGTACAAGAAAGCCTGAATGTTCAAAAATACGCCTTTAAAATCGCAACACGTTCACTCTAAGCTGACCAACTCAAACAGAAGTTTCGTTGCAGTAACACGAGATGGCGTTGGGTGTAGCGGCGGCCAACAATATACGCGCTGGCGAGAAAATTGACGGCCGGAATTACCCCAGAGCCAGAGCCCAGAGGCCGGCATTCCCCACTCTCCCCTAATGTCCAAAAATGCATTGCGCAGTAATTAAAACAAAGCATAAAATGTGCAAACGCGCCAAAACGCACTACCCTTTAGAGGAGCTATTCCAAAATGCCATCAGCAACTTGACTACACAGACTACACAGAGTTTACTCTGTTCGTGGGCGAACACGCGGTGCCGTCAGGACTTGTCAGCCCTACCGCGTGTAAGAAAACTGTTATAATAAGGTAATAATCCCACTGGCGAATAATAAAAATGCGAATCCATGATGAGATATCTCCATAAGATTGTACGGATAGCAATTTTCTCGTGTAGCAAGCTGTCGTACACCAAGGCATATGGGAGCACGAGCATGGTGAGTATGGTATTGAAGACTCGTGGCAGGGACAGACATACGCTATACCACCCACAGCACGAAAATTTGAAAAACTTTTGCATGTGGCGCAATTTTTAACCAAAATTTATATTTTCCCAAATTTTCCCGCAGCAGGAATATTACATATAAGTACTTACGTGTATATTTTGTTCGTGCTTTTATTGTCGATTGGATTGTGATAAAACATACGTGTCTAATTATAGAAGTGTTGGACCTTTGTTAGAGAAAATAAACTAAGCTAAATCAACAGAAAGGTCGGTCGCAGTAACTGCATAATAGTCCCGTTGTACCGTCCCTATGCGGCGTTGCCACATCTCCGTTCATGGCTCGACACTTAAGCCGGTTGTGATTCGGATGTAGCTCTTCAAATTCAAAAAAATATTGTCTCCCTATTCGGCAGATCGTTTCATCCGTTATTCCTACAACCGAACCTCTGCCCCAGGTTCCTGACGGACGCGGACAGCGGCCACAGCACGGCGCACTCGCCGACGGGCACCGACGGCCCCAAGTCGATGTCGCCGCTGCTCGGCGGCTCGCCCTCCATGGTCGGCGGCGGCGTCTACGCCGACGTCGACATGCTGGAGGCGACGCACCGCGGCCTTCACAAGTTCATCCCGCGGCATGACGACGAGATCGAGGTGGAGATCGGCGACCCCGTCTACGTGCAGAAGGAGGCGGACGACCTCTGGTGCGAAGGTACACGATACCCACTAACTTTTATCCTTAAGACTAAAGAAAGAAATGCGCAAGCCTCGTCACCAAGATGGAAGTTACGTCCTTATACCCTTCTTCTTTTCTTTAACGTCCTCTGCCCCTTGCAAACAATTTGGCCAAACGTCCTTCGGTCCTTCCCTCAACCGTTGACTGGCGTATTGCGTATATAGGTATTTATAAGACTCTTTACGACTATAGTTCCATGTCCTGGAAAACAGATAGTGCTGATGGATAACAACCTATTTTCCATTGAATTTTCTCTCCGGAAAGCGCGTGGTAGGCCACAAAATTGCCAAACGTCTTTATTAATAAGTAGGTATACGTCATGCGTCAGTCAACGCATCAATCCTGCTTTTATAATTCCTATCCAAATGTCGGCATTAATCACATAGTTGTTTATTAACATATATACTGCTTTTGGCCCTATTGCTGACGGCAAGGCGCAGGGAATGAAAATAGATGAAATTCGCCGCCAATTTTAACCCTATACTGGCAGTTTGAATGGTGGCTACTTTATTCCTTGTTTAAATTTTTTTATATTGTATGTATGAATCAAATTGCATTATACTTGGAAAGCGACAGTTCACTACAATTCTTTAAAATGCCTACAATAGAAGAAAGTAGTTCCGCATTATTGCAATTTTTAGCATACCCAGTTAGGTATTTTGTATGTATATATATATATATTTTTATGTTTTTATATTTTTATATTTTTATATTTTTATATTTTTATATTTTTATATTTTTATATTTTTATATTTTTATATTTTTATATTTTTATATTTTTATATTTTTATATTTTTATATTTTTATATTTTTATATTTTTATATTTTTATATTTTTATATTTTTATATTTTTATATTTCTGAAAGTTAAAGAACTAATCCATTTAGAAACTTTTTTACTATTCATATTTCTTTAACCTAATAGTTTGTCTGAAAAAATAAAAAGCCTTTCTTGCTCTCATTTTTGTTAGTGTCGTATTTTACTGATTACGAACGAGCGTGTTTAGAGAACGCTTTTTCCTACATTCAAAGACATTTAAATAAAAAAATGAACCCCGACCCACCATTTCATTATTATTTTTTTAATTTTAAATTTACCCAAAAGATTTCTTTTTATTTACAGAAATGTCTTTGAGTGTAGGAAAAAGTATTCCCTACCGCGCTCGTAAACAGCAAAATACGAAAGTGACAAAAATTACACCCGCCTACTATGTGCGTCAATAACTGTATTGAAATACAGAACAAAAAAGTATTTTTCCTGCTCCCTCCCCCGTAAGTACTCGCCAACAGGCCCGAAAGCGAAAGTCAAATGTTCGAGGTGCCCTGTTATTTTGGTTGCTAGCTGCGAAAGTGGTTGCTAGGTACAAAAAGTATTGCTTAGCAACCCTTACGCAGCAAGGACCTTAAAACCATTACTAAAATATATGTAGCAACGCGAATCTTTCGTCAATTTTAATAGGTTTCACAACAATCGTTTTACAAACTGGTTTTGATCATAAAGAACACGAATTATACCAACGAAAAATTAATAATATAAATGTTTCTCTGGCGTCAAATAAGAGCCGCATAACAGAACAAATTTGACAGGCACCACGCTACCGGTAGGGTGACAGTACGCGATTAGTAATTCGTAGATCCAGGGTTCAAGTCCCACACAAAGCTCAACATTTTTTATTTATTTTTTATTACCGCTGCATTCTGCCTCTTATATTTATCACTGATTATCATTTTTAGTAATTGAACAAGGGTTATTTTGATGATCATTATTACTGACAATCTACTCCATATGTATTTAGAGCTTTATTCAAAGTACCTATAACCTGAAATTGTCGGTAGCAGGAAAAATGTAATACATTGCACGATGCGTATGCTCTTTTTTGGCCTCGGAGGTACTTTTAATGACCGAGGCAACGCTCGCGTTGCCTCTGTCTTTAAACAACCTCCTCGGCCAAAAAAGTGCACTTACGCATCTGGCAATGTAAATAACTATTTGCAAAGGAAAGGTTTTAATTAATATTGTCCTTTTTTTCAGGTGTCAATTTAAGGACGGGTCGAATGGGAATTTTTCCCTCAGCTTACGCCGTAGACATTGACTATAGTGATTGGGATTCTTCCTGTGAACATGGTAGAAGAGAAAGATATTTATTAGGTAAATCTGTTTTATTATATTATGCCAGCACTGACTGAGTCTACTGCCCCAAAGCCTTGTTACTTTTCACACTTTTCACGTTAATTATTCATGCACACACAAAAATTAAATGCGTAGATACTTAGATTGGTTAATGGTGGAAAGGTTACTTTGTGGAGATTAGTATTTACTTTTTACAAAGAAAAATGTTCTAAAATTGTTTCTCGTTTTGTCCTTCAGGTTATTTAGGATCTGTTGAGACGTTGGCGCACAAGGGTACACCAGTAGTGTGTCAAGCAGTGCGCCGCGTTATTGGTGCCTCTGCGGGCCAACTGGAACCCAGACCGTGCACTCTAGAAGTTTCTGACCAAGGCCTGAGGATGGTGGACCAACGCAAACGAGACGTAAGTTCCATTTTTTCTCTAAAAAATAATGTAGGTAGGTAATCGAGTGCCTGATCATGATGGCAAAATCTGACGAAACACAAAACTGAAGTTGAATAGTGGAGCTTCGAATTGTCAGGAGTTCGAAAATTGAAACGTCGTGCCTTGAAACTGTCGCCGCAGGGCGTAATTTGAAGAAGGGTCATTTGGGGTGATATTATTGTATCTAGTATTATCAAAGATCATGTATTATCTTAAGTTACCTGCAGTTATTTTTTAGAAGCCTCAATTTGCAAAAATTATTACATTACCATAATATTATGGAAAACAATCCGTTTAGGTATCCTTATCCGCCTGTCCCTTTAATCATTATAAATTCATCCATAAATAGATAGCGGTTTTGCCCCACCTACACTCTATTCAAACTAAATGCAAGTGGCACCTAAACATTTACACGATGGAAGCACGTAGTGAACAATTCTGAGGGCTAATACGAGGCAGGGCCGCAATAAGGAATATCTCTATGATTTTTATAATATAACATATTATAATAATATGCCCCAGTATTAAGAACTTTAAAAACAAACTTTTATGGCACACCTAGTCATTCACTTACCTGCAAATTTCTACTATTAACACAAATCGTAGCTCCAACAATTAATAAACAGCGAAAGAATTATATCGGAAAAAAATAAAGGTCCACTTGCAACTCAATACCCCTCTGTAAGAAATACCAACTCGCTGCACTCGCCCGCCGGGACAGACTTTATTGCCGGCTGGCCAATAGCAAGCCGATCACGTGCGTATCACGCTCTAGCCATGCAACAATTTGTGTTTATGTTTCACTTGCGTTTAGTTTGAATATAGAGTTTAGTGATTCTCGATGGACTCCCTGATATGGGTACCTATATCGATGAACAATATTTTTGTAGGATGCAATACCATTATCTACTTTTGACAATTTGGTGGCTAATATAGTTTTTTTCCTTCTTTGGCTTTGGGTGCCGGATTACAGAAGATAGGCGCTATTAGGTAGCAAACTGATAATAGCATAGAAATCCTATCTAACTGAAATTATTTTCGAGTTTTCAAACGATGGGGATTCTCAATAATATTATTATTTGAGGCTTAAAAATGATTACCAAGGTGAAGGCTCTCTTTACTTTATTTGGCTTCTGCTGATTCAGGAAATTAAACACCAGATGTCACTGGGTGTATCTACCAAGCTAAACCTAATATTTGTATGCGTTGTGATTTTTTGCTATTCACACAGGAACCGGGCGTTTTTAAGAATTGAGTGCGGTTATGTCCTTGGTGAGATTGGTGCGAAGAGAGCTAAGACCCTTTTTATTAACGTGAATAGTTTTTTTAACTATCCTCGGAACTCACCCAGGGCCCTGAAACATTAAATAAAGTTTGGTTAAAGAGCAATAATTATTACCTTCTATATTATTCATTGCGTACATATTGTCAAGTACAGAGCTAGCCGGGAGTTCAGAAGCCTCCAGAAGATCATGGATGGCGAAGAACAACCACAGGACTGGAAGCAATACGGATTTCAAAGGAACCAGCTCCAGAGGTTTTACTTAAGAGCATCTCGTGCAGATGCCAGAAAGGTTGTGGACCTGCTTGTGGTTGCCGGAAGGCAGGATTAAAATGTTCGGTTCTGTGTTTACACTGTACTGGGACGTCCTGCGAAAACATTCCCGACTTGATTGTGTTAGACGACGACAACACAGAAGATGCCGAAAACGTTTCCGATCAGATACAGGACGATGAGGACCAAACAGACAACTCCGAGTTTGCCGATTCTGTCCCTGAATTGATGTCCAAGGATGATGACAATGAAGGCGAGTCAGTTTTACAATGTCGCGAGAGACTCAAAGTGAAATAAACTCCAAAAAAACGCACCGATCAACACTACCTCAAGGGTGTTGTGGAGACGAGTTGATAATGACATTTTCTTGTTTCATGTATGCACAAAATTAATAAATGTGGCGGCGTAGATATTAACAATTAGAAAATACCCATATCGGAGTATGTAGTGGCGGGCTTCAAAAAATCATATATTTTATTATATTTATATTATACGACCAAACGTATCAAATCATGCATCTGCAGACTCGGAAAACATTACTCTTTCAGAAAAAAAATATTACAGAATTGTTTAATAGCGATATTCGTCTTAATCCGCGATGAAATTCTGATTTTGTTGAAAATTGCAAACCAACCCCCAACTTTGGAACGGCGTAGAGCGGAAACTATTGGTCGCAGACGAATACCAAAATTGTGCACAATTTTGTTTTCTTCATATTTCTACATATTTCCAGAAAAGCGTCCTGTCGCAGAGTTTTCATCCCCCCACCCCTCGAGCGGCAACACCCCGAGGTCGCAAACTCAGGTGCACTATCAGGAGACCTATGTCTACCATCCCACCAAATTTCATTTCTTTCCGACCTTTTGCGAATAGAAACTCCCCATTGCCTGGCCTAAAGTGGCGCCCTCTGTGAGATACTTAGAAATTGACATTTTCAGCCTATTTTCCATCCCCAAAAGTACAGCAGTGCCAAATTTCAATATTGTAACCTAAAGTCTATCCAAGTTACAGCGGCAGTAGATATAAACAAAGTCACATGACCGCATTGCCGTCGATTACCAGGGTCTGACTAATATGAGATTCCCAGTGGCTTGTAATTCTGAACTAATTCTTTTAGAACTTCTAAAAATAGTGTTTTTACCTTTCGTGGATCTTTAGAAATTTCCTTAAATTAAGTTGCAAAATAAATTTACAGAATATACCTACTGCTCGCGATCCGATCTAAAATATGCAGGAAACGCGACTGAGGGAAGAGCCGGCCCTGCATTCTGCTCGCCGCGTAAACACTTGACATTTTATGACGGCCAGACCAATAAGAGAATAAGTAACGTGGTGGCCAATGTTTTGATCCACTGCCTCTGTAACTTTGATAGACTTTAGTATAAAGTAGAAGATAATTTGGTCAAACAAAATTCAATTTTAAAAAATAAACTTATTGAAGAAACTAACGACACATGGTCAATAAGAATAATTTTATTTTTGTTTTTTTTAAGTTCTGTATGTACCAGAAGTTATGTCAGGTTTTTCTGAAACGTCCTGTATATGTTTCGAACAGTAATTAGATATTAAGTATGTACATGTACAGGGTGGGCCAAATTGGACACTTTTAAAGGGAAACTTCTATTTTTGACGGAGATAGACGAAAACTGATATCGGTGTCTGAGGCTCATTTTTTATGATAAACTTAGTGGCGGAAACCGCAAAGCGATACCTGTCACCGTTCTTGAGTTACAGGGCGTTTTCCGAAAATGTGCGGTTTCAAAAAGTGGCCGTAACTTTTTTCGGGTTAAAAATTTTGTGTTTCTGTAAAAACATTCTTAAAGCACTTTTTTACGTAGAATCCAATGCTGCTACTACATTTTTTTTTCTAGTCAATGGTTTAAGAGTTACGGATAAGAAATATTATTTTTTAAATGGAACACCCTGTATATTTTTGCATTTTTTAATAGAGCAAAAAATTACCATTCCAAAAATATATAACACTTAATGATTTACTTAAGTAGTTATCAATTACTAATAGCTTTGATGATATCATGTGTTATTGGAAGCACGCCCTTTCAACAAGTAGGCTTTGGACGGTGAGACAATGAAACAACCGTGGAAAAATGTTTACTGTTACCTACCTGTCAAATTTTCAGTTAGGCTGTTTAGGCAGGGTAAAGATTTTTCTATTTTTGGGTAATTTATAAACTTTATAACATACCTAAAATGAAATTTGAAAGTTATGAAAAATGGGATATGATCAGTCTGTTTCATACAATCCGGGAAAAATGCCTATCTCTGTTTAACTCATACCTACCTTTTCGGCGTACTATTAATCAAATCTATTAACTATTACTCTAACACTATTAATCAAATTGTGTCGCAATCTTGCAAAAATGTGCTTGAAAGGATGTCTTCTCTCTGGATACCGCTCGTAGTATAAATTGCTCGTTGCATCTGATTTTTCCCCGGATTGTATAAAACAGACTATCATATCCCATTTTTCATAACTTTCAAATTTCATTGTAGGTATGTTATAAAGTTTATAAATTACACAAAAATAGAAAAATCTTTACCCTGCCTAAGCAGCCTAACTGAAAATTTGACAGGTAGGTAACAGTAAACATTTTTCCATGATTGTTTCATTGTCTCACCGTCCAAAGCCTACTTGTTGAAAGGGCGTGCTTCCAATTATACACATGAAATCATAAAAGCTATTATTAATTGATAATTACTTAAGTAGATCATTAAGTATTATATATTTTTGGAATGGTAATTTTTGCTCTATTAAAAAATGCAAAAATATACAGGGTGTTCCATTTAAAAAATAATATTTTGTATCCGTAACTCTTAAACCATTGACTAGAAAAAAAATGTAGTAGCAGCATTGGATTCTACGTAAAAAAGTGCTTTACGAATGTTTTTACAGAAACATAAAATTTTCAACCCGAAAAAGTTACGGCCACTTTTCAAAAACGCACATTTTCGAAAAACGCCCTGTAACTCAAGAACGGTGACATATATCGATTTGCGGTTTTCGCCATTAAGTTTATCATAAAAAATGAGCCTCAGACACCGACATCAGTTTTCGTCTATCTCCGTCAAAAATAGGAGTTTCCCTTTAAAAGTGTCCAATTTGGCCCACCCTGTACATTTCGAAAAAATCGAAAAAATATTGGGGGCGGTGACTTGCACCTTTGCCCCCCCCCCCCCACACACAGTTTCCTAGATCTAGGCCTGGTAGAGGGCTGTGCTGAAGTCAGTTGTGGCCAATACGTCCTTCCTTTTCAGTCGAGCGACCCGTGCATCGACTACTTCTACTCGCTGAAGAACGTGTCGTTCTGCGCATTCCACCCGCGCGACCACCGCTACCTTGGATTCATCACGAAGCACCCGACGTTGCAGCGCTTCGCCTGCCACGTCTTCCGCGGGCACGACAGCACTCGCCCCGTCGCCGAAGCCGTCGGGTGAGTACCTACGGATTTAACCTCAGACCATCAACCATTACTTTTATTAATCCGAGGATTAGAACTATATCAAAAACAGGTCAGAAAGTACCTATTAAATTCTTTAGGAAATCCGTCCAGGATATTGGACCTTAGCTTGGATGGAGTTTGGCGTACCAGGCGGTGCGGGATTGTCTCGAGTAGCCGACCCTCTTCTGCATGGCTTGTTAAAGATTTCCACTTAGGACTAAAACTCATTAATCGTTTGAGTGATAAATTTGGTTTTTCGCTTCAAGTACCTGAGCGAATCTCATTAATTATTATAGGACAACTTTTCTCAACTGCTGGCTATAACAAGCTCTGGCTCTTGGTCCATATACAGTACTTTCTGGAAAAAGGATATTAGATACAAGATCCTTTAAACAGTATCTTTAAAAAATATTGTAGAGTATCTAAGAATTATGTTAGGTGTACAGGGTGATGCAAAACTATGCTGCACCCTTTCAGGGGCGTAATTTACTCGTTAAAATAAGACGAAAAGTTCATATCAACATGGGTCAAAAAACGCTTCGTTACGAAGATACAGGGTGATTAAGCTTTCAAAAAATATCGATTTTTGTTTATACCTTCCAAACCAATAATAATCAAAAATTACCTACTCCTACTGCAATTCCATTTGAAAACTCATTTCGTTTACTTAAAATAATAGTTACTAATTACTTCAAAGTAAAGTAAAGATTCCAAAAAAAGATGAGAAATAGGAAAAACTCAAATTTTCCGCGAAAGGAACAGAGATATGAAAAATGAAAGATACATTTTTTGTTCCATATTGTATTGTTTATTCAACAAGATAATAAATTTTTGTATTGTACAGGGCCGTATTATTTTTTTTTGTTTAATTAATGATACTGATTCCCCATTCCTCCGCCACTGGTAACTTTGGAGACCTGATATTAGCATTTATTATGCCACCCTATGATGGTATTATTGTGTACCAAATTTGGTTTAAATATTCTTATTGGTTTGGAAAATATAAACAAAAACCGATATTTTTTTGAAAGCTTAATCACCCTGTATCTTCGTAACGAAGCGTTTTTGGACCCATGTTGATATGAACTTTTCGTCTTATTTTAACGAGTAAATTACGCCCCTGAAAGGGTGCCGCATAGTTTTGAATCACCCTGTATATTTAAAACGATTTAAATAGGTACTTACTTTTTAGGATCTTTAGAAAGGACATTCAAAATTCTTAGATAGGCAGATACCTAAATGTATATAATAAAATGTCTAAAACATAATATATCTTTACTAGGCAATAAAACAGTGGCAGCTCGTCTGGGGCTAGGGCCCCCCAATAAAAAATAGGAAAAAATAATTTAGTTGGGCGACTGCTATAAATATTTTCTATTTTTCTTCCCAATTTGATCACTTTATAACTAAAATTGAACCATAATTTATCAAAGTTAGAAAAAATATTAATATAAATGCAAAAATATAACGTAAATTAATTATACATATTATATATTTGAGTACCACCCAAAATTAAAAATTTTAATTTTAATTAAATATTAAACTTTAACCATTTTTATAGTTTTGCTCTATTTATACAATGTTGTAACGGATTAGAATGAACAGCATGGGGATCTTGCAAATGGTGAGAGATAATGGGGAAAAAGTTGCGCAATTTTGAGGTCAATAAAATGGTATACAAACAGATGTCTAATATTTTTTTTCGTTTTTGAGTTATTTGGAAAAAAATGAAATTGCATTTTCGATTTTTTTAAAGAGAAAAACACTTTCTTTTGGCACTTTTAACGGGCCTTAAGATATTTGTTCTACAACATTTCGTTTTTGAGAAACCATCTTAAACTTAATTTTTTTAAATATAGGGACCTGGATTTTTTTTTCAGATTTTGAAAACACTTTTCATTGCAAATACAATGATGTACACGCAATATTTTCAAAATGTTTTGAGACAATTATACTGTAAATTCCTTTTTTTCCATTCATTTTTTTCTAATGCGGCTCTGTATTTAATAATAAGAAGTCTAAATTTTAATCAGTATTGTCAACAATTTAACTTACAGTTTATTTCCCATAAAACACATATATTTTTTGTTTTACCCCGTATAGAACATAAAACCACTTTCTTTAATAGCCAGTTTTGTTTCAGAGAGGATTTACCATTTTATAATCGTGAGTGCCATAAAAATTAATTTGTTTGAACAGTAGTTATGGCTCCCGCAAAATAAAACCGAAAAATACTAATTTTTCGGTGCAAACTTTGTTTTATTTTCATGTTTATAAACAAATCCTAATGTTTATGGCACTCACGTTTATAAATGATAAATCTTCATATAGCGGCATATTAAATAAAGTTGTTTTATTTTCTATACCTACGGGGTAAGTAAATCATAAAAAATGCTGAAAAGATGTTTTATGGAATAAAAACTTCATTATTTGGCTTACCTTTTAATTCTAAACGTCTTTTCATAATACCTACATCATGTAGGTATTGCCTACATGTTTTCCCTAAAGTTGAAAATAAGGGTGCTTTACTCTTGATCGTTTTTCATATTTTCGAAACTCTCCCGTGTACGAAATGAGATATTCAAATTTTGAAATCAGCGTTTTGAGTTTGCAGGAATGCACAAACTTTTATCAAGTATAGTACTTAAAAGTTTATGATAAATATAAAAAAAATCTCTTATGGTGCGTACCTACTTTCTGCCGGACACTATGTACAGTGTGGCCATTTTAGTGTGCAACATATGGGAATTTTTTTTATTAATTGCACAACCAAAATACAAATATTGCCGAAAGTTGGTGCATGTTCGATAATCATATTAGGTGCCCTTAGAATGGTTGCAAGTTAAACAGCATACAGGGTAGGTCGAAAAATATAAAAATACTCCCGAAAGTTGGTACATGTTCGTTAATTATACTACGCGCACTTAGAATGGTTGCAAGTCAAACAGCGTACAGGGTATGTCAAAAAATAAAAAATTGTATAAGAGTAAAGTACCCTTATTTCACAAAATTCAGGAAAAGGTTATTAAGAAAAGTTGTTTAGAATTAAAAGCTATGCCTAAATAACAAAACATAACCTCCTAAGAAAAAAAAAATTTTCGTCGATGAATTTCCACAGTTTCTTATTAAACATTTAAAATAAAATTTTGCACCTTAAATGAGAGTTTTTAATAGACACATTATCATTACTAATGTTTTACCTTGTTCATAAGAATTTTTGCGAAATTTTAAAGTTGTGTTTAATATCGTTGCAACAAACATGAAGTTTGTGATTCCCTAAAAAACTAAAAATATAAGTTAATTTTACAAATATGCTTGAATTTGAACAAAGTTATGAGAAATTAATTTGATTTTGATTAATTTATGAAAGTGTTTAGGGGGAATATTAAAAAATATATATTTTTAGAAAAATATTTTTCTTAGGAGGCCATGTTTTGGTATTTAGACATAACTTTTAATTCTAAACAAGTTTTCTTAATAACATTTTGCTGAATTGTTTGAAATAAGGGTACTTTACTCTTGAACAATTTTTATATTTTTTTACCTACCCTGTATGCTGTTTGACTTGCAACCATTCTAAGGGTACCTAATATGATTATCGAACATCCACCAACTTTCGGCAATATTTGTATTTTGGTTGTGCAATTAATAAAAAAAATTCCCATATGTTGCACACTAAAATGGCCACACTGTATATTGGACTCTTTTATTTTTTACACCTTTTACCTTTTTATTATTGTGTGACACTTTTATTAATTCTGACTTTTCAAAAATCAATTTGATATTGATTGAACCTTTTTTACCCCATACCTAGGCAATTAATTTACGTTATTTTTACATTCATATTAACATTTTTTCTAACTTTGGAAGTTCTGATTCAATTTTAGTTTTAAGATATCAAACCGTACATTAGGTAGGTACTTTCATTTTTATTGCTGCCATGTGATTTTTTTTATTCTACATTTATATCAGAAAAGCCCAGTTTATATCTCATTTCGAATAGGGCGGAGGTTCTAAATTATGAAAAAGGCTCAAGAGTAAAGCAACCAAATTTTGAAATCAGCGTTTTGAGTTTGCAGGAATGCACACACTTTTATAAAGTATAGTACTTAAAAGTTTATGATAAATATAAAAAAAATCTCTTATGGTGCGTACTTTCTGCCGGACACTATGTATATTGGACTCTTTTATTTTTTACACCTTTTACCTTTTTATTATTGTGTGACACTTTTATTAATTCTGACTTTTAAAAAATCAATTTGATATTGATTGAACCTTTTTTACCCCATACCTAGGCAATTAATTTACGTTATTTTTACATTCATATTAACATTTTTTCTAACTTTGGAAGTTCTGATTCAATTTTAGTTTTAAGATATCAAACTGTACATTAGGTAGGTACTTTCATTTTTATTGCTGCCATATGATTTTTTTTATTCTACATGTGTATCAGAAAAGCCCAGTTTATATCTCATTTCGATTAGGGCGGAGGTTCGAAATTATGAAAAAGGCTCAAGAGTAAAGCAACCTCATTTATTTAATTTTAGAGGAAACGTGTATTATAGTATGAAAAGATGTTTAGAATTAAAAGAGCAGCCCAACAGTGAAGTTTCAAGTTTCTGCCAATTCCATTTCAGAGAGGATTTATTATTTATAAACGCGAGTGCCATAAAAATTTATTTGTTTGAACAGTAGTATGGCTCATACAAAATAAAAACAAAAAAATACTAATTTTTTTATGCAAACTGTCTGCCGCGCACTGTATATTATACGAAAGCTTGCACGATTTAGCGTTTTAATTACCTAATTATCTACGAGCTGTACTGAACCGAAAAGCCAACCTTAGTACTATATTTATTACTACCTAATGGGTCGAATAAAAACAATGCTTATAGTACAGTTTACTATCAATAAGCGACATTGAAAGATTGTCAGTGTTTTAAGATTTAAAAAAATATTTTATAACTTTCTTTTCGCCTTTTAGAAATACTATTACCCACTCATTGAATGCGCATTTTGAATATCTAACAAAAAAACAAGTTTATGAAAATCGGTCGACAAATAAAAAATTTACAAGGCAAGTTCTTAACGTGGACACACTTTAGATCTAAGATTAAAGATACTGTCCAAACTGTTTTTATATTATTTTAAATTTTACTTTATTTTGTTGTTTCAGGAGAGCTTTTCAACGGTTTTACCAAAAGTTTATTGAGACTGCCTACCCCGTGGAGGACATCTACATTGAGTAATAAGCTGTGTAGAATAACTCCTTGTGTAATTTTAATAATTTCAAACTGAAAAAATGTATATAATTCTAAATATAGGAACTTCTACCGCTGCGTTTTAACAAATAGCTGTTATGTTTATTTATAATAATTATTCTTACAGTTTTTGAATATCACTTCTAATAAGTTCACCATATCATATAATGAAACTTCTTAGCCCTTAATTTTCAGTTATGTTAAAACAATAAGTGTCGCAGGCGACAGAAGAGTAAGTAACGACAAACGGTAAAAGTATTTTTGCAATCATCAATAAATCTGTGCAATAAAAGTGACCGCATATATCGTGTGAGAATATTTTTGATATCATTGTTAAAGAGTTTCCCGCGGCCAAATAATTTTTTATTTGTTCAATTCATTTTGCATTAGCATCAGTTACTTATTCAATGGTCAATAAAGCTAATAAACTTTTTGAGGCGTTATTTATTTCCATCGCACAGTAAGTACCTACCTAACTACCTAATATAATATAAGTACCCTACATTTTTATATGACTTTTACAATAGGTACAGACGGTACAGTAGGATATTAAAAGCTTTTATTTAACTTGCAATGTATGTATGTATGTATGTATGTATGTAATTTGTTCGGGTGGAATCTTGCAACTCAATTTTGAAGCAGATATCTTCAACCGATCGAGCTGAAATTTTGTACACACGTTTAATTTGGATGACAATGCATGATTATATGTGTGACGTCATTCTAAATCCAACATGGCGGATCACCCAAGATGGCGGACTAGTTAAATTTCAACCGATCGAGCTGAAATTTTGTACACACGTTTAATTTGGATGACAATGCATGATTATATGTGTGACGTCATTCTAAATCCAACATGGCGGAACACTCAAGATGGCGGACTAGTTAAATTTCAACCGATCGAGCTGAAATTTTGTACACACGTTTAATTTGGATGACAATGCATGATTATATGTGTGACGTCATTCTAAATCCAACATGGCGGAACACTCAAGATGGCGGACTAGTTAAATTTCAACCGATCGAGCTGAAATTTTGTACACACGTTTAATTTGGATGACAATGCATGATTATATGTGTGACGTCATTCTAAATCCAACATGGCGGAACACCCAAGATGGCGGACTAGTTAACTTTGACTTGTGTAGTTTGGTGAGAAGGCGTCAACAGCATTGGTCTGCAACCTGTCTCGTTGTATATTTAGGCTCCAAGCTCTTCGCGCCTGGTCAAGCATACGTGGCCTTAAGTAGGGTTAGATCATTAGAAGGTCTCCTCATTGAAGAGCTAGACTGTTCTAAACTAACCGGCAAACGACCTTGCAACAATGATGCGTTAACTGAGATGAATAGACTCAGACACCTGGCCAAACTAAAAATTACAAAATAAATTAAAAGTAAAAAAATATTTTTAAAAAAAGCTTTTATTTAAATGCGCTAAAAAGAATAAAATAATCTTTTCTTTTAAAACTTTTACTATCAACTTATAACGTCATTCCACAATTTATATGATATAAAAGCTTGTCGCGAGATTTAAGTTTTCAAACTAAGTAAATACCACTACTTAAATCTCGCGACAAGCTTTTATATCATATAAATTGTGGAATGACGTTATAAGTTGATAGTAAAAGTTTTAAAAGAAAAGATTATTTTATTCTTTTTAGCGCATTTAAATAAAAGCTTTTTTTAAAAATATTTTTTTACTTTTAATTTATTTTTATTTAGACACAAATGTGGCGGCCACCCTTGAATGATGATAAGTTTGGCGAGCGGAATGTATAGGATGCTCCACAAGTTAATTTCTTGTTAGTGTGATAGTCTAAGCATTACCGGAAACATGGGGTATTTTAAACATTTATTAAAAAAATTAAGGGCATACCTATGGAATATAACATAAAAATTAAAATTACAGCAATTTCAATGGAAAAGATATAGGTACAACAATAAAAGTTTGAGCACAAAATAAGTATCTATAATTTATTGTACTAACTGGTTTCAATTATGTGGCAAATAATACTGGCTCATAGCACCCAATGATAACAGAATCTACAGAAAATAGTAAGTGAATATGACAAAATATAACAATCATTTAAAAATAAACGGCTCACACCAAGTAATACTAAAATACATTCAAAATAAAATAAAATATGCGAATTAACTGGAAAGAGAAAGGCAACTCAGTTGGCAAAAACTAACAAAACAAAAATCAATCGCTCACTTTTTGGACAGTCAACGGACAGCGGAAGGTACCTATGTACTTGCTGGTTGCTGCTGGTTCTTGGTGTCGACTTCATAGCAGGCGCGGCATCAGGCTCTCGATGGCTTCTCGGTTCTCGGGCAGAACGTCTCCCTACCACTGGTGATCTTCACCTTCTTTTATACTAGAATTGGCCGTGGTTTTAGCCGCGTTAGTCTAGACCTGCAGGAGTTCTAGAGACGCTCCCGTGTTTGTCTGCTCGTCGTAATAACATATAAACAAACATGGTTTTTGAGCATGTTTTTCATTAACTTAATGTCCAATATCCGGGCGGCTCAGATATTGACACACTTTTCCCATACAGGCATTACGTTTTATGAAGGAGAACATTTTCCACTAAGGCTTTATAACAGCTATAGTACGGCCACCATACTATCGAGCCATATTCCAGTTTTGATCTCACATAGGCAAAGTAAAGCATTTTTAAGGCATTAACATCATTAAACGACCTACAGTTGCGTACAATCAGACCATATGCTCTTGTTGCTTGACCCACCTTGGTTAGAATATGATTTGAGAATGACAAGTTGCTATCAAAAACGATTCCAAGGTCTTTCATACTCTCGCAACGCTCTAAAGTTACGTTATTAACAGCATATGGGAATTGAAAAATACTCCTATTTCTAGTATAGCTGACCACTTTACACTTACCCACGTTGAGGGATAGCCTATTGTTCAAGCACCAGTTACTTATTACATTAAGCTGATCCTGCAGAAGATTGCAGCTGATCCTGCAGAAGATTGCAGTCAACTTTTAGGTCGTCTGCGAATAGTAATTTCGTACAATACAGGCCCTCTCCAATATCATTAATAAATAATAAAAACAGCAATGGCCCAAGATTTGATCCCTGTGGGACTCCAGATGATGCTAGGCATTTGGGAGAATTAAACCCATTGTAACACACATATTGAAAGCGTACGTTCAGATAAGATTTAATAAAAGCACTAGCTGTATGGTTAAGTCCAAATACTTCCAGCTTATTTAGCAAGATTGAGTGATCTCTTTTATCGAATGCTTTTTCGAAGTCCGTATATATAACATCCACTTGATTACCACTGTCAACCTCATCAGATAAAAATTGCGTAAGTACAGACAAATTGGATACAGTAGAACGATTCGTCATAAATCCGTGTTGAAATGGAACAATCTGGTTGCGAACTTGACTGAATATGCGATTATATATAACTACTTCCAATACCTTTGCAAAGTTCGAGAGAATAGAAATCGGTCTATAATTTCTAACATTTGCTCTATCGCCGGTTTTTAAAATTGGACATACGCGCGCTTGCTTCCAGACTGCCGGAAAGGTTTGAGTTTTTATTGCCAAATCAAATATAGTGCAAAGAGGCTTGGAAAACACATGGCTGCACTCTCAGACAACAAAAGAAGGGATACCATCTGGACCGGACGTTAACTTATTTTTGAGCTTTTTAGATGCATCTAGTATTTCAGCTTCCGTAATGTTATCAAAGGTAATGTTAGAAAACATGTTTTGCTGTTTAGTTTCAGGATCTCGGTGCGCCTGCGTATCCGAGAAGACACTTTTAAAATAGTCGCTAAAAGCATCAACGATGCCTTGCTCGTTTTCGATAATGACGTTATCAAATACTACTCTGCTCGGTATTCTAGAGGTGCCATTCTTAGCGTGAAAGAAATACCAAAATTGCTGTGGATCATGGGCAAGCTCTGACTGAATCCTCATAAGGTAAGCGTCGCAGGCAACTGTAATTTGTCGTTTTATCAAGCGTCATAATCTCTTAAATTCATTCAATATCGCGGCATTCTTATTTTTTTTTGTATTTCTGAAAACAGTTATTCTTTCTCTTAATATCCTTTATGATCTGAGCCGTGTACCAAGGAGGATACTGACGTTTGAAGCTTCTGAATAGAGGCACGAATCTGTCAAATATTTCATATAACTTATTATACAATAATTCTACAGCAACATTGACATCCATGGTGTCACTCAGAAATCCCCAGTCAGCAGTCAATATAGCGTTATAGAGGAAAGGAAAACTGACCTTCTTAAAATTGTAAGCCTTTTGTCTGTTATTAATAGTGAAAGGTTTGATCTTGTAGGTCAGATTTTTTAAAGTATGGTAATGCAGGTCCTCCGGTACTAAAGGAACATCATCTCTTCGGACCTCACAGGCAATATTGGTAATGACTAAATCAAGAAGTCTATTATCATCATTAAGGATATCATTGACTTGTTTAAAATTCAACGTACCGAGGAGAGATGTCATAGACAATGTCTTGGCATCGATAACATTAGAGTTAATAAATTTAGGCACGTTGAAGTCACCTAACAGAATAGCGGGGTTATTATAGAGCTGTTCAAAATATTCTAGTTGTTCACAGAATGACTGAAATTCGGGAGAATCGATAGATGGAGGCACATACGCAGCCATAACAATCATTATAGTATGACTTAAAACGATCTTACAACCTACAATGTCTATTAGAGGAAAATTATCATCAAACATAGAAACATCCAACAAACTTGCCACGAAATGACCCTTAACAGCCAGGGCTACTCCGCCACCACTCTCCTTGTTAACCCGGTTAAGTTTACGGTCTTTACGAAAAACATTACTACACTCGCTAGGAAATAACTCAGAGTCATATATACCATCAGTTAAATTCGTTTCACTGAGAGCCACCACATCAAATTCACAGTCGCTAATACTAGACAAAAACTGATTATCAGTTGAAGATATACTGCAGGGCACTTCTAGTTTGACTGAATGATTTTAGGAACACTGTTGATGTATCTAATGCGTAAGTTTGACTCGCCAGCATTTAAACGTTGATTAAGTTCCTCTTTCACCTTTCTGTAGTACGCCATTTGCCGAGGAGTGCGATCGAAAGACATAGACAAATTATTCTTGAATCTAGAATTACGTAGAGCACTTGCATTGCGGATGATGTGGACCGTATGACCTTCTGTTGGAAAGCTTAGTTTAATGGGACGAACCTTGCCAGCAGACAATTTGCCTAGCCGAAAAGGTTCGATATTTTCGATTACAGTTTCAGGAGAAATCACTCGAAGAATCTCAGATACCTGAAGCTTATCACCAGCCATACGATCGTCAGACGGCAAATCTGCATTTTGTTCGTCAACTCCCAAGATAATAATATTTTTCTTCCGCTTATTCCGCTCTTTTAGTTCTTCAATTATGTCCTCGAAGGCATCATCAGAAAGCGCAGGCCGAGATGAAGCATTTATTTCCGTTCTCAAACTCTGGATGTCATCTTGTAACCTCAATATGAGGATCTTGAGACCCTTCATGTCGTTCCCCAACGATCTATAATTCCTACATGACCAATCGTAGCCTTTATTTGAGTTGAGAGTGCGAACTTCAGCCGAGCGGATGTCAACACAAGTATTTTTATATGTCTTCTTGCATATAGAACACTTTATCATTAATACCGCCTCGTACGATCGGTTACAGCACGCACATATGCTTGTTGAGGGGGCCATGACAGGGAACCGCTTTATTCCACAGTGCAAACTGTCCAGTCCCAACCACGAATTCCGAAAAAAAAATGACAAACAACGGAACCGCGGCGCGGAGAAATAGAGCAAAAATGTACACAAACGGGGGCAATTCACATCAGAACCACAAATGTAATAACGTAAAACAACTCACAGAAGTTCTCGATGATCACAGGTTCTGTTGATGACAATTAATATAACGTAGGTGAGGTGAATTTGTGACTTGAATTACCATATGGTAGAAATGCGTATGTACTGACCAAACTGCACAACTAATTAAAGGTGACAAGGTGACAACCAGAGCTCGGCAAACTACTTTTAAAAAGTAGTTTAACTACATGATAATCTAACTATCGGGCCTAAAAAGCATGGTAACTACTTTTTTAACTACTTTGAAAAAACTTGATTTATTGATTACTGACTATATAAAAAAAAACAAAAAAACGAAGAAAAATGTTCTAATAAATTAACCACTACATTTTTGATACAGCGATGAGTACAGCGATATACAGGGTGTCCCAAAATTAGCCTGCCATAATAATTTACCAGCGCATTCTGCGACCCAAAAAAATGACAAAGTTCCTATAAACATGGCCCTTGACATGGCCTCAAAAATGACCAATAAGGGGCTACAGCTCCCTAAAATGGACACTTTAGCAAACGGTTTTTTCTAAATATTTCCAGAACGATAAAGATAAAATTCGGAAATTTGGTATGTGATATAAGTACATATGACATTTGACATTCACACAGGTCGAGATAGTTTGGCATTCTTCATCATAGGGGTCCAAAATGGGAGGTCAAGGGGTTAAAAATACCCTAAATTTTTTTGTTTGCCTTTTTCATGACTTCTTCTCCCAGCTCCCAGGTATATAACATACCAAATTTCAGACTTTCGCCGTTGACTGATATATTATTAAAGACTGCTCACGGCTGTCACGTCTGACGTCTGACACATTTTTGGCTCATCATGCGCTTTCCGGAGATAAAATACAATGCAGAATACATTGTTAGCCATCAGAGCCATCTATTTTCCAGGACATAAAGCTATAGCCGTGTGAAGTCTTTATAAATACACGTCACTCAACGCTTTCACCTTTTGCCTTTAAGCAGTGACTATAGACTTTCTATAGTCACTGCTTTAAGTTAGGTAGCTAATTAGATTACTGGAAAGTAGTTAGATTAACAAAAAGTAGTTAGATTACTTTAAGTAGTTTTTAGGTGGTAGCTAACTACTTCTTCAACAAAATTTTTGAGTATTAACGGAATTAAAAATATGAAAAAATTAGTTTGAGTACAACTACTTTTCCTGAAAAAGTAATTAACTACAAAAGTAGTTAACTACTGCCCAGCTCTGGTGACAACTAAACAATTTGAAAATATTATATGTCAAATGTTCCCCAAAAATCGTCCATAAGACTAAGCACTTTTGCGTTATTTACGCAAAGGTAACTAGTCGTTTTTTGTTTTTGATTTTGTTTTGTTTTTTGTTTGTTTCTGTTTAAACACCGCGTCTTAAAATTCAGTGGACTCTCATCCGGATAAATCAGCTGATATCTCCCTCTCATTTGTTGGAGGAAGTAAGAGACAGATATCTAGCTGATTCATCGGGATGAGAGTCCGCTGAATTTTAAAACGAGGCCTTTTTTATAGAAATAGTTTTATTTTACTTAATTCTATTTACGTTTTGTTTTTTAATCATCAAGGTGATAACTGTTCGTTTTTGTTATGAACTTTTATTTTATATTTATAAATAAAAACAAATTTTTAATAACATTTTGCGGGAGGTTGTATACCTTGTATACGGGCATGAATAATGTGCATTTTATTTGATTTTGATCTACATAGCAAAGAGATTGTATTAGAACCAAATTTATGCTTAAAATACCGCCTGTCTTTTGGTAAATTGAAATGGAGACTCGCTTATTTTTGACACTTGTCCGTAAGGAGGCTTCTGTTGCAAAGCTACTTATTCTGTGATATAATCAATTAGATATAAAGCAATGAGCTTTATAACATATAGACATAAGCAATAAAATATAGGTACTTTTTGTAAGGAACCCGTTTACACAGAATAATTTACTCATAAATATAACAATAATTATTACATTTAAGATAAATAATTCCCTTAAAGAATTCATTAGATATTTATGTACTCTCATAAACCAATTAATTTTTATTGACACTATATTTACAAAACTGACAGAGGATTTAAAAAATGGGAGCAGATTGAGGTGTCCCGTAGATACCAACCAATTTTCTCATTTTATTTTATCAAATAACTCGAAACAATGCTATATCCTTGCAGTGGCGGTCCTAAGGTGGGGGGCAGAGGGGCCTGACTATTAGACTATTTGTATAACCAGATCTTATTGCATCAAATAATAATAAAAACAGCAATGCAATATTCCATCATGTGATAAGTTGTGATTTTTTCTTTTTCTCCTTTCTTTCTTTTTTAAATGATGACTCATTTTTGTTATATTATTTCCTTATTAGTGTGAATTTTAATTTTTATTAACCGACTTCAAAAAAGGAGGAGGTTATCAATTCGGTTGTATGTTTTTTATGTTTGTTACCTCAGAACTCCGTTATTTATAAACCGATTAGGACAATTGTTTTTTTATTTGAAAGGGTATACCTACAGAATGGTCCCATTTCAATTTGAAGAAAAAATTCCACCCCTAAGGATGGACAAATAGGGGATGAAATTTCATATTGAACCAATTTCGATGATTCTTTTTTATTAGAAAGCGAGTACCTTAGAGGTGGCCCCATTTAAATTTGAGGAAAAAATTCCACCCATAAGGGTGGGAAAATAGGGGATGAAATTTCATATTGGACCGATTTCGATGATTCTCTTTTTATTAGAAAGGGATTAATTTAGGAGTGGCCGCATTTAAATTTAAAGAAAAAATTCCACCCCTAAGGGTGGACAAATAGGGGATGAAATTTTATATTGAACCGATTTCGATGATTCTTTCTTTATTAGAAACGGGTTACCTTAGGGGTGGTCCTATTTAAATTTAAAGAAAAAAATTCCACCCCTAATGGTAGATAAATAGGGGATGAAAGTTCATATTGGACCGATTTGGATGATTTTTATTTTATTAGAAAGGGGTTACCTTAGGGGTGGTCACATTTAAATTTGAAGAGAAATTAAATTTGACAAGAAAAATGTCAATCCTAAGGGTGAACAAATAGAGGAGAATTGTATATTGGACCGATTTCGTTAATTCTTAATAATTCACTAAAAAATAAGAAATAAAAAATTTTAGCAAAAAATTAAAACAGACTTCAAAAATTTGCCCGTATGCACATGCACACTCCACTAAAAATATAAAAAAAATTAACAAAAAATAACACCAACTTCACAAATTTGCCCAAATGCACATTTCAACTAAAATTTTAGAAATATTTTTCTCTTTCTAAATTGAGTTATCTTTGGAGTCGGTGACAGTAATGTATGTAGGATATATATGTAGGATATGATGTATTCATATCTAAATAGATTTAAATTCCTTGCCTTGACTGTCACCAAATCCAAAGATAAGTAACTCAATTTAGAAAGAGAAAAATAAAAATTTTAGTTGAAATGTGCATTTGGGCAAATTTGTGAAGTCGGTGTTATTTATTGATAATTTTTTTTCAATTTTTAGTGGAGTGTGCATACGGGAAATTTTTGAAATCGGTTTTAGTTTTTTTGTTAAAATTTTTTTTATTTTGCCGTTTTTATTTTGTTAAGAGTACCTACCTAATAAATAGGTTGTCTACCATGACTCAGTGTTTTCATTAAAAAAATTAAATTTGCCCCCCCCCCTCTTAAATTTGTGTAACTGATCATTGATCGTCGCCCCCCCCCCCATGTTAAAATCCTAGGACCGCCACTGTATCCTTGAAATATTTCTTTGAAAATTCATCGGGTTATGATTCAAGCAGCCGGATATCGGGTCATAAAGTTAATCGAAAAACCATGTTGTTTACATTGTGTAAGTACCGAAACACCAAGAAGAGTGTGCCACTGTTATTAAGGTTCCCCGAAAAACATGCTCCAAAACCATGTTTGTTTATAAATTCCACAAGAAAACGTCTAGCGAACACCTGCAGATCCAAGAATCAAGGCGAAAACAATGTCCCAATCTGATATAAAAGAGGGTTACTCCCAAACGAGGAAAAGTAGTAGCAGATCTCCAGTTACAGAGCTAAGTACTGCCCGAGACATCATCGAGCCACAGAATAATTCCCCTAGTCTGTGATCGAGCGTCCGATGCCGCGCCAGCCATGAGAGGGAGTCGTCGCAGTCAGTGCCGGTTTAAGGTAGTTCGCCGCCCGGTGCTGCCACAGACATAACGCTCCATCCGGATATTTTAATGCATGGGGATGGGATGGCCCATCCCATCATCATGCATTAAAATATTTCTTTTTTTTTTTGAACCGTCACGAAATAAGAAAGAAACTTTGTATACATATATATATATAAAATAAAAAACGAAAAATTATAAACAAAACAAAAAAATCTTTATTCTTTGAGTTAAATAAGGAATATTAGATTATATTGGATATTAAAAACTAATTAAAATCACTACTTTATTCTATTAAATAATAATTATTATAGTCGACTTTCGACTTTACTCTAATAAAAAGCTGCTTTAATTATTTAAAGTGTTTTTACACCCTGCATTGTATGTGTGACGCATCTTCCAGTAATTTGCGAATGCGTAATATCTAATAAAATAGATCTATTTTAACACACATTTATAATTATTCAAAGTTGCATCGCACATACAGAGTGTAACAATAATTTAAAAATTTAAAATACCCTATTTTTATTAGAGTAAAGTCGACTATATTATTAAATACTAATTATTAAATATTAAATGAGGTAGGTATTTATTACAAAAATTAAGAAAGTGCTTAGCTTACCGTGTTTGTGTGTGTTTTTAAAACGAATTTTCAGTTACACAAATGGACTAGCCAGGAGTTATAGCACTAGCACACAAGTCACACACAACAAGTCACAGTACGAAGTCGCATCGCGACAACGGCAAGAAAATTTTTGAGCATACTTGCCAGTTTCCGGATAAGCAATGCATCGGCGGAAATAAATTTTTCTTCACTTAAAAGAATTAAAACTTGGTTACGTACCAATATGGTCCGAGACAGACTAAGTAATTTAGCCCTATTAAATATACACCGCATAATGCATCCATAAATGAAGAAAAGATCAGTTTGCGCGAAAGTAGAAAAAATATGATTTTATTTTGTGATAAGGCATGAGAAATAAGCAAGAAATCAAAAGTTTCTGGTAAGTGCGGCAACGTTGCGCCAATTCCAATGAGAGGCTAAAACCCACTTTCGGGTCCACGATTTCATTGGTCGACTCAAGGTAAGCCTCTCGTCTTGTATTCAATAGCCCGTTGTGACTAGGCCTGAGACAAAATATCGATAAAATCGAAAGTATCGATACTATCGATTTTATCGATACTCGATATTCAATTTCGATAAATCGAAATATCGATATTATCGATTTTATCGATATTTTCGATCTTTTCGATTTTATCGATCTTTTCGATTTTATCGATCTTTTCGATTTTATCGATCTTTTCGATTTTATCGATCTTTTCGATTTTATCGATATTTTCGATTTTATCGATATTTCGATCTTTTCGATATTATCGATCTTTTCGATTTTATCGATATTTTTGATTTTATCGATCTTTCCAATTATATCTATCTTTTGAAATTGTTTGCAAAAATAAAGGAAATTGCTGCACCCATTGCGTCCAGACCGCGTCCGCAGCAAGCCGATAGGCCTTTTTTTGTCTAGCTTCTTAAATAAAATTGATTATATCGATTTTATCAATAAGATCCATTATATCAATAAGATCCATTATATCGATAAGATCGATTTTATCGATAAGATCGATTTTATCAACATGATCGATAAGATCGAATGTATCGATAAGATCGATTTTATCGATAAGATCGATTATATCGATAAGATCGATTTTATCGATAAGATCGATTATATCGATAAGATCGATTTTATCGATAAGATCGATTTTATCGATAAGATCGATTATATCGATAAGATCGATTTATCGATTTTATCGATATTTTTTCAGTATCGATTTCCGATACTGAAATTCCGAGATCGAACAGCCCTAGTTGTGACCTAAATTATGCAAATTAATTAAGAACTAACGTCAAATCCGCCTGAATTTTTACTGTATGCAGCTCAAACTGATCACTACCCTATTTTGCACCTTTTTCAACATCGAAACCGCGAATACCCGCGGAAATACCGAAATTTTGAAATATTTGTGCCGTGTTTACGTTCGGCCCGGCCGCCGTTTTCGCCCGACATTCGGCGCGCGCCGAATGTCACAAGTAATTTAATTAGCCCTGTTAAGTATATACACAGCAATGTACCCATAAATGAAGAAAATATCAGTTTGCGCGAAAGAAGAGAAAATATAATTTTATTTTGTGATTTTATTTTGTTATGTTTAATATTTACGTTTGTTTTTTATTTTGTTTGTGTAAACATTTTTTTGTTTTTGTTTTTTCTAGAGAAATAAATTATTTTACTTTTCACAAAAATACATATTATACAGGGTGTATCTTTGATAGGTACAGAAATTTTAACCACGTAATCGGGGACGTTCATAAAACCGAAAAATGAAAAAAAAAATTTTTTTAATCGATGTTTAGAAAATGGGGCAAATCAATCTTTATCCGTGCTCAATGCACGCCGCTGGATCGTCACTAGAAGCGCTGAGAGGGGAGGTCTAACCTCTCCCTAGGAGATGGAGGGGAATAACGTTAGATTAGGAAGGGGAATACCGCGACGTTGCCGCATGTCAGAGTGGAATAAATCTGCTTGCAGAATTAGGTACCTAGGTACCTTTGAAAATTACTGCTGGTAGGTATCCACGTTTTTTTATGATGTCGGTTGCTGTGACGAACTGTTTATTGCTTTCTTCACAGGCGCACACAATAATTTAACAAACACGTCAGTTTTTATCACTTTACTGTTATTTTAAGTCCCTAGGCAGCAGAAATGTATCCGAGCGCCGCTCGGAGAAGTCATTGCTAGAAAACTCATTGCTGATTTCACACTCATAATTTTTTGACAAGTCTTTTGTGGAGTAGGTATCTACCTACCTACCTATTTTACAACTGATTTTCAGGCCGCAATTTTTTTATACTAATAATTAGCCATCTCTTGGGACACCTTGGGATAATAAATTTCTGATCGGCAATCAACTGAATAAAGTATTTGTTTTAAAATACAAATTATCTGTAAAAATTGCAAATTTCCACAACCACCCATAGGGTAGAGCGTAGAGCAGCGGCGCGTTACTTTTTTTTAGCGAGTGTTCGCCTGTAGCCCTATCATCTCGAAAAAAGTGGGGGAAGACTGTAATTTGACGTGAATTTAACGCGCGGCTTCGATTTGTTCATAGTTTTTAATATTTTTCAACCCTTGCCCGATAGTGCGCCACCTTTAAACCCCCTCAGGGTTGTGGTCCTATGTATTATCTACTTTTAAAAAATTATTCGTTTCCGAAAAAAGTGGGGGAAGACTGTCATTTGATGTGAATTTAACGCGCGGCCCCGATTTGTTCATCGTTTTTAATATTTTTCTACCCTTGCCTGATGGTGCGCCACTTTTAAACCCCCTCAGGGTTGTTGTCCTGTCTATTGTCTACTTTTAATAGTATATTACACACCGAGGTGTCTCGAGATAAAGTAAACTTTCCACCCGGGCGGGAGGGCGGGAAGTAAAAGTCAAAAAATTGACACTTTCAAACTTCTAAAAAGTCAGAAATGTCGATATTACATACATGGTTGTAAATAAAAAATTATTCGGTTCCGAAAATAGTTGGGGAAGACTGTCAAATTGGCGTGCTTATCATTTCCGCATTTTTTAACCCTTTGCCGTTTCGGAACTCTCTCAAGTTAATTCCTTACCATTCCTCTTACTTTTCGTAAAAACTTGGTGGCGAAATGTCGCGTAATGTCCCCAAAAACCGAAAAACAGCGACTCCTGGTGAATTTAAGCTTCTGCGTGCCCTTGACTACTGCCCGACATTCCTTCGCCGAGATTCGCCAGGCGCGGGCATATGACGTTGGCGTCGGGCGCTGGCGTCCGACGCCAACTTCACACAAAAACGACGCCGCGCCGAATCGCGCAATAATTACAATTACGAATGAATTCACTGGCACTGATTCACTCGATTTTGCTCCATTTCCACGCCGCCCGGCCCGGCCGACCTACTAAATTACAGCTGGGCGAGGAGCGCAAGCGCGGGGCGCCACTTGACATCGACACTACAGGTGATCCCCACTACTCATAACTAGTGCGCGATATTAGCCAATCGCGGCTCGCGGCTCGCGGCCCCTACTTCTCTGGGGGCGGCGCTACTATGTTGCCAAGTGTGCTGAAAATTTACCTGATTTAGTAATTTAATTCCGTATAAATTTAATTGTGTAGTGGATTTTTACATGGATTTACCCGTTTTTGTGCGTAATAATTATACGAGATAGTAGATTAACTTATAACGAAAGAAACCCCGTATAAATCCGCGAAAATCAAAAATCGGATTTAAGGGACTTTAAGTCAGTTTGGGGACATGTCGGCATAAACGGCAACACCGAATAGTGGTATTGAATGGTATGGGGGAAAGCTTGTGCGCCGTCACCGTACCGCCGCGCCGTAGCCGACGCGCTAGTCGAAGATCGTCCGTCCGATTATTATGGGATTTAACAGCTGATTGATATCGATCCGCGTCCGCCTGTAATTTTTGGGAGCGCCAGCTTCAACAAGCAATTTATTATTATACAGAATGCCTTACGTGTGGCTATTCTGTGGTATAACAATTCTGTTTCCAAAACGTGGACGCGTATGCAAACGTCGCGTCTCGCTAACCGATATTGTTCCGTTACTTTGCTTTGTTTTACGAACTGTCGTCGGAACTGAACCTGCTTCTGTACATTTTTCCAGATCCGTTCGCCATTTTTTTGGACCAGCAGTGATGTCCAAACCTGTTGCAATTGCCGCTACGAATTTGCAGTGAAATAACAAGTGATTTTTTCATATTTCCGTTAAGAAATGCAGTGTTAAACTTTCGCGGCCTTCGTATGAAAACAGTGCTAGATAGGTTCCTACTAGGTACCCCAATTACGCGCGAGGATAAAAGAAGCAGCTTCAAGGGTTCGCGAAAATTCGGATTTTATTAGACGCATACGGTATGGATCTAATTGTACAATCCACCTAGTCGAGTCCCCGTTGGAATAAATCAGCTGAGGGAAACCGAGACGTCCCTAATATTTGGCATCGCGCCGCTTTAAGTGTGCAGTGAAAAAAAAACAAGTGTTTTGTTCGTATTTCCGTAAAAAGAGACTATGAAGTGTTATACCTTCGCGACCATCGTATAAAAACAGTGCCACTAGTTAGGTAGGTACTTAGTGCTTTATGTGATTTTGTGAAGATTTTTGGATAGTATCTAAACACAAGAAAATAGTAAAAATAATCGATGCATCTCAAAGGTAGGCTTTTTCATGCTATTCGTCGAGCTATTCGCTAAAAGAACCTTTAAGGAGTTGTCCAAAAATTATTTATTTATTTATTTAATCTCCACATACACCAAATGATACATGGTTGCGTCAATATTCTTCAAATACTGCGAAAAAGCCTCGGAAAAAGCGATTCGACTGGCAACCAGTTACCTAGTGCTTCTTGTGATTTTCGAGAGGATTTTTGGATAACATAAGAAAGGAGTACGACACCCGCAAGGAAAATCATCCAGGCATCCGAAAGGTAGTTTTTTTGCATGCTATTCGCTAAAAGAACCATTAAAGATTTGTTCAAAAACTAGTTGAAAGACTATTCCTGAAATACTGTGAAAGTGCTATACGTCTGACAACGCTGCACGGCGGAATTGGGGGGGATCCGCCGGAACCGGCCTCAGTTCCAGCTGGTCCCGGCAAGGTCAAGGACCCATGGCCGTAGCGTCGGAAAAAGGGGTTTTAATAGCGTTTTAAAAAAATTATTTCTGACGTTAATATGCACTTTAGAAAAATTTTAATTGCATAGGCGTAACAAGTGCATTTTTCCCGACCTGCCCTTAAAATTTCGGTACTTATCAAAGTTACACCCTGTATATTCTAAAAATTTCCCTTACCCCGGCCCCTCGGGATAAATTTTTACCACGCCGCCCCCCCGTTTAGATTTGCCTGGATCCGCCTCTGCCACGTACTCCATTGTTTACAGCATTTCATTTCAAAATAGACGGGTTTAATAATGGGATTAAATAAAGGCACACCTCCCATAACGCTAAATGAACAAATGTAGCTATTAATTCCTTAATATGTAACAATTTTTAACAAAGCTAAATCGCGCGGTTATTAGGTATCGTAGCTTATTATTATACTTTAATAAAATCGTCAACAGATAGCCCAAAACCGCCCAACATGGTAACGCCGCCGTTGCCGCCGAGGCTGTATTTGTTCTTTTGTTAATGTAGACTATTTATTAGTATATTTATAGGATTTTAACGCAGAAAGTGTGTGATGTATGGCCAAATAATTGATATCTCTAAGGATATAACCTATGACAGGTAAACGTTGTACACACGAGCGTAATGTTTGTTTACTTCGGTAAATTTCCGTTAGATGTTGGTTGACTACAAACAGATCATATAAAACAACCAGCAGTATAACTTACTCTTTACTTTTGAGAAATCGCATCCACAAATTCAATGACCTTGACGCCATATTGAGGGAATATAAGTCAGAGGTGTAGTCGGGAAAATCAATTGAGAAATACAGAGTAGTATTAGTAAAGTATATAGTGTGTGGTAAGCACAAGCAGCTTTGACTCCTTTCTGGGATTCTTTATTTAAAGATACTATCACAAAGCACAATTTACAAAAAAGCACACTCCACGGCACTGTAATATCTATTCCCAAATGGCGGCTGCGCGAACAGGTGCGCAGAATTTTCCCGCCATGGGGAGTAATACTGCTGGCTGTTTTATATGCTCTGCCACAAACGTGTGCATTTTGATGCGCTTGCTCCTTCTATCCTTGGTTATTTCTCTGAGGTTACATAAGACATAAGCATAAAGTCGAATTTAATGAACTTTATTCTTACTTTCTTATTAGATGTAGGTATGTCTAAAATTAGACCTAATAAATTTATGTTAGTCTGTATAAACAGGGCGTGCGGAAACACTGAATTGAACTTTATGCTTATATGACTATTTTTATGCTATGCTTATTACTAAAGTAAGCTGTATAAAACGACCTTAAGTTTCTTATAACACTCCAAACTATACCTATGCGCGATACGCCACTGGCGTTCCACATTATATACTCATCT
This sequence comes from Pseudeuparius sepicola, assembly GCA_963920635.1. Taxonomy (NCBI): domain Eukaryota; kingdom Metazoa; phylum Arthropoda; class Insecta; order Coleoptera; family Anthribidae; genus Pseudeuparius; species Pseudeuparius sepicola. The sequence continues at coordinate 22,214,319 of OY987306.1, forward strand.
CGTCGCCAAGGTTAATTGCCTCTAAACTAACCTTGTCTCGCTGCATTTTATCCCTCTCTCTTTCCTTTAGGAGAACTAATTCTCTGTCTCTTTACTTGTCCGTGATCATCTCTAGCAATTGGCAATTTTTATCTCTATAGTTTGCATGTAACCTGTTTATTACCTAACCTAACCTATATATTTTGTGGTTATTAGTGTTATTCTTCGGTTTGCTCGTCGTGTTCTTGTTTTACGACAAAATAAGTAGAGAAAAGTTATAAAAATGTCAAAATTTGACAGGAAACTTTCATGTTTAATAATAATATTTATTGTTGCGTCTTGCTTCACAATTTCTCGAACTGATGAAATGCCGGACTTGGAACAAGTTTGCGATGCAAGCAAAATACAATGTGGTGCCGGTAAAGTAGGAGAAAGTAGCTGTAAGTATTTTGAATGTTTCATAATAATAAAAATAGGAATGTAATAGAATAAATCGTTATTTTGGGTGTGATTATAGTTATGTAGGTATTATAAAATAAAGGTGCTTAGGTTAGACCTTAGGTAGGTATAGTTATCATCACTGTTATCTGCATTATCACCTTAGAATAACAACCAAGGCCAAGGACTGTTATTCTAAGATTATCACGAACCAGGCGCGACTTCTTTGGTAACCACAAAACATGTATAGGTTATGGTAACTATAGTCATTTGCCTAGAATCGCAGACAACCTAGACTTCTCAATTTCTCACTGAAAGAATAGCATTATAACAAAAGCAAATAACAGAAAACAACAAAACAGAAACAACATGTCATGTCTGTTTATTTTGTTGTGTAGTTTACCAAAAAACAGTCAGCACGCAGCCAAAGTTTACAGAATAATTATTCTGTAAACTTTGACGCAGCTTTGCCAGAGCATGGGCAATGGAAGTAGATACATTATACAGGCAACATTGCATACTTTCCTAACAAGGCCAGTGGTGTAGTTCAAACCGAAAAAAGGCATCCATATTTAATATTATTAAATATACCTATTTTGACTTGAATACATATTTATAATATTATTAAAAAATTAAAATTCGGAAATGTTAGAGGTCTTTTTACATGTTACTGAAAATTTAACTACAATAGGTACCTATTTTATTTTAAAAATTTCCATAAAATCTCAAATAGTTCGTAAATCCTAAATCAAATGTTTTTTTATAACTACATTTGATCAGCTGTCTTTATCACGAGATCCACAAAGTCAAGTTAATTTTGTTTTAATAAAATTTGAAAATGCAATAAAAAAACGTTCAAAATATATAAGTAGGTATGTACTTACCCAACTAACCAACAACCGTTTTTTTACCTCAAAATACCGTTATAGTTATAACTCCATAACGTTAGGAAAATCACGTTAAACTAACGTTATAATTATGACAAAAAGTCCGGTAGAGTGACGTTAATATCCTGACGTAGAAATAACCTCATAAACTTAACGTAGATATAACCTCATAAAAAAATAAAATTCGCACACCAACACCAGGGTTCGAACCTACGAACATCGAAATTAATGTCGACGCTCTTACCAACTAAGCTATCGAAGCACATGAAAAATATTGTCTAAAACAGTGTAAGCTGTAATCTCGATGACGTCACAGAAATAAATAGAAATAAAATAAAGGGTGCCTAAAAATTCATGTAACGGAGGGGACAAAGCCAAAAGGATCTTAATCGTCTCAGGAAAGGACTTTATTGTGATTTCCCAAAAACCTTGGTCCAAGTTTTATTATTCGAGAGTATCTGTACCGTAGTAATAACGTAATATTGACGCTAGTTTTATTACTTATTTTTATTATGTCATTTTTTATGTATTTATAAAGTTATATTTCCGTAAATTGAGCTATGTGTTTGTTACGTTATTAAAATAACGCGTTATAGGTAATTCGTGGTTAGCTGGGTATCGTATTAATGACGTAATATTAACGCTACGTATTTTTTATGTTATAAAAATACGTTAAATTGACGTTATACGTCAAATGTGGTTAACTGGGTTACCTAAGTATAAAGTATAAAAATAAATGTATAGGTAAAGTATAAAAATAAATGTATAGGGTACTCGATTGAAAAAACAAAGTTATATTTTTTAATCTTTCATCTTTACCGTGTTCTTGTTCATTCTAAAAAACTTTACTTTTTTTGATGACCGGCTTCGCAAACTTTTGCGCAATCAGATCCTCGAAACTAAAAACGACAAAAACTGCACATGGGAAAAGCTACAATGACATACCTACTGTATAAAAAGGTCTATAAAAAAACAACTTGCGTTTAATACAAGATCAAAGATTTGTCAACCTAGGAGCGAAGGCGTACTACTCTCTGTATATCTGAAAATTTTAGTGTTCATAGTAACTGAACACGGCCCTCGTAAAAGAAACTGGACACCACAAATTTCGCTTTTCCTCTAGAATGCACTCTAAATCTAGAATGCACACAATATGGCGCCCGGAATGGAAGCGGCTCCAATCGGCACCGTCGCAATAACAAGGCCCGCCAGCTGAAAGCGATGAGTCATCCAAGGGAGGTGAGCCTAAGGCGCCAAATTCAAATTTCATGGTGTCAACTTGGTAAATTTGGTAAAACAACACTTTAAAATGATTGTTTACATATATAGCTCATGGTTTTACAACACGGATAATAATCTACGAGAGTGAAAGTCACATTTTCAAAAGGTTTTGGTGCATTTAGATATCTACCGGTAAAATTGTCGTAAATGCCAATTATTTCTTATTTTCCTCCCTAGATACAACTAAATTCGAATAAATAAAACCATAAAACTTACTGATTTCAAGGTGGTTACGTTTAATCACGTAAAATTGTTAGGTATATATAACACTCTCCAACAGTCCAAACCAAAATCCTGGAAAACTGTCTAGGAACAAAATCTCTTTTGATGGCCTTAACCCACTTTTCCCTTAAAATGAGGTCTTTATGGAGGAAAGAGCGGACACATTAGGACCGCCTTTGTAGTTTCCCTTGCAGTTGGGAACGGAACACGTCCACGGCATGATTTAAATTAGTCCGAAACTATAGACACAACCTAAAACCTATAAACTAAAATTGAACTTTAATCACTTTATTCTGAACCACTGCTGTTTTACCACCTTATTAATAAAACTCCACGTCCTATATTACTAAAAAACACAGTCCAACACACAACAAACGTTCTTTAAAACAGGAAAATCGCCAGACAAGTAAAAGTAAACAACTTCAAAAAGCAACCTCCCGACCTCCCTGTGATGACGTAGTGACATTTCGCGTCGCCAGCTGGCAGGCCTTTATCATTGCGACGGTGCCGCTCCAATCCCTTTTGAGAAATTATAATGTCAATGTCAAAGAAGAAATTTGTTGAGATTCGTAAATACAATAATGTTATTATTAATATGTAAACAAGGCATAATACGAATATAATATATATATACTCCTGGACAAAATTAACCCAACAACATTTCAAATTATATTTTAAATTATTTTGCGTGTCTACCAAGAATATAAATAGTAAGGCTTTAGACATTTACCACTACTAATTAATGAAATGTGTTGCTTTTCATTTAGTTTCCACTACGCCACTGGTAAACCACTGAAGTAAAAATTAGATGGGAATGCGCACGCGCATTTGTGCCCTAATCTGGAAACCATAATTTGCAACCGTAACCCCAATTCCCAATTCCATGGCAATCTCCAACTCGAAAGCCACCCGCGCATTTTTCTATCCGCTAGCCACGTTCAGGGTCATCCAACGTCACAGCCGGCCACGATCCGCCAACGAAAATAACCTTCGCTCGACCATTTGCTTCGCGGCGTCGTCGGCCGTTGTATGATCTGCACTTTACTGTCGATTTTCTCCTTATTTTCACGAGCCATGGCCGCCCAACGCGAGAGGACCTTCATCATGATCAAACCGGACGGTGTGCAGAGGGGCCTCGTCGGCAAAATCATCAAGAAGTTCGAACAGAAAGGCTTCAAACTTGTCGCCATGAAATTCCTGTGGGTAAGTTCCACGCCGTTCAATGATTTTTTTCATGTTGGCCAATGGCCTTGCCGTTATTAGGGCCGTACTTACCGTGCCCCAACGTGTGTTCATGCATAATAATAACGTATCAAAAACAAAATTTCATTATTTTTGATCTTTCACAGCCCACTGCTTTTTTAACCATCGAAAAAATAAAATAGGCTACATAATATAGGTATATTATGGCCAAAACCAAGGCCATGAACTTTTATGATGAGCCTTACCCTTAAAATTTACTAATAGAAAAAACTGTAAGGGATATCCTCTGTCAAAATTGACCTTAAAGCCGGATTAATAAACTTTTACGTTTGACGTTGCCGTTTGAAGTTTGACGTTGCCACAGCTCTGTTTCCAAAGTCGTTTATAAACTTTTTCCATTCGATTTAGAATTTTCTGTACTCCTGCATGGTATCAACGCCAGAAAGATAAACCATAACAACAACAATCATTGTCATCGGAGCGAAGTCGTTCGATTTTAATATTCTGATTTAGCAACATAGCAACTCTGAATCCATTCTGTTTACTACCATGTAGCGTTGTTTTGGATAATTACTATTAAAATATTACACAAAATCAATACAGGTGATCAGCTGATATACTGGGAAACCCGAGGGGAAACCATATGACCTCCCACGTGACCCTTAAAAAGGCACTTCATTGGCCGGAGGTGCAACGGCAAACGGAAAAAGATAAAAGTTGGTTATCCCCGACGGAACGGCAAATGGCAATGGAATTTGAGTTTATAAATACTAACATCAAATCTTCGATGTCCAACTTTCGAACGTCAAACGGCAACGTCAAACAGCAACGTCAAGTCAAACGTCGAAGTTTATAAATCGGGTTTTAATCTTTGCCAAAGTACACCTAGCTTGGTGCCTTCACTGGTGTCACCTGTTGTGGTTAACACAATGAATGAAGAACCCCAGGAAGGAACGTGTTTGAAATTAACACGCGACCGGAATAGTTCCTGCATATGGCGGGTTGACGGTTCTGCTCTCACAGTGGCAAGCACCTCTGAGCTATTTCAACAAACTAATGAGGCAAAATTCCTCATTTTTCATAAAATCAGGACGTAAAATACAGGCCAAAAATTAGAAGGCACGTTTATGTCTTTAAGTTTAGGAATCCTTGATACTTATTTTAGCAATGCTAATTTTAAATTTCCAATTATGAAGAAGTAGGTGTACCTACACAAACACCTAAGCCACTTTGGTGCATGGTCGCAAAACTTAATTTAAATTACAAAATTACCGAGACCGATGGATTATTATCCTCAAACAAATTTAGTTTTGACAGTCAGGGAAAAACCACAAGCCGCACAGTTAAGCATAATAACTGGAAAAATGGTTCCTACACAGGGCGATTTCCGTCTCATGTATTTTATAATGTCCATAGAGCTTTGACTCCTTGCTGGGATTCTGTATTCATTGGGTAAACAAATGGAATGCAAATAGGTACATTAGAAAATCGATTGGCAATTCAATAATAATTAGTTTAGGCCTCCATATTGTATTTCGTTTTTTTGCACTTACACCTACAACATTTTTCATCAAAATGCATGCTATTTTTCTACAATTTGAAAATTTTATAAAAGAAAGCCCATTCTTATTTTTATATGGGTGCCTTAAAGTTTTTCATAATTTAAAAATTAGGGAATATTAATGAGGTAAATTGGAAAAAAATCCAATATGGGTAAGATGAGGCTATACTAGTCTCCTTTCTAATGAGAGTTAGTTAAATTTGGCAGCTGTGGCTTCTATTATGTTTTACATTTTACAGGCAAGATCAACATCAGGGGCATTCGGAACATTTCAATACAACATGAATCCGCTATTTTTCAATATGTTTGGAATGCAAATATCACTACTTAATTCGGGTTTTAAGTATGGCCAATTCCATTTACCTGCTTTTGTTTCTTAACATGCCTGTATGATTTCTTCATTTTCAGATCTTTCTTTTTGGTCATAGCAGGCCACAGAATAAGTGAAATTTCAAAAATAATACATCAGGCTGTAGAGATTTTCTCTTAGATACCTACTATGTAATATATTAAAGAAGAATTTGGGAAATCTGCCATTCCTCTGAAAAATACGGAAATTATCAAGTATCAAACTGAAATGCTATATCTCGAATCATTTTTCAGGTTGTGTCGATTCTTCCAAACCCCATGCTGTGTTAGTTATGGCCTCGGCAAGGGTCTCGGTTTTGGGGGACAAAAAAGTGACGCTGCAAAAATAAATTATAAAAAAAGTTGGCCAGTTTGATTCCAAGGCACACTATGGAAAAATGAGTGATTTGACAGTTTGGTAAAAAAATAGTTAGGGTCCTTACTTGCTTTGTTGATATTGGTGACACAAAAAGTAAAGCAGTGTCTTACTAATATTTTTTTTATTAGATAGATTTAAAAACCTAAAAATGAAAATGTTCGGTTTTGAATATTATATAAAGTAAAATCTTTTTTCAGCTATGGTACTTGGTGTCCAACACAACTTTTCCCTAATTAAACCGACTTTGTACATTTTAAGAACCGAGATCCCATTGTTGGTCTTGAGTCTTGATGAACATTTGGTACCCTGTATTATAACTGTATCGATTATGTCAACTTTGCACAAACAAGTCATCTGATGTGTTCTATTCTTAACACATTGGTGTTACATTTGTGCTAGATTAATTAGAAGGATTCGCTAACACCATAAGGAGAAATCCTATGAATGGGGTTTGATAGTAACCTTCTAACATTACTGTATCATCACAGAAAATATATTTTCTGTGTTATCATTATTGACTAAAAAGCCGGTTGGTGCCTACTGTTTTTTTATTTTTGTTTAGTCTAACCCGAGGTCTAACCTGGTCATTTGGCAAATTTTACAGAACAGGATTTTTTATTTTTTTCAAAATATCGTGAGCTAAAACCTCTATAGCCATTTTTCAAAACGATGATAATCGCGAGTCGATAAGTACCTACTAGCATTCTAAAAATATTCAAGATATGCCGTGTCTGGGACGGTTTTGATATACTCAACCCATTATAAAGTTTCAAAAAATTCAGCACTTAAATTTTTTTTTTTGGATCTGCATACCAATACTTTGATCAACTATTCTGAGGTAATTCCATTGGCACACTTGACTCTCTAGATGCCTTTCAAATCCCTATTTTGCTCAACTTTGATATCCTGTAGACTTTAGAATGGAACTACTTACCTGTCCTGTATAATTTTTGTTAAAATTTTGTAAAAGGAGGTTTTTGGGTGTCCTGATTAAAGCTGTGGCGACAGATTATAAATAAAAAATCGCTAAATGGTTTTAGTGACGATGATAATAAAAAACTATAACCGGCCCTAGATTGGCATTTTCACAATGCTGGAAAGGTTAAAAGAAGAGGTTTTTTAAAATCTTTCAAACAAAAAAGGTCAGGCGGGTATATCACCCTGTATGTTATAAATATGAAATAAGGAAAATTGAATGTAATTTTCTCATTTTCATTTCCACAAATTCTTAATGAGTAGATGTTCGTGGAGCAATCCCGAGTCAATATCATTGCGTTGGTGAGTTTTAAAATTTCTTTGAGCCAATTGCATTGATGGTTACTACAATCGTAATCTAAATCTAATATAAATAATCCAAGAATTAATTAATAACTATCTCTTGAATATTATCACAGAATAAATAGCTTCACAACAGAAGCGTCCATAAAGACGTGTCAAAAATAAGCGAGCCTCCATTTCAATTTACAGAAAAATAACCAATACCTTATACATAAATTTGGTCCTAATACAATCTCTTTGCAATCTGGATTAATGTAAAATCAAATAAAATGCACAATGTTTAAGATATTTCGCGTCAAAGCGAGCATCCTTTTGACACGTCTTTATGGACTCTTCTGTTGTGAAGCTATTTATTCTGTGATATTATACAGTCGTTTTCTTAACATAAATTATAGATAGATGTATTTTTAATTTGCTCATTGTTTATGTTATAGAGACAAAGTTTCAGCTCTACTATCCATCTAAAATACCTACCTAAATTGTTCCATAATTTGAATTTGTGATTAATACTAATTATCCTATTTTCTTGAATAAGCATTTTAGACTATTTCAAATTTCAGTTCTAAAGAAGCTTATAGGTATGACAACTTCAATATTAACGTTTATATGACTTTCTGAGGATATAATTCAGCATTATTTAGACGGGACTTAATTTTCAAAAATGATTTTTTACACTTACAAAACTTTAAACCTAAATAGATACCAAACCAGTATTTCGGACGCTTACATAATTTGCTCAGTGACTTGCAGCATATTCAAAAATGTCAGAATCGATCTTTTACCGTTTAGGTATGCTCTTTCGTCGAAACACTGTTAAAATGGCCACCCTCTACAGGTTTTCCCAGATAGTCTTAAGGGATAGGTATTTTTTTAAATTTCATTTACTACTGTAGATTTAATTCCGACATGAATTCTACATCGACTTCATTTATACAGGGTGAGTCACATCTAAAGGCAGAGATGAAAAAACAAGGTAGAATTCACTAAAATAAGCACATATGCTTAATAAACATTAGCTCAAAAACGCTTGGTTCTCCATATACAGCGTGTTGAAACTTTTCCAAAAATAACATATGTATATATATTTTTTAATTTCTTTCGAGTCCGTTTAGGAATTCCAACCAAATTATAGTAAATAATGCGGGTGATTGTCTCATATCATAGTAGCTAGCGCACAGAGCGGTTTGTCTCTCATGTCAGAATTAAATATACAGGGTGTAAATGAATAAGTGCGAAAAAATTCAAGGAGTGAATCTTTGAGTGATTCTAAGACCAAAAGTGTATATAAACATTGGTCCGCTAATGCCTCGTTTTCAAAATACAGGGTGTCAAACATTTTTTAATAATTACTATAATAAAACAAAAAAATTTTATAGCTAGCATTATCGTTTATAGCAGTTTTTAAGACTAGAATAAACTATTAATATGGAAAAAATATCGGGTATACCCTAGTTTTTGTTAATTGGTAGTTTTAATTTTTTATTGTGTTGTCCCGGAGACATGCAATAAAGTGATTTTTATTTTATTTCTCAAAAACGAAGCGAGATACGAGAATAATTCAAGAGACAAAAAAGTTGTATTTTTAGTTGCTGAATGCGAAAAAAAAAAATAAAAGGTTTAAAAAAGTCAGTGGCGCAATTTTTTACAAAATTATTGGTTAAGGTGCCCTCGGGACGCCACTGTACTTAATAATTTTAATCTATTAGGGGCTAAATTAGCCCCTTTCTACCATAAATAACTGCAAAATTTCAACAAAATCTGCTAAAGGATTATTAAGATATTTACGAAAAAGCGATTTTTTAAGAAGAGTTTGAGACCCTGTATCTTGAAAAGGAAGCATTGGACCTATGTTTATATAAACTTTTCATCTTAGAATCACTCAAACATTCACCACTTGAATTTTTTCGCACTTATTCATTTACACCCTGTATAGTAGGTGTGAAATAGTTTTATATTAAGATATTGTTTCCCTTCACAGCCCACTGAGGAGCTCCTCAAGAAGCACTACGCCGACCTTGCCGGCAAGCCCTTCTTCCCCGGCCTAATTAAGTACATGAGCAGCGGCCCCGTCGTGCCCATGGTTTGGGAGGGCCTCGACGTCGTGAAGACCGGCAGGGTACTCCTGGGCGCCACCAACCCGGCGGACAGCGCGCCCGGCACCATCCGCGGGGACCTCTGCATACAGGTCGGCCGCAACATCTGCCACGGGTCGGACGCTGTCGAATCCGCGCAGAAGGAGATCGGCCTGTGGTTCACCGAGAAGGAGGTGGTGTCGTGGACGGCGGCCACCGAGGGATGGGTGTACGAAGACTAGGAAGTATTTCCGAGTGAATGTTAACTTTTTTAATTAGACGAGGGTTATTTATAATAAATGCGGTTTCAATACGGGGTTTTGTTTCATTTGGATTTTGTGGAAAGCTAATCGGCGATGATGACCTTTGGTATAAAAGGATTAACAAAAATCATATAATCTTGTTGGAAAATGGGATATAAATAACTTCGTAATCAACAGCACTTCAAGGTTATGCTGGTTATATTATAAACATAAACAGACAACTTGCGTTTCCCGTAAAATAAAAAAGTTTTCTGTGGACATAGGTATAAGTAGGTACTGTATAGATAACTTTTTATACATTTCCTAAGCTGGCCATGAAATGACACTAGGAGAGTAGTAAAGTAGGCTATTTGATTTTTTCTGCTATGAAATTAAAACAAAAAAGTCTAAGTAGGCATAGGCTTTTGAAATTTTGCATACCTACTCAGTTTTTCATTTGGAACAACTCCTTAATATTTTGTTGTAAAACCTATAAAAAGCACTACTGGTGTGAAAAATTAGTTTTTTCAAAATTTGCAAGCTATATAAATTTTCAAAACTAAAATTAAGTATGTCACAAATTAGTTTCAAAACAAGGAATAAGGCTGAAGCCGACAAGCTAACATTTTAATTCGAAAATTTGTTTGTATTAAAAGTCATTTCGCCTATCCAGGAAAACACTAGTCAAACTCTGCTATAAACGCCACAGGATGTAACGAACAAATTTGAAATACACTATATTATGAACCTATTTCAGGGGCCCTTAGGGGTTTGTTATGACTGTTAACTAAGTTTGACCTGGACCGACACCATATTAAAGATCCGAGCATGAAGTTATATTTTATTGTTTATGGACTGGGGTGGTGCTACTCAACGAAAAAAATGGTGACTTATAGGTTATAAGGGTGTATTCTGTGGTTATTGGTATGTCAGTTTAAAATGTCCCAAATTTTAAATATTCAGCTTTGTTACAATTTACATTCTTTTTACAGTAACACATTGTCTTTGCGTCCAGTATTTGGCAGTTTTATCCTATTAACACAGCTTTTTTAGGTAGATTTGTTTGTGATAACATGAAATTTCCACGCACATGAAGAAAATGGTATGCAAAGACAGTTAGATGAATTGCAAATGAATAAACACTGTTTTGGAATTATGGGATGATCTTATCAACCAGCTGAAGAAGCGAAAATTCTAGATATTATTTTGGAGTATTTTGTAACGTAGTCCTCTATACAGGGTGGCCTACCACCAACTGCATCGGTCTATATATCAAAAACTACAAGTAGGAAAATTCTGAAAATTTGGCACCTCACCAATGCCGATGGGCGCTGCTAAACTAAAATATTTTGGTGAATCTAGCACTTCCGGTTATACGGAAGTCGATATAAACTTTCTTATCTCAAATGGAACACCCTGTATATTATTGCATTTTTGGATTCTAGGCAACATTTTGGAACAAAAACATGCAACATGTTCTATGTCTAAATCCAACCGTTTTCGAGATATTTGCATTTTTCCGAAAAAAATTACAGGTCAATTAGCAATTTAAAGGAGGAAACCGCGAAATTTCAAAACGACCTAGTGATCTCTGCTGAGAAATAAATCTGTTTTTATACAGGATGATCACAAAATATGAATAAAAATTACATTCAAAATGTGCTTAAATCTCGAAATTTTCGAATGGAAACCCCCATTTTTTTTTAATGCAATCTTATTCACCACTAAAAATGATGACAACTTTGTGTAAGGTTTCCTATACCTAAAAGCAGTAATTTTCGATTAATTTACGAAAAACCCACTTTTCACCCATAAAATGCGGGGTTTGCTTAACGCTTGAAAAATCATATTAGCCCTGGACGTTGAAAAGACAATCGCGGCTGAGGAAATGTCACTTGGTTTATAAATTATTGTCAACAGTAATGCCGGCACGCTTAAATTACACAAACAAAGATTATGTATTCTCCGTAGGTAATAAACAAATTTAAATAATCTTCGTTTGTGTAATTTAAGCACGCCCGCATTATTGTTGACAATAATTTATAAACCAAGTGACATTTCCTCAGCCGCGATTGTCTTTTCAACGTCCACGGCTAATATGATTTTCTAAGCGTTAAGCAAACCCCGCATTTTATGGGCGAAAAGTGGGTTTTTCGTAAATTAATCGAAAATTACTGCATTTAGGTATAGGAAACCTTACACAAAGTTGTCATCATTTTTAGTGGTGAATAAGATCGCATTAAAAAAAATGGGGGTTTCCATTTGAAAATTGCAAGATTTAAGCACATTTTGAATGTAATTTTTATTCATATTTTGGGAACACCCTGTATAAGAACGGATTTATTTCTCAGCAGAGATCACTAGGTCAGGGCTTCTGTTACACAATGCCAAAAATTCGTTTTGAAATTTCGCGGTTTCCTCATATAAATTGCTAATTAACTTTAGGTCTGCATCTGTAATTTTTTTCGGAAAAATGCAAATATCTCAAAAACGGTTGGATTTAGACATAGGACATGTTGAATGTTTTTGTTCCAAAATAATGCCTAGCATCCAAAAATGCAATCATATACAGGGTGTTCCATTTGAGATAAGAAAGTTGATATCGCCTTCTGGTATAACCGGAAGTGCCAGATTCACCAAAATATTTTAGTTGAGCAGCGCCCATCCGCATTGGTGCGGTGCCAAATTTTCAGAATTTTCCTACTTTTACTTTTCCATATATAGATCGAGGCAGTTCGTGGTGGGCCACCCTGTATATAGAAACTGAAAAATCTATTGCGTTTTATGTTTACTTACACTACAACTAGCCATAGACTTCATTTCAAACCAAAAGGTACCAAAGATTCTCGTTGGCTTTTTAGACTCGCTTTTGTTAAGAAAATGTATGGAAATATGGCATGTGAACTTGTCAAATTAGAGGGACAACAAACAAATATTTTATGTTTGTATTTTATAAAAGTTTCTGCAACAATGCTGTTTTAACATTAAACCACCGTGTAAATTTATTTCGTCGTGTGACGCCAGTGGCGATCGCTTGAAACAGCGCTATGCACAGGTCTTTAATATAGTGTCGGTCCAGGTTCGACTGATTAAGAAATATGTCATCAGATCAGAAAGAAAATGTTTAACAGAATTAAAATATTGAATCAAAATCATGTCATTCCATTATAAACCGAACATAGTTTTGATACTTTATTAATTTGGAATAAAAGATAAACAATTTTTTTTAATTTTTCTGTGCTCTTCAAACATCGGCAATCAATTATTTGTCAAAATTTAAATATTTTTTTTGTTTATGCCAAACAGGCTGTTTACAACTAGAACACCGATATGGTCTGTGACTCAACAGCAAAATGTTTGCTCTTATATTATTGGTATTGGACGTCCATCTTAAAAAACTACTATTTAATACTGGTTTAGCATACTTAATTTGTCCTTACTGTGGGTATCTAATCTATTGTAGTGTGCAATAGTAATAATTATTATCCTGTATTCATAGTTTGTTCAGCGAATGTTCGGCCCTACGTCACAACTCCCGTCCTTATCTGGCTCGTGAATATACGACCGATATCTGTCGTATAGTCATGGAGTAGGACCGTTGACTGAAATTATTTCAGTCAACGGTCCTACTGAAATTATTTCAGTCAACGGTAAGACAAGGACGGAAGTTGTGACGTAGGGTTGAACATTTGCTGAACAAACTATATAAGTATAGGAGGTATGTTGTGGGACAAAAACTTTGCATTACAATAGCATATCACTGCTACTAAATAAAAAGCTGGAAATCCGTGAAGAGGCACTAGAATTATGCAAACAAAATCATTACTTAATTACTTTTATTTATACTACATTCCCAAAAATTGGTTGCCCTTGACATGATCTCGTGTCCTTCGTTACTCTTAAGCCCATCCTCCAAGTAAGGTGGTGTAAACTCCCTGTACGCTAAACATACCCTTCGCTCCACAATATCATCTCTTAAGACTCTATGTTCCCAATCATACCTCGGTTCCCCATAAATAACTAATAAACTCCTTCTAGGCATTGGTATTCTTACAACAGGCCCATCATTTAAATATTTAAGCTTGTAGCTATCACTACCTTTTTGGTAATCACCATTATCAGTTAAAATCTTATTGTAATCTTTTACACAATCTAAATTATACTTATCTACTTTCTTATTCACAGTCATAGTAAGTACCGAATCGGATAAAAGATTTACAGTTACAATTCTTTCACCCCAAATCCAACAATCGTCTATATGAGGATCTATCGATGCACCTCTTTTGGGATCATATTCTAAAGAACACTGTTCGATAGTTTTGAAATCAGTTAATACCAGAACTTTACTAAATTTTTCCTGAACAAATTTTGAAAATTTTGGAAAACCTTTGAAATCGCCAACCTTCAATTTGCGCTTCTTGAAGTTACATTTGGGACCAAAGTTCTGCTTCCGACGGCCACTTTGGGACAAATCCCAGTCCATATTGTCGATGTTTTCCAGCAAGAATTTTTCTTCATCTTCCGACAGAAAGTTGATGTCAATGTAAACTCCTGGGTAATCGATAGATTTTGTGTTATGGTTTGGATGCGATTTGTAGTCGTTTATATCCCAACCAGAATAAGCTACTTTGCAATATGGGCAGTAAACATAGGTACTGGTTTTGTCAATTTCTTCACTGTCTTTTGACTTTATGTTGAAATTTGCTTCACAAATTAGGCATGTTCTGCAACCTTTGCAACCACACGGACGAGACCTATCCATTTTTGAATAGTGAATATAATCTTAGCTACGCCTCTTCCTTGTCCAAATAATCGAAAATTTTTAACCAAAACACCAACACCCAAACAAATTCCTGAAACCCTCAGCTCAGCACAAAATATATAGGTTAGCAGTTAGCAGCTCAGCTGAAACCTGAAACATCTAGTTTCTAGTTTAATTCTTCTTCTTCCTCCTGTCCTTTTCTGGCCTCTGCCCTTCCGAGCAACTTAGCCACTCGGAGCCTTCGTCTTCTCTGCGTAGGGTTGGGTGGTATGTCCCATAGAAGTTACCTGAGGAAGGTTACCCACTTATGACAGAACATATAAAACAACCAGCAGACATACTCCCGATTGCGGGAAAATTCTGCGCACCTGTTCGCGCAGCCGCCATGTGGGAATAGATTCTGTCAAATGGATGCAGTGTCGGGGCGTTTGGGCAGTTCTTTTTTGGGTGTATGAGAGATATATTACAGTGCCGTGGAGTGTGCTTTTTTGTAAATTGTGCTTTGTGCTGTGCTAGTATCTTTACTAAGGCCGGTTCTGGTGCTGATTCTATGGCAGGCGAGGCGGCAGACTCTAGATGACTTCTCGGGCAGTACTTCGCCCTACAATTGGTGGTCGGAGACTTCTTCTCATGGCTGGCTCGGCATCGGAAGCTCGCTGGTTTGTCGGGCAGAACTTCGCCCTACAAGTGATGTTCGACGACGACTGGCTTCCGTTTGGGAGTAACTCCCTTTTATATCAGCTTGGTTTTGTTCTCGCCTCGATTCCAGGGTATGCAGGTGTTCGTTAGACGCTCGCGAGCTTGTCGGCGGATAGGACATATAAACAAACATGTTTTTCGGGAAACATTAATTACCCTGGCCGACCTATCCAATATAAACAACATGGTTTTTCGATTAAATTTATGACCCGATATTCGGCTGCTTGGTCCCTAACCCAATGAATTTGAAACGAGATATTTTAAGGAAGTTAACATTGTATCGAATTATTTTATAAAATAAATTAAGAAAATTGGTTGGTATCTACATGGCACCTCACTGGTAAGGAAACAGAGTATTTATAGAACAGAGCATTAAAAATAGGGGACTCAACAGAGTTTATGCCTCGTTTATACAGCAAATAAAATATAATGTGCAATAAAAAATTAGCATTGTTATGGTTAAAGGGAATCATTATTTGATCCCTATTTTACTCACTATTTATTATGTTGTTTTGTTTGTTGTTTAACTATAAACTAAGCATTAGTTGTGCAGGTAGTGCTTGAGTCGAGGCTTGTGTGCATTAATTAGTAAATAAGGCTTTAATTGACATAAACCGACATAAACACTGGAAGGAAAAAGTTATATATTTTTGGTAAGGCTTTGAATTTTATTTATCAATATCTTTGCCTATAACAAGCCATCTGTTAAATACTTTTTTTCGATGGAGAGTTTGTGTCGATAGATGCCAAAACTTAGTTCAGGAGTACCTTACTTACAACAGTGACTATAGAAGGAATTATAGTCACTGCTTACAATAAATGTATTATTATTTAGATACCTATATGATATTATTTTATTGTCTACCACTACCAATATACGGTCTTTTAAAAGAAAAATCCTGTTAATTTAACAAAATATACATCAATTTATTTGCATGCATACGATTAGCTAAAACGCAAAGAAAACAAATTATTTGTAAAATTACAATTATCAAATTAAATGTGTTTTTTATCAACAGAATATTCATTCATTTAGCTAGTAATATAATCTACATATTTTTTTACAACATTTATTTAAAAAACGTTTAAAATAAGCAAAAACCCATAAAAAAGTATCTATTGCTGTGTAAAACATATTTAGCAATTTAAATTCTGATTCGGAACTGACGTCACCAGGTGCGACAGAGATAGGCATATGGATGCGCAATGACATACCGTGGGTAAGTGTATCGTGGTAGAGAGAGAGCGAACGCCGACGTCACAGGAATGCTGTCAGATGATGTGATTGGCGTTCCCTCGTGTGTTGCCCTTGCCGACGATTATTGCCAGCATGCCCAGCATTCCCATGACGTCATCCAGAATGCTTTCTCTGGACAAGAGGCAAATTTCTTACTTTACAGATCTTGGGTATGCCCAGCCACAGATTAAATAATATAATATATGAAAAAGATTGGAAACTCAAAATCCACGATTTCTAGTTGTGACTCGGACCACGAGCGGCGCTGGCGTCGCCGAACGAGAGTATATTCCATTTCATTTGAATTTTTAAATTGGCGTAATATCCGCCAAGTGTTTACTTTGTTGCGCGCGAAAAAATGCGCAACAAAATAAACATTAGGCGGATACTAAAAAAAAACAATATTTACTAGGGAACTAATGTAGAAAAAGCAGTTTATTTATAATATACACATCTAATACATGAAATAAATTATACAAACTACATTTTAATAATATAGTCATTATACTAGTGTATAACGACGTCCTTTTGGTTTTTTACACTGTTGTGTAATTTGGCTCAATATGAAATTATAGCTTGTCTTATTTAACTTGCCCATCAAAGTGTTCAGACTGTAAATTCTACATTTTGTGCCAGATATTCACTCTCTGACCTATTTCTTGAGTGCAATGAGTCAGCAAAAGATTTCAAATTTTGGACAAATATTTCCTCTTCAGAAGGATTACTTTCTCTTTCTCTGTAGTTATAAATCTTTTTGATTTCGGCTCAACAAGTCTTTGCGTTGAATTGCTGGTATCCACGCTAAAGAAAGCGGTAAAAGAAAAACAAATAAGTATAATTGTATTGGTTGAGTTAGGGGATTTTCAATGGAAAGTTTTACATTCTTGGAGAAGAAAAATTATTTTAGCTGGCTAAAATATAATTGAATTAGGTACCTATCGAATTGTGGGAAAAACCCTGCTAATTTTACCCAAAGGAAAATTCATTGACAAACTAAATATATTAAATTTATATGCTGGGAAAAGATTGTATATCTCAAGCAATAAAATATTTTGCCATTTTATTAGCCACAAATGTTATTATTTGTATCAAACAGACCAACTTACCAGAGGGTCTTGCGGAAAACCGCCGCATAATTCTTCTTAAATAAAATTTTGGTAACACTCTCACGTGGATTGGAAAGCACCCGCACTCGAAAACAGATCAAATAATAATATTTCGAAAACGACGCCAAAAATTCAAAATTAAAATGACGCGCAAAGCGCAAACGAAAACAATGGAAGAAAATCAACAAAATCCCTCATGACGACATATCACTGCCAACTTTTGCAAAAGTTTGGCGACTTTGGTATTGCCAACCTTGCTCAATAACGCCCGAAGCGCCGCTCGTGATCCGAGTCACGAACTAAAGAGTGCCCAGGCGCTGTGCCCAGCTTTATTTGCTGTTCCCTAGGTGACAATGACAAGTAGAAGAAAGAAGTAGAGGTGGTAAACTCGAAACTCGATACTGGAAAGCTCTATTGATAGGATAGTTTAGATTATACCTATACCACGGCCCTCGTAAAATAAACTGGACTGCTTTGTCACTACAATACCACAGAATAGGGGAATATTCTGTGACAATACCAGAGAACAAGGAAGGGGAGAATTAAAGTGAACGCAGCGGAGCTAGCCTGCGCATCTGGGCGACGCAGCCTTAGTGTTGCCAACTCAAGCTGCTTGAAATTCTCTACATCAAAGGTTCAAAATCTCTAGAATTCTCTGATTATTTTGAAACTACAAAATAACCAGAATTTCTCCAATTTACCAAAAAAAAAAGTTTTTTTAAAGAAAATTCACTTTTATATTCGTTATTTCAGTTTCACCGATAATAAAAATTCGGATGTCTGTTGGGGTGCGTTCACTTATTTCATCATAAAAATAAGATATACAAAGATACCTTGGATGAACTATTTGAATTTCAGTTTCATATATTTATCTACTATTATTATTCTTTCAGGAAATTTTAATAAATAATAATAACATAATTAGAAATATATTGGGGATTATAATACCTAATCAAATTGACAGTCAGTCAGTGGTCCTAAAACAGTTTGAAAACTCTAGCAGCAAAAAACACAAAACACTGACGGTAAAATATAAAAAACATAGAACCCAAACGATCAACACTAATAAAATGCGTCAGAAGTTAGAAAAAATAATCGATAAATAGGTAGGTATGTCGTCGCTCGTCGAAGTCACCAGATATTTCTCATTGATACATTGAAAATCTCTAGACTTGAGACGTGTCGCAAATACGAAAAAAAAAGTCTCAATGACACCTTCAAATTCTCCAGATGTGGTGAAAAAATCACCAAGTTGGCAACCCTATATCAGCCATATGTTTTCAGTTCAGACAGAGACGCCACTTTCAATAAAAATATATTGAATAAATATTGTATAAAGCTAAACATTACGGTTGGAATTGGGAAAACAAAAGGACCCTAAAAATAGGTACCAAAATATACAGGGTGTCTCAAAAAATCCTGACCAAGTGTTGCCCGCGCTTCCGGTCAAACCTAAAGTCGGACATGGCAACTGACAGATTTCTCTCACTCCCCTAACTTCCTCTGTAGACACAGAAAATATAGCTCCACAACAGAAAGCTCCTTAACAATACCAAAAACAAGCAGATATTGCATTTCTTATTAAAGTTTAATCTTCGCAATTCGTAGATTAGCCAACATTTAATAGTGGACCTCAATATTAATGCATTTGGAAAATACCTATTAAGCTTCAAAGTTTGAGTCCATTTGACAGCTGTCATTAAGGAGCTCTATATGTTCTGAATATATATTTTCTGTGTCTATAAACTATGGATAGTGTTTGGAAACATATCCCAACTTTGTGTTCATTTTCGTGTTCGTATCATTAGTGTGTAGGAAAAAAGTGCAGAAAAGGTTTTTTAATTATTAAATGAAAGCAACCTTCTGAGCTTGCGAGCTTGGTGGGGGTCTGGTGAACCCCCGCTCCTCGTTTTTGTTTACATCATATTGTAATAGCACAGACCTATATTAGCGAAGCTATATAGGTCTGTGGTAATAGCAACTAATTGATTAAAAAAAAAACTTTTGGTGGTTGTGTTTGGTGCCATATCAGTGGATATATATTACGCTCGATACTCGAATTCGAGTAGGTAATGCCCGAAAAAAAAATGCGCAAATTTGCGCAAATGCCCGATTTTCTTCAAATTTTGGCTACCCCCTATTTTCGAGGTTTTCAAATTTCCTTTAGACACACCACTTTTCACGGCGATATTTGTGGTTATAATCCGGATGAATTTTTAGTGTATGCAGCTCAAACTGATCACCACTCTATTTTGCACCTTCTGGAGCATCGAAACTTCGCGAAAACCCGCGGAAAAATCGAAATTTTGAAAGATTTAGGTATGCCGTGGTATTTACATTATTTTTGTTGAAGCCTAGGTACAAAGTACACAGAATAGGAGAAATAGGGAAATTCTCTGCCCAGGTAGGTAGGTATGTAGTTTTTATTTCATACGAATGTTACGCCACTGCTCGTCGCGAATCTTCGCAAGTTAAAGGAGTGGGGAGGGAGGAGAGAAAACTGGGTGAGATTTATTAAGATTTCCCCAGAACTTTTTTTAGGTGAAACTGTTAACGCGTAAGTTGATGTAAGTGTATTTGCACGATATATTACCTTAAATTATACTTTATATTTACTCATTACTCATTATTTGCCTTCGGATAAATATTCTAAAAATAGCTAATTATTTACAATGGAATATTCCATTGTCGCCGCCCAATCAAATCGCCTGATTCGCACCTGTCGCGCCGTCCTTGTCTGTTCTTCGAGGCCCGTATATGGCCATCTCTCTATCCGGACAGTTGCTCTTTCAGTTCAATGAATGACAGGCGGGCGCCCATTTGTCAGTTTTTAGTTAGTGGCCGCCGGTCATATTTTGTCAATCGATTGTTTTGAGGCGCTTCGCGGAGCGTCTTTTTAATTTTTTGCGAAACGCCAGAGTGTCCGCTCTTCTGAATCGTGTCTCCTTAAATTAATATGCAGGGCCAACAGGTCTCTATCAGCCAGAGTCAACTGAACAGCGCCGGAATACCGCCCGGGAGTCAAGTCATCTTGAAAATGAACGATGCCATATCATTGAACAGCATGAATTCTGTGGGTAAGTGAATTTTTAGTTCATACGATCTTGTACTTGTGCCTGCAAGCCTTCAAGGATTACAAGATTTCCGAAAATAATAACGATATCGTAATGTCGAATTCTGAATATAAACAAAGCACGTCCTATACGTAGGTCAAAAACGTGTTCTGGAAATTTAGAAGCCATATTCTGTACTCGGTTTACCTATTGTAGTTTACTTTTATGCTACATTTGTCCTAAAATATTTTTTATTCGTGAAATATCTATATCATATATATTATCCTCATTTTTTCATGTATGAATGATTTTAGGTATCTAGGTACCTAGGTACTTCCTGAAATTTTTCAATTAATTTTCTTTTGGGGTTGATCTAGTTGCCTCATTCTTGGTGCTGTCTGTAATCTGCACGATGTGTTTGTTAAGCTACAAGCTTTTAATGGAGGCTTTGATATTGCCATTTTTGTACTTTGTAGTTTGGTATGTTCAAAGCTCGGTCCAAAGTATACATGACCGATACTGACTTGGGCTTGGGGCACTGGGATCTGGGATGTAGGTACCTCGGTAGGTACATACAGAAGTTAAGATGGGGAAGGCAAAATCCGGTTTTATTCATTGTTTTTCTTATTGTAAAATGCCATACTTAAAAAAAAAATTAAATAACTTACCTATATTGCTTATTGCTAGTCTTGACCTCGACCGAGTCTACGGAGCCTGCCTTCTGAGAGTTTGGCTGTGGGAACCCAAAGAACAGCTGTCAAACATAATTTTCTAAGTTTTGTCAAAAATTAAAATCCAACTTTCTTTAAATGTCAACAAAAATTTTTTTAAATAGGTACCTACCTAGCCTGCTATAATAAAATTCTACAAAATTTTTGACAATTTTTGCCCCAACATCTTTGAATGATTTATCTGCTCCGAGCTTTGTTCTCTTTATATTTTCTTTAAACTTTAAAACAGTATAGAACCACTTTTCTTCAAAAATTAAACAAACTAGAATCTTTGACTGATATATTACTGCTAACGGCTGTCACTTCTGACACATTTTTGGCTCACCACCCGCTTTCCGGAGATAAAATACAATGCAGAATATATTGTTAGCCTTCAGAGCCATCTGTTTTCCACGAGGTTTTCCATGACATAAAGCTATAGCCGTGAAAAGTCTATAAATACGTCAGTCAACGCTAGACTTTTGTACCTACTTACCTACCTACCTAGTTATTTTGTATGATAAATTATACAGGGTGCTGTTTCACACACATCTATATTACTGATTATTGGGTGAAAAGTGTGAAATACATACTTCTAAATAGGAACGTTTCACACATTTGCCTACCCGATTGTTGGCGGTTCTCTAGAATCAGCCGATTATTTTATCGTTCGATTTTGCATATTAAATAAAAAAAATTAACTAAAAATTCACAAAAATAAAACTTGTTTTGTAGCTTTTAATTTTATTTTGAAATGATTACTTTTTTAAAACAACTAGCCTTCAAAACTTCCATGCCACACTTTTCTAAACGCAGAAAATTATTAAATTGCTATTTTTGGACTTTTTTATTTCGAGTTTTATTTAATATTTTTTATTTTAACAAAACTTTGGATTTGGGGTCCTGAATCGATTCTGAACAACTTTTAGTAAATTTTTTTGAAAAAAAAAATGCCTAATATGATTTTCGGATTTTTAGCCTCGATTGTGACATCGCAGGTGGCTTTAAATTTGGAGTAGGCAACTAATTTTTTGGAAATAAGTAGGCCATCTACCTTTGGTAAAAATTTCGTTCTGGTTGGTTAAAAATTAAAGAAGTTATAAGGTTGTTTCACTGTTAAGTGAGACAATCTGTATATACAGGGTGTCCCAATAAGGACTCCCGTTGCCGATATCTCCGATACCTATTTTAATTCTGCAAACACCGTTCGCTAGGATGTGAAGAGGGCTTTATTCGCAACTGCTAAGCGTTCATTTTGACATTGGCGTATAAATGGCGCTGCAGTGCAAAGAAACTTTTTGATCCTAGAAATGTTGGAACGTAGCGCATCTGAAAGACTAGGTAATTTGGAGAAACTTTTGTTCTATGGACGATTTTCCTATTGTTACTAGTTTCTAAGATAACCGCTCTACAATGTCATTTACAAAAAATGAGCTAACTTGCTTAAAATTAACTTAAGAGGAGAAAGTTATTAAAAAATTTTTTGTAGTGCACTAAGACGAAGAAAATAGGGGCCCGTGTCAAACTATTACACATCCGGTAGTACCGGAAGTGATCCATTTTTCAACTCAAAATGAACATACCGAGATACTGTACAATTTTCCATCAAAATTGGAAAAAAATATACCTAATAACAATAACACCTCGTAGGTACATGTCGAGGTACATGTAGAAACCGACAATTTGGCTGAATTTATTTTTATTAACCGAAGGTGACATTATAGAAATTAAACATGTATGTTTACAATAAATATGTTCAAAATTGTTTCCCTACCTCCTAAATACAAGCGGCTACAGCACTGTTTTTACTGCATTCTCCATAAATTAATACCATATTTAATTTATCCTCATTACTACGATTAACCATTATTACAAAAATAAACTAATTAGGCAAGAAACAAATTGACGATAAAGAATTAGCTGGGAGTTTGAAGCTAAATATCATATTGAAACAATGGACAGACAGAGCCACCTTCGGTTAATAAAAATAAATTCAGCCAAATTGTCGTTGTCTAGATGGTGTTATCGTTATTATATGATGCTGGAAATTACCTTTTCCGAAAATCAATCAGAAATATTGACATTTTTGATAACATTTTTGAAAGAAAAAGTCAATATTTCCTTGCACTTAGTCGTTGCCAGGCAACGGAAAGTAACTGTTAGGAAATATTTATTTTTGTACTGTAAGGAAATATTATTTCCTTACAGTTATTTATAAACTAAAAAAATGATTGAGAACAAGTTTTTCGAAAACAATTTTTACTACAAATGATCTTGATGTATTCGTTTTAGAGTCTGGTATGCCAACTAAAAGCTTAGATTGTAGGTCTTCTACATCTTGTAAGGTCATTTTAACTAACTCGTCCATTCTACAAGCTCCAGAAATACCAAATATTACAGCAACCTACAACAATAAATAAATATGTAAATAATCCGAATAAAAATTGAAGTTTTGTGACCTACCTTAATCATTAAATATTCTTTATCTGAAGCTTCCTGGATAAATTTGTTGATTTGTTCTTTAGTTAAAATCTTGGATTTTTTTGGCCTATAGCCTTCTGCCTGCCGTTTCAATAATGAACGAAGTTTTGGATATTTAGATATATCCACATCATGTCTAATTGCAAGGGTTGCCTTCAACATTGAATAGTTCGCCCACAAAGTAGAAGATTTCATCTTGGAACCAAGCTCCAAGAAGTATGCCATTACAAAATTTTCTGAGAATGAACTTTCATTTTTATTCTTAACGATATTCCATAAAACGATTGTATGCATAGTTATATTTTTCTCTGGATTTTGTTGGCAACAAATCCAAGGAGGCAGTATTTACTGCTTCCGTGAGTTCTGGGGGGGTTCCAGAAATGGAACAGTCATCATCACTCATCACTTTATACTTTTACTTTTGCTTTTTAGAACGTTCGAAAACGCGGAAAACACTATGGGAAAACGCCAAAAATAAACTTTTCATGCGTCAAGTTTGACAATTCAATATTACTTTGTTTCCATAGTTACAAAACAAATATTTCATGGCATCCTTTATTTGTGAATAAAATTAATAATGCTTATTTCAATTTTAACAAGTTGATTGTAATAATTTATGTTCTTTGAGTAATTTTCGATTTTCGGAAAAATAGTATGTATACCTCGTAGGAAAAGCCACATTCCCCGACTCCGTATTGCCAGTCTCGGCTTACGCCTCGACAGGCAATCTTTACGGTCGTCCGGGAATGTTCAGCTTTTCCTACTAGGTACACAATGTACTATTTTTCACTTTTGTGGGATAGTATGTATGTTAGTATGTTCATTTTAAACTGAAAAATGCGAGGAAAAATGAGTCACGTCCGGTCCACTTTACTAACATATGGCTGGTGCTTAGACTGAGTTTTTCATTGGACTTCTCTCCTTGGTTGGACTATATATATACTCTCGTATATACTTATATGTCTGACATATATAAAAGTTGGTATATGGCTTGTGCTATCATTGGTGAGTAGAGTCACGTGACTTTTTAGACGTACATTTAACTCCATACACGTCCGAAGTAAACTTATTTTATCTTTTCTCGTGTTCTGGCACTGATTTTAAACTCACAACAATATCATTAATGGGATACTGTTCCTTTGTTAACATTAATAACTAACAAACAGCAAATAATATGCACATAAAAAAACGTAAACATACGAACTGGAGACTTGACCATGTTAATATTCCGACTGACAGTGGACTTCTGGTCCAAGAACGAGGATAGGTCTTTGCAGCCTCTAGTGGGACATTTTGCAACAGATTTCATTTTGAATGTGTGCCCCGCTTGCAGGTAATCTGGCTTGCAAACCTAGGCGTCAAGAGGCTAAGAAATATTTTTTAAAAATCTGCATTAATTAGATAAAAAGACAGAAGGCTTATAAAAGATCAATAATTGTCCTTTGTAAGTACTAGTCGAGGTACTAGTACAGAGCCAGTTGACATTGCTCCACGAACACAGCTGATGTTTTGTAGTTTGTAACATCTATGTTATAGAATTGAACCAAATTTATGATGTGACTTTAGTCAGGCTGCCATACGAGCTGCCATGTACTTATTTCAAAATAGAAAATTCCTCGGAAAGTCACACCATTAGCAAAGATGTATACCACCTAGATATTCAGAAACGCCGATTCTCAAGATAAATTATTGTTAATTATTGTGCCATCTACTATCGAGTAGATGAACCATCTGGTTCATTGTGGTCACTGGCGAATGCCCATCTTCCTGTTGCACTTCCGCCTCGCTTCGACAGTCTCGCACTTGCCATATGAGCAGGTCTGTCTCAGTTTCTGTTCAGCAGCTCAAAAATCGCGAGACAATAGGTGTACCCCTGTAATGCCTGTGCTCTTTGTATCTAGGTTGTATACATTCTAGTATATCTTGTATTTGAACTTGTATTGTGTACATTGAATAAATCATGTAAGTGAATAATTATTAAGGGGGGATTACCAACAGAGAAAGTGAGGTTAGTTTTCGTATTTTTTTAAGTTGTATATGTATAGCATAAAATGTAATATTAAAATTTTACCTGGCAAAAATTTAGTACAAACATTTATGCGTTCATTTTAATCATAGGATCTAGAAAGCATATGCATTGGAATTACTATTTTTTCCCAAGGTTTTCATAACCTATAAAACAAAACATTGCTTGTAAGATCTTATGATTAAAATGAAGACAGAGATGTTTGTACTAAATTTTTGCCAGGCAAAATGTTATTAGATTTTATCTAGTGCAGTATCCGCAACCGCCAGAGGGCGCCACTTGTGCCAACCAGTTTCATTTATTATGCTCAGACCTTTTTTGCCCACAGTTAACTTGTAAATTAATTTGAACTACTTTGTAAAAAATTCCATTCCCTACAAAAAATTATTCTAGTAGGTATTTTTTCCACAAATTATGCCATTTCGGAGATAACGCCCAAAATTCAGCCAAGTTACAAGTTAACTGTGGGCAAAAAAGTTCTGAGCATAATAAATGAAACTGGTTGGCACAAGTGGCGCCCTCTGGCGGTTGCGGATACTGCACTATAACACAATTATGTGACATAATTATCTATGACCGTGTGCAAAAAAACATTAAAATCAATCAAGCCATTTAAAAGTTATAGCGAAAAAACGAAATTTTAGGGCCTCTTTTAAGGGCTCGTGGGGCCCTTAATATAGAGCTTTGAACAAAAAGAAGAAACACGGGTCACTTTATTTTTGGAGTATACCCCGATTACTGTAAGAAGTCCCGATTTTGTCAGATGACATTCTCCACAAAATCCCTAGGAATTTTTTGTTAACCATGGATATAACATTGGTATATGTGTCTCAACCAGTTAATGGCGTCACTCATTGATTTATGATGTGAAAAGTTACCCAAGTGATACGAAAAAAAGAGCATAATAAAATAAAAACCCTATTGCAATCACGAATATGCCTCTACAAATAAAAATAACTATGACTACAACTCATTTTAATAATAATTTCAAAAGTCATGGAAACTTTCGTTTTGGTATTTTGTAATAATCAGCTGCTTTTGGCAGCGTCTAGGGGCGGATTCAGGCAAATTTAGCTTCGGTGTGTCAAAGTGACAGTGAAGGTTTTCAAGATCGTTCAAACTGGTTCAAACATTCGGTAGTGAAAATATTCACGGGTTTTCTACGTTTCGTGAGTTTTACCGTCA
Organism: Pseudeuparius sepicola; assembly: GCA_963920635.1. Taxonomy (NCBI): domain Eukaryota; kingdom Metazoa; phylum Arthropoda; class Insecta; order Coleoptera; family Anthribidae; genus Pseudeuparius; species Pseudeuparius sepicola. The sequence continues at coordinate 22,241,468 of OY987306.1, forward strand.
TCCGTGTTGTTCTTGTTCGTGTTACTTTTCGTGTTATTAGTGCAAATGGGCTCGTTACTGACCTGAACTTATGGCCCGGTTGCCTTTTTTTGCTGCATTGATGCCAACTTAGGATATCGAAATTACCAATTGACAGTCCCAGTAAGGACTTCTTAAAATAATTTGAGTATAGAACACCGCTGTGTTACGGGTGGCATTTGTTTTTGAATAACCCTGTATAACAGCCACAACATGTAATTGATTATATATGGTATTGGCGAAAATTTCTAATTGCTAACTGCTTCTAAAAAGTTTCATGAAAATTGCTGGTACTGCCATCTATTAAGAAAAAAATAATCATGTCCATTTTGTGAATTACATACAGCTCTTGTATCAATATTTTTTGTATGTGAAGTCTATACAGTGTGATTCCTAAGTATGTGTAGAAAATGCAGCCGGTTAATCCTTGGGTCAAATCTCAATAGTTACTGAGATACAAGCCATTGTAGTTTTTTTAAATTGAATTCAGTTTGGCAATGTCTCCCAAAATAATCAAGCTGTGCTGCAATTGGATACTGCTACTTATCTCACAGAGGACGCCACTTGCGCTACTTTTTTGATTTTATCTTTTTGGTCTTGCAGTTCTATTATTTTAATGCATCTTTTCATTTTACCACAAAAGTGTACTCTTGTTTCATAACGATAAAACGATAAAATCAACCATTTTCGCAACAATAAAAATGTAAGGGTAGTACAAAAAATTTGTAATAACTTAAGAGTAAATGTACAGGGCGATCCAAACTCGACGCCCCAGGACTACCGCGGGAACACGAAAACTGGAAATAAAATTTCGAACAGGGGTTCTTAAAAAAATGTGACATACTATAAGGTCCAATTATGTCCGAAAATTTGCAATTTTGCAATAATGGCAAACAAGTTAGTAACAAGCACAATTCAAAAATTTAAAAAATATTCCAGTTGAATAAATGTAAAGGTGCACAAAACACTCTTACATACTCTTAAATAATTTCTGATAATTGTTTCCATGGCTATCTAGATTTCGGAAAACCGATCCTGGTGAATAGAAAAAATTCCATGTTTTTTTACATGTTTGACCCTGTAGATTTTGAAAAAAGCAAATTTTTGGTCATAATTGGAGCTTAGTATGTCATAGTTAAAAACCCCTGTTCGACATTTTATTTTCAGTTTTCGTGCTCCCACAGTGGGCTTGGGGCGTCAAGTTTCGATCACCCTGTACAGCACGTACATAGTAATTCAACATTTTCACCCATAAAATGGCGTTTTTCGATTTGGAGTGTGCAATGCGCATAATTTTTAACTTTCGTTTAATACAAAGTTTAAGTTGAGCTATTTGCTATGTACTTACAGGGTGTCCCATTTTCGCTTTTCGAGGTATCTCGGATATTATTAGAAATAGGGAGTAGCGGTTTTTGGAACACTAATATATCTTTTCATAAAAAGAAAGGCCTGTATACAGAATTTTCATGCGACCTCCTTAGTTTTTGAGATAATTTGCCATCTTTAGGCACCCCCCGAATATTCGTTATACGCTAACTTGTTGAAATGGTAAAAATCGCGTAGAATTCAGTGGCGTACACGCTTTTTTTTTTTCTAGGAGGTTAGAATTTTAAAATATAAATATAACTTGCAAAAGTATCAAAAATGAGACATTCTGTACAATGTTTGTCATTGGTACACCACTTTCAAACATAACAAAATTACAGGGGTCCTCCTAAACTTTTGAACACGGGCCTACTCTTCTGTAGTTACGCCACTCTTCAAATTACATATCGTTGGATTCAGAATTAAAAAAGGAATTCTGTGATGGTTAAGAGAAATGTGTAAGTTGTAAAATAGAGAAAACGACTTTCGGAAGTTATATTAAAAAACTGAATATTCGGGAATACTACTTAAAGGTTCTCTAATGGATGTGTAGGTAAAAAAATAATTTTTTTTTTGCAAAAAATGTTTTTTCGCGATAACTTTTTTACCGACCCCCGTATACAAAATTAGGGTACACCCTCGAATTCCCCTTAATTTTTACTACAACCTCATTTTGTGGATGAAGATTTTATGTTAACCTGTCTCCACGTAGCACACTTTTTCCGCTTGGATGGGCCACCCTGTACCACGTAAGACCCACCCACTCGTGCACCACCGCGCCTCTCCCTGATATGGAGGTCATGTGTTATGTCTGTTTGGCATTTGCCACAAAATATAAGTTAGGTAAATTTTCTTCTTCGGTCTTCACAAATCTCAAATAGAAACATAACGATATTGCCGTAAATCGTGTCAACGTCGTAAAACAGTATCCCATCAGCTTTTTGGGCCCGTGACGTCACGAGCCCAAGGAATTTGAATTTCAAAAACGTTTATAGGGCATTTCCTGGCCGAAAAAAATCTGAAAAAAATATTTTCGTGTTTTTTTTACTATTAAGATTTTAAATCAGAAATAAAAAAGTGTGAAACAGGCCCATTGTTTAGTTTAGTTCATTTTTCAGTACGCACTGTACGCAGCACACAATTTTGTGTGCAAAAAAAATCATAACGGTATTTAAATCTTCTGACACATTTTGATCAGTGAGAGTACGTGCTGGTTTGCTCTGTTAAACCTAGTAAAGCTGGATTTACTGATTGACGTAACATAACCGTAACGCAACCCTAACGTAGTGTTAACGTAAAGAGCAGGATTTTCAATTTATAGATGCATTACATTACGTTTAACGCATGCACGATATGATAATGGCGCATGCATTTTACGCTGTGGATATTAGCTGTTTTTTCCGATTTTTAAACAGTAAACCTGGACTCCCTGTATCTAAGAAAGTAAAGACGATCGACACATGATCAATAAAAAATTTATTTTTTGAAGTTCTGTATGCTCCAGAAGTTATACCAGTTATTTATGAAAAACCCTGTACCTATATATTTTTTTAAGATTTTTGTGTTCCAAAGGCAGTGAATTGGACTAACCTTGTTTGTTAATATGATTAAAAAAATTTAAAAATTAATGTGTTTTACTAAATGCTAACTCTTGCTTCTTTTTGTTAAATAATATGCCTAGTTAATATTGTGCCTAAAAAAACACTTTGGTAAACTTTGGGTTATTAGGTACACAAAAATATAATATTCCTATTATATGTATATTAATATAAATATATTTTAAACTAAATCATAAAATATAAAACAGACAAAAAATACTTATCCAAAGTACTAAGAAGCATTAGGAAAAAACAGTTAAAACGTAAAAAATATATATTAGTATTCTGTCTTATCGATAAAATCCAATGTTTTCATTGGTCGAATGTAAGAACATAACGTAAGAAGTTAAAAGTTCTTACGTAAACGTTACGTTACGGCATATGTTAGGTAAATCTATAAATTGCCCGGTCTATTTTTGTATGTTTCAACTTTTTGCGTTATGGTTACGTTACATCAATCTATAAATCCAGCTTTATTATGATCAAAATTTCCAATCTTAAAGTCGGCATCTCAATAGCTCAAAAATGTGAGAAACAGAGCAATAGCAAAACATTGATAACGAGTCTAGAAAGTTTAAACTTGATATTAAAAAAAAGGAAAAACTTATAAAATTTTAAGTTTAATTTTTAACATACTTCATGCATAGGATACACTTATCAAAAAGTGTGAAAAAGGCCATTTGAGAATCTTTGCAAAAAAACTGGAAACTGCAATTCCATATCTCAGGTGGCACAACGAGATTCAAAAACTCGAATGCCAAATTTTGACAGTATTTGGCAATCTTTCCCAATATCACAACACAACTGATTCCCTCAAGATAATCTATGTTTGATTTCTTTTCCACAGCCGGGCTGTTGGAGCTCGCCCACAGGGAATATCAGGCGGCGGACTATGACAATGCCGAAAGGCATTGCATGCAACTGTGGCGGCAGGACCAGACCAACACCGGCGTCCTGCTGCTGTTGTCCAGCATCCATTTCCAGTGCCGGAGGCTGGAGAAGTCGGCCCACTTCAGCACGTTGGCCATCAAACAGAATCCGCTCCTCGCTGAAGCTTACAGGTGAGGTTTCGGTTTTTATTTCGCATACATAAAATGAGCATAACAATAATCGCAAGAAGTAGTGCATACATTTTGTTGGAGCTAATCAGTAAAAAATGCTACTATACATTTTAGATTACACTTTAATTCTGATACCGCAGATACGGAACCGAAACCAAATTATTTTTTTATACGCAATAACTAATTATGAGTAATTAAACATAAGTTTATTTCTAAAATTGTACTAGCATTTGATACAAAAAATTAATTTTCACAATAAGTAGGTACTTAGATAAATTTATAGTAGTATATTAAGTACTGAGGCGGAAAACCTTTCATTAAGGCCAAGGATACGTTAGATTGACCAAGGCGTGTAGTGCCAAGGTTAGCGATATTCCAAAGTATTAAAACATCCGCCGAGGTAGGAAGGTATACACACCATTTTATTCACAATCATATTGATTTGAACAATATTGCATAGAATATTCAAAGTCTTGTAGATATTTTCATGAGAATGTATTTTTCAACCGTACACCTAAAAATATTGTATTGTTTCACGTTCAGTGCCAAAATCTTGTTCATAAAGTAACTTAAGTGAATGCAATTTTTTTACCAGAAATGAGTTAGGACATGCGCAATTGCGCACCACCTGAGGCCCACCATAATGCCCACAATTATTAAAGGCTAGCTAGAAATCAGCACTTTTCTGTCAATATCTCGAATTTTCTAACCTCTGGTAGGAAAATAGACTTTATTTTAGCCAGCAGTGTCCTCCGAAATTGAACACTTTACTTTTGAGGGATTTCTCCTGTTTCCCGAAGAGATAGACAAAAACTAGCTAAAGTGTCAGAGTTTGATTTTTGAGAAAAGTTGAATGCCGCAAACCTCATATTTTGATTAGTTTAGGAGGCACACGGTGTTTCTCAAAATGTTGCATTTTCTTCAGTTTTCTTCAGTTATGAAACGGAAAGCTTAGAAGAAACGTCCCATAACGACGATACCTGGATAACCTACAAACAACTTTTTTTGTAAATATTTTTTCTTGAAATCGGCAGTGGTGTGTCAAAATCGTCATTAAAAGCTCGGAAATCGGCACTGAAGTAGCCCATTATTGTACCATTTTTTATAATAAGTAGGCCTTGGCGAGATGTCAACATCAAACGTCAGACGCGGAGCCATCGCCCGTCTTATAAAGTGACCAAATATTCAAAACCCGGCCAATAAAGGCCCATTTAACTTTTTGTACACATTGCGAAATTGTTACCTATAGAAGCGCAATCTTTCAATATAAATATTTTAGTAGGTTTGAATATCGATAGATTCGTTATGGAGGCTGCACAACAAGCGGCAGTTTGGTTGTTCTGTCTTGTCATGCTTGACTTAGGTAGTGCGATCGTCAAAGTCAAGCAATGTGATCCCGTATGATTATTTTCTTGCCTAATAAAACATTTTTTTCCGATTAAAAAAAATATGTACCTCGGCACTGAAGTTCTTTTTATGACTCATGAGGTTTATTTGCCTCGGCCAGAGGCCTCGGCAACTAAATTTCACATGAGTCATAAAAAGTTGAACTTCAGTGCCTTGGTACATAAATAACTATTCATTTCTTTAAAAACGTTTTTTGTACAATTTGATATTAAAACATTTTTTTTTTGTTATAAATAACTCTAAAATGGAAACATTTAGAAACTTGCCATCTACTTCGGTAAATTACACATAAAAAGTGATTTAAGGATGTTTTTATGGAAATGAAAAAATCATAAATAAAAAAGCTGGGAGTTTTTGGCCGTAGTCCGAATCACACTGCCAGTGTTTACAGCACTCAGGTGGCTTACGACTGGTCCGATTTGTTAACGCGCTGACAACTGTCTGATGGTGACTCGGTTCGGATTGGTCGTAAGTGTGCTTACAAACTTGCGAAGTTGAGGTTTTGTTTTATCGTATCAATCGTTTGTAATTTATAGTGTCAAAATTAAAATTGTCATGAGAGATGAACAAAACATACTTTTAAGAAGAAAAAGGGTGTTTCTTGAAGAATCAATTTCCATCTGTGAAAGCATTAGCAGAGATTATTCATCTTCGAGTAATGATAATGAAGATTATACTAATTAAATAAATTCAGTTCGTAAAAATCCATACAGAACACTTTACAAAACATTATTAGTACTTATCTGCAGACTCTCTTTCTAACTGGCTTGGGAACAAGCACAGAGTAGGTATAATTATTTCGTTCGTCTCCGCAAGCAATTTTTTTTACATTTCGAGCAATTTTTTTTTTGAGGGGACAAGACAAAACAAAAACCAAACGTTTTCAAAACCTTATAAAATTGAGGTTATATTGTTTATAAGCTCACGGTGCTCACGCCGGAGACCGTCGTCACTGTAAGCGCCAAATTATGACATCACCAAGAACGTCATATGGTTCAAGTGTCAATTTGTAAGCACTGTAAATGTAATTCGCACCACCTGTGAGTGCGTTGTTAGCGCCATAAACATGATTCGGACCACGACACTAGACACCTTTGCAATTTTTTGTCTAACTCTTCGGGAAATAGGAGAAACCCCCCCCCCCAAAAGCGTCCAATTTGGGACCTCCTGTACTGATTATTTTTTAAATTTTATTGTTTTATTGATTTTTCTGAAAAAAGAAACGTTAACTTAGTTCAGTTATTGAAATTTAAGCATTTATGAACTTTATTTTTTTCAATCACTTTACTTCGACAATAGAAGATTTTTGCAATTATCAAGAAGTAGCTGGCGATTATCGCTGTCACGTGGTCAAGGTCAAAAATCATTACTAGTACAGTCAATCCGTCCTGGACCAACACTATATTAAAGACCGTTGCTTAGCGCTGTTTCAAGCAATCACCACTGGGGCCACACGACGAAAAAAATTTACAGGGTGGTTTAATGTTAAAACACCATTGTTGCAGAATCTTTTAGAAAATAAAACCATGCAAATATGTCCGTTATAACGAATTTAATATCCAAAATAAAATAAATTTATTGTTTGTTATGTCCCTTTAGTTTGACAAGTTCACATGACATATTTCCGAAGATTTCTTAAGAAAAGCGAGTCTGAAAACAAGCAAGAATATTTTGCTACCTTTTGGTTTGAAATGAAGTCCATGGCTAGCTGTAGTGTAAGTATAAGTATAAAACCCATTAGATTTTCCAGTTTCTTCTTTCTATAGTCGACCATTGGTTCGCTTTGGGGCTACAGACCAAATTTTCTACTTTAGTTCTTGCATACGTTACGAAATTCTCTTCCAAAATATAATATCCACAATTCTCGCTTCTTCAACTGGTTGGACAGGTAATCACGTAATTCCAAAATAGTGTTTATTCTTCTGCAATTCACGTAATGGTGTGTGCATATGATTTTCTTCACGAGCATGGAAATTTCATCTTACCACAAACAAATCTACCAAAAGCTCTTTTAATATGACAAAACTGTGAAATATTGACCGCAAAGGGAATTCATTACCGTAAAAAGAACGTATATGGTACTAAAGCAGGATATTTAAAATATGGGACATTCAAAATGTCAGAAACTGACATACCTATAACCATAGTATCCCCCCCCTATAACTTATAATAAGTCGCCATTTTTTTCGTCAAGTAGCGCCACCCCAGACCGCAAACAACAATGAAATATGATGTCACGCTCCGGTCTTTAATATAGTGTCGGTCCAGATCCGTCGTTAGAGACCGAAAAAATTCTGGGAAAGCCAAAATATTGGGGACGTATTTTTAAGGAACTTCCCTTAATTACTTTTCTATGTTGCGTTAAGATTTTTGGTACTCTAATCTTCATTGATTTAAAAAATTTATAATTTCTGATTAAAAGCATATCTTTTCGCTGGTCTGATAGGGCAGAGGTGGGTCGCCGGCTCTTAACTATTACTTTGGGTGGTGTAGGATATCGAAAAAGGAACACAGGTGGTCAAATTTGGCAAGCATTTTTCTCTCATCCTTCATTTCACTTTACAAAATTGATGGGAAATTTGATTTACATCAACTTATTAAGGGGCCCCTAGACACTCAATTATATTGCACAATATTGTATTGGGCAATATTGTATTGCCCAATATTTTTTAACCCTAAACGAATCAATATTTTTGTGCAATATCCACAACCGGTAGTTCGAAGTCAGAAATCACTGAAAGCAGTTGAAGAAAATGTCTAATAAACGAAAAGCATGTTTAGCAATTGTTTTATATTTTGCTTCCATAAAAGAACCGAAACTGCGGCGCCAGCATTGGTCGAAAGATTGGTACCTTAAACGAAGCGAATTTACAAGTGATAATTTACTGTGCGATTTAAAGTTAAGTAAACCAAAAGATTACCAAAATTATTTATGTATGAATAACGACACGTTCAACGAGTTGTTGGATATCATATCACCAGTAATTTTAAAACAATATACAGTGATGAGAAATGCTATTTCACCTACAGAGCGGTTAACAACAACCCTGCGATTTTTAGCTACTGGACGAAGTTTTGAAGATTTAAAATTCAGCACAGCAATAGCACTACAAACTATTAGTGGTATTATTTTGGAAACATGTGAAGCTGTAATAACAAAATTGCAGTTCAGTTTTCAGTTCTTTTCTATAATTAGTTCTTAAACTGTTTATTTTCTTTTTTACAATTTCCTTGTCTGCCTTTGGGTCAACTTCTTTATATTTTTCAATTAACACCTTATATGCATTATTTTTTAGGTTTCTATCACTATATTCTGGACTTTTGATTTTCCATAATGCTGGGTATTCGTGATATAGTTGCAAAAATTCAATAATAAATTCACGGTCTTCATTACGCTTCGCCATGGTACGTTGACTCAAATGAACTGACAACATAAATATTGTGCAGTCTTGTCCCTACACGCTCAAATGATGTAATATTGCGCAATTAATTTCAAACAAGCACAATCTTTATTCAATACTTGCGCGATCAACACAATATTCTCTTCAGACGCACAATAATATTGGGCAAACTCCAATATTGTGCAATATAATGGAGTGTCTAGGGGGCCCTTAATTGCACAATATTAATTTCAAATCTTGGTCATGATGAAATATCAGAACGGAATATATCAAATACCTACTTATTTATCAAAAACATCCATCTATGTAATAGGAAAAAAAAAACGTTTTTGCATAACTATTTGCACCTTTCACCTACGTAGCAACTTGGGCAACGTGTACAAGGAGCGCAATCAGCTGAGCGAGGCTCTGGACAACTACCGGCACGCCGTTCGGCTAAAACCGGACTTCATCGACGGTTATATTAACCTGGCGGCCGCGCTGGTGGCTGCCGGGGACATGGAGCAGGCCGTACAGGCTTACATCACCGCATTGCAATACAACCCTGTGAGTATTTGTTCGTTGACTAAGTGCTTTCGCCCGGTTCTTGTATATCGCATAGCTGTTGAAGCTAAGTTTTCTTTCACCTGTATGTGCCCCCACTCTAAAGACCCGATAAAATATTTCCATGAGATTTTTGTTTCGTAAGGGAAGAATCTCAGCAGCCAACGAATATGAAAATGAAAACAATATCTTGAGATGTGCTTACCAGTATAAGGGTTGTTGAAAAATACAAATTAAAATGAATTTTGAAATCATTATATAGAAATAATATATTCATTATTTTAATGTAGTAAAGCCCATTTTTCATTATGATACCTAATTTATTATTAGACAAGAAAGTTGTGACAAAAAATTTAAATACCTTTTGGATCAATCAGAGTACATACCGATTTGTCCTATCATCATAACAACTATGATTGGCATTCCCAATATTAAACTACAAGGGTAGAAGTAGATATATTATAGGTTTGTTCCAACTGAACAAAAAACCGTACTGTGTGGGGTTGGCACAAGCGCTTTATTTACCTAACTATCCAGTCCATCCCGATCTTGTATTGATTGACAGTTGCTTCAACAGAATATTTGATCTTTTGAAAATCGTTTCTTAACAATCAAAACAGTTCACAGTTTGAAGTATGAATTTTATATACAGGGTGACCGTATTTGGAGTCTATGCATGGGGATCTTGGTTATCTTAAGAGTTATGAGGTCGGTAAAATTTTGGCAAAGTTGCGGAATTTGATGCCGAGTAACATGCTAAAAGAAAATTTTCGTTGGCCCTTCTCGTTTTGGAAATAATGCAAAAAAACTGAAAATTGTCGTTTTCGTTTTTATTTTTCAAACGAAAACGAAGGGCTGGACATTTCTAAGTTAAACATTATTAAGGCACTTTTTTACAAGGAATCCAAATATGTCCTAACTTTTTTTTTTGTAACCTTCCTGGACAAAGATATGACGATCAACTTTTATTTTTCTTATGGGCGCCATATTAAATTTTTGCATTTCTGAAAAGAGAATTTTTTCTGGTTAAAATGATGTCACACATGATGCCTTGGAAACATAAGCCCCATAAGGTTTGATAGTTTAGTTCAATTTTAAGTGTCACGGATAAGACTTTACTTTATTGAAAAAATGTCATTTTCACATGAAGAAAAGCGTGACATGATTCAAATTGATTATCCCTTAAATATAAATGACAACGAAGGAATATTAGATGAGCCATAAACAATTTAAGGAAATGTGCTGCATTGTGCCTTGAGGAACAAGGAGGACAAATTGAAAATTTATTGTAAAATAAGGTTGTCTACTCGTCGAGGTTTTTGCTGTTCTTGTGTTTCCAATTTGACTTTTTTATTGTTAATGTATTATATGCCAAATGGCGAATAAATATCAAGGTAGACCATGCTCTCGTGGTATGTTTATGATTTATTTAATGAATAAATTTAACATTAACAGAATTTTTACTGAACCGTTAAACAATATTCCAAAGCACACTTCCCAACATTATGGGGCTTATGTTTCCAAGACACTATGCAAAAACGATTAATTTAATATCAAGGCAAGAAAAACAAACTAAAGTATAATTTGTAGCATATCATTTTAACCAGAAAAAAATTCTCTTTTCAAAAATGCAAAAATTTAAGAAAAATAAAAGTTGATCGTCATATCTTTGTCCAGGAAGGCGACAAAAAAAAATGCTAGGTCACATTTAGACTCCTTGTAACAAAGTGCCTTAATAATGTTTAACTTAAAAATGTCCAGCCCCTTCGTTTTCGTTTAAAAAATTAAAAACAAAAACGACAATTTTCAGTTTTTTTGCATTATTTTCAAAACAAGATGGGCCAGCCAAATTTTTTTTACCAATACGTTCACCCTGTTTATATTTTTTATTATTTGCAATATTTATATTTGCGAGGTGGGAATGTTCTGTGTGTATCTAAATATGAGCGATATTAAAGGCGACAGCGACATAACCTAAAACAACTCTAAATTATGCTCATGGGGAGTATAGAAAGGCAAGCGTTCCAACTCATTTCAGTTACATAAAGGTGCAGAAATCGCACCTGCACATTAAGTCGTCCATTGTTTGAGAGTCAAAACTCGCGAGTTGGAATGTACCTTATAGGTTTATCCCTTCGAACTGAATAAGTGATTTATCTGAAAGGGCCATTTGTCCTAAAATTACTTTGTCGTTTTATTACATTTCAAATAATTCAGAGTGCTATTCTGTTAAAAATGGGAGTCAACTGATAATTTTCTTGGTAATTTTAAAGATAAATTGATACCTACTTTAAAATTAAACAATGTTGTTAGTGTACTGTTACACTAAGCTGTAACTTTTCAAGACATGCCAACAGTGGCATTGCAAAAGATATAAACCAAACTTACACTTGCGATGCAAACAAATTTTTGTTAAACATTCCTAAAATTCATTTTACTTGTAGTTACTCTTTCAAATGGAAAACAATAATTCGATTTGTTCATTAGGCAGAATATAGTTGAATTTGTTTGGCATAATAATTATCACCCATGATATCTTGCTCTTACCATGGGCATGGGCACAAGGTTTGTTTTGAATTTTAGAGAAATAACTAAAAGATCATGTTGCACAACCGTCAGCATGGTCATAGTGTTAGCTAGATGGTGGGTGGCATACCATTATTAGTAGGTATTATGTTTTATTTCAGGTGATAGTATTATTGAAATCAAGAACAGTTAAAACCAACACATACTACTTAACATTAAAAAAATTGTGTAAATAGTAACTATGCTTTCTCTAGTGAAGGGTGCTAAAAAATGTTTAGCTTAATTTCGTTGTTATTTTTATGAACATTAGATCATGAATCCTTGAGGGTACAAAACAAAGCAACAGGAATGTAAAAAAATCTATTTATGAACTTCAGATGTATAATAAGTAAACAATGTTAGCACATACGCAATAAAATAATAAACCATTTAAATGTGTTGGCTCATGTCCTTACCAAATTATTATGGAAAATTTAAAAATGTTTTTAGTTATTGTTTTTTACACATTTGGTGATAACAAATTCCCATTAATGATTGTCATCTGATCCTACGTGCATAAATATTTATGAAGTATTTTATTTTTTAATTGGCAATAAAATTTCGGTATCAAATCAAACCTTTGTGAAATAAATTGGTGCGCTCATACACATAATGGATTATATGTAACACATCAATGTATTTTTGGAATATTTCCAAGATACTTGAAGTGTTTAAACAGTAGTAAATTTTTTATTATTACTTCTTAGAAATATAGACAGAAATACTGCCGGAAAATTTTCCTCATAGTATTACAACAGAAAGCTTTGATGTGTTTGTTATCTTGTTGATTCACCTTGAGTAATGTCGCATTTTTTTCCTTAGGTCTCATGATGATGACACAATAATTATTTTGTCACAAAATATCATAATGTAAGTTGCAATGTTTACAATGATTTTTTTACACTGAACTTTTAAACCCAATTCAACCCAATCACCGATTATAACTGCGATTATGTTAATGATACCACTAGCCAGTAGTCGATGACAGAAAAAAATTAGTTTATAATTTTCTATGTTACTGCCACTGCGATAACCTGGCAATTAGAAAACTTTATAACTTTATTAAAAATATTTAATAAATAATAATTATAACTCAGTTCAATTCAAATAGTTTATTCACATAATTGGAATAAATATAAAGGTTATAATATTTAGATATAAAATTATATTTTATCCTGAAAATTTTACTTTAACATGCTACCATAAACGCTTGTTAATGAAAAAGTTGCAGTACGTTTAATGTCCAACTGGGAGACCATGTATTTTGTTTTTCCTTCAAAAGGGCTTTCACGATTTCATTATAATTTGGCATACTTAATCAAAAAACAACACATAGAAATATGGTTTCGTCCCCATATTAACTGAAATTACAGGGTTTTAGAAGATTTTTGACACTTATGTTTTTCTAAAAGAGCATTAAAAAATGCACAAATGAAATGTTCTTCAATATTGATAATGTGCACTGTTTTCACGAAATATGGCTGTTTGAGATATTGCAAATCTGAAAATCAAGCTCGCCATGATTCGAATAATATTTCGTTAAATTTATAGGTATTTTATTTAATGTCTAGACCCCTTTATTTTTAGTTATTGTTCCATTACATTACATTATGTAGACTAGTAATAAATTGTTGTCCTTATTGTCGAAACATACACATAGTTTATTAAATATTTATTTTGCCAGAGCTTTGTTTTTAGCTACGTAACAATAGAAAGCAGATAAATACACGCTTGGATAAAGTTGCAGCGTATTTTAAAATATTCATTTATTTTTATTTTCTAAAAAAAAATAACGAAATGGAAATGGTCAAGTGACAAAAATGTTATTATTTTATCTTCCAGGGGCTATTTAATAATAATAATAATAATAATAATAAGTACGCAGGGGGGATCTGACTTGTGAGAGAGGCAGATCCACGGGTGTGACAATCCCGCGCTCCCCAGTTACGCAGGGATGGGTCTGGCCTGTGAGAGGGGCAGATTCACGGGTGTAACGATCCCGCGATTCCCAGTTACGCATGGAGAGGCTTGGCCTGTGACAGGGGCAGACCTACGGGTGTGACAATCCCGCGATATCCAGTTGCGCAGGGAGGGGTCTAGCCGGTGACGGAGGCTGATCCTCGGGTGTGACAATCCCGCGACTCCCAGTTACACAGGGATGGGTCTAGCCTGTGAGAGGGTCAGATCCTCGGGTGTAACGATCCCGTGTTTCCCAGTTAACGCAAGGAGGGGTTTGGCCGGTGACAGGGGCAGATCCTCGGGAGTAACGATCCCGCGTTACCCTAGTTGACCCGTATGGGTAGCGGGTTAGAATACTCCTATCGTGGCTCCGCGAGTCGTAAAAGGCGACCGAGGGCCGTCACTCCCACGTTACGGGAGAAACCCATGGAATGGAGATTAATAGGAGTATTGTCATAGGGCCGCTGCCTGGGGATCGCCAGGGCATGTCTGGAGCCGGCGCTGGGCATGACAGCGAGCGGGACGTCGGTGACAGGGCGCTGATGAGGCGGGCCCCTGTTGCACAAACAGCTACAGCCCAACAACACGAACATCTACAACATGGGAGCCAAACGAGAACTAGGGTTCCACCCACCGAAGGTGCTGCGCGGGAACTTCAGCCAGCGTTCACTCAGGCGGGATTACAACGACGACGCATGAAATGGACTGGGTCCATGAATGAATCGATAATGCGTATTTTTTACAGGGTGACAAACTTAGGACAAGAGATGATCGGCTACCGACAACAACTGCATGCCGAGTTCTGCAGGGAGTTTCCACACATGCAAGTGTCTGAACAAAGAGTGTCAGATCAGTATCGAACTATTCTAAGAAATAACCGAATTCCAGAAACGCGACTTAACGCTATAAAACGGGAAGTTGAGCTAGAGATCCATGGCGAACACATAGACATAGACAACAACAATGGGGAAATTCAACTGCCTGGACCACAACAAGAAGCCGGAACGGCAGAGCGAACAACTGAGAATCGGGAAATTCAAGTGCCTGGACCACAACAAAAAGCCGAGACGACGGGACGAACAACTGAGAATCGGGAATCAGTTAACGGAGAACACTTTGAAAGCCTAGACACACAGCTGAAAAGGGCGGTATTGCGATACGAAGGCACAGACCCACTGAGCAGACCACCGCTACCAAGATTGAACTCTTCCAGGAAGCTTGCAATCATGCTCGATATTATGAACACCAGAATTTTACCCAACTATGTTTCAGTAACACCAACATTAGAACATATGCACATGTTAATCTACTGTGCCGCAACGGCCATCATCACTGCAATGGGAGCCAAGATCCGGACGGCTCAAGAGTTAAATCGTGCAAGACCAGAACCACGAATGGCTCAATGGGAGATGCGACTAAACCGGAAGATCGAGAGTCTCCGTAAAGACATAGGACAAGTAACGGAATATATCAGAGGAGTTAGAACTAGAAAGATCCAGAGGGCGGTGCAGGCAATAATGAGCCGCACCCAAATGCATTCTCAGCGTGACCCCGCGAACATCACTGCTCAACAATGTCTTGACACATTAAAACAAAAACTTTCTGTTTTCGCAGGGCGTCTGAGGAGATACAAGGCTAGTAACAACAGGAAACGAGACAACAAACTTTTTGAACGATCAGAAAAAGTTTTCTACCGTACTTTGAATTCTAGCGCCGATGCCACAAATGCGACTTACCCTACCAGAGAACAGGTCGACGGCTTCTGGAGAAATCAACTTGCCACACCAGGTCCATACAATGTCAGTGCAAGCTGGATCAGTGAAGAACGCGAGATGGGCCGGAACTATAGCCAGATGCAACATGAGCAATTCACAACCGATGAGGTCTCCAATGTCATAAAGAATTCCCACAACTGGAAGGCACCAGGTCCAGATCATCTCCAAAATTACTGGATTAAGAAGTTGTGGTGCACGCATGAACAAATAACTGCCTTAATTAATGAAGTCTTGCTCGATCCTCTGAAAATGCCATTGTTTCTTACACAGGGTGCAACCTACTTGTTACCAAAAGACCAGCGGAATACGAATAATCCTGCCAAGTACCGCCCAATAACCTGCTTGCCTACGCTGTACAAGATAATCACATCTTGCCTTACGCAGCGAATATATGCTCACTGTGAGCGGAACAACATCATGGCAATGCAGCAGAAGGGCTGCGCGAAGGGCGCAATGGGATGCAAAGAGCAACTCATCATAGACTCTGTCATCTGCAACCAGGCTCATTCCAGGCAACGAAACCTCTACATGGCTTATGTGGACTACAAAAAAGCATTTGATTCCGTACCTCACGACTGGCTCACAGGTATCTTAAAGCTGTACAAAATAGATCATCATACAGTTTCCTTTTTAGAACACGTTATGACAACCTGGCGCACTAAGATACAACTCAGAACCGCAAGCAGTAACATCGAGACCGACACAATCAACATCCGAAGAGGGATTTTCCAAGGAGATTCACTCAGTCCACTGTGGTTCTGCATGGCGATGAACCCTCTATCACACCGGTTGAACTCTACGAAATATGGCTTCGCTATCAAAAGCAACAGATCAGAAGCGTTCAGGTTGAATCACCTGTTATATATGGATGATTTAAAACTGATGGCCGCAACCAAGAACCAACTAACGCAAATGCTTAAAATTGTAGAGGAGTTCTCCAGGGACATCGGAATGCAGTTTGGACTGGACAAGTGCCGCACCCTTAATATCGTCCGGGGAAAGCTCGAACAAGGCGCACACGAGATGCAGGACGGACAGGAGATCGAAGCAATGAGCGTGGGAGATACATACAAGTACCTCGGGATGAAGCAAGCTCAAAGGATAGATCATCGAACAATGAAGACCGATTTAACTAATGAATTCATCAAGAGAGTAAGACAAGTAGTGCGAACTGATCTTAACAGCAGGAATTTGTTTAAGGCCCTAAACACGTATGCGTGCTCTGTACTAAGCTATTCCTTCGGAATAGTGAATTGGACCAACACGGACATCAACAACTTGCAACGAAAAGTTAGGACACTACTGACAAAAGCTCATAAACATCATCCCCGTAGCGCCGTAGAAAGAACAACCCTGCCACGTCAACAAGGAGGAAGAGGATTGGCAGACCTCAGCAAGCAATTGGACCAACAAATACTAAATCTGCGTAATTATTTCCACAGACAGGCCAACAGCTCCACACTACATAAAGCTGTATGCGGAGCAGACGTCTCAACACCGCTACGTCTGACGGAACACGAGCATCACAATCACCACCGAACCGACAACGATAAACTACAGAGGTGGTTGGAGAAGCCGTTGCACGGGAGGCATCCTAATGAGGTTAACCAGGAACATGTCGACAAGTTAGCGTCGTACTATTGGCTGACCTCGGGACGAATGTTCCCAGAGACAGAAGGCTTCTTACTGGCCATACAAGATCAGGTTATACCAACTCGCAACTACCTAAAATTCATTGTAGGAGATGCATCGGTAGTGGATGACAGATGCAGATACGGGTGCCCAACTTCAGAAACAATCCAGCACATAACAGGAGGATGTCAGATGTTTGCATCAACGGAATATAAGGAACGACACGATTCGGTTGCCAAGATCTTGCACCAGGAACTGGCGGAAAAGCTGCTGCTTGTGCAGACAGAGAGGGTCCCATATTACAACTACACACCTGAGCCTGTTCTTGAGAACAGAAACTACAAGATGTACTGGGATCGTACAGTTCTGACTGATCAACGAGTTGCCCATAACAGACCGGACCTTATAATAGTTGATAAAATTTCTAGGAAGACAACTCTGATTGATGTGGCCATCCCGAACAACAACAACCTGCGTGTGAAGCAAGTCGAGAAGATCGCGAAGTACAGAGACTTAGAAGAACGAATTAGAAGGCAATGGGAAATGGAGAACGTCCAGACGATTCCAATCATCATGTCAACAACTGGTGTTATACCAAAAAGTTTGCTGAGAAACATCAAGGAGCTGAATCTAACTGATAGTCTTTACAGGTCCATGCAGAAAGCGGTACTACTTGCGACAGCCCGAACCGTCAGGAAATTCATGGGGAATGCAGGATCGTCCAACAACATCAATGTCACCTAAGGCCCGATTACATGGCAAGGGTCTCGTCCGAGCCAGATCCTTTTGGTATCCGGGATGCCCGGGATCTGAGTGAATGTTCCCCGTAGAGGGAGTGCGAATGCCTTTTGGCTAAGTCGAGATAATAATAATAATAACACAGCTTACCCTATATGTTAGGGTAAGCTGTGATAATATACAAACAAAATTCACCAAATTGGTGGTGGGATTAAAGCTACTCTTATCTAACCACCAAGTATAACGTAACTTAACCTAACCTAAAGTTATTTCCACCAACTTATTCAAACCCTTAAATATAAAATCTACTACTATTAGAATTAAGAATTGAAATTAATCATTTATTCTATAACTAGTGCAATATGTTATTGCCTAACATGGTACAAAAAGATTATACTCATAAAACTACACTCCAACAATCCACTCAATTTTATGGCAAGAGAGAATGAATATAGCATTTCAGCAAAGTAATGAAACTTGCAGAATCCTTAACTGAAATCGGGAGGCAGTTGTAGCACCTCACCGCGGCAGTGTAGGTAAAAGTCCTCTAAAAAACTGCCGTTCTGTGTCTAGGAACATAGTACAAATTATTAAAACGTGTAGATCGGGCATGCACATTGCTCCCCCTAACCAGTTTACCCTATTCGAGTTTATCTGAAGCATAAATTAATTTTAAAAACAAGCGAACACATTGCAGATAATATCTACTCTCAAGTTTGAGCCACTTTGATTTGGCATCGAGAGGGGAAACGTAATCAAATTTACGGGCCCCGAAACAAAACTTGAGACAGGCATTTTGGAGGATTTGAATTGTATCCTTATCGCTCTGTAGTAAGGCCGGCCAGAATACTTCATAATAACCTATCAACGATAAAATGAGAGATTCACATAATCTTACTTTAACGTCCATGCTCAGGATGTCTTTAAACATATATAAGGTTCTCAATTTAGAGTAGCTTTTGTTTAAAATATAAGATACATGGCTCTGAAATCACATACCACTATCAAAGAAAACTCCAAGGTTTTTACAGGACGCTGAAAATCTAAGAACCACATTGTCACATCTTACACAAGTTTCATAGGCGTACTGAAAATTATCGATACAACTGCTAATTTTCTAATGCCGGATTTCCACCACACTGAACAAAACAAAAAAAATAAACAAAAACTTGTGTCCACATACCTGTATGGCCCTATTGTGCACGGCAAGGCGCAGGGAACGAAAAGAGATGAAATTCGCCGCCATTTTTAACCCCATTTTGACAGTTTGAATTGTGGCTACCTTATTTCTTGTTTAAGTTTTTGTATACAGTATGAATGAAATTGCATTAAGTATACTTTTTGAAGGTGCCGGTAAAATCATAAAAGTCACCGTGACATGCTTTTTTGAGACATGCTTTTTTAGTTTTTATGCCCAAAATTCTCTATGAAATTGCTCTCAATAAATTGTTGACTACAAATGCGAGTAAATACTTGTAGACAGTATAACATTTTTCCTTTTTATTGCTGCAATTCACTTGTCTCTAATATCACCTTACCTCTTGGAAAACTGCAAAGTTATTAGCAAAGATTTTTAAGACTTACGAATGAAAAGAAAACCCACTATTCTTATTCTTTCCATCCCGTTTGGTACATCCAAATACACAACAGGAGTTGACCCTCTTTTTTGTAATTTATAACTTAAACAGAAAGAATATAGCCGCATAGCTAAATTAAATTTTCTCTCCGATCTAAAAATATAATATTAAACCAAATACCAACTAAGAAAACTCAATGCCGTTTTATACGAAACTGCCACCACGACACGAACTCAAATCAAATATAAATAATACAATAATTACTCCTATTCGTATTGGGACTTGGGACAGAAGGAAAATTAAAATGACGTTTGACAACGGAACTCGTTTGAAGCACAGGACACAAAAATGGAAAGTTAGGACAAACACCTCTTTCGTGTTATGTGGTTTTTGCCGGAATCAGCTGATTTATTTACTATTTCACTTATTCAAGTTTGGCTGCCAGTTTCTCTCTCTACACTCCTTCCATCTACTTGTCATTTCAATGGGTTTAACGATTTTATGGCGGCAGCGGAAGCATCGGAATCTCACTTGGAGACTCAGGGGAAGGTCTAACAACACCGGCCGTAGAGCTCCAAGCCAAAATGACTTCGCTATGGCTCGACAAAAAGGGCAATTTCTGACAATTTCACGACATTTTATATAAATAATTTTTACGATCAGATTTCTCACGTGAAAAAGTTTAATATCTCGAAATTTTCTCTTTGAAGTGAAGTGTTAAATCCCCCGGATCTTCCTCTCGCATCCCATCGCGGTTTTCCCCGCCCCACAACCCTATTTAAGAATCTTTTTCAACTTGGTCACTGCGGAGACAGTGTCAAGGGCGGATGGGCACCCCAAAGGCCCACTGGGAAGAATATGGCGAGGGACCATTTCTTAATAAACATTTTCTTTACTCCCCTCCCTTAGAATAACATTGTAACATATTTTTCTCACGTTTTATTAACAAAAAACTCGTTGGTAAAAAAAAAACCAAAGAAGGAACTATGTCAGCATCTATCAGAATCTTCTTTGTAGAATCCGACATCATAAGAATCAGCTATTGATAACTTCAGAGAATCCCAAATTAATACAAAACTTGCCAGTTCATTTATTTAAATTATCTATGGGAATTGCAACAGCATAGATAACAAGTTTTTTGTGGTCCCGGCCAGGGCCGTATCTAACGAAAATTTTGGGGGTTCAGGATCAGCTCAAGCTTTTGTGGGGCTGGGTGCCGGATGAAAGTGCAGGGCCCCGGCAAGGAATTATTTAAGCCATTAAGAACAAATTTTTGAAAATTGATACGCCACTAGAATGGTATATTTTGTTGCATGTCACTTTATAAAAAAGTTGATCACTTCAGTGACGTATATAGAAATTAATTTCAGGGGAGGAGGAACAATTTTTGTGAATTTCTTTCAAGCAAGTGCATTTAAAATAATTCTGTAAAATACGCCGCAGGCGAAATTTTTTAGAAATGTTAAGGAAAATTACTTAAAACTAGTCTTAGGAAATCTCAATATCTTCAGATTTTCAAGCTGCAGTGAATATTTTCAAATTCTGAAATGGTTTCGGCCCCGCCCTTTTAAATACGCTACTGACTGGATAACCCTGTACACGGCACGCGGAGGCGCGGAGCCAGTCAAAATGCAGGCCGCGTACGCCGCACCATTCGCACCTGCCTAAAGCCAGTCCTGGAGGGGTTAGACCAGTGGCTGTTGAAGTTGAAATAGTTTTAAGGTTTAAAAAACCTACTATTTTTAAATGGTTTTTTATAAAAACTGAAACAGGTTTAAGTTGAACAAGTTTAACATTAAAACTTTAAAAATATTAAATATTATTCATAATAATAGCTGAATATTCCTTCTCGCATTTATACCTATCCCTTTTTTTACTTATTTGATTTCTCATTATTAGGGATATATTCCTACACATTCTTCGCCTGGCCTCACGACACCTTTAGAATTATTGCCAGTAGGTACGGTAAAATATTTCTTCGCGCCACTTGCCTAACTCAACCTTTTATAAAAATAATAAATAAATCTTCAAATACAAATTAGAACTAATCTATTCATAAAAGAGACCCTATTCTCCTAATCCATGGCGCACGCAGCCATGCACCACCGTTCACCGTTTATACTATTGTCGAGTGTTGCCAGTTATGTTTTATTTACCGCCCCCGGTGAAGATGCAGCCGGGGGGGGCCCACCGGGAAATCTCCCGGGTGCCCATCCGCCCCTGGACAGTTTTCAGCGTCCACTTACAACAATAGAAAAAAATATATAAAATGGAGCCCTAAGACTGTGATTAGTTATGGGTGTCAGGGGTTTATCGAAACAAACCTGTTTATAGGTTCTGATGTCAATGTCATTGGTAATGACAGTAGTGGGTATATTTAAAAGAAAAATTTGGCAGCATTTTGGAATAGACAACGTTATACAAAGTCACCCTTATTTTTAATGCTAAATAAAAGACGTTTAACGATTTTTCATTTTAATTTTTAATGTTAGTTTTTGATCGCCCTGTATTTATTTATTATCAAAATATCAACACAATACACTAAAGTAGATACCACCAACAAGGAAGCCAACTCCAATTAAATAACAAAGGCTTTCATATAAGAGAAATTGATAGGCCTGTAAACATAAGTTTTGACATAAAATTTGAAATATATCAAAAATGGTTAGACTTAGGTATTTTATAGTTTTTAATTAAAAATATACTTTGTCCAAATACCGCAAAAACATTCATTAATAATAAATTGTAATGTCTTATAATTCTTAGGACTCGATAATAAGTTGAGGTATAGGAATTTTAATTTAGTTATTAGTTTTTGTATAAAATTGTTAACTGATTTAAAAGATAACTCGAATTTTTTGGAATGAATTAAATTGCTTGATTTGTACATTTGTAAACACAAACAGCTCCAATTTCATACCCTACCTAGTGTAGATATAAAATTAAATCCGTGAACTGAAATTGCCCACTTAATCCATTCTGTCGATTTTATAGAAAACGGCAAATATACATAAATTTAAATCTCTTTATGGTATACAAATGATGAATTATTGATGCTGAAATGTGTACTACAATGTGGAATTGACAAATTGAATTTCTTTTCCAGGACTTATACTGCGTTCGCAGTGACTTGGGCAATCTCTTGAAAGCCCTAGGACGATTGGACGAGGCCAAGGTACGTGCCCACCTCTATTCACGTTACCCTGTTTCTGTCCCGTCCCGCATCATCCCGTTCATCAAGACCGGCCAGTAACCTAGCCGGTTTGATATTATTCAATGCAAGAATGCCTCTCTATTTTCTCGTTTAGCAGTATGTTTGTGTTCCGGCCAGTTTTTTTATGCGCCCTTGCGTAAAACATGAGACTTGAATGACAGTGCAGCTGTGTGATTGAGGCGGTGTTTGCGTAGACACAGAAAACGATATTGTGCATATTGGCGTTGATTTTAAGTAGTTTTCCTTTCGCAGTGTAGGTTTTTAGTGGGTGTCAACAGTTAACAGACGATTCGGTTTTTTTTTTTGGTTTGTAAATTAAGGCTGTCTCTTAACTGTTGGTAACATTAAAATTTTCAGGGCTGGCCTGCGTAGATCAAATTTTTATGTTTGCAAAAAGAATCGGCTGGAACGGGTTTTAGTGCATTCTTGCATTTGTTGAACGCAGTTGCCAAATGAAAATGTTTTCAGCTACAGTAAACTTTATTTTTCTATTTAGTTTGAAATACTAGAAAATTTGAGAGATTTCAGTCTGCTTGTTTAAAGTGGTGACAGTGAGGATCTTTATAAATAATAGTTAAAAGTTAAATGTTTGTTTAAGGAACTTGTACATTTCTAGGAAGAT
Source organism: Pseudeuparius sepicola (assembly GCA_963920635.1). Taxonomy (NCBI): domain Eukaryota; kingdom Metazoa; phylum Arthropoda; class Insecta; order Coleoptera; family Anthribidae; genus Pseudeuparius; species Pseudeuparius sepicola. The sequence continues at coordinate 22,264,943 of OY987306.1, forward strand.
ACTCAATATGTCTAAAAAAGTCTTTAAGATTTTTCGCTTGGCAATTGTTTTGTTTATTCATGAAAATTGTGTCTTCGCAGAGTTTATATGATTATGTAGATGAAATTGCAGGTACAGTGGGTCATTGCAACTGACAGCACGATATTTGCAATTTTGATCATCACATTTTTCATTGAATCCCCCTCCCCATTGACACCCGTTCAAAAAGGAATTCACCAAATAATAAGTTTATTAACACAGTTGGGTTTCTTTTATTTTTGTTTTTCTTTAGGAGGATGTATACTTTTCAGTGATTGGTTCCGCTTGATACAGAGTAGAAATTAAGTTAATATGCAAACAAAAAAATTAAACTCAGTAATTATTACCACAGTCGAAATAGTTTTAACTGTTATATTAATTTATTAAGTTAAAAATTAAAGTATACCACTAAAGCAAAAACAGATTTCTGTAAAAAATATCGAGAAATTTCGTTAGAAGTTATACAGAATATAAAATTATATTATCAGGGGTAATATAACAAGTAGTGTGCCTATTATCGAGAATTCAACGCCTGCCAATATGAACCAATGAAATGATATGATTTTTTAAATATTAACCAATCAGGTGATTATTTCAGCGATAATACCACTAGTGGTATTTTCGCTGAAATCCTACTCTCTTAGTTACGTCCTAATTACACTAAACCAATAACATATTCAGAACCGAAATTTTAATCTAAATGACAGCAGCTGTCAAACTAACTATTTGCAGTTGTTAAATTCTCTTTTTAAATACAACTCGTGGTATGCCTAATAATAGATAATACCTTTCCTTAATTTATCACTCATTCAGGGTGTCTACCAACCTGGAAAACCTGGAAATGTCAGGGAATTATTTTTGGTCAGCGCAATCAGGGAAAAGTCAGGGAAATCTATCAAATAACCTGGAAATTTGTGGTGTAATAGATATAAAAATAGGAAATCTTTAATTCTTACAAAAACTAATCAAAATTATATCATATTCATTTTTTATTCTACTCCACAGAGATCACATTATGTTATTTATTTATATGTGATCCCTGTGCTTCTACTATACTCCAAAGATAATCTAACTAAATAAGATTTTACGAAGCTATTTATTTTTGTTTTGAAGGTGTTTATTTTTTATATGTTTATTTTTATTTTGGAGAATGTGTAAAAGATATTTGTTTGTTTTATACGTGATTTTATATTTTTACAATAAATCTTGTATCTTTATTTTTTACAGGGTGGCTCATTATAAATTGACACCCCCCTTTAACTTGCTAGTTTTTGAGGTTAGAAAAAAAGTTTTTTTTACAAAAGTTATAGATACTAATACAAAGTTTTTTTTGTGACACTATTGGACCTTATACAGTGTGTTCTAGAAAGCCGTGGCAGACATAACTTATGTTTCTTTAAATGGAACATCTTGTATATTTTTGTTATATGTTCGCTCCAACCATTCGTTCAGAACTAAGTATTTTTTTGAGGGATTACTCCTTGGGTCATAGGCTGTCATGAAAGACAAATGCCAAATTATAGTAATAGCTGACAGTTTGCAAGTATATTCATGCTTTGGAAAACAAAATGGGCCCTTTTAAGATTTCAGGGAAAATGAAGGAGGGAAATTGAGAGAAATAAGAAATTTTAAATAGTAACATAGGTAATAAACTTCGCCAAATTTATTGTTTTTAATTAAATTTTTATTGAAAATGACAATGACATTTAGAAAAAGGATATATTTTTATGTTTTTGTGGGGTTATTTAAAAAACAGAATTTATTATGACAGACCGAAAAATGTAGAAACACTGAAAGGTAGAATTCGGGAAGAAATCCACATATTAAATACTGAACACAGCAATTTTATTGTTGCCCCAATAAACAGAAACTTAGTAGCAAATATCAATAAATTCATACGTATATCCTTGTTCTAAATGTTATTGTCGTTTTCAATAAAAATTAAATTTGAACAATAAATCCAACGAAGTTGCAAACTGTCACTAATTGTTACTATAATTTGGCAACCTATGACCCAAGGAGTAATCCCTCACAAAAAAGGCTATTATGAACGAACGGTTGGACCGAACATATGACATATACGCTTCATTGGAATCGGAAAAATGCGTAGAAGTAGAAAATATACAAGGCGTTCCATGAAAAAAAAACAAAAGTTATGTTTGCCACGGCTTTCTAGAACACACTGTATAAGGTCCAATAGCATCACAAAAAAACGTTGTATTAGTAGGTATCTAAAACTTTTGTAACAAAACTTTTTTTTCTAACCTCAGACACTAGCAAGTTAAGGGGGGTGTCAATTTATACTGTACTTTATTAACCTTGTTAGCAACAGTTTCTGCCAAAAAGTTGAAATTCCAAGCCACTTTATAACTTTCTTCGAAAACATAATAGGACATAATTTGCACATTTATTTAATTAATGTCAGATGACATCACTAAAACTAATAGTCCGCTTTTGAATTTTTTTGTTAGTAAGCACGATCGTTCAGAGTAATTTCATCTTAGGGGATCTGTAGACTCTTCCATTTTATTTAAATTCGCATATTTATCTCAGTAGGTAGGTATTAGTCAGGGAATTTTTTGCTTTTTGGTCAGGGAAAACCTGGAAAAGTCAGGGAATTTTAAAAACTCGATTTGGTAGACACCCTGTCATTATTATCCCAATGCTAAAAAAATACCACTCCTGCCGCGCAGTCGTGGTATTTTCATCTTTGGGATTATAATTCGTAAAATTAACGAAAGGTATTAACGATAATAGGCACATCACTTGTTATATTACCCCTGATAATACCTTTCGTTAATTTTACGAATTATAATCCCAAAGCTGAAAATACCACGACTGCGCAGCAGGAGTGGTATTTTCTTAGCATTGGGATTATAATGAGTGATAAATTAACGAAAGGTATTATCTATTATTAGCCATACCACGAGTTGTATTTAAAAAGATAATTTAACAACTGCAAATAGTTTAAAAACTATTCAGTGTGTATGTATAGCCATAATTTAACAACTCAACTTCTTAGGAATAAATTAACTACAAGAATTATAAATATTTCCCCTCTTCAAATATGTAATTTAAAAAATAAAAAATGCAGCCACAACCGGGATTTGAACCCGCGACCTATCGCACACAAAGCGAGAATCATGCCCCTAGTCCATTGTGGTCATATGAATGTTTTACTTAACTAGCCGTATATAAATTGGTTAAAAGTTAGTTCATTTGATAGCTGTCATTTAGGTTGAGCTTTCGTATCTGAATATGTTTTTTGTGCTAATAGATATTTAACGATCAATGTGTTAACTGAAAACATATCTTCTAGTCCTATATATATTAAATTTGGTAATGTGAAGAAGTTATCGGGTTATCAGTTTTAGCTGCCACAATATTGGTTTAGCGTAACTAAACTAAGAGAGCAGGATTTCAGCGAAAATACCACTAGTGGTATTATCGTATGTAATATTACAAGAGCCTGAAATTTTATCGATAATTTTTTCGAAAGCGCTATTTTGCCTAGAAAGATGACGAGCATAAATTGGTCTTTTATTTTCTGTTAAAATCCCGAGAGCTTCGCTTTGCCCTCGGGATTTTATCTCTGAAAATAAAAGCCCAATTTGTACGAGTGGTTTTGCTAATGGGCAAAATAGCGCTTGAGAATAAAATTATTTAGAAAAATTTCCGACACGAGTGGTATTTGTCGAGGTTATTTCACAAATACGATTTAATAATTTCTGTATTAATTCTTTCTGTGTTTACATTTCCAAAACGACTCATTTTGAACGAGTAAACAAACATGACGCTTGGATATCCAAGGCAAATGCGATTATACCTACACCCTGTTAGCGTTGGTTTATTTTCTGAATGTGTGTCATAAATTTAAACGGAGACGAAGGTCTAATAACAACAATTTAGCAATGTAAAAGTTATATAAATGCATTGATACAATGCGTAATAATACCGTAACATAATTTATAAGCTGCATAATTTAGAACATTGTAAAACACACCAATTTTAAGAAGTACGTGTTTGTATCGAACAGATTCGCGGTTGCTAAGCAACGAAGTGATAATGGGGTTATTTCATAAAAAAAAAATTGTTTTCTTTGCGTTTACTTTATGTATTATATCTTCAAAGTCCCAAAAAGTCCATCCGGTTGTTTTTATTATTTTTAACTAGGCCAAAAATTAGAATTGAAATTTGAAAATCGGGGTCCTGCTGACGTCAGCTGGACCCTTTACCAATCAGTTTCATAAGTTCGGGCTAAAAAATGTAATAGATTCACTTGTTCTTTAGCACTTATTATTAATAAAAGGTATACAACTGGGGTGTATTAATTATATGGCACACCATTATAACCAGATTGTAGTTTAATTATTATAGTTTTATGATGTAATTTAAATAGGACATTTTAAAGTAATAAACCCTCCCAGGTAGACGACAAAATAGCCGGCAACATCGCACCACTGTCATTTCGATTGTTTACGTCTTACGTCGTCGGAGTTAACCTCATCGATAGTAGTTGGTGATTTGTACTTTGTGTTGAGATTTTTTCATTTTTCATTATGAAAACTAAACAATGCTTTAACAAAGCCGTCTTCGATGCTGAACACTATTATATTAAGCAGTAACTCACAACAAATCGTAAACGATGTCTAGCCAAACGAATAACGAATAACCAACAAAAACAAACCAACGCAATAAATAGGTCACAGCTGTGATTTGCCTGAAAGGTGGGCGGGCTGTTTAAATTTGAACCTGACCGTTTTGCGGCGTTGCCGGAACAAAAAGTACCTATACTCACTCTGTGGACATTTTTATTTTTTTTTTGGCCAAACGGGCCTTCAAAAAAATTTGAAAAAAAAATCCATAAGTATATTTTAGTCAAAGCTATCATCTGAGCTTATCAGAAAAAAACGTGAAATGTGCCCATTGCACAAGTGGTATTACCGCCTTGGTATGCACAAGTGCAATTATCTCTAGCAGAGGCATATGATTGGTTGGATTTTTATGGAAGGAGCTACCTTATTGGATGCAAGCAGTATGAGGGAAATAATCGCTGAAATCATCACCTGATTGGTTAATATTTCAAAAATCATATCATTTCATTGGTTCATATTGGCAGGCGTTGAATTCTCAGGGATATCACTAGTGGTGTGCCTATTATGATCAATATTACCTATGAATTATAATCGCAAAGCTGAAAATACCACGACTGCACAGCAAGAGTGGTATTTTCTTAGCATTGGGATTATATTGATTATAAATTAAGGTAAGTATTATCTGTTATTACAATATTAGGCATACGAGTTGTATTTAGGAAGAGAATTTAACAACTCCGAATAATTTAATTATTCGGGGTGTAGGTAGGCATAATTTAACAATCAAACTTAGGAATAAATTATAAATATTTCACCTACAGTAATAAATTTAATTACCATGCTTAAAAGTTGAAGTCCATTTGACAGCTGTCATTGAGGAGCCTTCACCTCTGAATATATTTTCTGTGCTAATAGTTATTCAAAGATTAAAGTGTTAACTGAAAGTGTATCTTCCAGTTCTATATTAAATGTGGTAATTTCAAGAAGTTACCAGGTTTTAGCTACCACAATAAGCCTTTTTAAATGGATTAGCATAACTAGAGCGGAACTAAGGTAAACCTGATTGGTTCCTATTTTAAAAATTGTGCCATTTTATTGATTCATATTGGCAGGCTTTGAATTCTCATTTTTATCTTATTAGAATGAAAACCAAAAGATGAAAGTAGGTCGATATAAAATAAGTTTTTGACTCCTGCCAAAACCTACTTGATTCCCAAAAAATAAAAACGAGAATCAGGTTACTTTCTAAACAAAGCAGACCTGAGAGAGAAATACTAAAAGTATTTACGTAAGCAGATAAGAAAAGTGTGATTTTACGTAACGAATGGAATGTTATTTGCTTTTTCTAATTTTGAGAAGAAATATTGAAATTAAAGGTATGTAATAAAAGCCTGCATAGTTAGGACTGGGTGATATTGAATTTATGATATCAAATATCTGTATTCCCTTAGATATTCCAATACATCAATATTCTGATAAAGATATTTGTTCGACACACGTAAAATAGTAAAAATCGAAAAATATCGATCCTTCACTTTTTCCGACTGTATCGAATAATTTTCAAAAGTCAATAATAATATTCATTATAATTTTAATAATTTTCAAAAGTCGATATTCATTCGATGTTGATGAAAAATCAATATCCTGGGCACTTTTCATGACCATATTAAACAATTAAAAAACTGATATTCCTTTAAGTAACCACTTACGTATAGTAGAATGTTTGAACACCTGCCTCAATTTTGACATTTCTCCTTTACATGTCAAAATAAGGAAAAATTATTCACAATAAAAATACAAGACAAAAACCCTATTGAAATTTGACAATGTTTAACTAATCGCTACTACATATTATTGATATTATTCATTACGTTGGAAAAAAATATTGCAATAAATTAATTGTAGAAAAATGTTGGTTAAAAGGGGTTGCTATTACAGTCTGTAGAATAAGAATTTGAAAAACTATGAGAATTACATATCAAAATTCATCCTTGATGCATTACTGCTTGTATCTTGCGGAACAACACTAATAATTTTATTACTAAAGAAGATTTGCCTATATCCTATAAACAAAACTTTAATTCAGTTTAAATTTAAAAAAAAACGTTTTTAAGTCATTGTTAAAACTTTCATTATTATTCCATGTATTTTGTTTCAACTGCATGAACCAATCACAGAAAATAACACATGACTTATCATACAAAACCAAGAAAAAAATAACTATGCAATTTCAAAGCCGCTTCACTTTCTATTGTACTTGGTTTAACCATCACCAGTTGTTTTGGTTTTGAAGTTGCCGTACATTCTGCGTGAGCACTTCACGATATTAAATCTCTGGAAATTGTAGGTACCTTCTACTTCAACTAGTTGGTGAACTTCGGTTTGAGACTTGCACCGAAAACATGAGCATTCTTATCATGTTGCATTTTACTGAGAAGTGTTGTATTTTGAGAGCGAATTTCACTAATGGCATATATTATGTTGCTGTGCCGAAAATACAGGTATGTGGCTGATAATTCCTACAAATCTGTCGACCATCGGCCCGGCCGCCCTACATAATCTTGTCCCGAGGTGTCACAATTTTACAATTTACTCTGTGAGGCTTGTGTTAGCAGGTAAAGTACGCACGGAGGATGTGGTGTATTTTCTCGATTAAGATTTTAGGTAACCGAGATATTTGGGGCCACCCGCTCACGTACGTTGCTTTTTGCGTAACCACGCATTCGCAGAAATTTGTTGTATACCCAATTCGCACATGGGCCGGCTCTTCTTGGCGTAATATTTTTGGCAGGTGTATGATAGTTTCGTAATGTAGTAGTCAAGGGAATAAGGGTGAAGGAATATGAGAGTACGGAAGTGTTAAAACTAATTTTTCTAATATGAAGGGAAAGTTATATTTAGTTTGATAATAAATTAGCCTCAGTGGAACGCCATTACAATTACTTTTTTTGTTTTATTAATTAAAATGTTCTTTAAAAATGACGTGGGATGTAAGTTTCATTAAATTATGGATATAAGGTTAAATATCTGTGGTAGAACTACAGTGAAGCCACGTCGTTCAGCCAAGAAATCGAGTGTGGAAAAGACACTTTCCGCAAGAGTTAGGAACACTATTTTTTCTAAAAGCATGCGGAAAAGTAAGACACTTTTCTGCACGCATTTACTTTTCCGCACGCATTTTAGTTTAGAAAGTGTCACTTTTCCGCACTAGTGCGGAAAAGTGACACTTTCTAAATAAAAATGCGTGCGGAAAAGTGTACTTTTCCGCACGCTTGTAGAAAAAATATATTGCAACAATGGTGTTTTCAACATAAACCACCCAGTCGTTTTTTCATCATGTGGCGCCAGTGGCGATCGCTTGAAGCAGCGCTATGAACAGGTCTTTATTTAAAGCGTTGAGTGAGGAATAATAAGAGGCGCAACCTTATGGGACGCAGCGTAGCTGAAAATGTGGCCCGAAATGCGCCCGAGATAAAAAGTGTCCGAGACAAAAAAATACATATCCTTCCAGTGAAATAAAAAATATATAAAATTGTACCGTTAGCCCGTTGTAGAGGGATCGGTGTTCTCGAAAACATAAACAAGTTCTAAAAATCCGTGGTCGCTAGGCGACTATAGCGAGGGGGGGCAACGGGGGGCTTCAGGGTAAGCACACGAAAACCGGTCACCCAATTTTATATGGGCGTTGCGCCTCTTATTATTCCTTACTCAACGCTTAAAGCTTGTTGTGGGGTCACTGCTATTAGACCGTCAGACAGTGACAGATTTTCGTTATTGATTTTCTCCTTTATGCCTTGGAGAGGGTTGAAAGGTAAATCGATGCTGAGTCGCAAAATAGTAATTTTAAGTTTGGCCCCCTGGGAAAACATATGGAAAATTCGATTTTTCAAAACAGAAAAAAAGGTACTAATTCTCACTTATGCCATGTTCACCGTATGATTTCTTATACTATTCCGACCTCGAAAACCCAAAGGCATAAGTGTCGCGTGTGGAAAAAGGGTTGAATTAAGGGTTTGGCAGATCACACAAAAAATGACTTGGTTTACTGACTCCGTCAGTTATGCCGTTCGAAATGGTGAAAACTTATATCCTCACTAGCCCAAAAATTGATTGGCAGAAGTGACGCGTGGGGAAAAATGCACTTTTGGGTCGGAAAATAAGTCGGAATTTTTTTTTCGACAACTGATTTTGTCAGCTATAAAATGAATTGCAATAAAACTTTCTATAGTTTCAGAGGCATAAGTGCAGAAATCAGTTGACGAAAAAACTTATTTTTCGACCCAAAAGTGCATTTTTCCCCATGCGTTACTTCTACCAATCAATTGTTGGGCTAGTGAGGATATAAGTTTTTCACCATTTCGAACGGCATAACTGAGGGAGTCCATAAACCAAGCATTTTTTGTGTGATCTGCTAAACCCTTAATTCAACCCTTTTTCCACACGCCACACTTATGCTTTTGGGTTTTCGAGGTCGGAATAGTATAAGAAATCATACGGTGAACATGGCATAAGTACGAATTAGTACCTTTTTTTCTGTTTTGAAAAATCGAATTTTCCATATGTTTTCCCCGGGGGCCAAACTTAAAATTACTATTTTCCGACTCGGCATCGATTTACCTTTCAACCCTTTCCAAGGCATAAATGTCACTGTCTGACGGTCTATATCATAATTTATTGCTCCAATGACATTTTTAACATTTGTCAAATCTGCCAATCTTTTGACTGATAATAATTATTGCAATTATTAGCTGGCCATACACATACACTTTTGCTGGCAGGTTTCCTCGGCACGAGCCAACACTTCGGCTAAATCTGTGTGTTTATTGGCAGCCACGAGCCACGCCTCAAGCCGAGCCGCGAGGCACTCTTTTACGGGGCAGATCTACTCCATAAACACACGTTTTTATGTGCAGCCGCAGTAGCAATCGAGACTTGATCATAGGCGGGAGGGTAAACATTCTAGCACACTCGCACACTCGACGGTTTTACTCATGCCAAGCAAACCCGCCAGCAAAAGTGTGTGTCTATGGCCAGTTGTTACAAACATTAGCAGAAAAACTGCTCTAATGATGTAGTTAAAAAGCGAATGTAGAGAAAAAAACGTGGAAACATTTAAATAATATGTATAATTGAGTTAAAGTTTACCCCAGTAACATCTCAAAACCTTCATAAACAGAATCATCTACGCGCATCTACTGACATATTTTCTACATCACGTAAGTAGGTACTTACTGAAGACTAAAATTCTTATAAAGGATGATTGAAATAAATCCTTCATACGGCTATCATTTTCTTCAAAGATTATTCATACTTCGAGTTTCTATATGCTGATAAAAACATTTTTATACTCTTTTCTCCATTTTTTTTACGATGGGCCTGTTTCACACCTTTTTTTATTTTTGATTATGAATCTTAATAGTAAATAAAACATGAAAATATTTGTTGCCGATTTTTTCCGCCTGGAAATGCTCTAAAAATGTTTTTGAAATTCAAATTCTTTGGGCCTGTGACGTCACGGGCCCAAAACGCTGATTGGCTACTGTTTTGCGACATTGACACAATTTGTTTCTATTTGAGATTTGTGAAGACTAGAAGAAAATTTACCTAACTTATAATATTTTGCGGCAAAAGCCAAATAGACATAACACATGACCTCAATATCAGAGGGCGACGCGGCGGTGCACGAGTTTTATTAAAGAGTTATGTGATTAATTTCATTCTAGTAGTAAGAAATATCGAAATTCGATTGAGTGAACAAGGCCCATTGCTCTTCTTTTATATTTTTAGAACTCATTTTAATAACAATTCGAAATACCAAATCTTCATATTTTTATTCTTTAACGGCTCTCGTAAAATAAACTGGATCGCTATTGGGCCCTAGTCCCTCCACCAATTTTTAGCCATCCGGCAGAGGGCGCTGGCACCCGCCTGGATAGCCACCATATTGTGTGCATACTAGGGGATTTAGAGTGCATTCTAGGGGAAAAGCGAAATTTGTGGTGGCAACACAAAATGACATTTGACAACGGCCAACCACGGCCCTCGTGCATTTGGCATGATTCAAATTTAAGATATCCCTCTAAAATTCCGTGTTGTAATTGGACACCTAACAGCCAATGACGTGTTCGCCCAATATTGCCGATCTTTCGGTGGGATATGTATATAGTTGGGACAAATGATTGTATTAGAAAAGTAGTCCAGTTTATTTTACGAGGGCCGTATTTCAGTGTCAAAGGAAATTTTTTAAAAACCTTTAGCTTAACAAAAGAAAGTTTTCCTAGAAGTTCTTAAAATACTATTAAAACCACTTTTAGTGTTGTTCCAGGTCTTGTTACAAGAAACTAACTCATCCTGTATAAAAGACCTCTGCATAGCACTGTCAAGCGAACGCCATTGGCGCCACTTAACGAAAAAAACAACAGGGTGGTTTAATGTAAAAACTATTGTTGCAAAATATTTTGTAAAATATAAAGATGCAAATGTGAAGAATTTAGTATTCGAAATAAAATACTTGCTTATTAGGTGCCTTTAAGTTCACATGGTGTATTTCCATACATTTTCTTAAGAAAAAGCAGACTGAAAAGCAAGCGTACAATTTGGTGGTGAGGCATAGAATGCATTAGACGTTTCTTTCTCATATTGTGGTTTTGCTTTGCACTTTAAACATTTTTTTTATTTTCATTCTTCCAAGATATTCCTAAAAAATATAATATCTAGAATTTTTGCTTGTATAAAATCAAACTGCATATCGAATTTAGTGCGTCAATGATGTGGTAGCAAGACCTAACTTCCCATTTAAGTGTTTACGATGTCGCTGATTGACATTGGGTAAAAGCTACTGTCAAAAAATAACTTTACTGATTTTACTCCACTTCGGTGGTTCACACTATGTTATGTTGGTTCAAAAATGCTCAAAGCATGGTTCCACATTCATCGAGACAAAAACCACAACCTAGTATGACGTTATTGTTCAAAATCAACAACGCTTCATTTAGAAAGTACACATTTCCATTCTCACACTCCTTGCGCCTGACTTGCGTCCCTCCGCGTAGCGATCCGGGACAGGCGCTCGAGCGACCCAAACCCGCGCGAACGCGCGCCAGGCGAGCCGCGGCGGGCTGGCCCCAAACCGGGGCGTTGCCAGCGAGAGCGCGCGAGCGACCAGCGACCCGCGCCACCCTCCAACCCGCGCACCCGCTCACCCGCCTCTCGTGTGTCCGCTAGGCATGCTACCTGAAGGCGATCGAGACGCGGCCCGATTTCGCCGTCGCCTGGAGCAACCTGGGCTGCGTGTTCAACGCGCAGGGCGAGATCTGGCTGGCGATACACCATTTCGAGAAGGCGGTCGCCCTCGACCCCAACTTCCTCGACGCCTACATCAACCTGGGCAACGTGCTGAAGGAGGCGAGGATCTTCGACCGGTGAGTGATCTTGATTTGTTTGAGAATGGGGTGAAGGCGCCTTTTCGAGGTTGCAAACTGTTAGACCGTCAGATAGTGACAGATTTAGGTTCCCCCATTTTCGCATACTAGCCTCGAAGAGGGTTGAAAAGTACATCGATGCTGAGTAGAATGAAGGGAAATTTACAAGTGGCCTGGGGATAACATATGGAAAATTCGATTTTTCATTTTTCATAATTCGATTCGCTATTTTCACGCAAGCCGTGTTTATTCAATGATTAATTAATAGAACCTCGCTTTGGAAAACCAAAGGCTTGAGTGTTGCAGGTGGCTAAAGGGTTGAAATAAGGGCGTAATCTTGTAAAGAAAAATCGAGATTTTGACCAATTTTTCCACACAAGTCCATCAAAAGTATGAAAAAGTGCATCGTGACTAGCCCGAAAACATACTGGCTTGAGTGGCGCGAATGGATAAGTACATTTTGGGGTCAGAAAATTTAACAGAATTTTTTTTTCGATTTTCCATGTTATCCCCAAGGGCCACTCGTAAATTTACCTTCATTCTACTCAGCATCAATGTACTTTTCAACCCTCTTCGAGGCTTGCATGCGAAAATGGGGCACCTAAATCTGTCACTATCTGACGGTCGTGTTGTAACCGATAGAACATGTTGGATTTGGAAAAGGGGCACACATCGGCTTGCAAATAAAAAAAGTCCATATCCCAAACTATACCCCGATTACTGTAAGAAGTCCCGATTTTGTCAGATGACATTCTCCACAAAATCCCTAGGAATTTTCTGTTAACCATGGGTATAACCAGAGAACAAGGAAGGGGAGAATATAAACTCGACGGCGGCGCCTTTGATCTTTCGAAGCCCGTGGTTGCCATGTTGTCTGTTTAGAAAACAGGGCCGTATTTAGAATTTAGTGAAGGGATAGTGCCGGTCTGTACTCCAATATTTTAAATCATTCATTGATAAACACAAAACAAATCATACATACTGAAATGATGATTGGAACAGGCAAAAATGTTAATTGGATTTTGAAGGAATATTTTTAATTTAAGGTAGTTAGATAACTGAAATATTTAGTAGGTATGGAAAGGCGATTTTTCTTATTCTCTTATTCCAAAAATTTAATATTTTATTGATCTTAAAATTTGATGACTTCCCGAGCAATATTTTTTAAGCAATCATTTTGTAGAATACAAATGAAAAGCAAAACATAGGTATTGTATGTATTAGAATATTGTCTTGATCGGATTAATTAAATATACCTACCCAGTTCTAAAACAGTTTCGTTTTTGTCTCCTTCATTAAAATCAGTAGGTACCTACGACTATGCGAAAAAACTTGAACATTTGTATGTGAATAGATATACTTAGTAAAAAAATTTTTTTTTTCCATAAAATAAACTTTATTGATGTTTCCATATAATAAGCTTATTTTTGTTTATACATTTTCAATTTCTGTCTATAATTTTTGCTATTACGTACTACGTACTATATTACAGGCGTGTTTGTCGTTATTATGTACTTTAGAAGGATGCCTAACTTCTCGATAAAAAAAACTAAGCGCAATTAGTATTCATAGGTACACCCCGATTACTGTAAGAAGTCCCGATTTTGTCAGATGACATTCTCCACAGAATCCCTAGGAATTTTTTGTTAACCATGTTTATAACATTGGTATAAGTGTCTCAACCAGTTAATGACGTCACTCATTGATTTCTGATGTGAAAAGTTACCCAAGTGATACGAAAAAAGAACATAATAAAATAAAAACCCTATTGCAATCACGATTATGCCGCTACAAATAAAAATAACTATGACTACAACTCATTTTAATAATAATTTCAAAAGTCATGTAAACACTTTCGTTTTGGTATTTTGTAATAATCAGCTGCTTTTGGCAGCGTCTATGGGCGGACTCAGGCAAATTTATCTTCGCTGTGTCAAAAGTGACAGTGAAGGTTTTCCAGATCGTTCAAACTGGTTCAAACATTCGGTAATGAAAATATTCGCGGGTTTTCTACGTTTCGTGAGTTTTACCGTCATCTGTGTTGTTCTTGTTCTTGTTACTTTTCGTGTTATTAGTGCAAATGGACTCGTTACTGACCCGGTTGAATTTTTTGCTGCATTGATGCCAACTTAGGATATCGAAATTACCAATTGACAGTCCCAGTTAGGACTTCTTAAAATAATTTGAGTATACATAAGTATGAACACAGGTAAACGGAGTAAACCCACACTGGTAACAATAACGTGGCCTGTTTCCTGTTTATGCAGACTTAATTTAAGGACAGGATTTACGATTTAATTTAACCCTTATTATGTATTCTATTTATCCACCTTTGCTTCATGTAAAATTTAGCCCAAAAAACATATTTTCAATTTGAAAGGTTTTTTTTGTTGTTTTTGTGCCTTTTTGTCTTAAATTACATGTAAGTTCGATAATTTTATTTACGAATGACTTAAGATATTAACTTATTCTTAAGTGAAATCGCAGGAACTACACCATGCATTTTCAGTGTTTTAACTTACGATTTTTAAATTAAATCCTTAAATTAAGTCTGCCTTTAGATACTTGGGTGGAAGGTTATGATAATACAGTAAATTGCACCTGAACAGCAACTAATTCCCAGAGATTTCACAATTAATTATCTACCAATGCTCTTTTGGAAAGGAGAAAAACGATAACCTGCAGTTGTAACCTTTGTTCACCAACGCAGCCTTTCGCTGTGCACATAACGCCCCCGCTTTTGTCTCACTCATGATCATAAGACAAAACACTGAACAAACCAACACACTCGCAATAAAGAAAACTTCAAATTAACGCCGCCACTGAAGATCTGTTCGCTCGAAACGCTAAAATGAAAATGACGCCTCTGTCTAAACAAAAGACATGGCTGATATAGGCTGCGCCTCCCAGATGTCAAAATAACTGACTACACCTCATTTTAATAATAATTTCAGACGTCATGGAAACACTTTCATTTTGGTATTTTGGTATAATCGTTGATAGAGTCCTCCATCGAAGGTATAATCAGCTACTTGCGGCTGCGTCTATGATGCGTACTCAGGCAAATTTTATTTCCGTATTGTGAAAATGACAGTGAAGGTTTTCCGGATCGTTCAAAAAGGTTCAAACTTTGGGCAGTGAAAATATTCGCGGGTTTTGTACGTTTCGTGAGTTTTACCGTTATCTGTGTTCTTCTTATTTGTGTTATTAGTAGTTATTCATCGTGCAAATGGGCTCATTACTAAACTGGACTTATGACCCGGTTGCATTTTTTTCTGCATTCATGCCAACTTACGATGGCAAAATTACCAATTGACAGTCCCAGTAAGGACTTCTTAAAATAATTTGATTATACATGTTAACAAAATGGACATTGTTAATGAAAATCGGTATGAAATGATCCATTCCAGAATGTCGTTGTGCGAAACTGTAAAAGCAGTTTTCTAATAAATAAATGTTTAAAAAAAGGTTTTAACCACCTGTTTGGAAACACCTCTGACATCACTGATTTGAAAATACAACCATATTATATGGCAAATGTGCATTAAAGTTGACAAGTATTGTAGGGAGCAAGTGATATACTACCCATACAATAGGTTATAAATCTCAGATCTGTTTACTTTTAGGTTATGTTCATGCTATCTTTGTCATTGTAAGCTTTGCGCAAAGGCGATATTGTAACCAATGAGGTTTAACACCAAGGTATTGCTATTTATTGAAAACTTTAACCTTGTAAAAAATTTCTTGGCTAGAGGGACTAGTTATTATTTTGGCTTCTGGTAATATCGTACCAGTGTGCAAGACCTGGTGGATGTACCGGTTTTTAAAATTTGAAGTGTTTGAGGTAGTATAGTTCAACGCAGGAAAGAAAACGTCTCTAAAGAATGCGGGCAGCGTTGCGAGATTTCCTATACGAGTAGTCGTTACTTATTGGCGAATACAAGTTTTAGCATATTGAAGCCGAATTTCTGAACTCTGTAATACCGAACAAATAAAGCTCGCATCACGCGACCACTTACTCATTTTTGTTTATCATTTATTTTTAACGCGGTGTGATAAAACACCTATTATATTTTTTTCAACATCGTCGCGTCTACCATCAACTTTGAAATACGGCAACAAAGCACTTCTGCCAGCGAGCCGCTGACAACACCAGTTAGCCAAGACGTTTTGTGCCTGTTTCTGTAGAACGTATTTGGGCTACCACAGAGCGCTCACTTTTTCGGCTGCCGGTTCAGAGAGCTCAGTGACGTTTCGTATGTTCGGGAGTTAACGTGTGCAAAATGAGTAAACAGGGAAGAACGTTGCATTCTCAAGCGCGAGAAATAATTGCCAATGTTATAAGGGGTTGCCTTTCTCCATAGTCTAAGGCATCACCATTAAGAATAATATTAACTTTAAATTAAATAACAATTATATGAAAATTAAGTCAGTGAGTTACACAAAATTGAGCTACGCCCCTGAACTGTGACTAATTCTATAATATTTACGAGTTTTTCCCCCTTGCGTCGCATGCATTCTGCCATAAGGAGGACTATAGATGACAACTGTTTCTCCTTGAAATGGCAGCCATAACCCTCTTTGAATAAAACCGAACTTTAATGTATGAAAACCTAAGCAGAAGTGCCATCTACTATTGAGTTGATAGTACCAGAACCAAAATACACAAAAGTAAGTGTTAAATGTTAGGGTTTCAATATTATAATTATTTTGTTGTGAGTTGTTCGAGGAAGGTTGTGGCTGCCTTGATGAACCTAATTGGAGGGGGGAGCTGTCTTAGTTCACCACCTTCCAATTCAAATTTGAAAGACCCTTATTCATTTTTCTGATTTTGTTAGAAACAAGGTATACAGGTATCTTCTTATAAAAGTCCCACCCAAACTTTTTTTTTATTGAAACCTCTCTAACAGAATTGACACATTCTAATATTCTGTTACTTTTACAAGTGATATTTTGTAAGGCTTTCACTAACTTTTTTTTCGGAGTTGAGCTCGAGTGTTGGTTTGAGAGACCATTGGGAAGTGGGGTTAGGTTTAAGGTTTAACCAAGGGTTTAATTATTGAGAAGCACCATGGAACAATAGCAAGAATCGTTTGGTCCACAAGTAATTTGATGAGAATGGGAGACAGATATTAAAATTTTAACGTGATTCCTTGCAATTCTATAACACACTAAGGATACACATTTTAGAGTAACTTAAACTAGCTTTCTTAATTCTACACCAGGTAAAACTCAGGGGCGATGTTGCGAAAGCTTGTGAAGTCCAGTTGCCTGCTCCCTGGGCATTTTCTATTTAGATGAACCTGCTGGGAATCTGATCCACATCAAGATTTTGACAAATTATATCAGAGAAAATTTTTAGGATTAAACATTATACCCTGGTACCAAATTTGATAATAACTTTTTTATTTATTAGAAAAAGTTGTTTTAAATCAGAAAGCACTTCCAAATGCCACATTTCATTGTAATTGACTTAAGTACTATGTTTTTAGGCATGTTAGTTAAAAATGAAACCTTAATTTAAGTCTATTATGCTAAAATGTGACATTATAGTGTATTTTTTAATTGATAACAAATAAACCTTTTGTAATCACTTGTTTAGTACCTTATGAAAAGCGGATTTCACCTACGAGAAAATTACGAGAACACAATATGAATAAATAATAATAAATGACTCATGAGTTTTAATTGTACTCCAATAAAGAGAGTTTTAGAAGAGCTGTATTTTGACACCAAAATAAAAAAAACTAAATTATAAAAAGTCACCCCACATGGTGGGTGTGGTAGTCTTTGGAGAACCCTGAACAATACTTAGGTGTTTCAGTATTTTTGCCAAAGATTATGATGAATAATCTTTTGTTGGAAACTAAAAAAGTTCTTGTTTTTTAAAGTCCTTCTTACAAATTGCCTTGCTTTGACTTTTTGTCTCCCTTGCATGTTAAAAAGTTGGGTATAAAATGTTGAGAGTAACATTATATTTTCATACAAAACACTTACTTATCTATTATTTAATTAATAGGTTAATGTTTAATAAGCGCTGAAATAAGAGTTATAATAGTAATGACTTTCCTTGTCAAAAATTTATGGAATTTTAATTTTGCAACGCAACTAGTAGCTATGATGATAGTATCAATTGTACTAATTTGGCATATAGAAGAGACAGGAGAAGACGAAACAATAAATAATTGTAAAACTTAACAAGATAATCCATAAAAGCAGGCAGCCACATGGTAAATTCTTTTCCACTTTTGAAGTTGCAGATTAAGTCAATTTCTCTTCGAGATTTGTTTCTAGGGTTAAAATATCAAATTTCATATAAATTTTTTTTATTGTTTTACTATAATAAATTTCCACAAACACGTACCTATTTTTGGAGATCTTTAATATATAATAAACTACCTAACCGTTTTAATTGGATTACTGAAATCGGTCTAATTTGTAGTGAAGGCTTAGCGACCCATATCTTATCGCCATTGTCAGTCAATTTGGCAAAGCTGCATTCATTTCTATAATGGTTTTCCGTTACCTAAAATATCATTAAAAGTAATCTAGGTACCAAAAAGATTTTAATGGAATAGAGGCATAAAATAATGAACAATTTCAGAGAGTACAGTGAAATTAAAAGTCAAAAACAACTTAAATTGTATAAAAATGGTAAAATATTTTTGTTAGTAACTAGTTCCGGAACCAGCCATCATCAGACCTAAAAATTAGCGTATTCTAAGTAGAAATTATATAAAATAAATTAAATATTACCCTATAAAATAGTATAGGTTCAATTGTAAATTAAAAAAAAATCAATGTGAAATATTACATTGACAAATAGGTATTATGGATGAAGTCAAAGGTGTAATGTTATTGTAAGGTAATTTACCTATAATATGTATATTATGTGGTAATATTAAATAAATTTAGAAAATTATTGATATTGTTGTTGTATGGTTAGCAGAATGGGAATTTGTGAAAACATAACCATTGCTTTTATTTTTATTAATAAGATTAACAAGATCAATAATTCGAATTTCAAAGGTTCTTCTCTAAGACAAAAAATAATCTTTTGTCTGAGGTTCTTTCAGTTTGCCCAATATATACAGAATTACAGCTGTTACAAAAAGGAAAGACGATAAACACCTGACCTTGACATTAATGACAAAATTTATTATGTGTAGACTAATATTTTATGAATGCTGTTTGTAGATCTGTAACTAATTAAAACATCATGTTTTTTTTTTAAATTCTTGAAATAGAAGTTGTAACCTTTTTAACCTCTAAATGGGTTCTAACCTTTGTCCCTTTTTAGCTGAAATATTTTACGAATAAATTAGATTTTTGATTGTGATAATACTATTCATCATTAAGGAATTTGAAAATGTTATTAATACATTACATCCTAATATTAGTTTTACTTTTCAAATGGAAAAAGATAGCTTTTTACCCTTTTTAGATCTTTTTATATCTAAAGACCTTGCTAATGTTAATTTTATTTTTGAAGTATATAGAAAAACCAACTACAACTGACTCTTCCAATCATCCTTTTTCACATAAATTTGCAGATTTTAATTCTTTATTTCATCGTATTTTTTCGTTACCCTTAACTTAACAGAACTTTATCAAATATATAATTAAACAATTAGCCTTTAATAATGGTTATTCATTATATTTTATTAATAAACTTTATTATAAGTTTCTTTATAAACGCAAACTTTCTTTCAATGAAATAAAAACAATAAAGTTTATGGATCTATGAAATTTTATGGTCAAATATCAACTCCTGTTTCAAGAATTAAAAAATACGATGTTTAATTAGTTACAGATCTACAAACAGCCTTAATAAAATATTAGTCAATACTAAATAATAATTCTGTAAATAGTGGGAAAACTGGAAGAACTCTTGAAATTCAAATTAATGATCATCAACGGTTGTGTTTTTACAAATTCCCATCTTGCTATCAATATTCTCCACACACCATAATTTTGACATTGAAGATAATTTTAAAGCTTTACTAGAGTAAACATTTAGATTTATTAGATATTTTAGAATTTTAATGTTATTTGTGTTAACAACAATATCAATTTCAATTTCAATAATTTTCTAAATTTATATAATAATTTAACCTAATATATTAAAAATTACCTTACAATATTATTACACCTTCGACCTCAAACATATACCTATTTCTAAACGTAACATTTCACATGATTTTTTAAAAATATATATTTTATAAGGCAATAATTAATTTATTTTATATTTTCTTCGCAGAATAAACTATTTTTTAAAAGCTTTTATTTAACTTGCAATGTATGTATGTATGTATGTAATTTGTTCAGGTGGAATCTTGCAACTCAATTTTGAAGCAGATATCTTCAACCGATCGAGCTGAAATTTTGTACACACGTTTAATTTGGATGACAATGCATGATTATATGTGTGACGTCATTCTAAATCCAACATGGCGGATCACCCAAGATGGCGGACTAGTTAAATTTCAACCGATCGAGCTGAAATTTTGTACACACGTTTAATTTGGATGTCAATGCATGATTATATGTGTGACGTCATTCTAAATCCAACATGGCGGAACACTCAAGATGGCGGACTAGTTAAATTTCAACCGATCGAGCTGAAATTTTGTACACACGTTTAATTTGGATGACAATGCATGATTATATGTGTGACGTCATTCTAAATCCAACATGGCGGAACACTCAAGATGGCGGACTAGTTAAATTAAAACCGATCGAGCTGAAATTTTGTACACACGTTTAATTTGGATGACAATGCATGATTATATGTGTGACGTCATTCTAAATCCAACATGGCGGAACACCCAAGATGGTCATTAGAAGGTCTCCTCATTGAAGAGCTAGACTGTTCTAAACTAACCGGCAAACGACCTTGCAACAATGATGCGTTAACTGAGATGAATAGACTCAGACACCTGGCCAAACTAAAAATTACAAAATAAATTAAAAGTAAAAAAATATTTTTAAAAAAAGCTTTTATTTAAATGCGCTAAAAAGAATAAAATAATCTTTTCTTTTAAAACTTTTACTATCAACTTATAACGTCATTCCACAATTTATATGATATAAAAGCTTGTCGCGAGATTTAAGTTTTCAAACTAAGTAAATACCACTACTTAAATCTCGCGACAAGCTTTTATATCATATAAATTGTGGAATGACGTTATAAGTTGATAGTAAAAGTTTTAAAAGAAAAGATTATTTTATTCTTTTTAGCGCATTTAAATAAAAGCTTTTTTTAAAAATATTTTTTTACTTTTAATTTATTAGGTCTGATGATGGCTGTTTGTCGAAACTAGTTACTAAGTAACAGAAATATTTTACAATTTTTTTACAATATAAGTTGCTTTTGATTTTGAATTTCACCGTACTATATATAAATTTAAATTAAATCCACTTCCACATAATGCTTAGAAAAATAGTTCTATAAAAAGTCGTTAGGAATTTTACATCCTCATACCAAATTTCATAATAATTGGCTTACTTTGATCTTTTCGCATTTTCAATATTTTTTCTTGGCATTTATCCCTTTCCGGTAGGTGTAAACGTTTTTTCGTAGAGAATACGCAAAATGTTTATTAGAAGAAGTTGTGCACAAGTAAAAAATACTCCTAATTAGTACGATAGGTCAATATAATCAGCCTATACTTTGACATTATATGCATTATTGTTTTCGCATCTTTTACGAAAACAGGTTTTCACCCACCAGAAGGGAACGAAAATATTAAAAATACGAAAATATCAAAATAGTACCATTATTATGAAATTTGATATGTCTTACACGAGAAAACGCCACGGAATTAAACGACTTACAACTTACATCCACAGACCTCTACAGGGTGTCCCGAAATTAACCTGCCATAATTTACCAGCGTGTTCTACGCCCTAAAAAAATGAAAAAAGTTCCTATAAACATGGCCTCAAAAATGCCCCCTAATGGGGCTATAGCCCCCGAAAGGGACAGTTTCGCAAACGGGTTTCTATAAATATTTCCAGAACGAACAAAGATAAAATTCTGAAATTTGGTAGGTAATCCATTTAAACCCAACTTGGCGGTCTTTTTATTCCACGGTATTATTTGGAAAATATAACCGGTCGGTCTATTTTTAGAATTTCTGGCAAAAGCACACCATCAGTCTGTCATGTTCATATTAAACTTGAATCGAACTTTTTGGCGAACGCCGAACATCTTTTTAGTGTAGATTGATACATCGTTAACAAGATTAATGGTGTATTCTTATATCCCACAAGATCCAGGATTTAGCCATCGCCCCTCGAAAACAAGGCGGGCCGAATCAATTTAATGCTTCCCAGCGAATCGGTCGGATCTAGGCCGATGGCGGCAATATCTCGCTCCGTCTCGACGGGAATGTCTGCATCTTTATATTTTCGAACGGCTGATGAGGTCGATTTGAAGGAAATATGTTCGGCTCGCTCACAATCGATTGCCATTTCTACCCGAAAGCGCAGACCCTAGTCGTGTGTTTTCCTGTTTTTCATGTTTTATTTGGATCAGAATTAACATTTTCATATGATTTGAGAAAAAACATACTAGGCAGGCAATGTAAAGGAATCTGTCTAATAAAAAGATACGCTTAAATAAATGGGAACACAAACGAAGAGGGATATCAGTTGATACAGAAGTTTTGTCATTATAGTTTGCTGCCATTTATTGAAGAAATAATAAAATTCAAACGTAACAGCAACCCTATTGTCAAAGATGTATACAAGAACAAGTTGACTACTAATGACGTCACGTATTCTGCTTGACAAACCCTTTTCATTTGATACCCAATTCAAGGAGGTTGTGAAGAAATAGGTAATCCGCCATCTTAGGGCGGCCGCCATATTGGATTTAGTATGGCGTCATCCACATTATCGTTTTCTACCCTTTCATTTGACATCCATATCAAGGAGGTTCCGAAGAGAAAAGCTAATCCGCCATCTTGGAGCGGCGGCCATTTTGAATAAATTAGGTACAATATTGAGTTTACTAGATTGTATTGTCATTAAAAGTGTGTGCAAAATTTCAGCTCGATCGGTTGGGTGGAACTGGCTTAAAATTCAGTTGTAAGATTTGACACTTACTCACAGGTGAAGTTAAATAAAAGCTTGTACAAATAAAAATACCTACTTAAAAACAAGAAAAAACAAAAATTAATTTGTTTTAAAGATTTTGGCGCCTTCTATATTGGAAACGAACGCTTTATATAAAATAGTGTACATTGCAACAGTTTTATTTTGTCGAGATCTTACAAGCCTTAAATTATGAACCATCTTGTATACACGGGAGGAAATTGAGGATGATTAAAATTTAACAAATACGTTGACAATTCACGTGTTAACAAATATTGGCTTTTGCAACGGAATAGTTCTAATTTGATTTGCTTACAAACCTACGCAAAATTGTATATTATTTACTTAATCAATTTTCTGGTTATGCGAAAACAATGGTGTTAGAATAAAAAATTTTATTTATTTGCTTATCCTAGATCCCTTCGAAATTTGGTATTGGCAAGCATACATTGTGTTCATTATGTATAGTTTTGTAAATTATAAATTAAAAACAATGTTTTTTTTTCAAAACAAATAGTGATTTTGTCTGAAATCTTTGAATAAAGAACCCCACGGAGGAGCCAATTTGGGCTTAATATGGCAGGACGCCGCCTCCGTTTTTACAGTGGCGCGCACCTTTGAGTTGTTTCGACAAACTAATCGAGGCAGAAATCCTCATTTTTCGTGAAATCAGTACCTACAATACAGGCACGTTTAGGTCTTTAAGTTTAGAAATCCTTGATAATGCAGCAATTCTAATATTAAAACACCAAAAACGCGTATGCCACTTTGGTCCATGGCATCAAAAGTTAATTTAAATTACAAAATTACTTACCGATGGATTATTATCCTCGAACATTTTAGTTTTGGAGCTGAGGGAAGTGCCACAAGCCGCACCTAAGCATAATAACTCGAAAAAGTATCTAAATACCACATACTGACACCTATCACGGTGTCAGATACCAAAGTATTGTGTCAAAACTTAGTTACTACTCAGGGCGATTTCCGTCTCAACGTATTTTACAATACACATAGAGCTTTGACTCCTTCCTGGGATTCTTCATTCAAAGCTATAGGTAAGTCAGGAACTAGTAATGTCTTATTGGCAGCAGTATTTTACACACGAATGAACTCCATTACAATGATCACCCAATGACCATAAAATTTAGTGTCCGCCAAGAAATGAATTTGTAAAGCGGACGGGATTTTAGTGTCGTCCCATAAATTATTGCACAACCATAAAGTGCCCCAATAAACAATAATTGTTGCGTAATGGGTCCTGTATGGAAATTTTACGACCTATTTTTCCGTACATTTAAGCCGATCAACGGGCAAGGCCTCCTCGGCGTTCGCCAATTTTTCCTGGCAAACATTCAATCGGGAAATTAAAAATTCCGCGGTCTGTGCGTAAATTTGAAATCACCGTAATTTATCTCGGTGTTGTAGAAATAGGGCGACCCAGATGTTAGTTTTATTTAGCACTATTCATTAATCATGTTAATTAAAGCAACACAAATTGGAAAATGGTCGGCGCTAATCAGCTAACATGAAATCGATTTGGAACTTTTTACAACCAAAGATTTCGACAGATTTTTTACAGCTTTAAGGTGAGTCAGATTTAACTTCACTCTACGTATGCAAAAATTAATAATTTTGTTTCCAAGGCAAACAATTCTTGATTTTTTACTTGTATTTTATGAAGAACCTCTATTTAGATACATAGGAAACGGCAGTTGTTCGATTTTTTGGGCCCTAATGAAGCCAAAATAAAAATTAAAATTCAAATTTCTCTAAAAGTGTGGTTACTGTTCCAGTCCATACGAGAGCACTCCCGAGAATACATGGGATAATTCTTATATAACTTCTAGGGAGTAATTTAAATGTATTATTACAAATAATAATCTGTGTCACAGCCGATTCTAGGCAAGCCCTGAAGTTGAGAAAACTGGCAACGTGGCTTGCGGGTCTGCGTGGCGTGGCCTGTCACTCCCTGTCAGTTGATTTTACATAAGTAACTTACGACAATTAGTTTTATAGTGCGGGTAGTGGTATCGTCGTGAGATTTCTACGACGAGGCAGTGTGTCCATGGGCGGAAACCGACTGATCGAAGCGCTGGCGACAGCTTTTTTATAAATTTGTTTTGTTCGTGAAAAACTGTGAAGAAGCGAAAGAAGTTATTGATTCCTTCTACAATTTGAAGCCTCAAGATGCCTAGAATCGTTGAGGTAAGCTAGAACTTTGTTGTATACCTGGCTGTAAGTCAAATCGTAATAATAATTTGAAGTAGCTAGGTTTTCCTTGCTTAACGGCAGGCGGTCGACTTGTATTCGTTTTAGGCTTTCCAAAGGAGGAAAATAAGTATAAAATGATTAATAGACAAACTAAAATACCCTTTAAAATTAAAGAAGTTTTTGTAACAATTGAAACATTGTTTAATATTGTTGCAAAAATTTCTCTACCTAATTAAAGTCAAAAGATACTTTAGTTATAGGTATTATGAAACGGGCCTGTTTCACACTTTTTTTTATTTTTGATTATGAATCTTAATAGTAAAGAAAACACAAAAATATTTTTTTCTGATTTTTTTTCGGCCGGGAATTGCCCTAAAAACTCTTTTGAAATTCAAATTCCTTGCGCCCGTGACGTCACGGGCCGAAAAAGCTGATTAGCTACTATTTTGCGACGTTGACACGATTGACGGCAATATCGACATGTTTCTATTTGAGATTTGTAAACACTGAAGAAGAAGAGAATTTACCTAACTTATGTTTTGTGGCAAAAGCCAAATGGACGTAACACATGACCTCACTATCAGGGGGCGGCACGGCGGTGCACGAGTGGGTACACTCTCGAATGTATTTTCTATCATCCCCTGAAATGGCTATCAAAAGGTTTTGAGGATGACCAAAATATTCCTTTCTCCTTTCTCTCAGTTACGGGATCTATAACTTTTTTCAGTTCTTCAGGGAGGTAGCAATACCTACTGATAATGCTAAATAAGTGCCTAGCACCATCACCATCCTTATTACAAGACCAATTAAATTTGATTTCAAATCGGCATACGGTATACACTTTAACTTTTAAAAATTTTTGCAGGTTTTCAGAAAAAAAACATTTAGTTTTATTAGCTCGGTTTACTTTAAAGAATGACAGAATGACATGACAGATTGATATAGACACGACACACGACCCACAAAACAACTATCTGTGTCTGTACGGTCGAGTTCGGACAACCGTTTTATACAACTGTCTTTCTCTAGAGAATCGATTTCGATTCAATGTGCACGTCTGAGATTAGAACGGAGTTCGAATTTTTAGGGCTGCTTCAATTATTAGTATAACCGGCAACGTTGCAAACGCAATTTCATTGATCCAAATTAAGGCGCGCAGTTTAAAATTTTTATATATATATTTTTAGTTAATAACAAAATTAGGTATCGACGAGAAAGATGCTGAGGGGGATTTGTATTAAAGAGTTATGTGATTAATTTCATTCTAGTAGTAAGAAATATCGAAATTCGATTGAGTGAACAAGGCCCATTGACCCTAACCGCCATTTTTTCAATTTCACAAAACGCAGTTTTTTGTTCGTTTGTTGTTTATATTTTTACGAAAATTTAACCATAAGGCAAGATAATCATCATTTGCCTGACGGGTCATTTTGCGAAAAATTCTAACATAAATTCGACTTACAACAAATGTAGCCCCCTCTATTTGCCCAAATTTGCCATATTATTTGTCGAAAATGTACCTCTGTCTACATCAGGAATCGTACTTATGTATCGTGCTTATTAATATTTATACTTCTGTGTATATTTTGTTACCGATTTTGTTATTGTCTGTTAAACAAGTATATTACTTAACCTATTAATAATTATAAAAATTGTAGAAAATTTAATTAGAAAAGATAAATTAAGCCAAAGTGCCGAAACATTCGTCAAAAAGTCCAATAGTTATTAGACCCGCTAGACTGCATAGAACATCCCGCTGCGGCGTTGCCACATGTTTGCACAGGGCTTGTATGTTTGAGAAGGTTGTGTCTGTGTATACTTTAAATACCTCAATAAAATCTATTAAATAATAAGATAATCCCCATTAAACTGAAATTTTAATTCATTCAAATGTCGAATCAGTCTGGGTTATTAGAGGAACGGACCAGTTAGAAGTGTTTACGAACAGAACATATTTCAAACCGTAAATAATTATTTGTTCCATCGTGAAGTTATGGACTGGCTTTTTGCGAAAATGAAAGACGGATTTGTGAAGCCATGTTCGAATAACTAATTGCTATATTATGTCGAATTCGACACGATATGTTCGTTTACTAACAAAAATCGGAAACGTTAATGTTAATGTAGAAGTTATTAAACGTGGGAAAAACTAAAAGCTGAGGTTGAATATTGCAAAAAGGTAGAAGTTCTTGTCACATCAAAATGATCCTCACAATAGATTTTTTTTTATTTGTTTGGGAGTTAACGGCTGCCAACCATTGATTTCGCCGAAACGCATATGCAGAAATAATTTATCTGGATTGCCGCTGGTATTGATAGAACAAAGCAGAAAACACTTTTTACTTCCATTGTGAGAGAATTCGTCGCAATGTAAACCAAACAGTAAAATAATGATAATGTAATTATGTTATTATAATGACCATTCACGGGCTGCGGTTTTAAGCTTTGACAATGGCGGCAGGCGAGAGAGCAAATGCCCATGTCCATAAAATAACCCTTCATCATTGGTCTAACTGTGGCGGAAATACCGGCAGCGTTGTCATGTTTTATCCGATAGTAACTGAAATTAAATTTTTTCTGGTAAATTTGTGGAAACACAGAATATACAGCCTATTTATTTTGGGATAGTTAAGTCTATATTGTGATAATATGCACAAAGGATAGCAGCTCGAGCGACGCGTGCGCTTCCTAGTGACGTCAAGCTACTGGGACAGCGTTCAATTCAAACAAATGCAGGTACTCCTCTTTTTTATAGAACATATTGTTTGATTTGTTTATTTGGTTTACGGCCTTTTATGGTATTTAAACAGAAATTTATTTGTGTGAACGTCCCTATTGGACATTCATAATTTTATTCAGAAAAATCCTATATTCAAAAATCCAATATATCCACAATATAGTGTTCCGAGTTTATGACTTGAATATTCTGAGGATGACGCCATTGAGGTAAAATTGAAAATTCCGAGTGTCAGGATGCATTCCAGGGCGCAAGTAATTATCTGTATTGGGAACACTCCAAACCGCTTAAAAAGAAAGGAAACGAACATCCTTCAAAAATCCAATATATCCACAATATAGTGTTCCGAGTTTATGACTTGAATATTCTGAGGATGACGCCATTGAGGTAAAATTGAAAATTCCGAGTGTCAGGATGCATTCCAGGGCGCAAGTAATTATCTGTATTGGGAACACTCCAAACCGCTTAAAAAGAAAGGAAACGAACATCCTTTAAAGGATCGATAATAGATTCTATCAGCAAAAGAAAGAAAATTGACTTTTAAGATACTGGGGAGTTGCCTGTAACCTGTAAATTGGCTACCAAGTTCACTCGAGGTTTGCCGAGTGCACCGAATACAGAAAATTACCTGCACTCACGTTGCAATTTGGTTGGAGTGCTCCTAACTGTCTGGCGAATTATTTTCCAGTTATTTTGTCTCGAGCATTTGGGTTCCTTTTATCTAACTATTATTTTTAGAGAAATTTTATTTCCAGCTAAGTATTCTCTGTTGTTCTCTGAAGGATATAAACCGATAAAGAAAGTTCCAGTTTGTCCGATTCCCGCTTTAGCCTAATGCGGGTAAGTTAGTGCCGTTGTCGGGCCATTTTTCCGTAGCTGGCCCTCGGAAGTTTTTAATGAAACCGCCACATAAAAGTTTTGATTAATATGCCGATCGGCGGTATTCTGGGTGAAATTGGCGCGGTACTACGCCAACTTCATACTAATATAGAAGATTCTGTAAAAGACCAATAATAATGGGCCTATATATGGCCGATTAGCTCATGTGATAGCCGCGGATAAATTATTGTCCTCGTGTTCTTTATTCAAATTTTTTGAAGCTCGATTTGTCAAAAAATGTCTGCGACAGACCTTTGGAGTACCCTTGTTTCTCATTCTCACAAATGTTTAAATTAAATCAGTTTTCATGTGATTATTACAAATCAAATATGTAAATGTAAATTACATTATTTGTATGCAAACAACATACAGGGTTAGCTATCACTTAGTACAAAAAATTTTACCACGCGCGCAGGGTGGCTTAAGAAAACATAGAACAATATTTTTAGATTTTTTTACGATCTTTAAAAAAGGGTAAAAACCCCTATTTTCCCTGTAAATCTCCGCCTCTAATTAAGTCATACCAGGGACCCTTTAAAATAAGGGGACCCAGCATGTCACAGTCTATCGCATAGGAAAAGTGAAGCCTTGAGGAGAAGTGTGTTTTCTGTATACTCCAAGGAGACCACAAGGAGGCTGGTACAAGATTATGTTATATGCCAGTGTGTTCAATTGCCATCAGGTTTTATGTGATAAGATAGTGCCATAGATTCTAAAGGAGACAAAAAATGTCCCATCATAATTCACATTTTTTAAGTTTTGTAACTTCCAGATACTCAGTATGACAATTAAAGAATTTCAGCTATACAATAAATTTGTTTCATTTGACAGTTGCCATATTCTGTATTTGTAGACACAACATTGTCAAGTCTAATTTTCAGAAATCATGGAAACCATTATTAATTTTTAAAAAACAATCAAAGTACCCGTTTTATTAATAGATTCTCCAATAAAATGGCATACTTGGCATCACTGATACCATTAGAATGAGGAAAGAATAGGCCTCACTTTGGAAAGTATAATGCTGGGTCCTCTTACATTAAAGAGTCCCTGAGTCATCCAATATGGCTTTGGAACGTACTGTCAGATTTCCGCGGTGTTGCCGTTGTTTTCGGAAGGATGAAAATACCTTTTTACTCTAAACAAATTTCTGTATGCACTCACCCACCATGCATCAACAACTTTGATGCAGTTGATTCCCTCGCTTGGATGTTCACTAATCGTGCCGCTCCCTCGTACACAACACTTCGAGGCTTTTGGCTTGGCGCCGAGTACCTGTCGGTCCGCCGTGGCAACACCTCTTGATTTCCTGTATCCGGGGCACAGGGTGTCTCCAAATTCTCCACAATTTTACTTCTCCTGCCTCGGGCGATGATTGAGGCTTCTCTCTACACTCCAGCTTCCCTTTTCTTCGCCTTTTTAGTCCCAAAAACCACGAGAGCCGCGAAAGCGGGCTGCTGCCCGTGTGCCGTTTACTCCACTACTACTGTCTTCCCCTCTTGGCTCTCCCGCGCAAGTCAGGGCGCTATGTTGACCAACGCGCAAACTGAAGTATTCCCCTATCCCCCTAAACTAAATCAAATAGGTTTCCCAGTGCATTCACCTAAATTTCAACATATTAGCACTACCCATACAACTTGTTGGTATTCTGTCACTATGAAATTTTTAATTTAATTTAATTAACCGAGTGAATTTGTGCATCGAGGTGAACGGCGGCCTCTTTGAACAGTTACTGTAGTGCTTTGCATGTGCAATGTGTGCTAGTGCAGTTGTGTTTTTTGGTTGCCCTTCGGAGTTTTTCTGGCGAAGGGATCCTCCTCCGTCGTCGTCAGGCTGAGTACCTCACTTCAAACAAAAGAAATGGCGGAGGGAAACAAGAGGTCCCCAACATATTTAGAAAATGTGATGAATGTTGTGTTGTGTAGTTGTGTGACTTATAATGTAAAAAAGCAAGAAAACAGAAAATGGTGCAATATTCAATCCTGGAAATGTCAGTAAGGTAGGTGTTTCATAGGCATTCTACATGTTTTATTTAAAAATATTTATCACAATGGCCGTTATTAGAATTTGCGCAATAAGCCTAATAACTGCCAGTGTGATAAATATTTTTAAATAATTTTTGTCTCAAAATGTGAGTAATTATATAGATTAAAATTTGTATTGACCAAAAGTTTAAAATTATGCGTGTTGCTCGCTTCAGATCGAAAAAAGCCATTTTATGGGTCAAAATGTTGAATCACCACGTACTTGCTGTACATTGAGTCTTAAGACAAATGTATTTATTTTGGCAAGTCTAATTTTTCTTTATCTGCCATAAAAAATTTGTACTAAGTGATAGTTGTATACATACAGTATACTGTACAAGTATTACAATCAAGTATTAACTCTTCTATTCATTGTTACTATTAGAAAATAAGTAAACCTATTATATAATTTAGTCGGAAATCGTGAAGGTAGAACCCGGGATTTTTGCTACGCCAGAAAGTACCTGATTTTCAAATTTCAATTTTTATTTTATTCCTAGTTAAGAAAAAAAAAACTGGTGGACTTTTTGAGACGTTGAAAACATTAAACATGAAATAAGCGCAAATAATAGCAATAAAACGATTGATGTATAGGATTTCCTAAACTAGATTTTTGACGTTTAAGAAAATAGCTTATAAAGTTCTCAAAATGTTCAGCCGTAAAATGCACCTACAGAACTAATTGCATCTTATTGGGCTAATTTTGGCTAATTTTTACTTGACTACTATTACTACAACATACAAACCTTTGCAGTTTTATCCCACGAATTTTGGTAGACGTGAACATCGGATTATTAGATCCATGAAAGCATCCAATTTCAGCTAATTATCGGATTGCCCGTTCACGTAATCTTTGTCCATGATAATTTACCTACACTACACCACTAACAACACAATAACTACACAAACAATATAATAGTAAATAAGAATAACACTATAATAAATCGCACAGATATTTACTAATGTTTTTATTGAGCGGCATTGGGAATGACAGCATGACGAGACGTCGGGTGCCGCGCATACACCTATAGCAACCTATACCGCGCAAAAGAGACGTTCGAAGGGGGTAATGATTGGCGGCAATTTTTATCCCTAAATGGGAGGCGGGAAATTTTAAATAATTTATACGGGTGGGTTCCATAAATAATGTAATGTCTTGATTGTCGTTTTGTGTAAAATGGAAATTATTTTACTTCAAAGTACGACATAGGTCCAAGATTTTTGTTAGGTTTGTAGGTTGAGAAATTATACAACTGAATCAAAACAACATATTTTATTCATCATAAAGACAAATAATATACTTATGATTGTACATTAGCTACATTTTAAATAATAACTTATAAAAAACAAGAAAATATTTTTAATTACCTAACATTTTCATACAATATTACTTGGAATAATTACTTATTTGAATACTTTTAATAATAATAACCTATTTTCCAGGTACCTACTATTTCTGAATTTTTATCCGGCTAGTTTTATTCCTTATAAACTTTTTCTTTTTGTTTATTTAAAAAATACAACCAAAAGAAAACTTGGGAACTTAAACTTCTACCACTTTAATATCTGCTTCAGAAATACAAGTGAAGTGATTTCTAATTACGCTCCTCTTTGATAAGCTTCAATAATTTTGCTGGCGGTGATCTGCAGTTAACAGGTTTACTTGCTGCTGTTTGCATTTCTTCGGTTAATTCTATTTGCTCCAGAAATGCGGCTCTCTTCGTCGTATCGAGACTTACAATGTCTTCATTTTCCTCATCTCCATGAGTTACTTCTTGAACAGGAATTAATTTCTATGGTGGTCTTACCAATTTTGACGCCACTGCTTCTTCGGTTAGGTTTCTAGATGGTAGAGCGCCACTTTTCGCGTTCTTTTGTGTTGCATTAAAAAATCCTGTTCATCAAAATAAATAGAACACGCATACATAGAGTCATTCCAGAGAATATTATTGTTATTTTTTTTTTATTTTATTATTATTGAGTACTAGCCAATTCCTAAATTTAGTTTCTTCTCTTGACAACCTAATAATCAGCAAGAAATCAGAAAAAAACAATATTATTTGGCAAACAATTATACCTATTTACTTACCTATGGAATGTAATTTCACAATCTGGATGTAAAAGTCTCTTCGCATTTTTAAAATGCCTTATCAAGTCATTTTTTGATCTCGTAAATATGAAAACGAAAAGCAATTAAGCGTACAAAATACAAAGAAAAAATCGCGATTAAAACTAAAAAAGCATCTCTCAAAAAAGCATGTCACGCCGACTTTAATGGTTTTATCGGCACCTTCAAAAAGTATAATGCAATTTCATTCATACAGTATAAAAAAAATTAAATATGAAATAAAGTAGCCCCCATTCAAACTGTCAATATAGGGTTAAAAATGGCGGCGAATTTCATCTCGTTTCGTTTTCTGCGCCTTGCCCTGCACAATAGGGCCAAAAGCGGTATTTGTTAATATACAGGTATGTGGGCAAATTCTTCCATATTTCAAATAGAACAGTGCTGTGTTTTGAATAACACGAATTCTTGACCTAAGTCGTCTGCCTTATCACATCCCAGACACGTTCAATTGGATTAAGTCCGTAGAACATGCAGACCAGTTTATTGCCGGTATGTTCACTTGATGTAAAAAGTCAGTCAAGGGGTCACCACCTTCCACTACCACCAACTCTCTGCGTGCCCCTCAGAGAAATGACCAATATTTCTTTGAGGTGCCCCATCACATAGCGAGGCCGTTGTAGGAGTGAAATTACATTGTTAATTTTGTGATCATTCCAAAGGACCCCGCACACTTTCTTAGTAAAATCCGGCTCCCGTTAATTTTGCTAATTTTTTTATATGTTATTCTACACATCATTCAGAACAAGTCCCCATGGACAGAAAGTCCTATGGCCCCAAGGTTCAGAGATACAGGGTGTTCACGAAGTATTGGAGACCCCCCTTAACTTTCTTATTTTTGACCAGAAAAAAAAGTGTTTTATATGAAAGTTGTAGAAAATTTTCTCTACTTTCCAACGCCTTTTTCAGAAAGAAAATCGAACGTCGCGTTTTCAAGGTAGAGACCTAACTTTTGTTTTTTTAATGGAACACACAACTTTTAAAAGACTTTTTTCTCTTCTCTTCTACAGTAATCTGTGTGAACTCTTACCACTAATTGACGCCGCACTTATTTTTTGAATTTTTGACAGCGCATACGAGTTGCACTGTTTCTAGTTTCATGGCCACCTCAGTTTTTGTGTAATCCTGTATTAAAATGCAATTTCCTATGACAAAAGGTATATATAACATATTAAATATATATATATCGTTTTGATCGGAATGAAGCGTAGAATCTAAAAATTCAATAACATACAGGGTGTTCCATTAAAAAAAAAAGTTAGGTCTCTACCTTGAAAACGCGACGTTCGATTTTCTTTCTGAAAACGGCGTTGGAAAGTAGAGGAAATTTTCTACAACTTTCATATAACACATTTTTTTTCTGGTCAAAAATAAGAAAGTTAAGGGGGGTCTCCAATACTTCGTGAACACCCTGTATCTCTGAACCTTGGGGCCCTAGGACTTTCTGCCCATGGGGACTTGTTCTGAATGATGTGTAGAATAACATATAAAAAAATTAGCAAAATTAACGGGAGCCGGATTTTACTAAGAAAGTGTGCGGGGTCCTTTGATGTTCTCAAGCAAAAGCTTGTCGTGGTACTCTCCCGAAGTATTAGACAAAGAGTAACTATGGTGTCCAGGGTGCGATTTTAAGTCTCATGTCTGTTACCAAAGAAAATGGTACTACGCCATTTTCTTTGCTGTTACTAACCAACCGGACACCTTGCATGTTGTGAAATTAAAACGTATAATAAATTTACTCGCAGGCAGAATAGAAAGAAAGGTTTTCCGTTATGCCGTTGTGTTGCCGAACAGTTCTATTATCATTTCAAAGAGAAGTCTGAGCCAACTCTGTCCGAAATGCTACTGTATTTATATGCACTGAAAGTTCGCGCATACCTGCCGAACTTCGATGAAAAATAAGTCTCGAGAGAATATATTCAAAAATGCTTATAAAATATAGACCGAAACGAAGAGTTCAGTCACTTTGAATAGAGTTTTTCCACGCATTTGAAGTTTCTGTTCTTAGATGCGAAGTACATATACATATTTTGGGAATAATAAAAATTTGAAGGGCTTTGGAAACATTGTTCCCTTGAAATTCTTACTAGGTAGATATTTCACAATTCACTAATTTCCAGGCCAAGCCTAAAAACAAAAAATCACGAAGCTAACTAAGTTGCGAAAATAATAGGTGTCCCATATAAATTAGGACGATTTCAGAAAGTAAGTTAATATTACACTGCATTTAAGCGATATTCTGCAGGTCTGTAGCATAAAGTACATTGCATTCGTAATTCGAGAAAAATGGAAATTCTGCCCCCATTTCGTTCCCGGTGTGCTCTATTTTTAGATGGTCTGAAAGTCTCCATACTTCAGCGAGACAAAAAATATTAAAATTTTCCATTGTGGCCATAAAACATAATAGCGTTGACTGACGTATTAATAACACTTCTAACGGCTGTAGTTTCATGTCCTGGAATGTAGATGGCGCCTATGGTCAACAATGTATTTTGCATTGTATTTTGTCTCCAGGAAGCGCATGGTGAGCCAGAGAACTGTCAAACATGACAGCCGTGAGCAGTCTTTATTAATACGTCAGTCAACGATAATTGCTTCTTAATTTATTTACATTTGCACATATACGTTTGTGTGTGTTGTATGATGTTTAGAAAATTGATTCCGACATTTTATTTTTTTATTTAATGTTAATATTTTTTACCATCCACTAATATTTGAGATTGGTCAAAGTCAAAGAATAAAAACTACTGGATACCCTATAGATCTAACACATACATTTAATTGATATCACTACCTTGTAGAAATAATAATTAATTTCATTTATGTGTATTCTTATTTATTTGAGTTTTGGAAGACAGTGTTCATGTCTTTTTCAGATGTTCCGTGCGATGTTCCATTTTCTGTAAACATCAGAGCATTCCGCTAATGGAATGATAAAGAGAAGTGATCGTGAAACAGTGGTTTTTATCACGTAACTTGTTGTTTTCATGTCCTACGTAATTTGAGCTTCCAAATATAGGTTACAGACTTGTTTTTCAGCTGTACTAATACAGAGTTATAGTCCGCTGTGGGAGTTGTTTGTGATCGGAAGTTTGTTAAACGTTGTTTGCTCAAGCTTGGTAACCATTAGTTCTGGTGAATTGAAACGAGCAAGTAGTTTTTAAATCTCCCTTCCACCGTCATATCAAAAGAAAATGAGCATTTAATTATTTTAGAAGGAAAGTGAGTTAGAAGAAAATTCAATCTAGTATCAAAGTTTTTTGATTTGTAAAAGAAATACATCTACCTAGACACCAACATTAAATTAGTCAAAGTTGTAAAGTATACATTTATATTTTCATTACAGAAGAAAAGTTATGCACAGAGTGCGTAATTCCATGAGTGCGTAATTGCTTTACAACTCGAATTACGTATACCTACTATGCCTTATGTGTTTTGTTTATCGTGATTGTGTTTACAATGTGTCAAGTTCGACTTACATACATGGTTAGTAATGCGTATTTTATCGTTTACAATAGGTAAAACAGTATGTTCTAGTTTTACTACTTGTGTTCAGATAGCTTCAGAAAATTACAGTCTTCTGCTCTCTTGAGGCCGTGAATTCGTTTTAGTTTATTAAAAAAAACTGTACATAGCGAATAAAAAAGTATTTGGATATTTCGTTATAAATTTACATCTACTTATCATCTCTTTTATAAATGTATAAATCTTGTCTGTAAAGTTCAGACTATTCCATTATCATTCACAGATAACGTAGATATAAAGAAAAACGCATTAAGATTAAAAGCTTATGATAGGCTTCTCGAAAATGAAACCCCCCAAGCAGAAAAGATTAGCACCAAAGTTATTTCCGGCTTGTTTCAGAAATTAAATTGGAAAACTAGAATTGTATCGTTGGGACGAGGTAAAATATCTAAAAGGGTATGAGATAAAATATCTTCTTTCTTGCCTTTTTAGTCTCGAAACCTAAATAAAAACTTCGTTGGGAGAATATCAGATTAGATTAAATCTGAAACTCAGCAGCAAGATGAAATATCTGTTTCTAAGGTTACGTTAACATTGTAAGGGTCTCTGCTTAAATTCTTCAAGGCAGCACAAAAAATCACAGGCTTTACCGCACAATCTTTTATTATAATGAGATTAAGAAATCGTATATAAAAAAATTATATTGGTTGTGTGAAGTAGGAACCACCCTAACAAATATTTTACAACTTTTATACATACTTTTTGAAAATAAAAACGGCAAAGGCGATTTCGTGCTTTTGTACAAAATGCCATTGGAACTAACACTAACAATCTTTTTTGCAGATGGTAAATAGTGATAGATGGTAGATTGTTAGATCATTAATGATAATGATTACAAATTATAATAATTACAAATTGTCCACTACGAAAATTTCGTAGATCCCCTCCAGGCAAAAATTTCGCCAAACTTCTAAGTTGCTAACAGTCGAGCGGAAACATTCGCAACAAAGTTAATTCCGACGGTGTTTCACGGAGGGCGCAGAAATTAAATTGGAAAATGAGAAACGGTAGCCTTGGGATGGGGTAAAATATCCAAAAGTAGGTCCTGGATAAAATATCGCTCGCACCTTGACATTTAGCCAGCCATACCACACCTTCTGGGACCATTAGTAAAAAAGTTTAATCCTTGGGGATTTGTAAGCAAAAAAAAAACAGATTACCTAAACCTGAAACCTACCTACTAAGCACAGACGCTATTTATTCCGTGCTGTAAGTTATCGAGTATAATATCGTGTATCCGACGTAACGTTAGTGAACTCTCAGTGGAAAATATGAATAGTTTGGGAATTGGTCTTTTTTTTGCATTTGCTTTTACGGGCTGTAATTGAACTGAGAAATTCATGGTATAGTTAGAAACCTTTGTTGTTGTTAAGAGAGGGATGTAATATGACTTACCACAACCGTCTTAAATTTTGAGCCATGAACAGACATGTGTCAACGCCGAAGCGGGACGGTTCAATCGGTCTATGCAGTCTAAAAGCGATCGGCGTATACATGGAAAATTATATAATTTATGCTTCTAGGAAGTTGTTAAAACGTATTGGAATAATCTGTGTACACTTTAAATAGGTACAGGGTGTTCCCGTATATTTTGACCCACCCCTAGAGCCTTTATTTTTTGAGTTAGAAAAAATTACTTAAATGAAAGTTGTACGGTACCAAGGTGTATTAATAGAATTGATAGAAATGCTCTTGTCTAAGTTGAAATGTTTTTCCATGGCAACCTTGATTAAATATAAGGATCGTATTTATCTGCAATTTGGAATATCATGCGAATGCTTAGAGCAAACATATAACATATTCATATTGTTGGAATCGGAAAAATGCGTGCAATTCAAAAATCCACAAATATACAGAGTGTTCCATTAAAAAAAAGTGAGTTTAAATTTTTTCATCAATTTGCGACGCTAATTTGTTTTATCTAGTAACAGATCCCAGCGGTTCAGAAAAAACCCTACAACTTTCATTTAAGTAATTTTTTTCTAACTCGAAAAATAAAGGCTCTAGGGGTGGGTCAAAATAAACGGGAACACCCTATACATCATGGGCACTTCCCTGATAGATGGAGCCTCGAGCAACGCCGCGTTCATCGATCGTTTTCTACCGTCCGTCGGCATTCGGCGCGTCACATTTCACATAAAAAATGTAGAACCAGTCTGTGTGAGAGGTTATTATAAAGCGAAAACATTTCACACCGTGAATTGTTTGTTTCATCGTGAAGTTATGGGCGGGCTTTTTGCCAAAATGGAAGACGGATTTGTGAAGCCATGTTCGAATAACTAATGGCCATATTAAGTCGAATTCGACACGGTATGTGCGTTTACCACCAAAAATCAGGAGCATGAATGTGAATGTGGAAGTTATTAAACGTGGGAAAAACTAAAAGTTGAACTTTAGTATTGCAAATTTGTTTGGAAGTACGGGGGTCAACCATCGATTGAGCCGAAATGCAAATGCAGAACTACTTTCTCTGGGCTGACGCTGGTACAACAAATCAAAAAACACTTTTTACTTCGGATTCGTGGCAATGTAAACTAAAGAAATGAAATAATTAATATGAAATTCTGTTATTATAATGACCATTCATGGGCTTTGTTTTTGACTTGAGCGCGTGCCCACAAAATGCCTCGTCATTGGTCTAACTGCGGCGGGAATACGAGCAGCGTTGCCATATGTTTTACCCGATAGTAAAGAAAATTTTAATTTTAATACTTTTTCGGGTAAATCCCGGTCGGCTTTTTTTTTAAATACCGTTGAGTCTTCTCTCACCATACAATCGGCTAAATATCTAAAAACAGTGGCGTATGAGCCCACATCTTATAAATAGTTATACATACTTCATTTAGACAAATAGTTTTCGTTTTGACATTTGTCCTTTTTGTCCTTATACAGTGTCCCAATTTGATACTTTGATACTGGACACCTCAGAACTATATGAAGGACAAGGAAAACAAATGGTCTCTATTTTTGTATTGGTACCTAGTCCCAAGGGAGAGTATCTCATAGACGGTGGTATTTGGATGGGGTAATTATTTCATGGCCTGCTATGATTTTTAAAATAGCTAATTTTCAAGAAACCCTCTTAGGGATTTTTTTACGACAAAATGTTATTAAGAAAACTTGTTCAGAATGAAAAACTTAGTAGAATTGCAAAATTTCAAAAGTCTATTTTGATTTTCAGCTTTTTCGCCTTTTTCTTCAACTTTTTTTTTAGAAATGTGTTCTTTCTGGTGCTTTCACGTCAAAATATTATTAAGGAAAGTTGATCATCGTGAAAAAAGAAAATTTTGACGTGAAAGCTCCAGAAAGAACACTTTTTTAAGAAAAAAAAGTGGAAGATAAATCTAAAAATCAAAGTAGGCCTAGCCTTTTGAAATTTTGCGAATCTAATCAGTTTTTCATTCTGAACAAGTTTTCTTAACATTTTGTCGTAAAAAATCCCTAATGGGGTTTCTTGAAAATTTGCTACTTTAAAAAATCATAGCAGGCTATGAAATAATTACCCCATCAAGCAATAATTCCATAAAGCCACTAGGTAGGAACTTTATCATATATTTAATAAACACATGTTCCAACTAATAAAAATAGAGACCCTTGATATTTCTCAAGTGTCCACAGCCAAATCTATAATAGACACGCTATAAAAATATTGGAAGACCAGAAGCACTTATTCGAGAGTTTTCACAAGCCTCTAACTTTAAAGCAGTATTCACTTCTATAATTTTGAGGCTGCAAATTTCAGCAGAAAACCAATATTTTTTAATTTAAAAAGGCTGTCTCGTCGTAATATTCTCACAACGATATAAGTTAACGGGTTAATATATTTATTTTATATGTCTGTTTGTACCTTTACCCATTTTCGACAACTTTAAATTTCCACATATCTTGCAAAAAATGTGTAACTTAACGGCCAAGTCAAATGGCTGGAGATCAGTTTTCTAAATGGGAGTTTTTTGCAACAGTTTTCTTTTCCCCGACTTATTAAGAGTGCCCTTTCCAGTGAATGTCGGTTACCATTGGGATCCTGTATATGGTGTCCATATTTGTCATGATTAAAAAGCCCATTGCCGTATACCCAAAAAAGTTAGCTTATAGGGTCGTTAGGGCACTCTTAGCAGAGGGGTGCATCAGACATGAAAGTATCTTAAGGAATATCTCCCGCAATTTCGGAGATGGAGTGGATTTGTCAGATTGCCGAGGATATTTTCGATATTGAAGGGGATATTTTTAGGCAGGTTTTCGTTTTAGCGTTATATCGATTTTTAAAACCACTATCTTGAAAGGTTGAAACAAAAGGAGTGATCTTGCTGTGAATATACAGGGTGATTCAGTTTTAAACGAGGTCTTAGGATCAGTCGACTGTCGAGACATATTTCCGGTGTTTTCTATAACTTTTTTAACTAAATAGCTAGTTTACGGCTGTGTAGTTTTACTTAGTAGATAAAATAACGAGTTTTGCAGCCAGAAAGGTATATATTATATTATATTATATTATTATAAAAAGAAGTTAATATATACCTTTCTGGCTGCAAAACTCATTATTTTATAACTTTTATTTGGGGACCTTTTAAGAAAGATACAAAGAAAAAATTTTCTTATTTTAGTACTACGTACTACCGTTGAGTGAGGAATAATTCACTCAACGGTACTACTAAATCTACAGGAACAGCGGTATTCCCGAAAGATTAGCCACCCCCAAGTTTTGTATTTTTTAACCTAGAAAAAAATTGTAAATACCAAAGTTGTAGGCACACTTAACAGAATTTATACAGCGTGTTTTTGAAAGACGGGAAAAACTCTTGATGTCCACGTTTCTTACTGATTTATAATAGGTATGTCACATAATTTTGGTCCAATCATTTTCACATTACAGCTAATTTAGTGAAATAATATTTTGAATGTTACAAACGGAGATTGCCATTTTCGTCATTGGTAGTTGTCAACGAAGCAATGTAAAGCGCTATGTAAAGCGCTAGCTAGGGCTAACTACATTTATTTGTTACATAGAATTATGTTATGTTATATAGAAAAATCTAAAACTTTAGGCTGGATAATCTTTTCTGAATTCCCTTGTACCGTCTCAACTAACGTTATTCTATGTCTATGTTATTATACGCAGTAAAAACGCAATATTCAACAAATCAAAAAAATATTCAACAGTATTAAGGAATATTCAAAATGCATTGATCGGTTAGGCAAATAAAATATCCTTAAGGCTTTGTGGAAAAATAATATTTGTTTTTGGGAGAGCTATCGGATTCCACTTCTAAAACCATTAAGAAAATCCGAACGAAAAGCACGAAAGAAATCTGCCCGACAGAGACCGAATCCGCCCCTGAAAATCCTAAAATCGTACGTAATCAATCACGTTCGAATCTTTGCAGCATTTTAAAAATATTTGTATGTATAAAATTTAATGAAAGTATCGATTTTTAAATAGACCCTTTGGGGAGCCTGGGTCATTTTCGCACTACATAACCTTAATTTTTTGCATCTATACATTTTCAAAACTTATGTGGCGAAAATTTTGCCATTACATGTGTGTCCCGTTTTTTTCGAAATATCTTAAAAACTGTAAATCTTATACAAAAACTGACTTCACCACCTGAAAGAACACAAAAAAAATACACTAAAAATGATACTTCAAAAAATGTTTAATCAATTAATTTAAATAATTAAAAATAATGTATATAAATTGAAACTCGTCAGAACCTTTTCTTGGAATATGATTTCTCGTAATTAAAATAAAACTATTTAGGTATTTTAAGACTGACCTTTTATTGAAAATAACTAAAGAACTAACTGTTGAATTTTAAAATAGACTTCGCCATTCCAAAGAGAACAAAAAAAAGTGCGGCAAAGGATGTATTTGAAAAAGTTTGAAATAATTATTTTTAATTTTACGAGCCACTGTCCTATTAGAGTTTTGTTCGTGTGCTTTCTGAGATATGATTTATTCTAATTTACAAGAAAACTATCAGACCGATATTTCTAGGACGAATAATGCGTATTTTTAGCATTACCTTTCGAGTGAGATAACGCTCGCGTCCCAAAATCTATACGACGACCGAGACTTCCTTTCTCTTTTTCATATCCTGATCTGGCACTGCTAAAGGTGTCGTCTGGCGAACAGTGTGTAAGAATATATCCACAATAAGAAATCGAATAAGCATAACAGAGATGGGTATGAAGGTGACGTTGCCACTACTTCCTAACGCAATCGAAGCGGTTCAACCCATCGCGGTGGACGGGCACTAACCGCAAGTAAGTCCTCCCTACTAATCGATTGGTTGGGGAGTCCCTCAGGGGAGGCGTGGCGCCGCCTCTACTATCCAATTTGCCCGTGCTTCACCCCACCACATTCCACTACGTCATTCCCTAATTATAATGTTTTATTATAATCACATCCCATTTGCTATTCTCTCGTGCCTCTCCCTACCCTGATTGTAATGTTTTATTGCTCTCAAGTAGTATCAACGTCGCATGTATTCTATTTACTTGATTTCTTATTATGGATATATTCTTACACATTGTTCGCCAGACGTTACCTTTAGAACTACCAGATCAGTATAACGTAAGTACTAGCGCTGTATCAGCGGGCGGAGCTCATGTTTCGTCTTGATTTGACAAACTTCTAGGTGACGTAAAAGGTTGAAATTTTCTACACGTTTTCTAAAGGCATCTCTAGCTTGTTTATGGAAAAGTTACAATCCGTTTCTGGAAAAAAATTTAACAAAAAAACTAAAACCGACTTCAAAAATTAAAAAAAAAAAATAACACCACTTCACAAATTTGCCCGTATGCACATTTCAACTAAAATTTTAGAAATATTTTTCTCTTAATAAATTGAGTTATCTTTGGATTTGGTGAGAGTCAAGGCAAGGAATTTAAATCTTTTTAGATATGAATACATCATATCCTACATACATTATAACTGTCACCGACTCGGTTGGTTTTAATTTTTTTATATTTTTTTATTTCTTATTTTTTCGTGAATTATTAAGAATTATCGAAATCGGTCCAATATTAAATTCCATCCCCTATTTGTCCATCCTTAGGATTGAAATTTTTCTCTTGAAATTTTTCTCTTCAAATTTAATTTATTAATATATTAATTAATAATTAATGTGAACACCCCTAAGGTAACCTCTTTCTAATAAAATAAGAATCATCCAAATCGGTTCAATACATGATACAACATTTTGTTGTATCATGGGTTCAATATGAACTTTCATCCCCTATTTATCTACCCTTAGGGGTGGAATTTTTCCTTCAAATTTAAATGGGACCATTCTGTAGGTTTCAAATTAAAAAAAGTCGGTTTATAAATGACGGAGTTCTTAGGTAACAAACATAAAAAACATACAACCGACTTAATAACCTCCTCTTCTTTTGAAGTCGGTTAAAAAGATTAAGAAAAAACTTCAATCAAATCAAAATTTTTCATATCACATAAAAGTTTGATTTTTCCTG
Source organism: Pseudeuparius sepicola (assembly GCA_963920635.1). Taxonomy (NCBI): domain Eukaryota; kingdom Metazoa; phylum Arthropoda; class Insecta; order Coleoptera; family Anthribidae; genus Pseudeuparius; species Pseudeuparius sepicola. The sequence goes on from OY987306.1 coordinate 22,309,051, forward strand.
ATCTTTCGAATGGCTTTAAGTTTAAACATACAATTTTGAGCCCTTATTGGACATATCGGGCCGCGAAGCTGGCCAAAATGCCGGATACCCAATTTGGGCTTGATAACCTAAATCCCACCCTACATAACTATTTTTTCAAAAGACACCCTGACGTGCTATCTAAATAATGATTGCCATTTGTCTTGTGTCCAGGGCATTCGTCGTACTTATTAATTATTATGTTACATTATGTTAAAAATTACACTTAATGAATCAACGTTATTAATTGTCCACTTCCTGGAAGTGAACAATGGCGAAGCCGCCTAAGAAGGAGAAAAATATCTGCGGCAAGTTCATCGCGGCGGAGGCCGGAGAAGGGGACGGGGGAAAATTGGGGACCGTAGCCCGGAGGCAGCGGTCTGCGGTGAAATATTTCCCTAGTTCTCCTCGACTTGTTTGTTTAGCGGTCCTTGTTTTCCCTTGGGGACTAATAGCAAAAAATCAGCAGTTACTGGATGGGGTAGGGTTGGGAGCAAACGTTTTGCAAAAGAAGGCGAGCTTCTGGCGAAATACCGGCGTACCTATTACAGATTTTTGATTAAAAAAAGGTAAAAATAATGGCAAAAAGGTAAAAATAATGAAAAAATACAAACCTTTTAATATACAGGGTGTCCCCAAGAAAATTAATGGTGGTTTACCCAATGCCCACTTGGCATTTGTTTTCTTCATTTTGAGTGTACAAATCTGTAACATTTAAATGCGGTAGGTCAAAATGTGATTTTTCAAATTTTGCAGTTAACATGTTTTTTGGGGTATATTTTCCCAATTTCAACGTGAACGGTTGATATTATAGTTACGAAAGAAGTATGCACTTTTATTACATAATAAAAAGATGCACTAAAATGACGGACCTGAAAGACCAAAAAGATGACTTCGATAAAGTTGCGAGTAAAAGCACGATCCAAAACAGCATAAGTGGCTGTGAAATACGTAGAAATTGATGCCTTCGGCTTATTTTGCACCCCGAAAACTTGATTATTTTGGGACATATAGTCATATATGACTCAATTAAAAAAAAATCAAGTTAAGCTCAATCGTAATAAACTCCTGGACAAAATTAACGCAACATCATAAATGTGCCACTTATTTGATGCTATTTTTTTTTTCTGAATTTATGATCCGATTTGAATGATTTTTTTTGCATTGTAGGTTGGTTCCTTGACAATGTCATAGTTTTCGCTGTTTATGATAAAAAGTTCATTTTCGATTTATACCGGGTGTAACAAAAATGTTATGTTTTTTCCGAAAATTCGTATCACCCTGTGGAGTATACTAGCAACCGAAATATATAGCAGTTGACATTAGACGGTAGGTCCATCTTTCTTCAACATTTTCTTCATTATCTCTGTTATTAAAGGAGATACACTGTTTTATATCGTAACATGTTTTTATAGACTTTATTATTCAACACCAGTCATTGTTGAATATTTTGAAGTAGGCTATGGAACTTTTCTGACATTTCAAGCGATGTGTCAACAGATGTTGTGTTTTAAAGTTACAAATGAAATTCGCCATACCGATAAAAACTGTTCAGAAACTGCTTATTAAACGTTCGTTTCATATGCCCAGTTGCCCGGCTATTCTGTCGTTTAAACCAGCCTCATTTAAACGTCTTCTGATTGTTCGAGACGATATTGTATGATGGCGAGCAGTTCTAAGCTCACTTTTTAGCCTAGTACTAGTGATATTCCTGTTTCTTAGAGCAGTTTGCCTAATAAAACGCTCATCCCTTGGATCGGTAGGTACATCGGTTTCGCCCTTGGCCTGACCTTCGAGAGTAAGATCCTGTCTCGTTAAATCGTTCAACCATACGACTTATAGTCGAACGATGTCTTCCTATCACATTAGCAACATGACACATCGAATAGCCATCATCCACCAAAGTTAAAGCTCTTACTGCTTCTTCTGCCGATACATTTTTTGGTCGCTTCATTTTTCAATTTTAAAATACTCGTCGGGCAACTGGGCATATGAAACGAACGTTTAATAAGCAGTTTCCGAACAGTTTTTATCGGTATGGCGAATTTTATTTGACCTTTGTAACTTTAAAACACAACATCTGTTGACACATCGCTTGAAATGTCAGAAAAGTTCCATAGCCTACTTGAAAACATTTAACAATGACTGTGTTGAATAATAATGTCTATAAAAACATGTTACGATATAAAACAGTGTATCTGCTTTAATAACAGAGATAATGAAGTAAACCAAAAAAGAAAATGTTGAAGAAAAATGGACCTACCGTCTAATGTCAACTGCTATATGTTTCGGTTGCTAGTATACTCCACAGGGTGATACGAATTTTCGAAAAAAAAAAAAACATAACATTTTTGTTACACCCGGTATAAATCGAAAATGAACTTTTTATCATAAATAGCGAAAACTATGACAACCTACAATGCAAAAAAATCATTCAAATCGGATCATAATTTCAGAAAAAAAATAGCATCAAACAAGTGGCAAATTTATGATGTTGCGTTAATTTTGTCCAGGAGTTTATTTTAGAACAAAATATAATATGCAGTTACTCTATGTACCATTATTAAATAGTTGCACCGATATTAAAATTGTCAAACAACTTTGAAGATACGCCGAACTGGAGTTCTCTTAACCCTTGAGTTGTTCTCATCGAAGTTTAAGAAAACAAGCCCATTTTCTGCTGAAATTATATGAAGAGAATATCGCAAACTATCTGCTTTATAAACCGGGACTTTTTTTTTTAAGCTAGGAACGTCGAAAGGACTTGACAAGGTATATTTCAGCCGACGATTTTTTTTCCTTCAAATGCTAACTGGCGACTTAGGCACATTGAAATCGAGTTTGGTATTGTTTTTCGGTTTGGAGAAATACTTTTATATGGGACCAATGAAAATCACGGGAATATGTTCCCAGAAGCAGGGACATTTTAAAAATGCCACATTATGGAATAGGAGAACATATTCAGCCCAATTTTCCATGAAGGTACCACACAATTTTTCATTGGACAAAATTTAAATATCCCGCCACATTTTGGATCAATGAGAGTACGCCCCGATTTGCTCTGTTACCATATTTCTTTACTGATATTTCCGATATTTAAAGTCAGCCGTTTGTCATCCATCATATAACATTTTGTATTTTGCTTAAAACTTGAAGTACGGATAGATTGTATAACACAAAATTGTTTCCACTTGGATATGGAGACCAATTTTATTGCCGATGATTTCAATATCTCGTAACCGCACATACCTCTTTCGGTTAAAGGCTTTCAGCTGTATCTTTGAGCCTCGTCTCTCTCTTACATAGCGGGCCTCTGCGCAACATCGCGTTGCCGGGGCGACCGCTGCGACACCCACACGACCGTGCCGCGGCCATCTAGATAGGGGATCTGGGCCCGAAGGCTTACGGTAAAAATAGAAGTAAAGTTAGGATTGTGTTTATTTACTGAAGAAATATTGATGTACCACATTGTTTCTCAATATTATTTTTATCGGCAAATGTTTTCTACTGACGTATGTAAACGTTTTTTTTGTTCTTTTTTCCCATACTGTTATTATTTATAAGGAACAATACTAGGATATGCATCAATTTTTAATTTTTTAAATTATTTTCGCGGCATTTTTTTACAGGGACGCATATATCAACAAGTTTAATCAATTGGCGCATGTCTTGATATCACAGACACACCTTGTCCAATATAACCTACTCGTACGTTAATATGTGTCAGGTGTGGGGTATCCTTTAAGACTGACAGTTAATTTGTCTTATAGTAAATCATATCCGCTGTACTAGAAAAATCTTGTTAAACGCACGGTATAGACTAAGTCCTTACCCTTCGAGAAAAATAATTTTTGAAAAAATAAAAACAGGCGTTTTTTTAGACGTCGCAAGATCTATGTGTAACATAACCTTCCAACCCTAAACTTTCCACCATGTATAATTTGTGTTCTACATGGCTTCGTATATCGGGCTCGGACTCTTCGAAAAAAATTCTTACAAGGCAAATATAATTTATATATTTAATAGGGTAGAATTGACACGAGATAGCATGTCTCGTGTTAATATTACTTGGAAGCCTCTACTGCGCAATATTATTAGAAGTATAACTTGAATTACAATTTCTTAGCCTGCACCAGTGGTGTTGATCCAGCTCCCAGTACTGTCAAGCGGGGAATTAGGTCAACCACACGTTTTACATGCAAAACATCTCCGAAAGTAGACAAATCACTACATTCATTTGGACGTTGACAAACAAGTTGATCTATGTCGCGAACTTTTTACATTCCCAAGAAATATTTCGTTAGCCAGGTAGGTCTCATAATTCAAATAATTGAAATAATTCAAATCGCGCTTGTTCAGAAAAAATTGCGCCTTCATAAAATATCTCGATAATGTTGATTCAACTCGATTGGTTTATTTTATTTCAAAAAGTATTCATGAATAACAATTATTGGTGTCAGGTGTGGGGTAACAAAAATAAGTTAACTCATTCGTTTTTAATTGTGAAATATACTACATTGTACAAGGTTTTTTGCAACCGGTGCGGGAATATCATTGTGCGCGGATCCGCTCTACAAATTTGAGTAAAGTAGTAGGAGGCTATGGAAAACAAACGCGTCAGCTCTGTTCGTATATGTAAATTTTCGTATATTTATTTTTAAAGTGAAAAGATTAAATAAGTTTGTTACTTGTTAAGAAGAAAAAATCTATGAACATAACCCTGAAAATGTTGTTTTCTTCAAATAACCCTTGCAAACCTCGAAACATTTGCAGGAAATTCAGATGTGAGACCAATTTTTGTTTTTAATATACAGAGTGACGTTTTTGAAATGGAAGCACCCCCGTAAATTTCGTCCGTTTTTTTCTTCTGGAGATAAAATTCAGGTCTTAATATTCAAGGCCTACTACGAATTTTTTGTCTAGTAAAAAATGACGAAAACCATTTAGCGATTTTTTTATTTAAAATCTGACCAAATTTGAACAAAAAATATATAGGGAGTTCCATTCTGCATGGTGTCAAAGTTGAGCAAAATAGGAATTCAAGGGAATGATCAACAGGACTACATACTCAAAGCGTTGTTGTGCAAATATTCAGTACAAAAACGTATTGGGTCTTTTTCTCTGGGCCATCTCAAAATGCTGAATTTTTATTAAACTTTATACTGGTCAGGAGCGCTCTGGAATCATTGAAAAAAATATTAATAAACACAAAAGTAATTTATTTCTTTACAAAATGTCAACCAACAAATAAAAACAATTTAAATTGTTGGACCGTTATCAATCAAGTCACTGTCTAAGATGATACATTTTCTGTGCGTTTCTTGTTGTATACGAGCCACCTTAACTCATATGGACTTACTGACTCTCAGGCTTTTGTATTTCTAGACTTAGTTCGTTTATAGTGTCTGGGGCGGTTTTGATATACTCGATTTTTGACCCCATAATAATATGGTAATTATTTTGAGATGGCACAGAGAAAGACAACCTTTATATTTTCCATTGAATCTTGACACACCAACACTTTGAGTGGTCCTGTTGACCATTCAACTGTTTTAAGGGGATTCCATGGCACACTTGACTTGCCAGATGCCTTTAAAATTCATATTTTGCTCAACTTTGATACCCTGCAGAATGGAACTCCCTATATATGTTCTGTTCAAATTTGGTATGTGGGGGTTTTAGGCTGTCCCGATTAACACTGAGGTGTCAAAAAATCGCTAAATGGTTTTGGTAATTTTTTACTGAAAAAAAATCGTAGTAGGCCTTGAAAATTGAGATTAAGACCTGAAATTTTGCACCAAAGTAAAAAAAGAGATTTTTTGTGACCTATGTATCTTTAGAAGAAAAAAAAAACGGCTAAAATCGGATGAAAATCAAAAATTTTACGGGGGTTCTTGAAATGGGTCACCCTGTAGTAGAAGGAGTTAGTTACAGGGATAATCAATAGTTTTTATTTATCTATAAATAGTGTGTATCGTCTTTTTGCCAAAATTTGTACTTTTCTTAGTAAAGTAAACCAAATTGAATGGTTTTTCATAATGTACACGATTTATTATAAAGTATACTTGGGCATGCGCAAACGGTGTGTCGACACACTTCATTTGTAGGTAAAAAAACTGATTGAGTTATCTGTACAACCCTCTGTACAGGGGTATTCAGTTATGATTACCCCCCCCCCCCCTTTAACTTTTTTATTTTTTTACCCTATCGGTAAATAGAAAAGTTTTAGGGAAAGTTCTTCTCATATTTATCCACTTATCAGAAAAACAATATACATAACACCTTGTATTTTCATATTATAATATTATTGGAATCGGAAAGAAGTGTAGACATATGTGAATATATACAGGGTGTTCCATTTAAAAAGACCATAAGTTTGGCACAAATCTCCCAAACGCGACATTCAATTATTTTTCTGATGAGTGCATAAAACTTTTCTTCTATTTACCATTTTTCGATAGGGTAAAAAATAAAAAAGTTAAAGGGGGGGGTGTAATCATAACTGAATGCCCCTGTACATCAAAAACAAAAGTTTATGCAACTAAATGCGCGTTCAAAAAATGTATCGATAATGTCGATTCAACTCAACTGATTTATTCAAAAACGGAATGATAATAATAATTATTGGTGTCACTGGTGTCAGGTGTGGGATATTAAAAAAAGTTAAATTATCAGTGCGAACTACGATATGTAGTTTTTGCTTCTAAGAGGAAGATTCAAATTACAGTAAAATAATAATAAATTAAAGACTAAAGAATTAAAATCCGCTATATATTATATTGCAAATTCCGGTGAACTCCACACTAACTACAGTTTCATGCAAGGCAAGAAAGTGGTTTAAGGGCAGGACGCTTGGTTTGAGTAATCTCTAATACGAAACGTATAACAGAGCGCCGAAACAAAGAAGTCGTCTAGATCCAGGTTGGCGTACGGCCGAGGGGGCGTCGGCCGGGGAGCGCGCGATGCGTTTTTGTTTTGGGGCGTCGCGGCGGCCGCCACGCGCGCTCCGGTTAGTTGCACGCGGCCCGTTCGGCCGACGCCGCCCGACTCCGGTTGTTTGCGAGAGTCTCCTCCGGGATTCGCCGCGTTTCCTCCGGGGTTGACGCCGTTCCACTGTTACGCGATGAATGGGGTTTGATCGGCGTTCGAAGCGGTGGATCCTGGGCCAGGAAAATGAGTACGGGCTTTTTCTCGAATTGATTTTGATTGTGTTGGAACATCCTACTTTATGTAACTGGTTATGTAAAGTACAGCATTACGTAACTGGTTACATAATGTTCGTTACGTCACTCACTATAGTCAGTATTATCAGGGCTGGGAAAAGTATCGATATTTAAAATATAAACTATTGCTATATCGATATTTACAAGAAAAGGTGTTAATGGGCATAAGCACTCAAAGCTAACAAAAAGGAAAAAATAGTAACCGCATACACGTGTTTCATGCTATTTGGCAATCATCAGTATATTCATAACAATGACAATAAGGATGTAAGATTAGTGACTGTAAATGCATTTACAAGAAAAGGTGTTAATGGGCATAAGCACCACTCAAAGTTAACAAAAATAAAAAATAGTAAAGTTTAAAAAGTTTAACTTTAAAAATATTAAATATTAATAATTATAATAATAGCTGAATATTCCTTCTGGCATTTATACCTATCCCTTTTCTACTTATTTCAATACTTATTATTACGGATATATTCCTACTTATGCCCATTATGCCTTTTGCATAACACCTTTTCTTGTAAATACATTTACACTCACTAATCTTACATCCTTATTGCTATATCGATATATCGGATAATCGATATACGCGTATTATTATATTATCTAACCCGAAATGTTTTAATTTAATTTTTCTTCCAACGTCGATTTTTGAAAATAGTTCGACATGACTTCACCATTTTTTAGTACTTTGTCGATATCGCACGAATATCATCTTTTGATAATTGTTTGATACGCCGAAAAAGTGTCTTGACGGTGGATATTTCGCGATTTTTATGCTTATACTTATACGGGGTGTTTCCTAAACATGACCAATTTAAAGGGATATTCCTTGGGCCAGAATAAAAAAGAGTTCCTATAAATATATATACAGAATCGCTTCATTTCCGAAACACAGGGTCTTAAAGTTTTGAAAAAAGCTAAAGTTGGGATTTTATTTTGTTTCTCGAAAATGAAACGACATACGAAAAACATGAGCGGACAAAGGAGTTTAATTAGTATTTTTGTGTAAAATTCCAAGCTACCTGCCCCGGAATTTCTGGATCAACTTTAGTATGCTAAAAGATACATAAAATTATTAAGAAACTGTAAAAATTTGGATTCTGGATATGTATTTATAAGAACTTTTTTCTTATTTTGACCCAAGGAATATCCCCTTCGATTGTGCTTATGTTTAGAAAACATCCTGTGTATCGAAAATAGCATTTTTAAGATCGATTTTCAAAAATTCAATATCGCCCAGCCCTGGTCAGTAATTTGTGGGGTGTCCTAGATTTGACACTGTTGGGAGTTTCCTGATGAGATAGCCAAAGAGTAGCTAAGGTGTCCATTGCTTGATTTTCGATAAACGTCGAATGCCGCAAACTGCATCCTTATATATCTCTATTAGTTTGTTAGATACAGGGCGTTTCTCGTTTTGTAGCTTTTCTTAGATGTGCCCTACTTTTTTTTGTTTGAATATTTTCGAATTTTGCGACACTCGCGTGGTGTTGCATGAACTCGGTTCACGCGTCCCTCAAATATCCCATTCGTTACGTAAAATCGCACTTTTCCTAACTGGTTAGGTAAATGGCTATTTATGCGTTGATCCAATAGGTATATTAGAATTTGAAAAAAATGATATTTGTGATTGATGGAATCTGAAAGATTTGCTTTATATTTGAATGAGCAAAATTCACTTTAATTAAACCTACCGCTCTAGTCGAATATAGCATCGCAGGAGCCCCACTGTTTGCAATTTAAAATATTCCTTCTTTTTGCGGCAATATCGTATCGTTTGGGCCTATACCGTCAGATAGTGACAGATTTAGGTGCCCCATTTTCACGTACAAGCCTCGAAGAGGGTTGAAAATTACATCGATGTTGAGTAGAATGAAGGGAAATTTACGAGTGGCTCCTGCGGGGATAACATGGAAAATTCGATTTTCCCTAACAAAAATAAAAGATGCTTGTTGCCGGTATTTTTACGCAAGCCGTGTTCACTAAATAATTAATTAATAGAACCTGGCTTCGGAAAACTAAAGGCTTGAGTGTTCCAGGTGGTTAAAGTGTTGAAATAAGGACTAATCTTGTAAGGAAAAATTTAGATTTTGACCAATTTTTCCACACAAGCCCATCGAAAGTATGAAAATGTACATCGTCACTAGCCCGAAATACATAATAAAAAATATATATACATTAAAATATTATATATAATATATTATATAAGAAAATCGAATTTTCTATATGTTATCCCCAGGGGCTACTCGTAAATTTCCCTTTATTCTACTCAACATCGATGAATTTTCAACTTTCTCCGAGGCTTGTATGCGAAAATGGAGCACCTAAATCTGTCACTATCTCAAGGTCTATATCGAGAAATGGGACTGACAATAATTCAGAGTGCTGGGATCTAAAAGTCGCGGTAGTGGGTGTCGAATTTAGCGAAAGAAAAGGCCTGAAACTCTGACCTTTTCTTAACGACTGAACTGGCTGATGTCCAGGCCAGATGTCCCAACTCGAGGCAAACCTACGTGACTCGGACCTTCCCACAATAAGAGCAGGGATCGCCGCGAATTATATCGTGCCACTTGCCAAGTTCAACGACATGGTTTAGCGTACTAGTGTACAGGGTGCTCCACAAACATTTTAAAAATGCTACAATTAGTTCTCCTGAAACGTTTATACGATCATTTTGAACCCACTTCGAATCAAGGTTCATATTTTGTCCTGGACCGGAAATATCAAGCTTAGCTTTTTTGTCTGGATGATTACAAAATGGCCGTTAACGTTTTAGGGCACCATTTTCAACATTTTTCTCATACTCAATTTAACGGCAAACGTTTCGTTTCCGTGATAGAGGGTGTAAATATAAAAAAAATGTAGGTTTGTATTGTAAAAATGGCTGGAGCAAACATATAAAACATACTTCGTTGGTATCGGGATGAAGCGCAGATTCCGGAAATTCAATTATATACAAGATGCGCCATTTAAAAAACATAAGTTTGGCTTGTACAGCTTTTGCGGAACACCCTGTATCAATTTAAAAATAAGACCATGGAAACGCGTACCAAAAATCCTAAAAGTTTTGTCTCTGCATTGTTTTTTTTTAACTCGAGATATAAAGAAGTTCAGGGATAAAATGTAATGTTTATGCTTATATTTATTGGAAGCTAATACCATTTTAGCGACCAAGAATCTAATGAGTTTGCGTCTTTAGTTTACAAGACTTTTTACCATTGGCTTGTTTGTGCACAACTAAACTGATAGGTGTATGTATTCCGAAAGTACGACATGCTAAATACATAATAATGGTGTCAGGTGTGGGGTACTCTCGAAACCGCCAAAATAACTCAGGGATGTTTCAAGAAATCGAAAAAATTCACAAATATAAAAACTAAAACCCATCCAGTACAGTATATTTTTCTACGTGTTATACTTAGCTGCTAAATGGGTATTTACATAAATGATGAAAATAATTTGGCAGATCATACTGCGTCGTTTCTGAATCAAATAAATTTAGAGGTTGCTTGATTTTTCAACATGTCGACACGAGCCGGGGAAAACTTAACTGTGATTGGTTGATTTGGATTTAATATCTGTATGTGGATTTAATATCTGTGTATAAATTCTGTAGGTAGTAAATAAATATGAAGTTCAACTTTTTATAATGAATGTGAAATTTAGTTGCCGAGGCCTGTGAGGCCAGAACAAATAAACCATGTATGAGGCTGAAAAGTTTAATGATACTTTATTGGTCGGGTTTTGAATATCTGGCCACGTTGGTTTTCAAATTTCGCCAAGGCCTACTTATTGAAAAAAATCGTACAATAATGACTTTAGTGCCGATTCCTGAGCTTTTATTGACGATTTTGAGACCCTTTAGTGTAAATTACGCTTCGCATTTTTGAAATTAATCCTTGAAATAAACGTCTTTCATATTTTATGAATTCGCATATTTCAATCAAGCAAAAGCTCTCTCCAGGATACCCAGATCCAATAAAACCGTTTTCCATTTCAAATTTATTTAAATCTATCCCATGTGTGTCCGTGTGCAGATGTGCCTTATTTACATTTGAATGCGCTACCAAGTAACAGTGAATAGCAAGAAATTTATTTTGTATCTACTTATTACTGCGTATATTTCAAACAATTAAATAGGCTTAATAATTGTTAGCCACCCCACCTTCATTTTTGTGCATATTGTATATCAAAGCCATTTTTTGTTTTACTACTAACACGCATAGTTTGTGAAAAGTGATATCCTTTTTATACTTAGTCCTTAATTCACTACTCTTTCGTGTGAAACGATCTATCAAAAAGCGCGAAATATCGCATGTAGATGGATAAAAATAAGCTTGAAATCAATACACCAGTGCACAGAGTGCTTGCGTAATATTTTTCGTTTTTTCCAACTGCGGAATTGGGAGTTTTCCATTATTCCGATTGCTATTCAGTGGAGTTTACGCGAACGTGTTTTTTTTTACGCCAGGAATTATAATCGAAATCCAATCGGGCTGTGCACGAGTTGAATATGTGAAATGATGAAGCGTTCCAATAAATTATATGGAAACCATGGATAGCTAATCTCACTGAATACGTCTCGTATCATATCAAATATGTGTTATTCTAGATGGCTATAGACAAAGGGCAGAAATATTTAGATCTTAACTACTTACACGTAAAACTTGTAGATATCTACCAGTAATTGTTCTATTAAATCTCGGAACCAGGATTTTGCATACTAAACTCCTGGACAAAATTAACGCACTACTCATATTTTTCTCGATATTTTTTATATTTTTATATTTTTTTTTATCGACAATTAAGCCATGGACCTTGTCTGACAGTGACAGTTGTTATTTAAGCTAACTATAGTATCACATAACCTTGTTTTGACAGTAATTCTCGTTTTATACTAAAACTGTGTTAAAATTTTCTTAAAAAGTGCTGATTAAAGCAAACGATTGTGATTGTTTTTATCACATGCAAGTTGGGAAGTTCATTTGCGAGTAAGGAAAATGAACCGCCAAAGAAATTTGTTAATTGAGGATGCAGTGCGAGCATCGACTCTCTTGGATGAAGGATATTCAATGCGATATGTTGCTGGTTTGTTAGGAAGACATCACTACAGCATCTACCGCATGGTGAGACGACATAATGAGGCGGGCTCGTACCATCGAAGACTAGGGCAAGGGCGAAAACGTTGCACTAATCGAATTGACGATAGTTTTTTGAGACAACGTGGGCTCAGAGACATAGGAGAGTCACCAGCAATCTGCTAAAAAATGAATTAGCAGATGTTCGAAATATCGCTATATCGTCTCGAACGGTTAGAAGAAGTTTACATGAAGCAGGATTGAGCAACAGAAGACCGGCCAAAAAATCATTGCTTAACAGAGAAAACAAAATTCAGAGATTGAATTTTGCAAGACTACATCAGAATTGTACCAACAATGATTGGAAACAAGTTCTGTTCTCCGATGAAACTAATGTTAGCCTTAAAGCTCCAGATGGACGTGAGCGTGTCTGGCGAAGGCGAGGAGAAAGGTTTGCCAGCTGCAATATCTCTCCCTTTTGGTAGTGGCTCTAAAATGTTTTTGGGGGGAATTTTCTTCGATGCTCGTACGGAGTTGGCCCCTATACGTACGAGGTCTATGAATGCCCAATATTACTTACACATTATTTTTTCGACAACTAAATGATGTTAATACTCTTACAGTGGCCACCTAACAGTCCTGACATAAATTCTATAGAGCATCTATGGGACTATTAAAAAAAAAAGAATCGAAATCGTAGACCCCCTGGGTTGCTAATTACAACCTACTCATAGAGGTCGCTATTGAAGAACGGGAGAATATTCCGTGAGCTTTTGTTAAACATTTGATATCAAGCATGCCTCGACGCATGAATGCAGTGATAAGAAGTAGAGGAGGGCCTACAGGGTATTGGTGTTGACCCAGATGCATTTATTCTGTTTTGCTGAATTTTTTTCTTTTTTTTTTTAATTTGGAGTTATGCTATCTTATTTATGCATTTTCAGCAAAAGTACATTTTCAATGAAATATTAAGGCAAATTAAGATCATGTTCAACTAATTTGTAGGTGTGCATTATCATTTCAATGTAACTTAGTTTTATTTTGTGTTTTTATGGAATATATTTAGATTAATTAAAGTGGTGCGTTAATTTTGTCCAGGAGTTTATGTTATAAGTATAAACGAAACACCTTAATTTTTATTTCCTTTTTTAACTAAAAAATCCTTTCAGGCAAAATACTTGAACAAAAATTATAAATATTCTGATATACAGAAAATTAAAAAAGGTTAAATTAATGAGTGAAATATTAAGAGTACATATTACTCAAGAGTACATATTACTTATATTACTACATATTACGAATAAATATGATTAGAACGTATTTGTAATTTGAATATTTATTTAATTTATAGTATTTTAAAGTAGTACGCCACTGTGATACCGGAAACGGCATCCTGCCATATGCACACTCCATCCCGGTCGCATGCTAAAACTAAATACATATTGGGTTTTTTATTCAAGGGGCACGCCACATTACTCGAATATTTAGGTCCTCAAAACAAAAGATGTTAATTCTCTATACCTTAGCAAATTTAACTTAATTTTACAAAAGTGTAGAGCTCACTAGTCAAAAAGGTAATCTCATTAAACTTTAAACTTTATAGAAGGTCGTTTTGAAAATAGTCCCAAACTTGTAAATTTTATTTAGCATTTTGCTCGCGTAATCTAATTTGCCTCCCCGTGTAAACTTCGAAAGTTTAAATATCGGGAGCAAGTATGGTGTCCGTACAATAAAATTGGGAGGAGCCAACAGCACATATGCAGCTTCAGTCAGAACATTCCCGGGATTTGGGATATCGAACATTACATTAAAATCGTTTTAACGAATAAAAATTTTGGGATTTTCGTAAACTACTAATTTACTGCGCTAACCCTAAATCGATTTCAGTGCAGTTTGCAAACTGATATCGACGCAGAGAAGATTCCAATTAGCCGATCAGAGTTGAACACGAAATCAGCGGTATGAAATTATAAATTTAAATTGAGAACAAACTCGTAGCATTGATATGTGAATACCAGGGACTCTTTAAAGTAAGGGGACCCAGCTTTATACTATCCATAGTGAGGCCTATTCTTTCCTCATTCTAATGATATCAGTGATGCCATGTATGCCATTTTATTGGAGAATCTATGAATATAACAGGTACTTTGATTGTTAGTAAAAATTAATAATGGTTTCCATGATTTCTAAAAATTAGACTTGACAATTTTGTGTCTACAAGTGCAGAATATGGCAACTGTCAAATGAAACAAATTTATTTTATAGTTGAAATTGATTCCCAGCAATTATTTCCACGAATTTAAGTAATAAGTATGGTAAGTCGGTTGTGCCGATTTTTCTTATTTAAGAATTTGTCGCTATTGCACCTTGTTACCAGGTTCCTCATTCCATTCTTTGTAATATGTATACTTGAACTTTCTTCCCTTGTTGAATGTATCTACCCAAAGAACTTTCACAGATTTCGGGATGGACTAATAAGATTAGGTCTAGTAGTTCTAATCATGGTAGTTTTTCTCGGTGTTCATTATAAAATGTTTGTAATTTTATTTCTCTCCCAAGGTACCTCACAAACTTAAAATAAAATTGTAGTCGTAGATAAAAACTCTTTAAAAAAAGACCTGACTGAAGTTACCTGCTTAATAATTTAAAATTTACGAAATACGGTTTTTGTTTTGAACTACCTACTTATACGTAATGGTCGTAATGCCCACGTAATGGCAATTGTATGATTACCAAAGGTGATACAGGAAAAATCTGGTTACAATAATTATTGGGACTACTACAGGCGGCCGCATTACCTTTAAATTACACATCTGAGTATCTGGAATTTAGAAAACTTAAAAACTGTGAATTATTATGATGGGAAATATTTTCCCTTCTTATAGAATATTTGGCACTGGCATGTCACATAAAATCTGATGGCAATTGGACACTGACATAATATAACATAACCTTGTACCAGTCCCCTTGTGATCTCCTTGGAGTCGACAGAAAACAAACTTGCCCTCAAAGCTTCACTTTTCCTATGTGATAGACTGTGACATGCTGAGTCCCCTTATTTTAAAGGTGAATACTAATGTTATTCATTCTTTCAAAATCATTAAAATACGAGAAATAGGCAAATACTTAATGAATGACTCTTTTATCAGCTATACCAAGCTTCGAATTTAATGAAACCCCACACCTGACACCATAGTATGCTATCGATCCAGGCCCCTCAATTTATTTTTAGTTGTCGTCAAGTAGTTTGTTTTGATTTATATCTAAAGGAACCCCTAGTTCGCCGTATTGTTGCTGCTGCTATTTTTGTCTACAACCGACAAGAAAGGGTATGTTTTTCGGTCGATTTTTATAGTAAACATTTTTTGTCAGATTGAATCGTGTTATTGGATTTGTCTTGTTGTCAGTATGAGTTAACAAATTTCAAGTACACGATGGTAGAAAAGAAAATGTTTGAACCGTGTACGAAAAGTTGTTCACCACAGTTTGCGAGTTCGATAATAAAACACCCACAAAAATTTCTAACCCCTGTGACAATGTAAAAAACACCCCCGCAAAAATACCGAGCGAGGCCAGACCAGAAACTACATTTAACAAAAAAAGGAGAGCAATAAATAACGAATGTCGTTTTTGATGTGATGTAGGTAGTGTTATATGGGGTCTTCGTGCGACACGGCGGGTGCGGGCATAAATCCAGAAGTTTTGGCATGGAAAAATGGAGGTTGCAATCTCGGGGTGTTACGGTTAGTTGAGCCAGAGCTAATTTACCGAATAATTTGGGAAAAATTGTGAGACTGTGGCATCATCGTTAATTTTTCATATAATATTTTGTCTTCAGAAGTAAGACACCGAAGCAATACAATATTTTAGATAAGACGAGAGGAAAACATCCACATCCGTACATCCACTCATTTCAATGAGTGCATTTTACTTGAAACCCGTTAACTTCACCTCCAAAAAAAAAATGCGCGATTAAAATTGTTTACAGAAAATTTAATCTTTATTCACAAGAGAGCCCAAATTTAGTCATATCTAATATTTCCAAACTGATATAATATTTGGATTCATGGAAATAATTTTCATGTTAAACTTTTTTGTGTAGCTGTAGAAGTAAAAAAGTTACAGCGGATTAAATTTTTTAGATTGTTGGTCTTAGTTTTCGTAGGGGGTCATGGACCGGATCGCACCCGCTACCGATTTTTTTCTGTGAAAAAAATATATAGTTAGATATTTTGAGTGGGCGACTTATATAAGTCACCTTGTATATTTTCTGCATGGCAAGAGTGCTGATTTCTGAATCCGCTAGGTTCTAAGTTAATTAGCTCATTAAGGACGCTCTAATTCTACGTTGTTTCCAAACTTCAAGAATTATACGCTGTTGAGCTCGTATTTGGCCCGAAACACATTAAACCGGGGTCTACTACTACACTCTGTTCACATGAAACGAATTTAGTTTGGGGAATACAACGGCTGC
Organism: Pseudeuparius sepicola; assembly: GCA_963920635.1. Lineage (NCBI taxonomy): Eukaryota > Metazoa > Arthropoda > Insecta > Coleoptera > Anthribidae > Pseudeuparius > Pseudeuparius sepicola. The sequence goes on from OY987306.1 coordinate 22,325,847, forward strand.
ATTAAATTCGGTTTTATCGCAATAAATACAGAGAGATGATGCATCTCTATTTTTTTTTTTTGAAAAATACAGTTTAATTCTATAGCAGTCTTATTTTCGGTTGAAGAAAAAAGGACTGCTATAGCAACTTTCTAATTCCGAATCAGTTAGAACGCTTTCTTGTTCTTTGTTCAAAATTGTACAAGGGTACTTTTTACTTACAATTCACGAGAAAAACATGTTTTCCTCGTGGTAGGCCAGGGCCTATACCTTTGCACTACATTTCAATTAAATACCATTTTTTCTGTTAGATATAAAGTGTGTAGGGTAAGGAATTACCATTACCAATAATAGTTATTTATGTACCAAGGCACTGAAGCTCAACTTTTTATGACTCATGTGGAATTTAGTTGCCGAGGCCTCTGGCCGAGGCAAATAAACCACATGAGTCATTAAAAGAACTTCAGTGCCGAGGTACATATTATTTTTTTTTGAAATCGGAAAAAAAAAGTTTCATTAGGCAAGAAAATAATAATAAGGGATCACCCGTTCATGAACCGACTGCGCGCGGCGTTGCTTGACTTTGACGATCGCTCTACCTAGGTCAGGTATAATGACGTACGGCCCAAACTGCTGCTGGTTGTGCAGCCTTCATAATAAATTTATTGATATTCAAACCTACTAAAATATGTATACTGGTAGATTGCGCTGCTATAGGTAACAATTTCGCAATGTGTACGAATAGTTAAATGGCCCTTTATTGGCCGGGTTTTGAATATTTGGTCACATTTGACGGGCGACGGCTCCGCGTCTGACGTTTGATGTTTACATCTCGCCAAGGCCTACTTATTGAAAAAATCGTACAATAATGGATTACTTCAGTGCCGATTTCTGAGCTTTTAATGACGATTTTGGGACACTTTACTGCCGATTTCAAGAAAAAAAGTTTATCCAAATTCGTCAACAAATAAAGATTTTACAAATTTGGTAAGTCCTTAACGTGGTCTCATTGTACGTAGACTCAAAGGCACGAAAAACATAAAAAATTTAATACTGCGAGAGTTGTGCTCGAGTTTTAGAGAGTTGTCACATGTTCTACATTATACAGGGTGTTAATAATATTTGACACAAAAATTCAAATGAAACATTCATTTTTCAAAGTACTACTGGAAATCATACTAAGGGATATTTCCCACTAATCAAATGGTATGGGATTATTTTTACATTATTCTATACTTGATAGAAATGGACTTGCCGTGATAGATATAAAACCCAATTTTTCCCATTTTCGTAACTGAAATGGAAAAAATAAGTTGATAATAATAATTTTAGACGAGGTGTTTTTTTTATTACCATACGCCCAATGTTAGTACCTACACCCATGGCCAACTTGTCGAAGGAGAAAACTTTTATATTGAATATAAATTCAGAAAATTATACAGGGTCTTCGGCTCCCTTGAGGACCCCTTGTTTTTTTTTATTCTATCTGAGCTCTCGGTTGTAGAAACCGTCTCAGTTCCATCAATTTTTAACATAAAAGTTTTCTTCCACCTATTACAATAAACTTGCTACGGATACTAATAGTTTTGTCCAATTTTAGTTTTTTTATATTGCCCATGGATGCCGATGTAGAAATGCGCGCTAAAAAATCATCCTGTATATTGCCCTCTCCGTTCTGTCTACTTCAAAATGGACTATGAAATCTCTGTGACTGTATTTTGATTTGTGCACCTGTAAATATACGAGCCCTGTCTCAGTGAAGTTCGCCAAACCATTCAAAATATCAAATTTATGAATTTATAAAATGTAGAAGCAGACGATTTTGAAAATGTGCTATTTTTTGTTTCTTTATAGGTTTTAGAGAACGTTTAAAAACATTTTTAGATATATTTAGCCTTAAGTTGGTTGTTTTGTATAATAATTTGATTGTGTCAAAATACATGACGAAAACAGCTTAAGTTAGTAGTTCTAGAAGTTTAGTAGGCGGCTCTGAAATAAATCACAATATTTGACGTTTCAATAAGTTTAAACAAGGCGTTAGTGACATTTCACAACATATTTGTGCATTCATTGTTGTTGACAAATAAAAATGTCTCGTGGTAAGGCTGTTTCTGAAGAAATAAGGAATGTTATAAATCACTTGCAATCAAAAGGCAAATCTGCTGCGCAAGTCGCAGACATTGTTATAGTTTATCACATCACGATATACAGTGCGAAATATTATTAAACTTTACAAAACTACTGAATCCGTTGCTCAGAAGCAGAGAAATGGAAGTAGGCCACATTATTCTGATACAAATTTAAGGGATTATCGTGCAGAATTGTCGGGCTAATTATGGATAATTGAGAGTTTTATGGAATCAGACAACAGATAAATGTTTTTCAAGGGCAACTTGCCACAGGGCTGCCCGAAAACTAGGGTTTAATACTTACAAAGTAAGCCCAAACTGTTTCGGATTTTTTCCCGTTTTCAATTTTACGATCTGTAGGCACAGAAAAAGCCTTTACTAACAAAGAGGCAGAAGAAAAATAGACTTCTGTGGGCAAAAGAGCACAGAGCTTGGTCTCAGCATCAATGGAACTCAATTATATGTGTGATGGGGCTAGATTTGAAGTTTGTGTTGGTGATAGTTGAAGCAGAGTCATTAGAACTAAAGGAGAACTATATCACACGGACTGCCTTAAGAAGAAAGTTAAGTTTCCGTCCTCCATGATGATTTGGAGATCCATATCAGCTAGAGGTATCGGAAAATTACACTTTGTAGATGGCATCATGAACGATGATAAATACATTAACGTCCTTCAAAATAATTTGAAACTAAAAATTGAACAACTGCGTTTACAAAATATTGAATGTATCTTCCAACAAGATGGCGCCTCGTGTCATACGGCTAAAAAAGTGAAAGATTGGATGTTAGAAAACAATATTTCGCTTTTAAAATGGACGGCTAGCAGTCCACATCTTTCGCCGATTGAAACATTATGGCATATAATGAAGAAGTTGCGATCACAACCTACTAGAACCGTTCCAGAGTGGCGTGCTCGTCTTTAAGAAATTTGGAATTGTTTCACTCTAGATGATTGCCAAACATTAGTTAACACTATGTTGAGCCGTATCGAGGCAGTAATAAGTCGAAAAGGCGATGTAACGCAGTGGTTATTTTCTATTTAATTTTTGTGGGTTTTCTGTTTATTAACAATATTAGGAATTTCTTTAAAAACATATTTGTTAGTTAAAGTATAGTTTAATTATATTCCAAAAGTGAATAAACGTTTCCTGTATAATAGAAAAATGTGTTGATTTTAATAAATTTTCTGTTAACACGATAAATTTCTTCGATCCCAGTTCAAAAAACATATTTTTACTAGTTGGTGCCAACTTCACTGAGACAGGGCTCGTAAATCAAGAGAGATGTTATTTTGGACTTAGGAATATCCCATAGCGCTTTGTCCAAATATTAATGGGGCCCTGTATAGCGACTTAACGCAAGTATATCGAATGTGGAAACTCTAACCTACAATGACAAAAAAAAGAATAAACAAATAAGGATGGATTTAAATATAAGGGGGATGTTTTTTGTGGCATACCATGTAAAAGATAATCCGAGGGTCAATGATAATCAGTTGTAAAAGATTTCAGTGCGCCTACGGCCGCAGTAGGAGTCCCGAATTCGAATCCCGGTTGGGTGCATTTTTTTCTCAATTATTGATTGATTATCCTTTACCTGGTATGCCACAGAAACATCCTTCTTGATTACTAAATTATCTTTATTAAATGGATTCTATTCAAAATCAGCTTTTATCAGATTTGTATAAAATTCACATTTATTACGTAAACGCCGGAAATGTAGGCCATGTTTTTCGTCCAAGGCAGATTCGGTCCCCACCTTATTTACGTTATCGTAACTGCCGCTCTACCCTACTTTCTCGAATTTGCCGAAAGAAACCCTTCGCCGCCGAGGGACAACCGCACCACAAACAAATATCCCTCACCGCCCACCCCGGAGATATCATAAGCGGGCTAAAAATAACTTCTGTATGTTCCGGGCTTGCGCCAAAACCCAGCGGAATTATATTGTTGCCCCTCGATGCGGCGATGGTAATATAATAGCATAAGCATAAGCATAAAGATATTTATTTGTTTGCTAACAATACATTTTAGGGGGTTCTATGGTCTTGACTCACATTTCATTACTGTTTTTGTACAATATTTGAGGTCTTGACGCTGTGCGCCGGGCCCGATGGACTGGCCCTCGGCCACCCCCTGTAAGCTGTCTGTCCGGTGCCGCGGTCCCGCCGACAGGCTCACCCACGGGGTGATTGGCTCGTAATATATAATAGAGGCCGTGGATTGCGAATAGTGAGCTTTAATAACAAATATTAATGGAGGTTTTAATAATCTAAAGCACACAAACTTTACCGGGAAGGCTGAAAACTACACCATAATTCTTTGTTATTTTAGTTTCTTGGCAAAATATTTATTGTGTTGTAAATTAATTAAATTTCAATGATTTTAACCCATGATTATATTTACGGGGTGTTTAAACGCAGTGTTACTGTCATTTTTTATAAATATATTAAATGCAAATTTTATTAGAAAAAGATTTATTTAAAAATTCAGTCATTTCGATTTGTTTTTTGAATATTTGTTAGTTTCTTATTCAAAAAGTACTAGACTGATTGCTTTCGAATTAGCTGCATGGTGTCCAACTAAAGGTGATACACTCGATTAATTCTATATAAATAAATTCAGTCTAATGCATTTTTTCCAAGGAACCCATTGTCGTTAAAAAAGCAAACAAGCGTCAAATAAAAAAAGTTATAATCAAAAAACCATACAACGGCAGACAGTGTAATTTTTTTTATTAAAGGATGATAATTTAACAAAAGTTAATTTTTAATCTCGCTCCGGTTTAGCCAAAAATTATTTTTGTTTTAATTATTTGGATTTCATTGAACCTACTTTTATCGAATAGAGAGCAAAATTAGCTTTTCAAATGTATAAGACACGTTGTGGTGATCTCTTACTGTTTTCAAGATATTGATATATTTATGTTTTTTTTTTCACCGAAGTCGGGTTATCCTAGCAACCATTGCTTTTTCACGTTGCTTTCTCTGTTATTCATATTAATTTACCCATCAAAATCGCAGTATAGGTATATGCCAAAAGTGCCAACGAAATAAATAGGTATCTACACTATATTCAATCAAAATGCAAGTTGGGAGTAAACATTTACACGATGGAAACACGTGAACAATTTTGTGGACTAATACGGGGCAGGGCCGCATTAAGGACGATCTCTATGAATTTTATAATATAAAATATTAAAATAATATGCCCCAATATTAAGAACTTTAAAAACAAACTTTTATGACACACCTAGTCATTCACTTACCTTTAAATTTCTACTATTAACACAAATCGTAGCTCCAACAATTAATAAACAGCGAAAGAATTATATCGGAAAAAAATAAAAGTCCACTTGCAACTCAATACACCTCTGTAATAAATAACGACTCGCTGAACTGAAAACTTTATTGCCAACTAGCCAATAGCAAGCCGATCACGTGCTAGCCATGCAACAACTTTTGTTTATCTTTCACTTGCGTTTAGTTTGAATAGAGTTTAGTTTTAAATTCTGGTGATATATTTATCAATAGTTGGTGGTTTATCTTTTGTATTCCGATACTTTTGACATCTTCGGAAACCTACTGCGATTTTGATGAGTAAATACATAGATTAAAGGAGCCGTAGACAGTCAGAAGCATTGTTGAAACCGTTCGCAAAAATTCCCGCTACACCAACTTTCACATTTTAATTTTGGAGGGAGACCAAATTAAAACAGATAAATAAAATTGTAATGTCTTAGAATTCATAGGAGGCATTATAGTTTTTATATAACATTTTTTGCAAAATATTTGGTGAAGGGTGCAGAAATTACAACAATGATTCTGACAGTCCATGTGTTGCTTGATCTATTGTAAATGTGAATAACAGAGAGAGCAGGGTCAAAAAGCAATGGTTGCTGGGGTAACCCGACCGCGTATCCGCGTATTCCCACCCTATAGATAACTATAATATAAAAGGGTCACTTGGCTGCGGCAGCACTTTGATCTCGACCACTCAAAGGCTTGCCGTACAGGAAGCGCTCCTCCGTCCCCGTCGCCTTCACCGTTTGTCTCCTGCCGACTGGCCGCCGTGCATCTATAGATGAACTGCGTCTTGCATTTATTTCAGCACGGACGAGAGGTAAGGAGTGACGGCGATCGTACTGCCCTGGCCGTATTCGCCAAGTGAACCTTCTATGGTTATTCATATTCGGTGCCTAGAGAAAAAGTACAAATACCTACATACATATAGGTATTAACATCTCGAAGACGGTAAGAGATAAGCACAAAGTGTTTTGTATATTTAATTTAAACCAATTGGAACGGCAATAAATTCACTCAAGGAAATAGGCCAATTTAATTAAGATGTTTTCCCTATATTTCCGAATATTTTCTAAATAACATAATTTTTATATGTGTAAATTGCAAGAGAAGTGATAAAACTTTTCGTCGATGAAACTAATGAACCTCTACAATATCCTAAATCGTTTCCTCTTTATTAGCAATATGAGAACGCTGCCTAATAAATAGTTACGTTTGCAACTCATTTTTATACCTTTATTTTGTAAGATAAACCTAAAAAAATCCGAAACTGACAATAAAGGAAGGCAAGCCACAATAGCATCGTTCGTAGAATCCTCTCAGCCGCTCTTATGTAGGTGACGGTTCCCCTTAGGAACCATACTTCTGCTTTTCAAAATTCTCCAAAGCAATTTCCATGAAAAGGCGCATAGATTTGCTTTCTTTTTTGCCCGTTTTTCGTGGTGGATCGATTTGAGAGGTGGGAAAAGCGAAAAGTTGAAATAGGCGACCTCCATCGGATTCCTTCCGTTTTGAGTATCTACCCTTTTCATTGAAGAGGAGAGAGTAAAGCTATATGTAACCCGAAAAAGCTTGTATGGTAAAAACTAGACACGCAAAAAACGTCCCAAGTTTTCCTTCCATTTTTAATACATAAAGTGTAAAGCTTTTTCTGAAACTAAGAAAATCATTAGGATCACTGTCAAAGTGAAAAAAAAACGACTTTGCCCGGGGTTTCTGTAAGGTGATGTTTAGAGAATTCCGGCGAGTGTAAATTGTAGCGGTGGTCAGTCCTTTTTCCAATTGCTGATGTAAATAGATATCCCAACCTGTTGAACGTTATCTATCTTTGAAGTTATAACATAATCTTGATTGGAAAGTTCCACAGGGAAATATGATAAATCTGAGTTTCTTCCGAGTGAATCCAGATTTTTCAAATTTCAATTATAATTTTTGGTTAAGGAGAAAAAACACTTGGTACACTTTTTGAGATTTTTACGACATTAAACTTGAAATGAGCTCACGACATTAGACATGAAATACGCCGGGGCCCACCGAAACTTATCCATGGGCCCCGAATACGCCCAACATATTTTAATGGTTTATGGTCAAACAGAAAATATTAATGTTTTGTAGAAAATAAAATTAATTTTCTAGTGTTACTGTTATCTTTTAATTCGCAAAGTCAAAACAATCCTTTTAACTGCGCAAATCACATTAAGTGGAGAATTGGACTAGATAATTGGAACATCTTACTAACAGCTCAAAATATACTACACCACATTCAATTCCAACTATCATGCATGCAAGGAAACTCATGCCAACATAGATTAATTCCAATTAAGCCAAGTGAATAAATAATCGAATATCTTTCTTGCTGCATAATTTTATACGATTCGTAAGCTCTCTGATATTGATTGATATACGTGCGCAGCTCGGCGCTCGGTTTAACCAAATTAAAAATTAAAATCGTACGTAAATTTTGAAAAGTTCGCAGGCAAATTGAACACGGGGAATGGATGGTTGGAAAGGGCCGTTTGCATTATAGTTTAATGGCGGTGCTGTTATGATTCCAGTTAGTTCAGCCGTTATTTTAAAAGACGTTATTGAGTTAATTTATTACTAAGGTACGAAAATGCAGAGAATTAATTAAGGTTGAATAATTAGGTTAGGTAAGAGATATGAAATGGCTGGCAGGAATTGAAGGAGTATGCCAACATTATGAACGATATTTATCCGAGTTAAATTTATTACAGCGAGGAAAATTCTGTTGGTACAAAAGATAGGAAGGTTGTGCAAAGAAAAAAACATGAAATAATTGTAAAGAAATAATTATGTGATATAAAAATGTCTCTAACAAATTTGCTTGAAAACAAACTGGTTTTGATTAGAAAGAAACACGAAATATACGAAAGAAAAATCAATAATCAATATTTTCCCAGTGTCAAAAATAAGAGTGGCCTAATAGGTTACAATCGATACACAGTTGATAAAAAATCTGCCGGTCTGACTTCCATTTTCTTCATTTATTTCTAAACACGACGTTTCGATCAGTATAAATCTCTGATGGTTTTCGAGTGAAAATGAGAAATACAAGAAATAGATTGAAGTCTATATTCAGAGTATTTGCAAAATGATTAAACACTAATCCGTGTTGGCGTCAGTGGATTGCAGCATTCCCCTCCTGCTTGACCAGAGGCACAGAATAAATAGCTTCGCAACAGAAGCGTCCATAAAGACATGTGTCAAAAGGATGCTCGCTTTGATGCGAAATATCTTCTAAATGGATAAACATTGTGCATTTTATTTGATTTTACATTAATCCACATTGCAAAGAGATTGTATTAGGACCAAATTTATGTATAAGTTATTGGTTATTTTTCTGTAAATTGAAATGGAGGCTCGCTTATTTTTGACATGTCTTTATGGACGCTTCTGTTGTGAAGCTATTTATTCTGCGCCAGAGGGCGCCAAAGGTTGAGAATGTACAGCAATGCTTGTATGTTTTCTATGGACTGCTTCTTTAAATTTCGTTCGGTACCAGTGGAACTCCTTTTCGATGATTTTCGCATCTGACCAATTCATTCGGGATTGGTTGGTCCACACGTGTCTCTCCTTTTTGGGTGTGCTTCTTATGTTCCGTCAGTCTTCTAGAGGCCTCTTGATTTCTCCTATGTAAAAAGGGACCTTTTCCGAAATCGGAAACATCAAAAGGGACCTCCAAAACAAGATCACCAAATCAATTCAGTGACAAGGAGTGTATGTATGAGGTCCCGTGCGAGTATGGACAGGTCTACATAGGAAAAACCAAGAGGCCTCTAGAAGTAAGACTGACGGAGAGACCTTACGATTAGCCCAGGCAACGAAGGAAAAATAGGGGAAAAAAATCGTGTAGAAGCCAATTTTGGCACAGATGTAGGGGAAGATTCCCCAAACAACATACTAAAAGTCCTGGGGGTGGGGGCGAGCTATGGTGGGGGAAGGGCCCTAAAGGTCACTTTTAAAGTTTCTCGTGAATAACTCGAAAACTACAGCCTCCAGTAAAAAAATACTGCAGCACTGAATTATTTTACATAAAATTCCCTACAAAAAAGATTCTATATACAGGGTGAGTCACATCTAAAGGCAGAGCCGAAAACACAAGGTAGAATTCGCTAAAATAAGCACATATGCTTAATAAACATTAGCTCAAAAACGCTTGGTTCTCCATATACAGAGTGTTGAAACTTTTCCAAATATTTTTTAATTTTTTTCTAGCCCGTTTAGGAATTATTTTATACATATTATGGGTTGTCATTTTGTGCAATAATTTGGCCCTGTTCAGATGAGCAGCGGCGTAGATACAAATAATTTTATTTAAAATGCCAGCATAATCACCTTGCCACTAGTTTAAAAAACCCGAAATTACGAAGAAACTGTACCAGAAATAAAAAAATACCAAGAGGCACTTTTTGTTCCAAATTAAATGGGCTATCCAAAAAAATTTTTGGTTTTGCACAGGGCCGTACTACTTTTTTTCTACAATTATTTACAGTAACTATTTGTACCTACGCCGCTGGTGATCAGAACGGGGTCAAATTATTCCACAAAATTGCAACCGTCCAGTGTATAATGTGTATCAAATTTGGTTGGAATTCCTAAATGGGATCGAAAGAAATTAAAAAATATGTTATTTTTGGAAAATTTTCAACACTCTGTATATGGAGAACCAAGCTTTTTTGGGCTAATGTTTATTAAGCATATGTGCTTATTTTAGCGAGTTCTACCTTGTGTTTTCGGCTCTGACTTTAGATGTGACTCACCCTGTATTTTTTCGCGTGAGTGATGCGGTTTTTTGAACTCTTTCTCATCGTGGTACGTTAATGTAATCGAAATTATCATGTGCTGAACGCAAATTTGGGACTTGACGTGATGTAGCAGAAGGTTGCTCTGAAAGAGTTTCTCTCAAAAACCTGTTTACTGACCAACCAACACGGAATTAATTGGTCAGATGCGAAAATCATCGAAAAGGAGCCCCACTGGTACCGAAGGAAACTTAAAGAAGCAGTCCACATATAAAACAAACAAGCATTCAGCCAAGCTAGTGTTGCCATTCCCAACGTTTGGCGCCCTCTGATCAAGCAGTGGGGGGGGGGGGGGGCCGCGGCAATCCACTGGCGCCAACACGGATTAATGTTTAATAATTGTGCAAATACTCTATATCTAAACCGCAATCTCTTTCTTGTACTTCTCATTTTCACTCGACAACGATCAGATATTTATACTGATCGAAACGTGGTGTTTAGAAATAAATCAATCAGAGACTGGAAGTCCGACCACAGATTTTTACTGAACAATCTACTTTGTCTACAAACTTCAAACAACCGATGATAGACAGGTATTTGGCGCAGCATTAAAGCATCCGTCTACTAAAATGTAGGCCCGGGGTTTAAATCCCACGCAAAGCGTAACTTTTTTTTATTATTATTATGGCTACATTCTACTTGTCAAAAGTTCCGATCAAGACGTCCCGTCACGTGATATGTGTGTATGGCCTCTTGCTTACGAAGGCTTCGGTTGACTATTAAAGTAAAACTCGATGACTTTTCGACTCTGCCGAATTGCGGCAAAACAAAACGACCTTAAACTATTCGTGTCGAGCAATCATAGTGCTTGCTCCCTATGGAAATCATTCGTCGGCAAGTTGAAATTTCAAATAGATCGGAAATTAGTTCCGTCGCTATGGGAGCCAGACAAGCGCGACGCCGTTTTTCCGGGGAAAGTGACGCGGATCCGGGGGGCAATTAATTCTGGTGCGGAATTCCGGGGCCGAATCGGCCTCCGCTCCGGGATCAATCAATCATGGGGGAATTTCATTAACAACCTTTGGACATAGCTCGGTTACATTTATTATTTGTGCGTGGCGACGTAAGACACGCATTTATGGACGATCTAACGTGACAGAAAATCGTTTAGCGTTTTTATTTATTCGTAGAAAATGTCGTAAAACCATAAAAACTCTAGAACCTCTTCGATTTTTATAAATTGGACAAAGTATCGCGTAAAATTGCGACTCCCAAGAGTTTTTATTTCAATTTGTTATGTCAATGAAAGTCTTAAAAAAGTTATATACCTTTCAGAATGTCCCGCACGCACTATTTTTCATTTTGTTTACTTAGAAGACGCGAGGCACCGAGATAAGTTTTGTAAGGACACGACTAGGCGTGCCCTGCACTTGACTGGCTAGGACTGGGGCTCGAGAACCGAGAGCCCTCTCGTATGCTACAATCGCATATAGCGGAAGCAGCCAACACTGCCCGATCGCGACCCTTTCGTCGCAGAATCGCGGCTCATATACTTATTCGTAGCGCCAAGGGATGATTTTACGTTATTATAAGGTATCCATTGCAGGCGTTTAAATAGTACGTAGTACATTCTGTGCTGCGGGCGTTGCGGAAATTCAATTACGAAGGAACAAGGAAGTAAAATATAGAACATAGCAGTCGCTATATTATTATTATTAACTACACATTATTTTTCCCATTTTCTACTGGGGGGCTCTTAGCCCCCAGAGCTCCTATGGACGAGCTGCCACTGGCTATAGGTATAGAACATTAAAATATCTCCACTTATTATTGTGACTTCTGGGTGTATTTAAATACCACCACACAGCTGTTTAACTGGAATGAGCCACACAGAAGCCAGGCCATTAAATGCCACTTCGGGGTTATATTTGAACGAATAGGGAAATTAAGGACACCGCCAGCAGTGAAGAGAGCCTGTCTGAACTTCGGGATAGCCGATGTAATGGTCCCATTTCGTTCATCCATTATTGAGGCCGTTATTTTGCAGTTGAGTAGGTCGGGTTTTTATTACGGACGTTCTGAGAATTAAGGTGGGATAATTGCTTTTGCCGAGGGTGATGAAAGGTTAAAATCCGGTAAGAATTCAATGGAAAAGTGCCTGTCCCAGATACATATTAGATTAATAATGTTCACTTTTTTTTACTTAAATGCTTAAATATTCAATACGGTAAAATAAGAAAATGACAAAAATGACACCCGTCTACTATGTTTTTATGTAATGGTGACGTGAGTGACAATAACTGTTATTTAAATACGGAACAAAAAGTAATTAATTTTCAGACAAAGTACCTATTAACTTAATGAAAAAAAAAATATCAAGAGTAAAAGAGTGAATACCTAAAGTAATTGGGCTACAGAATTATTATTTAAATAAAATAAGTTACAAAAAAGTTCCATAAAAAAGGGAATAGATGTTGGGGGTTTCCACCATTAGGATTCATTGGGATTCCAACTTGCTGGTAACATATCCCAAAAGTTTCTAAATTCAAACATTTTGAGCTAAAATAATCGAAACCAAACTTTTTGTTTCTCCTAATGCAGGCTTAAATCGAAAAAAATTACATGAAAGACCCCCTTAAAACAACTGATAGAACACGTCTTCCAAATATTTGCAAATCATTACGGAACTCCCTGTAGGTATACTGTACCAAATTTGAACCACTTTATAATCTTTTATCTGGAGCTGCTTTAAGGAATATTCTCGAGAACCTGTAAATCCAGTAATCAATTTTACGTCAAATTACTTTTCGAATTTAATGAATCCAAATCCACCTTAATGAAATCCACAACGCCGGCAATAAATTGTCATAGAAATAAGACTGTTAGGTTAAATCCCCGACTTCAAGCCGACTTAGATTCATCCCGGGCTGGCTTCCTTCCCCATTCTCAATCGTTCAAAATCTCATTAACGTTGCGCAATTCTCAATTTGCGGTTTCAGTCATACTAAACTCGCTTCTAAGCTTCGGAAATAATAATTTTAGAGAGGGATGTTTTTATGTAATATCAGGTAAAGGATAATCAGTTGAAAAAATGCACTCCGGCCGGGATTCGAACCCGGGACTTTTACTTGGCACCGTAAGCGCTTTGAACCAACTAAGTTGCCGGAGCATAATATGGGTACTAGAAAGGGTTAGAGGGAGGAGGGCAATCATTCATTATTGTTGGTTGTGTGAACTTCCTATTTGTTCTTCTCCCACAATATTCGACATATTAGCGCCTTAATGTAAGTATCGAACGTGGAAATTCTAACCTACAATACAAGAATATTAAAGGGATGGATTTTTTTGTACCTGTAATTATAAATAAGAGGGATGTTTGTGTGGAATATCATTATTTTCAACTGATTATCCTTTACCTGGTATGCAACAAAATCATCCTTCTTTATTTTTAATTAATTAAATAATAATTGAGTTGCAAGTTCTTGCCTAAGCCCGGAGATGTTGCTGAACTTCATTTATCCGACAAATTCAGGGTATATAATATACACCATAAGCTTTGATAATTTTTTGGCATCCTTTTTTTTACATTGAAAGGATCAGTGGAACAGATTGGATTCTTGCAGAAACTGTAATAGTGGAATTCATCCTTTCCAGTTGCATTCAAATGATACATTTTTAATACAGTAATGCACGATTTCTTACAGTAAAGATAGGATTTATTTGCATACATGAAACTCATTATAGCTGGATATTTTTTATTTTCTTTTGAAATAGGTTAACCTGAGCGTCTGAGTTCCACTAAAAGTAATTGCGACTAGGGAAGAAGTAGTATAACGTATCAGGAAGCCTGATAGTGAATAACGGATTTATTTTAAAGAGGCTTGTGCTATACTTTACACTTCTATTAGTACAGCTGAAATATGATGAACTACCAAATGTTATTCGTCTACGGATTTCTGGGCGAGCGGTAAATAAAATTCCTTCTTTTTGTAGTATCCCAGAAGTGGAATATGTTGGTTTATTTAAAATGTCGTTTATAAGCAGCCTGTGAAATAGGGCGATGTTGTGGAGAATTCAACGCCTGCCAATATGAACGAATAAAATGACAATTTTTGAAATATTATGGTGTATTAGGATATGATGTATTCATATCTTAATAGATTTAAATTCCTTGCCTTGACTGTCACCAAATCCAAAGATAACTCAATTTAGAAAGAGACAAATATTTCTAAAATTTGTGAAGTCGGTGTTATATTTTGTTATTTTTTTTTTAAATTTTAGTGGAGTGTGCATACGGGCAAATTTTTGAAGTCGGTTTTAATTTTGTTAGCAATATTGTTGTCCCGAATATGACGTAGTCGACATTTTTTTTATATGACAACCCATCGAATTTTAGTATTTACAAAGACAATATGGGTACAGGGTTCATCACCTAGAAAAAATGTAAAATAGAAAAGTTGATGGTTTCTACAGAGCTATTTGAATGCATTTTCAGAAAAACAATTGAACATCGAGTAGTACGATATTTAGATGTTATATATTTAGTCCGGCTGTTTGGAAGATATTCGATCTTAAAACTTTAAATTTTGCAGTTTTGATGCCCATTGTTTCGAAAATGAAACCTTTCCTGGAATACTTAATATAGAAGAAAATATATCACAAAGGACGATGAACATTCGCCCTTAAAATATTACTGCATTTTCTCCTATTCCAAATTTGATATAAAACCTGTTGAATATAAATATCAAGTATTAAAAAATATAGTTAAAAAGCCCTTTTTTTGAACATTTTAAAATGAAGAAGCAAATAATGATATTCTTGGTATTCCATTAAAAAAAAACACAAATAAATGTAGTTTGCAACCCTTATGTGGGGCGCCCTATATAAATTTTCACATAAAATTGCATATTCCTATCTACAACTTTTTTAATTAAGATTTTTTCCAATAAATAAAAAATAATTATTTCAAACAAGTAATTCGAAACTTGTCGATTTTGAACTGACCCGTAGAGAAAAGTCGTTGTTATACAGTGTCTGCCAGAAAGTTGGATACAAATGGGAATTTTCTTTATTTGAAGTTTCTCAAAAAAAATATTCTTGATAAAAGTTGGTGCTTGTGCTTAAACTCAAAATTTACCAGCAAAAATTTTGAAATTTCGATTCGTATACAGGGTAGGTTGAAAATAATGAAAATTCCTCAAGAGTAAAGTACCCTTATTTTTGGAACTACATCAGAGTGGCACTAAGAAAAGTTGTTTGGAATCTCAAGACAATGTCAAATATGACTCAAAAGAAAAAAAATTCACACTTTTTGCATTTTTTATTCATCCCGCTGTATAATTCTCATTTATTAAATAACTCTTAAATTGTTGCTCTATTAAAATATTTTTATGTTCCACAGATTAGATGCTATGTTATGTTTGAAATTGTAGGAGTATTTTACCTGGATACAAAAAAACAACAAACTTTGTAGAACTTTCACTTATTAAGTGTTTTTAAGATGCTAGTTAAATGTAAACAAAAATCATTGGTATCGTACTGTCATGCTCGAAGATGTGCCTCAAAATACATATTGAATAACATTATGTATTGTACAGCGTGTCGAGTAAAAAATGCGCAAGTGTTTTTTTTTTTATTTTGAGTAGGTGGCTGTGAATTCATATTTGACATTGTCTTGAGATTACAAACAACTTTTCTTAGTGCCACTCTGATGTAGTTCCAAAAATAAGGGTACTTTACTCTTGAGGAATTTTCATATTTTTCAACCTACCCTGTATACTAATCGAAATTTCAAAATTTTTGCGGGGGGATTTTGAGTTTAAGCACAAGCACCAACTTTTATCAAGAATATTTTTTTTTGAGAAACTTCAAATAAAGAAAATTCCCATTTGTATCCAACTTTCTGGCAGACACTGTATATACAGAGTCTCCCACTACCCCTAAAGTTATAGGGGTAGTGGGAGACTTAGAGTGGGCACCCTGTACATTGTATTATTGAAATGGAGAGTGTTGTCCGAAACTGAGAAATAATTCATTTTTCCCTCTAGTAAGGAAACCTAAAAAACGATAGTTTGAGTTTAAACTCCGTAAACTATATCTAACCTAGCACTTAAATTTTATGACGGCTCTAAATTTAAATAAATCGGTTGCGAATGCGGACGGCAGCACTTCCAACCTGATAAAATATTTGGGCCGGAATTTGTGATGTATTGAAGCAATATGGTTTTCCAGAAATTTATGGTCGGGACAATATTATTTGTTCTCGTTTTATAAATAGGACATTCCCGGACTCCAAAGAAAAATTGTTGTTTTATAATAAGCGTTCTCCAGAAGGATTATTTTTGTGAAGGTCCAGTAGCATGCAAACTTCTTCATTCGAAAGTGTCGTCCATAATATTTCCCTGATCTGCCAATCACTGAAAATGTGTTAAATTTTAGTAAATATGCAGAAATTTCTTCAACCCACGTATACAGAAATGCACACAAGACTAATTTATAATATATGATAATCAGCGTTTAGTGGATAGACTGGATAAAATATTTTAGTCGGAATTTTAATTGATCCCAGAAATTTATATTGGCTCTCCACTACGGATTTATAAATATTTTCTAGTGCCCTCATGCTAATTTTATTTTGTAGCAATCTCACATCTTCGAAGGAATATTTACATTTACAAACATCCAAAGCGTCATCAACACAGACGTGAATACAATCGAGACTTCAGACACATAAAAGACGATCGTCTGCGTTTAAGCTATATAAACTGAATCGAAATGGCCCTTAAATTTTATATCTACTCTAAAACTTAAAAATCGGTGGATAACTTCAGGCCTATCCCGACGAAATGTAGACGAAAGTTTTAAATATGTTTTTGGCGCATCCAGTTGCCACGTTGTGAGGAAAAGTTACACGGTTACAAAGTTAAATCTGGCCACTTTGTAAAGAAAACTAAAACTTTATTATCGAGAATTAAATATATAACCGTATTTGTTTCCAAACTGAGATACCTAGGTTCATTTCATAGATACATTTACTGGAAATTGGTTAGTTGTAACAAGACCACCCGAAGTTTCAGCCAGTGCGGATAATCTAAAATCGAATTCACCTCGCTTTCGGGAATTTAGTTAATTAAGTTTCAAGTATCTGTGCTAATTACGGTTGCGTGCTTGTTATTTAGCTTCACAATAATTTCGACCGAATCCCAAAGAGCCAAGTCTGCCGTAGTAGCACTGCATTGGTAGATACAGCGACGAAAAAAGATGGTACTGTTGGATGCGGATTTATTTGTGTTTCAGTCAATATTATACTTCCCAAATACCTCCGGAGAAATGGAAGCTTGCAAAACTTTGGGTCCTTAAATTAATTTTCACATACGGAGTTTATTTTGTTGGTTTTATTGACCTTTTGTTTCTAACATTTGGATACCGCAAATTTTATACCTACCAGTTGTTAATGAACTTTTTGGAAAGTCTTACCAGATTTACTATTAATCTCTGCAGATAGTCCCGTAAATTTTATAAATAGTAAACATCCCGTAGGTGCCCGAAGTAAATTACATTTTTTATGAAGTAATAATACCGCAAAATTAGCCAATAAATATCCAGTAAATATTGACCTTATAAAAAACCAATAAAATATGAAAATTTAATAACTACCTCAGTAACTGCTCGTTAAAAGGAGGCAAATAACAAAAGTTCAGTAGACGGTCGATCACAGGGTGATGTATTTTCTGAATTGAATCGCAAAACCAACGATTCTTCGGTGTCAATTATGGGATAGAATAAGGCAATATGCCATCTTCACTAACAACTTAAAGTTTGCAGACTAGTGGAAAAACTTTGAGGTAAACACTTTACTTAGTGCGCCAAGCAGACAAGCTAATTTCACTCCCTTTGTACTTTGTTTTGACTTGGAAATATTGCTTGATGAACTCGCGCGTCACGGCTGGTGCACAGTTGCCAGTTGCACGACATATCATAATTTTTCACATATATCTCAGTAAATGTCGAAATGTTTTGAGAAAAACCTAAAAGATCGATAATTTTTTGTGGTTTTATTGTAGGTAAACATTAATTGTATTTCATTTTTTGCTATGACGATAAAAACGCCATGCTCTAAGTTAATTTATTAGGTACCTTTTTGACTAGCTTTTTGATTTTCCGGTGTCAATCCTTTTCTTCTTTCGTAAATATCAATGACTGGCAAATAATAAAACTGCGAATCCATGATTAGATATTTCCATAAGATTATTGTGCCGGTAGCAATTTTCTCGTGTAGCAGGCCCAATTACACCTAGGCTATCGTACGCCAAGCGACATGGTAGCGCAGCAAAGAGCGAAGGCCTGCCCTTCCCTCTATCTTCGATTCTGTACTGGCGATCGCCACGGCCAGACATCTTTCGTCCGAACAGCTGACGGCAGAAAGTGGGCTGGTTATAGTTACGCAGTAACTGCGCGGTGAGCACAAACAAGCGGCAACATAGCATACCGAAGCGCCGAGTTACTCGAGTACTAAGGTTGATTTGCCCCATGCTTTAGGCTTCGGCAAAAAAATTCGCATTTTCCTTTTTGGTAGGCATGCCTACCCCGATGTGTGGGTAAATTTTTTACATCATGACTGATCACCCTGTATAAGGTATGAGGCAAAACCTAACAAATTTAATTTTTGAAAAAATGCAACGTGTGCCATATTGACTCGCGCCCATATTCACTTTTATTTAAAGTCTGTAGCGAATTGGGATAAACAAAATATGTTAGATATTAATCGAAAGCATGATCTATTTGGGGGAAAAAACCAAACATCATAATATGAAACGAGTATAGTACGACTGAAAATATATTGTTTATTTCTGCTACCCTCTTAATAACATTTTGCGTTTCTGAATATTGATCGTCTGCGGAGGGGAATCTCCAGTTATTTTAATAAATTACTTCCAGGCAACTGATCAATTAGGGCGCATTGAAAGCAACATAAAAAATGGCGTGGTCGAAGGGTATAGAGAAACGTATTGATATCGTCAATAGAAGTTACGTAGTAGTGTATCCAAACCCGCCCTTATCGAAAATAGGGGTCGAGTCCCGGGCGCCATCGGTTCCAATAATTCGTACCCTTCATCATTTCAAGCACCCTAACGAAATCCTTAAGCCTTGAAATTCGATCGATCGACGATAGGCCTAAATATTTAGATATAGAAGCCTGGTAGTATTGGAGACACTAGGTGATTAGAGAATAAAACTGAAATCCAGAGAAATGCGTTTTTTGGTCACAATAATAATTATGAATGATTAGGTAGGTAATACAAAAAGGACATCTTTCGAAAATACACATATTTTGAGAAAAGCTACCCTAATTTTTAAGGATGCCAAAAAATTTTACTAATGAAATTTCTTTAGAATTAAAACTTATAATGGACTTCAAATTAGGGGATAGATCGATCTACTTCGGATAATTTTTTGGATCTAAAGTCAAGATTTTAACAATACTTACGAATAATTAGATATCTAAAAAGGTGTTGAATAAAATGACAATGCAAGGATAAATATCTGCCTGTGTCGCCTAAAATTTTTTTTAATTCTAACAACTTTTAATTCCAAACAACTTTTTCTCGCCTGGTGTAAATAAAAGCACGTGTTCGATGAATAAGGCGATTGGTCCATAGGCCACAAAACATCACGCGCGCCTGACAACAGGGATATTCTCGATCGTAAGTGTATTTATACGGTTTTATCTTGTTGTTTTCACATGCGTCTAAGCTATTTAGACACTGTCACAAATAATTTTATCGATGTTTTGAACTATTTTAATGAAGCGAATATTTTTTTCCGCAATATTTAGACGTAAACAATTATTGTAAAAGTAAAATTAAATAAAGGTTGTACCTGAGTGTGGCTCTGGCGAATATTTCAATATTTTTGTATAGTAACATGTTTTTCTATACTTAAAAATTAGCGCATTGCGAAATTGTTACCTATAGCAGCGCAATCTTTCAGTATAAATATTTTAGTAGGTTTGAATATTAATTTATTTTTCATGGAGGCTGCACAACAGGCAGCAGTTTGGAGTTTCTGTTGGGAAGCGCCGTGCCTCGTCATAGGTAGAGCGATCGTCAAAGTCAAGCAACGCCGCGCGCAGCGGGTTGCGGGTTTATGGACGGGGATCTCTTATGATTATTTTTTTAATAAAACATTTTTTCCGATTTCAATGAAAATATAATATGTACAGGGTGTTCACGAAATATTGGAGACCCCCCCCCTTAACTTTCTTATTTTTGACCAGAAAAAAAATTGTTTTCTATGAAAGTTGTAGAAAATTTTCTCTACTTTCCAACGCCGTTTTCAGAAAGAAAATCGAACGTCGTGTTTTCAAGGTAGAGACCTAACTTTTTTTTTAAATGGAACACAACAGTAATTTCCTATGACAAAAGTTATATAGAACATATTAAATATATATATATATTTATATCGTTTTGATCGGAATGAAGCCTAGAATCTAAAAATTCAATAACATATAGGGTGTTCCATTAAAAAAAACAAAAGTTAGGTCTCTACCTTGAAAACGCGACGTTCGATTTTCTTTCTGAAAACGGCGTTGAAAAGTAGAGAAAATTTTCTACAACTTTCGTATAAAACACTTTTTTTCTGGTAAAAAATAAGAAAGTTAAGGGGGGTCTCCAATATTTCGTGAACACCCTGTACCTCGGTACTGAAATTCTTTTTATGACTTATGTGGTTTATTTGCCTCGGCCAGAGGCCTCTGCCACTAAATTCCACATGAGTCATAAATAGTTGAACTTCAGTGCCTTGGTACATAAAACTATTTCTCGTAAAATGATAAATAAAAAAATGTTTCCTCTTATTTACCCTAACCGTGGACATATTGTAGATACTAATGTACAAACTATTAAAATTAATTTATTAATCTATTATTTAATTTAGTTTTTAATGGTCAGGTATAGTCATATAGAATTATTATCTAATACAAAATATACGGATAATTTTAATTATCATCTAATTAACATACCTATAGGTAGAGTAAGTCTTTACATACATATACAACTTAAATAATAATATAATATAATAATTTATAGTTTTTATTTATAGACTTATAGTTTTACTTTCCAATGATAAACTTTTTAATTGAGGATTTCTAATACAGATTGAGTCTGACCGGTAGAAAAATTGTAACGGGTTAGGTTAGGTGTTTAAAGAGAAACTCAAAATAATACTATATTGTATAACTATCGTGGAATGACATTTGCGATACGAGCCGCAGGCGAGTGCTGCAAGTCGTAGAGTAGTAGGTAAACTGAAAACAGTGGGCTGTATTTGTGCTTTTCAAAAAATTTAATTGGAAGTTTGAATTGGACAACTGACTGAGAATCCTGAAAATGCCCTACAAGTTTGGCAACATCCGAAACTCCTATTGAACATCGAAGCTATTTCCGCCAACATATTTCGCTGAAAGTTTGATGTTCTTATGTTGCGTTTTGGTCTGGTATTAAAAAAAAATTAAAGCCCCGCCACAGATATTGCCCAAATGACTGGATACTAATACAGATTGAATCTGACCGGTAGAAAAATTGTAACGGGTTAGGTTAGGTGTTTAAA
Source organism: Pseudeuparius sepicola (assembly GCA_963920635.1). Lineage (NCBI taxonomy): Eukaryota > Metazoa > Arthropoda > Insecta > Coleoptera > Anthribidae > Pseudeuparius > Pseudeuparius sepicola. The sequence goes on from OY987306.1 coordinate 22,347,626, forward strand.
GAGAAACTCAAAATAATAATATGTATATTGTATAACTATCACGGAATGACATTTGCGATACGAGCCGCAGGCGAGTGCTGCAAGTCGCAGAGTAGTAGATAAACTGAAAACAGTGGGCTGAATTTGCGCTTTTCAAAAGATTTAATTGGAAGTTTGAATTGGACAACTGACTGAGAATCCTGAAAATGCCCTACAAGTTTGGCAACATCCGAAACTCCTATTGAACATCGAAGCTCTTTCCGCCAACATATTTCGCTGAAAGTTTGATGTTCTTATGTTGCGTTTTGGTCTGGTATTAAGAAAAAAATTAAAGCCCCGCCACAGATATTGCCCAAATGACTGGATACCGACCCCGTTTCGAACGTCCAAACTCCACCCATAGCCCGCCGCCGCGACCACGACGAACCCCACCATCCTAGCGCGACTCCGTCCTGAATGCCCGCGGGCCGCCTCGCACATCCGCGACAAATCGCGCCGCCCGCCCGTCGGAGTCGGTCCCCGACGTCCGCGATCCACCCAGGGCGCCGCGGCGCCGCGAGTTGACGCGCGGCGTCGGCGGTCGCCGGCGCCCCCATGCCGCCGCCGCCATGGAGCTGCAGTGCGTGGTGGTGTACACGGTGGTGGACATCCCGGAGCCGCGGCCGCTCCACGCCCGGAGCGGACCGCGCCACCGGCGCGGCTGCGTCGGCTGGATCGCCGCCAGGGTCAAGAGGTGAGGCTTGCGGCGAAGAGACGCCAAAGAACCATGGAGCGGCTTCCGTAAAACCGTTTTCGTCCAAGAGAATTGTCATTTTTTTATAGAGGTAGAAAAAAATTCTTATCAGGTAGATATTTTCAGGGTTGGTTGTGGGTAGCGTCCTGTTACGTGTTACGAACCCCGCAATAGGGGTGGTTTTGCAATTTTTTTTGTATTTTTTTTTTCTTATGTGTCCATTATTACATTCTCTGCAACTTTCCCTTATGAAGTTTTTTTTAAACTTCAATAGTTCACGAGATATTATAGGTAAAAGATCACCTTTAGCTAAAGTGCTTTATAAGGGTGAAAAAAAATTTTCGTTAAAACAAGCTGATTTTTTCAGGATTAACTCGGGGTGCACTTCTAAGTTAACCCCCAGTTAACCCTGAAAAAAATCAGCTTGTTTTAATAGTTATTTATGTACAGGGTGATCCATCCAAGAGGAACACCCCCCTTAACTTCTTTATTTTTCAAGTTAAAGAAAAAATTGTAGAGGTAAGAGCTTTAAGGTTTTTTGTGAGCTTTTCCATTAACTTACTGAAATTGACACAGGGTGTTCCGTAAAAGCTGGACAAACCAAGCTGATGTTTTTTCACAAGAACACCCTGTATATTATTGCATTTTTTGAATCTACACTTCGTCCCGATTCCAACGACATATATATGTTATATGATTTCTCCAGCCGTTTTTACAATACAGGGCGTTCGAACTTCATGTTTTCACATCCTGTATCTCAGAGACGAAACGTTTGCTGATAAATTAAGTATAAGAAAAAATGATGAAAATGATGCCCCTAAAACGATAATAGTCATTTTGTAATCATCCACAAAAAAAAGTTAAGGTTGATATTTTTCTAGTCCAGAGCAAAATATGGAAATATGAACCTTGATTCGGAGTGGGTTCAAAATGACTATGAACGTTTTAGAGGCACTATTTTCATAATTTTTTCTTATACTCAATTTCTCCGCAAATTTCGTTTCAGAGATACAGTATGTGAAAACATGAAATAAATGGAGTTCCAACGCCCTGTATTGTAAAAACGGCTGGAGCAATCATATGACATATATATGCCGTTGGAATCGGGACGAAGTGTAGATTCCAAAAATGCAATAATATACAGGGTGTTCATGTGAAAAAACATCAGCTTGGTTTGTCCAGCTTTTACGGAACACCTTGTGTCAATTTCAGTAAGTTCATGGAAAAGCTCACAAAAAACCTTAAAGCTTTTATCTCTACAATTTTTTCTTTAACTTGAAAAATAAAGAAGTTAAAGGGGTGTTCCTCTTGGATGGATCACCCTGTACCAAGGCACTGAAGTTTAACTTTTTATGACTCGTATTGGAACGATTTCAAGGGCCGCGCGTGTACATATTATATATTTTTTTTGAAATCGGAAGAAAAAATGTTTTATTAGGCAAGAAAAGAATAATAAGGGATCACCCGTTCATGAACCGACTACGCGCGCCATTGCTCGACTTTGACGATCGCTCTACCTAGGTCAAGTATGACAAAGACACGGCCGCTTCGAACAGAAGAACCAAACTGCCGCTTGTTGTGCAGCCTCCATAATAAAACTATTGATATTCAAACCTACTAAAATATTTATACTGATAGATTGCGCTGCTATAGGTAACAATTTCACAATGTGTACGAATAGTTAAATGGGCCTTTATTGGCCGGGTTTTGAATGTCTGTTCACTTTTGACGAGCGATGGCTCCGCGTCTGACGTTTGATGTTGACATCTCTCCAAGGCCTACTTATTGAAAAAATCGTACAATAATCGGTTACTTCAGTGCCGATTTCTGAGCTTTTAATGATGATTTTGGGACACTATACTGCCGATTTCAAGAAAAGAATGTTTTTTTTACCCTTTTATAAAGCACTTTAGCTAGTGGTGATCGTTTACCTATGTATATCTCGTGAAGTATTGAAGTTAAAAAAAACTGAAAGTTGTAGAGAGTGTAATAATGTACACATAAGAAAAAAAATTGCAAATTTTTTTTTGCAAAACCACCCCTATTGCGGGGTCCGTAACACGAATTCGATGGTGATTTTTTGGGGTTATACTCGGGACGCTACCCACAACCAACCTGGAAAATATCTACCTGATAAGGATTTTTTTTCTACATGTATAACTTTCTTGGACTATTTGAATGTAGGTATAATCGTAACGTTTAACAACTTTACCAACTCTCTTTAACCTCTAACCTCTCCAGGTTAGGCCTGTTAGTCCAGAAGGTTAAGGTACCAGGACGAACTGACTGGTGTTCGTGACGAATATGTCCTTCAATGACTCTTGCAAGAATCAGAAACTGCCGGTAAACATGGAAACTGTTCTAGCTTTCACAAGTTCCAAAAACTCGATACTCATATTTGGTGGCCTTTCAGATAACAAGACTTTAATATACAAGGTGATGAAGAAATGGCGGAAATCTATTTAATACAGAGTGTCCCTGATAAGACGTTACGCTCGACAGTTCTTATATCCGACTTGCGCTTTGACCGGAAGCGGGAGTCATGCTTTTGAGACACCCTGTATATTTTGGGTTTTTAAGTTTATTTTGTTCTCCCAATTGCAACTATAGCGAATATACCTCTAACCTAAGGCGCTTTCGGGTATAATGTGTCAAGCTTTGTGTGTTTGAGACTCCGTTTTGCTTGTGTGCCGTTCATACCCGAACACTATATAGGATCCAGTAATTAGTTTTGTTTTATGTCTATGAACTAACCTTAAATTTACGATGCAAATGCTATAATTTGCAAATAGAAATGGAAAAAATGGTTGATAGTGAAGTTATAGTACGTTATATTTTTCGTTAGTTAGCATTGATTCCGCAAGAAAATCAAGCGAAGGTCCATAAAACATCAAACTGGCAATCAATGATTCTACTGCGCAACTCGGAGCGTCACGTAGGTACCTAATAAACGGCTGCTGCTCGAGGGGACAGGGGGGAGGAAAAAAGATCAACTCTGGAGCATCAAGCTCAAGCATACCCGAAAGAATGAAATGGAAGTGGAGTACTCCTGAGTAGCTCTGGAGTGCTCTATGTGTAATACCCGAAAGCGACTAATATATGTACGGTGTGTTTCAGTTTGATATACTTGAAAAATCCCTACTTTTTAATGGAACAATCGATTTAATTTTTGTTATTTTTTAGTCATTTTTTTGTTTAAGCCCTTTGCATGGTCTGCTATAATATAAAACGTAAATCCTGTTAGGCATTTTTGAAAGAAAAACTAATAATTGTCCAATCGATTCAGCCATGCTTCAAAACCCTTAATAGCAAGTTTGAAAGTTGCGTCTTTTTTATACAGAGGGTTTATAATTTAGGTGCACATTTCGAAAAAATACCAATGTTTGTGCAACCCTGTATTAAAGTCTAAAACATTTTTTTCTACAAGCGTGCGGAAAAGTACACTTTTCCGCACGCATTTTAGTTTAGAAAGTGGCACTTTTCCGCACTACTTTTCCGCTCTAGTGCGGAAAAGTGTCACTTTCTAAACTAAAATGCGTGCGGAAAAGTAAATGCGTGCGGAAAAGTGTCTTACTTTTCCGCACGCTTGTAGAAAAAATAGTGTTCCTAACCCTTGCGGAATAGTATATTTCATTACGAGTCTGGAAATAAAGATTTTTCCGTGCGCGCTTGAGGCGCAGCCGAACACGGGAAGTCATGCAAGCACGGAAAAATCTATTTCTGGACGTGTAATGAACGATATTTTTTATTATACTTCTTTGAAAACGGAAACTTAAAACATTTTATCGGCATATTATAATAAATTTAATTGACAGAAAATAAACAATGCAGACAATATAGTGTTTGGTATGTATGATGCGTCTCCATGGTTACTCTCAAATTATTTCAAAGGTGCGTTCTTGTAAATTAGTTATTGTCAGATAAGGTGAATAAAACGTCAAAAATATTACAGAAATGTATCTAAATATTGAAACACTTACGAATTAAAATACAAAATAGGTACATGTTAAATATCAGAGAGCATATAGAGTTTCTTAAATTTAGTTAACTTTGCTGTATATTTTTATTTTAAAGCCATATATTCGGTATTTTTATTCAGCGCACGGAAAGCTTTTCCGTGCGCTGTTTCCGTGCGCTAGCCCGAAAAACCCCATCTTTAATTATTGCTAAAACAGATGAAAATAAGGTGTTTTCAAAGAAGTATAATAAAAAGTATCTTTTCCACACTCGATTTCTTGGCTGAACTCCGCTACGCTTCGTTCACCCAACTGCAATCGCGTGCGGAAAAGTGGCACTTTCCGCACTTGTTAGGAAATATACTATATTGATATATTTTTCTCTTTCCATAGAGGTGTACTACGGCTTTGAAATTGCACCATTTTTATTGGCCTAGTTAGTTCGTAATAAAAAGTAGAATTTAAAGAAATTTAGATTTTTTTTCGTTTATTTTTAACAAAAGAAATTAAACTGAACATAACAACTAACCACAAAATAACCAAATATCTCTAAATTTTCTATTGTCCCTCCTTCAACTTGAATACATTTTTCTAATCGTTTTTGGCAATGACTCCATTACCTTAGCGGTTTTTTTTTGGTTAAAATAAACGAAAAAAAAAACGAAATTTCCTTAAATTCGACTTTTTATTACGAACGCCCTGTAGGAACTAGGCCAATAAAAAATAGTGCAATTTCAAAGCCTCTAATAGAGGCCCTCTATCCTTTATCGAAAGAAAAAAAATATCAATAAAAGGTTTTATCCTGTTAATAAAAGTTGTCCGCAAACATTGGTATTTTTCGAAATTTGCACCTAAATTATAAACAATCTGTATAAGATGCAACTTTGAAACTTGGTATTAAGGGTTTTGAAGTATGGCTGAATCTTTTGGACAATTAGTTTTTCCTTTAAAAAATGCCTAATATGATTTCGTCATTTTTGGGATTACGTTTTATATTTGGGATCCTAAAAAGCCTACAATAATATGCAGTATGTTACTCCTCATAATATGTTCATTAGTAATATTTCGTGGTGAAATTTAACTTCATTTGTATTTGGAAAGTGTATTTTTTGACATCGCTTTTTAACAACACCCTGTATGTTAAATTTGACTTCATGTTCGAATTCCTCGGAAAATTATGTAGGTTTTACTGCAAAATGTTATCAGAATCAAAAACTGAGTAGGGTGTAAAATTTTGAAATCCTATACCTACTCCGATTTTTGTCTGCTAAAAAATTTTAAAGGCACAAAAATGAATTTTTCAAAACGGTAGGTATTTTTCGTCAGGAATAGTTTTTTCTTATAATTGATTGAGAAACTTAGTGAAGGCAAAAAAGATTACTTTTCCAGAGGCGTAGGTACCTTTTTTCTATTAAAAAATATTATTGACCCCCGCATCTATGGAAGTAGACAGGCCGAATTATTTTTAATTTACAGCATTTAATGTGTGTCGAACGTAACATATTATCTAAGAAACCCCGCACGTTGTAGTGCAAGCCCGAAAAAATTGTTCAACACTCCTAGATTATTCTTGAAGATAGCTAGCTATAAACAAGTAAAGTTCACAATTCAATTTCTGTATGTGTTTAATTGCTATATTTTCCACGCAGAATTGCCTATTTTTATCGATCTCTTTTAATTAGAAAACAAATCCCAAAAGCTTCTGCTTAAAAATTTTAAAGGAAAATATAAATATTTTATATTTTAAATCCAAAAGTTTGAAATAAGAAAAAATCCTATAATTATACATTTCTCCATGAAATCGTGTAGACCATCTGCTATCGGAGAAGAGGTCGAAAAAAGGATACCTACTCATTATGCCCATATATTTTTGCTGTTCTCAGTCTAAAATACTTGCATAATAAAGTTATTAAAGTTATTAGCTTTCGAAATAAATGAACAGTGGGAAAAATCCCTCGGAGTTATTTGGGCGAAACTAGAGAAAAGCTACAAAAGCCCTTCATAACAAAAATATTACCCTGGTCAGTTTATTGGAAAGTTGAGCGGAATACCCAAAACATTCGTAGCAAAGTTTGGAACTAGTCCTGGTTATATTTTTATTTTATCCTGAAATTTATTTGATGTAAGCAACTTTAACAATACACAGCAAACAAATACATAAAGTTCATACGTTTGAGTCTTTCTTCGGATGTCTCCCAGTCTTATAGATGGGCTTTTTATGGGAATACTTTTTATGTCCAGTTAAAAAAGTAATATGTCTATGAATTAACAACAAGGATGTAAGATTGTGAGTGTAAATGTATTTATAAAGAAAAAGTGATAATGGGCGTAAGCACTCAAAGTTAACAAAAAAAAAAACTACTACCCGCATACACGTGTTTCATGCTATTTGGCAATCATCAGTACGGTGTAACATCTACAAGTCAAAAAGATAGGCATGATTTGGGAAACAAATGAAGTTCAGGCAGGAGCCAACAGCACATGATTGCCAAATAGCATGAAACACGTGTATGCGGTTACTAGTTTTCTTTTTGTTAACTTTGAGTGCTTACGCCCATTATCACTTTTTCTATGAATTAAGGTACAAATTTCAACAGGACGGCAAAAAAGTTTTTTTAGAGGAATTGAATTGCCCCGGACACCTCGAGTAACTTTCTCGACCCCTCCAATTTCGTTCGGCATTGAATTACTTTTTTAGCATAAGAAAAGTCGTGGGCTCGGAGAACTCTGCATGCGTGTGTGAACTGCCAGAAATATAAAAAATTAAGTTGATACTTTTTGCGCATTTCGTTTTCAATCGATGGTAATTGGTCACTGAATAAAACAGTATCAGGTAAGAAGCAGACATCAAACAAAGAAATGTGAGTTTACGTCCAAATTGTTAATATCCACACGACATGGTTTGAAAGGGTTCTAGACTCTGTTTAAATCTTTACTGTAATATAAAGTTTCGAATAAGTTGGTCATCTGAAAATTCAACAGAAAAAAAAAACGCTTCCACTTGCCATCAACATCTTGTCATGATTCATGGTAAAGTTTTAGTTGCACTTAATGTTGAAGTTTAAAATCAAATTATCGAAAAGTTTTTTCATTATATGCTCACTCCCTATGAAATTTGAAGAAATTAAATTTTCCAAATAAAGCAATTAGTAGAGTAAAAGAAGTCGAGAAACTTTCACAATCCCTAAGCATTGGGCCGCGTTTTCGAAGTTAGCCGTCTTTTGTGCATTAGACCTTTTTATTCCCTAATATTGAACTTTTAAAAGGGGAATTGGGAGATATCCGTTATAGCCTGGATTTAATTTTCTTATATCCAGATACTTCCAAATCGCCTTTGGCCAGACTGTGTTACATATTACATTTTATTTCGTGCTATTAGCTTTTACATACCTGTGTTGCATCCATCTCAAGCCGCTAAAAAACTTCAAAGTAAGTTTTCAAAGAACGCGAGCTTTGATATTCGTGATATTCGTCTTTTGACCTGTTTTATAGTCTTTTTTTAGAAGATTTTCTTTATATGTTCTATATAAATTCTAATAATGTGAATAAGTAAAGATAAAGATACGTGAAAAGCAAAAGTGTGAAGTATTTTGACGAGAATGATAGTTTGAATCAATTTTAAACTCATCCTCACGTGACGTCACTTTTGGCGATAAAAAGTGAAGCCTTGAGGGGAAGTTTGTTTTCTGTTGACTCCAAGGAGACCACAAGGAGGCTGATACAAGGTTATGTTATATGTCAGTGTCCAACTGCCATCAGGTTTTATGTGACATGCCAGTGCCATAGATTCTAAAGAAGGCAAAATATTTCCCTTCATATTGTCAAGTCTAATTTTTAGAAATCGTGGAAACCATTATTAATTTTTACTAACAATCAAAGTACCTGTTATATTCATAGATTCTCCAATAAAATGGCATACTTGGCATCACTGAGACCATTAGAATGAGGAAAGAATAGGCCTCACCTTGGAAAGTATAATGCTGGGTCCCTTTATTTTAAGTCCCTGGTATTTTGCATTGTATTTTGTCTAGGGAAAGCGCATTGTGAATAAAAAAAGTGTCAAACGTGACAACCGTGAGCAGTCTTTATTGATACGTCAGTCAACGCCTAAACGGTTTATTTTATATCTTTCAAATAAAATGATTGAATAAAAATTTGAAATATGATTATGTTAAAAATAAAAATTCTGTATCCCTATTGAATTAACTCAGGTCACTTATAGTAACTGCCACCCAGTTCAGCATTGGAATATTATTTATAGTACGTCACTGAGCCAATTTTTCCACAGAGTCTCTCCAAAAATACGATGCGTTCTCGTAATCCAGGTGATTCAATTTTTTTCTGATACAGGGTCAACGAATCTCACTGCCAAACATTTTTAGAAACCAAATTGGAAAATCGTGACTGCTGGCGTCAACATTCTGTGCATCCAAATTAATAACCGACGCGACGTCCCGCTTATTAAAATATCAATCCTTGACAAAGAAACCTGGATTCAGAGTCCGATTTTAGAACCCAGCTGGTTTGTTCTGGTTTGCCACATGTTTTCTTAGTACCGGGATGCGCCAGAAAGTATCATTTCGCTGAAAATGAATTTTCTTTTAAAAGTAAGTTACTGAAACAGACATTGCTTGCCAGAAGTTCCATATTTCTGCAGGCGGCAATTAAAGTAGTTTTATGCCTAGGGGTAGTCTTGAAAGAAATTTCTCACCCATAAAAAGTACCAAGGTCTTTATGTATTTGTTCGATAAATAGCTGTTTGAACACCCTCCATCTAAAAAGCCGAAAAAAAATCGGGCAGATAGAAAAGAGTGTTGAGTTCTCAGGCAAATAATAAATAAACATAGACTAACCTAAAGGCTTCATTGTAATCAGCCAACATAAAAAATGCCTACTCAAAACAAAAACAACAAATTTGACACTTAAGCCTGCATCATGTAATAACCAGAGGTTACGTTTCCTATGCCACAAATTCAACACTTTACTCTTCTCATCGTTCCTAAAACTACACCAATTCACTAATTACTAACTTAACTATATGTATTTTGTCCAATAACCCCAAAATCTCCTCAAATAAACAAGAATAACGCAAAAGTAAACACTCGAAACACATCAACACAAAGCGGCGAAATCTCAACAAACTCTGGATCAGCTGTTGGGACATAATAAAGCAATTGCGCAACGATCACAAAGAGCTCTTGCAACGTTGCCACGTTAGCCAGAATAAGCTATTTATTAAGGATATTATTTATAGTAAATCAGTAAATGGACAAAATCAGTAAAATTTATTGTTAAATGATAACTGTCCAAATTTTTACTAAAATTATGTAGATTGTAGATATCAACTACTTAATTGTTCCAGAATTAAATTGTAGCCAGAATAAGCTATTTATTAAGGATATTATTTATAGTAAATCAGTAAATGGACAAAATCAGTAAAATTTATTGTTAAATGATAACTGTCCAAATTTTTACTAAAATTATGTAGATTGTAGATATCAACTACTTAATTGTTCCAAATTTATGTTGTTAAAGTTGGTTATACATTTATTTCGTAAGTACAAGATAAATTTATGAAAAAGTTTGACAATGGTGCAATCATTGCATTTTTTTATTTGATTTCTATTACTAACTCAGACAAATAATGTTATACAAAACATGTTTTATCGGTATTATATTGAATTATTAGTCTATGTTTATTATTTTTGTCCGAGGTTGAGTTCTTTACTGTTCAACAGATCCTCGTACATTTATCCAATTCGCAGACGTGAACGTAAACGCGTCGTCGAACTATTTTTTTGGCAAAAATTCAATGTTAGCACAGATAAGAGTATACCTGTTGATTTTGACGTCATTGTTGGCTTCATTACGCTAGTTTTTGTGTGATTTCTTGCCAAATGTTGGAAAAGTATTTCGCACTGATCTGGCAGTGTCCGGTAAAAGTTGGAATTGACTCAATTTGTTATGCAAGTAGCTCATAAAATCCCGATATTTACTAACATCGATAACTTCCTGTAAATTTCAAAGGCGCTCTTCTTTTTACTTCAACATAAAAGTGTCAGTCCATTATGGTACGATTTTGTTATCAAGACTGCCTTGGCCATTTGGTATTAAAACATCTAGCGAAGTTACTTTTATCTTTTCAGAAAAAAATACTTTCGATGTGCTTGTGAAAGTAGTTTGATTATGAAAAAAAAAGTTGCCTTAAATGTACAGAATGGTAAAACATTAGAAAAATATTAACAGCACTCAAGACTAAACTACCTATATTTTTAGATTTACGGGAAAGTTATAAGAAAAAATATTCGCTAACCTATCCAAAGTTATTCTGAACTCGCTCTAAATAGCGACTTTCCAGCCGAATATTATTTATGCGAATTATTATTCAATAATTAATTGTTCAGTTTCTAGTAGACATCACTGAATATACAATATTAGGATGAGTCGAGCCGAATCCATATTTTTATTTTCATTACCTGAGTTGGTAAGCAAAGTCCATTAGTTAATTAAATAAAAAAATGAATTGCGTGTTGGCTAAATCACCGACTAATTTGACTATGAAACGGAGATTATTGTAATGTGGCATGTAGGTAAATTGGGCTCTGATGTTCCGAGTATTTTTACTTGCTTTAATACTTGGTCTAATAGCAGGAAAAGGGAAAATTTGGGAATATTTTTAGATATTATCTCCTCACATCAAGAAGCGGTACCTTTTTCGTAAATTTTGCAAGAAAAGGAGGTTGTTAAGATTTTTGTTTTGGCAATAATTCTGGCTAGAAAATGATACATAAATATAAGTTTAGATATTTGGGAAGATACTTATTAATAGCTCAGTATTTTGAGTTTAATAACCCGTGTTTTTTATCCGCCATAATCAAATAGCCTCCATTTTCGCATAATTATAGCCCTGCGTTAGCTCACCAAGTCGCTAGCATTCAATCGGTCTCCTAACAAAATATTCTATGGATAATTGGCAAATAATTGCACCCTTTGCGTATACATGATTATTTTGAAATGCCGTCATCAAAGCATTTGTGGAAATGTGGTTTATATATGCATGGTAATTTTTTAACTAGTACAGCCAAATTTGATACAACTACCTACAAACAGTAATAATGATCTTTTGGCCAAACTCGAAAGTTCTCACGACTTCTTGCCATTTTTTTTTATTTACATATAGGTGTTTCAATATTTTTGTCTTGGTGTAGTAGATTCTTATAAAAAATCTACTCCAATATACAAGCTTTTTTCCAAAAACTTCTCAACTTACAATATTATTCTTTAAGCGCTTCAGATATATTGTAAATGTGAATAACTCTCGTTTTAAATAAAACTTGGCTTGTTTGGGCAACTTCTAAAGATTGGAAAAAGCCGTATCAGTTCCTTGTAATCCTATAACTACCAAAGTAAACTTTATAAATAGTTGCTTTCTCTATCGGAAGCTTTGATGAGTTTCTTTATTGCCAGACACGAAAGCCTCGTCTGACGGGTGCAGCGAACTGCTGTATCGGATATATCAAACAAATAAATAACTATTTTAACTTTTTTTTAATTCGTATTGTTTTGATATTAAAAATATCTTCAATACTTTTTAAAAATTATATTATTATTGGACAAGTCTTACTTAATTATTTCTTGCAACTATCCCTACTAGAGTCGCCTAAAGTCTATCCAAGTTACAGCGGCAGTAGATATAAACAAAGTCACATGACCACCTTGCGATCGATTACCAGGGTCGGACTAATATGAGATTCCAAGTGGCTTGTAATTCTGAACTAATTCTTTTAGAAGTTCTAAAATTTTTGTTTCTTCCTTTCGTGGATCTTTATAAATTCCCTTAAATTAAGTAGCAAAATAAATTTACAGAATATACTGCTCGCGATCCGATCTTAAATATGCAGGAAACTCGACTGAGGGAAGAGCCGGCCCTGCATTCTGCTCTCCGCGTAAACACTTGAAATTTTATGACGGCCAGCAATAAGAGAATAGGTCACGTGGTGGCCAATGTTTTGATCCACTGCCTCTGTAACTTGAATAGACTTTAGATACCCACAATCCCATTGTCCAAAATCTTAGAAATTTGAAAATACCTTAAAACATTTAAAGTAAAAAGTAGTAGTGATCTTCACCGACAAGCGTGAAGCAACTTCAATGCATTGGTAAGCGATTTTAGGTATGTCAGCTGGTTCCATGCAATATAACCTTTATACTTTGCGATTCGATCTCTTAACCTTCATTATTCCAGTTTGTACTATTTGCATTTTACCATTTTAATAATTATTACAAAATTAATTAATGCGTTCGTAAATTTCCCTGTAATTCATACAGTTTATTAATAGCTATAAGCATTTCTACGTAATCCACAATTTGAAGATCAAACTGTAGGCACAATAGGAAGGTGGATTTTGAATTATTCTTCTTGTTAGATTTTTTCTTGAGTTTCAACCTTGTTTTATCACATTTGTATTGGACGCCATCATTGAGTAAAAGCATATATATTTCTTTTACTCAATGACGCTATCTTTTGAGAGCAAAAGGAATAGTACCTTAATATTTTGGATTCCATTTAATTTGAAAAAATTAAGTGTCAGGGGAATCTTTTAAGCCTCTATTATTTGCCTGCATGTTGTTTTACAGCGTGGCCATAACATATGGGATTTTTTTTTTAATTAATTGCACAACCAAAATACAAATGTTGCCGAAAGTTGGTGCATGTTCAATAATCATATTAGGTGCACTTAGAATGGTTGCAAGTTAAACATACAAAAATATAAAAATTGTACAAGAGTAACGTACCTGTATTTCAGAAAATTCAGCAAAATGTTATTAAGAACAGTTATTTAGAATTAAAAGCTATGCCTAAATACCAAAACGTGGCCTCCTAAGAAGAAAACATTTTTTCATCAATTAATTCCCAGTTTCTTAATAAACATTTAAAATAAAAAAATTGCATCTTAAATGAATTTTTAATGCATACATTATCATTACTAATGTTTTACCAGTGACTATAGATTCTTTCTATAGTCACTGGTTTTACCTTGTTCAGAAGAATTTTTCCGAAATTTTAAAGTTTTGTTTAATATCATTGCAACAAACATAAAATTTGTGATTCCCTAAAAAATTAAAAATCTAAGTTAATTTTACAAATATGCTTGAATTTGAACAAAATTGTGCGAAATTGATTTAATTTTGATTAATTTATGAATGTGTTTAGAGTGAATATTAAAAAAATATATTTAATTGCTTTTAAAAAAAAAATTTCTTATAACGCTATGTTTTGGTATTTAGGCATAACTTTTAATTCTATCGGAAGAATTTTTCCGAAATTTTAAAGTTTTGTTTATTATCATTGCAACAAACATAAAAATTGTGATTCCCTAAAAAATTAAAAATCTAAGTTAATTTTACAAATATGCTTGAATTTGAACAAAGTCATGCGAAATTGATTTAATTTTGATTAATTGGGGTGAATATTAAAAAAATAGGTGCTGAATTTTCTGAAATAAGGGTACTTTGCTCTTGTAAAATTATTATATTTTTTACCTCCCCTGTATGCTGTTTGGATGCAACCATTCTAAGTGCGCCTAATACGATTATCGAACATGCACCAACTTTCGGGAATATTTGTATTTTGGTTGTGCAATTAATAAAAAAATGCACACTGTATATGACCAGACTGAATTATCCACTGTTTCAAATTACTTGAAAAATATTATTCCCCGACCTGCTAACTTCGCCCATGACTGACGAGTTATATTCTGAAACAGCCTTTATTGGCAGTTCGCAGTCATTTAACGGAGGCATCCACGTCTCATAAAAACGCGTCCACCGAGTAAGAGTAAACAACGGAAAATTTAATTTGCCGGGAAAATTGGTTTGAACAGCGCCTGTTTGTGTTCATTACCACCTGGAGCGAGGTTAAACCCTCAACTATTAGTTGCAATATAGACCGTATAAAGGGTGCGCTTTTCTTAAGCCCAACAAATTAAATGTGCTAAATCCGGCTCTGGAATTTTTGAATTTTTATTATACCTATACATTGACATTTGCTATATCCGTAGTATCGTTGATTGAGGTAGTATCCAGGGCACCCTGTAGAAACATGTATCGATCATAAAACCGCTTTAAATAAATTTATTACCGAAACCGTAATAAATACGAAGTTGATAAAATTTTGTCAAAGTTGCGCTTTTGGATGCCTAATGATATGCCTTTGACAAATATTTTCATAGGTTGTAATAATTAAGGATTTTAAATACCTAGTTTTCGATAAAAAATGTAAAAACTACTTCAAGTGTATTAGTTAGTTATTTACATTGAGAGTTGCGAAGTGCACTTTTTGGCCAAGGAGTTTGTTTAAAGACAGGCAACGCGGGCATTGTCTGGTCCCTTAAAATTACCTCCGAGACCAAAAAGAGCGTATGCATCGAGTAATGTAAGTATTGCATTTTTCCTGCTACTGACAATTTCATGTTATAGGTACTTTGAATTAAACTTTAAATACACTGAAAATCAGCTTGTGAGTAGTAATCTTCATAATAACCATTGCCAATTACTAAAAATGATAATCATTGATAATAATATAAGAGGCAGAATGCAGTGATAATAAAAACAAATGCACAACCAGTGGCTTAACCAGGGGAGGCTTTGGGGGCTTTAGCCCCCCCCCCCCCAAAATATCTGCCGCGTGATATTTATTTCTAAATAAAATTTATTTTAAAACAATAGTTTTGCCGTAAGCATTACCGATTTTTTTTTTAAATTAGCCCCTCCCCCCACCAACTTTACATTCTGGTTACGCCACTGTGCACAACAAAAACAAGGAATTTGGCGTGGCTATAAAACGGCTAGGGTGAATGACACGTCACTGCCGTTAGCGACAAGATGCACGCAGCCACTATTATCCGCAGTTTTACGGAACGTATTGTGGGGACACATAAGGCCTATTTATTATTCTGCACTAGTTAAGTCTGTACTGTGTCCTTTTTGTTTAAACAATTTTAACATTCTTTTCCTTTATTTGAGCTGTGGTCCTAAAAACTCTTCCAAATGTAAAACAACGTACCTTGGTGGATGGTTAGTATGATATACATTTGATCAGAATCTATGAACGCACCTCGTTACCTTACCTTATAGAGTAACGGATCGATATTAGTGCACGGTACTTCTAGTCGTCGTTAGATGGAGTCACAGTACCGAATTTGCAATATTTTGTTTTATTTCCATAATTAAACGACAATAAACATCCAGAGGATGATAATAATTAATTTTAATTAACGTGTAAACGGAATTTTACTACAAAAATTCCGTTACAATCTCAATGTCAAAGAGCTACCTAACCTCTTCCGGCTGGTATCTTTCAAGAAGTTTTTTCAATTAGAAAAATAAACAAAGAAATCTGCGAAATAACTTGCTAAAGCTGCAGGTTCTAATAATTATTATGTGATATTATAAACACAAAACACAAGAAATTGCCGTTGCCCACGACTTTCACACTTTCTTTACTCGCTTAGGAGATGATAGAATATAGAATCGTCAGCGCCGGTGTAGAAAAGATAATTCAGTAAAACGCTGCCACGTCTATAATGTTTTATGAATTGTCATTTAAATACCTAGATGAGATACGTTGACACTGATGACGGCTTAACACTCAAAAGCACTTTGTCCGATTTTAATAAAGAGTACTGTGCATACTAAACTTATCTTTATTTTGTATATCCTGCACATACAGCCTATTCATTAGCATTAAATTGCAAAAAGAGACAAATCCGACCTGGACGCTACTATACTACAATACCATCCTAAGCGTGCGACTGAAGTAAAGCCAGCGCCATTTAATTCCGTTTTCCAATTCTTTTTTAACTCTGGCAATTTAGAGCGCTTTTATAGAGCGTAGAAGTGGATTAGTCGTAAATTTGCCGAATAGCTGCAAATCGACAATTAAAGTTGTTTCATTAGAACGTGGGGGAAGCTCGCTCTTGCGTGCCTTTGTTAATCAAAAAATAATAAAGACGTTATAAAATTGGAACATCAAAGGGGGTCCGCTGAGAAATTTACTACCCATAAAAGGTAATTCACAAGTAAACATCGTCTGCAACAGAGGAAAATAAACAAGTCATTAACGGAATAACTCGTCTATAACTTTCTTTCTGAGTTTGGGTTCTTTAAGAAATTTAATTCTAAACGGAAGTTCTCATGCTCATCATTTTTATATATGTCCATAATTTTCTATAAACTTTTTTTGTTTATTTATGACAGGATTCTTATGAAAAGTCCTAAAAAGTTTGCTCGAATATTACTGTGAAAAGTATAATTTTTTGACAAAACAAAAACAACTTTTCTAGCTTAGTTTTCAACATACTGTAAAACGATTAATAGAAACAAAAGAATCAGCTTTGACAGCTATGACTTTGTTTTGAAAACGTCTATACATTTATTTATTTGTTTATTTATTTATTTATTATTTCTTATCCAAACAGGTTAACAAACTTAACCTAATTACATGGATAAAAGATATATAATTATGTTAATAATATTCATGCTCATAATACCCACATCTAGGCACCAAACTGCTATTAGGGGCAAAAAACAATACAGTACATAGTATTATGTATTCATTATTCATTGTTGTTGTTGTTGTTGCCAACTTAAAAGTTGATTACAGGGAATCTTAATACTATTATAATATATTATATATATTATACTGTAAACCAAAACCAAAGGAGTGCAATACCTAGTTACTTTACTCCTGAGGTGGCAGTAGTACCTACTTTAGTCTCGAAACTGTCACAATGCTTTCAACATTTTTTCTTAACTTTTGAATATTCGTATTTTCGTTTTAAGCGCTGCTTTGTTTGAATAGTAGTATTTTACCACAAAGTGAAAATAAATAAAATAATTACGAGTGTGGTTGTGTTTTCAATGTTAGTTCAACAAATAAAAATTTTATACGTTTTGTTTATTTTAAAAATTGATTCATGACGCAGAAAATTTTGTGCTAATTGTACAGGAACCCGCAAACATTATAATTGAAGTTTGGTGATCACGTGTATATCCAGAGTTAATAAACATATAGGCACATTTCTTTTGCACTTTACTTATTTGGATATTTTATGTAAATAATAATAGTAGTCAATTCAAATTCTTGACGCCCGCGCCCTTTTATTTCTTGTCCTATAGAATTTACTCGGATTTGCAGATCTAGCAGTTGTCACAATGATATTTATGGATATGAGAAATTTGACGACTGAAGGAAATTGCATATAAAACTCATTGCTACAAATTTATACCTAATTTTCTAGAGGATGATTTTTTAGGGCTATGTATCACCGCGATTTTCTCGCTTATTTTGCGCTCCGCAAGAAAAAACATAAGAAACAAAAACATGGCAATTTTGGGCAGCTAGTGCCCCTGAAAAAGAAATCAGCATCCAAGGCCAACTTGTCCCGCAATATAAAAAAACTAATTTTGAAATTTACTGTTGGGGTTACCTTTGAAAAATGACCCACTCAAATGTGGTCATGTGACTTTCGTGATCTGTCAAAAATGACATTTAAAAAAATATATGTTAAATGTTAAAATATCAAAAAGTTTTACTTGAAAAAGTTTTTTTTTTCAATTTAAGTGTACCAAATTTGAACGCTCTAATAAAAGATTTGGTTTTTTGCCAACTTTTAATAATTATGAAATTTCTGAAAATTTTAAAAACTTTTAACTTCGTAGCTTTATCATTCTATTAACTCTTTATTACTAATTACTGGTAAGAATAGGTATTTTTCGAAAGAAAATGATATTAAAGCTTTAAAATTCTGTTATGTTTGTTGCAAAGTTGTTCTAAATTGATGCCATAGTCAATCATCAAAATATTTTACGTATCTAATTAAAAATTTCCCCCCTATGATGGTGCGAACTTTTTGGAGGACACTGTATACCTATTATCTAGAAGAAAACTTGTTTTGTTAAAAATTGATGACAGAATCTTTATACAACCAGGTGCTCAGATAGTTTCTAAAAATTACATAGGGCCTGCGGCTCTCTTGAGGCTATAAAATTGTTTTATTTATTTTTTATTAAAGCTATTTTCTCGCTTAGCTACTACAAATTCCTGAAATCGACAGAAAAGCCCAAAACGTTGTTTAATTCTCTAAGACTATCCGAGCACCCAGTTCTATACGACTTCTCAGTACCATCAATTTTCAATAAAAAAATTCTTCAGTTTTAGTTTTTTTTATATTGGGAGACAACTTGGCCATGGAGGCCGATTTCCTGTTCAGCGTATCCAAATTTACGTTTTTTTGTGCGCAAAATAAGCGGGAAACGTTCTAAAAAATCGCTAATTTTTGAACAGAGACTGTTCTAATGTGTACATATCAGAGAGAAAATATTCCATAAAATGTGTGATTTTGGTTTGGGCCATTTTCTCAAAGAATGTCTTCAAATTAAAGTTTATGTTATGCACACATAAAATAATAGTTCTATTATTATAACAGTACGCAAGTATGAAGTGTGTGATAACAATAAATTTATTTATAAATCTCCAAATACTTCTCAAGGTTATGAGAATTAAAACAAAGTTGGTTTTCGTTTTTAGCACTATTATTAAATGTTTATTTTTCCTGCAATAACAGAACACATTTGATTACAAGATGTTCTTGACATGATTCAGAAATTAAGTTAAACAAAAATAAAATGAGGAATGGTGCTTAAATGTTCACCATTTATTGATTCTGCAAATATTTAAAACATTCTGTAGAAATCTAAATTTACTGAAAGCATTTTTCTAATGCTTATAAATATTGTGGTCTGAAGTTATACTATACAGTGTGTTTCACTTTGAGTGGAAACAATTCCGTATTTTTCGAAAGATGTACCGATTTTCAAAAAACTTTTTTAACCTATGTAGTACTCGAAGAGCTCTACTTTTTGGGTTATAATTTTTTGAAATAGACCTATTCCATGGCCTACTGTTATTAAAAGAAGACCCCCAAATTCACAAAACCGCATTTTTTAAGAATGCAGTGGACAATGCCACTGAATTGGTATAGTTCAAGACCCTTAGTACAAATTTTCAATACTTTACAGGGAGTTCACCAAGTGTTGCCAAAGTTCGAATAAACTGGGTTTTCCGGAGTACCCTGTATAAAGCAACGAGCATATTTTGGTGATCTTTTTCCGAGAATCGATTAAACTTTGTCTAAGGTATTTTATATAATATAATATCCAATGTAGGTCATACAAGGTGTTCGTAAAATATCCAAATTTTACGAAAAAATCATTTATTTAAAAAAATTATTTAAAGAAACAAATCAGTGTTTTACATTAAGCGCTAGGCACCTAGGTAATTGTCGAATATTATGTATACTACGATACCGCTTTTGTTTTCATGGCATTCATGGCACGCCTGATTTGATTAATATGTTGTTGAATAAAATTAAAATTAATAAGTATGAATAATGATGCCTACAATGTTAAAATGAAATATATTTTTCCAAGGAAGGCCAATAGAATACAGTGAAATCACGATTTTTTTATTTAAATATATATTTTTAATACATGGGCTAAGTTTTGTTTCTCCTGTTTTTCAAAAACTCGCCGTATATATTCTGATAAGTGCGCTGCTATCACATAAAACATACGTACAAAACTAATTTTTGGTGATCCAGAATGCTTTTATGTATTTGAAACAGCAAAAGCACATAATCAGTTTTCCTATAGTTTATCAAAAAAAGGTCTTAACCTTAACCAGCTTAGTAGAAACACCTCTGACGTCACTGATTTGTAAACACCACCATATGTGACAGTGTGCATTGAAGTCAACAAGCATACCATATGGGACTCCCTACAAAATTTGTTTACTATTAGGCTATACTACTGTCATCTTTGTCATTGTAAGTTGAAGGTAGACATACCAAATGTACCCTATCAGAGGTGTCTTTAAATGGAAATATTTTAAACTAAAGTGAAAAAAGGACATTTTGGTACTTATTTAAAAAAAAAAACTATAGCTTTAACCTACTTTTAAAAAATTGCCAAGTACCCTATTCAATAAATTAACTCTTAAAATAATTATTAATAGCTGCAAGTTTCGTACCCTTTGAAGTCAATCATCATGAAATTTTGTGGAAAACCTTTAATTTAAACTAACAAAATTCCAAGCCGCTCTATTAGAATGGGATTATTTTTTTCTTTACTATTCTTTACTCTACTCTCGAAACGCCAGTATTTTAACGGCCGATTTCTTCCAATATCACGTTCCTTGACTCACTAAAACAAAAGTTTGTCATACTATTTATTCGTACTTTTGTTAACAATAATTTGTCCTAACGCTCTTTCACGCCTCTATCTATATCATCATGTTCCTTTTCCGTTCTACTTCTTAACTGTTTACTATCTCCCACCATCTCCTTTATTGTCAACCTTTATTTTTTTTTCAAGATAACGCTAACTCGTTATACCCATACCCTAGAACTAAATTCCCTAAATCTAACATCGTCTATTTACATTCCTAACAACTGTATGATTAATTTCTTAATGCCCAATAATAATAATATGTAATTATTCCAATTATATTTCGGCTCGTGGCTCATCCCTATATTCATTAGTATCTGAATGATGACGCGACCTCTAGTCAAACGCACGCGGACAGGGTAATCCATTCTGACACAAGACTGGTGATGGCGGTTATCGAATTTGCCTGCATCATTAAGGCGGTTGCCCAAGTCAACTCTGGTGTATCCAAGGGGATATTATCTAACTTTACGCATCACGTGCTCTGACAGCGAATCTATTAAAATACCCGGTAAATGCGAAGAACAGGGTACACTTCTAAAAGGACATGATGGTTCATTAATCTTACGTCAACTGTGGGAAGTCATGGGTGAAAACTTGATTTGAAATGGAGGTTGTTTTATTGGCGAAAATGTACCTACAAGAGGGTATATGGGAATAATGATTTCTATTTAAAAAATATTTTTTGCACCGCAGGGACTAAAGTGGTCACTTTATTCCCTCTTTTGCGGGACTAAAGTGCGGCATTTACTCCCTTGGGACTACAATATTTTAGTCCCAAGCGAGTACAAAATTTTAATCCCTTGGGATTAAAGTGCTATATTATATAGCAGCTATAACAATAAATTCAAAGTGAACTATTTTTGGATGTATGTACCACGAAAGTGAGGTGATTTTTTTAAATGGAACACCCTGTATATTATTATATTTTAGGATTCTACGGAAAATTCTAAACACATATGAAGAATGTCTTTTTTTAAAAATTAGTAGATTCTGAGCTATGAACAGTTGAAAATACGCATTTTGACTACTTTGCACCGATGGAGCGACAAAACTGGTTGAGATAGAACAAAATTAATTTCGCATTCCTATCTTAACTTTTCAAGAGCTATCCGGTGGTGTAACTGATGGTTGGTACCAAGGTACCAACTGTTGGTACCAATTTTGGCACCAGGCGCTGCAATTGCGCAAAGTAGTAAATGGGTAATGTCGAATGTTTCTTTTTACATAAAATGACTTGTGAATTTTTAAATTTTATAACCTGCGGTGCAAAAAATATCGTATGTACCACGCGACTAAAGTAACTCTTAATCCCTCGAGTGACTGTTGCCCGCGCTTACTCTCGGGATTAAGATTAAAATATGCACTTTAGTCCCTTGGTACATAACATACTATAGTGGCAGTATAGAATTTAAAAAAAAATGCAACCCTATGGCAGCACTATCAATGCATTATTTAAATGAATTGTAAATATTTAAATAATTATTATACCTACTTATACTGTATCATATGTCTAAAATAAATTTTCAGTATTAATGTATGTACTTCTTATTCGTATAATGTACTGTACTGGGTGGGCCAAATTGGACACTTTTAAAGGGAACTCCTATTTTTGGCGGAGATAGACGAAAACTGATAGCGGCTCAT
Organism: Pseudeuparius sepicola; assembly: GCA_963920635.1. NCBI lineage: Eukaryota > Metazoa > Arthropoda > Insecta > Coleoptera > Anthribidae > Pseudeuparius > Pseudeuparius sepicola. Next base: position 22,370,228 of record OY987306.1, read on the forward strand.
TTTTTATGATAAACTTAATGGCGAAAACCGCAAATCGATATCTGTCACCGTTCTTGAGTTACAGGGCGGTTTTCGAAAAGTGGCCGTAATTTTTTTCGGGTTGAAAATTTTGTGTTTCTGTAAAAACATTCCTAAAGCAATTTTTACGTGGAATCCAATGCTGCTACTATTTTTTTTTCAAGTCAATGGTTTAAGATGAGTTACCGATGAAAAATTTTTTTTTTTAATTGAACAATGTATATTTTTGCAGTTTTTAATAGAGCAAAAAATTACCATTTCAGAAATATATAACACTTAATGAGTTACTTAAGTAGGTATCAATTTATTACTAATAGCTTTTATGATTTCGTGTGTATAATTGGAAGCGTGCCCTTTCAACAAGTAGGCTTTGGACATTGAAACAACCGTGAAAAAATGTTTACTGTTACCTGTCAAATTTTCAGTTAAGAGGGGGTTGCCGACAGCGAAAGTGACGTTAGATTTCGTATTTTTTTAAAGTTGTATAGCATAAATCTAATAACATTTTACCTGGCAAAAATTTAGTCTTCATTTTAATCATAAGATCTTAAAAGCATATGCACTGGAACTATTATTTTTCCCAAGGTTGAAAGGGCGCGCTTCCAATTACACATGAAGGATGCTATTAGTAATTGATAATCACTTAAGTAAATCATTAAGTGTTATAGAATGGTAATTTTCGCTCTATTAAAAATACAAAAATATACAGGGTGTTCCATTTAAAAAATATTGTTTTTTTTTCACCGGTAACTCTTAAACCATTGACTTGAAAAAATTTTTGTAGTAGCAACATTGGATTCTATTTAAAAACGTGCTTTAGGAATATTTTTTACAGAAACACAAAATTTTCAACCCGAAAAAAGTTACGGCCACTTGTTGAAAACGCACATTTTCGAAAAACCCCCTATAACTCAAGGACGCTGACAGGTATCGATTTGCGGTTTTGGCCATTAAGTTTATCATAAAAAATGAGCCTCAGACACCGATATCAGTTTTCGTCTATCTCCGTCAAAAATAGGAGTTTCTCTTTAAAAGTGTCCAATTTGGACAACCCTGTACATTGGTATTCTAAAGTTCATTCAAGGATGGAAAGGATCGGGATAAAATATATAATTTGATGCGAATTAAATGAAGTGTCCGATTTTACATGTTCTATATTTAAATGGATTTATTTTGATGAAGAGGTTTAATAATAGTGAGCATGGTTAGTTTCAAATAGAGGGTTATTTATTATGTTGCATGTGCACACAGGCATAGGAAAGTCAATTATTTTTAATTTTGTGTGGTTTTCAGTTTCTGTGTATGTACATGGTGCTCCAAATTTACCCTGTGAACCATTCAACTGTTTTGAGGTAATTCCATGGCATGAGACAATTTCAAGATATTATGATACAAACAACAAGTTTTGAAGTGAAATTTGGTATAGTGGTATTTCAGTAAACAAATATTTCAGTTAATGGTTGTAGTTCTTGCTCTTACTAATTTCAATACTTTGAAAAGCCTTATGGGATATAATCGAGAATAATAAGATCACCCGAGACGGTGTGTGCCCTTTTGTGAAATTTAGAAAGGATGATTTCAATTCACAAAAACGTTAATTATGTACAAAAATAATGTGATTGTCTCTTCATTTCAGAGCGGTAGCGGCATATCTACGTGCCCTCAACCTCTCTCCAAACAATGCAGTGGTGCATGGCAACCTCGCCTGCGTCTATTACGAACAAGGGCTGATCGACCTGGCTATAGACACTTATCGCAGGGCCATAGAGCTCCAACCCAACTTCCCAGATGCCTACTGCAACTTGGCTAATGCCCTGAAAGAAAAAGGCCAGGTAGGTAATCTAGATGTGTACTTATTTACACAACACATGTTCTGTGAACACTACTGTAACCATCCCAAGATTTTAACTAATGACAATTAACATTCCAAAATGTCCTCCTCCTGAAATAAAATTCGCATTTGACATTCATTTCATAAAGTTCAGGTTAAACAGAAAGCAAAAACAAATAGTTGATAAGCAGACACAGAATTGGTCTTCTTTATAAACATAAATTTTGTTAATAAGCCATGCTGGCTGTCATGGGAAATATTATCATTATGTATAATTCTACCGAATATTTATTTGCTTCCTCAGGACACTGAAAATGAGTGGGCATTTTGAATTAAAAATAGCATTTTCTGAATTACAAAGGACAGTTTCTGAATTGTTGATATTTTCTGATTTACCTACATTTTTGATCTTTTCCGAAATAGAATTGACGACTCTGAATTGCATGTGATTGTTTCTGAAAGACACTTGATTAACCTGAAATTCATCTGTTGCTTTGTGAATTCCATTTCATCTTTTCTGACTTTCATTTAACTGATCTAAATTACATCTAACGCTTTATTATTTGTAGTATTTGGTAGATTTTGTTTATTGATCAATTTCCTAGGTTACTACCATATAAAACATTGGAACCATTCAATAGTTTTTATTTAATTTCTTCTTAATTTAATTAAATAAGAACTATTGAATGGTTCCAATGATTTATATGGTAGAGCCCAGGAAATTGATCAATACAACTAACGCTTTCTGAATTACAACTGATATTTCTGAATTACATCTAACCATTGAGTAAAGGAATAAATTTTACTCAATGATCTAACCTATTCTGAAATCATTTGACTAATCTGAATTTCAATTGATGCTGTCCAAATTGCATGTAGTAAAGGTGTAGTTGTTTTACTGTTTAAATAATAAAAATCAAAATAAACTTCACATTGTGTATAATAACAAAAAGAAAAAATATATTGATGCAATCCTACCAGAAGGGCATATCAACTAAAATTAGCATTTTTATAATTTTTATTACACACCTTTCTGAGTAATAATGATATCTCATAACCTCTGGTTTTCCAAAACTAAGAATTTTTCCATTTCTTTTTACAAACTTTAGGTAAGGTAGGGAAAGTTTTTAAGTTCAGCTTAAATATCTGAGCAAATCTACCAATGCTATGTGGTTGGGCCGTTCAAACATGTCTGCACTTGTGATTGGCTTCATGGATTCCATCGCATAAAAGGAAAGTTTCGTTGAAAATTTTCTACTGGAAACTTTCCTTTTTGCACTTCTCTACTCAAAGTAACATTTTTTGTTGCAACTATACAGGGTGATCCAAACTGGACTCTCCAGGCCTACTGTGGGAACAAGAAAACTGAAAATTGTAAAAAATATTCCAGTTAAATATATTTAAGGGCGCACAAGACACCCTAACGTACTCTTAAATGATTTCTGACTATCAATTGTTTCCATGGCTAGCTAGATTTCGGAAAAAGATTCTATGTTTTTTTTTACATATTTGACCCTGAAGATTTTGAACAATAAAATATACAGAAAATCTTTTCCTATAAAAGTTGATAAAGACTTTCAATATTTATGGAAAAATGGTATGTTTCTGGGGAAAAAATATCGATGACGTCACAGCGGATATTTTCCCAAACATCAAAAAAGCAAATTTTCAGTCATAATAATTGTACCTTAGTATGTCCCATTTAAGAATCCCTGCTCGTAATTTTATTTTCTTTTTCGTGTTCCCACAGTAGGTCTGGGGCGACGAATTTGGATCACCCTGTTCATGTTAGACAATAGGCAACTCCTTGCCATTATTGTTAAAAAAAGGAGAATTTTAAAGGTTATAATTGCAGTGTGGAAGTGATAATGTGACCACTTGCAATATCTTGGCAATTTTTTTGTTCCTTATTGATGACTAAACCACTTTTCCCCGAAAAAAAAAAAAGTGGAATAACTCTCCTGCCAACTTTATAAAAAGTCAGCACTGAATATAAAAAATCGGTACTTATTTATGTTATGAGCTGATGAATTATATCTCTAGCACTTAGACTTATGCTTTTCAATGTTGTATTTATCATCATCTGTTATATTTCAGGTAAACGAGGCAGAAGACTGCTACAACACCGCATTAAGATTATGTCCCAGTCATGCAGATTCACTCAACAATTTGGCAAACATCAAACGTGAACAAGGATTCATTGAGGAGGCTACAAGGTAACTACAGATTATTTTTACTCTATGTTTATAAATGAACCTGAGTCCAATGCTCGTTAGTGGATGTTTTCCCTAAATAAAATATTCACCTCCAAAACATTGGAAAACCAACTGGGATATCTCCATTATGTGCTGAAATAAGTTTATCGTATTTTTGCATACAGGAATATATTCCTACATTTTATTTACAACATTTTTAAAATGTTACAGATAAAGTGATATGTATACCGTACTTTCACCGTTTTAGTATACATAGCCATGGCAGGGCGGCGCGCCGCCGTGTATTCGGCTAGGTTCGTCAGTCATTGGCGGGAGGCGGGGCGTGTTTTTTGCTCGCAAAACTCGACTGATAAGCGGTGCGGGACTACTGTGTACTCCCCCCGCCAACGACTGATAAACCTAGCTGGACGCACGGCGATGTGCTGCACCTATGTCTACTAAAACGGTGAAAGTATGGTATATTATTTCTAATGTTAGGTATTATATGTTTATTTCCTTGAATTATATAACATTAATTATATAACATTTCCTTGAAGGTTATATCTCAAAGCCCTGGAAGTATTCCCTGAGTTTGCTGCCGCCCACAGCAACTTGGCCAGCGTCTTACAACAACAAGGCAAACTCAATGAAGCACTTATGCATTATAAGGAGGCCATCAGGATCCAGCCTACGTTCGCAGATGCCTATTCGAATATGGGTAAGTTTGAGATGTCGGAAAATTTCTTCTGGTACCTAACAAATTCGTAATTTTTGCAGGAAACACATTGAAGGAGATGCAAGATGTAGCTGGCGCACTCCAGTGTTACACCCGAGCGATCCAGATCAACCCGGCGTTCGCCGACGCCCACAGCAACTTGGCCAGCATCCACAAAGATTCCGGCAACATTCCAGAAGCCATTCAGTCCTACAGGACTGCCCTCAAACTCAAACCCGACTTTCCGGACGCCTACTGCAACCTGGCGCACTGCTTGCAAATCGTGTGCGATTGGTCAGATTACGAATCCAGAATGAAGAAGTTGGTGAACATAGTGGCCGACCAATTGGATAAGAATAGGCTGCCTTCGGTGCACCCGCACCATTCGATGTTGTATCCGTTGTCGCACGAGTTCCGTAAAGCCATTGCCGCGAGACATGCCAATTTGTGTCTTGAAAAGATCAACGTCCTGCACAAGCCGCCGTATAGATTTACCGCCGAATTAAAGGGGCGTTTGCGTGTCGGTTACGTAAGCAGCGATTTTGGAAATCATCCGACGTCTCACTTGATGCAGTCCGTACCCGGGCTGCACGACAGATCAAAAGTCGAAGTGTTCTGTTATGCACTCTCTCAAGATGATGGTACAACATTCCGTAGTAAAATAGCTCGCGAGGCGGAGCATTTTATCGATCTATCATCGATACCTTGTAATGGTAAAGCTGCCGACAGGATCTTCCAAGACGAAATTCACATATTGGTCAACATGAACGGCTACACTAAAGGTGCGCGCAACGAAATTTTCGCTTTAGGCCCGGCACCCGTCCAAGTTATGTGGTTGGGTTATCCGGGAACCAGCGGTGCCAGCTTTATGGATTATTTAATCACCGACGCTGTCACTTCTCCGGTCGAACTCGCCAGCCAATACAGCGAAAAGTTGGCGTTCATGCCTTACACTTACTTTGTTGGCGATCACAAGCAAATGTTCCCCCATCTGCAAGAAAGGTTAATCGTTAGTGATCGCAGCGGAAACGGGCTCGCCGATAACGTCGCTATCATCAACGCTACGGACTTGTCGCCTTTAGTGGAAAACACCGATATTAAGGAGATCAAAGAAGTGGTGAAAGCTGCAAAACCGGTGGAAATAAGCATGAAGGTTGCCGAACTACCGACTACCACGCTGATCGAGAACATGATCGCTTCCGGACAGGTCCAAACGTCGTTAAACGGCGTCGTCGTACAGAACGGATTAGCCACGACGCAAACCAACAACAAAGCGGCCACCGGCGAAGAAGTGCCGCAAAACATCGTCATCACGACCCGCCAACAGTACGGCTTGCCCGACGACGCCGTGGTGTACTGCAACTTTAACCAGCTGTACAAAATCGACCCGATGACGCTGCACATGTGGGTGAACATCTTGAAGGCGGTCCCGAACTCGGTGCTGTGGCTGTTGAGATTCCCGGCGGTGGGCGAGCCGAACCTGTTGGCGACGGCGCAGCAGCTGGGGCTTCCCCCCGGCAGGATCCTGTTCAGCAACGTGGCGGCGAAGGAGGAGCACGTGAGGAGGGGACAGTTGGCGGACGTCTGCTTGGATACGCCGCTGTGTAACGGTCACACGACCAGCATGGACGTGTTGTGGACCGGCACTCCGGTCGTGACGCTGCCGGGCGAGACGTTGGCGTCGAGGGTGGCGGCCAGCCAGCTGAACACCCTGGGGGTGCTGGAGCTGATCGCCGGGTCGAGACAGGAGTACCAGGAGATCGCCATCAGGCTGGGGACCGACAAGGAATAGTGAGTATTGAGCTTTTTTTTGTCTCACATCATAGCAGATCACGGCTGAAAAGATGTCAAAAGTAGTTGATTTCCAATGCTCGTTAGTGGAGGTTTTTTCTAAATAGAACCTTCACCTCCAAAACATTGGAATATAATTCTGGGAAGAAATAATCGCATGTAAAAATTTTAAATATTTTTGCATTTAAGAATTTTTCCCTACAATTGATTTACTACAGAACCTGCTTAATAGTTTGGCTCTTTATTTTGCAAATCACATATTCCAAGAATCTTGAAAGTTAGTGGAGATCGAATATATAAAAGTTATTTTTTGCATTTACAGTATGTTCCAGAGATCTGAAACTAGAATATTCAATTAACAATTTTTGTTCTCTATGGACATAAGTTAAATAATAAGTAAGAAAATAAGTAGTGATGGGTTTACTTCTGGGAATTTTAAAAACTGCCATTCCTCCCAGCCTGAAACCTCCGATCCGCCATTTTATTTAGCTGTCAATACTCCCGAAGCTTTGTAAAAACTCCTGGGATTTTTCGATAAACCCGGGAGTTTTTAGAATAATGATTCATCATTCTAACTGTATTCCTTACATGTTCCCCTTGAAATCAATATAAATATGATAAGTAGTAGTAATTAAATAAAGAATAGAATATTAAAGGTTAGGTTTCAGCATTGAGCATTATATGGATATATACAGTGCCCGTCAAAAAGTCTGCACCATATGGGAAAACTTTTTAGTAAATAACTTACGGAGAATTTGTTTGCGGGATCAGGTTTTGCTTGCTCTAGAACCAAAATTGACACAATCAAATGTTGTGACGTAGTCTCTTTCATATGTAAAATTTGACATTATGGAAAAAAATTTCCGAAAAATGGGCTTATTTAGCAGAATTTCGAAGAAAGTCATAAGAAAAATATGTTTGTTTCGCAATTTTATACCCCTGTGCAAAATTTCAACAGCCTACTACGATTTTCATATTTTGCCCTTTGTTGCCCTTTTCCGTATTTGTTAATCCATAGAAGTCGATCCTATGTAATTTAAAACACTTATTGACTGAATACATACTGCACAATACTTAGTTTACGGTCTAAATATCCTTCTTTTCCTTTTTTTTTGCAAAAAAATTAAAATGAGGGCTTGTTGAAGAAGCACGCTTGGTGCAAAACTGATCTGATTTTTACAAACACATAAATTCGATTTACAAACTTCTTTCTATTCTATTCTGATCTGATCAGAAATAACTAGAAAATTTAAAATATTGTGTCCAATAATATCCAGGTTGTCATACGTAATTTAAATCTTGTAGTTCTTGCTATGCAATAAGAAGTAGGCTTTGGAAACAAACGCTGTACTGGTGAAAATAACATACAAAGGAAGAAAAATTAAAAATAGCGTAAAAAAACACAACATTCCGAACGTAGTAGGCTGTTGAAATTTTTGTCACAGGGGTATAAAATTGCGAAAGAAACATATTTTTCTTATAACTTTTTTCGAAATTCGGCTAAATAAGCCAATTTTTCGGACATTTTTTTCATTAATGTCAAATTTGACATATGAAAGAGACTACGTGACAACATTTGATTATGTCAATTTTGGTTCTAGAGCAAGCAAAACCTGATGCCGCAAATAAATTCTCCGAAAGTTATTTACTAAAAATTTTTCCCATATGGTGCAGACTTTTTGGCGGGCACTGTATATCATATACAGGGTTATTCAAAAGCGAATGCCACCCGTAGCACAGCCGTATTCTACTCCAAAAATAAAGTGACCCTTGTTTTTTCTTTTTTCTCAAAGTTCTATATTAAGGGCCACACGGGCCCTTAAAAGGGGCCCTAAAATTTGGTTTTTTCGCTATATCTTTTAAACGGCTTGATCGATTTTAATGATCTTTTGCACACGTTCATAGATATTTATGTCACGTAATTATGTTATAGTGCAGTATCCGCATCCGCCAGAGGGTGCCACTTGTGCCAACCAGTTTCATTTATTATGCTCAGAACTTTTTTGCCCACAGTTAACTTGTAAATTAATTTGAACCACTTTGTAAAAAATTTCATTCTCTACACAAAATTATTCTAGTATTTTTTCCATAAATTATGCCATTTCGGAGATAACGCCCAAAATTCAACCATCATGCACGTACCTTGTACCCACGCATATTAAACATTAGTGGCATAATGATCTAGTTACCTTTGGAAACAATCACACTTAAGAGGACTTATTAAGTATTATTTCATATTTGGTTTCAAGCAAATGCTAAGAATTTGAAAGTTTTTGAGCATTTGCTGTAGTTATTTCAATATTAGGTATTTGTATCATTATTTTATTAGGGAAACTTAACTAAATGTATTAAATTACAACAAAACTGTATTTTAATTTAGAAAACATGGTCAAAAAGTAAATGTCAGTTTCATTGTTTGTTTCCAAAAATAACTAGATCATTATGCCACTAATGTTTAATATGAGTGGGTTCGTGGTACGTGCATGATGGCTGAATTTTGGGCGTTATCTCCGAAACGGTAAAATTTTTGAAAAAAAAAAACAGTAGAATCATTTTTTGTAGAGAATTGAATTTTTTACAAAGTGGTTCAAATTAATTTGCAAGTTAACTGAGGTCAAAAAAGTTCTGAGCATAATAAATGAAACTGGTTGGCACAAGTGGCGCCCTCTGGCGGTTGTGGATACTGCACTATAACATAATTATGTGAAATAATTAACTATGAACGTGTGGAAAAGATGAAAAATCGATCAGGCCGTTTAAAAGATATAGCGAAAAAACGAAATTTTAGGGCCCCTTTTAAGGGCCTGTGGGGCCCTTAATATATAGAGCTTCAAACAAAAAGAAAAAACACGGGACACTTTATTTTTGGAGTAGAATACCGCTGTGTTACAGGTGGCATTTGTTTTTGAATAACCCTGTATAAGTATTTAATTTTAATTAAATAAACAAAACAAAAACAACTCCAACGGAAAACTTACCTGCACCAGTAGTGAATAAAACTCGAACACTAGATTATATATAAGCAGTGAATACTTTAGGGGCCCCAGTTCTTGATTTAAAATTAAAACATTTAAAACGAACATTTTTTTTGTCAAAACCGAAATTTGAAGTTAAATCCTCAATCAGTTAGACAATTGATAGCTTAATGGTGGCAAATTTAAAATTTGGGAATGTTCCCGAGAGTTTTCGAGTCAATGCCCCCATTTGTTGGGAATGTTCCCGGGAATATTCCTGTCCCGGGAATATTCCTGGGAATATTCCCAGCGACCCATCTCTAAAAATAAGTCAAGCTTATATATTTTATAATACATTTTATAATTAAATTTTGCGGGAGTTAACCCCAGTATTATAGCCCACAGGCAGAATAGGGAACAACAGAATGATGGCAATACGGTGCCTGGTAGCAGGATAGCAACAACAATGGACAATGCCATGAAAGGCAGAAATTAGGCTTTGTGTTGTCAGAATTCGATATACAGGATGTCCCGTTAATAAAGCAACTTCATATATTTTGTGGCGAAAATATTACGATTGAGCTTAACAACTACTGGTCAAATGGTATACTGAGATACAGGGTGTTGAAGCTAATTTTTTGAAATTGAATTATGGCTCCATCTCCCAAAATAATCAAGTTGCTAAACTGAAATTTGGCACTGTTGCGTTTTTGGGGATGGAGAATAAAATGGGGTATTTCTAAAAAATTATCTAAAAAAATTTGCTCCATAAGTAAGACTTACAGTAAAAATAATGTGTTTACTACTTTAAATAAAGTAACTTTTTCTAATAAACTTACCTATTTAAGGCTATACTTTTGAAGATACAGGGTCTAAAACATTTAAGGAAGATAAAAGTAATGTTTGGCTCTGTATCTTGAAAAGTAAAACCTTGAATGGGTAAGTATATTGGGAAAAGTTATCGTTATTTAAAGCAAGAAAAACATTTTTCTACTTTGAGTCTTACTTATCGAGTGAATTTTTAAGTTAACTTTTCAGAAATACCCCAAAAATAATACGAAAAAATCAAATTTGCTATGAAACCATTACACATGAAAAAATGTTAAGAGAATGTTTTTGCTTACAATTAAAATTTACATAAAAAATTGAAAAAAATTATTGCTATATACAAGGTGGTTAATTTTTTTCCAACACCCTGTAACTTTTTTATAAGGCATTAAAAAGATATAGTTTATACAAGAAAGTGCGTTCATTTTTTGGTTTTCTATCACTTGTTGAAGTGTCCCACAATAAACCTGAATCACCGAGTACATTCAGAATGAAGAAAAAAATGCCTAATGGACATGGAATGGTCAAAACACCATTGTTTTTTTTTAAATAGGGTGTCCAAATTTAGCAGAGTTTCGATCGGTTCCAATTTGAAAGAGAAAATTTTTTGGAATATTGTTCGTATGGATTTTTTTCTCACTCTAAATGGTACAGTTAATCTGTAAATCAAAAGTAAAATATTGTATAAAATATTAATTAAAACCAATTATGGCTTTACATTGTCCACTTGGGAAATCGGATTTGTCCTGACATCCGGCACCGCTGCAATGAATATTTGCTAGAATTTGATTCGTAATTCTTCTCTAGCTGGGCTGCGCGAACACAGGCAAACAGTGTACTATGTAATTGCAGTTTGACAAAGATGTAGTTGTGTTTACTGAATTTATTGCATGTAGTGATTATTGTAAGATTATTATTGAGAGATGTATGTGAGTCAACTGTGGCCTGAAATGGGTACCTATTTGTCCCTGGTGCTGCCCAGGGTCAATGATCTAGCTCTATCTTACTCATTGTAATGAGTAAGAAAGAGATAAAATACAGGCATATCATTTGCAAAAGAAACAGTCTTTATGAATGAATCCTGGGGTCTAGGGGTTCTGAGAATGCTGAGAATATTGCTGCAGTTTGACTAGTGGCGAGTAGGTTGATTAAAACTAGAGATGGATCGCTGGGAATATTGCCGGGACGGGAGCATGAAAAAATTGGGAATATTCCCAACAAATGGGAGCATTGACTAAAAAACTCCCAAAACTCCCGGAAACATTCCCAAATTTTAAATTTGCCGCCATTAAGCTGTCAATTGTCTAACTGATTGAGAATTTAACCTGAAATTTCGAAAATTAAAACGTTCGTTTTAATTTTAAATTTTAAACGAAGAACTTGGGCCCCTGAGGTTGCTCTCTGCTTGTATATAGTGCTTGAGTTTTATTCACTACTGGTACTAGGTTAGTTTTCAGTTGGAGTTGTTTTGTTTATTTAATTAAAATTAAATAATTAGTTGAAAAGGTAACTGCTGTGTATGATATTCAATGATGGAAGTCAATAACAGGGTTATCAGTAACAGTGTTTATTACAATAATCTTAGTGAACCATAATATATGTTCCAAGCTTTCGCCCTCTGATTGAGGGCTTCGTCAGGGAATTATAAATTATATTAATAGTTCAATTATTCCAAAAATTATACATATAAATTTGGTGTTTCAATATGGCCAAAAAAGAAGTAATATGGCGGAAGGAATTTATATAATTTTTGCAATAATTGAACAATTAATATAATTCCCTGACGAAGCCCTCAATCAAAGGGCGAAAGCTTGGAACATTATTAATTATTGTTCATTAAATATTATTGTAATAACCACTGTTGCTGGCTGATAACCATGTTATCGATTTCCATCATTAAAATTAAATACTTATATCATATGCATATAATATGCTCAATGCTGAAACCTAACCTTTAATATTCTATTCTTTATTTAACTTATGCAATTTATGCAAATTGAGTAAAAGTACGACTATACTTATTATATATCGATTTAAAGGGAACCATGTAAGAAATACAGTTAGAATGATGAATCATTATTCTGAAAACTATTGGGTTTTTGAAAAATCTCAGGAGTTTTCACAAAGCTCCGGGAGTATAGACAGCTAAATAAAATGGCGGATGGAGGTTTCAGGCTGGGAGAAATGGGAGTTTTTAAAAATCCTGGGAGTAAACCCATCACTAATTAAAACATATATTTTTCTACTCCTATGCTAGTAACATACCTATTATGTGACGGTTTAGGTTATAAGTAAGTTCATTGTTACGAACACTGACACATAATGACTGACACGTAATAAAAAAAAATTACGTATCTGTTCTTAATTAAAACGCAATTATCACGGGTGCCTTGTTAGCGCGGCATCCGCGTCACCATAGCAACTAACCAACATACTAATTGTTGCCTGTCAGATAATCGAGAAGTATAGTTTATCTATTATAATAGTTTTTCTTTCGTCGAAAAAAAATTATAATACAAAACTCAGTTGTAAGCTTATTACATAGGTACTCGTGGAATTACAGCACTCGCCGCTGCGCGGCTCGTGCGCAACTTTTCCACTCATACGTAATAAGCTGTTTACAACTCTCGCTATGTAATATACTATTAAAAGGTAATCAATGCCAGCACTGAAATCGTTTCATATCTTGTTCCTATAAACACTTTAGTAATATACCCAGCCACTCCTAAAATAATTTGTAATTATTAACGAGGCAACAATGAAGGTCGCTAATATAAATGCTTGCTGTTTCAGCTTGAAAGCGATGAGGCACAAGGTGTGGTCAGCGAGGAGTACATCCCCCCTCTTTGACTGCAGAATATATGCGCAAGGACTCGAACTGCTCTACAGGAAGATGTGGGAGAGGTTTTCGGCCGGGCTGGCTCCGGACCACATCACCGACACGACGGCACGGAAGTAATTTACTTTTCAGTATTTTCTGTCAAGTTACAATTTCATTGATTTTAAGTGTAGTCATTTTAAGAGAGGTTGATGCACCCAGCGACATACCCGTAATTTTTTGAACTTCCAGTCAAAAATATATAATCCAATTGGCGGGTGCATCAGGATTCATCTTAAATATTCAAAGAGGGACTCGTTTTTAGGGCCCCATTAGTAATCATTTATATGATATAATTTGACTTTGTATATTTTTTAGCTTAAGGTATATATTGTACATGTTACAGAGCTATATAAGACGTGACTGGACTGTAGGTCTCAAGTTATTATTTATACACATTCGGTTAAGTTAAAGATGCGAGTGATAATAAAAAATAAAAATTTTTGACGTTACTTCAGTTGTTGTGCTTATTTTTAAACCTACCTAAAGCTGCTTTGTACGAAGGCATCCTGGGGCCACGTACGTTTTTTTCCTAAAAATTTACACTTTATTTCTGTAAAATTTTACACTTTCTGTAAATTTTACAGATTATTCTGTAAATTTTAGACTTTCCTTTTCCTAAATTTTACACTTTTTTCTGTAAACTATACTTTTTTTGTGTAAAATTTACAGAAAGAGTAAAATTTTCAGAATAATTGAAAAAATTACAAAACCTAAAATTTACAAAAAAATGTGTACATTTTACAGAAAAAAGTGTAAATTTACATAAGTAAAAGTTTAAAATTTACAGAAAAATCTGTAAAATTTACAGAAATTTGAAATTTACAGAAGAGTCTGTAATATTGACAGAATTAAAGTGTAAATTTTTGGGGGAAAAGTACGTGGCCCGCAGGACGCCTTTGTAGCTTTGCATAATCAACAAAGTAAATAGCTAAAATTCAAGGGCACACTCCCAAAGCGGGCAAATTTGGGCAAAATCTAGTTTTTAGCAAATAAACTAACATTCTAACAGTATGGCTTTGAATTTGAGGATGAAGCAAAACTAACTAAAGAAAATTTATTTAACACTAAACTGATCAGAATTGCCTGTTTTAGAGGTAAAAGTGCCCTAGACAAAATATAACAGACACATTTTTCTATAAATAAATTGTGGGATAAATCAACCTGCTAACTGTTGAGTAAATTTGACAAGATTGCCACGTGCACATATTATTCACGAGATATACAATAATTATGTCCCATTATATTAAATCTAGAGATACAAAATCGCGGACATTTTGAGTATGTTATTCTTTTTTTCCTTAAAAATTCGACTCGCTGCTAATTACATTATAAATTTGGTTTCACTTGCTAATAATAAACCTGGACCTGCACTATATTAAAGACCCGAGCATGACAGAGTGAGTGGAGCGACTGGAGCGAAGCTACTCAATGAAAAAATGGTGACTGATTATTGGTTATATGGGGTATTCTATGGTTATGGGCACAATTATGGACAGGTTATTATGGGTATTCAGTTTCTGATGTTTAGAATGTCGCATATTTTAAATATCCAGCGTTATTACCATTTACGTTCATTTTACTGAAACAAATTCTCTTTGCAGTCAATATTTCGTAGTTTTGTCATATTAACAGGGTTTTCATAGGTAGACATGTTTGTGAAACATGAATTTTCCATGCACATGAAGAAAATCGCTTACGTAGACCATAACGTAATTTGCACAAGAATAAACACTATTCTGGAGTCATGGGATTATCTGTTCAACCAGTTGAAGAAGTGAGAATTCTAGATGTTATATTTTGGAAGAGTATTTTGAAACATATTGCAAGAATGAAAATAGAAAATTTTGGTTATAGCTCCAAAGCGAACCAATAATCCTCCATATAAAGAAGAAACTGAAAAATCTGATGTGTAAATACACTCTGCTTACACTACTACAACTAGCCATGGACTTCATTTCAAACCAAAAGGTACCAAATACTCTTGCTTGCTTTTTAAGCTCGCTTTTCTTAAGAAAATGTATGGAAATATGCCACATGTGAACTTGTCAAATTAGAGGGACATAACAAACAATCATTTTATTTTATCCGTTGTAACAGACATATTTGCACGTTTTTATTTTTTTATAAAAGATTCTGCAGCAATGGTGTTTTAACATTAAACCACCGTGTAAATTTGTTCTGTTATGTGGCGCCAGTGGTGATTGCTATTGAGACAGTGCTATGCACGGGTCTTTAATATAGTGCACAGATTACTGAATAGGATATAGTTAGTCCAGACATAACAAACAAGCATTTTATTTTGTTTTGGCTATTAAATAGGTTGTAACGGACACATTTGCATATTTTTATTTAATAAAAGATTGTGGAACAATGGTGTTTTCGGCATTAAACCACCCTGTCGATTTTTTTCGTGCACAGGTCTTTAATATACCTAGTGTTGGTCCAGGATAAACGCAGTAAGCTGTGACCACACTGTGATTTGTGATTTACCGTGTTTTTCGTTAATAATTGTGCTTTTTGCATGTAGCATTATTTGTCATAACCTGTTGTCAGACGTAATAAAACGCGACCGGTGAAATATAAACATATAATGCTAAATGGTTAAAACAGCGAAAAATACACAAGTGAAACAGAAAGCGACCCGCGAGAGAATGTGTCGCTCCTCCGGGTTCACCGGGGCCAAGCCCTTGGCCCTCCACTTGAACCCATCTGGAGTCCATCAAGTTCTCGGCCTAGGTGGTCCTCCTCAGACACGCAATATCGACAACACGGCCATTCCTGATATACGGAGTGCCCTCACTCCGCGTCCAGGTTCGCCAAACCTTAAGAAATAAAACAAAATTAACCTTTTCCCCTTTTCTTCGTTTTTTTTTTCAACATATATACACGTAGTCGGTGTCAGGTGAAATAGAAATAAATAAAATATCAGTGGGCGTCAAGGTTTATAACGTGTGGGTATGATGAGAATAAACTGCTACTGGCCATTTCTGCTTCTGCCTTCGCTCCGGCCATTCCTGCCTTTAGCTAACCTAAGCCTACTAATGGCGTGATAAATGGGAAAATAATAAAATAAAGGGGTAACAGTAAAAGACAGGACAGCAACCATATTCACAATGAAATTTTTGCTAGCAAATACGATACGAGTAAAATATCCTATCAGTAATAGTTGTTTATGGGCCCGCGCTAGAAAACCTCTAGCCTAATGGGATTCTCGGGACATCAGAACCTGTACTATCTCACCAGGTTTGTAACCTTGAGATAGCTTCCCCTGTTCCGAACCGCCCTACCCTTAACTAAGAGCACTACCGGGACATCGGAACCTTACACTGTTGCACCGGGTACTTACAACCCTGCTTTAGCTTCCCGGTTCCGAACCGCCCTGCTCTGGAAACGGGAGCACCGGGACATCAGAACCTGCACTATCTAACCGGGTACTTACAACCCTGACATAGTTTCCCGCAGGCCCGAACCGCCCTGCTACCAATGCGAACCGGGCTGGGGACACCACATCGCCGTTTCCACACCTTAACCTTACTTAGTTTACCTGGTCTACCTCTGTTGTTAAAACTGAATCCAAGGCTTGATGTTTTCCACCCCTGCTACGCTCAGGTATGGAGTCTTTGCCCTCGTCATTCCCGGGATGTCTCTGACCTCGTACCGGTCATTTCCCAAAATCCGAGATATCCTAAATGGCCCCCGCCATTTCGGTAGCAGTTTTCGGCTGGAACCTGTCGCCTGTGGTGGATTTATGATATAAACAGTTTAGGCAATTGTTTACATATATATTTTTTTTCGAACCGCCTCATACGTGGGAACCAATAAAAACGAGATACCGCCTCGTACGTCTTATCACAGGCGAAATGACCTATAACCTTGTTGTTAACTCTATCCGCATTTCCTCCGTACATGTCCCCACATCGAAACTGTTTCCCGCAAAAGATCGTTTGTACCTATTTAAGAGACTTAGCAGAGAGTTCACCGCGCCTATGTCGTCAACCCCGATGTTAACATTGGCTTTGTTCAATAACAACCCAACCGGACGTACACTAAATTGTAACGCTGACCCTATTTTAAAATATGTGATGTCTTCTAGATCCGTAAAGTTTTGACCTATGAGTACGTCGACGTTCATAATCTGTTTTGTTATAACATATAAGGAAATTTGTTTTGTTATGGCGTCAATTGTCACTGTCGCAGTTACACTATACGAGATTTTTAAATCTGAATCGGATGCTGTCGTAATGGCGACGGGATCTTTCAGTTTTTGAAGTTGTAAATTTAAAGGAGAGATGTTAGCGTTATTTATAAGCGAACACTCGCTCCCGAAATCGATAAAACATTTGATTGGGGTGGTTTCTAGTAAAATGGTTTTAAAATATTTCTGCATGGAACTATTAAAACATCCGATTGAGCGAGGGACGGGTCATAAATTATTACGGTAGGGCACAATTTCTTTGCCTGTGGTGAACGACGCTTTGGGACATTGACTTCTAACGTGACCTATTTGTTGACAGCGGTAACATTTTTTTGCACTACTTGGTACCACCTGTTGGCTTTTATTACGGGTTGCGCTCGAAGTTGCACCCTCGGTATTGGTAATGGCTCGCGGTGCATTTGGGCTGGTTGTTGAAAGGCGGCGGTAGCTATTATTGGGAGTGTCAAAAATTTTAAGATAGCGCGCTAGCTTAGCCGGATTTGTGATTTCCGCGGTTTCTACAGAAAATCTAATTTGTTCGTCTGTTATGCCGCCCATTATTAAATTTACCTTGTCTCCGTCGCTGAGGGGGATTTTCATTTTATTTATTAGCGACAGTTTTTGAAACGAGTACTCATATAGAGACTCATTTGGTTTTGGAAGGCAATTTAACATGTTAGACATGTCTGAGTGTAAATCTCGCCTAGGTATGAACTGTTCCAGCAACAGCTGTTTCCACTCTTGCCATGTAAAAAGACGCGTAGGCAATGCCCGATACCAAATGTCCGCAGGACCGCGTAGTTTACCTAGTGCTAGATGGCACGTAATTTGATCAGACCATTCATTGATATATGCGAACTCGTCTACTGACCCGAGCCACTCTTTTATATCGTTATGAAGCGGATTAAATTCCCTTATAATATTCTTATCAATCATACCTGCTGCACCAGATGACCTATTATTTGCAATTCGATTAATTCCCTCAAGCAAAGCCTGGCTTAGCGAATGAACCTCACTACCTTCCTGCCGTTGAGAGGACGCCGCCAACGGGGATGTAAAACTCCTTTCCGGCGTCTCATCCCTGTGTCGCCGCACCGGCCGCTCCCTCTCTCGTTCCCCATTGAATCCGTCATCCTGTCTAATCGGCGAACGACTACGGGCACTAGGGACATCTACAGAGCGTCCCCTCCTATCCCTGGATCTCTGTTGGCGATTCATTTTCCCGTACCGCGACGCGAGACCCGATTCACTATTTTTTTTTGTACGACGCTGCGCGGGGTTATTATCCCACTTCTGATGTTGTCAGACGTAATAAAACGCGACCGGTGAAATATAAACATATAATGCTAAATGGTTAAAACAGCGAAAAATACACAAGTGAAACAGAAAGCGACCCGCGAGAGAATGTGTCGCTCCTCCGGGTTCACCGGGGCCAAGCCCTTGGCCCTCCACTTGAACCCATCTGGAGTCCATCAAGTTCTCGGCCTAGGTGGTCCTCCTCAGACACCCCTGGCGCCTGGCATCGATATTTTGTGCAATATCGACAACAAACCCTATAATGATTTTATATAATATACAGTACAGTGCGTCCCCACGGCCACGGCCCTCGTAGTTTATTTTACCAGGGCCGTTGGTTAAACAGACATTATTTGTGGGCGGAGTCGATGCGCGATGCGCCCACGGGTGTCCAAACTCATGCGCGAGGCGGGAAATTCGAACCGCGACATCAAAGGCGCCGACACCGAGTGAACCAGCTGTGGCTACCATAGACAAAAGACTGCTATCGTTGACTGAAGAATAATCCTCACCCTCAGAAAAATAAAAAACATAGAACTGGCTTTGTATTCGCAAGTTTGTTCCCATAATAAAAAAAATAATGTTTACAGTTCGGGTGACAGATCTGGTGCTAACGATTACAAGGCAGTGGCGTACCTCTTATTTTTTTAAAATAGTTATAAATAGGAAAAAATATATTTGCCTTTGTACCAATCTCAATTTTTTTTTATAAAAATTGAAGTATAGCCCCAGGTATAACTAGTACGCGTCAATTCTAAAATTCAAACTTATCAATGTTATTGACAGTTACTACTTGGGGATTGTTCGGCGAACACAATATAAAAAATAAAAAATAAAAACTTTTTAAAAACAAGCTTTTATTTAAGCCATGAACTAAAACGGATAAAATAAGTTTAGCGTTGGGTGAAGATTTAAACCTTCAGTCAACGAGTTTAGGTTTTCGTTAAGATAATTCAATGCCACACTGCGGCATACTTTTTTAAATCAAAAAGCTCGTCACGCGAAATGTTCATAAAAGTAGGTACCAATTAATTTTATCAGACAGTGATTTGTGCTTTTTGATTTAAAAAAGCTTGTCTCAGTTTGACATTGAATTATCTTAACGAAAACCTAAACTTATTTTATCCGTTTTAGTAAATGGCTTACTTAAATAAAAGCTTGATTTTAAAAAGGTTTTTTTATTATTTATTTTATTTTGTGCTTTTTTAGTACGTACCTATTTGATTCCCATCTCAGAAGGGTGGTAAAGAAATTTAGTCCGCCATCTTGGGGCATCGAGCATCCGCCCTATTGGATTTAGTATGACGTCAGGCACCTTATCGTTTTCTACTTTTCAAATCCTTTCATTTGATACCCATGTCGAGGATGTTGTAAAGAATTAGGCAATGCGCCGTCTTGGGGAGGCCGCCATATTAGATTTATTATGACGTCATTCACCTTATTGTTTTCTACCCGTCGAGCCCTTTCGTTTTATACCCATGTTGAGAATTATTATCCCTCTGGTGGTAAAGGTATCTTTTACCTGCCCCGAACTAGATACTCCTATGTACTTACGCATGGTATGTAACCTCCTTTGGCGAGTTGCTTGATTTGCAAACAATACACTTTTTTTGCCCATAACGTATAACTTAATTGTCTATATAAGCATTTTAAACCGACGAATACTTAAGAAACACTTAAAAACAGCGAAAAATTGCTTCTCAAAGACACAGCACCAGTTATGTCAAACACAAGGTGAGGCATACGCTTGGCCGATTTGCGCGTTTGTCAGATTGTGCGATTGGTATTGGTAATTGTAGGTATATTATTGTTTCCTTAGTTGTATCACAGATTAAAGTACTACACGTAGTATAGAAATACTGCCTAATAAGTGTCTAGATAATTACAAATACTAGATTCACCTATTAGTCAGGCAGACCTTATCTCATCAATACATAAATATCATATAGGTATTATCTACCATTATTTACTTCAAAGCAAACGTATTTGCAACTGATTGGGTATGTCCCTAGTCCCTACATACAACGGAAACCACTGTTGAAAAACTGTTATTTGCAATTCGATCTTGAAGATTATTTTAATTTACCAGAGAAATAAGTTTTTCATTATGAATTATTGGCAACGCTGTTAAACTTTAACTAGTAAATAAATAATAGAGTATAAAAAGTGCTACCACTTACAAACATTTCACTCTACAGATGCCATTTCTATGTTTTTTTATTTTTCTGAGTCCTCACCCAACGTCGCTATGCGTTTTTGTGGCTACCATGGCCTTCTACGATTTACGGCTCTCTTCGCGTCCTTTCGCGATGAGAGCCGTCAATCGTAGGAGGCCATGGTGGCTACAATGCACAAAATCCCGTACTCCAGAATCTATTCCCAAATGGCGGCTGCGCGAACAGGTGCACAGAAGTTTCCCGCCAATGAATTATAATACTGTTGTCGTTATCTCGTCTGTGAGGTGATATTTATTATGATCATTTGGTGAACGTTGATTTTGGGATTTTTTTCGATGTTACCTGGTTGATGGGGAGGGGGTGCTCCGCCTCTAACCTTTTTATATTTTGTGCCGTGCCTCCCCCTCCCATGGATCGGCGACTGGCATGCAAAAGTTGTTCACACGCAACGATATAATATCGTTGTTTAAAAACAATATAATATCTTATTCAGCACAATTTGATGTTTCTTTGAATCAATTTCTATGGCACCGCAAACCGCAACCACAGCTTAAATTGCCGCAACTCCTAAGCCCGCATCAAACACTACCAACCGCCTGCCTGGACCGCGTGCATAGCGATCGCCAATCGCGCGCCTCGCCGGCCTTCCTGACAGTTCGCCCATTGTAACTCCGTCTTCCCGAAGAAACCCGTTCTTAATAACGGACGAAGAGGAAGAGAGACGGCGGCCCGACCCGACCGGCGTCCGCCGCGTGTGCGTTCCGTCTCCGTCCGTCGTGTTTCGTGTTCCCGGCGTGACGAAATCCGGACCGTCGTCCGCGCGCGGCCTCCGCGTTCCTCCCGATTTTCGGCGGCGGCGGGCCATTAGAAAGTTCCTCCGTTGGCAGCCGATTTCATGGAGATACCGACCTCGACACGCAGGTATGGGGCGATGCCGGGGCCCCGGGCCCCACCACGCCGCCGGTTTGCGCGGATTCGCTAATTTAAACAGGTGGTTTCGGTGCAGAGGTGCGCATTTTGTGGCATGCCGAATATGCGGGCGAGTAAATGCCGTGGCATTCCACGGCCCGGCGTCCGGGGCACTGTTCTGATAGGATTATTAGCAATAGTGTTTTTGTTTGAATAAAAAAAAAAAAACAAATAAAAAGAATAGGGACCTATAAGTACTAGGGTACCTAGGTACCTATTTGGAATTCAATGGTAGCTCAAAATAAAGTATAGCTTGGGCCTAGAAACCTGCTTTCTGTTAATTCTGTTACATACCTACTTAAATAGGTACCTATACATACTACATACGTAGCTACCTATTATACATACCTAATATACCTACGTGTCAATACGTAAATACTAGCGTAAATATACCCAGCTATTAGATGGCCATACATAGGTAACAAGTAATTAATTAAGTACTTAAAATAGGTATATTGTAAGAAATAAGTAGGTGTAGGTCTCGGTGTAGGTATACAGGATGTTTACTTTTATCTTGTACACTATAGCGGTATCTTTGAAACCGTTACTACCTGTAACTCAAAATCTATTACTCCTAGAAAAATGTTGATGCAATCAGTGGAAAGGACGTGTCCAAAAACATAAGAGTAGGTACCTATACCAAAATTCGTAATATGTTTCGTTGTTTAATAAAATATTTTCGAAATCGGCAGTTTTCAGTTTTTTCAGGATATTTCGGAAACGCTATCTCAAATTTCTTTTCAGATCCTTGCCCATAAAAAGCGCAACTTTTTCCTAGTTTAACCAACCGTGTAGCTCTAACGGTTTAAAAGGTACAAGACGGTACAAGATAAAAGTATAAACACCCTGTTTTTCTGGGGTATAGGTATAGAGGGTGTCCCGAAATTAGCCTGCCATAATTTACCAGCGTATTCTACGACCTAAAAAAAATGAAAAAAGTTCCTATAAATATGGCCTCAAAAATGCCCCCTAATGGGGCTATAGCCCCCGAAAGGGACAATTTCACAAACGGTTTTTTCTAAATATTTCCAGAACGAACAAAGATGAGATTTGACATTTGCCGAGGTAGCGATATAGTTAGACATTCTTAATCATAGGCGTCCTAAATGGGGTGGTTAAGGGGTTAAAAATGCCCTAAATTTTTGTTGTGTGCTTTTTCCCCAAATTTATTACGAAATTATAAAATTTCAGGGTAGGTATTCTACGAAAAAATGGTGGGTGCTCTTGTTGAACTTTGATAGCGGGCACCGTTTTCGAGTAAAATCGTATTGAAATTTTTTTGCAGAGGGCCTCGCAGAGGGCCATGAAAATGCGTATTAGAAATTAGCCTGCGATATTTTACCAGCTTGTTCTGCGACCCAAAAAAATGAAAAAGTTCCTATAAACATATACCAAAAAAGGTGGTGGTAAATTATGGCAGTCTAATTTCTAATAGGCATTTTCATGACACTCTGCAAAAAATTATCAAAACGATGAGTTTACTCGAAAACGATGCATGCTATCGAAGTTCAACAAGAGCACCTTTTCTTCGTAGAATACCTTCAACTTTCATAATTTCGCAAAAAATCTGGAAAAAAGTATAGGACCAAAAAATTTTGGGGTAATTTTGACTCCTGAACCTCCCCATTTGGGACGCCTATGATTAAGAATATCTTAAGTATCGCTACCTCGGTAAATGTCAAATCTTATACAGGTACATCAGATACCAAATTTCAGAATTTTATCTTTGTTCGTTCTGAAAATATTTATAGAAACCCGTTTGTGAAACTGCCCCTTTCGGGGGCTATAGCCCCATTAGGGGGCATTTTTGAGGCCATGTTTATAGGAACTTTTTTAATTTTTTTAGGTCATAGATCACGCTGGTAAATTATGGCAAGCTAATTTCTGGACACCCTGTATACCTAATTCGATATACAGGTAGGTACTATTCTACATCTACCCATAATCCATAATACAAAAAATATACTTTTTTGTTACCTACTCGTTCTCGTTGTTACTTTTTGCCGCTTTATGCCAATGGCAGTGACATAAAAAAACAGAATAACCCTCGGAATAACCAGTAGCTCTAATTATTTCTTGAATGAGGTATAAAAAAAGTGTAAAAGATGAGGCATATGTATACCTCGATGTATACCAACCCAGGGGGAAATCACCCAGGAATTTTAGCGTACACGCGCTTATAATTTTTGGCATTTTTTTGTATTTGTTGGAATTCTTGGCATTTTTTTGGAATTTTCTGGAATTTTATGGCATTTTTTGGTATTTTCTTGGAATTTTTTTGGCATTTTCTTGGAATTTTATGGCATTTTTTGGAATTTATTGGTATTTCTCCATAGTTTTTGATATTTTTTTAGCAGTAATTGATATTTTTTTGCCTTTCTATAATAATGCGCATGCACGAAATCTCAAGGCCGGCCTGAGCAGTCCGGACTTGAAGATTTAACTTAATGCGAATGATCCGCTTTCTGCATAATATGCGCACTGCGGATTACAACTCAATAATAGTAGATTGTCAAATTTTTTTCCACCAAAAGTTATTACAAAATTTGAAAATATGCGACAATTTTGTCTATAATAAAAAGTGTATAGGTCAACAAAACAACTAAACATTATTTGAAAATTGTCGAACAAGTTTTTTCAAATTTCAAAAAACTTCGAAAATTTTGGAGTTCTATACCTACCAAAATATTTATAAGAGACTATTTTGGGAAATTGGTAACATATAATATGTTGACAATAGGTGAATAGGCTTAATTCTGAAAATGCATAGGAAAGCTTCGGTCTCTTATTTATTCATCACAATTCACAATCTAAGTAAGTAAATAAAATAGATTATGAATATTAGTTTTTGATTTACAGAATTTTTATTTTTTATATGTAAGTACCTCGGTTTAAAAAACATACCTATAATATTATATTGCCTATTCCTTGTGCTGTTTTTTTATTAGCTAGGTAAGGTATACATAGATAAAATGTAAAATGTTACCAGAGTTTAGGTAATGTTTATTTTTATAAAATGTATTTGTTTAAAAAAAAAGTAAGAAAATATGATTTGATAAAGTTAAAACTGTTTTTCTTGCTTTTTACTTATGTTTAACCTATTTCAGAATTTTCGAAAATTCGGTAGTTCTGGCTGATTGGCCGGATCAGCCGGATTTAGTGGTACCTACCGCCGAAATTCCGGTACATCCCTAGTACAAAGTGATTTATCAATTTTGACCAATATTCTCAATCAATTTTCTTAGAATGTCATAATATTTGAGGGCAAATATCCAAATATCAATGTAGTTTCAGTGATATTAAAAAATATCTTTCTTTTTCTGCGAAATTTAACATCCTGTACTTTCTTTATGGAGCCAATGGAGACATTAAGTGTATACAAGAAAGTGGCATTATTTTTAAAAGTTCTATTGTTTCCCAAAGTTTGTCAATTTAAAACTGAAACAACCTGTATTTCTGCAGTAAATTGTGACTGGTTTTGCCTCGGGTTTTGGTTTGGTCGAGGGTTTGGTCAATTTGATAATTTATTTGATGCCTGTTGAAAGTGTGACAAAAAAAAACAAATATAGTGGCATTCAACACTATTGTATGTAACTTTATATCCCTGCATTGGATTATCAAAAAATCGTATAGAGGGTGATTTTTTCTTAAGGAGCCCAAAAAATTAAATGTGTTAATACGGGTCTGAAATTTTTGAAACACGTGTAGTGCCTGCTTAAAGAAAAATACCATTTCATTTTATTATTCGAATTCTTTATCATTTTTGATATTTTTCATTCATACGATTTACCATACCAACCATTTTATTACTTATTTAATTCTCGTTTCGTGGTTTCAAATAAAAATGGAATTTTTTGGAATTTTCCTGGAATTTTTGGTATTTTCTAGAAATTTCCTGCCATTTTCCTGGAATTTTCTTGGAATTTTTGGTATTTTTTTGGCATTTTTTGGTATTTTTTTGAATTATTTTCAAGACTTTTTTTTGGTATTTTTAATCTAAATCTGGCATTTTTGGCACTTTTTGGAATTTTAGTGTACACAATTTTGCCAGTGATTTCCCCCTCGATACCAACCCATTAGTTTATGACTCGCTCATCCGCCTATAGGTACCTACCTACTATATCCCGAGGGGGAAATTTTGTACACACTAAAATCTCGACCAACATTTGCAGGAAACACGACAAAATTCCCAGAAATGCCACAAAAATGCATGAGCGTGAAAGCAGCAACGAATTTTCTAGCAACGGATTTGTTGCGCGTCGCGCGGTGGTTCCCGCGGGCGGGACAATACCGCCTGCATGGATAGTCTAGGCCGCCAGGTCTTTCAAAAAACAAAAAACGTACGTATTTTAATTTGCATGGAAAATTGTCCTGCGGGAAATGGATGCTAATAGGCCCCCACGTATGTTCTGAGAATCTCACAATTTGCTTCCCTCAACTTACCCCATTTTCACCCCTCTATCCGAAAACATAAAAAAAACGTGCAAATGCGCATTTTAACTTGTATGAAAATTTTTTTTGCGGAAAATGGATGCTTATAGGTCCCTTTCAATGTTCTGAGAATATCAGAATTTGCTTCCCTCAATTTACCCCCTGTTCACCCCCCAATCCGAAAACATAAAAAAGTCGTGCAAATGCGCATTTTAAATTGCATGAAAAATTTTCCTGCGGGAAATGGATGCTAATAGGCCCCCACGTATGTTCTGAGAATCTCAGAATTTGCTTCCCTCAACTTACCCCATTTTCACCCCTCAATCCGAAAACATAAAAAAACCGTGCAAATGCGCATTTTCAATTGCAGGAAATATTTTCCTGCGGGAAAACGATGCTAATAGGCCCCCAGGTATGTTCTGAGAATCTCAGAATTTGCTTCCCTCAACTTACCCCATTTTCACCCCTCAATCCGAAAACATAAAAAACCGTGCAAATGCGCATTTTAACTTGCAGGAAAAATTTTCCTGCGGGAAATGGATGCTAATAGGCCCCCACGTATGTTCTGAGAATCTCAGAATTTGCTTCCCTCAACTTACCCCATTTTCACCCCTCAATCCGAAAACATAAAAAACCGTGCAAATGCGCATTTTAAATTGCATGAAAAATTTTCCTGCGGGAAAAGGATGCTAATAGGCCCCCACGTATGTTCTGAGAATCTCAGAATTTGCTTCCCTCAACTTACCCCATTTTCACCCCTCAATCCGAAAACATAAAAAACCGTGCAAATGCGCATTTTAACTTGCAGGAAAAATTTTCCTGCGGGAAAAGGATGCTAATAGGCCCCCACGTATGTTCTGAGAATCTCAGAATTTGCTTCCCTCAACTTACCCCATTTTCACCCCTCAATCCGAAAACATAAAAAACCGTGCAAATGCGCATTTTAACTTGCAGGAAAATTTTTTTTGCGGAAAATGGATGCTTATAGGTCCCTTTCAATGTTCTGAGAATATCAGAATTTGCTTCCCTCAATTTACCCCCTGTTCACCCCCCAATCCGAAAACATAAAAAAGTCGTGCAAATGCGCATTTTAAATTGCATGAAAAATTTTCCTGCGGGAAATGGATGCTAATAGGCCCCCACGTATGTTCTGAGAATCTCAGAATTTGCTTCCCTCAACTTACCCCATTTTCACCCCTCAATCCGAAAACATAAAAAACCCTGCAAATGCGCATTTTAAATTGCATGAAAAATTTTCCTGCGGGAAATGGATGCTAATAGGCCCCCACGTATGTTCTGAGAATCTCAGAATTTGCTTCCCTCAACTTACCCCATTTTCACCCCTCCATCCGAAAACGTAAAAAAACGTGCAAATGCGCATTTTAACTTGCAGGAAAAATTTCCCTGCGGGAAAAGGATGCTAGTAGGCCACCTCGTATGTTCTGAGAATCTCAGAATTTGCTTCCCTCTACTTACCCCATTTTCACCCCTCAATCCGAAAACATAAAAAACCGTGCAAATGCGCATTTTAAGTTTTATGAAAAATTTTCCTGCGGGAAATGGATGCTAATAGGCCCCCACGTATGTTCTGAGAATCTCAGAATTTGCTTCCCTAAACTTACCCCATTTTCACCCCTCAATCCGAAAACATAAAAAAACCGTGCAAATGCGCATTTTAACTTGTATGAAAAATTTTCCTGCGGGAAATAGATGCTAATAGGTTCCTTCGAATGTTCTGAGAATATCAGAATTTGCTTCCCTCAACTTACACCATTTTCACCCCTCCATCCGAAAACGTAAAAAAACGTGCAAACGCGCTTTTTAACTTCTGAGATTCTCAGAACATACAAGGGGGCCTATTAGCGTCCATTTCCCGCAGGAAAATTTTGCATGCAAGTTAAAATGCGCATTTGCACGTTTTTTTATGTTTTCGGATTCAGGGATGAAAAGGGGGTAAGTTGAGGGAAGCAAATTCTGAGATTCTCAGAATATACGAGGGGGCCTATTAGCATCCATTTCCCGCAGGAAAATTTTTCGTGCAAGTTAAAATGCGCATTTGCACGGTTTTTTAAGTTTTCGGATTGAGGGGTGAAAATGGGGTAAGTTGAAGGAAGCAAATTCTGAGATTCTCAGAACATACGAGGTGGCCTACTAGCATCCATTTCCCGCAGGAAAATTTTTCCTGCAAGTTAAAATGCGCATTTGCACGGTTTTTTAATTTTTCGGATTGAGGGGTGAAAATGGGGTAAGTTGAGGGAAGCAAATTCTGATATTCTCAGAATATACGAGGGGGCCTATTAGCATCCATTTCCCTCAGGAAAATTTGTCTTGCAATTTAAAATGCGCATTTGCACTTTTTTTTTATGTTTTCGGATTGAGGGGTGAAAATGGGGTAAGTAGAGGGAAGCAAATTCTGAGATTCTCAGAACATACGAGGTGGCCTATTAGCGTCCATTTCCCGCAGGAAAATTTTGCATGCAAGTTAAAATGCGCATTTGCACGTTTTTTTATGTTTTCGGATTCAGGGATGAAAAGGGGGTAAGTTGAGGGAAGCAAATTCTGATATTCTCAGAATATACGAGGGGGCCTATTAGCATCCATTTCCCGCAGGTAAATTTTTCGTTCAAGTTAAAATGCACATTTGCACGGTTTTTTAAGTTTTCGGATTGAGGGGTGAAAATGGGGTAAGTTGAGGGAAGCAAATTCTGAGATTTTCAGAACATACGAGGCGGCCTACTAGCATCTTTTCCCGCAGGAAAATTTTCCCTGCAAGTTAAAATGCGCATTTGCACGGTTTTTTAATTTTTCGGATTGAGGGGTAAAAATGGGGTAAGTTGAAGGAAGCAAATTCTGATATTCTCAGAACATTCGAAAGAACCTATTAGCATCCATTTCCCGCAGGAAAATATTTCCTGCAATTGAAAATGCGCATTTGCACGGTTTTTTTATGTTTTCGAATTGAGGGGTAAAAATGGGGTAAGTTGAGGGAAGCAAATTCTGATATTCTGAAAACATACGAGGTGGCCTACTAGCATCCATTTCCCGCAGGAAAATTTTTCCTGCAAGTTAAAATGCGCATTTGCACGGTTTTATAATTTTTCGGATTGAGGGGTGAAAATGGGGTAAGTTGAGGGAAGCAAATTCTGATATTCTTAGAACATTCGAAGGAACCTATTAGCATCCATTTCCCTCAGGAAAATTTGTCCTGCAATTTAAAATGCGCATTTGCACGGTTTTTTTATGTTTTCGGATTGAGGGGTGCAAATGGGGTAAGTTGAGGGAAGCAAATTCTGATATTCTGAAAACATACGAGGTGACCTACTAGCATCCATTTCCCGCAGGAAAATTTTTCCTGCAAGTTAAAATGCGCATTTGCACGGTTTTATAATTTTTCGGATTGAGGGGTGAAAATGGGGTAAGTTGAGGGAAGCAAATTCTGATATTCTTAGAACATTCGAAGGAACCTATTAGCATCCATTTCCCTCAGGAAAATTTGTCCTGCAATTTAAAATGCGCATTTGCACGGTTTTTTTATGTTTTCGGATTGAGGGGTGAAAATGGGGTAAGTAGAGGGAAGCAAATTCTGAGATTCTCAGAACATACGAGGTGGCCTATTAGCGTCCATTTCCCGCAGGAAAATTTTGCATGCAAGTTAAAATGCGCATTTGCACGTTTTTTTACGTTTTCGGATGGAGGGGTGAAAATGGGGTAAGTTGAGGGAAGCAAATTCTGAGATTCTCAGAACATATGTGGGGGCCTATTAGCATCCATTTCCCGCAGGAAAATTTTTCATGCAATTTAAAATGCGCATTTGCACGTTTTTTTATGTTTTCGGATTGGGGGGTGAACATGGGGTAAGTTGAGGGAAGCAAATTCTGATATTCTCAGAACATTCAAAGGGACCTATTAGTATCCATTTTCCGCAAAAAAAATTTTCACACAAGTTAAAATGCGCATTTGCACGTTTTTTTTTTATGTTTTCGGATAGAGGGGTGAAAATGGGGTAAGTTAAGAGAAGCAAATTCTGAGATTCTCAGAACATATTAGCATCCATTTCCCGCAGGACAATTTTCCATGCAAATTAAAATACGTACGTTTTTTGTTTTTTGAAAGAACTGGCGGCCTAGACTATCCATGCAGGCGGTATTGTCCCGCCCGCGGGAACCACCGCGCGACGCGCAACAAATCCGTTGCTAGAAAATTCGTTGCTGCTTTCACGCTCATCAAAAATGCTACTTAATTCCAGCAAATGCCACTTAATGTTGAACTTTGTTACCACAGGAATTTTGTTTCTTTAGAACCGCTAACCAAAGAAAATAGGTTTATGAACGAATTAATTCTATATAAAAAAATAAACGATAAATGTTTTTACCGAAATCGAAAACAAACAACAAACAAAAAATTTATGGCACGTTCAAAAAACTTGACAAAACGAAAAAAGGCGTCGAAAAAAGCCCATGTCATGTCGCCCAAACGAATCCAGATACTATTAGGTATATTAGATACTCGATTAGGTATCAAGATGCGGTTTGCGGCATCCAACTTTTCTCGAAAATCGAGAATAGAGTAGGTACACCCTCGAGTGCAACTGAGAGTACCTACAACTATTAGCTACTTTTTGCCTAATTCTCTCTTCGAGGTCACCTTTTTGAAAGAACCGGAGACTTCCCCGAAATCCCACTTAAATTTCACGTGAATGCGCTCGGAAATGCCATTGAAAGTCTAATAAACCGTCATCTAGAAATCCATCTTTGCTTCCAATTTTTGTTTTTATTAACCTACGACCTTTTGACTAACCTTCCATAAAAGCTTGCAGAGAATTTTGAATATTTCATCCAAGTAAAAATTATTTCTTCCCTCACTTCGAAATATTATCGCCCGTAGGTATTCCCTCTCGTATTATTCTCTCCAACAAATGATTTCCGGGTTGTCTATGAGAATAGACTTTCGGTTCTATTTCAGCATACGCTACTCATTTGTTAGACAACAACCACATTTTTAAAGATAATTGTTCTATTTGGCACATTGAAAATAAAATAAAATTACACCTTCTGTGGCTTACGATCATTTTATGGCCCTGGAACTTCATCTGTGCTATCAATTCCTTTCGAATACACTATAGATAGAAAATTATTGGGTACAGTTTTAAAGTTGCAATTATGTCACCTTTAAGTACATTTTAATACGTAGGTAATAATTATTGTAGCCTACATAAATACCTAATATTAACTAAAATCATGAATAAGCTGGTATACCTACTTACAGCGACACACGACGAATATCTAAAAATAAAAATCTCCCTAAAAACAAAACGATTTTAAATTAACTTTATTAAAAAAACACGTCTTTAAATAGGGGAATTCAATGCAGCAGAAGTAGGAATTTGCCTCAAAAGAAAATTTAAGTAGGTACCTCTACTCTGGTGATTTGCCCGGATTTGCTCTAAAAAATACTTGGCTTCAAAAGGGAGATTCTGAAGCTCGCTTTTAAAAATTGCATGTTATACTTACTTCCTCGGTTCCCTAATATTATCTGTGGTTCCCTTTATTTTTCTAGCAAAAAACAAAAGAAGCAATTGTCCAAACAAAACAGCCATCCACAGTTTGCCCACGGCATCGCCCAAAGCCATTTCAGATATTTGTCATTTTATGTTTAGAATAGGTATTTAGTTAATACGTGCTAGCAATTGATTGATAAGAAATAATAAGCAATACATTAGATACTCAAAATCGAGTCAACATTATAAAATAGTCCCTATTGGAACTAATAAAAATGGAATTATTATGGTATTTATGAAAAAAACAATTATTGATATTATAAACAGAATAAACACACGGAGAAACATATAGGTACAGGTACATACTTTCACGCCATAATATATTATCAAGATAAAGGAAGAAGTAATTATTGGTTATTTTTGAAGAATTAAAGAAACATGTCTATATATCTAGGCCTGTGTCTGTCCACTAAATTCATGTCACGCCACGCGCCATACTAAACGGTTTTGAGGAGGAAGAATTTTAGCTCCGCAGCGTTATTCAAGATTAGCTAGGATTTCCCAGGAATTTCTTGCTAGTTGTATTGGGGTTGTATTAAGTATGATGTTTTCCGATGATTTCCGAGGATACATCAGGCTCTAGAAGGGAATTGACATTTTCAGGATTTATCAGAATTTTTATGGAATAGGTATTCAGTATTAAAGCCTCAATATAAGTAGGTGCAGTATAAGTTGGTAATTCTCATAGACCCACCTCGATCATTTCTTCCAATATCAGGATTTTTCCTGCATTTTTACTTCCTGCATTTACTTCTTCCATCTAAGTTACTGGAAGATTATTAATAAAAGTTGATAAATTCCTACCAGACAGTAGTTAGGTGAATAGGTATCATTACTAACCATGCATTTTACTTATTCCGTAACTTAATAAGACAATAATTAACGTCCTTTTGGCTTTGGTATGTTTTTGTCCCATCCCCAGGTCCCATCCTATACCTATGGTATGTGAATTTTGAGACACCTCGATTTTACTTATTCTTAATTCTGTAACATCGCCGGGATTCTAGCTTCAGTACACTACTTTTATGGTAACATTTTCAAGTGCGTCTCAGATAGTCAGAGCATCGAACTTAATTTGCTATAGACCCGACACGGATGGTGCAATGCGCATGCACTAACAAACTGTCACAAAGAACTTGTAAGTTGTAATTACATGTAATTCCACATTCCACAGTAATTTCATGTAGTAATGTCGGTAATTCCAAGTAATTTTATAGTAACGCAACTCATCGTAATTCCACGGAATTCTTCGTAATTCCAAGTAAATTCCCCGGAATTCCTGAAGTGTCTACACTAGAATTCCTGAGTTATAGACCCCTCGGTCATAATATATATGTACATCGCGGCGACTGAAGAATAAAGAACTCAATAAGTATCCGTCAAGGGTCAAGGTTACGTTATCTGTGGTTATAGCAAAGTCTAGACAATACTCTAGACTTTGGTTATAGGTTATTGTTATTACAGATAAGCAGAACGTCTCGAGGAAGCTAAGGTACCTACTTCTGTAACAGAAGTACTTCTGTTTTGACTTCCTCATATCACTAACCAGGACCAAACTTTGAAAATGAATCGTCAAGCAGGTAAGCTCATTATTTGAGTTGCATCGTACTTCAATTTCGACAAAACCTGAAGTGTATTCTGTATTCCCATTTGTATTCAGGACATACGTGTAGTTTTATCAGACGGAATAAATTTTGGCACCCGTTTTAGGTACCTATAAGTACTAGTCCATAGATTACCATAGATTAAAGGAGCCCATAGATAGTCAGAAGCATTCGAACTTTAATGTTGGAGCGAAAACGAATTAAAACAGATAAATTGTAATGTCGTGCAATTCTTAGGACTCGATACATTAAGTCAAAATATGGGTATTTTAATTTAGTTACTAGTTTTCACAAAAAATTGTATGCAAAATAGTTGGTGTAGCGTAGCGAAATTTCAACAATGGTTTTGACAGTCTATGTGTAGCTTTGTCTATGATAAAACTCATCGGCACAAAATATGTGGGAACCTATAGTCTATCCAAGATACACCGGCAGTAGATATAAACAAAGTCACATGACCGCCTTGCGATCGATTACCAGGGTCTGACTAATATCAGTGACTATAGATAGTCACTGCTAATATGAGATTCCCAGTGGCTTGTAATTCTGAACTAATTCTTTTAGAAGTTCTAAAAATTGTGTTTTTACCTTTCGTGGATCTTTATAAATTTCCTTAAATTAAGTAGCAAAATAAATTTACAGAATATACTGCTTGCGATCCGATCTAAAATATGCAGAAAACTCGACTGAGGGAAGAGCCGGCCCTGCATTCTGCTCGCCGCGTAAACACTTGACATTTTATGACGGCCAGACCAATAAGAGAATAGGTCACGTGGTGGCCAATGTTTTGATCCACTGCCGCTGTATCTTGGATAGACTTTAGTAGTATACCTACTAATACCTAAATACCTAGGGTTCGACATGGGTATACCGAGGAGGAAATCAGTGTAGCATTTCGGTTTAGGTACACATCAATGGCATTTTTGGGCATTTAATAATGCACGTTATCATCCTCGACCTAGACTAGTGGAGACGGTTCCAACGAGTTCTTGGAGAAAATCGAATATTATTGAATGGCTGAACGAGAAGGGGCTGCAATAAGTCAGATATCAAAATATTTTGTCACAACTTGGTTACTACTCAGGGCGATTTCCGTCCCAGGTATTTTATAATACAAGAGCTTTGACTCCTTCCTGGGATTCTTTATTCAAAGTTCGAATATACGGATAAGAAGCAAATAAATTACAGACGACGGACCTTAAATAGTAAGTACATACTCAAGTATCCACCTACACTATTTCAAGGTGAAATTTCTGTTTAATATTTTGTTATATCAGCGTTTCGTCCCATTTATGTTTACTTCGTGCAATTTACGACCAAATCAGTGTTATTATGTTTACAATTCATCAACCTAATTTAGGCACCTATATTGGTACTATCATTATCTTATAAGATAACCAAACAGTGATAGATTTGTGTCTTAAAATACTTAAGTGGTCGTGAGGCTTCCAGTTGTGATTTTGATGATATCGACGAATAAAATATATTTTGCTCGCATCAGTAAGTACCCGTTTCTTGCGCGTTTAAGCAAATTTTTGTATATAACTGTTTGTTTAATGATATAGCACGTAGGATATACAGGTTGATTTTTTACGAGTACCGCAGCGTTTTTGCACTCTACAAGAAAATACACAATTAAATAAAAAGCTCCATGGTTATCGTATTGTGTAATACGAGAAAACAAGAATTGGTGAACATTTTAAATTTTTAGTGGGTTTATTTAGAATACAGAAGAACTTTGGCACAAATGGGCACACATCAATTTTTTGTAGCGTTTGCGTAGCTTTTTTGAAGCAGTTATATACTAAAATCAGAGCATATAAAACAACAAGCAGTCTCACTCCCCTTGGCGGCAAAATTCCGCGCATCTGTTCGCGCAGCCGCCATTTGGGAATAGATTCTGTCAAATATGCGCAGCGTCGGGTCGGTTGGCCAGTTCGTTACCGGTTGTATTGAAGGAAATTCGGTGGCGTAGAGTGTGCGTTTTTGTGCAGTGTAGAATATCTACAATTCTAAGTTCTTAATATTGTTTTGTTATCCTGGCCAAGAATGTAAACAAACATAAACTGATTACCTACGTCCCTATATGGCGTCATCAGTAGAAATATTTTTTATTTGTACCTTGTACCTGTTCCTAAAACCCTCAGTATTCCATAGGCAGAAAAAATGTTTTCAAATAAAAAATTCAAGTTGTCTGGATAAGTAAGTATAGGTATAGACAAATTTAAAACATCTGTAAAAAGTTGTTTGAAATATTTTTCCGACTACCTACCTATTACTAACTTAACAAGATTATAACGATGTTTTCAAAGAGAGAGGGAGCAATATTTCGCTGTTATTAGTTACAACCTCAACAATATGAAGTTTAGGCAGAAATAATTCCTTTTTCATTTCACATGCCTGCTTTTTTCGTTGCTTCAACAAATATTTTTATTTATTCTTATCAAACTAATTTTCCTAATTTAACAAAATAGCCTACTGCTTTACAAATTTTACGTACCGAACTGTATCTTATATAAATTACAAAATGCCCTGATACTTCTCTGTATTTCTGAATTGAAAACCGCGTAAATATACTTTTGCTATCGAGTACGTCCCTGTTGCCAGGCGCGCTGATATTTTATGGCCTATTGACCAATCGCCTTGTTTCGCGGAACGTCATCGAACACGTGCGTTTTTTTACGCCAGGCGTAAGAATCACTCGATTTTAGTATAGTCGACATTTGCGAAGAGCTCTCCTGTGCCATCAATGTTGATTCTAAAATATTTTCTGTATCTGTCAAAATCAACCCAAGGTAATAACTCTGACTAGCATTCGGGAATATGTTGCTGATACCGAAATCAGCTCCTCTTCGTATTTTTTATTAACATATAAAACTAGACGCCATTATACAATAATTCTTTGTTTACCTAAGGATGGATGGCTCATAAATTACCTGCATGCTTGCATGTTTTTAAATTCTTTAACCATTTGAACGACACAAAGTTGAACGTGGTTATACAATCCAAGTTGCATGACCCGAAGGTATCTGGGAACCAGATAACCTGTATTTTAAAGCGGCACATTTGAGCACTTGAACACGTGGTCTGTTTCAAGTAAGGACAACTAAGTACTAAAAAATAATCATCTAGTTTAACATTGACTGATTTCATTTTATGGGTTGAAATCCCAAAGATCGGCCTGAAACTTTGGAAGCATCAAATATAACATGCGGGAAGAAATTATACCACCCGCTATGGAACAAAGTAATGGAAAATGCTCTAGAAAGAGCTTACGCTTACCATTATTTTTGGTATATATGTACAGGGTGTTCACGAAATATTGGAGACCCCCCTTAACTTTCTTATTTTTGACCAGAGGAAAAAGTGTTTTATATGAAAGTTTTAGAAAATTTTCTCAACTTTCCAATGCCGTTTTCAGAAAGAAAATCGAACGTCACGTTTCCAAGATAGAGAACTAACTTATGTTTTTTTAAATGGAACACCCTGTATGTTATTAAATTTTTAGATTCTACGCTTCATTCCGATTACAGCGATATACACTGTGTCCCGGATAAGAATGAACAGCATGGGGATATTGCAAACGGTGAGAGATACGGCAACGGTTAAATGGGGAAAAAGTTGCGCATTTTTGAGGTCACTAAAATTGAATAAACAGATTTCTAATATCTTTTTTCGTTTTTCAGTTATTTTGAAAAAAGTAAAATTTTGCGTTTTCGATTTTATTTTTTTCTGAAGTTGTTATCACGGATAGAAAAAAAAGAAAAACACTTTCTTATGGCACTTTTTAACGGGCTTTAAGATGGCGTTTTTAGATTTGTTCTACAAAGTTTCGTTTTTGAGAAACCATCTTCAACTTTATTTTTTTAAATACGGACTTGTTTTTTTTTGCAGATTTTGAAAGCACTTTTCATTGCAAATGCCATGATGTATGACACGAAATATTTTTTAAATGTTTTGAGACAATTATACTGAAAATTCCTTTTTTTCCATTCATTTTTTTCTATTGCGGCCCTGTATTTAATAATAAGAAGTCTAAATATTAATCAGTATTGACAACAATTTAACTTACAGTTTATTTTGACTTCGAAAACTTAATATTTTTAAATACGGCCCTGTCTGGTGTTTTCCTCTGTTGTTGTACAGCAAACAGTGTCGCATTGTGTTTTGGAGTAAATTCTTCGCTTTTTCTAATTGTGAGAAGAAAGCTTTAAGCCAACAAAACCAATAACTTTTGCCATTTATTAATTGCAACAATACATACGTTCGGCCTCTACACTATTTCTGTGACACAAGATATAACATGCTGACATGTTAAATTTGCGGTCATTTGAAAAAGCACCCTCCATTTCTAATGATACAAATTGTTAACTAAATGATACAGTGGGAGTTATGACAAATGACAAGGGGTTGGTTTCATTGTTTCAAAGCCTTCTAGGTGGAGGATTTTTATTATTTTTTTATTATCGTATGTGACTGTTATTAGTCTTTGCCGTCCTTTTTTTAGTTCTTCAATTGAAAGATAATTTGTAAGTTAAATTGTTGACAATACTGATTAATATTTAGACTTCTTATTATTAAATACAGGGCCGCATTAGAAAAAAATGAATGGAAAAAAAGGAATTTTCAGAATAATTGTCTCAAAACATTTTAAAAATATTTTGTCATACATCATGGTATTTGCAATGAAGTGCTTTCAAAATCTGCAAAAAAAAATCCAGGTCCGTATTTAAAAAAATAAAGTTGAAGATGGTTTCTCAAAAACGAAACGTTGTAGAACAAATCTAAAAATGCCATCTTAAAGTCCGTTAAAAAGTGCCATAAGAAAGTGATCTTCTTTTTTTTCTATCTGTGATAACAACCTCAGAAAAAAATAAAATCGAAAACGCAAAATTTTACTTTTTTCAAAATAATTCAAAAACGAAAAAAGATATTAGAAATCTGTTTGTGTCGTTTTATTAACCTCAAAATTGCGCAACTTTTTCCCCATTTAACCGTTGCTCTATCTCTCACCGTTTGCAATATCCCCATGCTGTTCATTCTTATCCGGGACACAGTGTATATATTTAATATGTTTTACATAACTTTTGTGGTAGAAAATTGCATTATAAGACAGGATTACACAAAAACTAAGGTGGCCATGACACTAGAACTAACATATTGTAAAAGGGGGCATTTTTGTTTAGAAATTTAGATAAAATAAAATATGTAAAATTAGGTAGGTATAATGATAAAATTTAAAGTATTTAATAACAAACGTGAACTGTCAGGTACCGAGGTGGATTGGTCGAGGAACTGTCCGGTAACTCGCATATAGTTGGTTTTGTCCTATAAATAAAAAAAAATAAGTGTGAGTGTCAATTCTGATGATTTTGCCTAACATAGCTTATTTGTCTTATTAAATAATTCAACGAACTAATCCAATACAAGGCGATACAACACGCCACAAATCATACAGTTATAGTACTAGGGAGTGCAATTGATCGCGAGGGGATTAGACACGCGACGCGATCACCCTACCTACTATCCACAGGCGCAAGGGGATTAAACTCGCGGTGCGCCTCACAATCAACTAGTACTGAGGAGTGCAATGAATATGAAGGGATTTAACACGCGACATATTCCATCCAGTTACTAGCACTTTGACCCGAAAGTCCAAAGCTGAGTGGTGCAGTAGACAAAAGGGATTAAACGCGCAATTGTCCTCTCCAGCTATTAACAACTATGTTCGTACGAGTTATTATCATCAAATTACATTATTTATTCTCAACTCATTAATAATTAAATCGTCAAATATTACATAAACCCGATAATTCAAGAGATATAGGCAAGATACTCAAGAAAAGACACTCGGTGATCAAGCTCACCTGGATTACAAGATTTTAACAACACAAATTTAGTTCTGCATTTCCAACCACTGGAATACCACTTTCTTTCACCGACGTTGATACAATTATGCGTCTTATAATTTTTACGAAACCCAACAGTGCCTAGTGTTTATAATAAGTATAACAGTTCGTGCCTCTTGTAGGGAATTCTGTATCGATAACGCCGAGTTAACATAAACTATCGACGGTCGGTTCTACCTACGCGTCCGCTTATAATATTTTCTTTCGGTCTCGATTTGGCTTAGAATGATTAAATAAAATATACAGGGACTTACAATATTTAAGAATTTTTTTTTTCCAAGAGAAAAAATCATAAAATCTCGACAGAAAAGCATATAAATTTTACTACACAAACAAAATATATAACAAAGTATAACAATAACAATATTTTTCATAAGAACTGTTCGAATTGTAATCCGTTCACTTGGAGGCATGAGCGATATCTCTTTTTCAAATTATTAATACTTGTTAATATTGTATCTTGATTGTTATTTAAAAAATGTTATCAGTTCAACAATTTTCCCTTGCAGTTCTTCTATATTTTCATTCGGATCTTTGTGATTTCTAATTTTTTTCTCTTGGAACAAATCAAAAATATTCTTAAATGTGTTAGTTCTAGTTTCATGGCCACCTTCGTTTTTGTGTAATCCTGTATTAAAATGCAATTTTCTATGACAAAAGTTATATAAAACATATTAAATATATATATCGTTGTAATCGGAATGAAGCGTAGAATCTAAAAATTCAATAACATACAGGGTGTTCCATTAGAAAAAACACAACTTAGGTCTCTATCTTAAAAAAGCTATGTTCGATTTTCTTTCTGAAAACAGCGTTGGAAAGTTGAGAAAATTTTCTAAAACTTTCATATAAAACACTTTTTCCTCTGGTCAAAAATAAGAAAGTTAATGGGGGTCTCCAATATTTCGTACCTACCATAAGTATTTTTGAAAATTCCTTCGCCAAAAAAAATATTAAAATTGTGTGCAAAGGCTTCATTTTCGCCAAGTAAAATAACCTACTGTTTCTCCGTCTTTACCTGCACCTACGAATTTGCCAGTCAATGGACACACTGTTGATATTGTTCTGCCTTGATTAGTTAAGATAAGTAATTCCCCTGCATTAAGTGACGTTTTATTCCTTCATCCACTTCTATTATTTCCCTGACCTTACTTACCATTTAAAACCTTTTATTCATTTTTAATGGTCGTTAACTTAACGATGTCAAATAAGTACCCTGATAAATAAATAATGTACACCCAATGAAGCAACTTTATTGGATGCCATTTGAAAGGCAGACAAGAGATTTGTTTAATTCGAATATTTAAGTCTCTCTCGGCAAGAATAATAATCACATACACATAGTACAGCCTTTGTTTTATAGAAGGTCTTTGTATATTTCAAGTGTCTATAGCAACTGAAGTGTTTGTTACGTTGTGACAAAAATGCACTTACAATATTGTGTCGGTGTGGTGCATATTAAATATCTACATAATAATAACGATTTTAAAGAGAGGATTTAGACAATTTCGGTTTTATAGAACTGCCATATAAATACCTACCTCGCAGAACACTTTGTAGACAACGAAAACGAGTAAATTCGAGAGAAGTTTCTATAACCTATAGATTATTCCTTCGACCAGTTCTTATAAGGACAGGATAAAGCTGTTCCTATATTATATACCGCGGGACTGAAGTAGTACTGGTAAAGTTTATGACCCTACCGAAGGGAAGGACGTAATTTACCTGAGGGATTAAGATTACTACTTCGGTCCCAAGGTATATACAATATTTTTCACACTTCCGGAACTGAAACGTATAGGTATAATGTAAAAAGTTTATGCACATTTGTTAAGAAATAACGAAAATTCTTGGGTTTAATAAACTGCCGATTTTGCGATTTCGAATTCTTCTCAAAGTGCGTTTTTTGATGTTGATAAAAGAGCGAGCGAAGTATCCGATGAATTATTAACAAGAAAATCGAAAAAACTTTATGAGCAGCAGTACGAGACATTTCAGCATGCGTTGCTAGTTTACTTGGATGAAGAACATGGCCCTCGTAAAATAAAGTTTATTTTACTAGGGTCGTGATGAAAAATCAAAAGTTGTTTGTGGTTCAACCACATACCTGTGGTTCAACCCTTTGGGCACTTTACTCAATGTTGAAATCGGTTAATAATATTGGGGAAAATATCGACATAAGTAAATTTCCGAAGTTATTAGCTTTTTTGAAGAGAAAAAATTAGAAATTTACCATTCTAAGAATTTTTTTGCAAGAAAATACATATTAAAATTATTTTTTAGTAATTTCATTCTTCCGGGATTTTCGTCATTATTTAATCTCGGAGGGATTAAATGTGATACTTTAGTCGGCACCGTCGCAATGACAAGGCCCGGCAGCTGAAAGCGTTGAGTCATCCAAGGGAGGTGGGCCTAAGGGGCCAAATTCAAATTTCAAAATGTCAACTTGGTAAATTTGGTTAAAAACACTTTAAAATGATTGTTTACATCTATAGCTCATGGTTTTACAACACGGATAATAATCTATGAGAGTGAAAGTCATATTTTCAAGGGCTTTTGGTGCATTTAGATATCTACCGGTGCCAATTATTTATTATTTGTGTGCCTAGATACAACTAAATTCGAATGAATAAAACCTTAAAACTTCCTGATTTTAATGTGGTTATGTTTAATCATGTAAAATTGTTAGGGATAACACTCTCCACACAGTCCAAACCAAAACCACTTTTACCCTGGAAGATTGTGTAGGAACAAAATCTCTTTTGATGGCCTTAACCCACTTTTCCCTTAAAATAGGGTCTTTGGGGAGAAAAAAGCGGACACTTTAGGACCGATTTGTAGTTTCCCTTGCAATTCGGAACACGTCCACGGCATGATTTAAATAAGCCCAAAACTATAGACACAACCTAAAACTTATAAACTAAAATTGAATTTTAATCAGTTTATTCTGAATCACTGCTATTTTACCCTTATTAATAAAACTCCACGTCCTATATTACTGAAAAAGACAGTCCAACACACAATAAACAAACGTTCTTTGAAACAAGAAAATCGCCAGACAAGTGAACGTAAACAACTACAAAAAGCTACCTCCCTCTCATGACGTAGTGACGTTTCGCGTAGCCAGCTGGCAGGCCTTTATCATTGCGACGGTGCCGCTTTAGTCCCTATCAAAATGGAGTGAAGTTGTTACTTTAGTTCCGAAACTACGAAAAACATATTGCGTGCGTCAATATTAAGGCATTAGGTACATACCAGAAACCTTAAATACCAGAAGTTGCACACTTCTGCGGCGTCAGTAGAAAGAAGTGCTTTTATGCCTAGGAGTAGAAGTGTTGCTATTCTTAGGATAAACCACTCGACGTTCAAACCCTGGAATGGAAATTAGAGTCACCTCATCACCAGCTGTCTATTTCTGGGCAACAAAATTATAAATTCTGCATTTTACTTTGTTATGTTTTTGACGTTTCGGGACAAAATAAAGGGTGTCCCAGAAAACAAAGCCAACCCATTAATCCTAGATTCTTGACGTCAAAATATGACCGTTTAACCACACTTACTTATATATAAAAATGCTTCCCTTAAAAGGGTAGGTAGGTAATTTTGAATCTCAAAAATTGGTTTTTGGTTATATTTTGGTCAATTTTAGAAATATCGAATTGAGATTTGGTATAGGTTATTACCGAGGTTTTTACCAATGAATAAAGAACCCCTATTCATTGGTTTTTACTCAAAGACAAATGAAAATATCGCAACGTTGGTTACATCTGTGGTGTAGAATTTAATTTCCTTCATTTTTTGTATCTTGTAAATTTGTCCGTCATTGGGGTAATTCTAAAGGAAACTAAAATAGGAAAAACAACTATGGCAGGTAATAACACAACCCAAAACAAGAAAATAGTTTTTATAAGCATGGGTTCCAGCATCCTTCTTAGGAAAGATACTGGATGTTAAATGTCAAGTTTAAAAATGACTTCGTTAATTTTCTTAGGAACGATTTTGGGACCCATGTTTATTTATAACACTTATTTTCTAGGGTTGGGTTGTGTTATTACCTTCCATAGTCGTTTTTCCTATGGTCGAATTGGACATAAATAGTAATAACTTGTACTAAATTAAACTCTCTAAAATTTACAAAAATGTAACCAACAACCGATTATTGAGATTCAACCGTAACCCGCTTTATCTTTTAAAGGAACCATTGAATTGAATATAGGCAAGTGTGGTTAAATCACCCTCTGAAGAAGTGACTTTTTGTAATTCTTCTCTTTTTTAGCCGAGACTCCGCGCTAATCAGTTGACATCCTTCCCTGGGATTTTGTTTAATTGACCACTTCCTCAAAACCACTACCCTAATAAACGTATACGACCCTA
Organism: Pseudeuparius sepicola; assembly: GCA_963920635.1. Classification (NCBI taxonomy): domain Eukaryota; kingdom Metazoa; phylum Arthropoda; class Insecta; order Coleoptera; family Anthribidae; genus Pseudeuparius; species Pseudeuparius sepicola. The sequence continues at coordinate 22,413,953 of OY987306.1, forward strand.
CCCCGCATACTAAAATTAAAATCTTTTAATAATTTCATAAGCTGCAGTCATAACTGCACAATATGAACGGCATCCACTGGCATTATAGATATTTTATTACGGTGACTCTAATACGTATAAATTATTTTCCGGTTGCCTTCCATTTCATAATTTATGTAATCACACCCGCATGACGATGTCTATGGGCTACGTCTAGCGTGACGACACCCGTGCTGCGACATCGTACCACACTTCCAAGTCGAAGTGATCCATTTCAACGTGAACTCGGTATTTCGTAGAAATTTATTATTATCTAGTTATTATCAGAGAACAATGTTCTCTGTTATTATTGTTAACTAACATGTGCTTAACGGCTTACAACAGTGAGTTTGAGCCAGAGAAAATTGTGAGTGTGATTGTGTTCTCATGTGCATTTAAATAGTAGATCTTGACCTGTTTGCAGTTTGTGATGTTAACTTCAAATTTCGTAAATGTGACACTCTCAAGGTGAGAAAGTTTACTAGATATTTCAAAATTAAAAGTTGTAGGTTGAAGTCAATAAATTTGATTTTGTTACCTATTGGTTAGTACATAGGTAGTCCTTGCCACTTTCCAGTACTTTCATACCACATAATAATATGTGAATATGTGACTAGGAAGTATATTTCGGGCAGGGTCGGATTATATACAGTGTGTCCCAAATTCGATGCTCACCATTGGGATCTCGGTAACTACAAGAGATAGCGAGTCGGTTAAATGGGGAAAGTTTTAGGCAATTTGATGGTCAATCTGATGCCGCTGAGAAATCAAGGCTAACTGGGATCGTTTTCGAGTTATTACCAAAAAACCGAATTTTATCATTTTCGTTTTACTTAAATATCTTAGACTTGTAGACAGACTTGTCATGGCCTACTTAGTATTAGGCAAAAAAAAAACGCTTTTAAGTGTTACAACTAACGAAAAAATCATTAGTGTGACACATCATTGGAAAGAGAATTTCATGTAAATTTCGAATTTGTAAAAATCCAAGATAGCATCCATAAGAAAATCAAAAGTTGTGAGTCATATCTCGAAAATGAAAACTTTCTTAAAGAAACTGACATTACCGCTTAAAAGGCTGGACAAAAGTGCCTTAATAATGTCAAAGTCCTGTCTTTGAGAAACCATCGGTTTCTAAGATATTTAAGAAAAACGAAAATGATAAAATTCGGTTTTTTGGTAATAAAACGATCCCAGTTAGCCTTGATTTCTCAGCGGCATCAGATTGACCATAAAATTGTCTAAAACTTTCCCCATTTAACCGACTCTCTATCTCTTGTAATTACCGAGATCCCAATGGTGAGCATCGAATTTGGGACACACTGTATACCTGCAACCGTAATTTATATATACAGGGTGAGTCACATCTAAAGGCAGAGCCGAAAACACAAGGTAGAATTCGCTAAAATAAGCACATATGCTTAATAAACATTAGCTCAAAAACGCTTGGTTCTCCATATACAGAGTGTTGAAACTTTTCCAAATATTTTTTAATTTTTTTCTAGCCCGTTTAGGAATTATTTTATACATATTATGGGTTGTCATTTTGTGCAATAATTTGGCCCTGTTCAGATGAGCAGCGGCGTAGATACAAATAATTTTATTTAAAATGCCAGCATAATCACCTTGACACTAGTTTAAAAAATCCGAAATTACGAAGAAACTGTACCAGAAATTAAAAAAAATACCAAGAGGCACTTTTTGTTCCAAATTAAATGGGCTATCCAAAAAAGGCAAAATTTTTGGTTTTGCACAGGGCCGTACTACTTTTTTTCTACAATTATTTACAGTAACTATTTGTACCTACGCCGCTGGTGATCGGAACGGGGTCAAATTATTCCACAAAATGGCAACCGTCCAGTGTATAATGTGTACCAAATTTGGTTGGAATTCCTAAATGGGATCGAAACAAATTAAAAAAATATGTTATTTTTGGAAAATTTTCAACACGCTGTATATGGAGAACCAAGCTTTTTTGGGCTAATGTTTATTAAGCATATGTGCTTATTTTAGCGAGTTCTACCTTGTGTTTTCGGCTCTGACTTTAGATGTGACTCACCCTGTATATACAACTGTTTGAAGATTTGTTTGAACATCGTCTTTTGAGGTTTATGTTTAAGCCGACCCTGCACCCAGAAAAATATTATACCTGTACACAATGGGGTCTTATCAAGTAGTTGATTTATTTCAGAAAGGTCAACGGTATAAATGCGAATATACTATACTCGTACTGCTGCGAACAGAAAAATTCGGGGGACATTGTAAATTGTAAATTTTACTTTACAAAGAAACTGTTTCTGATCTTACAAAAAAAGTTCCCATTTAGGTTTTAACTCCCTATGCTCCTTTAAAATCACAAGTCTTAGAGCGTTGGGTGAGGATTATTTAAAGTCTAAGCACTAAGTAATATGAGTAAAAATAAATAATAAATATTTACTGTGCAAATATATGTCTTAAAATACCGAATAATTAATTTCAAGCGTCATAATATGTAGGTATATTAGTTAAAGTCAGCTGGTTTCGAAAATGTGTATGCATTAAGTCTATATTGCTTTCAAACGTAAAAAATTGGGACAATTTTTTCAAATTGAGATCTCTAGGAAACCTAATTTTTATCGCCATTAAATTATGTTCTCTTTTTCTATGTTCAGATAAGTGAAAAAAAGGTGACAAAAAATTTCATTTTAATTTGAAATTTTGTCCATCCGGGATTCAGCTCTAGTTGATTAAAAAATACCCTACCTACCTAATTTCTAACATGTTTTCACTTATGAAAAATGAAGGTGGCCTTGATTAATACTTAAAATGTGGAATCACGGTATTGCTCCTTAATAGCTTTATTTGTGTGATTTACTAATTGTCCTACACTCACTGGGATTACTACGGTTTTTTAGGGTTTTCCGTAGTACTTGAGCGAATGCTATCCTAGTTCTATCGGGAAAAGTCGGTCCTAGCCGCAAATGACAACGAAGACAAAAAATAAAAGTAATTGCTCCCCTTTCCCCGCCCAAGCATTCAGTTGCTTCTGGGGTACTCCTAGTTTGGAGTATTGTGAGGGTGAGAATTATTATTATTATCATTATTATATTCTTAAGGTACAAAGAAGAACAACTTTTTTATTTTTGACTTTTTAATAACTCACCGACATACTCGTATACCTACTTGTTTCTTCTCAGGTGTACAGAATGGGAAAATGGGAAAATATATTTTTCTTGAAATCAGCAGTAAAGTGTTCCAAAATCGTCATTAAAAGCTCATAAATCAGCACTGAAGTAACCCATTATTGTACGATTTTTTTAATAAGTAGGCCTTGGCGGGATGTAAACATCAAACATCCAGACGCGGAGCCATCGCCCGTCAAAAGTGACCAAATATAAAAAACCCGGCCAATAAAGGCCCATTTAACTATTCGTACACATTGCGAAATTGTTACCTATAACAGTTCAATTGAACTGTAACATATTATATTTTTTTTGAAATCGGAAAAAAAATGTTTTATTAGGCAAGAAAATAATAATAAGGGATCATCCGTCCATGAACCGATTACGCGCGTCGTTGCTTGACTTTGACGATCGCTCTACCTAGGTCAAGTATGACAAAGGCACGGCGGCTTCGAACAGAAAAACCAAACTGCTGCTTGTTGTGTAGCCTCCATAATAAATCTATTGGCCAGAGGCCTCGGCAACTAAATTCCACATGAGTCATAAAAAGTTGAACTTCAGTGCCTTGGTACATAAATAACTATTTTCTTTGTTCTGATTTATTTATAAATGCATTTAATAAAATGTCTATATCAAGTTTTTTGCCGTCAGTGCTATGCCCATGGGGGGCGTAGCCCCCAAGCAAATTTTCATGGGGGGCACGCGTCCCGGTGCCCTTCTGGAGTCGGCGCCCCTGATTGGAACAGCACTTAACTTTTTTTTCATGAAGTCCTCTTGCTTTATTCGAAATATAGCGCAGATAACAGAAGTAATGATTTAATTAAAATACGTTTTTACGGCGAAATAAGTTTGTTGAAACATTGTATCGCATCTTAAAAGGTTTTTAGCGGGACCGATAGAAATATACAGGGTGATTCAGTTTTAATCTGCAACACTTCAACAGGTGATAGAAAACCAAAAAATAACCGCACTTTCTTCTATAAACTATATCATTTTAAGGCCTTATAAAAAAGTTACAGGGTGTTAAAGTTGCAAGAAATATGTGGAATTTATTGAATATTTACCAAACTAGTTGAGATATTTAAGTCATATTTGGTACACGTTATAACGGCGTGGGTTAGCATAAAACCGGTTAATATCAAACATCTTGAACAACCAGTGGCGTAGAAATGGGTAATTAGTATAATTTATTTTAGAAAAAAAAATAGAACCACCTTGTATAGCAATTAAATGTAATTTAAGTGTTACTTATGGAGCAAATTTTTTAGATAATTTTTCAGAAATACCCCGAAATAATACAAAAAATCAAATTTGCCACGAAACCATGACACATACGAAAAATTACCAAGAGGACATTTTTGTTTAAAATTACAATCTACATAAGAAATTTAATACATTTTATTGCTATACAAGGTGGTTCTATTTTTTTTTTCTAAAATAAATTATATAATTACCCATTTCTACGCCACTGGTTGTTGTTTGATATTAACAGGTTTTATGCCAACCCATGCCGTTATAACGTGTACCAAATATGACTTAAATATCTCAACTAGTTTGTAAAATATTCAATAAATTCCACATATTTCTTGCAACTTTAACACCCTGTAACTTTTTTATAAGGAATTAAAATGATATAGTTTATAGAAGAAAGTGCGGTTATTTTTTGGTTTTCTGTCACCTGTTGAAGTGTCGCAGAGTAAAACTGAATCACCCTGTATATTGTAATAAATACAGGGTGTTCCTTAATAACATGCTAATACTTAAGGGGGTTATTTTTGGGCCCATTTTAAGAAAAAAACTTCATATGAACGTATGTCGTAAACGTCCTAACTTTTGAGGTATAGGGCGTTAAAGTTCATTTTTTTAAATTGAATTTTGGCTACATCTCCCGAAATAATCAAGCTGCGGAACTGAAATTTGGCACTGCTATGTTTTTGGGGATGGAGAATAAGCTGAAAATGTCAATTTCACCGTATCTCACAGAGGGCGCCACTTGCGCTGTTTTTTGATCACGCTTTTACGCGTAACTTTTTTGAGGTTATCTTTTTGGTCCTGCAGGTCCATCATTTTAGTGCATCTTTTCATTCTGCAAGAAAAAGGTACTCTTGTTTCATAACGATTAAATCGACCGTTTGCGTTGAAATTACCAAAACGTGCCCCAAAACACCTGTTGATTCCAATATTCGAAACATAAAATGTTCACCTACTGCTTTCAAATGTTACAGATCAACTGTACATTCAAAATGATGAAAAAAATGCCAAATGGGCATTGGTCAAAACACCATTGGTTTTCTTGAAATAGAGTGTCCAAATTTTGTCAAATTCAATCCTTTCCATTTTGAAAGCGAATAATTTTTGGTACATTGTTCATAGGAATTTTTTTCTCAGTTTAAATGGAACAGTTGATCTGTAAAACTTGAGGGTGGTAGGTGAAAATTTTATGTTTCGAATATTGAAGTCAACAGGTGTTTTGGAGAACGTTTTGGCAATTTCAAAGCAAACGGTTGATTTAATCGTTATGAAACAAGAGTACCTTTTTCTTGTAGAATGAAAATATGCACTAAAATGATGGACCTGCAGGACCAAAAAGATAACCTCAAAAAAGTTACGCGTAAAAGCGTGATCAAAAAACAGCGCAAGTGGTGCCCTCTGTGAGATACGGTGAAATTGACATTTTCAGCTTATTCTCCATCCCCAAAAACATAGCAGTGCCAAATTTCAGTTCAGCAGCTTGATTATTTCGGGAGATGTAGCCAAAATTCAATTTAAAAAAATGAACTTTAACTACCACTTTCTGACAGCAAAAACATGTTTTTTGCCCTAAGGAAATATGGCGATCCATGGAAATCCATGGAGATCCAAGGATATCCGTGGAGATCCAAGGATATCCGTGGAGATCCAAGGATATCCGTGGAGATCCAAGGATATCCGTGGAGATCCAAGGATATCCGTGGAGATCCCAGGATATCCGTGGAGATCTATGGAGATACAAGATCTCCACAAATGGAGATTTTCTGTCCTAAAAAATCGCATGTGACTACCCCTCGGCCTCCATACCCAACTTTTCGCGGTGTACTAAAAAAACCTAAAATCGACAAAAATTTTCATGGTCTCAAGAGAGCCGAAGACCCTGTGTAATTTGCTGAAACTATCTGAGCACCTGGATGGATAAGGCTTCTCAGTGCCATCAAATTTCAATATAAAAGTTTTCCTCTGTCTCTTAAAATAAACATTCCACGGCCATTAATAGTTTTGCTCAATTTGAGTTTTGAGACAAGACAAGTTGGCCATGGATGCCGATTTCTTTTGCAGCACCACTTAGCTGTCCAAAATTGCCACATTTTTGTTTCTTGCGTTTTTTTTGTAGGCCGCAAAATGAGCGACAAAATCGCGGTGGTAGACCTAAAAAAATCATCCTGTATATAAAAAATTAATCGTTGTCGTTTGCGTTCCAGGTAGCCGGAAACTGACCGTACCCCGCCCTCGGCGCACCCGTGCTGTGATGCGCGGCTGACCGCGGGACCATGCCGGAAGACGGTGGCGGCCACCTGACGAAGCCCCGGAACGGGGCCGGGAACGAACCGGGCGAACTCGATCCCTGCATGGCGGCGGGCGACCTGAAGACGGCGCGGAAAAACAATTACGTCGATCGGTACGTGGAGACGGTCGGCGGGCGGACCGGGTTGGGACGGAACGGGGTGTTCGTCGCGAGCGGCGTGGTGGTCGGCGCCGCGCTCCTGCTGATCGCGGTGATCGCGCTGGCGGCCGCGTGGCCGACGATCCCGCACAAGTTCCAGTTCCCGATATGCGGGGAAGCGGCCTGCCTCAGGGCCTCGGCACAGGTTTGTATTGACACGTTTTTCGTGTGCAGGGTGAGCGTACATACCTCCGATCAAATATCTATAGATACAGCCTACAATAAATAAACCGTGGCCAAGATTATAAAAGATCAACAGGTATCTGTTTACTATTAAGACCCAAGTGCAGAGGCGTTGGATTGTCAAAATTCTGAAGGGAGTAAATAATCAAGAAGAAATAATGTTACTTATTTCTTGAATTTGCAAAAAAACTAAACTGTCAATGAAATGCGCGATGTCCCAGTAGGGGTTATCAAAGGCGGGCATTGCCACACTCGGGTTTTCCAAGGAAACGTCGCCCCCTTTTGAAATTTCTGAGGAGGGCATGAGCCCCGTTCCCCCCGTGAAATCGGCGTCCCTACGGGCTCAAGGCCGACCCAAGCAATACAGGACAGTTTAATGGCTGACGCTGTCATTACGTTTGACAGCTAAAAGTTTTTCTTGTAAAAACGCGTATATTTGGTGGTGGAAAGTATTAGTTTTATTTCAACTAAATCCTGCCAGTATATGTTCAAAAGTTGTGTCCTATGCGAAAATCTCGCTGATCCGGAAAGCAGCGGAGTTCATTACATGAACGTAGACTTTGGGGTTCGTCATATTTCTCCATGAAAGCCTTAGACAAAGAAATAAACGGACAAAGTATTAAATATATTGGTACCTATTCAACTGTTATTATTATTTTTATATTTTGAACTTTAGATTTCCAAAAGACGCAAATTTAAGAACCCAGTCATATCATAGGAAAGGAAAAAATTGACCCGAACATAGAATATAGAATATAGATATTTTAAGTATCATTTTCCTAGTAAAGACCTGATAAAAAAAACAAGTGGATTACATATTTAAGAAAAGGGGCAGTACCACAACTTATTCTGATGTAAGTATTACAAAAACAATATTTAGGTTGTTTTTAATATCGAAAACTTAGGTATTTTTTATTCCCCAATAAAAATAGTATACCAACACCTTTCCGATCAATTTGGTCATCATGTGAGATTTGAACCCCCATGAACCTACAACCTACCCATATTATAACAACGCATTACTTATTAATTTGGTGTATTGTAGATAGTAAAATGAATAATAATTATTAAACTTCCAGATCTAGTACTTGTGATTTACTGTATGAAAAACATACTGGATCAATAATTTAAGAACACCACTCAGATATCCCCCCTGCCCCAAAAAGGTAAGTGTTTATTTTATTGGAATAATTAATATTGTTTATAGTAAAACTATTTAGATTTAAATCATACGTTTGAACTAAAAATGCTTCTAATCAAATGAATATACAGTGTTTTATTAGAATAGTTATTGTTTTAATTTTTGGCCCCTTAGAATATACGCGCCCATGTCGTTGGATCTATTGACAGCAATCAACACTGATATTGAGGTTATGTATTTTGTTATTGTAGGCCACGAACATTTTATACGTGTAAAAACCAGGTATTCTATCTAGTCATATTTGATCGGAGGTACATACCTACTAAGATCCAATTATGACAGCTTTTTTGATGTTTGGGAAAATGGTCGCTGTAACGTCGTCGATATTATTTTCCCAGAAACATACCATTTTTCCCTATATATTGAAGGTCCTTATCATTCTCAACAACTTTTTTAGGAAAATATTTTCTGTATCTGTTATAGTTCAAAATCTACAGGGTCAAATATGTAGGTAAACAAACCTGGAATTTTTTTAATCATTTTCCGAACTCTAGCTAGCCATGGAAACAATTGATAGTCAGAAATTATTGAAGAGTATGTTAGGGTGCCTTGCACCCTTAAATTTATTCAACAGGAATATATTTTTTTAGTAACAAACAATAATAAATAGCAAAGAAGTTAGTAACAAGCACAATTCAAAAATTTAAAAAATATTCCAATTGAATAAATTTAAGGGTGCGTAAGACACTCTAACATACTCTTAAATAATTTCTGACTATCAATATTGTTTCCATGGCGGAAAATGATTAGAAAAAATTCCATGCTTTTCTACATATTTGACCCTGTAGATTTTGAACAATAAAATATACAGAAAATCTTTACTACAAGAGTTGTTGAGAATGATAAGAACTTTCAATATATATAGGGGAAAATGGACCAATGTGAAAACAGCCATGGTTAGAATTTGGCAACACTGTAAAATTTCTAGCCACACTCAGCCATGGTTTTATATATTTTAGCCATGGTACCTATGTAATTCCGCGGACACAACACACGACCATCTCTCACATTCCCGCAAGTCAGTGTCGCGGGCTTCAATTTTTGTCAGGGGTTTGAATATAATAAAAAAATTCTACAAGAGAGACCAGTTGACGGCCCGGGATACCAAGTAGTGGAATATATCGAGGGTGATCTGAGGAACATCAATCTACCTTCCAAGTCAGTGTCGCGCACTTCAATTTTTGTCAGGGGGTATGAATATAATAAAATAACTTCTAGAAGAGAGACCAGTTGACGGTCCAAGTAGTAGAATTTTTCGAGGGTTATCGACCTCAAATCGATTAAGCGAGATTTATCGGGTAAAATTTATTTGTATTTCCATGCATGTTTTTTATCTTTAAAATATTTTAAGTCCTGAGAAAATGCATAATAATATAAAATAAATAATATATATATGTTTATAAATTCGGGCTGCCGTTCGCCGCTCCCGTCCGTTGATCACCATTCGAACATGACGAAGTTTGTATTAACTGCTGAACTCAGCATATTATGCAATTCTCAAAGTGAAAAATTGCATGACAACAAAAGATTTGTTAAACATTGTATTATGCATTGGCCTATGCACATAAATATGTCAAATAACCTAGTACTCTCGGAAATAAACTTTCGCGCTCATAGGGTGTTTGTCAGCCAGAAGAGGCTCATTATGGTTGAGTATATGTAAGTGAATGGCGTGCCATATGTACTTATGTACCAAAATTTGATGAATAGACCTCACCGAACCTAACCTATACGTGGAGAAGTTTTATTCTGAGAGACTTCGACGGGTGATAGAAAATCATAAAATAAGACTATTTTGTACATTTTGTATTATAACTTTTCTTACAAGGTGTTTATTTAAATTGCCAAAAATGTTAACGTTTAATTTTATATTTGTCCAATCGTTAAATGTATTTAACTATAGTAAAATCGAGCAACTCTTACGCCTGGCGTAAACAAGAGCACGTGAGTTGAAATATTCGCCAGGGCCGCACTGAGGCACGACCTTTATTTAATTTTGGTTTACATCAAAATATTTGGGAAAAGAATTATTGGCTTAATTAAAATGGTTCTAAACATCGATAAAATTATTTGTGGCAGTGTCTAAATAGCTGAAAACAACAAGGTAAAACCGGTAACTACACTTTTGCGATCGAGTACCTACGTCCTACGTCCCTGGTGCCGACTCGGGTGAAATTTTATAGCCTACCGACCAATCGCGGATCGTCATTGAACACGCGGTTTTGTTTACACCAGGCGTACGGATTGCTCGATTTTAGTATAAGTTTGGTACACATCATGCATTGATTATACTGCAGTCTCATCCTTCATATTACAAATACTAATGTAGTTTGCTTCACTATGTACAAACGCCATACAATCGTTTAAAGAAAGGTGTTTAGTGATATGGGTATTCAAAAAACTTATTTTATCAAAAAATACTGATACGGCCCTTCAAAAAAATGTATTTCCATATTTGGATACCTTCAGATTTCTATTTGCCCAGAGGATAATAAACAAAGTGTTATGATCGAAAAAGTTGAAAGTATTCCCTACCGTGCTCGTAAACAGTAAAATACAAAATAACGTAAACTTACCAGTGCCTGACACCTTAAGGATTGATTTATCAAATTTTAATCTATAAAAATCAATTTAGCACATTTTTATTGATGATTCTTAATATAGAGTAAGTAGGAGACACATAACTGGAAATAATTACCGACAGCCCAAATCAAATCTGCAATATACTTTTTTTATAAACAATATTTTAAAATTTAAATTTTTTTATCCAGTAGCTGACGACATAGTGATTTTTGACTAGACCCTTAGCCTGAATCTGCTAAGCCCAAAACCTGACTCCCTATAAAAATTTTCACAGAAATTTTCAAAAAGGAAAACACAAGTGATTAGGTACCTATTGTATGTAGAAATGTTTATTTATTCGTACATTCTCATTTCTGGAATATAATTATAGTAACTTATTCTTGAGTAGAAAACTTTGGTTTCCAATTTTGGAAATTGTTATTTGTTCATAATATGTCACAGTAGTTATTACAAATAATGTTCGCTTTTATTTACTTATTTCTTTTATTTTTCTATGATAATATTGATTCTCGTAAATGTATTCCAATTTTATTTAGCTCCAACTGTTTCTTTTTCTCATTTAATATTTTCTATCTGTTTTCTATTTATTGTTCTTCTCTTCCCCTCCCTCTTTTCTTCTCCCTATATTTATTTTTTTTTCCTAAAAATACTGTTTCTTCTCTTCCCCCGAAATGGCAGATGGCATAAATTCTCTATAGAGTCGTTTCTTAACTATACATCTTTGAACTTATTTTGAATTAATAGTAGTTATTCGACAAGAAGACAAAGCTCAGAATCGTTGAGTGACAAATCTATACACATGTTTTGGTGCTCTTGTACTCCGAGGTGTACCATAGTCAGTGCCAAATGTGCCAATAGCTGATACCTCGGCTGACACATTGTATATCCAATGCTGACAGAGGTGTCAGGCCTGGACCAACACTATATTAAAGACCTGTACATAGCGCTGTTTCAAGCGATCGCCACTGGCGCCACACGACGAAACAAATTTACACGGTGATTTTAGTTAAAACACTATTGTTGCAAAATCTTTTATAAAATAAAAACATGCAAATAATATATGTCTGTTACACCGAAGTTAATATTCAAAATAAAATAAAATATTTGTTTGTTATGTCCCTCTAATTTGACAAGTTCACATGGCATATTTCCATACATTTTCTTAAGAAAAGCGAGTCGAAGAAGCAAGCAAGAGTATTTGGTACCTTTTGATGGTTTGAAACGCAGTCCATGGCTAGTTGTAGTATGTGAAAGCATAAAACGCATTAGATTTTTCAGTTTCTTCTTTATATGGAGGACTATTGGTTCGCTTTGAAGCTATAAACAAAATTTTCTATTTCCATTCCTGCATACGTTAAAAAATACTCTTCCAAAATAATATCTTTAATTTTTGCTTCTTCAGCTGGTTGATCAGATCATACCATAATTCCAAAATAGTGTTTATTCTTCTGCAATTCACCTAATGGTCTGTGCATACCATTTTCTTCATGTGCGCGAAAATTTCATGTTATCACAAACAAATCTACCTAGAAAAGCCGTATTAATAGGATAAAACTGCCAAATACTGGACGCAAAGACAATTCGTTACCATAAAAAGAAGGTAAATCGTAATAAAGCTGGATATTTAAAATTTTGGATTTTTTAAACGTCAGAAACTGACATCCCAATAGCCACAGAATACCCCCCTATAACCTGTAATAAGTCGCCATTTTTTTCGTCGTGTAGCGCCACCCCAATCCGTAAACAACAATGAAATATGACGGCATGCTCGGGTCTTTGTCAGGCGTGGGAAATATTTAACCCATTGAAGTAAAATTTGTACACCACTGTAAGGTTTATTGTTAGAGACTTTAGAGATCACTTTTCCATGACTTGTGATTTTCCCAGTGACACCTATGTCAGGCATTGGCTTAGCATAAACATAACATAAGCCAATAGGTGACACCTCAACCAAAATCTTCAAAAACTTGAAATAGTTCTAAATTATTATCTTGCCTTGTTTGCTTAGAACTATAAGCCACAAAAATTAAGACAGTTGAAAAATCTACACTAAATACACGTACCTACTTAATTATACCTATACACTATTTTTTACAAGGCTGAACTAAACAATTTCGCTAAGAAACCACAATGAATATAACCTCTATAAATTGACAAGTCAGTAAAAATAGAGAAACCAAGAGACCTAACTAACTTAGGAACATACATAATTCATAACTGTAACTTCTACCACATAAATATTTCAATAGAATGGATTTATATCTGCTCATTAGATTATTTTTCAATTAAATAAACCATGTGTCAGGTTTAGGCAATGTGTCAGGCACTGGTACGTTTACGTTAGACAAAAATGACACTCCCCTACTAGCTACGTATGTTTTTACGTAACCGTGAGTGTCAATAACTGTACCTATTTAAATACCACACAAACTATTAAGGTAATGAAAAAATATCAAGAGTAAAAATAGTTTCTAAAGTTATTGGGCTATAGAACACGAACAAAAATAAAATATCTTAGTCCCCTTACTAGGAGCCCAAACGACCCTCCCCTGGATTGTTCTTTAATTCCCATTCGATCATGTTGACGAATGATTGAGGGTACTTTTGTACAGGGTGTCCCAAACTGGATGGTTTTGGGGGGTTTCTTCTACTTCCGGAAGAGATCGACAAAAAGTAGTTAAGATGTCCCGGGCTCGGTTTTCGAGGAAAGTTGAATGCCGCAAACCGCATCCCGATATCTCCATTCGTTTGGTAAATAAAAGGCGTTTTTCAAAATTTTGCAATTTCTTCAAAGTGCCGTAGGCTCGGCCGTAGGCAAGTTTTTTATTTGTGAACATTTCTTGTTCATGTAGTAAAAATCTTTTTTAAAGTTTTTTTTTTGAGTTACGATACAAGTTTATGTATATTTTTTATTTCTGATTGATGATTCCAACTGAATAATATATATTTATGTTATATGTTTGCATGAGCCGTTATGAAGATACGGGTGTAATAAAATTGAAAAGAAAAAACCTTTTTAAAAACAAGCTTTTATTTAAGCCATGCCCTAAAACGAATAAAATAAGTTTAGGTTTTCGTTAAGATAATTCAATTCCAAATTGCGACAAGTTTTTGCAAATTGAAAAGCGTGTCGCGGAAAATCCAAATTGCGAAACTTGTCGCAATTTGGAATTGAATTATCTTAACGAAAACCTAAACTTATTTTATTCGTTTTAGTACATGGCTTAAATAAAAGCTTGTTTTTATAAAGGTTTTTTTTTATTTTCAATTTTATTTTGTGCTTTTCTACTCTTTAAGCAGCATTTGATACCCATATTAAGGGGGTTGATAAAAAAATACAGCATCCGCCATCTTAGAGCGGCGGCCATTTTGAAAGTATTACAATATTGAGTATTGCATATTGTATTTTCACCGGAACTAAAGGTGTATACAAAATTTCAACTCAATCGGATGCCAGGAAGTGGTTCTAATTCAGCTTGCAAGATTCGACCCACAAATACATACTTACCTTAATCTTGTAAAAATTCAAAAAATAAAAAATCAAGTGAGCCGTGGAAAAAAAACCGTTTAGTAAAAGAAAAGTGACGTCAAACCTTTCTAGTTATATCACATTCATTAATTCAATAATTACCAACAATCTTTACCTTTTTGGGAAATAGGAGAAACCGAGGAAGAAAAAAAACATCCAATTCGGGTCATTCGGGACACCCTGTACAAACCCTGCATTTTTCCAGAGGCTGCGGCTCTCCTTCTAGAACAGCATTTTTTATATGAGATTATTGACTTATTTTGGCGGGTATTACCCCTTTGATTTCTTGAATTCCTTTACAGAAACATCAGGTTTATTTTCTGATAATCAAAACAACACGTTCGTTATTTCCAAATATCTAGAAGATAAGAAGTACCTATCTAAAATAAGCATATAATTTTTCAAGGCATCACAGTTCATCACTCGGTTATTAAAATTTTTCGTTTCTTCTTTTCAAAATTTGTGCGAAATTGCTCGTTGCCAATTGCATCAAGACATTTCAAGCAGAGACTAGATATTCTCCAAAGAGAAGCATTTTCTTTTTAATAATCCATTTGTGTTCTAAAAATATAGCGTATTTACAAATTCTTAACAGTTGTAAGTGTTTAACTCGACGCTCAATATGCATCATTTCAAACATACGCTTTTGAAAATTTCTTAGGTTTATTGACTTTAGCCGCAATTGAACCTCTGGGTTTTGACAAATACTAAATGCGTTATAGTTGCATGTCTGATGCCTGCCAAGTGTATTTACCGGTATTTACACTATTAAGATAACAAATTAAAGCACTTTAATTATTAGATAATTAGCAGGATAATTATTATTTAACATAATTAAAATGTTTGTACCTCGGTTTGTGTCTGGGTAAAGTTGGTATCGAGGTTGGTATTATATTCTAATGGAAATTAATAAAGTGCTAGAATATTAACTAGTTTTGGATCCAGAACGTTTTACCTGTGAGAAGTTTAAGGAAAAATTAGCAACGTTTCGTATCCCCTCTACATACGCGATAGGCCGAACATGCTTCCCGAATATCGTTTAGAAATTGGATACTCGCTTCAGTTTTAGCGCATTTGGGTGGTAAACATCACCAGTGAGTACAGCTAAGGATACTTTTTCATATAATGACTTGTACTTGCCTAATAAAACAACCACGACCGTGAAATCCGATATCAGTGGAACAGCATCTGCTTCAATGACGTAGGTCTATTATTGGAGCTCCATTGTGTAGGTGCATGAGAAAGAAATTGTTACTTCCTATAATAGAACTATAAGTGCTATAAGTATAGGCACCAATAACACTTTCAAATTGGTGGAAGTGTTATATTATGCTGATGTTCTAGTTTCACCTGTTAGGTCAGTCCGAGGGTCAGTAAAAAAATAAATAGAAATAATTTTTTTAGCAAGTGTCCGACATGAGGACGATTCCTGAGGTATTTAAAACAGGGTGTTAAATATTTATTTTTATTTTTGTTTCTTTCTAAATAATTTCCTGAATTAATGTCAATATTTAGACGAAAATTGGTACCTACTTGGTTTATATGTAAGTTTAATCGTTTATTATCGTTTTTACTTGCTCGTAAAACCAACCGAACAATTTTGCAAAAATATTAAAATTTGAAACTCTACAAACTATTTAATATTTATAATATAATAATGTTGGCACTAATATTTCATATAGAGAATTTTATAGAAATATATAAATATATTGTATTTATTAAAACAATATAACAATTCAAAATATAAAGGATGGTCTTCGGAAAATTCGGAAGCGTCGTCGTATTCTTAGACAATAATAAGAATATGTCCTCAATCAATTCATCAAGATTCCACATTTTATTTTCTTCCACAATAACATGTGGTATCGAATTTCGCCAACTTTCTGCAGTAATAATGTCCAGTGAATTAATCATCAGCTGCAGCTGCCTTATATCCTTAAGTTTATAAGTAAGTAGTGTTATGTCTTGCAACCTGTCCTTTCATTTGGGCCCATACAAGCTCCATGGGGTTAATCTCACAATGGCATGGCGTCAGTCCATTATGCCACGTTATTTTGCCATTTCACCGACTACATATTCTTAAATACTGACCTATGCAACCAGGCTATTTTTAAAAGTTCTTTTTTTGACCATTCCTCCTTCAAATTGCAACCTCTTCCCATTCAGCCATTCAATAATATTCGCTTTTCTACAAGAACTATTATTCACATTTGGTATCCGCTCTATCATTTGCTGAAACTATTCTTCAAATACATCGGTCGTCATTTCCTGGCAATATTTAGTAGAATTCGATTGAAAGTCATCTTCGTTTCCAATGTTTGTTATTATTAACCTGCCACCTTTTCCAGACGGAGGGTTTATACAACAAATAATTTCGGGAGTATCTTCTATATTTCTATATCCAGTATCTGCAAGAGTTCTTTTAGTGGAGTGGTTGCTAGTAGCTAATGTAGCCAGCAATTTCCAAAGCATTGTCTTCTTTTGGAAATTTGAAAACATGAAGACAACATTGTAGTGGATAAGCTAACTAGATTTGTTATAACTGTCCGCCTTTATAAAATGCTGACAAATATGGCTTTGCTAACCCATTGAATGTAATCTCACAGTCTGAAGGTAAAAACATAGTGAATCTTCAACAACAAACTAAACATCAACTGATAACGTATTTTTAGTCCGAAAATGAATCAAAATTGCAATATTAAACTTCATTTCAAAAGGCATTACATTTTTAGAACCTGCCACGGAGACATTTCTTGTGATTTCTCGGATAGCTTTTCAATTCTCTGTGTTGTGTTCTGTGCTTTTCAAATATACACCGCAATTCAAACTCACTATAGGGTTAAAAATGGTGGCGAATTCTATCTCTTTTCGTTCCCTGCGCCCAGTTACGTTAAAGCACAGAATTAGTAACCGAGGCGCGTAGCGATATCCCGAGGCAAATTTTCAGATTTATTATTTTCAGAAATGTTCTAGAAAATATTCCCGTGGAATATTACAGACGTGATTAATAAAGACTGCTCACGGCTGTCACATCTGACATTTTTCTGGTTCACCACGCGCATTCTGGAAACAAAATACAATGCAAAATACATTGTTAGCCATCAGGGCCATCTGCTTAGTCTTATAAATACGCCAGTCAACAATTAAAGGCGGCGGGCAATGAAAAAAGATAATATTTTATTTACTTTTTCACAGAGAAAATTTCGAAATATTCTGCTGCGACGATAAAAACATCATGGTCTCAGTCAAGACTCGGTTTTTGATTTCCAATGTCAATCCTTTTCTAATTTTGTAAATATCAATGTACCTAATGCCCAAAAATGTCGAGCATCAATTAAAACTGCACAAAACGTACAAACGCACTGTGCAGCAAGCCGATTCTACTTATACTATCTTACACCAAGCAACAAGGTATACAAGAAGACGAACTGTGAGTAGAGTCTGGCGACACCGGCTTCTACGGCCCACAGCGCGCAGCGGCGAGAGAAGCGGAGTTCTTCCCCTTGCCTTCCCCGGAGCGCCGAGTGACTAGGGTACTAAGGTTGATTTGTCGATTTGCCCCATATTTTAGGCAAAGAACTTTTTTTCACATTTAGCAGGCTTTCCCCACTGTGTGGTTGAAATTTTTTGAAATGCTTTTTTGTTTGTTATGTCTCTTTAATTTGACAAATCTACATGGCATATTTTCTTGAGAAAAGCAAGTTTAAAAAGAAGCAAGAGTATTTTGGTGCCTTTTGGTTTGAAATGAAGTCCATGGCTAGTTATAGTGTAAGTAAGTATAGCACGCATTAGATTTTTCAGTTTATTCTTTATATAGTGGGCCATTGGTTCGCTTTGGGGCTTCAAACAATTTTTTCCATGTTCATTCTTGCATACGTTACAAAATACTTACTTTTCCAATCTAGAATTCTTTCTTCTTCTTCAACTGGTCGAACAATTCGTTCCCTAATTCCAAAATAGTGTTTATTCTTCTGCAAGATTGTCTTCATGTCATGGAAATTTCATGTTATCGCAAACAAATCTACCTTTAAAAACTGTTACCTACTGTAAAAAGGTAAATCGTAATAAAGCTGGATATTTTTTAAAATATGGGACGTTCCAAATTTCAGAAACGGACAGGGTTCCTTCATTTCTTCACTCCGATAACGTATAATGAGAATGACCCATTTTTTTCGTACACTAGCGCCACTCCAGTTCGCAAACAACAATGAAATTATGACGTCATCGTATGCACGTGTCTTTAAGGGGGCATTATCACACATAGTGCCAACCCAAGTGAGTTTTTGGTGTTTGCTTTTAAAATTACTAAGTTATTCAAAAAAACCAATGCTCAACTCAAATACTACATTACATTGCGCATATTTGGGCAAAAAATCAGCCAAATCTGATATCCCGTTTGCGAAAACAATAAACCTGAAATGTATTTTCTTCTTCTCTAATATAAAATTACCGGAAACTTTAGGTATATTGTTTTCCAAACGAGACATCAGATTTGGCTGATTTTTTGTCCAAATATGCGCAGTATAATGTAGTATTAGAGTTGAGCATTGGTTTTTTGAAAAACATAATGATTTACAAAATAAACACAAAAACTCACTTGAGTTGGTAGTATTTAATGTCATGTGTGTATATGGCACCTTAATAGCTTCAGCGATCGGATAAGGGCCGGTACATTACAACGTGGTAGGATCCTTTCTTTCAAATTTAGGTTTAATATCATGACCATAATATAACTACGCAAAAAAATAATTAAAAATGGTAGGAGCACTTTTTAAGACTTCCTACTTATCTGTTCTAGGAACTAAACTTGTAGAACGGTATTACTCAACGAGTGGGTTATGATAGTCGGTGCAAGATCGTGATTGGCCAAAATGTGTGTGGTTATAGTTCACATACCTTTAGCCTCAGACGGATAATAGGTGCAATTATTTATCAGATTTCTAACTTAAAAATAGCGTAATTTTCAATAGTCGTGAAAAATTTCTCTTTTGATGCGGACTGCGGACCCTATCGGTCACTCAACAAATAATATATAAAAGTTCTGAAAAATTATTGCAAAATGCAAAATGTCGTTTGTTTTCCATATCCCGGTAAATACCGCCGTTTTACATCGATAGGCTTTTTTTTATTATACTTCTTTGAAAACACCTTATTTTCATCTGTTTTAGCAATAATGAAAGATGGGGTTTTTCGGGCTAGCGCACGGAAACAGCGCATGGAAAAACTTTCCGTGCGCTGAATAAAAATACCGAATATATGGCTTTAAAATAGAAATATACAGCAAAGTAAACTAAATTTAAGAAACTCTATATGCTCTCTGATATTTAACTATACCTATTTTGTATTTTAATTCGTAGGTGTTTCAATATTTAGGTACATTTCTGTAATATTTTTGACGTTTTATTCACCTTATCTGACAATAACTAATTTACAACAAAGCACCTTTGAAATAATTTGAGAGTAACCATGGAAACGCATCATACATACCAAACACTATATTGTCTGCATTGTTTATTTTTTGTCAATTAAATTTATTATAATATGCCGATAAAATGTTTTAAGTTTCCGTTTTCAAAGAAGTATAATAAAAAATATCGTTCATTACACATCCAGAAATAGATTTTTCCGCGCTTGCATGACTTCCCGTGTTCGACTGCGCCTCACACGGGAATTTGTCACGCGCGCACGGAAAAATCTTTATTTCCACACTCTTAATGAAATATACTATTGTGTTGTCTATCGAGGATTTTATATTGCACTTGAGTTCATTTCCTCACGAACACTTTTACTCAAATATTTTACTCAATGGCACATGCATCGAACGTGAATATTAAAACTCTTTTCAATTCGGCTCCTATTAGTGCAGGAAGCTTTGTATAATTTTGATGCATCCGTGTGGAATATAATGCTATTTTTAGTCAGTTTTACAATAAATCGTTGCTTCCTTTTCTCCGCTACATTATTTAAAACGGCGAGTATAAATGCTTGCTTTCGTTAACCAATCTGAAAATAAAATAAAAAAAATAAAATTAGAAGTTGCTTAGTGCTATAGCATGCAGACTTTAAAAAACCACAACCATATTGCTATAAAACCACCTCGGAAGACAAAAATAAACTGTTACATTTTAGTGGGTTATTTCTTATTTCCACGATTATTTCGGTCATTCTACATATTTATGATCTGAATTAGTGTACCTAGGTAGTTTCTTACCTTTGCGATATAAGCCCTGGTAATACAGGAATCCATTTTGATTCAAATACTTCATCTTTACACTTTTCACCTTCTCCTTCGACGTTTTGGTCTCTCTTGTTTACCAAAATTGGCTTGTAGAATCGGAGTTCATCGTGGCTGGTCTTATTGCACGTCCATTTTATGCACTGGTGTTCCGGAACTGGACAGCAAAGATCCATTATTTTGTTATTTAAGGTAGACAAACTTTATTTAGAAAATAATTACCTTCTTCTCTTGGTATCAAGTGATGAAGGGTTCCTACAGTGAATATCTTTAAGTTATTCACAGCTTCTTTGTATCTCTCACATTGACATAATTCCATTTTTAGTTACGAGACCTGTCGATATTCAAGCAATAAAATCAACAATAATATACCTAAAACTGTCAGAAATATGTAATTCCTAATGACATTTTAAATGTTTAGGTATCTCATTGTTATGTTCC